>CM056840.1:8947416-10392416 GCA_029853015.1 Chelidonichthys spinosus
ATATGACTTTTTTCATATATTTCGACATACTATACTATGATTTTTTTTCATGTATTTCAACATGCTATACTATGACTTTTTCATATTTTTCGACGTACTATACTATGACTTTTTTCATTTTTTCAACATACTATACGATGACTTTTTTTTATATATTTCGACATACTATACTATGACTTTTTTCATATATTTCGACATATTATACTATGACTTTTTTCGCCATATTATACTATGACGTTTCATATATTTCGACATACTATACTATGACTTTTTTCATATATTTCGACATACTATACTATGACTTTTTTCATTTTTTCAACATATTATACAATTACTTTTTTCATTTTTTCAACATACTATACTATGACTTTTTTCATATTTTTCGACATACTATACTATGACTTTTTTCATTTTTTCAACATACTATGCTATGACTTTTTTCATATATTTCGACATACTATACTATGACTTTTTTTCATACATTTCGACATGCTATACTATGACTTTTTCATATTTTTCGACATACTATACTATGACTTTTTTCATCTTTTCAACATACTATACGATGACTTTTTTCATATATTTCAACATGCTATACTATGACTTTTTTTGACATACTATACAATGAATTTTTTCATATTTTTCGACATACTATACTATGGCTTTTTTCATATTTTTCGACATACTATACTATGGCTTTTTTCATATTTTTCGACATACTATACTATGACTTTTTTCATATTTTCAACATACTATACTATAACTTTTTTCATATATTTCGACATATTATACTATTACTTTTTCATATATTTCGACATACTATACTATGACTTTTTTCGACATATTATACTATGACTTTTTTTCATATATTTCAACATGCTATACTATGACTTTTTCATATTTTTCGACATACTATACTTTGAGTTTTTTCATATATTTCGAGATACTATACTATGACTTTTTCATATATTTCGACATACTATACTATGACTTTTTTCGACATATTATACTATGACTTTTTCATATATTTCGACATACTATACTATGACTTTTTTCATATTTTTTGACATAATATACTATGACTTTTTTCATATTTTTCGACATGCTATACTATGACTTTTTTCGGCATATTATAATATGACTTTTTTCATATATTTCGACATACTATACTATGATTTTTTTTCATGTATTTCAACATGCTATACTATGACTTTTTCATATTTTTCGACGTACTATACTATGACTTTTTTCATTTTTTCAACATACTATACGATGACTTTTTTTTATATATTTCGACATACTATACTATGACTTTTTTCATATATTTCGACATATTATACTATGACTTTTTTCGCCATATTATACTATGACGTTTCATATATTTCGACATACTATACTATGACTTTTTTCATATATTTCGACATACTATACTATGACTTTTTTCATTTTTTCAACATATTATACAATGACTTTTTTCATTTTTTCAACATACTATACTATGACTTTTTTCATATTTTTCGACATACTATACTATGACTTTTTTCATTTTTTCAACATACTATGCTATGACTTTTTTCATATATTTCGACATGCTATACTATGACTTTTTCATATTTTTCGACATACTATACTTTGAGTTTTTTCATATATTTCGAGATACTATACTATGACTTTTTCATATATTTCGAAATACTATACTATGACTTTTTTCGACATATTATACTATGACTTTTTCATATATTTCGACATACTATTCTATGACTTTTTTCATATATTTCGACATACTATACGATGACTTTTTTAATATATTTCAACATGCTATACTATGACTTTTTTTGACATACTATACAATGAATTTTTTCATATTTTTCGACATACTATACTATGGCTTTTTTCATATTTTTCGACATACTATACTATGGCTTTTTTCATATTTTTCGACATACTATACTATGACTTTTTTCATATTTTCAACATACTATACTATAACTTTTTTCATATATTTCGACATATTATACTATTACTTTTTCATATATTTCGACATACTATACTATGACTTTTTTCGACATATTATACTATGACTTTTTTTCATATATTTCAACATGCTATACTATGACTTTTTCATATTTTTCGACATACTATACTTTGAGTTTTTTCATATATTTCGAGATACTATACTATGACTTTTTCATATATTTCGACATACTATACTATGACTTTTTTCGACATATTATACTATGACTTTTTCATATATTTCGACATACTATACTATGACTTTTTCATATTTTTTGACATAATATACTATGACTTTTTTCATATTTTTCGACATGCTATACTATGACTTTTTTCGGCATATTATAATATGACTTTTTTCATATATTTCGACATACTATACTATGATTTTTTTTCATGTATTTCAACATGCTATACTATGACTTTTTCATATTTTTCGACGTACTATACTATGACTTTTTTCATTTTTTCAACATACTATACGATGACTTTTTTTTATATATTTCGACATACTATACTATGACTTTTTTCATATATTTCGACATATTATACTATGACTTTTTTCGCCATATTATACTATGACGTTTCATATATTTCGACATACTATACTATGACTTTTTTCATATATTTCGACATACTATACTATGACTTTTTTCATTTTTTCAACATATTATACAATGACTTTTTTCATTTTTTCAACATACTATACTATGACTTTTTTCATATTTTTCGACATACTATACTATGACTTTTTTCATTTTTTCAACATACTATGCTATGACTTTTTTCATATATTTCGACATACTATACTATTACTTTTTTTCATACATTTCGACATGCTATACTATGACTTTTTCATATTTTTCGACATACTATACTATGACTTTTTTCATCTTTTCAACATACTATACGATGACTTTTTTCATATATTACGACATACTATACTATTAATTTTTTCATATATTTCGACATATTATACTATGACTTTTTTCGACATATTATACTATGCCTTTTTCATATATTTTGACATACTATACTATGACTTTTTTCATATTTTTCGCCATACTATACGATGACTTTTTTCATATATTCCGACATACTATACTATGACTTTTTTCATATATTTCGACATATTATACTATGACTTTTTCATATATTTCGACATACTATACTATGACTTTTTTCGACATATTATACTATGACTTTTTCATATATTTCGACATACTATTCTATGACTTTTTTCATATTTTTCGACATGCTATGCTATGACTTTTTCTGACGTACTATACTATGACTTTTTTCATATATTTCGACATATTATACTATGACTTTTTCATATATTTCGACATACTATTCTATGACTTTTTTCATATTTTTCGACATGCTATGCTATGACTTTTTCTGACGTACTATACTATGACTTTTTTCATTTTTTTCGGCATAATATACTATGACTTTTTTCATATTTTTTTGACATACTATACTATGACTTTTTTCATATTTTTCGACATATTATACTATGACTTTTTTCGGCATACTATACTATGACTTTTTTCACATTTTTCGACATACTATACTATGACTTTTTTCATATATTTCGACATATTATACTATGACTTTTTTCATATTTTTTGACATACTATACTATGACTTTTTTCATATTTTTCCACATATTATACTATGACTTTTTTCGGCATACTATACTATGACTTTTCACATTTTTCGACATATTATACTATGACTTTTTTCGGCATACTATACTATGACTTTTTTCACATTTTTCGACATACTATACTATGACTTTTTTCATATATTTCGACATATTATACTATGACGTTTCATATATTTCGACATACTATACTATGACTTTTTTCATATTTTCAACATAATATACTATGACTTTTTTCATATATTTCGACATACTATACTATGGCTTTTTTCATATTTTTCAACATACTATACTATGACTTTTTTCATATTTTCAACATAATATACTATGACTTTTTTCATATATTTCGACATACTATACTTTGGCCTTTTTTCATATTTTTCAACATACTATACTATGACTTTTTTCATATTTTCAACATAATATACTATTACTTTTTTCATATATTTCGACATATTATACTATGACTTTTTTCATTATGTATTCATAAAAAGTGAAAAACAAAGTTATGTAATACTATCCCTGACTCAGGGGAAATAAATAGAAGCAAACAAATATATAGTTTGTAAAAAAAAAACATTTATTAAATTGAGCCAAAATATGACAGAAAGTGGTGACTGATATAAACACTGCTAAAGCTGTGGTTGAGGAAGAAGATGAGAGTGGAGGTTGACAGGGTTGTAGATGCCATGTATCAGGTGCCCAGAAATCAGGGGGTGATAGAAGGATCAGGTTCAGCAGTATTGTAGTCCATCCATCCATCGTCTACCACATATCCTGTATTCAGGGGCGCTGGGGGACTGGAGCCGATCCCAGCTGACATTGGGCGAAGGCAGGGTACACCCTGGACAGGATGCCATGGATGGAAATTTCAAAGTATAGTATTCTATAGAATTCTATAGAATGTCATAAACATGACTTAAACAGTAATGGTATATAGGAAAATAATCATATGCTTTGTCCCCGTCATCAACAACAGTGTTACCCTGGTTACTGACTGACAGCCAGGTTACTTTTACCTCATGTCTTGTTTGACATATTAATGACAAACTATTGTATCAAACATGTCCTGATGGACTTACTATACTATATGATGCAGACATACAGGGGATGCAGACCTACAGGGTACATCAACGTACATCATATAGAGTTGTCAAAGCTCTGTTAATATTTCAGCGTCCTCCTGTCAGGTACTGGGCAGCTCATGACTGACTCCTCTCTAACAGCATCTTCCAGTTTACAGAGCACAGATAGCGCGCCTCTATTCCAAACTCACAGCCGTGTGCAGAATCCCAACAAGCTGCTAATTCATCAGTGTGAGTCGTGTGGCAAAGGCTCCCGTGGCCAGATTAAAATGAAATGGCTCTGATTCCCTTCATAATTCAAAGAAGTGCCATAAAAGATGAGCAACTCCAAATGTTTTATGGGACACGCAGCACACAAACCGACAACTTCAGCCTCATGCCAGCATAAGCAGGAGCTGTGCAAGTGGGTGGCATGCAAAACATGCAGACTAATGGAATCTTTAATTCATCAGTAATAATTTATACATATTATGGTGGGTTGGTTGATATAGCTTGTCTTCAAAGAGGAATCGAGCAAAAAATATACTTTTTTTCATATCTTCCCTGAATCCTCCTAGTGATTTTCCTCACTGTGCATTTTCTACCAAAGAAATTAAATGGGGAAAAAAGTCATCCAACACTGCAGTGTCCATAAGAGATTCCACCCCTGCTGTGCTCCTCTAATTCCAATGTTCCCTCAACATATCAGCGTTAAAATCTCGGCCTGTGATGGAAGATTTACCTCAGTGTGTCGCTGGAAACAGTTTTATATGACAACCCTTCCTGGGAGCATGCGGAGTGACACCACATATAAAAAGAAAGTTCAGATACACTTCAATGCTTGAACCGGACAAGCGATAAATTGCAATTTGCAGGCCACCTCTAAATGACAGGATGTATAAAGAATCATATCCATATTTTTAATACAAAACACACTATTCAAAATACCCCATTAGTAGAATTGTTAACAATGCTCTGCGCTGCCAAAAAAAAAAAAAAAAATAGATGCAATGCAACGAACTCTTAATCCCCTTGAGAGGATTGTGACTCTAAATTCAACAGGTGGTCTTGTAAAAGATATCACTTTTCCTGGATCCAGTCTCTGCTGTGCCACTTATGCTGATTGTCTGAGCTCTGCTATAAATCCTTGCGTGAGCTTCAGGAAACTGGCGGCTTCTGTGTCCGTTTGATTCATGTACACGGATGTGTCCTTTCACAGGAAGTGGAGCAGCGGAATGGGATCCTCTGAAGGGAAGTTCATATCAGGGGTGTTAACAGATCCAGTGCTGTGTTGTTGTTTTTACCCATCTCTTCAGGTCTTTTTGCCCTCATATTGACAAGGTAAAAAAACCTAAAGAAACAAAGCATTTGTTTAAATGAGTCAAAAGGCCAACAGATAATAACTCGTTTCAGTGTTATTTCCCAGTGAGACATAAGAGGAGTTGCTCGGTTAAAAGGTTAATCTCTATGGATGGCCGCCTTCATCCAACACAGCGGCTGTTTGTCACTCTGTGAGCTTTGCTTCTCCTTTTGCTGCCTGTAATGGAAACCAGCGGGGGTCCAGCCCGGCTCAGTGTTTTTCTATCACTCTGTCACTCCAGCCATGATGAACAGAAGCAGGAGTGGTCCAGGGGGGTGGGCAGGAAACCCCAGGGAAGCATGTATGCATCCACCTTCCACATCAAAGAGCTTCTGATCAAGATAGAATGCCTTCAGGATAAACACACACACACACACACACACACACACACACACAAAACGTTACATACATTTTTCTTCCAATCAAATGACAGCTGGGTTATTAAAAAAATCCCAAAATTGTTATGACAGCTAATAGAACAAAAGCCTTAATGAAAATTTGAGTGGCCAGTGACCAGACTGCATGCTCGGTTAGGAGCTCCTCCCACCTCCTTGTGCTCCCTCCACGCTGCTGCAGAGGACTCCTGCTCCGCCTCAACACTCCACCTCTGCACACTAGTGCAACAGCAGCAGCAGCAGCAGCAGCCGGAGCCGAGACCTGCAGCCTCCTGGTCATTAACCTGTCGCATGGGGGATACCTGAATACAGGATAGCGGCTTCTGTGGGGATTAAAAGAGCATAGGACCAGTGGGTTTTTTTTCTGTTTTTTGGGGGGCAGAGCTTTTGTGTTGCCAGGGAAGAGAAAGTCCGAGCAGGTAAGCAGCAGCCAGTCAGTCGGCACTCGATAACCTTGGCTACATAGCTTGTTTCCCCCCTTGTTACACATATTTTATTGCATTTCCTCGTGTATTATATTAAAGAATGTAATGGAAACAGCCTCTCTTGCATGAGGGGAGGACATAAAGGTTGTTTTCTCCTCATATAATAACCACCGTAAACCAAATGCAGCCACGGGGGAGACAAGTGTTCGGTCATTTATCGCATCTAAAAACGGGAGGCTTAAACCCAAACACGTGGGGGTGCGGACGCCTGTAAACCGGGGGGGATATTAACCGAATGTGCCGGTAAACATACTCAAAATCTAATGTGGAAGTTTCGAGGTATGTGTGAAAAGTTGGCAAGTTTTGGCGGAAATCTCTCCAGAGTATCGAAGAAACAGCTTGTGAGCCCCCCCTCACACTCCCCCTAAATGAATGGGCTGTGTGCGCGAGGCAGGCGTGACAAATGCTACTCGTGAAAGCGTTTGTATAAAGCGGGTGACTCCACGCTGACGTGACCCGTTTATCACCGTAATATGGACTGGCTCCTTATTTTCGATGGTGTGACGTTGCCACTCTGTCGGCATCTCCTCCTTTGAAGTGTGTGGGGTTTTATTTTTACGGTAATTCAGATGTTTAACGCTGTGAATTATGATACAGTAAACCTAATAACTAACAGACGCCCCATACTTCATTAAGGCTTTTCTATTGCTCGCTCGCGCATGTGTGTGCACGCGCACCTGTGCTGGTGCGTTCAGGGGCCGGTCAGACGTGCGTGCTGCTCGCCCGCCGCCGCAGAAGGATTCAGACAAAGTGCAGTTTCGCCAGCTGTTGAGTGTCGATAAGCCCTCTAACCTTTACCTTAATGACTCCTCTGGCTCCCCATATCTCTGGCTATTTCAACTGTTGCCGTCTAGTCTGACATCGCAGCCCGACTGCATTTCTCACAGCATAACAGTCTAGTCAGGTCACAGCCTATCACCGCCCCGTTTTGTGTTTTCATGGGAAAGTGGCCTCCAGATTTAGGATACAGTGTTTACAATCCCTCAGATATTGAGACATCTAGTGGACTGAGTGGTGTACATGTGGTCCATGACTTAAGAAGTGTCTTTATGACGCGACCCCCCAAAAAGATATAAATTCCACACCAGACCAACACCAACCCTCGCATAATATTCCCTTGCACTCATCTTATTTTTCCAGGCCTTGACTCCTAACATGCTCAAGAGATATTTTTCAGTTTCTTTTTCCTTTTTTTTTTAAATGGTAGGCAGGTCTTGAGTTTTGTCATGTGGCTGACCTTTTTGCTGTTTTGCCCTGTGCACGAGTATATTTACAAGAGGAAGTGAGAAATATTGGACCTTGAGCTTGAAAAGGTGTGGGGAATGTAGACAGTGGGGTCTATCTCTGTTCAAACAAGCAGGGACGGACATGTAAACAACAAGTAGACTGACCTAAAGCTGAGGTGTGTTTCGTCCATTCAGCATCTGAAATTCAAAGGAAATTCCCACATGTCCACATCTGTTGTTGTCTCTGATTCCCTCCGGGGAAAATAGCACAACATAGACTAAATTCGTCCCGTCAGTTCGGTCTTAACCTGCAATACACAAACACGCCACTCCGTCTGTCTATGCGTTGTTGTTGCCTGATTGTCCCATGAAGACGTTTTCTTGATTGGCAGTCAGTCTGTTCCCTACAGCAGCAGGCCTAGTAGCATAATGATCAGTCATCGCTTCATATGACTCATGCACAATGCTGTGAGATGTTAGGCAAGGCGCGTTTCCTCTGTTGTCGCAGGAACGGTTAAACAAACAGTGAGCTAGTGGGTGTTTTCCTGCCCAAACCGAGTCAGACAGGACAAAAGAAAAATGTTAGCATGCGTTATCTTTACCAACAGGAAAACTCTTCATTCCTATAGGATTAGTAGATGGCAAGGTTGTTATGCTGGAGCCTTGCAGGAGTCTGAGGAAGTCAGTCTTTTGTTCTACATTTAACAATCATAGAAATCGAGAATCACCGTGGCTTAAAGAATGTATATTATATTGTATATCTGATTAAATGAAGGTCACCTGAGTGCATATGTAGACCCATTTTCATTGTTTTAGGTGAGTAAGTGTTCATCCTCTTGTTTTTTTTTCGGATAATGAGACATGATGGTGGGCTAATGTTGCCATGTGTCATTGCAGCACCTTGTTGAGAGGCAATTAAAGCTGTGTATAGAACATAAAGGGGGACACCCAGATGCAAGGAAACAAACGATCTCTCAGAAATGGTGTTGATCTTCTCACTGTCAGCCCAGTTAAACAGGACAGACAGAAGAGGGAGAGGAAGGAGGTGTGTGTGGGTCAGTTTGTTTGTGTGTGTGTGTGTGTGTGTGTGTGCGTGTGTGTAAGGGGGATGGGAGGTTGTCGTGGGTGTGAGATTCACCCTGGTGAGACTTTAGACATTCCTGACATTCCGACCTCTGGGATGCTTGAGGCTCCTCCGTCGTCTTCTAGCATGTCGGGGGCTGCAGAGGATTCTGGAGGGCTTTTATGTCGCTGGGCTCACACCGGCAGACCCTTTGGTTGAACAGAAGCCACATACCCTCTAATTTAGGAGGCCATGGGAACAAGAAGCACAGCACACATCAGGCCTTCTTAAGTTACATTGGCAGATGACACTTAAATCCTAGCCGAGGTCTTCTACGAGCATGGAGACACTTGTCACTCGCCGGGACTCACTCATCACTGTATTTACAATTTAATGTAAATGTTTGAACTTTTTGAACTTTCTTTTTTTTCCATCAGAAAATAATACATCTGGTGTTGGCAAAAAACTTAAGATGCACTGATCCAACTTTTTCTTAACTGTAATTTTCTTTGCAGAAAGACAGAATTTTACGTGACTTTGACAAAGAAACTGAATTTAATGTGGATCATCATGTCATTTGAATAGTTTTATTAGTCCCAGATATAGAAGAGGCGATGACGGGATTAAGCAGTTGTACTTGGTGGCATGTGGGATTGTTATTTTGGAATGGCCAAAAAGTGATTCCTACACATCATGACTTCATTCTTTTAACAATTACGTATTCTTCTCTCTCCTCTCCAAACTGCCATGTGATCAAACACCTTGTGACCTTGCAACCTTCTGCCGGTCAGCCATGATGGATCATCCGATGTCTGCCACATCAATCAACGGCTACTTCTGACCAAACCTGATTTAGCAAACCAAAGATGTCAGCGTGCAGCGACTTTGCAGAACACGTGTGGAAACCCGGCTCTTGCAAGAACTGCTTCCACCCGCTCAGTGCACACCACAAGACTGTCGGCGGCCTGGATGGCAGCGTGCCAGCCGCTTGTTTGAAGAGCACCCTGGGAGGCGATGAAGAAACTGGAGTAACATCGCCTTCACCATACAGCAAGCCAACCATCGCTGTCAAACCCACTATGATGAGCTTTGACACCACAGAGTCGATGACTGATGTCAACATGAACATAGAGCAGGTGAGTCTTTCAAATGTCTCTTTCCTGTAACAAACCTTAACGTTTATTATTACCCTGAATGGTGTATCTGTTCCCTAACATGTGCTCATGTTTATGTGTGACAGGAGAACACAAAGCGTTTGGGCCTGAAGACGGTGCTGGACCTGTCGTCTCTTTACATCGACAGTAACGGCTGCAACAAGGCCCATAGAGACACCGTTCTTCAGAGTCCTGAAACCAAGATGGACTACAACAACTGCTTCTCTCTGGCTTCCTTATCTCCCAACATCCTGCCCAAAGACTCCATGATCATCAGCAACATCTTTGTCACCCAGGAGGAGGGACGAGGTTCTCAGAGTTTAAAGAAGAATGCCAACGGAGACGCCTGTAGGCAGGAGAACACCACCTCCGCTAGAACCAACAGCACTTATAATGGGATTAATGTGACGACCAGGGCGAACTGCCAGGAGTCCCACCTGGCATCTGTGGAGATACCTTTTTCTGAGGATATCGTCACTTCCAGTCCTGCCACAGTTCATAGCAATGGCATCAACAGTGGGAGTACTGCTACTGTTACAACTAAGACATCCAGCACTTCTACCACTTTCCCCACCACAGCCTTAAGTGTGGACACCATTAGCCACAGCCCCCCGCCATCGTTCCACTCTCCTCCCATCCTGTCTAAACAGACCAGCCTATCAGACTCCTCTTGTTCTTATCGTAGTAGTACAGATTCACTTCCTGGGGCAGAGGGGTCGGGAGGAAGACAAGTTAGGTCAGGGAGCCCCCAAAGCCCAGCAGGCATGGGCAGCTCGCGGTCAGCTCCCAGCTCCCCCAATGACCGGCCAGACTCAGAACCCATTTATGCAGAGAGCACCAAGAAGAAGCGTAGGCCTGAAGGAAATCAGCTGCAATCCCATCTTGTGTCCCCAAACCAGACTAAGAACTCATCCCAGAGCTCTGAGGTGTCAGGAGAGAGTCAACGGGCCACCATCACTGTAATGGCTGCTCACATAGAGGAGAACAGGACTTTCTACCTGAGCAGTCCAGATTCAGCCATCAGCACCCAATGCCACTTCAGCCCCACAGCACGTAAAGATCCCAGCAGCCCAGCCTTCCGCTGGCCCAGCCCCAGCCATAGCGCACCATCTTTGGTTACAGACGCCAGCCTTACCCCGACTCTCCACCCCAAGCCTCACTCTAGCCCACCTATCCCCCCCAAAAGGACCATCCGTTCCCCCAAACTGGGCACCTCCAGTCTCTCGCCGTCCATCTCTTCTCCGGTCCCTCTTCACGATCTCCCCAGACTGGGCACCTCCAGCCTTTCGCCGTCCATCTCGTCTCCCGTCCCCCTCCCCGAACTCCCCATGCTTTTCCTCGTCTCTGCTAGAGAGGGCCACTTCAAGGTCCACACAGAGAACCACAGCGCAGCAGCGTCGGAACGCTGGCACAAGTCGAACCACCACAGTTCTGGCTGGAACTGTCGCATAGAGGAGGAAGAGGAGGAGGATGAGAGAGAGCGGAAAGAGGGACAGAAGAAGAAGTTGGCTGCCAACCCAGGGATAACCTCTCGTGTGACGGGTCTGGTCAATGGTGCCGCTGTCTGGAAGGAGACCAGGGACTGGAAGGCCCAGAGCAGCCCCCCTCCAATGACAGAGCCAGGCACGGCCCCCCCAGCTGCCCCCAACAATGGTGCCTGTCAGGGGGAGATGGAGGGCACCGGCGCAGAGGAGGAGGGCAAGCATAACGGGAGCATGCCATCCAAGCAACCGTTGCAAGGCGGCTCATCAGGACTGCTGGCAGCAGGAAAGGGAGCAGCCAAGAATGAGCCCAATCCTCCACCTCCCCCACCCAAGAAACTGCACAGGTAAGAAAAACAAAGAAGGTTTTGTTTGGCTCTTACACATTCAATTACTGGATGACTGGAACATCTTTTTCAGTCAGTCATGTTGTCTATGAAATGTCAGAAGTCATGAGAAAATGCCAATTAGAAGTTAACAGAGGAGTGAGGCCATTCCATTGGACATAAGTCATCAAGTTATTTACAACATGAGTGAAGACATTAGTTCTCGATAATTGGGAAGGATTAAGATGATTAACCATTTATCAATCTCACCGTCTTTCAGCGTCGTAAGTTTTTTTTTTTTTTTCAGATTCACCAACAATTATTCTCACGCCATTTAATTTAAAAAAAAAGGTTTCAGCAAATTTTCCAGCAATTGACCTTTTATAATTTCCCCATAATACTCGTTATGCTAAATATTGTCTAAGCACAGAAAGAACACCAGTGATCTCGAGGAAGGGTTGGTCTTAAATATTGTTTACAGTAGGGCAGCTTCTGAAAAGAAAAGGTCTGATTGAGTTTTAATTACACACTAGTATACTAAACACTTGCTGTAAGTTGAACGCTATGCATTTATCAAATATAAACTGCCCATTATAACATAATGTATATGCGTGACTTTCCTTCAGTCTAACTTGCATGAGAAGCCATGGCACTATGGCATCATTATATTCCATAATTTAGCACTTGCAACATGCACTTAGTCAAAATGCATACATGCGTTTTGCTCTCTGATGGGACAGTGGGTATTTATATATATTATTGTTGGTGCTGCTTATGGAATATATGCTATGCTATTTTGCACATGCGTATACATCCTCACTACACACGTACTTACAGTCATCTGTGTGAGTCCTACTGTGCCTTCCCCTTTCAGAGCATCATTATTCAGCCTTGAATCAGCCTCCATTCTTGCAGCTTGTGATCATTCAAACTGTTCAGGCCTATTCCTCAATGCATGCCTTGTTCTATTCATGCAAGTAATGTGACTTCCCAATGCTAATTAACACACAAAACGGGTCTGTTAAATAGTCCCCCGCTGTGTCGCGTTTCGGTGAATTTGTTTTGGCTTCCTTACAGTAGACGGAACTGTAAAAACAGAAAAATAGGCCTTGTTGCACCGATGTTGTCATACAGGGACTAAAAGATCATATTTTCACTGTTGGCATGCGTTTTTAAATTCGTCACGTACTGGATATTTTTAAGGCTTTGTAATATTTAATCCCATCACTTAAAGGATATGCAGAATCATGCATTTCCACCTCTTTTCAAGACTATTGCAAGCTACTTTACTCAGCGCCTCCTAGCCCACAAAGCCATTTATTAGCAGCAACCGTTGCATGTTGCACGCTTTAACCTGAGTCTGCATGAGGCTAAGAATACACTCCACTGTCTGAGTCAGCTGCACCAAAGCAGAAACAGAGGCCTTGTGTTGTTGCAGTTATTAGAGCATCAAATGATCCCAAAAATAAAAAAAAATGTGCTTTGTCCGTGTCGGCGTGATGAGGTGTAACACACACGACTGTGGTTTCCTCAAGACAAACAGATGTTCCGCCATCTTGAGCTGCTGGAGTCAGCAAAAGCAGAGTGGGAGTGTTTTACCGTCAAAAACACAGACCGCCGATCGCATTTCAAGGGCCCTTATGTTTGCGGTAATTCTAGTAAGGACGCATCTCTCCTGTTATGACATTGCCGACATTCTGCGCTGATAAAAATACACCTTGTTGTGACACATGTGGGAACACGCCTCGAGCCAGCCAGCGACAGTTGTGGCCCGCCAAGTTAATGACCGGGTTTAGTGTATCTAATCAACAAGTGTGACAAAGTGCTGCAGGGGATCTAAATCTTGTGAGCGTGGAGATTTATTTTTGACGGAAAATGTAATCGTGTGTGTGACATGAATGGGAAAACATTCACAATACAAAAAAGGCACGCGTTTACATGCAACCCGTGAAGCAGCATTCTGATGTGCTGAATCATTTAAAAGCCACAGATGGTTTGGAAAAATCTGCTCCCAGTGCCTTTTGATCACAGTGGAGAAGAACAAATGTCCCCTCTTTTACTCGTCAGGTCAACCTGCATGTGATGAGGTGGTGGTGGGTTTGTGTGCATGTGTCTAGGTCATGCATAAGTGTGTGTGCAAGTACTCTTCAACAGGGAAGGCATGTCCACTCCACTGGTCAGTGAAGGTTGCCAAAGGGAGGAGCTTGAGTGAACAGATTGTCGCCCCGGGCAACTTCCAAACTGTCCCCCGTCTGGCAGCCGGTTGCCATCAATAGAAGTAGAATTTATAGATCGGCCGTGTGGATTCAAGTCCACCGAGTTTGACTCTGGTTGGAATTGCCTTTTGCGCTATAAACCATGGTTCCAAGACATGCGGCCCCTCCCTCACAGAGCCACCATGCTCCCTTCTGTGCAGCAGGACACATAGCATCTTGTTGCCGCCTGAAGTGAACTACTAGGTCAATGAGCGAATGCTATATATGAGATGCGGGTGCTTAAATTTTGCACATCTAACGGGCGCTGCGCTTTTTCCTGCCGTGAGGGACTTTAAATACACATATGACTCGTGTGGAGCCAGGGTTGTGTTACTACACATGACGGGGCTTTAGAGAGCCACCAGTCTGATCCACGGGCATTTTGTGCCCGCCAGCCCGACAAGGACCGTTGCCCATCCAGCATGAGGTAGGCACCTGACGGCATCTTTTACTCGTGTGTCCTCAGCCAGTATTGACGTCGCATCTATCATTGCACTTGTGAAGAGAAACGGTCAAGTTCTTGTTTCCACAGGAAGGTGGTTGCAGCGTCTGAGTGCGTTTCAGGGGGAAACCACAGAGTTTCACACCTGCTTGGAGCGCGGTAGTCTAAATTCAGAGGCGCAGTGACAGATGACATCTGGTCAACTTTGTGCTCATTCTTTATTTCCCCACTTTCACACCTTCACTTTTGCTCTTCAAATCTCTTCTAATCCTGTTTCTTCAGTTTCTGTTTATTTTTGAGGCCATCCTGTCGGGAAGATTAAAATAGTTACAGTTAAAATGAAGAGGATAAGAAGTTAAATGTAATCGTTTTACTTTATGTAAAGTGGGGCAAATAAATGAAAGTGGCTTGTACTGAGTAAGGGGAGGAGATACCTGACGGAGAAGCAGATAACAAGGCAAGGCTGGAGCAGTTTGCAAAAGATAACAAGGATTGGTGTCAACCATTAATGGATCTGTTTCAAAGATACGGTTTATATGGCTGTATAACCACGGCAACTATCCTGCAATCATGGCAAAGAAACAATGCATGGCCGTTCTTCTCTGCGTGTGCGCTAACATACAGGAGGTTGCAAAAGTCTGTTTCTTTAGGTCTCATCACAAAGTCACCGCTGTAAGCTTCTTAAAGGTTGTGAATGTTACATGGCTGTTGTGTGGGATTGGATTACAAGTGTTCACGAAAGACCACCTCCACCCGAGTACATTCTGCCTGCTTTCATAGCCGACTCCACCTCATTTTAACAAAAACCCGTCGGCTGTGATCAGGTTACAGTATTTAATTTCAACATTTTTAACGCTGTAGATCTCAGATTTGGACTTGTCTCTGCCCCCGGAATACAGTAGTCTATCATTTTATATATTTACGGTCCTAAAAAAGAGTCAGGAAGTGAAACCAGTTGTGTGAACTTGATCCACAACAACACTGCAGTTTAGTTTGGGTCTCGTCTTACACCGTCAGACTGCTATCTGTAGTTAGGAAGCTGTAACCCCAGGCCGATCCCGTTTTAAAAACTCCCCCGGCTCCTCTCACACCACTTTATTAATACCTCACAGATCCAGTGTGTTACTTACTGCCGCCTGATTGTTTACATCTTAAATGTGGGGGACTGTCGTTGCCGGGCTGATAGCAGAACACAAACCTTGTGGGACATTACATTACGGCGGCGACCATGATAGTTCATGTGTCCTTTAATTTAGCAAAGGAAGTGATCATATCTATTCTGAGGAAATGAGCAATTAAGATGTCTATTAATAGATGTTTGGACTAAAACTGCATTCAATTAAAGTGATGAATGCTGCTTTTTTATTTTTAGAAGAAGAAGAAGAAAAATGGTTCTCTCTGTCGGGCTGTAGAAACGTGATTGTAGCGCTGAAATGATTAGTCAATTAGTACCCAGAACATTTATGCAAAAATTATGGTAATTGAGAATCTATTTGGGTTTTGAATTCCTCAAACAAAGTCGTTTGAGTTACTTGAAGACGTCACTTTGGGCTGATGGGCTTTTTTCACTACTTTCTGACCCAACAATCAGTCAGTCAGGAAAATAATCATCAGATTATGTCATGAAAATAATGCGTTGCAACCCCTAAGTGACTGTATATCCTTACAGGCGGTCCTAATCTGATTCTTTGCATGCCCTTGCTCAGAGGACTCATTCATCCATGCACATCCTCCCGCAGGACTTGGGCAACGACCTTCTTTCACCAAGGAAAACCACATGTTTTGGATACAAATCCCAGAGATCCTGAGTGAGACATGCACAGGCGGCAAACATGCACATGGACTCATAATTTCAAAGGCCATTAGCATTTCTCCTCCGCCTCAGCATTTCCACTGCCTTTCATCACCACTCTTTGTCTGTAAAATGATAGCGGATCCTTCAGCTAACTGCCCGCAGAGAATACCTAACCCTTTGTCTCCCCCCAGTGCTCCTCTCCGTGTCTCCTCCTCATCTGTTTGTTCTGCTGATTTACGGCGGAATTGAAGTCGGGGGGCTAACAGATAAATGGATAGCGGAGTCATTTTGTGATGGGAGAGGGGAATGCGAGATGAAGGGACGGGGATGAGACCCTGCTTCCCTGAGCCATTAGTGGCTATAATGAGACAAGTGAATGGCTGTCACTCAGCCTAATTGGCCACCTTGATTAGGAAGTCCGCTCATGCACCGTTTTCATTGGTATTATAAGTGGCCATCATGGTCCTCAGGCTGAACAAGAAGAATGCAGAGCTTCTTTTTAGCAAGGAAAAAAGAGAGAAAAAGCTAAGAAGTGTCATTTTTTAAAGTAGAAATAACACAATCTTTCTTTTAAAAGTGGAACGTGTAATTAATAAATAATACAACACCATTACTCACTTACACTTACAAGTTTTGCTGCTGCAGCCTTTAAAAATATTAGTGTGGTACTACACGCCTTCATTTATAGACTGTAGTAGAGAGATGACAGGAAATAAGGGGAGCGAGAGATGGGAAATGACTGCTACAGCTATATTTGTACTTTTATAGGGGTGTTACCGGTTTCACAATAAATCATAATAAATTCCTGACAGTTAGTATTAGGAGATTCAGGTGTGTTATGATTGGATCTAGCCTCAAGCAGCTCTTCTTCAGCCCTAGATTATATTTTCAAATGTGTTCAGCCCAAACAGATGGTGCCTCAGGGAACGAAAGCCAAATATGACGTTCTTCTTTTATGCAAGACCTGTAAGCAGACTTTGATGTGTATCTTTGGTAGTTTCCCTTTAAAAGAAACGAGGGAATCTTGGGAAATGTAGGAAAAACCTGCTATTCATGTATACTGCACTCGTGGTGACTTGTGGCAGTTGTATTCATCAGAGAATCGAGAAGTATGTCTCCTGTACGGGGAAGTGAAAGGACTCCTGATGGTGTTTGTTCATCACTGAAAATGAAACACTGCCTCTTTGACGTGGACTCATTAGTCATGCATACGGCAGATAAGATGCATCATGGGGAAGTTCAGTGCTTCCACATTCATGAACAGATAGACAAAAAGGAAATATCCGACCTACCGGTGGACGCACTTGACCAGGCTGATGATTGGCAATGATGTCAGCAATGCAAAAAAAAAAAATAGATGACTAAATATGGCTTGGATGTTTGTTGTCGTCTCATCATGCTCACTCACCCCGTCGCTCTGGTCTCCTCACTTGCAGAGTGTGTAGTAAGATGAGCGGCAGCAACATGGAGCTGGATCGCTGCAGCCAACAAGGGTCGCTGGAGAGTCCTACTTCCTCTCTTCGGGGCCTCGGCAGTTCCAGCTTCTCCACTGCCTCCACAGACAACCTGACTGGGGACACTGGTACGTTACACTCACTCATGTTGTTATATTTTTGCTCCAGTAGAAACATGCACATGGAGTCTAAGGAACATTGATAAAGCAAACATAATTGTAGCCGATTGAGAAAGCTAGCTTCCACAGACTTTAGTCGATACGTGTTTGCCTGCATGTCGTGCTGCTGTATCACCAGGTTCCATCATGCAGATGCACTTTGTCACAGGGAAACTATGCAGCAATAATAAAAAGAGGAAAGGGAGCGTTGTGAGGTTTTACAGCAGGAGTCTGTCTGCTTATCTGTACTCCTCTTATGTGAAGTGCACTTACGCTCATTTTCATGACCAAGATTTCTACTATCATCTAACCTGAAACGTGGCTCAGAATGAGTGGCACGGGTCCTCGGTTGAGGAATTATTGTCATCTTCCACATATCCTCTGCGGTGCAGACACTTGTAATTGCTGTAACTTCCTGGGCCAAGTTGTTTGAAGAGATAATTATGGACTCTGATAACGAGGGAAAAAGGGCTTGGCTACATCCTACAAAGTCCTTTTTCTCCTCCTTTACAGTCTGAAAGCATTTATTGAAGACTGCACCGCACAATTATCTCAGTATCTGTCTCCTCTAGTGCAATGTCAAGTCGCAACTTTTAGTCTTTAATTGACAAATGGATCATAATTGGATGGAAGATGTTTTGAGTCTCGGCTTCAACCCTGAATTGTGGAAATTTCCATCTCTTTTGAGGAAGCGAGGTACGTGTTTGTGCTCGGGCTGAGCACTAGGCAGCGACAGACGGGGTGTAGTAAATAAATCACATTCACAGCCGTCGCCCAGGAGTATGTGGGTCTGTGAGTCTAAGTTAACTCACAAGGAAACTGAGAAGCTAAGGATATATTGTGTTCATCTTCATTTTAATTATTCTGATTATTGTATTTTCTACCCTTTCCTTAGAGAAGGAGTACACTCTACTGGACCTGGTCCTGAGCTTTCTTTTATTTTAAGCAGACTTGCTGATATAATTTCTTTTCCTCTTCTCAGGTTCTCGGGATGCCACACGGATGTCTTGTTCGTCTCCATTTTCCAGAAGTCCAGTGGCCTCGGCTCCAGGTTCTCCTCACCCTGAACCCCTTTAACAGCTCAAGTAACCAGCCGCCTCCCCTCCCGGAGAAGAAAATGGTCAACCGCACCGTGTCGGCTCCGGATAGCGCCAACGGAAGACCGTTTGTCCGAGCCTACCCACGCCTCCTGTTCACTGGCTCGGAGAGCAACGTGTCTCGACCTGCGGATGTGAGCTCCCGGTCCAGTTTACCATCCAGCCCTGTTGACCCGCGACCCATCTTCTCCTCCAACGAGTCTCTGGAGCGCTGCCACGCCCCGCTGAGCCGGCCTTCGAGGTCCCGGACGCTTGACGAGCCACTGAAGACTCACGGGCGTCTGGGGGTCCACTGCCGCAGCAGCATCACCTGCTCCTCTTCCCCCCAGCTCAGCGCGCCCTTCTCGGCCTCGGAACCAGGTTCTGCACCAAATCTGGGCTCCAACCTGCAGCTCCAGACCCTCCTGAGTAACATAGACAGCAGGGAGGGAGTGTACTCTAAACTGGGAGGCCTGTACGCAGAGTCTCTGCGGCGCTTGGCTCTGAAATGTGAGGATCACTTCACCCGCTCCCAAAGGAACCCACTTCGGTTCGAGGAGAGCAACTGGTCTCTGTTCCGGCTCACCTCCAACAAGCCGAGCTGCAACTCAGGAGATGCTGTGTACTACTCCGCTGCCTGCGCCTCCGACCCCAGCAACTCCTACGCCGTAAAGGTAATCCCTAAATACTCATTTGACAAGTATTATCTTATGCAGTGCATTTTTTAACAAAAAGTTTTAAAAAAGAAAATAAGAAAATGCCAGCGCTGACAAATATATTGTATTTCTTGGGACCATTTAGTCTAGCTGAAATGAAAAATGCCTTATTAATTACCCTTTTAGATCACACCCCATCTTTTCAATGATCAAACCAAATTCCTCCCACATTACGTCTCTGCCGATCCCGTTTCATTCAGAAATATGTCACGATATCGAAGCTCGATACTCGAAATCGTGTTGCAGCTCGACTTCATTGTGAAGAAGCAGCAAACATATTTGAAGCGTGTAATTTCACGGCGATGAGTAAAGGACTGGAAACGAGCGCAGGTTGTTTGAGGAATCATTTGCACAGCGGGTGTTGTCAATTGATCTTTTAAGGCGGGATGTGACAGTTCGAGGATGGAAGGAGGGGATTAAAATGGGGCAGTGGTCTCGTTTGTTCCTAGGCTACAGATGGGACGGCCCAATCACAAACCCTCAGGGCATGAAGTGTAAACAGCGAGGAAGAAGGGTGTGGATTCAGTCTCACTAACCTTTGTCCCAAAGTCATTAGTGTTGTACAAAGCAGCAGCTGTTTGTACAGTATGTGTTGTGCCACAGGGTGGGTGCCCACAGGCTTGCTTAATATCTCCAGGCCCAATTAATCTTTACATTCCTGGCAGGATTTACAGTCAGACAAAAACCTGTTGTTAAAGCCAGCACATGCAAAAAAACCCATACACAATAATGATCATGTTATTATCTGAAATCACCATCGATTAGTGTCACATGCAAGTGTAGTAATTGTTATTTGACATGCTAACCAGTGTGTTGCTGACTTCAACTCCATGAAAGTGGCTTTTAGTCCAGATAATCGCTAAGAAGAGCTTATATTATATAATTATATATAACTCTGACCCGAACACGTTTGTTTCCAATTCTGATTAGTGTGTGGATTTTCCCACAGCTTGCAAGAGAATGGCAGAACCTGGGGGGCTGTGGTAGTTTACTCAAACCGAAGTTTCATGGTTTTTTTTCAAGCTTTTCAGGAGCTTTTTCACTTGAATGAGAGCAGGAACTGAATTGGCGTTGACCTTGGAGCCTCGCTAACAGGAATTCCTTTCTTATGTTTCTTGGCTCCGCTCCCTTCCCGTCTCTTTGTGGGGGATTCTTCTCTCTCCCTTCTGTCCCTTTCTTCTCCTTTGCTTCACCGTTTCCTCCCACTGATTTTTTTTTTTGTGTGTTTATACCTCCCCAGATCTGCAAGAGTCCGTCCATGGAGGCCAAACAGGGCCATCTCTACGGCCTGTCGGTGCAGCAGAGCATGCCTCCCCACTTCAACCTCCAGCAGGACTGCGGCCACTTCCTCGCCTGTGTCCCCCAGAGCATGTTGCCTTCCGACGAGGTCTCTCTGCCCACCACACCTGCTTCGTCCCTGCCTCAGCCCCCCACGTCTGCGTCTGTTCAGCAGGCGGAACGAGAGCGAGTTGTCGTCATCACCTCGGAGATCCCTCGGCAGACGGCGGCTGACTTTGTCCGGGAGTGGGCGGCGTTCCACAAAACGCAGCCAGAAGTGTACGAGCGCCGCGTGTGCTTCCTCCTCCTGCAGCTCTGCCACGGCCTGGAGCACTTGAAGGAGCACGGGGTCACGCACCGCGACCTCTGCCTCGAAAACCTGCTGTTGGTGCCACATCTCCGCAGGTCCTCCCAGTTCCCCCAACCTTCCACCACTGACAATGGCACCAGTCACAGCTCAGACAATCAGCGTCACCTTCCCCGGCTCCTCATCAGCAACTTCGCCAAGGCCAAGCGTCGCTCCCCCGAGGACGCCGCCTCGACCAGCGTGGACCCTCGCATCAAACGGGACCACGCCCGGTTGGCGCCCGAGATCGTCTCGGCAGCCCAGTACCGTAAGTTTGACGAGTTCCAGACGGGCATCTTGATCTACGAGCTCCTCCACCAAGCCAACCCGTTTGAGGTGAGTCCAGCTCTGAAGGAACAAGACTACCGCTGTGAGGAGCTGCCCCCGATCCCCGCCGTCTCCCTTTACTCCGCCGGCCTCCAGAGGCTGGCCCAGCTCCTGCTCCAGCCGGACCCCATCAAACGCATCCACATCCAGGAGGCCAAGCGCATACTGCAGAGCCTGCTCTGGGGCCCCAGGAAGGACCTGATGGAGCAGCAGCGGGAGAGACAGGGGGTGGGCTTCGTCGACGGCTCCCGACACGAGGGCCTCCTCAACTGGCTGGATGTGAAACGGGCCCTGCTGATGATGAAGTTCGCAGAGCGTTCGCTGGAACCCGAGAGGAACGCGGAGCTGGAGGACTGGCTGTGCTGTCAGTACTTCTCCTCGGCTCACCCTCTGTCTCTCTGCCACACCGCCGAGCTGCTCTACTCACTGAAGTGACGGCTTCGCTTTAGGGGGACACGCGTGAGAAAGACCGCTACTGTCAGATGTCGATACACTGTGGACGGGAGATACTGTGAACCTACCCACCTGTCTGCGCTTCTGCTGCATGCATGACAGCCGTGCATCAGCCCGACCGTCCATTCTCCACCTTTCACACAAACAGTATCCTGCTACAGACAGTCAACAACAAAATCAGCTGGGTTTAAATGTTCTTTGTCCCCCGAATCATGAAAACATTCACTTACCGGCTGGAATGGTTTTGTGCCAGTGATGATGATAAATACATCTGTAAAAAAAAAAAAAATAAGGACAGTATTCATGACCCTGTAATACACTTACCAAAGTTTCATGTGTAACACTGTATTGTGTGTATTTATTAAATATCGCCCACTGAGAACAAGCTAATAATTCATAACCTTCTGTTTGCCAGCTTCCAAAGTACCGCCGTGTCGTCTCCACGTAAATGTGCAGCTAACTTCTCATTTTGATAGAAATAGGAGGTCACGAGCAGACTTACACTGTTGCACCTTTTCCGTTTATTAATGGGCATGTACAGCACTGCTGTACGGTAAAACTGTGCAAACAACACACATTCTAATTTCCTTAGAATACAAATCCACAGGAAGTTGCACAATAATGTCCGTCAGTGAAGGCTGGTGCAGTAGTTGCACAATCCGGGTCACAGTCCTTGTTAGACCGCGTTGCATAATAAAGGCTTAGTACGAATCATAAGCCATACTGTCTGACAACTCGAGATTAATTGGGTTGAGAAAACAATTTGACTGAATGAATGCCCACTTTTCCCTTCTTTTTCAGTGTGTACTTTTAAGTATTTTGACATTTGTCACAGTGCCTTTTGTTTGTCGTATATGTTACAGTGACTCGGAAGCCAAATGTAAATATTCCCGATCATTCGTCCTGCGTGAAACTGGCCTTTCACCGAATGTTCGAGAAGCAACTTTGTACAGTAATTTGTAGATGAGAAGAGAAATGATCCCAAGCAGGTCTTAAAAAAAAAAGCCATGAAAACGAGCGGCAAAATATTTATGATATAATTTGTTATCTTGTAGTAGTCACTGGAGTCTCTGTTTATTTTCATATGTAGATTATCAAGGTGTTTGTTTTTTTCCTCCTGTATCCCTCGAAGGCTGCAGAGAAAGCTCCAAGCTCATGGATATTTTATCTCCGACAAATGTGTTTCCTAATAAAGTCGAGAATTGAACCGCCTGCGCCAGGTTGGAGTCCACGACTGACTGATGTTTGTCTCACTAATACATTATTGCTTTTAATTATTTTCTGTGTGCCTCACCTATTTGCATCTATTAATAAACTGTGCATATATTTTCTCACAGTACGAGCTGGTGTTTGGGTCTTTTTTTTCTTAAACGATCGGGCCTTCGAGGGTGACATTCGTTGTGTTGGCGTTACCGCTGCCTCTATTGTTCAACTAATGAGCACTTTAAGACATACACCCTTGCATATGGAGATTCATGCATTGTATTTGCTGCCTTAACGAGAGATTCAACATCATACAAGGCAGGACGGGAATCCATTTTAATTGAAGCATGAAAAATCTTAACCCTACGACAGCCAGTGGAGTTTGTGAGCATTCCTTTGTGCAGGAATTAAAGCGATTTATGCACCGTTACAACTTAAAGAGACAGAAACCTAACAAAAAGAGAGCCAAACAAACTAGTCAGCTGAAAGAGAAGAAGAAGGGGGGGGGGGGGGTCAACACAACAGGTTGTACGTGAAGTGGAATCTCAATTGGAGTTTAGAGCCTCGGGCCAAAACTAGACCCCAGACTTCCAATTCCCCGGGCCAAATGTAGCTTTCTGCTTCACATCACTCCTTCAAAACCGCTGGCTGCTCCCTTGTCATAGGTGGAACTGTGTTGCTATGGTGCTTTGACCAATGGAATGGCATTTGCAGGAACGCAGCGAGTCTCTGTCTCCCTCTCTCTTTCTCTCACTCACACACACACACACACACACACACACACACACACACACACACACACACACACACACACACACACACACACACACACACACACACACACACACACACACACACACACACACACACACACCCCAGCCTGCAGCCTGTTGAGCAAGAATCCAAATAACCCCCTGGTAACAACAGCAAGGCTCCCTCCTTTGTTTGTCCAGTGAACACCGGCCAGGAGGCTGCATATTTTATTCCAGCAAATATTCATCCCAGCACACCGTTTTCAGCACACGACCTGAGAGGACGGGGGGAAAACACACACATGCACCACACCCAAACTTCCCACAACTAGAGAATCGATATGGTTCTGCTGTAAGAAACATTTAAAGTATAAATTCAATCTAACTTTGTCGGTCTTTGCTTCTGTTGGCATCCTTTCTTATCCCCATGGATGGATTCACCAAACAGACAGACATATGTCATGTAAATTTCAGTGCACAAAACATAATGATCATATCCCCACCACATGGTCTCTGCTGTACATCCAGCCATAATTAAACTCATGTCTATTACATCTAACTTTCCATACCAGCTGTATAAAAAAAAACATCTACCTGCCCTTTAGCACATGAACACAAACCACAAACTAGATCATATGTGCCTGTCAGCATCTCTTGAGCAGCGCAAAGATAACTGGAACAACATGCATGTGATGCAAGTGTGTACTGAAATGACTGCATGTTGCTCAAACACACGTCACACGTCACCCATACTCGTCTATTCACCCCACTAGCTGAAGTGGAGAGGTCACGCCGACATTAAGAAAGCCATCTAGAAAAGTTCCCATCCAGGTCATTTCCATTCACATGATTAAAGCGCAGCCAGCGGCTGATTTGACAGTAGCCCGGAGTGCTCCGGCTCCGTCAGTTCAACATAACTACCCATTAAGAGCCTGCTCACTTAACACTGGGGAGAAGTGCAACATGAAGGTCAATGGAGATGTCAGGCAGCGGTTTCCTTGCTGTTTCTAGTGTATGTTTAGACTCTAGGTTAGTCCCTGGACTACGAAACACAGCTCAACTTCTGAAGCTTTTTTCAAAATAAAACAAGTCAATATTATGCCAGCAGGCTTAAATATCACAGACACATATTTTGTAGGCTACACCAATGGGATTGTTCCATTGGACTAAATGTTAAAATCTCTTATAGGCTTGTGTTAACCACAGGCCTCATTTCAGGCATTTGACCGTAAACCCGTTGACTTTTAGACGAGGGAAGTGGAAGTACAACAATGATGACTCATTTCCTGGTTTTAAGACTCATTCCTGCACCACCTGATAGTTCATGTAATTACAAACACCTGCTTTTCCTATATGAGTTAAAATGTCTGCTGGGGGAGGCCTGTTAGGAACCTCAGGGGGAACAGAAATGGACATGGCAGCATCGCTCTCTAAGTATTTACAGCAGTAAAGGTGACACGTTACCCAGCATGCCGAAGCTACCGAATACAAATGAGCAATGTAGTCAGAAACTGCCTGCTCTATCTTTTGGCAATTCCTTCCAATAATGACCACATTGATTTAAAGATGTGCCAGGGGCACCGCAGGGTCTTATCTCAGGCAACCAGAGATTACACCGTAGGGCTCGATGGTGGCTCATCAGGACAGAGGACGTTTGGGCCGCATGACCTCCGTGTGCCCTTCTAGCATCCCTTAGTTTATGTCAGTCCAATGAGTGGATTGTTTCACTTGCACTTTCCCTTACCGTGCTGTTTTTGCGCTTCCGTAACAATAAGGTGCAGGAATCATTAATAAAATAGAAGGCTGCCTAAGCACTTCTAAAAGTAAGTAATTCTCTAATTAATAACCCGTGGTGGAAGTGGAACACTGCCGAGAGAGGCCGCTGCTTAAAGCCAAGCTACATCAAGTTATTTCAAAGTACATTTGAAGGTTAAAGGCATGACTCGATTTCAAGAGTTAATTTTTTAAGCTGAAATAAACTTGACAAGCCAGAACATTTCAACATATCCATGCCAAAGTGTCTAAATGTTTAACAGACACGGTTTGAGTTATGCACCTGTGCTTCAGCAGCAGTAAACATTGACATTTTTAACGGGTAAGAGATACTTTTTGGAAGGGCTTAAAATAAAATGTTAAAATTATCTACAATTTTCACATTTCTACACAAAGCTGTCACAGAAGTTGACAACACAAATGATCTACTGCAGTGTGTTGGGGGGAGTGGAGCATTTGAAATGTATTTCTGGTGCTATTCTGCCATCTAGTGGATGAATTTAGTATCACATTTAGGTTACAGGTTGCTGCAGCTTTTTCTCCCAACTCATATAGAGAACAGTGATCCAAACGTAGTTTTAATATAAATGTAGTTGGTTTTCTTAAATGTTTTACACTGTAAACAACTGATTCTTTGTCAGCGAGCGCAAATAGCAGCTTTCTATCACAGCTTCTACATCAGTTTTTTACAAACTCGCCAATGATACCAATTCATGGATGTTTAAGAATACTTTGAGATGAAATCTTGTGCTACAACAATTACAAATGCAGACCCAGAAGTGCCATGAACTGCCAAACTTTATTTTTTAGATCAAAACAAAGCACAGTATTAAAAACATTTCAACACCTTTATGGCATCCACCCACTGTCTCAAGTGTGTGAAAAAAGATGCGATCAAGCACTTTTGGCTTAACATCATGCTCAGGATTAACATAATAGTTTGTTTGGTCATGAAAAATAATTCTACTTTTTAAATGAGTTCACATTACTATCAAAAAGTTGAATTTATCATGCCAAAGCCTAAGCAGACCGGTGAAAAGAAGATTTGCAAGACGCCATTTTTTGTGACGTGACGTGAAAAATACGTTCGATCATTCATTTGACTACGTGATCAAGAAACTGTTTCAGTATGCAGCCTGTAATGCAGTGGAGCACCGGGTCCTCAGGCAGGACACAGGTGAGATCAGCCCAGGTAGAGGGAGGGAGGGATAGGGGGGAGACAGCAGGAGAGTTTGGGGGGGTTCTCGGAGGAGGGGTTGGGAGGGGGGTCTGGTTTCAGAAACGGGGAAAACGGGACTTGGGGAGGGCTGATTTCGAGGCTTTGTTTTCATTTCTTCTTGGGTTTTGCCTCCAGGGGTAGGCCAATATCCTTCCCACGCAGTTTCAGCCCTATTCATAACAAAAGTACATTAGTTGCATTGTAACTCTAGATTCTTTGTGTACAGGTAAGCAGTCGTGAAGACCCTTTGCCCTGCATCGGCCTATAACGTCCACACTTATGACATTACAGTCATAGGACCATAGTTCTCCTCCCAATTTAAATTAAATGCTTTGGGAAGCCCCTCGTCTGTGTACTCATTGACTCCGGTGAGGGTCTCATAGTGAGATATCAGCACTCTTAAGTTTTCTGTGTTTGGAAGAAGCCGCCTCTCTGGAGGGCTGGAGCTTTGGGAAGTGAGGACAGCGGAGGACGTCTTGCTGGTAAATGCTAACTTGGCACTACAAAGGTCCCAGGGAGGATGTAGCCGATCTGGAAGTCAGTACATGCGTTCACTTCTGCTGCTTGATTCTGATGGATAGGAATGGGACCAGAACTATAGTCGCACAGCTGTTTAATGTCACAAGTGTGGACGTAAGAGAGGCGTGTATGTGCGTGGGGATGAAGCCAATGGTGAAATAGGAAATACAATTTAGACATAACCATAATTCCATTTTAGCAAAGAATATTCTTACCCAGTGCTCTCTCTACCTTGCCCAAGACCTGGTTGTTGGGAATTGCTCTCCCACATTCGTAGTCTGCAATAACTTGAGGCTTCTCATTGATTTTCTGGAGGAAAAGATTTGCCATAAATAATTTAGAATCGTCTTAAACCACAAGTCAGCAAAACTACTCAGCATGCAAAAGCACATCCTATAGCTGAAAACTGACACGAGCATGTTTCATGCAATATTTGTACCTGAACTTTTTCATATAATACATAACAGGAAATGGTTGGGCAGACATGTTTTAATCAACCATGTCATGAGAACAAATGATTGGAATAGAAACAAAGGTCTGTTTAGTAAAAATGAGTTCACTGTACAATAAAATATTTTAATAATCAAAGTATATTGTTGATTGTACACTCTTTGCAAATATTATGACTCATTCAGCAACCGATTCATATTTTCAAAAACGTCCATATCGGAGTTAAGATATAGTATTCAATAAGAAGCAGTGTTTCACAGATGTTACTGCCAGTGTTTTTGGCCAGGAAATGAATCTGGCCTTCTACTTTCTTGGTATCTACCATTGGATGGTGTTATGTCCAAACAAAGCTGCACATTGCAGCATATTTTGCATGTCAATATATTGTGTAAGTGTGTATACTCACAGTGGCCAGGTCTTTCTGGGTCAGACCTCTATCCTGTCTGCCTTTCTGAATGTACTTGCCCACCTCCAGGGAAACCCTGTCGTGGTGTAGCTCCTCTGTCTCCCGGTCCAGTTTGGATGTGTTCTTTGTCACAAGATGCTGTTTGTTCTGCCCTGCAGACCCTGTGTGACAAGCAGTGTGTCAAAAACACATCGAGGCATCAGCCAGGGTGACGGATGTGCAAAAAAAACAGGATAACACCTGCAGAATTAATTCACGGAAATTGTCAATTTATACAAAATGTATGAATTTACATTTCTTGGACGTCTCAACGTCCTCCCCACGTCTCTGAGCAGCAGTGATTGCCTAGAGAAAAACATGTCAATGTCAAAACATATTCCAGATTCACTGACTGTATATTGCATCATTCAGCCTTTGGCAAACCATGTAATTAATAAGTAACAAATCTGCTTATCCAAGTATGACGCATAAACTAAACAAAAGAGCATTCCTGTCTGAGCTCAAACACGTCAGCTTTAAAACTGGCTGCTAGTCTTATTTTCATTAATTTTCCAAGATACTTAACGTTATATTAAAACAGCTATTTAAGTAGCTTGTATGCTGATTTGTCTGTGACTTTTAAGGTGTTTGACTAACGTTACATGGGGGTTGAGCATGGCGTCCTAGCCCACCTTATACCGTAGACCTATTTACGGCTTGGCGTTACTTGTAAATTACTTAGCTAACGCTAGCTATAGCCAAGTATGGTTTTCAGGTTAGCTGGCTAATGCTAGCTAGCAAGTTGCTAGCTGCTATTTGGGTCAACGTCGTTAATGTAACGTTGGCTAACTCAATCCTGACTTGGGTAACCTTAATAATACCTGTGTGGTGTTTGGTTTGCCGAAGAGAACAACGCTATGATAATAATAATAATAAATAACAACAATATTGGCTAGCTTCTATCCACTGTTGTTGTTTTTGCTAGCTTAACTTACCCACGAAGCATGAGGGATGTGTGCTACTCGAGTTACAGTTAACACTTCACCCTTAACCAAGTGTTAACATTGGCGTTTTAATTCCCCTATAGACTAGACGCTTACTAATAAGCTAGTTCAGAGGATCAAAAGTACAGCGTTTGCTTCAGAAGAGGTTAGATAAACAGCCGAAGCGAGATGTTCATGCTAACCTGCTTGGATTTGGCCTGGGCAGCAGTCGGCCCCTTCTTCCTCAAGACCGTCACGGTATCCCAGTCGCTCTCCGCCATGTTTTCAGGGGTTCCCTCTTACCCGAATATTTACAAAATAAGTACAACTCGGTGTGTTCAGTATTATGATTTTACAGAAGCGTGTGTTACTTTGGAGAAGCGAATCTGACACTCCTTCCAGAACGATCACCCACGCTTTCTGCCAAAGCTTTATTTACAACAGGGGGATGAACACAGTTAGCATAATGGAGATTCAGCAGCGCCCTCTGCTGGTGGAGCACGTTCACCGACAGCCACTTCACAGGTTTCCTACCGGGACAGAACATATTTCCTGATTGCACATTTAAAACACACATTACATCATACAATACTTATCTGGGTGTTACAAAATACCAGTTTCTTGTATCTGCTGGTTATTTGGAGAACAAAGTACAAACATTTACAAAGTCCAGGCTTAAATAAGTAAACGTAATATGACAATGTATTAGGAATATGTTTAGACATAACTGTGAATAATGTATTACTGAGTGCACCATTTGTATGTTTATGAGGACATTTTTTTATTCAAGCAAAATTGAAAACAAACAGTTTATAGAATATCACAAACTTTAAACGAAGGTAGCATGGAGTTAAAAATCAACATTCTTACAAGATAAGTTTAGTCATGATTTTATAAAAACAATTGAATGTTCAACAGCATAAATGCAAATGACCAAATAAAATATACAGTATTACACTACATGTAAAATTAAGCTTTCAGTCATCAATTTGGTGGAAGTCAGCTTTACCATATTTTGCACAAATTGCAACCTGAGTGGATGTATAGGCCACATTCTACCAGATCACCAGTTACAAGACATTTCAGAGGCAGCGTCACTGTTGCGTCGGGTGCGGATGGGGGACCAGCCGAACTCTGACCGGGCGTCGTCAGCAGGGTGGAGGCGTCCCAAGCGGGAGCCACGTTTGGAAGTCCCATTCCCTGCCCACACGCGAGGCTTAGGATTCATCTGGAAAAAGATGGAGCAGAAATGAGTGAAGAGCACAATATACTGTCTGGTGTGCATCCAAGTGTAAGAAATTGTCCCAAGTAGAGCATGGGAATTAATAAACTTTTAAAAATTGTATTTTGAGGGGTAAGGTGTACTTCTAAATCACAATAACTCTGCAATGACCACAAGGTGGCTTCTCTTGCAAATAACCAAAAGACAGAAGAGGATTTTGCACCATATTACCCAGATGCCATCAGAAACTCACCTGAACAAAAACATTTGTGTTCATGTGCAGAGTCTCCACTCGCTCTGACAAGTGGTTCAACCATTCCAGGTGGTCAGCGATAGACTGGGTCAGATCACTGTTGTTCTGTTTTAGATGAAAATAATGTTCAGACAGAAAAATACATTTTGATGAAACTGAGTTTTTATTATAGATAGGGATTTATTGCATGCCGAACGTACCCCGGACAAGTTGTCCTTCAGCTCAGCAGCAGTGAGGCGAACATGCTCCAGTTTGTCAATCTGCTCTTTCAGCCGGTCGTCAAGCTCCTGCATCATCATCAGGCCTTCATCGGACCTGATGCCACGCTTGGTCGCCATCCTGGGTCACTGAACAACCCTGTTAATCAAAGAACACTGAAGAATTCTGAGAATTGAAACAATTTAATGTTTTTTGACAAAATTCTGACACTTTCAACCATATATTTTCCCATTTAGTGACTAGATTTTAGAGATGGAAAGCTTTGAGCTGATTGTGTTTAAGATTTACTTTCAGACAACTCAAGCATTTCACTGACTTTTAGATAAAAACCAACATGGAGACAGCTTTTATACCATGTACATCATCTTTGGGGGGATACAAACCCAAAAGACCTTCTATATTGCAGTGGATCAAACCTGCTGCTCACCAGTATCTAATCACGTCACTAATCACGAGAAATACAACTAAAGATGGGTTTGCCATTACTTGCAGCTGGACACGGACACACACACACACACACACACACACACACACACACACACACACACACACACACACACACACACACACTTTAAAAAATCTCACATTAAACATAACGGACTATAAAGGATATAATTTGGGCACTAATTAAATAATCTGATTTTTGCTGCATATTCCAACTCCCATCCCCACTCAAAGCAGAACGCTGGGCCAGTTTACGCTCTGGCCTTCACAATGCTTTTAGCAGCGTTGTAACAAAACCACAATGCAGTTCACCGTCATATATTCAGAGAAAAGTACATTTTAAAACGTCGCTAACGTAAAATACCCCGGCTGATTCGAATGTTAAACGTGATCAAAGAGCAGTAGATGGCGCGTGCAACACACCAAGAGAACAACATGTCTGTCCTCACACTACCACGGCGGGGGCGACCCAAGACAAAGGAAAAGACAGTAAAATAAAGTAAAGTTACCTTGTTTCTTAGAAGTAGAAAAGCCCCAAATGCTTGGGAGATAAACCGCCGAGTTTGGGGGTGAAGTCGGCTACGAGACTTCTTCACTCCGAGAGACGACTCCGCTGCAAAAAGGAAAACTTTTTCCGTCCAGACAAGCCTCTTTGTCCCCCAAACATCTCAGGAATCTGACACTTCTGACGTCACGCAGCCTACTTTTTTTTGCAGGTGCATTGTTTTGGTATTACTAATTACTCTCCAAACCATGATTTTACCCCTCCTCGTTTCATCCAGGGTATTTTAAGATGATTTTTAGGATTTAAGATGAAACCAACCATCATTCCCTAATAAGCAGAGTCTCAAATCAATGTCTGCAGTATCATGTGTACAGGATCACTACAAGAAACAGGAAAGGAACCAGTGATACACTTTCATGGCATAACCATGCATGGAAAAACTTCCCATGCAAACCATGTTTTTGTTAAAATGCATTTTAAAGTTCTGATTGATGGTGGGGTCCACATAAGCTACTGGGACAAAGATACACTTGAAACACTTCTGCATGATGTGCTAAAACCACAGCATAATACAACATTCAGTATATTTCTAAACCTGTAGCCTAAAACCATTTCCCCATAATATCTGCTTTCACAAGAAGTTGATGCATGATTTTAATATGACAAAGTGAGAATACAGATTCAACAGTACATTTAAGAAATCACAACTGCTTTATTTCTTTTCTTTCAATAAGCTCTTTTTTTTTTAAACAAGGGAGAGTAATGACCAAATATCTGAAAGGATAAAGATCAAGTAGGATAAATAGAATGCTGGATCAGCTGTAGAAAGCACTGGTCCTTTGACAAAAATGAAATATGCATCTTAAAAGTACAAAAAAAAAAGTCAGGGCAACATTTCGGTGCAGGTACAGTGATGAGAAGCATCAAGATCTTTTGCAGTAAGGGATGAGAAGCAAAAACACTCCAAGCCTGATAAACCTATCAACAAGTGAGAGCAGTCCATTCTGAGAACACAGTGACCTTTTTAACGTTAAATCCTTTATAGTGCCACAATATCTAAAATGAAATGTGGGTTCAAGCCTCCCCTCGCTGAAGAGGCTCGACTGTACAGTAAAGTATGCATATACATATATACCAGTGAAACACTGTCAAAGATAAATCGCAACATTTTGTAGTGTCATGGAGCGTTAAGGTAAGCAGTAACATTTAACCAGTTATGACGTTGGCCTTGTGAGTTTCAGGATGAGTGTCCATTACAAAAAAAAATAAAAATAAAAAGATTCCAACAGCTTCACATTTTCAAATAGAACAAACACTTTAAAAGTCCTTCGTAGTTGTCTGGAACAGCAGGGCTCACAAAAAAAAAAAAAAGCTGAAGCAAATATTGTATTTTAAATTCAACAAGCAATGCTATACGCCCCTCATTTGTGATCATTAGCCTCTAGCAGAAGAAAAGAAAATGTGTTTTTTATTTGGACCCTGATTGGGATTATAGTCAGGCTGCATTTATTGCTAGTGCCACCTCAGAGACCAGATGCTGAATAATCAAATGGTGTTGAGTATGTTTCTTCAAAAGTCCCCACAGTACTGTTCCATGGGGTTTGAACAGAATTGGAGAGAACAGCCTTTAAAGAAAAAAGCTAAACGCCCCAGACTGAGGGATGTAAAAATCATCACTTACATCACGTTCATAAACAGACAGTTTGATTCATTACAACCCAAACAAAGCGATAAGAAAGCAAACATTTCAATCACCTTTTTCAGGGGGTCCTTTACAGCAATTGCAAATGTAGCCCCTCCCCCACCCCTCCCCGCACACAAAAAACGTCACAACGAGCCCCCCTGTCCCCCGCCCAAAAACAAATGTTGCCAGCTGGGTTGATCAAAATTCACACAGTCGATGGCAGCACTGTGAATGCTGAGTCCGGGTACAGTCTTGGTGAAATGTTGCTCTGTTCTAAATAGGCGTCCTGCAAGTCTACACACGTTCAGCACATCACATGCACACGCTGCATCAATGCCAGTGAAGTTCCCATGGAAGCAACATGATTTTGGAAAAAAATGTCCAACTTTTAAGTTTCAATTTACATATAGAAGAGAGCGAGCAACCCAATGTAAAAGAACAGTTTTAAGAAAAGAAAAGATTGCTACCAATCTAAGCAGTTTCACAAGTTGATGGGCTGGGTGAGTACTCCAGAAGATGCATTTCTAGGGTGATGCGCTTGACTTTTGCCATGTTGACATGCAATGATGTCCACAAATTTGAGGATTCTTTTTTTCTAGGTTAGTAAAAGAAGTCCTTTACCAATAGCAGGAATGGGCGATGAACATTATATTTACCAGCAAAAATTCCAATGAAAAATGGCAAAAAAAGAAAAGTGCCCCACCGCATTTCAAATTTGTTAAAAAAAAAAAAAAAATTTAAACAGACTTTGCTTCTCGTAATGAGTTGTGACAAGTGTCTGTCTGGTGTCAACCGACACAGTCCATTAAGAGGGAAATAGTGGGTAAATAGTTTTACAGTTTGGCAAAATAGTATGAAAATGAACCGTCTGAGTTGGCCATTTTCCTTTTCCCCACCTTGACGAGAAACACAAAAAAAAACAAATATCTTTTTTCTTTACCATTCTCTTAAAAGTGACTAATAATAAATTAAAGAGGACCTTGAAGAGATCTGTTTAAAAGACTGTGTGTGTCTATGTATATATTTATATATATTTATATATCTCTATACGTGGTGTGAAATAATAGTGTCCAGTTCTGATAGTTCGAGAGGGGTAATTCATTATAATGTCTGCATGGATGCGCCCCTTGCCATGGTGCCTTGGGACGAGGTGGTTCTTGCAAGGCTCAGACATTGGTCAAGGGGCTTGCGTTAGCAGGCCGAGTGGTGATGAGGATTGAAGGTCCATTGTTATGCCTTGCCCTCCTCTACTTTGACAGCCTGGGGTTTGATAGCTCCAGTGCGTGCTGGTTTTGCTTGCCCCGTGGGGGAAAGGGGCTCCTGGAGTTTGCTGGTCATGCCCCCAGATGGTGCCTTGCCCTCACCCACTACCTTGCGCACTTCTCGCATGGTTTTATTCTGCACGAAGAAAAGCCAGAGTTACTAAGACCTACAACAGCACCTGGAAGACCATACATTTATGCATCAACACTTGTTTGGATAACCCAAGGCTGAAAAACAACTAGACGTCTGTACAGTTTCTGTCCATTTTTAGCAGTTACTGTATTTATATTGGGTGAGTTTCAGAGCATCGTGAGGCAGGAAAGATTCTCAGCACCACATTTCTAGCTCAACTATAATATATAAAATATTTATATGCCATGAACGCCCCAAACTACCGAGATAATTATTTAGTGTCATCTCAGAATCCATTTGTAAGCCACTATAATCTGACAATTTCTAAACATAAACATGCTGATTAAGTACAAAAAATACTGACACATTATTGTCACTTAAAATTAAATTATCAGCCTCAGACTATCCAAAAATGGGTGAACATTTATTCCTATTTGATTAAAGAGGGGAATAAAATTAATTAATGTTGCCACGTAGATGAGAAGGATCCAATACATTTTTTAGACAGTCATTTGTTTTAACATTTTATAGTGCATTTGAGTCTACAAACACATCATTATTATTATTAACAGTATAGAATTATACAATCACAGATGAGTCTTATAGCAATACAAATGCATCCTATGCAATCACAAAGTATTTGAAACTATAAATCGACATCGATAGTCAAAGGCACACACTGAAAAATATACAATACAAGTAATGCAAGTAGAGAAAAAAGAAAATGGATGAAATTAAATTACCTATATTTATAGTGGGTGGCTCACCTTCATGCCATCCTCTGGCCCTTTAACAGGGGGCTCGGGGACTGAGGGAGGGGTAGAGTGGGAAAGGCCAGGATTGGGGTAAGGGGGAGGGCGGATGATGACAGGCTTGTTGACCTGCATGATTGGTCTCTGGATGGGGTTGGGGAAAGGGCCATTGGTGGGGGGCCGCATGTGCATCACCATGCTGCCCTGAGCAGTTGAGACCTATGGGTCCCGGGAGAGGAGAGGACGGAAGGGAGAAGAGGGAGTGGGAAATAAATTAAAACAATCATTAGCACGCCATTATTGAATTTAAGGACATTTTTAGATTAGGAAAAAATACTATAATTCAGTTGTAGATTTGTGTCTTTTGTTGCGTGTGTTTAAATATATTGTTTTCTGTACTTTATGCCAACTGTACACAATGTTGGGTAAATGTGGATGCGTATAACCAATCCAGGGTTATCTTTTTGAGATGGACAATACACATACAAAAAGAAATACCTGTTGAGCATAATGTGTAGGCAGAGGACCTACAGGTCCCCCAGGACCAGAGGGCTTCCCACTGGGGCTGGCAGACCCAGGCCTGATGAGGAGAAGGGAGCAAGAAAAGACATGTAGAGTTAAAATCCATTTCCTAAACCACTGCTATTGTGATAAAAACCATACCATATCTCACTTTGACAGAGCGTTGACAGAACAAAGCCGCATGCTTGGTCTAGACAGCTAATTATTTGCAAAAGTAATTTCCGCTCACCTGTAGGACCCTCCAGGCATGCCTGGGGAATGACTGGGCTTATCAGAGAACTGGAAGCCTTTCATCTCCATCTGTGAGGCCTGAGAATAGGGCAATGAAAGAAAGAGGCAATGTCAATCCCAATACGAAAAAATGGCAATTGTGGATTGCCTATTTAGGGCCTGCGTCTACATAGCATGCATTTCTACCAGAAAAAGGCGGTCGCAGGGTGCTGGGGAGGGCTTCATTCCAGTGTTTCATAGAAAAATTCCCAGAGCGTACAGTAACGTGACAACATGTCACCACTATAACCATCATAGTTAGTAATAATGGTTGCACTCTGGAGCCCTGGCTTCCTCAAAAACGATCCATGTGGAACAATGATCGCCGCACTGAGCAGGACGCACAATGCACGAGATAGGAATTTAACGAGGCTTCAAGGCAGAGTTTGATGTGAACACAGACCCTTGTTGATGACATATTTTAAGGATTTCACTACATGTTCTTTGTTGGAAAAATGGACTTCCACTAATCACTGAACAGACTAGTTATAGGTTGAGCAACATAAGTTCAGTAAGTCGTACCTCTCGGCTGCCAGTCATGACGGTAGGCTGAGAGCCAGGTGGCAGCATGCGGCGTGGGCCACCAACTGACAGGTTCTGTCCCTGCTGCAGCTGGATGGACTGTGGAAGGATGAGATGCTGCTGAGCTGAGCCATAGCGCAGCTGAGACCCAGGCAGGGGCATGGTCACCTATTGAAAACAAGGATTTGATTGTAAATGTTATCAACAGTCCAACCATAGTCTGATTACACTATGATAGTTTATACTTGCTGGGCTAACATTAATGTAATGTAGCAGCATCATGAGGAATACAGTATCTTGAGGAGTTGTGAAACTGAGCATCAGCAGTCCACTGACCTGGATGAGCTGAGAGTCCATTAGCTGGGAGGAACCCATACCAGGCCCTTGGTTCATCTGGCTGTCATAGACTAGTTGCTGGCTGCCATTCATAGGCTGGTAGTGTGAGCCTGACTGCGTCTTGACCATATCTGAGGGGTTCATGCCAGGGAACGGAGAGTAGGGCCCCTTGAGAGGGGCTCCACCTGAAAGCACCATGGGGCTGGGCTGGTGCATGTAAACCTGGGACCTGAAAAGAGCAAGACAACAGGACAGCAAAATGAGTGAAAGGAAAACATATTAAACAAAATGTGCCACCTACATGAAACAAACATGGCCCGTTGAAATCCAATGATAAATCGAGGTGGCAGTACCTGAAGGGGGGAATAGAGTTGAACATCTCTTGGGACTGAGAGACAGGTAGACCCCCCCGAAGCCCCAACTGAGCCTGAGCCTGTAGAGACGTGTGTAAAGAGATGGGAATCTGCTGGGCTGCAGCCGCCTGAATTGATGAAAAATGTCACGGTGACAATTCTGCTGATACACAAAGAAGCCTGTGTGTGTGCGTGTATGCATTTATCTCTACCTGTTGGTAGGTCTGCTGTTGGGTCATGGTGGGAGGTACAAGGCGGGGCTGGCTAGGAAAAACATGACCATCCAGATACAACGGGGGAATATGACTACCTACAGAAGGGACAACAACAGGTTTTCAGTTTAGTTCCACTCAAAGATTAAGCCCTCATTAAATAGAGAAAATGAAATGCAGTTTTACCCTGCATGGACATGGAAGGTGCTACTGATGCCACAGGCATCGGAGGCATTGAAACCCCTCCAAAGGAACTGTAGCTAACGCCGCTGGATGAGCCAACGCTGCAGGGAGGCTGAACACCTGAAGCACCTCCACCAGGCGAGCCCTGCTCTGGGAGGGACTGGGAGTTCTCCCACGCCTTGCGTGCTGATTCCATCTGAAGAAAAAGAGACATTTATGATTGATGTTAGAATAAAACAGTCAGTTTTGCCTTAAACTGCCCACTATATTATTACAATAGTTCAATACAAGAAAGGGTTGCACAAATAGACATTCCATATACCTTATTTGCCACATGTATGAAAAGATGCAGCTCTGTATACATTGGTTGTATTTCAAATACCTTGAGAGTGAGGTCAGCACTAGGGAAGGACATAGGGTTGAGGTTAATGCCAGGCTGCAGATGGTTGGAACGCAGCATGGGGATACTCTGATTCAGAGCCGTCTGTTTAGAAACAAACACAAGTTTAAGATCAATCATTCACAAGTCAATATCTCTAAGCAAAAAAAGATACTTCGATGATCAAAAAACCTTGAAGCACGGTATTTATGATTCCTGTGGTGATGGTTACATCAATCATTCATGTATATGCCTTACCACTCATTATGTTATCTACAAAAGTATAGATATAATGACTCACATTGGTGGCAAGTGTGTCCTGAAGCTTGTTGACAGGATTGGACACAGGGACTGGGTTGGAGCCCGGTGGTAGGCTGAAATCAGAGTCTTTAGCACTGACACCAAACTCGATAGGAGGCACAGGCAGCACAGTGTCCACATGGAGGTCCACACCATTTACGGGTGTTATCGGGCCACCTTCCAGCCGATCAACACCTTCTGATCCCTTGCGGTGCTTTAGGGAGCGCTCGTTTCCTATGGGCCCTGGCTTGTGCTGTTCCTTACTCTGCTCTGGGCCAGCATCAGAGTCCTGGCAGAAGAAGAAAGATGAAGCAAAGGCAGTGATTAGTTCAAGGTTCTCAATGTCGGAGCCAATTTGTTATTTATCAATAATAAAGAAAAGCTAATTTAGGATTTAGAAACATTGTTGAATTGCAGCAAACAAAGCAGACTTATATATACGGTGTAGGTTCCAATGAGTAACTGCAGTGGGCTACCTCAGAGTTGGGCTCGCTCCCAGTGTACGACACCTGTTTAGTCCACGAGTCTCCCCCTGAAGACTGAACTGAAAGAGCTAAAAAGATAAATCAATAGCATTAGTGTATACAATCAATAGTATATACAAGTTTACAATCAATAGTATATACAAGTATACAATCAATCTATTTATCCATTCACAAAAATAGCCTAAAGTCATATAGAATATTTACACTTTTTTTTATATAGTTGTGCATAGTTGTTTAAACTAGGCATGCATATTTTAAATATTTATTTACAAAAATGTCTTCTTACTGGTCGTAATAAAAAGGTCAAGAAAAGTTTTACTTTGTCTTTCAGTTTAAAGAGCAAATCTGTATTAAATGATATTCTGCTCTGTGAAAACAAATACACTCTGCAAATAATTTCAATTCAAAATCATTTCAAGTTACAATAATATGTCTATGGTAACTGTTTTATAGCACTGACAAAAGCATGGACACAAAGTTGGGTCTGTCTAATACCTGAGCTGTTGGTCTCCCAGATTTCGGTTCCCAGGTTGTTGGAAGAAAGTGCGTCCTCAGTTTGTTCAATGCTCATGCTTCCATGCTTTTTGGCAAAGCGTGGCGGTATCTTGGATGTGATAGTCCTGTTCTTCACTGGTACCTAATACAGGCAACAATGAGAAAAAGCTTTAGAAACTACACACTTTTTGTTCATTCCTGGCATGATTACTGATCATATGCTAACTTACAGCAGAACCCTGTTCCTTCCTCCTCCTATCCTCTTCCTGTGGGCGTCTTTGCTTTTTGGACAGGGCATCCTGGTATCCATCTTGATTTGAAACTGGTCCCCCTACATCCCCTTCAACTACAAAACAGACATTTGGACAATATCAAATTATCTGCTGATAGGTTGGAACTGCAGAACTGAACATTACCTGTATTTGTTTAAAAATGCGAGAGTGCTTAAATGAGATCAGTGTTGAAAAGTAGCAGCAGGGTGTTTTTCAGTGCAACAGTTCACCTTTAGAAATGTTTGGTTTCCATCAACATGGATCATTTAAAAAGATAAATAAAAATGTGGACTCACTTGGATAGCTGCTGAGCTCATACTGGGACAGAGGTTCGGTTATGTCGGTCTTGACAGGTCCTTGCTTCAACTCCTTATCCAATTTCTTTCCTGACGGGTCATTGGGCTCCCTCTCCTCTGACTGCTCTATGCTGTAGACTGGGCCAGACTCATCTGGGCTTCTGCTGAAAAACAGAAAGATAGACAAAAAGGGTTTAACTTGGGGATCATCAAAACAGTGTCAAAATAACTGTATATTGAAGTCAGATATAGAATACACCCTGTGTTGTTTTCCAACACAACTAACTATAGCAATCAGACCTGAAGCATCACAGGAGAGCCATTCATTCCCCAGTACAGTGGCAATACATATTGGTACATTAGGACAATTACTTCAACTGTAAGGTTTTTTTTTTCTATTATTCACCTCACCTCTTACAAGATGTCCCTCCATTCTGCCAACTGTCACTCCTGTTGGAGGACAAGGTAGGGGGATTATCGGGTGTACGTGCCATCTTGCTGGCTTCCAGCAGTGAAGGCTCTCCTTTCCTGTTCTGGCGTTCCACCAATGGTCTCTGGCTAGAGAAGCTTCTCTTGCAAAGTTCCCTCTTCTCGCCAGAGCCTGGTTCACTATGGCCAGAGTCTGAAGGATGATCACCATGTCCTTGTGCAGGTGCACCTCCGGTTCCACCCCGCTTCTCTCTCCAGTCAAAGTCGCTGTTCTCTGATCCCGTCTCCCATTCCTCTGCCTGACCATGCTGGCTTGGGCGTCCACCAGTGTAGTGGCCACTGGGCCAGTTGTCTTCCCCACTGCCTTTGGCACGAGCAGGCCAGGGGTTTGTTAAGTCTCCATTTATGTACTCATCACTTGTCCACTGGTTTGAGCCAGGTTCACGTTCTTGTTGTAGACGACGGAAGCGGGGAGGCTTGTCTTGACGAGGGGGACGCCGTCTCCTTAACATCTGCCGGTCAGGGTTTTCATTGTCAAAGTAATACTCTCCTTCACGCTCCTCTGTGCCATTTTCCATGAAGGAGCCAGTGAATTTAGGGGGGTACTTCAGAGTCTCGCGTTCAACCGGGGGTCTGCGGGAGTACGTAGTCTCAGCTCCATAACCGTTTTCTTGCATGGGACCACCTGTGCTACTAAACTGGGCCCCACGGCCCCTCCATGTAGAAATGTCCCTGGATCCTCCAAAGCCTCGACTGTAACCGCCAGTAGTATTCAATCTGGGAGGCAGCACGCGACCTCCAAAGCCCCTGGTGGCCTTGGCTTTTTCTCTGGCATCTGGGGCCATTTGGTCATCTGTGTACACCTTGTTGGATCGCCAAGAGTCTCTATCAGCCTTACGGACTTCCCCAGACTCTGTGTACCCCTCTCCATTTTCAGATCCCTTCTGGCGGCGCCTCTTGGGCAGTTCCTCATACTCCGAGGCTTCACTCAAGGTCTCACTGACGTTTCGCCTGCGGGGCTTGCCCCTCTGGAACTCCTCCACTGTGATAATGTCCCTAGGCGATGCTCTGCCTCTACCTGTCCGCTGGGTGCCACTGCTGCTGTTATTGTTGTTATAACCCCCCCTGAGATTGTCTCCACCTCTGCCACCACGGGTTCCACCTCTTGAGCTAAACTCCCTAAACCCTCGACTGCGGCCTCTACCTGTTCCCCTGATGGCACCAAAGGCCTGCTCTTCATCAATGAAGATCCAGTTATTGCGCCGCGGTGCCTGAGGCTCCCGAATTTCCTGGCTATCTCTAGGTGACTGGCTCTTGCCACTGTCCCAGGCGTTCTCCTTGGGAGCTTCATCACTGTGGGTGCTCAGAGGCCTGTCTGTTTTGGGAGCTGGTGACTGACGCTGCCTCTCTTCGGGCTGTTTCTCAACAACAGGTGAAGCTGAACGCCTGTTGCTGGCAGGCTGGTTATCTTTCTTCAAGTCATAAACATTAGTTAAGATTTCTTTCTCCAAGCGGTAAGGGACAGGCTTCTCCTCAGGCTCACGTTTAGGCTTCTCATTCTCCTTGTCTTCCACTTTGAGAGCCTTGAGTACTGGTTTCTTGATGGGCCCAGTTCTGCGAGTCAAGATGCGTCCAATGTTCTCAGATGGCTGGCTGACACCACTACTGGAACTGGAGCTGGGTTCAGACCACTGGTTTTGAGCACTGTTGAGTCCTCCGTCTTGTTTTTGGACTCCATCTCTTTTCCAATTGTCCTTAGGGCCATCTGAAGTCTCATCGTGAGATTCACAGCCGTCTTTCAGATGCTTGTCTCTAGTGTCTTGTTTTGGATAATCACCATCAGCATGATTCAAGGGGTGGTTCTGAGCAGTGGTCAGCAAGCCTTGGTCATGGTGTTGGTGTTCTCTCTCTTGACCTCGGCTCTGATAAGAATGATGGGGAATATCATCTCTGGGGTGGGTCAAGCACTCATTGGCTCTCTCTTCATAGGAGTCCTGTTGGGAGCAGGCCATATCACTTCTGTGGGAAAAAAAGATGAAGAATGACAACAATAGACAGAAGCCTATGTCACCAAGAATAGTTTCGCTTGCTGTGTGAGGACAGTTCCAGGGATATCAATCAACATACAAAAGAATGCCTTAATTAAATCAATAAAAAATTCACATTTCACATTTTAAATATAATTACTGACCTGTCATCTGGCTGGACACTGTCTGAGCTTTCATGCTGTCTCTGGTAAGGTGGAGTGAAGCTGCGCAAGGGGTAGCCATCTTGATTCCACATAGGGTAAGGCTCAGTGGAAGGAGCTCTTCTCTCCTGGTGCAGGTTGGGATTGCATCCCTCATCGGAACCAGGGCTGTTCAGATGGTCTTGATGCATCATAGGTTTCATCATTCCTGAAAACAATCAATGTTCAAATTAGAGAAGAAAAAGAACCATTTCAGATAAGAAAGTATCTACTCATTCTATTGAGTTAGTGCTCACCTGAAGAGTGGACAGCACCGGGGTAGTAGTCCACAGGAGATCGTCCTTGGGTCATGCGGGGATCCATGAAAGGCGGCATCATCATCCAGCGGGGGTCAAACCCAAGGACATGTGGGGGATAATAGCCCCGCTGACTGTGGTTTGTGCCAGATGGGGCAGGGTGACCCGACTGCTGCCAGTGCTGCATCTTGTATACTTGTTCCTGTAGAATTTATGCAACAAACAACCTTATGTTAGGGTGCACAAAATCTACTGTCTTTGTATAAATTACTTCTAACATTCAGCTGAAGCTAATGAGAGATTTTAGAGAAAAAAACCCCTCTCCAACTCAACACATTGAAGCATTAGTCTGGGATTAAGACTATGGGTTAGGGGCATCATATGACTCTTACCTGCTGTTGCTGATGGTGCTGTGGCTGCTTTTGGAAGCGGGGTGGGATGGGTTTGGAAGGATGACGTCCACTGTAGTCTCCTGAGGGGGAGGTGGGCTCCTGGCCATCATCCTCACTGGCACGGTAGCTCGAGAAGGCAGGTTCATCATGGTAAGTATGGCCAGGAGAGTTGTCTGGAGGACACTCAGTTCCATCTAGAAAGAATAAGGTCATAACACATGATTCTAATTTACTGTTATAATCTGCAATAAGTATGCCTAAATGTACAATTTGCATATTTACCTTTTGTGCTGTACTGCCAGTTCTCATGGTGGCCTTTACTCGGTTCCCTCTCTGGGGAGAGTGGAACTTCTTTGCCCTCTCCCTCTTTCTGTCCCTCCTCTGTTCTTGATGTCTGCCTTTCAATCTTCCCAAACTTCTCATCCAGCCTTTTGAGTTTTTCAGCACAGGCAGCCAAGCGTTCATCACGGGCACGCCTCTCTTCCTCCTCCCGGCGTCTGCGAGCCCTCTCAACAGCCTCAGACAGCTCAGGTGACACATACTTTGCCCTAGCTGGCGGTTGGGACTGGCGCTGGTGATTTTCCTGTTCCGGCAGTGGCTCACCTTGGGTTTTCTGCTGGGCCTAGAGATGGAAGGGAGTCAGTCCAAGGTGGAAGTATACACATTATAGCTTATAAAAATGATTAACAATGTGGACATTGAGAAGAGATTCTATCTTCGAAATAGTCTTCTCAAATAATGCTTTCACCAAATGACCAACAGGATTTAATGATTTTAAAAGTGTGCATGCTTGTAGCCTTCCGTTTATCCCCAACATTGACTTTTTGGTTTTGTGCGTTAATAAAATGTTGCATTCATCTAAATTATAGAAACATGAGGAAAAATTGAGGGAAAAGGAGAAGCAACTAAGGTCCCAAACCAGATTAAAAAAAATATATATATAGAATGCACCTTAGACCAATAGGTCTTATGGATACCCCTAAATGAAATTGTCTGCTAAGCCCATCCACTTGCATTGGCAATTTAAAAGCCTCAACGTCTTGTTTGGTGAAAGAAAATATGAAATATGTAGGTTCAAACATGCAACTCTACTCATAGTTTATTTTAGGGAATTAATCTGGCAGATTATTTTTACATTGAAACCACCCCCCCCCCCCAAAAAAAAAAACAGAGCATTTGTCTGTCACATCATTTTCAGTTGCCAACAAAATGCAATGCAAGTGAGAAATAGTCAGACACACATCTCTATGGTAACTGCAAGGTCATCTCTCCCAATTCACAATGACTGTCTCACTCGAGGGTGTGTGAAGGCACACTGCTAATCATATGCTCTGCAGTATTGCCCTATCCTCCACAGGCGGATTAAAGAACAAGATGTGTTATACTTGTGGATAACATCATAATGAGTAAATCTTAGATAAGTCATCTCAGTGGAGAAGGATGAAAGTGGAAAAACATAGCATAGTGTGTTACCAGAGTGTCCGTAGAGAGATATCTGCCGTTGGTCTTCCTCGGCAGCTCGTGGTGATGATGTTGGTAGGAATAGCTCTCTTCTGGGCCCTCCTGGGGGTAAGACACCTCACCCGAACTTAAGGAGGATTGGCAGTCACGCTGGATCTCTCTCTCCCTCTCCCATTCAGTCCTAGAAATTAACAGGGCAAAATTAAATCAGGAACCCTTGAAAGAGTAAGTGCACATTTAAGGTTTTTAAGCTATAAAATAAATTATATGACTGAACTGTGATGAAACGCATCAATGTTCATGTTAATATTGACAGTTTTATGTCATGAAATACAAGCATGGTAACGGCCACTTATCAGACACCCCTCTCCCCACAGCTTGTATAATTTTACTTTTTCCATAACCACTGCGTAACATTACAATCACAGCACATGTAGCAGCTGGCTAGTTAGCTAGCTAGCTAACTTTAGCTTGCTATTCCCACCGTTATCATGCTAACATTATGCCGGCCAGCAACAGCACTGGGCCCTTGTTCCCTATAGCTGGGAGGAGAGCAGACGGCTGCTCCAGAGTACAAGGCACAAGGGCTGTCGAAGTTACACTTTAAATGATGACAAAATCAAGAATGTTTTATTTCAGAGCAATAATGATAGGAAGGAGGACTCACCACATCCTGTTTTTTTCACCGGTGTGGTCTTCTTCGTCGTCACTGAATTTAAGCTTCTCACCATAATCAACTTCCTCATGGAGTCCTGGAAAGAACAGTACAGTAACGGTCAGTGGCAGTAATTTTGGATGGGATATAAAGCATTGGGAAGAGGCATTGGTTGACTGAAGTTCCTGCATGATCCCCATTACATTCACACGGTGACAGATTGACATAAACACCCATAACTTAGTATTTATAGTGAGTGGAGTGACTTAAGCACCACATATGAGAGGACAATCTCTGACACAACTGCTTAAATCATTTGGTTGACCCATAGAATGTTACACAAGTTAATGTAATAGATGCAGCTGGATCAGATGAGATCACTATTTGAGTTACATTGAGATCTCAAGATTTAGTATCTCTCTCTCTCTTTATGTAATGTACCTTGACTCACTTTTGTGTACATGTGAGATCAAACCAGGGCAACTGCCCTATTTTCATCTTGTAGCTTTCATATAATACTATTGATTCATGCTATGGAGATGAGCAGCTGCTGTACATTGTTCTACAAGAGTACATCATGGCAGGGAGTAAATTATGGCATCTGATGGTTCACACGCAAACTATAGCGGTGGTGAATATTAAAAAGCTCAAGAAGAAACTAATATTGTATTTGGAGGGGTGTGGAGGCAGGTTACACAAGTCTAGGAAATACTAACCTGCCCAACCATCCTCGCAGTCATTGTCAAGCTCATCCAGATCCTTCAGGTCGTCTGGATTAATGATGGCTGGGCGTTGTGGTCTGTCACCAGGCCTGCGGATGGGCTGAGAAGAGGGTCGAGGTGGAGCACGGACAAAACGGTTCTCTCGTCTAACATCACCACTGCAATCAGAGATGGTAAAAAGGCAATTAGCAATTGCCAAATGTCACAACACACTTGGTGAAATTGGATAAATGCTCTCACATTGTGGATGTACTTACTTGGCAAGTTCAGGTTTGGCGTAGCTCTGCCTAAAAGTGGGTTTGCTGTCAAATCGGGCTGGGGCTGCTACAGTGGCTGGAACATGGTCTGTACCTGGGGTTTCACGTGTCTCTTTAGAGCACATCTGAAAAGAGCAGGATGAAACAATTTTTTCATAGCAGTGTCCGCCATACCGATAATTTTGTCTTTGATGCTTTTTTTCCCAAGCATAAATGGTCTAAAAGGAGTGATATTGTACTTACAAATGCAGGCAACATGTCATGGTAGACAGCTGTCGAAGTGTGGTGAAGCTGATACTGCAGGGCAGTTGGGACGGTTGTTCTGCGGACAGGCTGGGCGGGACGCAGGGAAGGCTCCTTGGGGTCGAGGACTGGTGACTGAGGAGTCACTACACTAGTAGAGGTTGTGCCAGTGGCAGAAGGGGGGTGAGATGAGGCGGGAGGGCTGCCATTCTCACCCAGGGCAGTGAGCTTAGCCTCAGGATCTGCTGGTAAGCCGAGGGTCAGGGATGAGGGTTGAAGGTTCCTGCCACCACCTTCCCTCCAGCTCGTCACATCTTGAAAGTGGGGAAAGGGCGATTTCAGAAACATTGATGAACAAATTCTACATGGATTGACATGTGTAATGTGAAAAAATAAAGTAACATAGTAAAAGTAATACCACACTGATTTTAATCGCCTCTAAACGTATGACCAAAATAAATTGTTTGGTGCTAAGTCAATCAATACTGCATCACTGAAACAGATATTTCAGAACATCTCAAATTTTCGGGCTGAATGGTGATGTGATGGCGTGTAATTTGTGCATCCAAACCACTGGGAGATTTTAGAAGAAGAGAAAAAAAAAACTTTTTTTGGGGGGGAGACAACAAGGTCACTCTAAACAGTATCCTTTAAAATTGTTATTAAATCTATTGTGGTTATCTGCATAAAAAACATAATTCAAATCATTAGAAATACATTATTGCATTTTTAATTCAATATTATGAAGTTAAACAGTTTATTATTCCCTCTCCAATATATTGCTGTGTTTTAACTTACTAATTTACACTGAGTAGCTCTTAAATGCACCGTAATGCAAGTCAATGCAGCCCCTGTTAATTACTTTTAGCAGCATGCGGGGGAATGAATTTCAATAGCAGGGATCCCACTCTTTTATAGGAATGATTTTCCAAGATTAGAATATAATTCCTCTCTGTGGAAGTCAAATCGATAACAGAACAGTGTGTGTGTGTGTGTTTGTGTAGCTGTGAAGTCTGTCTGTGTAGTCTTGTCTTGCCAGCCCCTTCTCCACAGTAGAAGAGTTTGGCTACAGTATATTGCATCTCCGGGATCGGGAAAAAAAACACTCTGGCTCGTTTGTATTTCTTTCGACCAATCACAATGGTCTTGGGCGGTTCTAAGCTTCGGAAGCCTCTGTGGCAGCAAAATAGTGTCGGAAACTTGTTTCGATGAGCCCTGTCATTAAAATGTCAGATTCCCCGCAAAAGAAAACTCTGCATAAAACCTTAAAAAAAATCTATGTCGACTGTGTGACGAGAACAAAAAACATTATTTGATCGTCGGTGACCCAGCGGTGAAGCCTGTCTATACTTAAGCTCTGGAGGAGCTCACTGGACAAATTAAAATAGCCATAGCAAAAAGATTTGCTAGCCGTTTGTAGCTCTTGCAAAAAATTACTCAACAAATATCACTGAAGCTCGTGTGATGTGGAATCAGTACTTTGGTCAAGTTCACAACCGATCAGCTGAAAACAGTCCGGTTTCGATCTGTAGTCGATTGATCGGTGAATCACTCAAGACACTAAAAAAAAAAAAAGTCTGCTAATTTAATATTTTTCTTTCCAGCAGATATCATCTTATTTATGAGAGTTAAGACTTACTCTGGGGGCGGAGGCTTGGTCCGGGCCCATACGACGGATCGAAGCCGCTTCTTTCCTTGCCAGCCCTGTCCTGTTCTCCAGCTGCCTTCAGTGTGGGAAATTCCTCGTGAGAGAAGGGCTGAAGTCGGTTTGAGGCCCTTGAACCTGATGTTTTCATTGGAAAAAAAGTTGCATAAAGAAGTAAGTTTGATTGACTTATGCAAACAGAACATTACTCTACTAATTGCCAAAGTTGTGTGGGGGTCACAATCTGGACAGCATATTGCTCACCTTTAGCATGTCATTTGATTTTAAGCACTGCTCACTCAATTGTAGATAAATCTGAGATGACTCACCATCTTGCTCTACTGCCTTTCCATTTAGCTGGGCCCATTGCTTTGGTCCACCTGTGTTTGTGTTCTGTGGAAATAGAAATGAAGAAAACCATAGTCAGCCTGTTATGTGGTCTCTCTTTGAACTTTATGACATAGATTGGGTCTTTTTTCCTGACAAAGTGTGGTTAAAAGCTGCCAACTCCATCTAGATTTTCTCTGTTACTTACACATAAAGAGAACAGATAGACTGCAACAGAAAAGAGGAGTAGGTATCTTCCTCTGTGGATGTTTCAAGAAAAAAATGTATGTGCACCAAGCGGAGAAATATGCTCCCAAACTGAAATTGTTAATACAGCCAAAAGTATGTAATACAAACTGGGAGACACTGAGAATCTATGAGACTTGCCAAAAAGTGCCCAATGGATGATTAAAGCTAGGCGTATGTGGCAATTGTTCAGTCACATTTATTTTAGGTTTAAGTTTTCTTGCATAGAAAGAGCATTTTTATGAAATCTGCACTAGACGGTGTATTGAGTGCTTCTCTAAGATAAAATAAGACGATCTTCATGATGATGAACATAACCAAAGCTAAACATACACACCTCCTGGTTGGCTACCGGTGAGGGCTTCTGAAGATTGGAGACAGATTTCTGTAAAGCCAGCTGTGGCTGCAACTCCGGCAGCTGTGGTGTTGATGCAACAGAACTACAAATAACCAGAGAAGAATAAAACTGTTAGGATTGTGAAGTGGGCCACAGGTACCATGACTTGATAAAAGGCAAAAACACAGATACACAAAACTATAGACTGACTTCCACTGACAGACTGGACCAGTTGACATTTACAAAGTCCAAAACTTTATTGTATTTTTTTCCTGATGCTGCCGTCTGAAACGGAAGTGTTTAAATGATGCTGGTGTCTTAGAAAGGAACTTTCCAACTCACATAGTTTAGCTAACAATGCCAAACAGCTTTAGATAACATCTTTATGATCAAAAACCACAAACAAAGGCTGGCAGAATACCCCTGTAGTACATATTAATATCATAAATGATTACCTCTTTTGATCGGGTTGTTCCTGCTTGTTCGCCCATCCTGTACCGTCTTTTGGTACAATAATCACGTTGGGATCGTTTCCTTTGTTTTCGGACTTCAAGCTCGGCAGGTGAGCAGGTGGGGGCATGCGCCGGGCTGTGGCCACTTTGCCAAGACTCTGCAAGCCATGTCGCGGAACTACTGTGAAGGAAAACACAGGATAGATCAAGCATGGGGAGTACAATTGTCAATGGCATTGAAACATGCTTAACACAGCGAGAAACAAAATATGTCAGCCTTACCTGCGTTTTTCTGAGTTTCTATTGATTTTCCCTTGTACTTGTCAAATAGGCTGAGTGAGGAATACTTGCTTTTCCCATCCTTGGACTTGGTAATTTGCCCCAAACGATCGGACATTGCGATGTAATGTCATCGAGTATGGAAATTTCTCTTTGCGCCTTTTCCCAGTGCCTTCTGATTCTACAAAGAGAATAAGACATGAAATGTCTTAAGTACAGACCTCAGTGTAGGAAGAAAATATTTAGAGGTGCAAAATACAAGATTGGGAGCATTTCGCCTCAACTTGGTGACCCCTGAGCGGGCAGCTCATTGCCAACAATACAAACTATGTCAAATATGCGGACACAGCCAACAGCCCTTTACCTGAGGATCAACCAAAAAGTGGGTGCTACGCCTCTGCGACAAGGTAGTGTTATCAGCTGTAAATGCTGTATAAGAGCAGTGCAGAGTGGTGGTCGTTAGCTAACCAGTAGGGCACGTATGTAAATTTAAAGCACACATTGTTGCCCAGCTATGCCAAATTTGTTTTATGAGTATAAAAAGACACCATGTTTTGAAAGCAACAACTCTCTATTTGTGGCAAAAAGCAGCTAAATGTTATTGAGGTTGTATGCTCAGTTTTAGTTCAATGTGTATGGCACATGTGTATAGCATTGATGGTTCTAGTATAGTTGGTAGTGACTGTTAACCATCAATGTGCAGTGGAAAAGAGAGCATTTTCTGATCTGTTCAGCCCAACCTAACAGGGTTCAACCCATAAATGCCACTGCAAAGCAAATAATGGAAAAAGCAAATTAAACATATAAAATGCCAATTTCCACTTTAAAAACGGACATACTCTGTATTGTGAGCACATGAGTTTGATCAGATTCACGGTAATGTAGCCAAATTAGGTGCAGGATGCACATTGACAGTCGGAAAGGCTGCTACGTATAGTTGCTGCAATGTGTTCGTGTGCAACTTTTAACAAAAGATGCCATCTAATGTGAGGTGACACATCAGTCTCTTTGTCAGTGCTAGTTCTTCCGTATGTCAGGGCCCTTGGCTACACAGTGTTCCTAAAGCATTTCAATGCAACATCAGCAACATCACAGTTATACAGAAAATTACTTGCACTGTGTCGGCTCTGATCACAGTTTGATCGCAACATGGCTTGGAACAGTATCATCACCAAACTGAAAATACCTTTTGTGCTCAGGTTGACAATGTGATGTATATTTTAAAAAGCTGTTACTGTCCTGTTTCTAAATCCTATTTGTTTTTAAATGGAAAAACGTAATGTACTCTATTTCTCCTTCTGCTGTGAAACTTCACTTTAGTTTGTAACTAAGTGCATTTCCTGGCCTGAGGTCAGAGATGCCAACATGTCCAACTTACATGACATATAGCCTAAGTGGCATAGTTCCTTGAGAAGAATTACTGGTATTTTACGAACAACTCTGAAAACAAATGCTGCCAAGATGCTGCCCTTCATATGCCAATAGGAAAGGTATGCAGGACTGAAGATAAAATTCCTCTCTTCCCTATTTAACTTAAACCAGGCACTTGAGTATCATCATTTTTTTAACTTTTTAAATGTTTTTGTTGTTGTTGTTTTTGGATAAAACAGTTCAGGCCTATAAGTTATATGCCTATAATCTCTGCTCTCCGGGGTGAACCTTATAGAAAGGATGTAACGTTTTAAGAAAAGCTTTGATTTGTGGCATGGGTTTTAGGAAGAACTGTGCACTCAAAGCACCAGGTTAAGCATATATACATCAATGTGCTTATACGTAGTTCACATCTGAGAACAAAGAAATATGCCAACATAAACCAGATGTAATGCGACGACATACAGTAAATACTACTCCAACTTCTAACAAAACTATCCACAAATGTACAGAAAAACAAAAACAATTATGGAAGAGACAATTAATACAAATTTAAATATAACGCCAGTTCATTGATGTTTACCAGTTGAGTTCTCATTTAAAATTTTAAATATTATGCCAATTCATTGATGTTACAGGAAACCTCATTGATTTTTCAGGATATTATGAAATATATCAAAATAAGGACTTTAATTAAATTGCAAGCTAATTTCTTGTATAAAAGAAATGAGAATAAATGTATCTTAAATTAAATGGTTTTGACAAAGACAATAAAATCAGAAGTGCGTACACAAAAATGTGTGATACATGGCCAAACATGTTACTAAATTAACATTCGCATGATGGCTTATGTTACACTGTTTTTAACAGTGATTGCTTGATGCAAGTACCAAAACAATATAGATGGAGACACAATGCTTTAATAATGTGGGCTAAGGACCACCAAATATAGTAATTCAGGAAAGAGTCCTAAAAAAGAAATGAGTTACCAATTTTCCATTTCCTGTTCCCATGTTTTTCTTTTAATGGGTTTTTGGTTAGAGGCCTGAAATAGGGTCTGTGTTTAACAACAAGCTTTAGAGATTTAAATGTTTTGTTCTACAATATAAAAAAGTCAGTAAAACAAGTCAAAGTAAAGCTGCAATCCATTTTATCTGTAAAATCGGGGGGGAAATTACCTCAGAAATGGTGCAAGTTCAAGTCAGAGTTTGGGTTTTTTCTTCATTTTAGACTTTTAGATCCTTGAAACGTCTTGATACATATTTTTGGAAATATTTCTCCACAGGATTGTCTAGTTGTTAATTAAAGATGGTGAATGTATACACCACTTCTCTTTGCTATTGGCATTGTCATAATTGATGTAGGATGTCCAGTTGATGCATGTGAGCTCACATTTGATATACAAACATCAGTTTGCTGCAGGTATCCATGTTTTCTCGAGATGAGGCACTGGGGAGCGTCGGAAGTCGGAATACCAACTCACAATAACCGACTTCAAAAAAAAGTTACCATTGGTTTTTTACCAATTGAACCAGAGCAATGCTAACTTCCGGGGTTGGCCTACAAAAATGCGTCATCCCTGCACCACTCAAATTTAGAGTTAGTTGACATTAGGTTAGAAATAGAAGCTAACGTTATGACAGCTAGCTATGGTTCACAGCATACATCCATTGACGTTGTTTAGCATTTTAAAATGTTATTTTCACCCGACAACCTATGGGGAGGGGGAAAGTAAGGTTAACGTTACAACAAACGAACATACTAGGTATAAGTATAACATACTTTTCACGACCGCTTGATATCGTTTGACCTCTCAAACGTTAATTGTGGGTGTCGTTACTTCATTGAAAGCTAATGCTAATTCCGGCAACTGAAACGGACACCGCCGCACGAAAACAAAAACAAAATATATTTCAACTGGCATTGGTGAAACAAAACAAACGGTCTTAGTGAAATAAGCAGATAATAAAGACTACCCGACATTGCATTACATTAAAACGTTACACAGACGTAAAAACGGACCATAAGTGCACTGTAGCTAGCCATCACTAGTAAAATATGCTAGCTGGTGGCTCTGGAAAATGGCTATGTAAACATGGCCAACAGTAACCAAGGTCCTGTAGAGCTGTATATAATTTTTTATTAAATATTATATATGGTTAAATAACCATTGTTCTGTTAATTCAAGCTAGCGGGCATAAATACACACAACCAATTGTTCTTACTTAGCATCAGCTAGCTTCGACAGTCACAGCTTGTTCGAAAACTAGCGAAACAGCGATCCCGTTCAACTTCCAGTCAAGCTAGTGTACCGAAGACAACCCTGACAAGCCGGGGGATTTCAGAACATTTGCGGTTGTATTTCACATTATTAAACACCGTGTTTTCGAGGGGAAACATCTCTAAACCCCTCAGATCCACGCTAACATTTTCAACGGTTCGTGGTTTTTCAGAGAGGTCTCACGACAGCGATGGGAATGTAGGGCAATGCGATTAAAAATGGCTGCTGCTCAGAACAAAGCAACAATAAAACTGGGCAGCGGAGAAGACGAGCAAAAACTGGGGATTTGACACAGCCACTCGCAACCATTACTCACCGATTGAACGATTTAGTGTATCTTCTGAGCAGTGACAGTGATATATTTCCACAAAATGTTGTCTATTCAAAGGATGGATGGCGATTGAAAAGCCCAATCTTCATAGGTTGAACCGATCGCAGCGTTGTTGCTGGGGTTCTACCCGGCCTGGAAATGAACAGGGCTGTGTGTAGGCTGGATCGGCTCGGCTGAGAGCGTCATACGTCACCAAACGTCGTTCAGACAACACAGCAAGCGCCTCTGCTCCTTGATTTCAGCACCTAGTTTTAGCCTTTTATGAATAGTTATAACATTAAAAAAATGAATAATATAATAATATAGTCTGACATGAGATCAAAGTCCAGTGATTAGCTGATGAGGTATAACATAACTGTAGGTTCAGGATCAACTTCTCCAGTGTTAACTTCTATCTATCTATGAATAAATATGAGAGTAAGTTACCTCAGAGATAATTTGTTTCTTACACCCATAAAGTAATAAAGTTGAAATACATTAATTGTTATTCATATCTGGATTGGGATGGATTGGTAAATGGCATGCATGTATATTTTGCTTTTATCCAAGGGACTGAATAATTTGCCTCTCATTCATCCATTCACAACTAAATCTCTGAGGCAATACAGCAGTACTGTAAATTATAAGGATGTGTGGGGAATATATTAAAAGATTATGTAAGGAAGGAAACGTAGGTCTTGACCCTTTCATAATGAATCAAATGAGTTTAACAGGGAATCCAGCTATTCAGTGTGTATGTTTACATTCATTGTAGTGTCCCAGTACTGAGTCATATCCTGGCATTGAGCTTCATCCAGTTGTGACTGACTCTACTGGTATGTCTGATCTCTTACAGAAAATTAGTTTTTTAATTACATTTTAATAATACACATTTATTCAACCCTTTTCTCCTAGTTCAAAAATAAGCTGCGCCTAAAAAAACGGACATGTAAATACATGTGCTTCACTTTACAGAAAGTTAAATGGAAGATATTGCTGAAGGAGCTCTTCAGCCCACATGTGATGTGTGAATTAACTCAGACTTTAGGACACAATTAAATAAGATCAATTAAAGGAATTCAATAAGGAAATGAGCAAATAGATGCACATTAAAATAAATTATACAATTTCAATGGTTTAATAATTTTTCTCTCTGCACTATACATTTACAGTGTGTGAAGTATGGTGATTTTCACAGGTCATATTAGATATGTTAAAAATATATATATATATATATCTGCTGCTTTGAATATTTAAGACAATAAAAACTATATATTTGCAGTTGCAGATCATTGCCAATGCTCATAGTCAAGACAAGCATATTCCTCTAGAGGGAGCACTTGGCTACAAATATCTAAACTGATCCACTGCATGCTATTTTCAATGGAAAAAAAAGTCAGTCATGCAAATATTTAGTGCAAAAATGAATTAATACAAATGTTTATTAAAGCAGTTAACAGTGAGCCCACAAGATGTTTCTTGTGTAACACGTAATTTACTCCACCAATTTGGCCAAAACCAATTGTTTTGAGTTCATTGCATTTGTATGCATTTGTATGCAGCTATTTTGCAGACTAGTGACACATGCTTTGCAATGGTAATCGTATATTTTTTTTATCCTACTGAAGGAAAATTTCAAGAGTTGAGAAAATGCAAATGTCTCTGACGATTGTCAGGATACCCGTTTTGGGGTTATAACATAACCACAGCTACATACAGCATACACAAAGGTCAGTGGCACCTGGGAAGTTGTGGTGTCTAACGTTTTCTCAGAGCAGGACACAAACAGGAGCATCAAGACACAACAGAAGGAAGTGTGGCGTCTATTGAGACGGTGCATGTGAACCCTGCAGAAACAGGCATGCAAGCACTATCAGCACCTACTCACAGGGATATTTTGGGTACATTATATACAGGATTGTAAAGGCCTTGATTCTGATGCAAAATCAAACAAATCTTTGCTGCGAAAAAACTATTTTTTCCCCCTTTTAGACAGGTAATCCCAATGAGACAGCGACTCCTTCTCAAAAGAGACCTTGTTCAGAAGCAACAGCCATACGACAAACAGGCATGACATTTACACCAAAGACAACATAGAACACAAAGCATATAAGTGGGCAGCAGTCCACAGGTGGATAAAAATGAAGGTATATCAGTTCTAAGTTTTGGGCATGGATAATGATGACCAGTTGACCAATGAATACGGAGTACAATGGTGTCTGTGTGCGTGTGTGTGAGGGGTTTATAACCAGTTATGAATATAAGAGGTTGCATCCAACAGGTGATGAAAATGAGCTGGAGCCGATCCCACTGACATTGGGCGAAGGCAGGGTTCACCCTGGACAGGAAGCCAGTCTATTAGGGCCGACATGTAGAGACAGACAACCATTCACACTCACATTCACACATACAGGACATTGACAGTGTAGGTCTTTGGACTGTGGGAGGAAGCTGAGTACTCATTTATACCAATAGTGAAGCATTTAGAATGTGGATTGCCTCAGGATAAGTGGTTTTGTTCTTGCAGTCTTTTGACCCGAAGGTAGATTGAATAGAGGGTTTACAGGGTGTAGTATGCACCCTTATTTTAAGTCGCTTTGGACAAAAGCGTCTGCTAAATGACCTAAATGTAAATGTAAATGTAGTATGCGGGTGTGCAAAGTTCAGAAGCGAGGCGATTATTTGAGGCTGTATAATTGCAATATACCTTGCAGTTATTGAGAAGGTGAGCACACTTTTTTATTACACCTCTGCAAAATTGTCACATTGCAACCTTTGCCACTCCTAAACTGTCTTCAAAAGAATCATCTTTTGCTAATTCTGTTTGTGTGGAAACTTAGTTCGGATTGGTGAGAGTGATTAAACAAGAACAATCATCCTTTGGAAACAGCAAATCTTATGGAAATATGTCCATTATTTCTCAAAGCTCTATTACTGAAATCATATTGTACGATATTGCTTCAAGCTGTGTACAAACCAGACAACTTGAACTTTATCTGATTCTGATTTAGACATCGATCGGTGTTGGCAGCACTGTCGAAGTCTGCCGAGGGCAAAAAAACTCTTGTGCTCCAAGATGGCTCTGTCTTGTCTGATGTCTAACCATGCAAACATAACAAGGTAACATAAGAGTCTCTGATTGCTGAAACTTTTTCCCCTGTGACTGAGCCAGAGAGTATATTTAAAGTAGTTTCTGTTCCTGCTATTTGAGCACACACCAGTGCATTGGCGTTGTTTCCTGTCAGATTTCTCTGTGGTAAGAGTTGTATGACAGGAAACCAGTGCCAAAGGCTGTGAAGACACACAGACTTAATGACTGCCAGAGATATTGTTGCATCAATACATTCCCATTTGCTCTCTCAGTCAAATGAAATGTTAAGTCCAAAATTAGTTTGTTTTTAATAGGGAACTGAGACTAAGATTTAAACACTGTTTCGGTAAAACCAGCTCTTTTTCAAGTAAATCCCTACTTTGCATGCTGCAGAGCTCTGGCCGTATAGTTGCACTGGAAATGCTGAGATTGCACATTTCTTTTTTTCACCTTGAAGTAATTATTTTTCTGTGCAATAAGCATGCATTTATATGATTCCCCCATTAAGTGTACCATGGACAGAATGCCATGCCCGAGTTGTCTCATCACTAGGATTTCACACTTCTATATTCTTTGCTGACTACGTTGGGCACCATGTGTTGATGCCATTGTTGAAGCAAACAAAATTTGTTGCAGGAAGCCCTCTAATAAGTGGGCAGTTAAGCTTCCTATAGGATTCAACTGATTCATTAACATTCATCAGATAAGGTTTAATTGGGTTTTCCGTCACTCGAGACGGCGCACAGATTCACCCAAGTTTCAATTCAAGGTATTTGCAAATCCTCATATTCTAGAGTATTGCAGATGGAGAATAGCTGCATGGCAACATCATACATCCACAAGATTCACCCTGAAAATGGATATAAAAACAAACTATTTGGACTATTATTGGCATTTTACAGTTCACATGTAAAATGACTAAAAACGCGAAGGCATCTACGTTTGACTGACAGCGCACCTCGTTTTATTAATGACTGAAAACCAACTAAGTAAAAACATGATACAGATTGCTGTACAGAACTAAAGTACACAACTTTATTTACACGCCAAACTGCAAAAAAGGTCTACCACACACACACAACACACAAAAGAAATCGCCAGTATTCATTCAAAGGTCCATAACAACAAATTAAGAAAAGAAAGGCATAATTTGTTAAGAAATGATATTTCAAACAGATATTTTTATGCCAACATTCATGCACATACACACACACACGCACACACACACACACACACACACACACACACGCTTCAGTTGTTTTGTGGGGCACAGAATCAGCATCACTGACCATACATAAGCATCTGTTAGGCTGATGTGCAGACTGTAGCAGCCTAAAATTAAAGCACTGAAGAGAAATCTGATTATGCTATTAAAAAAAAAAAGAAACTCTTTAAAGTGTAAATGGCTTGCTGAAAGGAAATTATACTTGACCCTGTAAGAAAAATATTAAATTCTGTGCAAGTGTGGCATTTCATATACACAAGCAGCTAAATTCAGTGGCATCAAAATAACTTCATATTTGATAAACATTCAGCAAGAAGAACAGAATCCCATCAGAGATAAACAAACTTTATAGTCATGCCAACCGGGGACAATGTGGAAAATCCAAACAACAATCAATTGATATATTCCAGTGTTACATCCAATATTGTAGCCTTCCACCGATCTATTCAGTGTCCAAGGTGGTTTAAGTATATCACTATTTCAAAATAAAAGCATGGATATTCAAAACAAGTGAGAAAAGAGGAAGAGGTGGAAGGGAAGGTAAAGGGAAGTGAGATGGGAAAGAGGAAGAGGTATACCCACTCGAGAGGATTTTTTGAACAGAAAGAGGTTAAGTTATGGATGAATGGCAGCCGACCAGCTTTTATTCTGCATGAGAATCACAAATCTAATAAAAGAAACTTCAAAAATCCTCCATATACATTATCACCAAATCATTGTGAGTTTGCATTTGACTTTCCTTTTATTCGTAGTATTAAATTGAAGTTAAGGACCAGTAGAGTTGGGATTTCGTAGATTTGACTGAAGATACTAGGGAAGCATTATGGAGGTATTGTTGATGTCCTGCCTGTCTTGGCTGTTACATGCAAGCCAGCATCTGATTCCAAATATGAATGCTTCTCTGTTCACACCCTGCCGTAAGAACTTCAGACCCTTGCAACAAAAAAAATAACTTCATCAGACCGTAGTCCTTGACATTGCGAGGTTCGTGTATCAAATAAGCCCTGTGTGCTATATATCAAAAGCTCAGAAAAGGGGGCTCCAGCTGAGCGTGCCTATTGAAATCAAAGTCTGACAGGTGCTTGATGAGAGCCACACCGACTCCATCAAGCTGAAGTGGAGCATGCCCAGCGCAAAGCCACACACCATATCAGTTAGGTGGTGCTTCCCCAGCAGCACCCGGGACATGCCCACCAGGAGGGCCCACAGCACCAACAGGATGCGAAGCGGCACGGCGAGGACCAGGTGGGACAGCAGGAACTTGGAGACCATGGCGGCACGGCTGGCGTGAGCGGCGGGGAAGGAGTAGATGTCCATCGCCACGCAGTCCATGAAGCCCGGCGTCATCTCCCAAGGGCCCCTGCGCTTCACCAGTCTCTGGACTCCAGCCACCGTCAAGATGTCAAGAATGAGGGCTGTCACATAAAATCACACACAAAAAAAAGAGTGAGGCCGAGATCAGTAAGAGCACATTTTAGCAATTGTTCATCAACCGAGAAGCGTTTTTACGTTGCTGAGCGGCTCTATCAGTATGAGCTTCACGTTTTTGTAGGAGTGCCGTGATTGCCTCAAATTAAAAAATAAAAAATCAATACAAAGCAGAAGAGCACTCAATGTCATTAGCATTTTTCTCATCTGCTGGATACCTGTAGCTTCATGACTTCACCAACCGTCGTTATCACGATCTGAACACAAAACAGCAGGCCTGGAGGCATGTTAGTGCGGTACTTGTCGTGGTTTGTGCTAACATTCGCACTCATTAAGCTCTTTATGTGGTTGCCTGGCAATAACAGAAAAAGAAGCAGCAAACTGAAATAAAATGCTCTGTCTGATCAGACAACAACATGACAGTGTGGTTCCTTTCCATCAAAGTAGCACCAATAGTTTCCCTGTAGCACCACCATGATATTCACTTTTTAAGTCAGATGTGATTCAACTATTAGATTAACCTTGATGTTTGGTGTAGACCACTTTTATAACTTTGTAACATCATCAGGTCAACAACTTTGTATACGTTCATTTCTGACTAATTGCTTGCAAAACGACAATTTGTTTAGCACTAATTAGCAAATGATAAAATGCTAACATGCTTACGTAAGGTGTGAACATGATAAACATTATACCTTCTAAATATCAGCATGTTAGCATACTAAGGTTAGCATTTAGCTCCAAGATCCTTTGTGCCTATGACCTATGTAGGTTAGTCCTGATACATCTGTAAACAAAGGACAGAACCATACTGCTACGAGTAATATACAATAATTAACATCTAAGAGTAAAAAACTGCATTTTATAACATTTAGTGATTCTAAGCAGAAATTAACTATAGTACATATGAAAGCAGATATCTGGGTGACCAAGAATAACTGATAAGGCATACAATACCGAGAAGCATTTGCTTTGAGTCTGCATAACGGACATTTGCAGATGCCTTTTATAGCTCCGCAGCAGTCCCCAGAAATATCCCTCCCATTGCCATCTACAACTTTAGTTCACGTCAGCCATCTTCACACACGCTCTGCCAGCCACGCGCTAAATAACTGTCAGTTGTCTGACATATTCGTGATGCTGCCCTAATTCTCATTCCAGTCACCGACTCGCTGTCCTAACGGGGCCATTATTCTAAACTTCTGTGCCAGCTGCTTAAAGGCAGGCTAGTGAGGTGGAAGAAAAATCTAAACGCAGAAGGGGAGATGAAAAGAGAGGTGGGCAGGCTTGTAAAAAACCAGAGTAGTGTGAGTGAGGACTTTGCTGCAGGGGCCAGGCGAGTGAGCCAAGACACGAGGCACCTTCAGGTGACTAAATGAACAGTGATGATTTGGCTTGTCGGAGTAGGAATGTGAATGTGTGTGTTCAGCGTTCTTGGCTGCAGTCAGCACGGTGTATTAACATGTTTGAGGTCAGCCACGCCGTTATTGATCACACAGATGCTGTTTTGAGCAGCCAAACACTTTCCGTCAGTGAGTCAGATTTACTGTTCGAGGGGAAACGGTAGAAACAGGATGGAAACTCCATCTTCAAAGAGTGCAACAGGTGTGGGCAGAAAGTCAGGCTGCCATAGTTCTGATTGCATTGTGAGGAAATACCACAATAAAATACCACGATACTTTTTGTTTTCACTCACACAGCCCAGCTACGACAAGTGCTAGAACAACACATTTTGCTGTGCTTCTTTGCAAATTCAGCAGTCTGTCACTGATTCTAATTGACTCATTCAGGCCAGAAAATAATAATAAAAAAAGATATGCCATATCAGGACCAATCTATAACCCTTACTAAAGGCTGATCTTGCTCTTCAAATGTACTTTTACAAGATTGTTCAGCTGAAGACGATTTAAAATATGTTTAATTCCTTTAAGCCTTGTTTTGGTCTCCACCAACTCCTATGCAAAATATCTGTCTCTTTAGCATCTAAATGCTCCACTATGTCTCAAGCAAGTTATTGGTTTGTCGTCCGGTGCTCAGCAGGTATAGCACAAAGTGGGTTTAGAACTTTTTTCGCTAAAGACAGTTGCCTGCTGAGCTGATAAAAGCGGTGAGAGTGAACTGAAACGAGTCAAAACAGGCTGCAGAGCTCTGCTGAGCTGACCGGTACTGCTGAGTCGGCTGAAAATAATCTGTGGTTTTCTATTACTGTGGTTTTGCAGAATTCTTTTGCAAATAGAAAGTCAGGAGCTGAACACAGGTAAGCCACTCAGAATATAATGCTAATATCTGTTCCATTGAGCATAGTGAAGAAGACAGATGTGTGATGTCATCTTCCATGGGGGCCTCAAATACAGTGCAGGGAAGTGAGCATTTGAATGAATGTTAAAAAGGGATTGTGCGTGATATGAAATAAACATGGACTGGGAGAAAGAAGTACAGTTACACAGAAAAAGAAAACACCAAACAGAGCTACACCTCATGTGATAAGGATGGGAATGTCATGTTCTGCTTTAGGAGTCTCTTCTACTCAGTAGTTTGTAGAGAGGCCATGTCATTTCAAAATATTCTCTGCACTGCACAGCTCTTATGCTCATGGCAGTGGACAGAATTAAACCAAAGCTGACAGGCCAGTCTGGGTTGATTATTTTCCTGTTAGGTGAAAACAAAACAGAAGTTCAGTCATCGTTAATATGTTATTTTCCACTGTTCAGCATGATTTTCTCCTGATGGAGCTCAATAGACTCAAAACGATCTGGGACCGACAAATAATAAACAAGCATTTGGGGCTGACCAATGTCCCAAACACAATACAACAGTGTCCTAAATCCAGAGATTTACTGGCTTCCAATCAGAGCTCAATGTGGCCACAGCCAAGAGATTTGTGCTGTTTTTTTGGTCAATAATCAGTGTTTGTGCCCAGACTGTAAAATCCATTCAGAAAAATGTGATCTCATCATAAACGATGTAGCACATACAGGAAGTCAACATAATGTCGTGAGCCATTGTGCAATCTGACGGGAATATATGCACTCTACATTTGCATATATTTGTAATTTGGAGTCAGTCATGGCTGTATGAGGTTCTGCCGTCACATTATAACTCATAATGCATCAACATTTCCATGCAGTGTCAAAAAAGATGAACATGAAGCACATACGTTTATGATGATCAATCCAAGATGGCAGCACGTCTCCCTGTCTGTTTGTTTGTGCGTGACTGAATGATCTATATCTGTCTGTTTTCTGGGATAATATCACAGATCGCTCTGTGAGCTTTTTTACAAATATACTAATCATCTGTAGTATTTGTTGTATTGTTTGGGCCGTTATTGATGTATATCGGCCCAGTTTAATTTTAAGTCGGGACTGACTGACAGGCAAAGTCTGACCTGGTTATTGCAGACTGTGCTAGTCCCAGCAGTCCATCCTGAAAAGTCAAACCATTTTAAAAATCCCATTCTGGAGAAGTAAATTAGTCCACCTCGCTTGCACGGGAACTTACTGGAAGCGTGGTGTACATTTCGGCCGATTCTGGATCATCTGGACCATGCTGGCTGGTCGGTCTTTGGAGCCTGTTTCAACTACCGGAGCAGGAGTGCAGACGTGTTGCTGATTAATGATGGGCCTGATCTCTCCATAATTAAGGAAAGTGCTTTCTTCCTGGTTCCTGCTGCCGATTTTAAGATATATTCTGATTTTTCCTAGAAGCAACGGGCCTTGATTTTAACTATTTTATCCACAGCATCGCTTCATTCTCCGGTCTTCCTGTTTACGAGTGACGACACGCATCGTCACTGGAGCAGTGGAGGTTCTCGACCAATTTTACTGAGGGGGCCTGGCTGGGGCCAGAGGTTTTGTCAGAGGGGCACATTCAACCCGGGACGTATTATTAGTTCCGCCTTTTGCGTCGGCGTAAAAGGCGGAACTGATGAATACTGTATTATTCTTCGTTCGGAGGGGGGGCCACAGGGGGGTCCAGACTCAGTGTTACAGGGGCACTGGCCCCTGCTGGCCCCCCCCCCCAGAACCGCCACTGTGGCGGAGAAACAGGAAATAAAACCCGTACTGGATTAGCTGTCATTGACCTGAACTCTCGTCGCTATACCGCCTTTTTGGACTGCTTTACCTCATTTTTACTGTCTCGTTCTACCCCGGCTGGTAGCAGCGATGGAGATGCAGAGGAATAAGTGGTCTCTTGTTTCTGCTCTGTGTTTGTCTCTATTAATATACATTACTGGGGGCAGCTTCCACTGGAATAGTGGCTCCGGTCCAGAGTTTAGAAATACGGACCATGCATCATATAAGGGAACGTGTGCATTTGGCTGTGCACTAAATGTCACATCATTCCCTTTCCCTTTGTTTTTTCCTTGTGACACTGTGGACTTGATCTGTCTGTCCAGTGTCATGACTCTGCAAGAAAAGTTCACATCTGCTTCCTGTGTTCTCCATGACTCCAATAAGGATCGGAGAACGAATCTTACAGGAAATCTTTTATGCAAAAATGTTTAATTATTTTATTATTGTTAATGTCAGGGAATGTGCAGCCAAACCCAGGCCCAGACATCTCTACAGGCTTTCACACGCCGGCAGATTTTAAAGAAAGATCTGGTCTCGGTTTCTTACACTTGAATGTGCGCAGTCTGTTTCTAAAATGGACATGATGAATATCTGGGCACACTCTACAGATGCTGATATTATTGTGTTATCGGAAACCTGGCTAAGTAAATCTATTTCAGATAAAGACATCATGATAAGGGGGTATAATGTATTTAGGACTGACCGCCCTAAAAGAGGTGGGGGTGTAGCAATCTACATCAAAAACAAATTTCAAGTTAATGTTGTGCTCTCAAAATCAGTTGTTAAACAATTTGAGTTTCTAGCCCTGGAGCTTGAAGTCTCCAAATCCATTCCTATAACTGTTGTTGGCTGTTATAGGACACCTTCAGCTGATAATGGGGCTCTGCCCTCTTTAATGAAACTCCTTTCAGATCTGAACTTCAAGGAATTAGTAGCCTTGGGAGATTTAAACTTGAACTGGTTGCAACCAGTTTCTGATGATTTCAGGACTTACTGTAATTCACTTAATCTATTCCAGATTGTTGATAGTCCCACACGGCCAAACATAAAAAATCCAGAAAAATCATCTTTAATAGATGTTATTTTCCCCACAAGTATTCCATCGCTTCCATATTTGCAAATGACATCAGTGACCACTGTGTCGTTGCAACAGTTAGAAATACCAAATTACCAAAAACCAAACCACGTATTTTACTCAAAAGAGATTTAAAACACTTCTCAGAACAAGGATTCTTTCACGATTTATTTTACTTTGACTGGGAGAAAATTAGTCTAATTGCAGATGTTGATCATGCTTGGAATTTCTTTTATGAGGGTTTTAACAGTATAATTAACAAGCATGCTCCACTAAAGAAGTATAGAGTGAAAGGCCGCAACAAATACGAAACCTAGCATGGGCAAAAGCCAGAAGATTCAAACAGGACTCTGATCGGCTGGTCTTCAGACAGCTGCGCAATGAATGTACAGTTAAAATTAGAAAGGCCAAGGCTGATTATTTTCTTTCTCAAACAACAAATAATCTGAACAACCCATCAAAATTTTGGAAAATTATTAAATCATCATCAGAAAATGATAATAAAGGTGTGGAGCTTCCCCCATGCATTGTAACAAATGAGGGAAAAATAACAGACAAGGCCAAAATGCTTGATTGTTTTAATGAACACTTCATAGCCTCTGGGTTTTTATTTGAGTCATCCTGTCCTAAACATGACTGCTCTGCTATAAAAGATTCTGTTGGCCAGGATCCTTCAAACCAGACTTTTTCCTTCAGTCCTGTTACACCTTCTGAGGTACATAAAGCCCTCAAGCTCTTGGACACAACTAAAGCTGCCGGCCCTGATAAATTGGACCCTTACTTTTTAATGTTAGCAGCACATTTTATTGCCACTCCTTTAACACACATTTTTAATCTTTGTTTGAACACAAATGTAATTCCTCGTGTCTGGAAGTCAGCCTTTGTTGTTCCCCTGCTTAAAGGGGGTGACCCCACTATTTTAAATAACTACAGGCCTATCTCAAAACTGTCTGTCCTGGCAAAGGTTTTGGAATCCTTTGTTAGTGATCAACTAAAGGATTTTTTAAATTGTAATAATGTTTTATCTGAATCTCAATCTGGTTTTAGAAAAATGCATAGCACAACAACAGCAGCTCTCAAAGTTTTAAATGATTTAATTGGATCTTTGGATAACAAGCAGCATTGTGCAGCCCTCTTCATTGATCTGCGTTTGACACAGTGGACCACCTTGTGCTCAAACACAGACTATACAAAGCTGGACTGTCTCAAAAAACTGTTGGATGGTTTGTAAACTATCTTACAGACAGTTTACAGGCAGAGGGCTGCACCTCTAGCTCTCTCATTCTCGGCAAAGGTGTACCCCATGGGTCAGTCCTGGGTCCACTCCTATTCATCTTGTACATCAATGACATTGTTCTAAATGTATCAAATGTGAAATCGCACTTTTATGCTGACAATACTGTACTCTACAGTTCAGCACCCACCCAAGAAGGGGCCCTCTCCCAGTTGCAACTTGCTTTTAACACGGTTCAAGAACATTTGTATGATTTAAAACTTGTTTTAAATGCTGACAAAACTAAGTTAATGCTGTTATCAAACACTAAATCAAAACCTCAAAATCTGCCCTCAATCTTCTCTTCTCAGGGCTTAAAGATTGAGTGTGTTTCCAAATACAGATATCTTGGTATATTAATTGACGAATCCCTCTCTTTCACAAATCACATTCAGCAGCTGGTAAAAAGATTGAAGCTGAAACTGAGTTTTTATTTTAGGATTAAATCCTGCCTTTCTTTTAACTCAAAAAAGAGACTGGTTGCTGCTACTTTTATGTCTGTTCTGGACTACGGCGATGTTGTATATATGCATGCCTCGTCTCAAAGCTTACATGCTCTTGATACTGTGTATCATGGAGCTCTGAGGTTCATCACTGGTTTTAAAGCACTGACTCATCACTGCACGCTGTATGAGCGGGTTGGATGGTCCTCCCTATCAATTTGCAGACTGAGACACCTGCATTTGCTAATTTACAAGGCAATCTTAGGTTTGCTTCCTTCTTACCTTTTGTCCTACATTATCCGAAGTAATGCTGGTACTTACAATCTCCAGTCTCAGGATTTGTTCTTGCTGTCTGTCCCTAAAGTCAGAACTAAACTGGGAAAGAAAGCTTTTAGATATGCTGCTCCTTTTGCCTGGAACATATTGCAAAAAACTTTGAAGCAAAATGAATTGGTCTCGTTGAACTCTTTTAAGGTGAAATTGGATGACTTGGAGGCAGAAACATCTGGTTGTAGTTTTGCCTGAGGCTTTTTATTACTGTAGCTGACCTTCAAATGTTGCTGTTTTTGTGTCCTTAATGTTTGTGTTTTAGTTGTGTGTATGAATGATAATGCTGCTGCCTGTCTTGGCCAGGACACTCTTGTAAAAGAGATTTTTAATCTCAATGAGTCTTTTCCTGGTTAAATAAAGGTTAAATAAAAATAAAAAAATGATTAAGATTCATAAAAGGTATTGCACTAAACTGCTTAAAAAAAACATTCCTTTAATATGTAATGTGAACTTTACTGAACAGAAGTGACACACGTTGACATTCTGTCTTTTTCTTCTGAAAGTCTCAATTGTTTTTTCTTACAATACAATAGATTTTGTATCATAAAGTGTAGGTGAGTTTTAAAACACAAGCTGGTACCACTTTCTAACAAGCCATACCATATGAAGTATTCATATAATTACTTTTTTAATGGTTGGTAAACATGAATCATGTAAATTACAGCCCCTGATGTATTTGACTGTGTGGCTGAAAACTTTTCATGCAGTGGAGAATGACTGATTTCACAGGGGAAAGAAAACAACAGATAGACTGAACGTGAATCAGTTTCACCCAGAAAACCGAAAAAAAGGAAACTGTGAGCGCATGCGCGGTGCATTCTGGGTACTGAAGTTGCACGGTGTGATGTGTGGCAATTTACCAAGCAGCAGGTTGACGAGGACCTCTTGCCCGGCCAGAGTATTACTCCTCGTGAGACACACGATCGTGCCAATGATCCACGTGATGCCGTGGCCCGTGAGCGCCAGCAGGGTGACCATGGAGCGGCAGCCCCCCCAGGAGGACGACGTGTTGGCGCACACCCCCATGCGCTTGGACAGACAGATGTCGATGGCGAGGAGGGAGTTCATCGCTATCCCTTTGAATGAAGGGTTCAGCAGCATGCAGTCTTCCTCTGGCATCTTGCTGGGCTCCCTCCGGTCCTTGCTGCCGCTGTCGGTAGATTCCTCGCTCGGTTGGCTTGTTTGGTGCTTGATCTGAGGCGGTCGCCTGGCGCCGCCTCGGCCCTCCGCGGGGCCGCCGCCTCCAGCGCTGCCGCGGAGGGGCTGGTTCAGGGAGATGAACTCGGGTCTGCTCAGGACGCTGTTTCTCTCCCGCGCCCTGGACCTCACATTGGAACTCGAGGGCATGTTTTGGATTGGGCCGGGTCCTCCTCAGTGGGTGCAACAACCAGGTTGTCAATCTCCGGAGGACAATTCAAGTGGTGCGAGTTCACCACGCCAGTGAAACGTCCCAGAATAAACCCCCACCCCTGAACAAGTCCTCCCCTCCGGTGGCCTTAATAGATATATTTAGACCTGCTGGAATGTGCGATGGCCATGCTGTTTATACTCATGCACGCTGGGACAGTCCATTGAATGGCATCCGCCTCAGCCAATCCGGTGAAACCCGATCTACAGCATGGAGATAAAATAACATGGTGAGCATCTTGTTTCGCCACAGCATGATGACACAGACCGCCTCGGCTAACAGCTGCTCGACGCGGTGCGGAGCAAAACAAGCTCAGGGAAAGAGATGCAAGAAATACGCAACACACACGGGGTTGTCATCTTACCGAGCGAAGGGCGAATCTGACACGCATCACCCTAAATCCGCCCCGCAGCCTTCCATCACACCTCTGGGGTCCTGGCAGCGAGGAAAAGGGGAATCTTAAAATAAACCGACGCAGGCAAAAAAAATGCTGAAGCGGTTTAACCGTCAGCCGATATCGTCAACAAAGAGAGGCAGCCCCGGACGGTGCAGCGGTCGCTACTTCCGGATTTGACGTAATTTACGCACCAACGCCGATTCCGGCTCCGCAGTGCGCTCTGCTGTGGAGCGGAGTTCTCCAAGGTGCTTAAACAGACAGCAGCAGGACGGAGGAGCCGCCTGGCAAGACGGCAGCTTCACGGAGACGGAGGGAGGATCGTCAACGTGCTGCCACGCTGATAAACAAAAGAATAATACACATGGAAAATACACGAAGAAATATATATATATATATATATATATATATATATATATATATATAAATATGATAAATGAATATGTATGTTGGTTGTTTTGTGGAGAGAATGACCTACAATAAAGGAATCCATGCAAAGAAAAAGTCACACCACACAATAAAAACATATCAGTCAGACTATATTGATCATTTATTACTTACAACAATATCCAACCTTCCCCTGAAAGCTGAAAGACAAATCAAATTAAATTAATTGGCATGAACGCTGGTATGTCTAAGTTAGCCTACTAAATGGGTTATTAAAATGAATATAAATGATCACAAGGTATTGTTATTGTGAATCTGTTTGTCTTCCATTTATGTATCTCTCTTATTATTAACATTAGCATATTATCATTATTATTGTTATTATTATTAGCCTATTATCATTATTATTGTTATTATTATTATTATTATTATTATTATTATTATTAATTAGAATCCTCTTCAACATCAAAAAGTGTTCAAATTTTCTTTCTTTCTTTCTTTCTTTCTTTCTTTTCTTTCTTTCTTTCTTTCTTTCTTTCTTTCTTTCTTTTTTTCTTTCTTTCTTTCTTTCTTTCTTTCTTTCTTTCTTTCTTTCTTTCTTTCTTGCTGAAATCTGCCGCGCCTACGTTTCCCAGCATGCCCTCAGCTCGGAGCGGAAGTGTCGCCTCAAAGATACTTATAAAGCCGCTTCCCAGGCAGCTGAAATAGACCAATGCGTAGCGGGGGTGAACCTGCCGCGGCGGCGATGGGACGAGCACGGAGAACTGACAGCTTGTGCAGGAATTTAGGCTGAGCCGCATCCCATCACAGACAGGACCGCAACTGTCGACCCGGTCGAACTATGTGACAGCTGACATTTCTCCGCTTCCGAGGCATTATAGGCTGTTTTTTAAAAATATTTTATTTTTTTAAGAATGGATCCGGTGAAATGGGTGCTAAAGTTGACCCGGCGGTGTCCTTTGGGCGCTGCGGTGCTCCGTCTCCAACTCGGCTAGATTTCAACGCTCGTGGAAATGCCACCTCTCTCCGTGGGACGGTGAAATCATTCGCAGCTGCAGGGGAGAAATAACGGGCAGCGAGCGTGGAGGAGATAACGGAATTACCTCTCGGACCGAAGAACTGTGTGTGTGAGCCGCGGCTCACGCTGGATTCCTCCAGGATCTCACCCCGCCGAAGACACTGGGGACTTCCCAGGGCATTGTTTTATAGGTAGACTTCTTTTTTTGCATGTTGTTTTTGTCACCTCAATATAAGACCGCAATTCACGCAAGTGCACTGCACGAGCCGGTAATCCGCACATGTATTAAAAAAAACGTTCAGAATAACGCGCTTAAATCGGTAAATTACACTTTTTTTTCTATAGTGAGGATTTGAAGCTATTGCGGATTAAATGGACATAAGGCTCCTCCACATAATGTGAGCTGCCATTAGTCGTAATAACTGTCATTTCTGATTACGATTCATGTCATCATCTGGACAGAGAGCACTGGCTTTTGAATAGTCGCCAACTGCCAATGACACAGACACACGCTACAGATAATATGACGCCAATATGTAACATTAGTCCTTTTTGTTAATTATTTAGCTCATAATTAACTCGAACCTTTTACGCGCATCGTTTCCAATGGATGCATGTTGCCAATAGGCCGAGTCTTTTTGTGATAAAAGCTCATTTGGGAGGCAATGCCTATTAACTTGAAGCATGGCAACACCAGTGCACGGATAAAGGAAAGTTGTTGCACCTGCACTTGTTTGATGGAGTTGCGTTCACGCACCGGAAAGCATGCGCTCTGCATATATGAAGGTCTTCTAAGCCTGACTTCTTCCTATTTTCTGAAAATGATTTTGCATCAAAGATGCATGTTTTTTTCTCTCTCAACGAGACTGTTTGCTATAAATAAACACTTTTTAATCTGGTAAGCTTTTTTTTTTAGGGGGGGGGGGGGCATTATGTGGATCCACCTGTGGTGATTTTTTTTTTCTTGCTGTTTCCATGCATCTTTCTTCTTCTCCAGACCTCTGGACGTTGTTGTGGATTGTGTTGCTATTTAATGCAATGGGCTGTATCCAGAGTATCAGGTGTAAGCCTAAGAGTTTCCGAGACAGTATCATCGTCCTGGAGGTGAACACTTCCATCGACCCCAGCCCCACCAGCATCGACGAGTCCTCCAGCGTAGTCCTGCGTTATCGGACACCACACTTCCGAGCTTATGCCCGGGTCCTGGTGCCGCCAGTAGCCTGTAAAGAGACATGGACCATCGGCTGGATTCAAGCCTGTAACCACATGGAGTTCTACAATACATATGGAAACAAAGGGATGTGAGTACCTGTTCTTGCTCTGATTGTCCTTGATGAGGGACACTATGGTTTATGTTTGGAATATCAAACCCCCAAAACTGATGAATGAAGCCTTCACAGCTCAGTTGGCTCATTTGCTGCATTATTTCACTTCATATCCTTTAAATTAACTTTGTGTTTCCCAATTGAACGCCAACATCAGTCTGCGCCATGCAAACAAAGTATATTTGATGTGGGAAACATTTATGGAAAAGTACTATAAATTCAAGGTGGACAATGCATGCAGGCTACTTCAAACCCTGACCAACATGAGAGCAGGACACTGTGATGGAAAAATGATTGCTGTGACCTTTCGGATGCATCCACTTGTCAATACGGCTTTATTCGGCCCTGGCTGTTACAAACATGAGCAAATTCAGCTGAAAAGTATGCTCATAACACAGAGTGATTATTAACAGGCCTTTTTCTCATTCTTTCTTTCTCTTTTTTTCTCTCAGTGTGTTTATGGGGGGCTATTGGTACCCAAAGGTTAGAAAAGTAGTGTTTTTATATCCTGTAGTGGGCAACCACAAGCTGACATGAACAGAATATGCTTTATCTAGACATTGCAGCTGCACGTCTAAGATTAGAGACAAAGTCCCCTCCCCAACACCCTGAACCCAGCATGGTACTACTGTGTGTGTGTGTGTGTGTGTGTGTGTGTGTGAGGAAGGCCCCAATTACTTTCTAAAAAAGTCCAGCGTGATCAACGCCTTTTGTAGATTGCATTTTGTGTTTACAGTAATAGCTTTTTCATCCAAGTTTCAATAGTTACTCTTTTATCGAGCTGAAGTCGCTCCTTTGTCTAGTTCCTTGCTCATCTAAAAGGAACATAGACACATTCAAAAAGCACCCTGTTTTGAAACACAAAAAGTAGAATATCTCCCCACTTTGAAGCCCAAAGGATCGTTACTGTCTCGAGTTGTTACTGTCACAGTAGTTCTCTCATCGTTTGAGGTGTAACCTTCAACTTCCAACAAACAGGATCATGAATGGTGTGAACGGGACTTAAATTCATTTAGGTTAAATGTCACTTTTTCAGCTATTAAAGAGCAACGGTCATCAGCACCTTCACATATGACGTGTGCTTAAGACTAACTCTAAAGGAGGGAAAACATCTGTGGCCAATTGCCCAACAAAAATAAGAGACAACATTCTCCAAAATAATTATTGATTCTTGAGAATGCAAGAAGTGAGTTTGCTCTCACTGCTGAGACTCATACTAAGTAGCTTGATGGCAATAAAGCTTAAGTGTGCTGTAATTGGACAGAACAGCCGAGGACGGTAATTGGATGGTAAATGGATTCTGGACACATTCATCATCCATCATCCACTGTTTGTTGTGCCCATGTTTGACTGGCTTCACTGTGCTACAGCTTTGTAGGGTTGAAGGGTGGGTGTGTGTGTTTATCAACGGGCAGGCACACATACCGACGTGTGATTACACTAAAGGTGCTAAAAACAGGAACTGTGGCTGAAGGGAAACTATAAAAAGAAGAAAGACAACTGTTGTAACAGATTGACACAGTCTGCATTGGCCGTAATGTTTCTTCAGATGAAGGTCAACCCTGGTCGTGTACTTTAATACAGCGCACAGAATTTACTCCCAATATTCTTGGCAAAGGCGTGGCGTATAATCTGCACCCGGCACGTACAGCTGGTGAGGCTTAAGCACGCTGTAATTGATTTGTTAATTGCATTGGCCCACCGTTTCTTTCACTTCTCCAAAGTTGATCCAATCCTCGTCATCTGTTCTTACTACCGACACAGTTCGTACAGCTACAGCCGTTTGCTCACAGCAACACCGAAAACAACGTGGCAGCAAAGTTGCAGAAACAGGAAGACAGCTGGGTTTCCATGTCGCTCAGCAGATTCATGATTACTCAATGGGGCCGTTTCTACATTTCAAATTGTGTGCTCATTTGGACTGGTTTCGCACTGGATGCCGTTTCCAATAAATGTACAAATCTTTTGTTCCTAGTGTCAAGTTTGCAATGCCTGAAGCTCGACGAATCAGCATTACAAATCCATTTTGTTCAGCTAGTGTCAAGTTGTGCAATGCCTGAAGCTCGTACGAATCAAGCATTTGAATCCATTGCTTTTCAGCTAAATCACTGTGTCCAATTAAGCTTTGTAGCTAACCATGTTTTGATGTCTCTGCTCACTTGTTTGCACACACTCTCAGTACCAACCTGGCAGCAGTAGTAGCTCCCCCCCCCCGAGCTCCAAGCGCCCCGGGTAGGGAATCACTGTGCTAAAGTGCATGCAGTTTGTAACATCCCTGCCGTTCTGTCACAGACACGCCACTTATGTCAGACCATTTGGCTGTGACAAAGCGGGCAGTGAAGACACAAACAGGAAGTGAGCCACTTCTATGCAACGCCCCCCCAGCGTGTGGTGAATGTCCCTACGGCGGGTAGACGACGCAACGTTGTACCTCCGCTCTGCTCTAGTGCTCTCGGTTAAAATAGTGTCTGCCAAAATGGAGAAATTGCTGCAAATTGTTTTGGAGACATCAGCTGAGTGAATTGTGTTTTTCCAGAACAGAAATGGGCGTGCACGCGCACGTGTGCACACACACACACACACACACACACACGCAAGGGCCAGCTATTATCATGCATGACACGCTAATCCCCCCCCCCCGGGTGAATAGACAAATCAAAATGCGAGGCCAGGCCAAGCAGGCAGTAAGTCATGTGGCTGGTGTTCAGACTGTTATCTCCTCTGTCCTGCTGATCCTCGGCTTCAGGGAATGAAAGGTAATCTTACTCCCGCTGCGGGGCAGACAATCCATAGGTGGACAGACCAGAGGTGCCATGTCACTCGAGCCTTTCTGTGTTGCCCGCCACGGGCGACAATATTTTATTGTCATATTGTGTTTGAAAATTGGCGGAAAGATCCAGCTATGAGGCTTTGAGTCAACTCCTTGCATCTGTCATGTGTTGTTGGGTGTGATATTAAGGGGAAGGCTTGATTTGGTAGAAACAATGACCAAAGTTTGATCAAATAACCGAATGTGTAATGAATGTCATGTCTACGAGTTCCATTTGTGGGTAAATATTCATCTGTGACTTTCAACTTCCAGGTCGAGTTGGGAGCTCCCCGAACTGCGTGACGGCAAAATCCAGGCGATCAGCGACTCGGACGGGGTGAACTACCCGTGGTACGGCAACACCACGGAGACCTGCACCGTGGCGGGCCCCACCAAGAAGGACAGCAAGTTCACTATTAGCATGAATGACAATTTCTACCCCAGCGTGACCTGGGGTGTGCCCGTCAGTGACAGCAACGTGCCTCAACTTAGCAGCATCCGCCGCGACCAGAGCTTTACGACCTGGCTGGTGGCCATTAACCAGGTCACCTCGGAGACACTTGTGCTCCAGACAATCCACTGGAGGATGCGGCTCCACATCCAAGTGGACCCGGAGAAGCCCCTGGGTCAGAGGGCTGTTCTGAACGAGCCCGTGGCCCAGGAACAGCCCCAGATCCTGGGCAAGAATGAACACATCCCCTCTAACGCCATGGTCAAGCCCAACGCCAATGACGCCCAGGTGCTGATGTGGCGGCCAAAGAATGGTGACCCCGTGGTGGTCATCCCGCCTAAATACTGACCTGTTTCACTGACCAGACTGGCCTTGGATACCTTAACAGTATCATCTCTTATTTGTTCTCGTTCTGTTGTTCCTGCTCGTCACCAGCTCTCACTGCTTTAACCCCTTTGCCTCTTTTTTTTGCCTCTATATTCTTCTCTTTTATGTTTAAAAAAAAAAGACTGACAGAGAAAAACAGGCAAACGAAACCAGCTCTGAGGAAAAAGACCAGCTGTTGCTCTGAGGTGGAGGGCTTGAACACACTTGTGAAACTGGAGTGAACAAACTGCAACCATTCTACCTTCAAACTGGGTCGGGTCGCACTGTGCTAAATGAAATCATTGCAAAAATGAGAAGCAAGAGAATTTCTTTGTTTATTTGTTGTTGTTTTTTTTGTATTTCAGTTTTATATTTCGGCCGTTTGGCCAAGTGTTGTGGAGTTTGTGAGTGCGGGTGGATTTAAGTATTTGCATGACCATGTGACGTACATGGACATGCACAAACCTCGTGTATGAATACCAGTTGTGTTTTTATTTATGGGCAGGGAGAGAGTGCATTTAACTTTTGTTTGTTGTTGCATTGTTGACATATTAGGTTTTAGTACTTTAAAAAAAAACAAAAAAAACATGCAAGACATTCAATCCATGCTGCCTTAAGTTTACATCGCTTTCCACTGCAAACGTTTTCGCCTTAAACAAAGTGCAATGCAGTATTTTGCTCATTCACCCCGTCGCTTTCAGACTGGTTGGTGCTGACGTGTGCGGGGGTTGAGGACATAATACCATAGAAGAAGACCCGGGTCCGAAGGCTTTTTATCGCATTTACCTGACAAATGTATTGTCTCACGAGTACAACCAGCATTGTGCGTAGCTACAGTTACACAACCGGGCTAACTAGTTGTGTTCCAAGTGCATTATGCAACAGAGAAACGCCCTGTGCCGACACAGAGAACACCAGTAAAGCCGACCGTTGTCAATAGCACTCAACACAATAACGTGCAATAACCTGAGCAAAAAGCACTCCTCAGCTAACCTCATTTCATCGACTTCATTCTGTTTATAGGCGGTCTCTGCATTCGACGTCAGAAGACCAGTTTTCCTTCCTCTGTATCAATCCATCTCAGGGCCCCCTTTTTCTCCGCTTCCTGCCCTTCTCCTGTTTCATCCATCCTGTCTGGCCTCCTATTTATTGCCACAGTGAATAACTAAGTATTTGCATTGCTCACATTGAACAATCAATACTTTGATTGATAAGCAGCCACAGGCAGGAGGGAAAGCTGTGCTGTGCTGTCAATCATTTTATTTATCCACATTGCTTCAATAACACCCCTTTTTCTTTCTATCATCTTCAAATCGAAACACGTCTCTCGTGTTAACGGTGGTTTTGTTCCTCATCCTCAGTCATCTGTAATATTCATCTTCACCAGTGCCCCCCCTCCTCCCCCTCCCTCCACTCCTCCCCCCTGCCTTCCCCGCTTCTTTCTCTCCCTTTTTATCTGTTGTCGAGAGCAGGAGGCATGCAAGTTTGATCCTGACTGCTCGGTTGGCATATAGATGACCCACTTCTCTGGCCTGCCAGCTGTAGCTCTCGCCGCAGAAACGCGGGGTTTGTCTCCCTTTTATGTTCGCTGCTCGCAAATGCAGGCCGCAAACACGCGTACACAAACAGCTGTGGTCAGCTAAATAGCACGAGGTGATGGCCGTTCATCTTCGAGAAGGGCTCCAGCTGCAAACTCTTAAAAGCAGAGAGAAAGGCTGCACACACACGATTCTGAAACCTGCTAATGAGCTCTAAGATTGTTCTGTCTATGGCCAGTTTTTCCATTTTTTGAGCTCACCAAGCTCCTGTGTTTTGCCTTTGACCAAAGTAATACTTAGCATGCGAGTCCGACCTGCTCATGTATGTCACAATGATCAGTAAGCTGCTGCTGTCTCAGTGTATTTGCTGGTCAAAACAAAGCATTCGACGATCAAACTTGGTTTAGGCCACATATTTAACTGTTGGGCTACAAAACAGAATTATTTTGGGGAGATTTATCTCAGTATTAATTTGATTTGGCTGACATTTCAACCAAGACAAGGGAGGAATAGTTTGGCAATTGAGGGAAATACGCATATTCTCTTTCTTACAGAAGAGATGGATTACACGCTCGTGTCTGCAAAGGTAAATATGAAGCTATACCCGGCAGTTAGCTTAGCTTAGCTAAGCTTAGCGAAACTGGAAAAGGGGGAATTAGCTAGCCTGGCTCTGTCTGAAGAAAACAAAATACACCTGCCAGCACCTCTAAAGCACACTAAAGAACACATTATATCTTGCTTGTTTTATCTGTAAAACACCAAAGTGTGACAATGACGAGCTGTGACCTTTCACAGGCTGTTTCTAGTCTTTATGCTAGGCTAAGCTAACCCTCTCCTGGCTGTAGCTTCATATTTAATATAAAGAGTGTTTCATTATTGAGATATGATTGACATTAATCATCTCACCTGACTCGCGGTGCAATCGTTTTCCGTTTAAGTTAACACTGCATGGAGGATTAGCTTTAGCCGCTGCAGAGCACCATGTAGACTACTGCAGGCCCTAGCAGGCTAATATTTAGCTGAACCAGAGCTCAAACATCAATTCATGATGTCCATTTGATGCCACCAGCTGGACTGTTTTGTTCTCATAACTTCATTTTAAGCCCCCACATGGCCACACGCAGACACTCCCGCTCACCTTGGTGCAGCCGTGATAGCCTCGGCTCGGGGCTGGGTCGCAGGGCGCCGTGGTGACGGGAGAAGAGGAGTAAAAGGCTAACTAAAAGGGGAACTGCTGTCATAATTAGATCTGCTGTGACATACTTGCATGCCCTAGATGGACTGAACTGTGCTGAGTTGGTGCCGTGCAGAGCGAGGGCCAGCTAGAGTCATTGGTAAGGTGTAAGTGTGAGGTCAGGTGGCAAAGGTCGGGGTCAAAGTGTCCGCGTGAGGGGCAGCCACCGAGGTCCGAAAATGTTCTGCAGGCGGTAGAGCGGCGCTGAGAGAATGAATACGAGGGTGACAACAAATTGAATCCATTTGGACATTATGGCCAGTCCAAAAATAGCAGTGACATTTACCAAGTCCAACTTGGATGTCAACCACAAGTTATTTCAATTTGTGGTTTGTTTTGAAGGCAGCAGAGGAGCTGTGGCTGATGTTATAACCTCGGTGACTTCTCACCTGAAGTAGTGTTTGTATCAGCCTCGTAATGGATACGATGGACACATGAGCTGGACTGCATGTAATGTAGCGTGTCCCACACTCACAACACGTATGTGAGTGTGTGTGTGTTTTCATATGAGCGTGTGTGTTTAATCCCAATCGAGGGATTAGACAGGATGAGGAGTTTCACTGATGTGCTTCTGCTGTTGTTGAGTCATGATTCTCTCTCTCACACAAACACAGTGCAGGAAAGGTTACGTCCTTGTCATAAAAAACAGGGACAGGGCTTGCCCACACACACACACACACACACACTACCCTGAAGGGAAAGGAGCAGGCCTGGTGTGGTATCTGATTGTCACAGCAGTGCATTGACAGTGAGGACTCATTTATCAGCCCTGCACATTGACTGTCTGAACACAAGCCATATGCACAAACACAGGAAGCGATACATGTATCCGTGGTGTTGTTAAACTAGAGCGAGTAGGCTTTAATGTGAAAGAGATTGAGGTCACTGCGTGGGTGCCTGTCAACTATCAGCAGCATTTTCATGTTTTATTGTGGGATAAGGCCACTAATTGTCTTCTCTGTGTGTGTGTGACTGAGTCTGTTTAACACGTGTTAAAGACAACAGAAGAATTTCATAAATGCTTTATGTGCTTCCTGAACTAAGCAACAGAAAAACAAAATCGCACATTGTTTTTTTTTTTTTTTACGTTTTTGTATGGAGGGCAAAAGGTGCCAAAATTGGACAAAGCCAAAACAATGCATTAGGATATTGTTATTAACCAGTGAACTCTTAAAACATCTTGGCACTTAATAAGAGGCCTGTTTCACTTGTTTTTTGACCATGAAACATTTAGCAAATGTATATTTCTAGAGAATCGTCGCAAATGCAAAATGTAGCCATGAAGAAGATTCTCTGTTGTAGCGTTTTCGGCTTGTAGAGCTGAGACAAGTGGATGAAAGCCTCCTCTCCTAAACCCACACCATCACAGTTCTTCTGAGGGCTGCTATCTTTGCTTCAGATTGCTGTGTTGTTATTTAACTCCCATGATGAAATCAGTGGATTTGCATCCCTTTATCTAAACCAACAAAACATCCTAAATTCACGATCAGGACCACCTGCCTTCGTTTTCTGCCTTTGACTTTTGGTTCTACCAACAGAAAGGTTTAGTCCATCTTGCTGTCGTCCTTTTAATGAAATCAACATAGTCCCATGGTTTAAACACAACCCTAAATGTAGCACAGCTGTTTGGTTTTGTTTTCTGGAAATACAGCACTGAAATAGTGAAAGCAGTTTATGTACCTTTGTTCAGCTTTGACTTTTACACCAATACTTGAAAATGGGTCAGTTCTGGCAAATATAAAACTGTGAAAATGCACAACACTGGGGAAACAAACCCTGAAGAAAAAATATACAAAAAAGGTCTTTTTCATGAATGAATAAAATGTACAAATACTATCTGTCGTATTTTCCTTTTTAGCTTAAACGCGGAGACTATTCCGACTGTGAGCGTTTCATTTCTGTAATTTCACGGTGGTTTCCTTTCCCCAACATGTGGCTTTGTGTTCCTTCACACAAAGAAGCAGATATTGTCTGAGCTGCGTCAGAAAGAAACGTGGGTTTGAGTGCCGAATTGGAAAATCTTGAAAGCGTGAACTTAACGAACAAACCCCGGAGGCGACACATACATGGCTGAGCACATGATGCATGCCTCGGCTAGTCAAGAGATTTCTACAGAAAAGGATGTCCCCGTTCCATATAGTCTCTTATTGTTGACGGCAGAGAGCAAAGAAGGGACATATAAAAGAGTGACATAATGGAGGATAAAACAAGAAAATGACAAATAACACGGTACAGAATCATATGGGAGAACAACTTGGATTTTTAACTACCTGTTTATTGCAAAGAACATTGAGGAAATTCCCATTTTACATATTAAACTATGAGAGAATACGCATCTGTAGTACAATATAACTCAGGGCAGTGTATCTGCCTTGCGCTGTATTTCCACACTGGTCTTTATAGCAGGGTATAAGCTGGTGAAAGAAATGCCCCCTTATCTCTCCTCCAACTTTAATTACACTCACACTTCTCTTCAATATTATTCTTTGGTATTACTTTCTGGATTTTCTCTTGAACTTAGCTTTATTGCTATTTAAATTGTAAGACTGGCAATATATTCTTATTGTCAGTAAATGCCATTTAAATACCAATACCGTCTGACTGTGGCAAGGAAACCTTTCACAGCTGCTCCCTGTTATTTATTCCGAGCATCGGCGCCACGTTATATAAGACGAGGCGCAATGGAACGACGACTTATTCTCCCCAGTGTCCCGCCAACACATCGTTGAATCAAAATGTATGAATCTGAATGAGGTCATTGGAATGCAAGAAGGTAGACGAGTTCTTCTCCACCACTTCTGCACCGCGCCTCCGTCAAGACTCTTCAAGGGGCTCTCGAAGGATTGCGAGGCGCTCTATTGGGTTGCTAGATTTCATCGCTTGGTACATAATATCACAAAGTTAAGCACGTAGGTACTGGCTTAAAATGAAATCCTGAGTCTACAGTTTAAGCGGGGAGCTGATATCGAGAATCTCAAACCTTAAGAGAAGTTAGGGATTGAGCCACTGGTGGCTTTAGGAAATCTGGATAAGAGTGAAGTAGAGAAGGCTGATGAGGTGAAGCGATACTATAAAAACAACTGATCCTGTGAAGAGAAGTCCTCCAGCCGCCTAGTTGGACTGCAGCCTCTACTGTCTGTGCTATCCTGGTCACATTCCTGAGCTGTGCATTCACAGCTATATTTACTTGACTGGGAGTCTGGGAGTACGGTGCCGCGTCTCCCAACATACATCCACCTGTCTCTATTTGTAATACCAAACGATACACTGCTCCACCGGATATCCAGCACAAGACATTACAAGTGAACTAGTAGCTCTCCATCACTCTTTGTGATCTCAGGGATCTGATACGGGGGTTTATTAGACACTTGATCTACAGAAACGCTATTTTGGATTACTAGGATTGGCCTCTTCACTTTGTCGTGTGCAGCTGGACTTTACGCTTCCTATCATTTCTACATACATGTCAGACTAAGCTTTAAATAAGGACATGCTTCCTATACAGTTTGGTGTAACTTTCCATTGACATGAACGATAGCCGTTAAACATTCAACACCCCTAAGTAGGGAGAAGGGCATTCAGAGACAAACTTTAATCGCCCTCAGTATAATTATAACGTGATGTTGTTGGACCCTACACCTCCCAGACATCACATGCAGCTCCTGGGGGAAAGCCTTCCTTTTCATAATTAGAAGCCAAACTACTTCATGAGAAGTTCAACCGAACACCTCATCTGACCGGTGCCCGCCCATCCCATAATTACATTTCTGTGAATATTTATACCTTCACCCACATTAATAAAACATAATTAAAGTAACTCCTTTCATTTGGGAGTTACTTTAATTTCTCTCTCTGCAGTTTTAAAAGCTGCTTACAAAAAGGTCGGGCGAGGGCAGGTCTACAACGCAGACAGAGCGACAGCTTTTTGAATAATCTCAATTACAGACTCGTTTTTCTAAGAACACATCGGTCATTCTTCTTGCTGCCGGGGTCGGTGTGCTACCGTCCCGGGTAACGATGTGTGATGAATGTTCACGTGTCAACCCCCCTCCCCTTTTTTAATCTCATGTGGCTTTCTGACCGTTGGGACATTTCATTCTGATTGATAGAAGTGAGGACAAAGTGTGAAACATTCTTCACGTTTTTTTTTTTTTTGCTTGAACAAACTTCAAACTTGGAGCGTCATGTCTCCTCATTCCACACTGTTGTGCCACGTGCATCACCCGCACAACAACAACAAGCCGCTCAGTCCTCAGACAACACTGAAAGATCAATAAATCATATAACAGTGTTACGGGTCAGTTCAACTTTTGGACGGCTGAAATCCTAATGGCTGGCATTTATCTCTTTGTTGTTGTTGCAATAATGCAATTGTAATAAATGTAGCTTATCCATTAATTAATGATGGGTTTTCTCATTTTCTAATATATTTACTTAGGTGGATATTCATGTTAATAAGACACTAATAGCAGGTTTTCAACATCAAGACTACATAATTTATTAACAATTAATTAATTAATTAATGGTCACTAGTTAGGAGTTTAATAACTTACTAGTTACGTTTATAATGGTGCCTTAAAAGAAAGTGGTCAGCCAACAAAAGTTGCATTGAAAACATGTGATTTTACTTTATTTGATAATGTATGTAGAATTTAAATATAGGCTTACAATATTTGCATTTAACAGCAAGCATACATTTGCTAATCCTATGCAGATAGCTCAATGCTGCAATATAGAAAGAGTACATTATCTGTAGGTGGGGTTTTGTGTTTCGCTATCTGGCAAAGGCTAAAGCTACACAGAGTGAATCACTTTTAAGCATTTGCTAACTGAGCTAAAGCCGAGAGACGATGACACAAAGGATCAGTACCTACAGGAGGTCGCCTCCTCTGACATCATCAGCAACACATGTGGTTGTAATTAATGTAAAAGCTCAGTGAGCACATGATTCCTATGTTTATCCTCTTTGACCAATCAGAGAACGGCATTGGTGTCCGGTAGTTGGTCTGTTAAAAAAAATCACCATAAAGATTATTAAAGTCAAATCTGTGCTCTTATTATGTAGATGCATACTAAGCACATGATGAAAATGTGTGTGTGTGTGTGGGGGGGGGATCTTTTTTGGGGTGGATATGGATTCAGTTAATTTATGGACCCTACATTGTGCAGCACAACACACATCTGCTGACGCCAGCAGTGCTTAATATGCATTCAAATGCAAGATGCTTGCTTCGGGAAAAGACCTGGATTCAGCAAATGAGAGCATTAACTCCCGTAACTACTGTGTTGACTCAAGAGCGCCAACTGATATCGTCTCACAGGGGTATACTGCTGAAATAATGCAAGTCTTCTTGCTGCAAAGCAGATTCCATAAATCACATAAACCACTGCAATGAAATTACACTTTGAGCGGTTGGATAAGATAACGACATAGTAACTTTAGGGATCAGCTGCGACGTGGATGATTGATGAAACCTGAGCGATGCCTGAGACCTTAATCTCAAGCGTGAACTGGATGCCAGCGCTGTGGAAACAGGGAATCCTCACCTGAGTGCGACATTTCGAGGTGATGCTGGGAAGCTCCTTCATGAAGAAGAAAAACAAGCAACTTTTGTGGCCAAAGCAAGGAGTCTGTTTGCCTTTTTCTGGTGCAGTTTTACCGTCTCATTTTAGACGCTCCCTTATGTTTACGTTGGAATAATGGGAAAGGAGACAGTGTGCTCAAAGCCTCTCCCCCCTGACATCTGTGATAACGCCTGACATCCACCATCAAGTCTCTTAGATAAGACTTTAAGCCCCTTCGTGGTAATCCATTCACATGCAGAGTAAGGGCAGAAATTGCTTTTGCATGTACCTGTTTGTGTCACGCGTAAATGGAGAGGGAGTGACGGCTCATGGCCTGGACACGTTGCGTGTACTTGGGAGGCTAGACGGAGTTTTGATTTCTATTTAACTAGGAGCTCATTTGCCGTATCGAAGCTATAAGTAACGACACTGACCTGCGTAATCGCCGTGAGTCAGTTAAAGGCAGAGAGGTAATGAGAGGGAATGAGGAGGAAGTGAGGCAGGTAGGTAATTAAAGGTTGTGGGGTTTAGGATGGACTATTGGGATGGCTGGAATAATGGCCAAACATTTAAAATAGAAGCCGATCCCAGCTGTCATTGGGCGAAGGTGTGGTTCACCCTGGACAGGACACCAGTCCATCACAGGGCCGACATGTAGAGACAAACAACCATTCACACTCACATTCACACCTACAGCTAAACATTAATAGTAAATGTGACAATGCAAGAAAAAGGAAGTGAGTCTCATTTCATTAAAATGTTGGATTTTTGGAAGTGTTTTTTTTTTTTATTATTCCTTTTTGTTGGGTAAAAATATTCTATGCCGAAGTCAAACATGGTAAAAAAACATCATCCAATTAACTTAATAATGTGTGGACTAAGTAAGGTTTCGTTATGCATATTTATGGAATTATTTGACAGGCATCAAAACAAGATGTCGAGCAAGAACAAGAGTCTACAGTCACGCTAGCGGTTCTGCAAAGTGTCTCTAGAGAACACTGAGGGTTCCTCCACTGCCCCGCCCCTTCAGGAGATAGAGATAGAATTTGGGAAAAAAACACCTGTTTTCTGTTTCTCGCCAGATCTGGCAAGTAAAGTTTGCAGACAAACATATATTCATAATCCTAAATATAATTATTAGAAGTAATATCAGCAAAAAAAAATGCTACTGAAATGACCACGGTCCTTCTGAATAAAAGTGTATTCATTTGTTGCAGATTAAGAAAACACAGCACTGGTAACCTTGGTAACCTTGGTAACCTTCTGACGTTACTTATTCATCTTCCAGTTTATTTTTCTTTCGATCTTCAAACTTTTCAGAGCAGTGAAGCGACACATAGATGTGGTTCTCATGTATGGGGGAGGGGAGTGCTCTACGATGCCAGAGAGAGGAGAAGCGGGGATTTCCTGGTTTGTTAGTGGATTATTGGATTCGGACCATCTGCGCAGGCAAAATTACCCATTAGGGAAAATTGTAGCACAGTCTTTCCGAGGAGCCGGTGTTCACCTCAAACAGCAGCGACCTGAACTGCACGGCTGGTGCCTGCGTGGCAGACACTTTGGTGACCAGAATCAGTAGCTTTCATCACCGTTCACAGAAAAGGCTTGAAGACCCGACAGATACGCGGAGTGAAGTGGCATGACGATGAATGTGTCAGGATGCGCCTAAGAGCTGCTAATCATCACCCACTTGGGGGTTTGGGAGGGGGGGGGAACAGAGAATGAAGGTGGGGTCGGGGGAGGGGCGGGAGCTGGTTTTGACTGAGTTATTTTTAATCTGGATTCCATGAGGACAGCTGCCATCCTCCCGAGTGCACGTGAGACTTTCCATCCCCAGGAGCAGTGCCACAAGACAGATGTACCGTTACCATTTAGGATTTCAGTCATATTTGGGTTTTAATAATAATAATAGTAATAATAATAATAAAACAACTCAGCCATTAATGCTTTCATAACAGCCAGTTGGGTGCTGAAAATCTCATAAGCTCATCCGCTTTAGCTGAAAGTATTAGAGACTTTGGGCTCTGTAGCGGCCGTGTGCTTCTGTAATCTGCCAATGTGACGACATGACTTTACCTGAGACATCGAACAGAGCGCACGCCACATCACCCATCACTGTCAAACCACGAGGCATAAAGAAAAAAAAAAGACACATATTTCTGACTTATTTATACTCATTTATTTTCACATCCACTAAGCCACCGGCATTCTGCAGGCACTCTAATATTTCCATCTATTCAAGGGAATAAGGGGAATGCGGATTCAAACAAGTGGCTGAGTTCGGGTCACGCTTCATGACCCTGACATTCCCGTGCCACTTCAGAGCGACCAGGAGCTCCGCCACCCGTCTGGTGACGAACGCCAGATAAGGATGGACAGAGCGACGGTGACATGCTCCACAGCCATAAGCCGGGAATGTAATTCTGCCGATGATGGCCGAATGCCACACCGAGGCTCCGACGCGCGCCAAAGAACCCCATCAGCATTCTCCCACAGACCAAATTAGCTCTATATGCGAGTCAATGAATTCCTTAGTTAAGATAGAGGAATGAGCTGCATAACAAGGATTTAGCATTCATTAGTGAATCGAATAGAAGGCCTCGGGGCTCGCTGCCACGCTATTCTTCATGCCACCTCAAATTTAACTGGATTTAGGTTTTATGACTTTTGAGATTTTATGAGATGTGATTCTCCTCTGTTTTAAAGGATGTGTTAAGAATACTGATTCTTAACTGTGAGGCTGTGAAACAATGTTGCTATGCATGTCGAGATGTTTTGGTAAAAAAATGGTTGGTTTTGAATATTTAATAAATTCAAGAATAATCAATGCTCCATTAACATGACTGCATTAAGAAATCAAAGTTTGAAGAGACAAATATGAGAAATGTTTTTATTTCCGCATTTTCATGTAAAAATATACATCAAGCTGAGAATTAATGCAAAAAAAAAAAAAAAAATTGAAAAGGAATATATAAGTTTCACCTCTGACCACACAATATCCTTTTCTTTTTTTGTACAATAGTTTTCATGTTGGGTTTGTTTAGTAAATTCTAGTCGACTCATTTTTAACATATCTTTCATTCATTTCTATGAGGAAAACAATTACAATGAGCAAACTGTTCAGAAGTTTTTGTGCATTTCTACGTTTAAAAGAAGCAAAAACTTTCAGAAAGAGAATAGAGGCGTTTTCTAAAATGCTTTTTTAAGATATATAAAACGTTTCTAGAAGAAAAAAAAATGCATGTAGATCTTTTATTTCACTTTATTTAACCAAAATGCAACATATTATTCATACATCATGTGGCGCGAAGAGCTTGATTGCAGAAGTACTGTAGCGGTGACGTGGAGGTTTAATAAAACTAACTTCTCCAGCTGGCAAATGTTTGCGGACTTGATCTAGATGAAAGAATCAAAGACAGAGAGGGAGAGATTATTGAAAAAGAGTTCCATGCTTGAATCAACACCAGTTGTAGTGTTGTTAGAATTACCGCAAGACCTGTACCATTTTCCATTCAAAGTTATAGTGTTACATATTGGATTTGAATATATCCATCAGATTAAAGGTTGAACAGGTGATTCTATTCAGAAACACTTTGTTTTTTTACATGAAATCCTCGTAACATACCGATAGCAAAGAATACATTAAACGTTCTGACAAACATTTTTTTTTAAAATGTAGCAGTTGTTTGGCGTTCTGGGGGCGGGGCTTTGAACAGGGGTTTCGGTTTGGCGATGCATTCAAAGTCAATGTTTCTGTGGTTTTTCCAAATGACCTACTCAACCTTTAAGAATAATAAAGCTTCAATTGAGTGTTGGAACACACAGATAATCTAAATGATGCTGAGGAAGATACATGGAAATTGGGAAATTTAAGGGGTTCAAGAGGATAAACATACAAGCAGTTGAGCTGGACAGACTTCATTTCCATATTCTTGTGTGATAAATCAAATATGACTGTAAATCAAAAGGCAAACAATTTCTGTTCAATCTATTTTCTAATTCTGAGAGATTTCTTTAAAAGAAATTACATCTCTGTCAAAAATGATAGGCTTGTTTTGCATATTTACAAGAAAATAATAATGCAATAATACAATTAAGCAAAGAGACACACTAAGCAGTAAGATGAATGTACTATGTGAAGAAACCACTAAATAAATAAAAAAAAAGATTATTGACAACATGTGAGTGTGTCCAATCGGCTAAGCTTCGTCTCGACACACTCCTGCACACTTCGGAGTGTATTCCACTGGAACACACCCCGGGGAACACTGGCTGCCATGTGACACGCAGCAGTTAACCAACGGAGAAGCAGCATAAGCGATGGAGAAGTAGGAAGTGGGACTGAGGGACCAGGGGCCAAAAAAGAGAAGCAGTACGAATCACAAGGGGGCAATTAATAAGGAAGTGCTAGAAGAGCCTTCAGTCATGCACCACTCATTTCAGGCACAGCGATCTTTAGTATGTGCAGTATTGTACAGTATTGTTTGCATTATTTATTGTACCTTTTTAAACAAGATGTACTGTAGCATTCATTCGTTCCCTGTGATTCAATAAAGTGAAATAACGCAGCTGAGCGTGACTCTAGACGAATAAAGAGAAGCTTAAAGGCAAATAAAAGGAAATAAATGAGTTAGAAAGGTGGTATTAGATCTGAAAGGTTCTATGGGGAACTGTGTTGTGGAAGAAAGATGTGAACTTCAGCAGAGTTCAAACACTACAGGCACAACACACTGCTGGCCGGGGAGAACGGGGAAACGTGGGTCCATCCATTCATAAGTTCAGACAAAAAAACATTCATATAAACTAAATGAGATGAATATACTTACTGGTTTGCAGATCCAAAGGTGTTTCCAGAGAATCCTACGAAATGAAAAAAGGAAACAATAAAACATAATGACTGTGGAAGTTGTACTAAAAGGATGTAAAGCCACAATCCTAATGCAATTCTCATTTCACAGCATGACTCATCTCAACCAAACAGAGTGCTGTGAACGTAATACGATACAGACACAGGAAAAGTGTCGACACCCAGGGCAGGGAAGGTATAGAGAGATAAATGGATGAAAGGAGAAATTGGATGATCTGACATACAATACGTCTATGATTAATGACAAAGTCATTAAAGGAGAAGCAAAGGTGACTGAACAGCTTAAAAGCACCATACCAGTGTTACTACAAGTCATTGTCCATCGACAACATCGGCCTCCTAGCTCACTTGAACCCATCTCCAACTTCTCCCAGTACGACTTCCTCATATTCATACTGGGACATGTTGTAAGGTTGTTCTCTGAACAGTATCTTCTTGTCTACATTGAATTGTGGATTGTAAACCAACGTTGAGTGGTATCTCATACAACATTGTTTCTATCTCACCGCTTGCTGGTCCAATCAGAGCCAGCCGGAGAACTTTTGGGATGCAGCCAAGGAAACATGCATTTCTTGTACCAAGAGTGTTCTTGATATTGAGGTCGGCTTACGCTGAAATGAGACTCTCTTGAACTTGATATTACCGGCTAACCCAGAACCTGCTTCTAGCTTCTAGACGTGATAAGATATCAATGTGCACATTTGGCTTTTATTAGAGTAATACAGTAATTATAGATAAAATAAACAGTGATTTTCACAAGGTTGAGTTACTTAAATCCAGCAAATGAACAGTCTCGAGTGGTTTTATACACCGTTTCACACCGAACAGCAATTAAAACAGGTGTTTAAAACAGGTAGGCTGAGCTCTTCAAATGCACACTGATGTAACAAGACGTGCTGAAGACAGGAGATCTCTGCTAATGGAGAGAAGTCAGAATTAAACTGGTATGGTCCTTCAAGGAGACGAGAGAGAAAACACACTAAACTAATCACATAGAGATGAGGAGAGTGGGGGGCTGCTGAGCTAGTAGTCTCACCTCCCGCCTGTGGCTGTGGCTGGCCAAAGCCTGAGAAGCTGCTGGGCTGACTTCCAAACCCAGGGCTCTGCTGGGCCAGGCCCTGCTGGGCTAGTCCTTGCTGGGCCAGGCCCCCAAATGACGGAGCGCTCTGATTGGCTAGTGCAGCGAAGGACGGGCCGCTGGGTGGTGAGGCAAACCTGAACATGGAAGCAGACAGGCGGCATGATGTTGGTAGATGGATATTTATGTTTAATGTAGTCGTTGTAGTAGTTATACCTTCTAGTTATTGATATTGAGCAGGGCAGATGACACAAAATGAGTGAAAATGTCATGTGGGCTGGATGTCATTTAACAGCTAGGCTTTCAAATAGCAATTTATTTGTACAAAAAGAAGAAGAAAGCAAAATGACTGTAATCTGTATTACTTGTTTAGCTCCTTGGAAGTAAACATGCTACATGACGTGTTATACGGTGTGTGTGAGAGGACTGGGAGACGGGGGTTTAAACTCTAATCTCACTCCCATAGACTCTCAAGGGAGAGAGAACAGGGAGAATAAGCAAAACAGAGGGGGGGAGAGAGAGAGAGCAGGTCAGTTTAATCTGCAGGCAGCATGACCCTGGAGTGGGATTATCTGAGGGGAATAATCTAGTCCTGCACAGGGCTCCATGGTTTTGGGCTCATAGCCATGCTCACTGTAACAAAACACATGGTGGACACACAATGGTGAGAAATGCTGTGGAGGAGGAAAAGATTATATAGAATCCACCTTTCAGTAGCTTAAAGTTCAATTTCATTCAGAATAAGGCTGACCTTTTGGGAGCTGTAGAGAATTTCCCTTTCAGAAAGTTGAGTTAAAATGTTTGTCAATTTTATAACTTTTGGTTAAATTTGGATTTGAAAGAAAAAAAAAATGTGTGTGAATTACAGTATGAAGACATTCTCGCTCAGTAAATGGACATGGTTTCAATGGGGCCTCCAAAACTGAATCCATTTGGTTAAGCACATCATCACTTGGTAATGTTAGCCTCGAATGGTTATAGAGGGTTTAACAATGTGGTGAACGGTGCTCTTCAATTGCTTTATGTGTTATGGTTCGTGATGGCGCACTGAGCGAGAAAGAACACAGATGTTCCAAGTTACAAGAAAGCTGCTTCACCCTGCAAGCAAAACCCACTACTCTGCTCCCCCGTCTGTGTTGCTCAAAAAGCCTGGATCCACTGACACTCATTTCTCAAAGTAAACTGTTGGTTTAATGTGTTTCACTACCTTGTTACTAAAGAAGACTGCACCACATCTAACATCTGCTGATTTCGCCTTGAATGCCAGAATTTGATTTAAACCAAAAAGAAGAAAAAAAAAATAGATGCGCTTGAATAATCGGGCTGTAATTCAAATATTCTATTCAGGTTCTACACTGTCGATGTGGTGGGGTTGGAGTGGCAGTTCGCTACATGGGTTTTGTTTGAATTATTCTAAAAACATTATGTGTTATGACTATTGGATATATTGACAAGTGACCTGTGTCTTTGTGCTTATGTTGGAGTCAATACTGGCTACCGTACGCAGCTATCGCCATGCCAGCTTTGTAAGGATCTCCAAAAATGGCAATTAAGAAGCTGCTAAAAAATATGTATCATTTACTCAACTAATGTGCATTATTGTCTCACACATGTCTATCAACATATTAATGAAAAAAAAAAAAAAAAAAAAAACTTTCACATTCAGTTTCTTACCCAAATCCTCCCATATTGGAGGCCGCTGTTCCCTCTCCAAACACTTTACCAGCAGAGGGAACCATGTTGTTGGGGAAGGAAGGGCTTGAGCCGAATGCTGTTGCAGCACCAAATGCTTGGGTACTACCAAATGAAGGGGGACTCCCAAACACTGGAGCACTGCCAAAACCACCTGTAGTGAGAAAATAGACCAGTGCTTAAAAAGAATACATACAGGGAGTTCCACGGTCCTCTGCACTTTTTCTACAAAGAAAATTGGTCAGTGATGATGCTGTTTCTGGGGCTTTTGAAGCATGGTGTGATTATGACTTCAAATACATTCCACATGCGGTCTGAACCAGGGATGACACTAGCGAAAGTGTAATGATTGTACACATGTATACAGTTACAACAATGCGTGTGGTGTACAGAGCATTATTGTTTTAAAACAACACAATGTGGCGGTTTAAAGACAGGATGGACACTTCAAACAAAACCGACAGCCTCCGAGGTGAGAGCAGCAGGGGAGAAGGGGTGTATTGAAATTACAGCCTGGCTCCCAGCATGCCCCAGTAAATAATTGATTGAGCTAATGTAACAGGATTACATTCCCAGTACGTAGGCCAGTGACAGGGCTTTAGTGTGCTGAGTGGTACCAATATCCCAGTACAACTAGGGATGCATGATATTGATTTTTTGAAGCCGATACCGATATCGATAACTTTCTGCTCCTCGGGACCGATACCGATAACCGATAATATTGTTATTCGTTTTTGAATGTATATTCAGATCAAATTCAGGTCAAAAACACTAATGACTAAGCTTAGGTAGATTTAGCATAGCTTTGCCTTTTACCAAACACCATACCAGATGTATCACAGTGACATGATAATGTGTTAATACTATGAACAAAAGAAAGCCAAGAACAGTTTTGACTCTTCAATAAAATGACAATATTTATATATATATATATTATAATAATATAAATATTTATATATATATATATATATATATATATACCCTCTCTCTCTCTCTCTCTCTCTCTCTCTCTCTCTCTCTCTCTCTCTCTCTCTCTCTCTCTCTCTCTCTCTCTCTCTCTCTCTCTCTCTCTCTCTCTCTCTCTCTCTCTCTCTCTCTCTCTCTCTCTCTCTCTCTCTCTCTCTCTCTCTCTCTCTCTCTCTCTCTCTCTCTCTCTCTCTCTCTCTCTCTCTCTCTCTCTCTCTCTCTTCACCCTCTCTTTCTCTCTCTCTCTCTTCTCTCTCTCTCCTCTCTCTCTCTCTCTCTCTCCTCGATTTGTGGATTAACTCTCTCCTCCGAAACCTGTGATACCACAGTAACCACATCACATGCTAAACGGGAGGCGCCTAGAAAAAAACTAACGTCCCTCATCCCAATCCACCCGTAGCACTGTTTTAACACACACATCCTATCGTCGGATTATCGGAGGTATTAATAATTGTATCGGATTTATCGGGATGACGTCATAATTCCTATTATCGGGCCGATAATTATCGGTCCGATAATTATCGTGCATCCCTAAGTACAACTAAAAACATAAAAAGGCAGAAGCTCAATTCACATCTTGAAAGCAAAGTCATCTATATGGTAAGAAGTTAAATCATCACTACTACAAGCCCTATCAGGTGAATGTGTGTAAGCGTGGAATTATGAACTTATCACCACCATAAACACCACTATTTACATTTGCTAGGCTTTAGCTCAATTTTAATTAAGAAAATTAATCCCTACCCTTAGGACGAATGAGCAGCACATGGAAACAAGTCTGGTCTGAAAATGTCAGCACTATAAATGATCTGATAAAATGTGAACTGCAAAGCCCAAGCAAGCATCACTTTTTTAGAGTGGATGAGAATACTTTAAGGGCGAGACAGTAAGATATGAAGAACCAAAGTTCTGTTAGATCAAAAAGCAACATGGAGAAAGCTTTACTTGATTTAGTCGGAGACGAGAAGGAGCCAAATCCCTGGGCTGCGACACTCCCTGCACCAGTGGTGAAGGTCCCACTCGGTTTCTGCTCACCAAAGGAGGACTGTCCAAAACCAAAGGCCTTGGCGCCGCTGTTCCCAAACAGACTGTTGGCACCTAGAGAAAGACAGTAAATGGTTGTTTCTGGTACAGTTTCCATTTGGCTTCAGGTATAGTAATGCTGTTACACTCATCAATATGTGAACAGAAGTTGTAATAAAAATATATCAGCAATCTTAATTATTTTAACAGATTGCAGCAGTTCACCTGTCTGAGCAGGCTGTCCAAAACCTCCGGTGGCGCTGCCGGTGCCGAATGGGTTCTTGTTGGCAGCGTCTTCGCTTGGTTTGCCTCCGAGGCCTGTGAAGAAGCCCCCACTGGCAGTTGAGCCCGCTGTAGCGGCTGAATTTGAGCCAAACAGAGTGCCACCAGTTGATGGCTGCTGCTGCTGCTATGAGAGAAATGTTAGATCCACAATGTGTCCAGAAGAATGGCTTTTATTTATAGACAATAATATTCATAGTTTGCTCTATCAATCAATCAAAACGTGCAAAATAAAAATCAGTGGATGATACCTGTCCAAATACACTTCCACTGCTAGCTTGTTGACCAAACACAGGGGCTGCAGAAGAGCAGCCAAAAGCTGGAAAAGGGAAAGGAATCAGTCAAGACTGAGACAACCTCTGCACTACCAGATGTCATGTAGCCGATGATGCCATCTCCCGCAATATGATAGCCTTTCATCCTAAATGAGTGTTCTTCAACCACCATAAAAATAAGCAGGCTGGCTGGTCAGTTAAATAAGACGATATTTCTCAGACAGCCACCTTAACTGCCCTTAACAGCCATAATACAATCAATACAAGCATAAACATTGGCAGACAATTGGCAATTGGCAGACATATTTGGAGCCGTGTTTTGTCTGGCTGACTTGATTTTACAATTGACTGGCTTGAAATAGTAAACTCAATTGCTTTGAAAGCCTAAAAGGTAACATTTTCCCAATTTATAAATAGCCACAGGATTCCAATATGAATACGGTGGAATGAAATGACTGCATTGAGGTGAAATAATGAAAGTTTTTCTATAGTTCTAACAAATCCAACAGAGCGATACATCCTCTCTCTTGCGGTGTCACATTAATTTCAGTTTCAATTCTACCAGTTAAAACTTTAATTCGTATCAATAATCCATGAATTTAATACTTCCGAACCTGAACCTCAAGTATTTGCATACGAGTAGCTCATGAAAAATAAGCTGTGCCAAATTTAGTAGCTACAGCTATTAGTTCAAAGCATCATACACATAAACATTTAAGTACATATGACTATCAGATCAGACTTTGTATTGGAAGATACCTGATCGGGATCAGAGCCAAATAAACTTGATTGGGAGACGGTGCAACACTAATCCTTATTTCATCCCATAGAAATGTTGGGTTTCATTATTCAGCGGAAGGAAATAAAACCATTAGCGACATACTTAGTACAGTGTATAGTACATAGTACAGACTCACTCACCTGAGGTCTGTCCAAAGCTGAATCCTGTCGATGACGATGTGGTTGTGTTACTCCCAAACACAGACCCTTGCCCAAATCCAGAGCTCTGGCCAAATGCTGGTGCTGTGGTCTGTCCAAACAATCCTGAGCCAGTGCTGCTGGCTGTGTTGGCACTACTTGTGCCAAATGAGAAGGAACTGGCGTTGGTAGCAGTAGCCGCACCAAAAAGACCTCCTCCAGTAGTCGCACTGTTAGAACTTGCTCCAAACGCTGATTGGCCAAAAGAAAAGCCACCGGATGTCTCAGTGTTGCTGGCAGGCTGGCCAAAACCACTCACCTGGCCAAACACAGATTTGCCGAAACCAGTTCCAGCTGAGGCACCGAAGGCAGTTGAGCCAAATCCTGTGGATGCTGGGGCTGCAGGGGATGAAGGGACTGGGGGGGCCGAGGAAGCCGGAGGTGCAACAGGCTGCCCAAACACGGCAGTAGTTGTTGTACTGCTAACAACAGTAGGGGTGGGAGTGGTGGCTGCAGCGGCAGCTGTGCAGATAACTGGTGTAACTTCAAGGGAACTGCTGTCGGTTGCTATAGGGGCGGGTTGAGTAAAAATAGAACCTGGTTTGTCAGAATTGGGCACCTGAAATGCTGTTGGAGCTGCTTGGGAGATAGGTGCTACAGCAGGGGTGGCAGCAGCTGAAGTGGGCCCAGGACCATTGCTGGTGGTGCTGTCTGGGGTGGCTTCTATTGTGGGAGGTGCATTGGCTGGTGTTGCAGGGGTCGCATCAGTTGGCGCAGTGAAGTAGGGGGGAGGGTCTGGGGTAGGGGCAGATGTGATCAAAGGAGGTGCAGGAGTTGGTGCTGTAACTGTGACTGCTGTGCTTTCTGTTGTGGATGTGGGCTCATTTACTACAAGCGGACTGGCGCTCTCCTCAGCTGGTTTGTTTTCAGGGGCTGGTGTGGGTTCTGAAGGTTGTGGGGAAACCTTTGGCTCCTCTGAGGTTTCTGAAGAAGCTGCAAGTAGACTACTGAAAGAAGTAGGTGACGCTGAGGTAGCGGAGCTAGCCTGGGCAACAGAGAAGGGCGTCTTGGTGTTCGGTTCAGGAGGCTTGAACAAGCTGCCTGATGCTGCCCCCTTGGACAAGTCTGCTCCCGTAGAATCTTCTGCGGACTTTTGGAGACCTGCAAAACTAAACTGTGGTGCTCCTTTGCCGATACCAAGTCCAGTTTCCCCAAAGGTAAATGATCCAGCAGTGGGTTTGGTGGCTAAATCTTTAGCCTCTTCTCCGTGGCCCACACGTAGTCCAGAGAAACTGCCCAGAGTCTCTCCTCCAATTGTCTTCAGGGGCTGTGGCTCTATCCTAGCGGCAATTGTGGTAGAGGAAGGTTTGTCTCCTAAGATGTTTGGAGGCTGGGTGGGAGACCCAGTGCCAAGGGCAGGGGAGGTGGACTCCTCTCCCGTCTGGCCAAACATAAGCTTGCCATTTCCACCAGAGAATTTATTCACATCTTTCACTGGAGAGATAAAAGTGGAAAAGAGGAAAAAGTAATTATGAGGGTGTATTTAACACCATCGACTATCTGATTGCAAGTTGCTGTATTATTTTACCTTGTGACATTCCAGTTCCCTGTGCAATTGAAGCAAAACTGAAGCCTGCAGGCCTGCAAACATTTTTAACAATGAACGTATATGATGTGTAAGTTGGTCACTCAAAATTGCATTTGATTGGATAAATAAAGTGATGTATGCACCCCCAATGGATGAGTCAACAAAAATATTTCAATGATTTACAAGAGAGAAAGAAAGAGGGATTTCGTTACATGAATACTCAAAAACATTTTTCACATGAACAGTTTCCCAAGAAAATGTTAGGTGTGACCCACCCTGATGCAAGGGAGAACCCTTTGCTAGTGCCTTGCTCTGCTGAGCTAGCAGGAGTCACTGAAACATCAGTTTTGGAAACCTGACCTGAAAGTTACAGAAGTTTATGAAGTCAGTCAAAATCACCTTGCAAAAAAAAAAGTCAAGATGTTGCACACATGTGGTCAGGATTATATATTCATCTAACATTGCTTACCAAACATGAAGCCTGTTTGAGGGGTGGTTGTGCTCTCAGTAGGCATCTTCTGGTTACCTTGGGTAGGAGTCTGCACAGAAGGTTTTAAACAGGTATTGGCTTTAATACAGAAAACACTCTATATATCTATAATGTTTGGAAGATTAAAAAAGTCATTATGCAGGTTCCTTTGGCACCACTGCTACATCTGTTGCAATCTGAAAACGGATGTAGTGTGTATGTGCACACATGTGGCTAGAGTTCAGTATGTTTTGAGTCATTCCTATTAAATTGAACAGTGAAAAAGATTTGTGCAAGGAGTTTCCCTGTCGCCCAACTGCTACATGTAGCATCAATATGGGAGGGAGCTGGGACATTTCTCACCCATGCACTTCATGGTGAGTCTTTACATGCAAAACTGTCAGCAATCTGTGAATTCTCACCAGTTGAATGTTCTTTAAAGATACAGGAAGAAGGACACCAAGAATGAATTTGCTATAAGTAGTATACAAGTACCAACATGTAAATTGATTAAAAATACATTGAAGACATCTATGTGTAAGCCAACATGTCACTTCAATGATAGTTATATAGCGGTGTGGGTGTGCAAAGATGAACGACAGTTTGGTGGATGATGGAGAGAAAGGTATAATACTCACTCGTTTGGCCTGGTGGGAAGAAACTGTAGCAAAGATCGGAGCTGCTCCATCTGATGAGCTGGGAAAAGAGAGAAAAAGTATGAGATCACAGGTTCAGGTGGTTTTTTTCCACACACCATATCATTTTGTGATATTAGCTGCTCATGTTAAAATGGGTGTCCATAACCAAAAAACTGGTCTCTGCTTGAAAATAAATCCTTTATGTCCCCAGATGAAAAAATAATAAATAAATTAAAAAATAATAATAATACTTATATATATATATATATATTTTTTTTCTTTTTTTTCTGTCTCTATGTGGAATTCAATTCTTGGCAGCATATTTTTTTTGAAGATTTTGTTCTGGTAAAACAACATATTGAGCTGGGAATCATTTGAAGAAATGTCTGAACCGTGACTGTACTGTGAGATAAAGACTAAGGAATCAGGGGAAAAAGCCCATTTTCATAATCTCTCACAATGCCTTACTTTGCTTGTTTGTTATTGTGAGCAGGCTTTATTTGGGAAAAGCCCTAAGGAGGGATGGCCTGCTGAAATATCACGCACAAAAGTGGAGCACAGCCAACTGAGGCAGAAAGAGTACGGTGCAGGAGACCGGAAGGGGCAAAACAAGAGCGTATGAATCATGGAGTGAATAAAGACCCAAATGAAAGTCATGAAGAAAAGGAAGTGAAGAGAATAATGGTATGAAAAGAGACAATTAGTCAATGTGAATATAACAAATCTAAGTATTCGCTTTGTTTTTTTTTTTTTTGGCTCCATTCTCCAGCACAACTTCTTACTATTTAAATGGAAGTGTAAACTACAAGGATAGTATTGACTCCAATTTGTGCCCCTTTTTTAAAATACACAATTCACACAATAAGACTTAATCCTTAAAAAAACACTGAAAGTCACCACTTAACAGGCTGCATTGTATGAGAGCAGAGACAGGATCATTAATACTGCGTTAGCGTAAGGGAGGTTAAATGAAGGGAAGAAAACTAAAACAGATTTTTTTTAACTGGACATTGAAAGTCTAAGACTAAATACAACATTATGTCCATGATAAGAATTATGTGGAAGCTATAATGCAAATGTAATACATCCCCAAAGGCTGCTAGCCTGTGGCAGCCATGTGCATTGGCTAAGATTAGGTGGAGTCAGTGACCTGATAAACAAACAGCAGACTCCTCGAGGACTCTTAGTGACTACTCACTGTATCAGAAATAGATACAAGTGCATACAGGCATGATTTTACAGCATAAATATCATACCACATGCTTAATATTAGACAGGAAATACAGAAATAGGACTGATTAGATAAGTCAAAATTAAAGCTATGGTCTATGATTTGGAACAAAAAAGAAATCCATTCAGTCTCTCAGCCGTAGGCCTGCATAGAAATTTACCAATGGGAGCCATTGCTCCGGAAGGGGGGGGGGGGGCTTTTTTTCAAATCTGTCTCAGAGGCTCAACTGATTTTCAGAATGTAGACTATAGCTTTAAAACACACTTTATCAACCCTATTGTGAAATTGCCTGAAATGATATGATGACACAACACCTAAAACGTGTCATCAGTAAGTGCCTACAAATATCGTGGTATTGTTTATTGTTATTCTGCAAAATAAGACAATGAAATACTAATGTAAGGTTCCTCAAAATCAGTCCTAGTAACCTTCCAGTGCCTAATGAAGTACCAGTTCTTTGTACGGCTCACAAATTACAATATGTTTTGTGATATCACTGTCACTGTATCATAAGTACGGTATCCAAACCAGTAAATTCCAACATATACCACAGAACTGTAGACATATTCCTGAACTTAACTACCTGGAACTTAGAAAAGTGATACTGTTATTTTTGGTTGTAAATGGTTACCCTACGTTTGCAAATATGTGCTAAGACTCACTGCCTGACAACCGATCCTAACCTTAACCACTCAAGGTCAATGCCTAACCTAAACCATTCATGGTCAATGCCTAACCTAAACCATTCACGGTCAATGCCTAACCTAAACCATTCACGGTCAATGCCTAACCTAAACCATTCATGGTCAATGCCTAACCTAAACCATTCATGGTCAATGCCTAACCTAAACCATTCACGGTCAATGCCTAATCCCAACAACCTGGCAAGAGTTATGTAAATCAGGGGTACCATCTAGGCACAGGTTTTTTTAAAACCTATTTTCAAAAATCTGCACTATGGAATATGATGCCAAATGTAATCATGTATAAATGTTTCAAAGAAAAACAAATTGCTCATTACACATTTTATGAACCATATTACATACTGTTAACCAGTGACAGTATCCTGTAAGTCCATCCAAGGATAGCTAGTTGATAGAACCTCATACAACTTACTGTCAGTCTTTCACTATTTCTATTCTTTCAAAACGTACCCTACATCTCTACACTAGAATATTTCACTTACTAAAAGGTGTTTTCATGACATAACTCCCAAGCAGTGTATAGCGTGGGCTTTTTTTTCATCTTTACCTGATGATATTGGAAACCGGCATAGTATGCCCTTTGTCCTTGAACTCCTGGACATTGACGACCTGAGGAACCGTCTTCAAAGTGGATTCTGTCAAGGATGTACTGACCACAGCTGGAACACACAGTAAAGCACATGATGTCACCAAGCTATCTAAAAAATGTTAATATAACAGACAGGGGTATTTTAATGAAATGAATGTTTCATGGTGATTTAAGCCTGGTTGGAATTATAATGAAACAGTTCAGGTAGTGATTCTCAGATATGATGGGGCTTGCACTTTTTCCATGTTATTTGGTCTGGAAGTCTGTGTCTCCCCCTGGTGAATTACAGCGGTAACAGCAACACGATGGTATACAAACAGCTTCTTATACACACAGTGTTATCCATAGCAACTTAATACATGTTCCATACCATTTCAAAATAAAGAGATTAATGTTTTAAACTTTAGTCAAAGTCATGTTATTCCAACCTGTCTTTTGATTGGCCATCTGCCTGCGTAGAGCAGCACTGGCTGCAGCCTGCTGGGCGGGGATGGTGACAGGAATGGTCCTCTCAGTTGGTGGGGCTCCATGTTTAACCGTCTTTGTGGCCAGAGCTGTGCTTTCAGCCCCGCTGAGGTTGATCTTATTAGTTGGAACTGAAAAATCAATACAGTTAGCAACATTTAAGAAACAAAGCATGCCTACTAGTGTTTAGCAGCTGCACTTGGTGTTGCACGTGACATTAAAAGCAGTCACCTCATGGCTTTGAATGCCAAACAACTCTGTAGCAATAGTTGGATTTACTCACTAGGGCTGGCGATAGGGCTGAGTCCAAAGCCCATACCCGCTACCGAGTGAATCTTTGTTAAAGGGGTGGACTGGATGGCCCCGAAGCCTGGCAGGATAGAGGGGGTCCTCACGACTGTTGGATGGCGGGGGCTGGACATTGCTGGAGGAATGATAGTAAGAGGAAGGGGTTCTTGCTGTAGCTCCTCCTCCTCCAGCTCCAAGTCAGCTGGATGAGGCTCCAGGGACTGGGACAGAGAGGATGTGGAGCTCACATCATCCAAGTCCTCGTAGTATTTCGGCGAAAGGAAGGCTGAGCGAGACAGGTTGGCTAGAAGAGAATACATTAAGAAAATAGAGATCACCAATACACGTGTATTAAAGTTGCATTATGGTAATATTTTTATAACACCGTCATCAACAAACATTTCAACATGAATCTCATCAAAGTCATGGAGCTCCACAACTGCTGAATTTTGACAATGCCATTGCCGTTCTTGCAGGGAAATTATAATCAGGTCTGTATATATATATCAAGAATTCTGAGGATTTAACAGGTTACATACCTTTACATTAATAGACAATCTTTTCTTGTTCAAAAACCCTTTCTAAGCGAGTATCCTTCCAAACATGCATTTATTTCAATCCACTTTTTTTCTCTGTTTGACTGTAACTGCAGTCCATTCGAGAGTTTTTGGTAAAGCCAAACAACATTCATAAAAATTCATGCAACCACAAATTTATAGTCAGCAGAGTCAATTTAAACAGTAAAAATGATTGCATATCAACATAACCAGTTTGAGCAGGATGTGTGTACCTGGTGCAGTTGAGCGGACGGGAGGCATCTGACCCTTTGAGAGGAAGTTGCGCAGCTGGGACTGTTTCACTGGCGATATCTTAACGGCTGGAGAAGCATTTATAGTTAGCATGTGTTGAAATTAAGAAATGTGATATTCTTTATGATTTTCATATCAAAATATATAAAGATTGATACCTGGAGATTTGGATTTGGTTTTAGGAGGGGTGGTGTCCAGCCTTGCTTTTAGGAGTGCATCCCTTAAACTCTCAAGCTCACTTTCCAAGCTGTCATAAAAAAACAGATACAAAGAGTTTAAGTTGCAAACAACACCTTTTCTTAGACCCATTTGCAGTGTGTTGATGCACATCATTAGAAATTAATGGTAATATCTCATTCCACACTGAAATACATTTTCAAGACATTGTTGGAATTCTATGGTAATTATATGCCCTTGAGTTTTGAAAACAAATGACTTGAATTTATTGAGCTATAATTATTTAAAAGATTCAAATTGCAGCCCATTAAAGGTCAACTTGAAATATGAAATCTCGGATACCCAAATCTAAAAAACTCAAAATCTACAAAATGTTATACTGATTTAACCCTGAGATTTTCACATTCCTCCATCCCTAAGTTTGTTTTTGCCAGCTCCTACCCGGCGGTGGTTTCTGTAGCAGTACTGCGGTTTATAGTTGGAGCAGTAGTCTTGTTATAGAGGCGCAGTGAGGTGAGTTGCTTAATCAACTGATCCAATCTGTTCTTCTGCTGGTTGATAATGTACAGGTTGTTGGCAAGTGTAGTGAACAGACCCTCGCGCCCCGGCACGGTCATGTGTCTGCGAAGAAGATAATATTGAATATATAAAATAATACTTAACACCAAAGCTTTTCAGTATGAAATGCTCAAATAGCTGGTGTTTTGTGCTTACTTCTGCTTTTTCTTCTTCTCCAGGTGTTTCTCCCATTCCACATCCAACACATCGTTGACATCTTCCACAGCAAACATAACATACTGGTACAGCCTGCGAATCTCCTAAATAAGGAAAACATTTCACTAAAAGAGAAAAAATGCTGTGTGTGTAGCGGACTCGTTTAAAGGCCTTAGGAAGAGTATCCACTCATGCAAACATTTCACCTTGAGCTTTTCCTCGCTGCGGGGATCCAGAGGCTTTTTGTAGAGCAACTGCCTGTAATTTCTGTCTCTGCTCAGCTCACTCTGGGCCTTGGCTTCTTCTGCCCCAGCAAAGCCCTCCAGCAAGGTGGTCTTCAGTGTACCAACATCCCCATGGAGAGACTGCAAATCAGAAATACAGGTTGGAAGAGGAGAGCTAACCTATAATAAGCTTATTTCAACAACAATGTAGTTGTTGTTGGTGATTATTTTGTGGCCGTTTTCCTAACTTTGTTTTTGGCGAAAAGAATAAGACTAAAAAGGCTTGTTTTTATTCGTTATAATCTATTCGTGTACAAGTCAATATACTCTTTCAAGAAGTGAATATTTATATCTTTGGGGCACTTCTCAACATCGTAAAGTAAAAAGGAAAGAGAAGAAAATATTCTACATGCTTTCAACAAATTTCTTGTAAATACGTTAGCCCAAAAAACATTACCCAAATACTGAAATGTTATGCATCGTCTCCACCCGACACAAGAGTGGAAGATGATACACATGCTAGTGTTTTTAGTTATTAAACCACTGCAAATGTATGACAACGTTTGTTATTCTAGGAGCCTGTGTCCACATTTTTCTGAGCACCCGTGTCTTTTTTAATTTGTCCCAAACGAGGAGAAATCGTATGCGGTCGAGTTCCGAGTGCCTCAATGAACAGACACGGACACTGAATGTTGCTGGTGAGTGTTTTTATCAGCCTATGCCTTGTCACTGACGGATCGCCCTCCTTGCTTTATCATTATGGCTGTCAGATTGAACAGTGACAAGTTCATCCGTATAAAGTATGAAGCAAGCCAAGCTCAGGGTGAAAAAACAATATCAAACAAATAGGTAGTAGCCCGAACAGATAATAAAAAGCAGAGGGGCGATGATACAAAGGTGGCCAGATTGGTGATGTGTTCTCAAGATCAAGATCCGCTGAGATGAAGGTCTCCCCAGCATCCCGCGAAAAAGATGCTACAGTATGTGGACACAAGCCATAAGGAATTGCATTCTAAGTAACAGGGAGCTGTTTGGTGTAGGATTTAGCTGGTGAGTGTGGTCTTACCTCTGTTGTTTCCTTAATCTCTAAAGTGAAAATATGGAGGTCGTCCGACTCTTTTCTTAACTCCTTCATCTCCTCATTGCTGCCAACCTTGAAGTCAGCTCTCGTGCTTCGCGCCTTAAGATCATCCAACTCCTTCTGGAAGTGTGCAATCTGTCGAACACATGCTTAGTTATCTTTAGAAACAATTTGAGGAATCATTTTGACACTGGGTGTACGAAATTATCTTAGCCAGGAATTTTAGCCAGTTTACATCATTATTAACCAGCACTTTAGTGTTAGACCAGACATTTCAACCATATTGAATACATGATCTCTCCTTTATTAAGCTAACAAGTAAGCATCAGTTCTGTCATTTAAAACTAGCTAGCGAATCTAGTACCGAGTCTGGTACTCAGGTGTGTACTGGATGATGCGTCTTACCTCCTCCAATATACCAGCCATAATGGGATCCGACTCTTTCTTTTGCTGGAGCTGTTTCTCCAGGACCTTCACACTAACAGCTGCCTGCATCGGTCAGTAATAAAGTACAATAAAACCTGGTTAAGTCAGTAGAAAACACACACCAACAAATACACACAGCCAAAATAAGCATGAGCAAAAAGAAACCTATGTAAGCTAGTTTTCTTCTGCCACAACAGTTGGTTTCAGTTGAACATGCTGTCGATAGCAAACATTACCAGTAAAGTTTCATAGCAGTTGCAGTTTAACTGACACTGTTCCATTCACAATTGCATCACATCTGTTAAAGGTTTTGTATTTTATCTAGTCCGTTTTTGAAGAATTATCTTTGGGTTCGGGTCAAAAATAAAATATACATTTTACTTCACTAATGGAGAACAAATCACTTTGTTCGTGTAAAAGTGCTTCACTCCATGGACAAACTTGTACAATACCAATAAGCTGAATCACTTAGGGTGTGTAAAAATGCCCCATGGGTTGAGTTACACAATTCGACGACTTAGGTCATGGAGATTATGAGAAAAATACCATTCAACAGTGTGTTTCAACAGCCTGGGGGCGGCTTTTTGAAATTGTTTTCAATGAAACTTAAGCGTTTTGCACTAGGCCTTTGCATTGGTGAGCGCTTCCAATTTTTCAGCTCCATGCACGGCTTTTTCTTTGAAAAAAGGATTCAAATCAGGGTGGAAAAGGGCCCAACGTCTTTAGCATTTTGACTCATTGTGGTGACTTTCACTTGTTAAACAGAGCGATACGACTTTTCCCACTGTGGTTTCCGTGCTCTGAACAGGAGACATCAGTAGACTAATATGTAGTACTTGAACTATCAGTTCCGTTTTTCCATTCATTTAAACTATAATATTAACTATTAGGTAGCGTATCATTTGGGGACACTGAACCTGCAGCATGGGAGGGACAGCTGCGACTGGAGGAGCGCTTTAACCTCTCAGTTAGAAGGCAGCAGGGAGATCATTTCATTAACGTGGCAGAATTTCACTGTCACACACTCAGAGGCTTCCCCCACACGTTTTTTAATCATTATGTGTCATGATGAGTCTACGAGTGCTGTGTGACAGGAATTGTGCTGCCTTAATGAAATGAGCCTGTGCTGACTTCTAACTGAGAGGTTAAAGCACCCTCACCCCGAAGCCCAAATAATACTTCCACTGTGTGAGCTTTTTCTTATAATCTCCATAACCTAGTTAATTCTCTGCCAAATCAATGGGAAATGATTTAGTCTGTGTGAAAGCATTCCAATCCATGGGTTGAGTTACACAATTCCACAAACTGGGTTATGGAAATGATGAGAAAAGTCATTAATTATTCTAATGGGCTGGATGTTAATTACATTGGATTCATATATTGGGTGTATTTCATACACTGAATGTTGTTCTTTCACTGATGATGCATATTTTGTTAATGCAGTGAGGTACAATGTTGCTAATTTGACAGTCATCTTGGAACTGTACTGATCCATTTTAACAGTAATTGTTATTTAACAACTGCTGTCTTCAACCTTGATTGGATGAAGGTTTTTTTAAGTCCAATGCATAGCTTAGCACCTCCACGAGTACTGAGCAGAGGGGAAATATATCTTATGTTAAAAATGGAGAACAGAAGAATAATACCAATATTGTCTTACTGAATATTTCCATGGTTCTAAATATTCTGGAGGAAGTTGAGGGAACAAAGAGAGGCTCTGTGCCTTCAGTGTGTCCCTATAGTGGAACCTTTGACATTTTGTGAGCAGAAATGGGTTTATATATATATAAAAACCCAACAACAACAAAAAAAGGTCAAGTTAATATATTACAAGAAAAATATTATTCATAATAAAGAGACAGGACCTGTGGTGGTTGGACACGACCTTGGGCAGCGGGAGCAGGTTTCTGGACGACTGTGGGAGGTGTGCTGGTTTGAACTGGACGCACTGGGACACAACCAACAACATTAGAATCACAACCCAAGCCATGAACACTTAAGAATTATTTGATAAAATATCAAATCAGATGGACAAGCTAGTGTATGTATGTGTAAGTATGAAAGTGAAGGACCTTACCCAGTACAGCAGGTGGCTTAGTGGTGACTGAGAGCGGAGGTGTGATCAAACTACTGGAATTGGGGGCAACTGGTTTGGGCAGTGAGGAATTGAGGGGGAAAGACTGTGGGGATGGTGCCGGGGTCTCCAGTGCTGAAAACCTTGAGAAAGAGAAGACAGATTATTTTGTATGCCTAAACCTCAATGTCTAAGTTGGAATCTTCTTAAAATGTCCAAAATAATGATTTACCTCTCATTTAGATTAAGCTTCACTGTTGATGCGGTAGCAACGGTCTGGGGTGTCGGCGCTGGAACTGGAGTTGCTACTGCCGATGGTTTGATGGTCGGGGTGAAAGAAAACGCTGAGTGGACTGAAGGAGTGTCAGTGGGAGGTTTGGAGGCGAATGAGAAGCCAGGGGTCACTGAACCAAAAGGTGTGGCTACCCCCAAGGAGAAAGCTGGAGGAGCAGATGGGGCACATGTGGAGGGGACAGAGAACGTGAAGCCTGATGATGATGATGATGATGATGCAGGAGCTGTGGGAACAATGCTGAATGGGGCAGCAGATGATGATGATGCAGCAGCAAGGGCTGGAAGAGTGGAAGCAGCTGCTGAAGTAAGACCGAGGTTTGGGAATGTCAGTGGGGCAGATGGGATAGAGGCAGCAATTCTGGGCGGTTGGGTTGCCAAAGAACCTGTGGAGAGAAAATAAATTGTTTCTCATTTGATTTCATCACATGTTGGGCAAGTTATGTCTTCAAGCAAAGTTTGCTAATTCTAGAAATACCTGGATTTGCCTTAGAGAGAAGAACAAGTCCACATTTTTCATGGTTCTGCTGGTCAGACATTTGCAAAGGCTCTCAGGGAATTTTCAAGTTTTATAGAAACATAAGCATTTTACAGTCTAGTCAAATATCCCTGTATGACCAAATAACTGGTCTCCTTCAATAGAGTGGTGCAGGGAGGACATATTTTTGCTGGCCAACCCCAGAAGTGGGACAAAAAAGCCAGTGGAATTTTTCCACTGGATGGCATCACACTAGGAAATTGAAAATCGTACAAACATGTTGCTAATGCAGACTCAATAAATAATTATCATTCTAGGAAATGCATCATTGCAGTGTCTGTGAACGAATAACTGCAGCCCTGTCAGCAACATTTTAGATGAAAACATCTATCGAGTTTACTTTACTTTCTTACCTAGCTTGGGCAGTCTCTCCCCCTCCAAGGGGAGGCCAGTGGGGGCGGAGACCAGTTGTTTCACCCCAGGATTGAGGTTGAGCAGAGCAAATGGGCAAAGTAATCCTGCTGTGGATAGCATCAGCATAGTGGGTGCTGGGGGCAAGGTCTTCTCATCAGCTTTGAGGGATAGAAAGAAGGGATACACACACTGAGACCGGGAAATACTGTAGTCTACACAAGTAAGTCAAAGACTCAAAAATAGGTATATAGTTTCACAAAATATGTCAAACACATAACCCTCCAGTCAAAAACACTCACTCTCCCACACACACAAAAATCCATTTGCTCTCCCTCTGATCTGTGGAAGGCTGCAAAATGTGTCAAAGAGATCCAGGAAGTATCCGTGGCTCTCTTGGAGTTTTGTATAGAGAATATTAACGGAGAGCCGCATGAATGTGCAGTAAAAAAAAAAGAAGATTCTACACAGCTTTGTGCCTCAAACTGCAGGACGAGGGAAATGAGACACAGCAAGTGGTGTATGCTCACTATGTTCAAATTGCTGTTTACTCATGTCACTTTACTCATGCACGTATTTGAGGCCAAAGACTGTATGTTAGTGCTATACTTATCTCATGGTTCATTATGCCCCCCAGTGGTTAAAATAAGAACCCAGAGTTCAGTTCAATAAGGCAGACTGATGTCATGTACAGACAACTGTCCCTCCTTTGGTAAAACGCAGTCTATCGCATTCCCCCAAATTCTTGCCTGCTCTTCACACCCACTTCCCCTGCACTCTCCATAATCATGCAGTGTGATGTTCGCTGCAGACAGAAATGGCAAAACCAGCCTAAAACTACATTTAAATAATGACACCGAGTATTCACACCCAAAATTAAAGATGCATTAGTCAGAGTTGATGCTAGTCGTTTCAGATACTTCAAAAAAGGACAATTTGTCCTCAACAGCGATCTCCTATATAAAGCTCTTCCTCGATTCTAACTTTCATATCATCCATGGATGACAGCAGTAGCTGCTCTTACCAAGTACATTGTGGTGTTTGATTTATTGCCACTGACTCGCCTCTCTGACTATTTAACTGTATTTGCACCTACTGTGTATTCAACTCATGTGCTGCCTGTATGCTTCTGACATTATGAATATTAGTATTTTACTGTCCACATAAATGCAAAGCTATATCTACTATGGACACAAACATCCACACACAAAAGCCATTTGCATATTCAATATACAAATACATATTCAACTAAACACAAAACATTTTTCAAGATTTTAAGTGTCCTAAGTTCTCCACAAAATAAGCACACACTGCAGAGAACAGGGGCAAAAATATAGCATCTAATGTTTAGTTTGTTATTTCTCAAGTGTGACACTTTAGTTGAAAGAAAGTGAGAAGCAAAAAGGGGTGAAAGAGAGCGAACAGAAGGGAGAGACGCATGGTAAACCTCATCAGCATTCTGCAACAGGATTGTCTGGGCTTTGTTGTTTGTTGTGGTCCTCTAGTCTGTCTGAGCCATTTTAATGAGTGCATTTTTTTCTCCACAGATAACTTAACTCCTTTCGCTTTCCTTATCTAATGTCTCACTTCGGATAAAGGTTTTGATCAGACTACAATCATGTCAAAATGTTGCTCCAATTGCAGGATTTTTCTTGCTGGGGAGGGAGTTCTCGGAGTGGGGAGAGATGGGGCTAGACAGCAGCAGCAGCAGCTCTACGTGAATGTCTGGCAGACTAGGCCATTTAAGATAAAACAGTGTACTGAGACGGTAGCTTATCACTATTCTTTACACATGCTGCAATAGAGCACTGCAGTGGATGCTGTATGCACAAAGAAACCTGACGGCTTTCAGCTTCAGCTGGGGTGTGTTGAATTTTAAATGTTCTGGAGCTTGAACAAAGACAACAGAATACTGTTCAACACACCAATTTCTATGAAATTAAAAGTTCATTTTAATATGATAGAAACCTCTTTGATTCTTAAAAATGCCTAAAAGCAACTTAATAACTTAATAAATCATTGTTTTTTAGGAAACAAATTGAGAAAGTAACTGTGCATTGGAGTCACAAACAAACAAACAAACAAACAAAACAAACAAACAGGTATATCTTACCAGCTACAGTATGAAATACTCCAAGCATGCAAGTTCATTAAAACAGGCTTATCAGGGTGGGCGGTATTGCAGGTGGCAGATGGTGTACAAACTCACCTAAACTGATTTAATTCTGTCCACACAGTCCATAATGTCATTTAACTATTTTCTGGAAAACCCAGTGCATGCCTTGAGCTTCACCACAGACATGCAACACCATTTATAATTAATATCACTGCAAAAGTAATACACAAAACTGTCCTACCTGAAATTAAATGGTACAGAAAAAAAATCTATCTCAGCTTTACTATAAAAAAAACCTCAAAAACTCAACTGCACCAAAGTCAGAATAAACTGTATTTAGCATTAAGCTAACTTCTCTTTTTAGTAGTGTTCACTATCACTATAAGAATTCTCCCTTCAACACAAAAATCCATAACTGTGATAAGAGGCATTTGATAAAATTCCCATTACAATCCTCAAAATTCCTTAATATGAACATATAGCAACACCTTTTTGAAAGTTGCTAAATTAACTTTGCTGTCCTCAAAACTTGGTGTTAATTGCAGAAGACAAATTAACGACAATATTGGGGAAAGGTATTGTGTAGATGTACAAACTGGTCAGACAGGAGAAGAGTGGAAGTACACAGAAAGCTAAATAAACTTACTGATGTGGATCGCCTGCTGGCTGGTGAAGTCTATGGCTAAGCCAAGAGGCAGAGTGTCTTCACTTGTGTCAGTCACTGGAAGCTCAGCCCTACTCGCATCTTCAAGGATCCAAAGCTCCCAGATCTAAAACAACAATCAGTCATGGTCATCACAGTCTATGGACGTAATGTGTTTTCCTCACATCAGCTGTCTGTAAATAAAATCAGTTTTATATAAAACAAGACCAAGCATCAGAATGTCATGGAATTTGTTGTAGCCTTGATAAAATCAAGTCTCATTCAACAATAAAGACCCAAGATGACATTATTTGTTTTGCAGTAGAGACCTAATACAGTAATTGAACAACTTTAGCACATCCACCTACCTAACTGTCCTCAAGGGGGCTAGTTAAGTATTTGGCATTTGGGTTTGTTGACTGTAGATGGGGGAAGCTCTGCTCACATAAATTATTTAACAAGGGTTTTGAGTAAGAAGACATTTGAAGAACAGTTATGTAGCTCTCCTTGATACTTTGGAGCATCTCATTATGCCGGGCTCAAGACTGAAGTTTAACATTGGTTGCACTGATGTACCAAACTTTTTATTTTGGTGCACCCTTTTAAGTGTTTACTTTTTTTTTTTAATCAGTGATCATACACAGTGGAAATTTCTTATCACATAATGTAAATGATAAAAAGGTGGCGGAGTTTTGAATCACTGGTAATTTTTAAAGTTGTGATGTCGCTCAAGGAGTTCAGGGTGCAGTTTTAATCATACACACGTAGCTGCTAAAGGTGCACCGATGAAAAGGTTCTCCCTCTTGACAGATTTTAGTTTTTTCCCATGACCAATGCACTCCGGGGCTTTGTCATGTTTTGCTTTCAAACTATACAGATCTCATAGTTCACTCTCATGGAATTTAAATGGATATCCGTCATAGTGCCATCATCGCGAAATTCACCTTTCTATTCATATTCAAAGCAGCATGTTATTTAAACGTGTGATTTCAATAGCATCTTCAGCTTTTCACTCAATTACTTACCTTGTCTTCTGGTCTGGCAGCTATGACGCTGACTTCAATAGAAGCTGCCGATGCTGCAAAGACAAGGTCCCTGGATGAAAGGAACAAGGCAGAGCAAAACATTAACATCACTTTAACATCACTTTGAAATGAGTCAACCTTAAGAATTTGAAATAATAAACAACATTTATCATGCTTCTTACCAGTCCTCTACATGGCTAAGAAAATAGTGGTGTTGTCGCTCCGTGCAGCTGCCGTACACCGTGTCACTGAAGTTCAGATACTTTGTCTCCACCTTTTCATCTTTCTTCTACAAAAAACAACAACAAAACAAATCAAACTTCAACACATTTGCTTTTGGGATACATTCACAGGATGGAACACGTGATGAAACATCTGTATGATCGAAACATATTTAACTGCTTGGTAATTTATCGTTTACACACATATACACAACAGAGTATTTCATCTGCGATTTGAAATGTCATATTCTGTGACAGTTGATATGAAAAAGGAGATGTGTGATAAGCTGTGACTTCAGTAGCACTAAGAAACTGACAACAGCAGCTTTATACTGTATAGCTTAGTGGTCAATTACATGAAGGATCCTACTCAAATAAACAATATATAAGGAGGTGCATGGGAGCGTTTATGCAACTACAGAGCCACTACATAAAAATATGGTCACTCCACAAAGCACATGGCCTTCAAAGCTACGATAAAAAATCTGGTAGAGCATCTAATGCTACATTTTTTTTCTTACCCTGTTCTTGTGACGATGTGGAGAAAATGTCTTCAATTAAACATGAAACATGCACGTGAATCTCATAAGAAATATATAGCCAAATGTATCTACTGAAGAGATGAGTAAGAGAGCAATGAATACTGCAGGGGTCCGACCTGAAGATAATCCAATTGGTATTAGGAGAAATGAGTGGTCTATGGATGTAGGGCGTACTCACAGGGAGGGAGATCAACACAAGCTCAGGAGGGGTCTCAAGGGACCCATCTGCCGCAGCATATACCACTGCAAACACAAAGGTTCTCAGCCACAGCACATCCAGAACTGTGAGAGACAACAGGAAAGAGAGGCATTAGCTGCAGATGGGATTTCAACAACAATGAAAGTAAAACTACATTTAGAATCTGTAATGTATTAGTGACAGGAAAAAGTCTCTTATGTTATTAATAATTAAACTCAGTACATGGGCGCACAACACCGATGTAATTTATTTTTTATCAACAAGGGACATGCCTTACCTTTGACAGGTTGGTCAGATGTGTAGAAGTGTGGACATGGGATAACTTTTTTTTCTTCCAGTGCCTTTTCAACAGAGGAGAAAATCATTCATCCAACTTGTCAGTCATTGAATGGTTCATCTCTGAGGGAGCAATAAGTGTTTTATTTTCAATTACGGTGAATTATGTTCACTTACTGGTGTATATTGACTGACTGTGGAATTCATTTTTCCTGCAGCAACTTGTTTTCCTTTTGGACTCCAGCAAACTGTGTGAAACAAAATACATTTAATAAAACTGAGCCGCAAGAGAAATGAAGGGGGGACAAGTAAACTCAACTATAACGTGCAGAGTCTCACTCACTACACGTGATGCCGCTTGAAGCAGGAAGCTCAGCCTGAACTTTGACACTGTCCGTAACATCCAAAATCATCATACGGCCATCAGACAGACAGGCAGCCAACATGGATGCCTGTACAGGATTCCACTTCAGGTCTTGGACTAAATTGCCTGGGGGTCCTGCTGGCATCAGTGATGCAAAGGGTAGTTTTTGTTGTCTTGCCTGGAAAGGCAAAAAGAAAAGTTTAATAACTGAATATCACATTTAAACTGAAATTAGTGATTCCCAAAAGTAGATTCATTATTTGTTTTTTCTCCCTATTTGAGGCATCTGGTTTTGCTGCTGCTTATACTGGATAGCTCTGAATAGCAATGTCAGCGTTAAAGGCTTAAAATTAGCAAATAAAAACCTTTATTAGAAGATACAAGTAAGAGATTTCCCCAGTAGAATTGACATATTTACATTGGACAATTATTTACTGAAGGACTATGACCTGCAGTAAAGCACAACTAGCAACCCTTCAACTGTGTCTTTATGTTTGATCTATAAAAAATATGTTAAGACAAACCCTGAAATAAGCATGATATATTTGAAATACAATGGTTCATTAAATACACGACAAAAGTAGTCACCTTGTTCATGAAGGTGCGGACATCATAGAACATCAGGGACAAACCCGCCTCCTCAGATATGCCACATACTGACAACGTAAGTTCATCACAACTGAGCGCCAAGTGGTGAAGAGTCAATTCCACAGGCACCTCCGCCAATGCTGCTGTCCCCTCAACTAGAACAAAGGATAAAATCTGAATTAATTTGAATATGACACATGAATGGAAATTCAGATAAAAGTTGTATTGTTAGTTACAGTAAATTATGTGACAATGTAGTGAAATATTCAAATCTGTACAAAAAGCATACCTATTTCATTGGCATTGCCATCAAATTTATCTGCACCAAGAAAGTCTCCAGTTAGGTAAACTTTGAATGTTCTGTCGAGCCCGACAAAGGTCAAACCAAATTTGTTTGAGACGGCGAGCAGACTGTTTCTTTCTTTTGGCAAATCTTTAGCAGGTTCAAAGACTCTTGTCTTCTTCATCTGACGAAACTGAAAATCCTGAAAAAAGAAAAACAAGCACAGATTGTCACTTTAGGGTACGCAATTGTGGGTGGTAAACATATGCTAGTTTAGTTCAATGACTTCAGACTTTAAATAAACAATACCTGCTTCTAGTAATAAAAACAATACACTGTAAACAACCGTTGACTAGCGTTACAGCCACATTTCTTTAACTGCGACATGAACATTCAGAGGCATACTTGCCGTTTAAATAAGCATCTGGCTACTTAAGGTTGTGCTAGAACGTTGACAACACAGTAAGCGTTACTTTAACCTTAAAATTAAAGTGAAAATGTTGGTTGATAACCAGTTACTGTGCAGTCACGCTACGTTAGCTGATGATGCTAAGCTACGTCGGTAACCTTAACGTAACAGCAACATATATTGAACGTGACTGTAATATTTAATGACTTTATTTCATACACAGGAGTTTGTTAATTCACCCAACGTCAAGCCAACCTTCAACTTTCAATGAGCACAATGTTCTATAGTGTAGCTAATGTGCTAATAGCTTCCGTGTAGCTGTCTACAAACTGAGAACATAACAGTTGCTGTAACCTACAGTAACAGATTTTTACTTGGCTTTTTTCTACTGTTACCGTCTCTAACTGTCGCTTTTGTCTACGTTATCAACACTGCCCTGTATATGCTTTGGGGTATGGTTATCTCAACTGAAAAGCAAACGCGGCTAGCCGACAAGCTAAGCTAGCCAGAGCCATTGAAGAGGAACTGGCACAGTGCTACAGTGCTATCAAACATTAGCATAAGCATGCTAATCTGTCAACACAACTTGTGGTTAACAGCATACCTTCATTTCCCTCTCAGGAGGGGAGTCTGTGTCGTCACTCATTTTGCCGGACAGAAGCTGTTGTTTCTCTAGACGACCTGTTGTATTAGTTTATTCCTTCCGTTTCTGTATCTGAGCCACATTAGCACATTAGTGTGTCAGGACAGCTGAACACACGCCGCGCGATTTTCCTACAGAAGGACGTCACAGCCACGTAGGATGACAAGTAGATACCAGAGCACCCCGATGACCACACACACCAGCCCATACATAAACCTCCTTTACACAATGACAACATAGCTGGCATATTTTTGGAACAACTAGGGTCACATTTAAATACAAACACAAAATTATACACAAAAACATACATTTACAAAGAAATATAATTTATCAACCCATCAATCTGATAATAAACACTGTGAGAAATAATCAGTCATATGGGATTTAACCATTAGGATTGCACAGAGGCCTCATAACATAAAAAATGTGAAAGTAGTGAAACTCTTGATCCATGGAGAAATGCATACAGCTCTAATTCAGAAACTGTGCCTTTCAATGAAGCCATCAGGATATCTGTACCAATATAGAGCATTTCACCGTTTTAAACATCCTCAATGTGTCCCAGTTTGTTTCAGCCTGCGGTGTATGTGATGACATCAGCTGACAGGAAGTAAACATGGACCCAAGGTGTTGCCAATCAACGCAATACCGTTGAAATTAACGAAAATCAAAATAGATTATTATTATTGGTACCCATTTACCGAGCATCAGAGATATTGGTAACAAGAGGTGAACTACATTAAGCAAAGCAACTCTGTTGTACAATGACAATTAATTAAACCTTGAACCTTAAGGATGATTACAATGTTTTGTCAAGATGATGTGATTGCCCTTCTTCCTCGACTTTAACCTTGTTATATTTTATGTGAATCCAAATAGGCTAGCATATGTCTACTATACATCACACTTCCTCGGGCGGAAATCTGTTCCAGCAGATCCTTGTGTAACAGGTATTTGGGGTTCAGGACTGTGGCAAATCTCTGAAGGTATCTTAAAGAAATAAACAGACAGAAGAAAGAGGAGGGCAGTATATGGTGAAGTAAGGACTTTTATTAGAAAGCAGAGTTTTCTGTATTGCATTTAAAGAAATCAGGTACTCTTGGACTACACAACTGAAACTGGTGATGGCAAATACCATGATGGGAATGAAAGGTAGATTCTTATGCAACATCAAAAAAGTGGCAACTTGCATTTCTGTTGTATATATTATTGATGCTTGAGTCAGAAGGCGCATAAACATTTTTAACATTTCTCATTTGTAACACAAAGCAGTATCAACACCAAAATTGTCCCATCCTAGTTTTGCCAAGCCCTGTTGACTGTGAAGAACGTCGCCACGATCACAGTGTGGGGTTGCATGATAAGATCCTCTTTTGTCGCACGGACTGTTGTCCATCGAGAGGTTACCAATGAGCCCAGACTGAGGACCGCGTTTGGCCCGTGCTTCCCAGAGCATTACAGATATGGTCCATGTCAACATGGGACAGCTCTGTTCACGAAGCACCAAAGTTATCAGTCAGATATCAGTCAGTCCTTGTTGCAGAGACATACATTTATAACCAAGAAGGCTGGAGTTAACATCATCGTGTCCCCTCCACTCTGGAAAGTAGCACAGATCAAAGCAAGCAAGGAGAAAGACAAAGCAATCAGCAAGAGCACAGCAAGTCATGTCAGATCTCCCATAATGCACTTTGGGTCTCATCCCTATTCTGATTGTCAGCGCTCTGAACACATGGCTTTAAAAGTTGCGTTTTCTCCTCATTCGCCAAACCCCTCGGCCACCCTTTTCTCTCGTTTATTTTCTAAGTAGTTCTAAAGTGCTGGCATTATTTTTCAAGGACACATACATACACATACAAACTTTTAGTGCATTTGTTTTTCTGAGTCTGCCGAAGGTTCAAATGCACACTCAACTTGGGTAGTTCGTCTCCATATTCCACTCTTTGTCAATGCTTTACTGTCATTATTATAATGGATTAAACTTTGACGCAAACATTCAAGAAAAGGCCAGGGTGTGTGTTAAAAATACAACTCTAGTCATCGCAAGACTCCACAGTCTTAGTTTGCTAACAGTGACAACAGTTATTCAGCTTAAATTACATGGTGCATAAAGATCAGAGGTTTCATTGGGTTAGAGTGAGTGTCTGAATGGCATGCATTTTATGATACAAGTATCTTTTTGCATATAAATGTATCGTTTTTCAGGATAAACCACTAGACGGAACATGACCACTGTTCCCATCTGTTTTTACAGTAATGTGGGATGAACGGAGCACTTTGTACAGCTTTAGAAAGTAAGTTACAATTTATTTGCAAAGAAATGTTTGTGAAAAGACATTCTTTTCAACCAACAATTCCCTCCTTGTCTCATTTTTTTTTTCATTTTCAATGATCATCCATATCAATGCCATATATAGCAAAAAAAAACAAATTTCTGTCGTTAAATACAAATTCTTAACGACAGAGTTTGAGACACCAGTTTCAATCAATATATGTAAAATACATATCATTACATACATTTTACAGGACTTTTTTTCCTTTTAACCACCTCATACAGATTATCCTCCCCAAGGGTGAGCCATGACATTCTCTGAGAATATCTCAGTTTATAGTGCAACATCATTCATTTTCAATTCAACTTGCACAAGAAAAAAAAGACCCTAAGCCACCAATCCCACCATTATCCTACAAAATGGAGTCAGACAAACAGTGAACAAGCTGAAATGTGAATGCATCAAGATAAATGAACATGTTTATACATGTGGGATTATTTTGTGAGGGAGACTCATCCAGAGTAAAGTCTCTCATCTTGAGTATGAGCAAGGGAATGCAATAAAATATATATTTGTAATACTTGTTTTGTATAACTGATGTGAGGATGTCAGTCCAGGGGAGTCAGGTTGCTGTTGACTCTTGAATGCATCGAAGTGCACTAAATCTGTTAGTTCAACGTAATTGGGCTGGTGCATACAATCTCCTTAAAGATGGGATGATGGCAAACATAAAGTAAGAAAATGAGCGAATGCAATATTCAATACATTATTCCAAGCACACGTTATTAAAGGCCGATTTTTAGTGCTGGAAAAATAATCAATCGATATCTGCATCCTACCACCACAGGTACTTTGTCTGGTTTGTCTCTGATCATAAAGGTTCACATGCACAGTCACAGTCTAAGGCACTGCTCCACACCCCATTACCACTACGGTGGAGGATAGCAATGTTTCCCACCACATATTTAACATATACATTTTTCAAATTAGAGTTAATTTCAAATTAGTTAAAAGTAATGGTCATGCAATTAATCTGCCTGTTTGAAAATAGAACCAGAGGCATACATTTATTGTGCATGAAAATAGAGAAATAGATTGAGCATATGTTGTACTTACTGCACGGTTTAACAGTGGAGTAGGCAGCTTTCAAATTGGGGGTAGCAGGTTGATTAAGTTGCACGATTTTTCGTGAACTAAACTGTGAATTTGATTAACTTTCAAAATACATTTTGGGAAGACCGTTACCTTGGTTAACAAACAAACGGAGGTGATCCTCTCTCAAAGGCCAGTAACTTAGCGGCTCCAATAAACAACTGAATAGCTTTATTTTTCTTACAAGAGCAACTTTCGGAACTGAAGCGTAATAAATTAAAAATTAGATAAGGAAATAATTTGCTAAATCTTGAAGTCTGTACAGAAAAGGATTCCTCACTCTTGTGAACATTTCAACATTAGAGACAGAGGTAACTTTCAAAGTATCTAAAAAAAAAAAAAGAGCTTGTTGGGATAAAAATAAACATTAGAGTAATAAAAGCCTCACTCAATTATTAGGGAAATACTCCCAGTAGTGCTCCGCTTTGGAAGACCAGTTTTTAAAAAAAAATCACAAAATCACAAACGCTTTAAGTTTGAACATCATCCAGCCTCACAGTCAAATTAAGGTTATATTACGGCCCATTTTTATTTGCAATTGAGGAAAAAAGTAATTCATATAAAAAAAAGTTTGACCATGTTCAATCAAGGCTTTGAGCCTTCGCAAAGCAGTGCTACAGTTTACATTCATTCATCATCTCAGCCATTCTATCACAGCCCTGTTTTTTAATCTACGGTGGGTCACATTTCTTCCAAAAGAAAAAAAAAAAAGATACTGTAAACGTCATTATTATTATTACCTAGTGCAAATCTAATGCTGTGTTTCTCGTGCAGGGCCATCTGAAAGCTTCTCCTAAAGAAGCCCAGCTAAAAAGCCTTTGAGGTGGCATAGCACGGAAGCATCAACAAACAGGTCGAATATATCGGGGGTCTACACCGTATCTTTTTTGCTTGGTTGTCTTTTTGAAGTGGAAAAGTCTGATTCTTTTTGCCCATAACTCAATTTAAATGTTCTGACCTTGTGATGTGCTTCGACAGAGAAAACAGAAGAAAAAAAAACCTACAACAGTGTATCTCTTTAAATCAATGCGCAAAACAACAAAGGAAGGTTGTTAGGACTACGTCCCGAAATGCGTGACAGAAAGCATGGACAACAGAACAGATACCAAAAAGAAAAATGGAAAAGAAAATATGACAAATACAGGTTTTTGTCCCTGTTCGACATTTTGCTTCACTCCGCCCCTTTTCTAAAATATAGAAACAGTCATCTACAGAAAGACCAGTTTTCTCTTTCCAAACCCACAATCTTCGAATCAAATACACAATCGGGGTTCAGTCTTTAGTACAGTCACATTTTGTCAAACACCTTAGTTTCCCACCCTTAAATCTTTTTCGAGTGCAAATGCAATAAGCCAGCAGAAATTGCTTTTATAAGTTTTATTCAATAATTTACCCCCCAACCCCCCCTCCCAGGAAAAAAAAACAAACAAACCAGGATGGAAGCAGGACTAGTCTTGGTGCCAATCACACCAACCACATCAAGGTGACACAGTGCTTCCCTCTTCCAGCACTCGGTGTAGTGCACTTCCTCTTGCTACTCCATATATTCACTCTCCTCTACATGTGGTGACAGCACGCTCCATAGTTAAAAAAAGAAAGAAAATCCAACGGTCGGTCCTGCTTCACACCCAGGTCAGTTCTAACGTGTGCCGGATCCCAGCCAGAAGTGGAAAAAAAGTCCTTAAATACCATAGAGGCGACAGTAGCTGATTTCTTATTTAGATGCAGGTTTGTGGCTTTGTTGTTGTTTTCTCTGTATCCATTGTTTGTATTCGTGCATGCGAGCTTGGATTTAAGTGCATGTTCTTGTTCATGTCTCTCTCTTTATCTCCAAGACTGAATGGTGTCATTGAAAAAAGGACTTTCTCAAAGTTAAAAAGCATTGTTACTTGTTTTTTTGTTCTTTTTTTTGGACAGTGTATTTTAAATGCATCGGTGGAGTTATTAAAGGCTAAGTATCATAAGGTGAGAAATGTGTGCATGTGTGTGTGTGTGTGTGTGTGTGTGTGTGTGTGTGTGTGTGCGATTGGGAGGGGGCCCGGGGGTCTGGAGCAGACACAGGCATCACATTGACAATCTAATCCAATACGTCACGGGCAGATAAGCATGAAAACACAACTCCATGTGATAGATTATCTGTTGGATTATTGAGAGGTCTTTAGAAGTCAGCTTTTTCCAAAAAAACAAAAAACTTCTCCTCATCTTTATCTAGAAAATCACGTGACTTTTTAACAGAAAGGAACATTTTTATGGTCGTAATGCAGTAGGCTACTTTACCCTTAATTATTATACAATCTTTGATATATATTCATACATTTTTTTATCATACAACAAATAAGCTGCTTTTTAAGAGAGCTTTGTTCCCTTGGTTTTCCCGAGGTTACACGGGATATTTTCAGATGTGGCTTTCCAAGGAAACAGAATCATTTTTAAAAACCATTACACCACAATCCATAAAATGCCAGCAAAGAAGCTGTTGCTTTTTGTATTGCACTGAAATGATGAATCATTCCAGCCATTTGTTCTGCTATCAGGCCTTTGCAATACTGCTGCAGGTGCCGAAATACTGAGTAAATACTGAATATACTAAGAAAAGGGTGGAGCAGAGAGGGTTGCTTTTCTCAATGTGCTAATGCCATGCCTGTGTCTACTGCTACTATGAATGATCTACTTCCACTATCAGTGGGTATGCGTGTACACAAGCACGCGGGTGCGCATGCATGTGGGACTAATTCCTGTATAGTAAGATCTACGAGCAGCTTTTTGTGCTGAATAACTCCTGTGGAGGAAGCACAGAGGGGAAGAAAGAGTGGGGGACGAGATGTTAAGAGTAAGAGAGCAAGCAAAAGAAAATGCGGTGTTAAAGAGATTTCACAATGTGAGAGGCAGCTCGGATGGACATTCACTGTCCGTTCACCCTCAGACCTTGTCCAAAATTTTCCACTTCCTGCTCAGGCGGCGTGTCGCCACAGCTGCCCGCCTCGGCCCCCGGAATCAACGTTGGCGCCCCCAGTGATCCGTCCACACCTTCTAACCCGGCTTCATCCTCGTCCTCCTCCGGCTCCTCTTGGACCACTCCTTCGCCTTCGCCTTCGCCCTCTGCTCCGGCCGTCCCAGACCCGGGGCTGCCCTCTGTCAGCGGTTGGTGAGTCCTGAGAGGGTCCTTGCGGTCTGGATACAACCTTTGGTCTAGGGCCTTGAAGTCAGCCTCGAAGGGGAGGGGTAACCCTGCTTGAGGGGCAGCCAGTGCCAACCCCAGACCCACAGCAGCACCCATGCCCATGCCAGCGCGGTACACCTCCATGCCGTCGGGCAGCATGGACTTGATTTTGGGCAACCATCGCTTGCGGACACGCCTCGCATTTGTGCACATGTCAGCAGCAATCACATTCATTTCACTCTCCTTGAAGTTCGGGTTGAAATTTTGACAGTAGACTGTAAGAGAGAGAAAAAAACAAACTCCATGGAGACAAATTTTGCCTTTTTTAAAATTTGAATCAAATATATTTGGTGATTTGGACAATCAACCTACGTTTGACAGCGTTGAGGACCCTGCTGTCCAGGGGTTTCCTACTGGGGTCACTAGTGGAGGACCGGATACCTGTCCCACAGCTATTGGCTAAAGTGTTTCTGCAGGGATACAAAGTCAACACCAGGGGGCAGAGTCAGCAGCAGAGCAACATGGGAACACACACACAACTAACGCATTGCACAACATGGCCACAGATGGAGTGTGAAAGTTGGTTTGAGACAACAGCAGTAGTGTTGGAGTCACACAAAAGAACCCTTACAGTGAGCCCTTAAAGCCTCATGCAAACTGTCCTGCTCAGCCGTCGTACATAGTCTTTACACTCACCTATCAAAGAACGTGGCCAGCAGACGGCGAAGCAGGACTTTGTGTTTGATACCGGCACATAGATGACAATTCATCAGCTGTCCTCGAGTCATGAACACTTGTGTACCTGGTGTAGAAAGAAAAAAAAAGGAGAGGATTTGCTGAGAAAACCCACTCATATTACAATCCGTTTAATCTGTCAGACTCAAGGGGTTTTGTCCTTTCTCTCTTCGGCCCAACTGCCAGTTGATCTTTTATTTTTCTGCTAAATCTGAAATTCACGTTCAAGGAGATCTTCAACGGAGTGAAACAAAGCCTCAGCTGTCCAGACTAGAATCAGAAATCAGGAGACGAATCGGAGTTGAAGGCCATAAAAAACGGCACACGATTAAATGACGTGGTTTTCTTTCTTTGCAGAAACCATCTCTTTCACATTCGTGTATTCAGCGTCTAACATGCAGTCGACAGAACTCAATAACCCGTTTCCACCGTGTTCCACCGTGTTTTTAAATTCCATCTTGGGCTGATTGAATCTGAGCATGAGGTAACTTTTTGACCTCATGTACCATAAAGTTTTTTGAGTGATTACTGAGTACAACTCGCAGCATTCAGGCTCTATTCTTTTGTCTGAAAAGATTCAATACTAAATTGATTAAACCTTTTGCCCTGCTCCTTTATATGAATTCTATTAGCTGCATGTTGAACAGTACCTGGGCTCTTTGAAAGTCTCTGGTCTGACTGCCATGAGCGATGTCTGGCAGACCAAAGAGTTCAGTTTTTATTTCATCATACCAACAAAAAAAAAATCTTTCTCCTCGTGCTCTCGGAGCCCTGTAAGGGCCATTTGGCAACCACTCGGCAGGCTGTCATATGCTTTTTACTCTGGAGTGACTGTCTGTTCACTCTACCATAAAGGCCTGATTGATGAGTACTGCAGAGATAGTTGTCCTTCTGTCACGGTCCTCAATCTCTGCAGAGAAACTCTGCAGCTTTGTTCTGTCCTTTTGAGATCACCACAGTGATGTGGCTCAAAATGACTATGCCGGCCAATCAGAATCCGACTGTTTTCATTGGGGTTGAGAATTCAATTGAATGGTTTCGAAGTCTATACATAATTTCACCAAAAATGTCCTCCATGGTTTCAGACTAATTTATGTTAGACCTAGATAGAGCCGAGTCACTGGAAGAATGCATGTTGAATACATGCGTCTCCATAAAAGGAGAACAATCAATGGCCTATTTGCCCATTCATTGATTTGATGAGAATCGGCAGCTTTATTTTAGAGGATTTCTATTCCGATGGCGTGAATTCATTCGTTGAATTTCAAATGATCTAAATGTGACAAAAGGGTGGAGGTCTGAATACTTCCCAAACTAACCGCGTTACAAATGAGCCTCCCCATGCGTGTGATGAATTGCTTGTCAAAAGTGTGAGTGGATGCATGCGCTTTGCGTGTGCATGCCTACCAGCTACCAGTTCCAGCTTCTCCCCAGGGTCCCCCTCGGTGTAGAGCTTAGGGTGGCAGCGGTAGCCTATCTGGCTGATGAGGCTCGCAGGCAGCGCCACCAGGTCCCTGCGGATCAGCACGCAGTTGCGGCTCTCCAAGGCCAAGGGCATCGCTGCCATCTCCGGCTTGTCCTGGACTGATGAAAGCAAGCGAGGAGCGAAAGGGTTCAGAGAGCTTTTGTTAGACAGCAGAAACGGAAACTGATAAAAAGGTGTACCCGGCCATGTAATTGTCAGACTATAAACTTAAAAAACTAAATAAAACAAAACTATCATCCATGCCCTTTCGGGCCCTCTATTTAAAGAGCGGCTACAGATTTAATTAGTGTAGACGGTTGGTGTAATCTCAGACAAGCTTGTTGTGTTTCATAAATGTTTCAGAGCATTGCAGATGTATCCCAGATAAGTCATGATGCCGCGTCAGCAACTTGAGTTTTTGGACGGGGACGGATCTGAAGCTGGGTGTTAGGTTCTTACTCACAAAATAGTTTCCCCTAACCTCTACGAAGACTTGTGAGTGCATGCAAACGCACACTCCCCCTGTGCACACGCATGTTAACACATGCACAAACACACACACACACACACACACACACACACACACACACACACATAGAGAACAGGAGAAATAAATCTGTTAATTGCCAGGCACATGCAAAGTGTGTTTACAGAAAGGTGTGGATTAATGCACTTGCATGTGCATTCACACTTATACCCACACACACACACACACACACACACACACACACACAGGACAGACGTGCATGGTTCTCAAATATCCCACAATGTCACCTTGGGGTGCTCTGATTGCAGATAGAGTGGATTTCATAAATATCTGAAACTCTAGAATTTGACCAACCTGTGTGATGCCTTTGAGCTGCAGGATGCTCAGAATGTTGGCAGGCGTGTGTGTGTGTGTGTGTGTGTGTGTGTGTGTGAGTGTGTCAGACGCATATGTTTAGGTGTGAGTGCGAACATAAGTGAATATACTGTAGCATCGACGCCTGCATGTGTAGGCAAACCTACACCAGCATGAAAACTCATGGCAGAATGCAGTTGACTAGCTGCTGTAGCTGTGATAAAGAGTGTGTTGTTGGTCACGATGCACTCCAATCATAACTCCATAAAGCTATCTTTATGCTGAGAGAACCCACACACACTGGAGGCACAACATCTTGCTTTTTCAAGACGCTCAGGATACATGATTTATGAAAGATTGAATAATGTAACTGGGATAAAATGAATGTGCGCCCGTTTTTTCCCCACAATACAATGGAACTATGTCCCATTAATCATGGGTAGCCTATATAATTCTGGAAGTCATGCCTGGTTTCACGCTGACATTGGTCCATGGGTAGCCGAGAAAGTAACTCACTCAGATCCTGAATGACTGAAGATTTTGGTGAGAGGATATTGATGCAGGCTTGACACTGAAATTCTCTTGTTAGCAAAAGCTCATTTGACTTTACTGGAGTTTAGAAGTAAGTACTGTAAGGGTTTGTGAAGAGGAATCAAATATTCTCCAGTTTGTCGTAAGACATTTTTAAGAGTTTTTAATGATGAGTAAAGCATCAGTGATGAGTTCTCTACACCAAAGCACTGCTACGATTTGAGAAAAGCATCAACATAACATAATACTCACTCCCATAGGGGTTAGCCGAACGTCCGTAGAGATGACTGTAGGCATCCTCTGTGATCCCATCGTAGGGCTCTTCCTCAAACTCCTCATCCTCATTCTGGTAGGATGTAGGACTGTCAGTGGTTGGTAGGCTGGACGCTCCAGGACTGGACCTTTCAACTCCTCCTCCTGCTCCACCCCCACCGGCGCCTTGAGGGTGGTAGGAAGGCATACCGGGGATGGCGGTCCCACCGGCCGTCGTGTAGAACAGTGAACTGGCCCTCGCCAGCCGACTCCCCAGCTCTGAAGACAAAACCTTGCTTTGCGTTGAAGCGATAGTCAGGGGCGTCGGGTCGCCCCCTTCTAGTTTAATCTTACGTTGCGGCATGAGCAGGGATGAAGACCAGCCTGGGGTTCCCAAAAGGGCCGCCACCGCCAGGCCGTTACCGTTATTACAAGGACTCTGCGGCTCGGATCCTGTTTCCTCTAAAGACCCCGCCGTTTGCGAGTCACAGTGAGGTGAGTTTGCCTTGAACATTAGGTCCATGCCTCTTTCGACTATATGCTGAATTTGGAGGTAGCCGGCTGTGTACATGACCACCAGCTGTTCACTCGCTGCCATTGTTAGTTTCCCTGTATAGCAGAAAGTGAGGATCTGCTCAAAGCAAGCAGGTGTGACCGAGGAGGGCAACTCAAACTGGCTCTTGGTGGAGCTGCTGAAGAGGTCGCGAAAGTAGAGGCTGCTGGCAGCCAAAACGGCCCGGTGGGCTTTGAAAGCCTGACCTGGTTGATCAAAAAATAACAGAGAGCGGGGGGAAAGAAATGAGAATACCGATACAAATATTGTAGTGCGATTTAAACGCTCTGTGACCAAAATAACAGATTTCCTGCAAACCCACCTTTGACCAGGATGGATACATCGCAGTAGTGTCCCAGCAGGCGCTGCTCATTAAGGGAGCCCAGAACTGTGGCTCCAAAGTTGGGGATCTCCACATGGAGAAGCTGGGACATGTTGGCCACAGAGGAAGAGGAAGGTGGGGTTTTAGATATTTACTGCAGACTCCGCCACTGAGAGAGGCATCTGTAGAGAAAAGAAAGGACAAAATAAATAAAAAAGAAAGTAAATAGAATGCATTGGAAGGGAGAAACGCAGCGATAAGGACGGAGCGGAAAGACAACGCGTGAAAGATGAAAAGACATGCCAGAGGGAGTTAGAGAGGCGAGAAGGGAACATTGAGAGAATCTTTAAAAGGAGAGAAGAATGGAAATAGAGTCGAGATGAAGTGAGAAAATGAATACAGTTGAGGGAGAAGTGAGAGGTGTGTTAAAGAGAGATGGATATGCGGAGATAGTGGGTGAGAGAGTAGAGGCAGGAGAGAGAAAGGAGGAGTCAACTCAGTCCACATGAAAAAAGAAAAGAGAATACAATGCCGTGCCTACTGTACATGAGGACATTGTGAAATACCTTAAGGCTATGTTGTTTTACACGGCTTAAATTCCAAGAACCTCGCTGACCTGCAAACCAGCCTCTACGACAACTTCTCCGAGGGATAAAAACCACCAGTTTTTTTTTTTTTTTTTCGTGTCAGAGTTAAGGGATACTTCTCGATTTTGCTGACTCTATACTGTTGTCAGCGTTTGTCCTCTTTCTAAACTCTGGCCAGGAAACAAAAACCACACAACTGAACGTGATGCACACAATTTCACACTAACTTTGATTTTCTCAGTAACATACTCCAGGCATGTTAGCACCTTCTTTTCTTCCCTGTCATTGTTGTTTTTCCCCCTCCCTACCAGCCCACACACAGACACACAAACACAAGACGCACACATACATACACATACGCACTGGTTTCATTATTAAGCAATGCTGCAGAACTGTTTCCAGGAATACAAACTGAAAAAAAAAAAAAAAAAAAAATGCCACCGCCTCTCTCTCTCTCTCTCTCTCTCTCTCTCTCTCTCACACACACTCTCACTCTCTCCCACTTCATGCGCTCCATACAGACAGTCATGCACTCTGGCTTACTTACATAAAAAATGTTCACGCCTAAACACACATACAGTGCAGGCTGCATAGGGAAATGACTGTGTACTCTGGCACGCAAACACTCACCTGGGGAAACCGGCACACGACTTTCCTCTGCTAACAGTCTCTCACACTTGCACAGATGCAGAGAAAAGCGCCCGCTGCTATCCCAGACAGTTCTGACCTGCGTGAGCCCGTCTTCTGGCGAAAACACACCATGGAGCCGTGACGCGCCACTAACACACCGGCAGCGGTCAGGACCGGGACAGGAGAGGAGTAGTCGGGAGGTGGAGGGAGAGCACTCTGATGTGCTCCCGTCTGGTCGACTCTCTCTTTAACTTAAAGTGTCATCCCCACTGGCTCAGAGGTGATTCTCTCTCTGCTGTCTGACTGACTGACTTTTCCCTCTGTCTGTCTTCCCCACAGCCTGTCTTCTATCTCTATATCCTCCAAAGCCCCATTCTCTTTGCTCACTGTCTGTTCTAGCGCCGTCTCAAAGCCTGCCTCTGCCTCCCTGTCATTATCTCTCTCTGTTTCTCTCCCCTCTCTCTATTCTCCACGGGTTGAATTCAACAAGTGCCGCTGTAGAGAGAGAGAGAGAGAGGAAGGGAGAGAGAGGGGGAGAGTGAGAAAGAGAGACGAGAGAGAGAGAGAATGGGGAGAGAGGAGCAGAGCAGAGCGAATCAATGATGAAAGGAGTGGGAGGCTCAGTGTGCGCGTGTGTGTGCATGTGTCTGCGCGCGTGTGTCTGATCAATGCAGTATCTATACGTCGCAGGGAGTGGGAGGGAGAGAAAAACACAGGCTACAGTTACAGACGGAGACAGAGACTGGGCAGAGCTAGAGAGAAGCAAGGGAGGGAGGGAGGGAGGGAGGGAGGGGAGAGTTGAGACAGAGAGAAAGTCATTTGAGGACAGTACGAGTAGAGAAAGACAATTAGGTTGAAGCAACTTCTGCCACTTGCCCCTGGACACAGATCCTATATGGTGGAACAGAAAGGGGGGAGGTGAGGGGGAGAGGGCGAGACAAAAGAGAAATGAGAAAAAGCTTGCAGAGGTCATAGCCACCGTTAATTAATTAAACGCCGAATAGTGAAACTTCAGAAAAAAATTCCCTGTTTGACGCAAGTCTGGAGAGGATGTGTCACGTCTTGGTAAAGCAAAGATTTGGCAGCTTAAACATATGCAATCCTCTAATCCGCTGAATTGTAGAGTTTAAAAAAACAACAACAACAAAAAAACACAAGCAGTCATTTTAAGGTATTTCCCATTGTCTTACAAGGACAATAGTTAACAAAAAAAAAAAGGAGAGGTTTTTACTTTTGAGCAAGTGTTGTGTATTTTCTCTGAATCATGCGAGGACCTCTCTGCCAAACACCTACACATGAGCGGAGAGAAGTTCTGGCTCCATGCGAGGCTATTTTGTATTTCTACACGCATTTTCGGTAATTTAAATGATTAATTCACGCCTCCACCTTGCTGGCTCAGCGTATTCAGGTGACATTTGTGTTTTGTTTGCTGTTGACCAGCACATGGAAGGCATCCCTTCAAATGTGGCTTGATGTGGATGAGGGAGGACAGGAGCCAGATGTCGCAGCCTGTGACAGCGACGGGAAGATAAAAGACAGCGACTAACTGAAAGGATAAGTTCCAGAAAGACGCGTGTGGGAGGATACCAATGCAAATTGCTGTGACAGATGAGTAAGTGCATTTGTACAGTACACACACACACACACACACACACACACACACACAACACACGTAAATGTTGTGTAATTCTCACATGTCGGAGCAACAACACATAAGAGGAAGCTCTTTGACCTCCGTGCTACATTTTTGCCCAAAGAGACCACGAAGAAGTAAACAAATTCAACGAGTGATTTCAAAATCTTATTTCATCTTTTTCTTCTCACAACACACCATTTGAAAAAAAAAAAAAAAAAAAAGCTGATGCGGAGCATTTTTTTTTAAGATCTGTCCCCAGAAAGTATCCAGACACATTGCGCTTCATTTCTTTTCTTTTTCTTTTTTTTTTGCCAAAAAAGAAACCTCAAGTGGAGAAAGTTGTGCTAAACTGAGCTAACTTTTACTCTTCAGTCACAGCAGGAACATGAAAGGGAGGATATCACAAAGCGTTGAACACAGTGAGTCAGACTTTGGTTTAGAGAGCTTTGCCCCGGCAGTGTGATATCTGCACGGCACATATAGCTACACATGAGTGAGCGCACACAAAACGCAGGAGACACAAAATCCGCAAGCACACTAATGGAAACAGACATAGACACACACTCCCCCCCCCCCCCCTCCTATTCTCTTACACACATACGCCAACACACTGTCAGGTAATCTCCCTGTGCACACTCAGCAATACACATTCTGTTTGTTTGTCCGTCTGTCCTTCTGTGAACCTGCCAGACTGCTTGTCCGTCGGTCCATCAATCAGTTAATGTGACTATTGTGTCCTTGCATCGCCTCGCGTTTCTCCCCTCTCCCTTTTTCCACCCCCCCTCTCTCTCCTTCCCGCCCTGCATACTGCATACCACATACCCACTGTCTCTCTCTGCCAATTAATGCACACAGGGCTGCATTGCAGTGAGGTTGGCGCGTGCCACGGCAGCAAGCACAGTACAGAGTCTACAGACATGCATGTACGTGCCAGCCGGGCAGAGCGAGAGGGAGGGAGGGAAAAGAGGAAGAGGGAGGGGGGGAGAGAAAGAGCAAAGGAGAGTGAACGGAGAATATGTTGAGTCAGGCAGACAGGACGGCGGTGTGGCACACTGCACATATACACAGACACACAGCCGCATGTGCGCGTAAATGTATGCACCACAGAATATATAACCAGTGAGCGTGTACGTTATGGGGACACACAAACATGTACATGCACGTACACACACACAAAGAGTCGCACGGAAAATCACAACCTCCTGCCTGCATTATATAGAGACTTTGCACATCTGTGATGATAAAATATAAAGGGATGAACACCCTCAATGAGTGATCATGCGTGTGTGTGTGTGTGTGCGCGCCTCTTTGCATTGCCATGTCAAAGTATCATGCCTACCTCGGCTTGCTTTTATAATCATTGTTATATATTCGGCTGTGACTTTTGGCACTGTATGTCAGGCGCTTGTGTGTGTGTGTGTGTGTGTGTGTGTGTGTCGGCATAGTTTGTGATTTGAGATATGTGATCTGATTGCTGTTGTCTGCTTTGTTGGAATGTGTTACATCCATTTTAATCAAGGATTCATACCTACGCACAGTGTTATTAACTGTAGCAGCAGGTCCAGGCATATTTGAATAATATGAAGAAATGAAAAGATTCGCCAGATGGCACACACACACACACACACACACACACACACACACGCACACAGATTTAATTACGAGTTATACTGTAGCTATCTACCAAATAACAATAGGGTAACATTCAAACATAACACTATAAAAGTCACACACAGTTATGATTCAAGCTTCTGCCCAGATAGTACTTTATAGAACAGTTCCAGCAAGTCGAATCTGCAAGTTATGTCGCACTAACTTTTATTCAAGACGCAGATAATAAATGACGCACATTCAGAAAAAAAAAAAAAAAAATACATCCATCCATCCATCCATTTTCTTCCGCTTATCCGGTACCGGGTCGCGGGGGCAGCTGCCTGAGCAGGGACGCCCAGACTTCCCTCTCCCCGGACACTTCCCCCAGCTCCTCCGGGAGGACCCCAAGGCGTTCCCAGGCCAGCCGGGTGACATAGTCACTCCAGCGTGTCCTGGGTCTTCCTCGGGGTCTCCTCCCGGTGGGGCATGCCTGGAACACCTCCCGAGGGAGGCGTCCAGGGGGCATCCGATGCAGATGCCCGAGCCACCTCAACTGGCTCCTCTCGATGTGGAGGAGCAGCGGCTCTACTCCGAGCTCCCCCCGTGTGACGGAGCTCCTCACCCTATCTCTAAGGGAGCGCCCCGCCACCCTGCGGAGGAAGCTCATTTCGGCCGCTTGTATCCGGGATCTTATTCTTTCGGTCATGACCCAAAGTTCATGACCATAGGTGAGGGTAGGAACGTAGATTGACCGGTAAACCGAGAGCTTCGCCTTTCGGCTTAGCTCTCTCTTTACCACGACGGACCGATACAGCGACCGCATTACTGCTGCCGCTGCACTGATCCACCTGTCAATCTCGCGTTCCATCCTTCCCTCACTCGTGAACAAGACCCCAAGATACTTAAACTCCTCCACATGAGGCAGGAACTCCCCCCCCGACCTGGAGGGAGCAAGCCACCTTTTTCCGGTCGAGAACCATGGCCTCGGATTTGGAGGTGCTAATCCTCATCCCGGCTGCTTCACACTCGGCTGCAAACCGCCCCAGGACATGCTGGAGGTCCTGGCTCGAAGGAGCCAACAAGACCACATCGTCCGCAAAAAGCAGGGATGAAATCCAGTGGCTCCCGAACCAGATCCCCTCCGGCCCACGGCTGCGCCTAGAAATCCTGTCCATAAAAATAATGAACAGGACCGGTGACAAAGGGCAGCCCTGCCGGAGTCCAACATGTACCTGGAACAGGTCTGACTTACTGCCGGCAATGCGAACCAAGCTCCTGCTCCGGTCATACAGGGACCGAACAGCCCTTAGCAGAGGGCCCCCGACCCCGTACTCCCGAAGTACCTCCCACAGAATGCCACGAGGGACACGGTCGAATGCCTTCTCCAAGTCCACAAAACACATGTGGACTGGTTGGGCAAACTCCCATGAACCCTCGAGCACCCTGCGGAGGGTATAGAGCTGGTCCAGTGTTCCACGGCCAGGACGAAAACCGCATTGTTCCTCCTGAATCCGAGGTTCGACTATCGGCCTAATTCTCCTCTCCAGCACCCTGGAATAGACTTTCCCGGGGAGGCTGAGAAGTGTGATCCCCCGATAGTTGGAACACACCCTCCGGTCCCCCTTTTTGAATAGAGGGACCACCACCCCGGTCTGCCAGTCCAGAGGCACTGTCCCCGACTGCCACGCGATGTTGCAGAGACGTGTCAACCAAGACAGCCCCACAACATCCAGAGACTTGAGGTACTCAGGGTGGATCTCATCCACCCCCGGTGCCTTGCCACCGGGGAGCTTCTTAACTACCTCGGTGACTTCAGCCCGTGTAATGGGTGGATGAACCTCTGAGTCTCCAGCCTCTGCTTCCCCAATGGGAGACGTGTCAGTGGGGTTGAGGAGATCCTCAAAGTATTCCTTCCACCGCCCGACGATATCCCCAGTCGAAGTCAGCAGCTCCCCACCTCCACCGTAAACAGTGTTGGTGGAGGGCTGCTTCCCCTTCCTAAGGCGCCGGATGGTTTGCCAGAATTTCCTCGAGGCCGACCAATAGTCCTCCTCCATGGCCTCCCCGAACTCTTCCCAGACCCGAACTTTTGCTTCAGCGACCGCCCGTGCTGCAGCACGCTTGGCCTGCCGGTACCCGTCAGCCGCCTCGGGAGTCCTCCGAGCCAACCAGGTTCGGTAGGACTCCTTCTTCAGCTTGACAGCATCCCTTACTTCCGGTGTCCACCACCGGGTTCGGGGATTGCCACCACGGCAGGCACCGGAGACCTTACGGCCACAGCTTCGAACAGCCGCGTCAACAATGGAGGCAGAGAACAAGGTCCATTCGGACTCAATGTCCCCAGGCCGGAGGTCAGATGACACAACCACGAAGTCGATCATTGACCTCCGGCCTAGGGTGTCCTGGTGCCATGTGCACTGATGGACACCCTTATGTTTGAACATGGTGTTCGTTATGGACAAACCGTGACCAGCACAGAAGTCCAATAACAGAACCCCACTCGGGTTCTGATCGGGGAGGCCGTTCCTCCCAATCACGCCCCTCCAGGTAACACTGTCGTTGCCCACGTGAGCGTTGAAGTCCCCCAGTAAAACAATGGAGTCCCCGGTTGGAGCACTCTCAAGTACCCCTCCCAAGGACTCCAAGAAGGCCGGGTACTCTGCACTGCCGTTTGGCCCATAGGCCGAAACAACAGTGAGAGACCTATCCCCGACCCGAAGGCGCAGGGAAACGACCCTCTCGTTCACCGGGGAAAACTCCAACACATGGCGGCCGAGCTGGGGGGCTATGAGCAGGCAAAAAAAAATACAGAGAAGCGATAACGTAAATTGATATTTCATTTCAGTAACGGCAATCCACGGATAAAAGGGAAATTAAAAGATTTTTTTTTTGAAGCGAGCTGAATAGAAGCAGCTCCTTCCTCTCGCGCTTATGTTGCCTCTATACAATCACAATATGAACAGTCCCCTCGTTATAAATATTCAGATCCTGCAGTTGTTCTCATGTCTAAAGTGTACCAGACAACAGATTCTATCCACGTTGAGACGGCAACGCTCCCTGGCAACAGTTCTACCAATCGGGACCGAGCGGGTGTCTGCCTGAGTCTGTCTGAGTATCATTATGGGATGTCGAGAGAGAGAGAGAGAGAGAGAGAGAGAGAGAGAGGGAGTGAGAGAGGCTGCTTATCACTGCTTATAATGCAACATCATTCTCTGTGTTATAGACCCTGCTGGTTGAAGTTGTCTGCACATAGTCAGGATCAAAATCATCTTTTCTTTAAAAAGGAAAAAAAAAAAAAACGCCCCATGATTCACACAGTTATGTAACAAACAGACATCTATGAAATGATTTGTTGTGGGCTGAATACTGTCTGGTATCTTTCCACTTGTATTCACTCAATATGCACGAATAATGTAACTTGTGGTCTGAGTGCGTGTGTGTGTGTGTGTGTGTGTGTGTGTGTGGGGGGGGGGGGGGGGGGTTGCATTTGAGGCAAAGAGGCATTTTCAGGTAAAACTACTGGCACAGTCCTGTCGGTGACGACACAAATATGAAGTCATGTAGAAATTCTAAATCTATGGTTGGATGATGTAACCCAAAACCTGTATCATATCTTGTCACAATTAGTTAGATATTAAATGTTATTAATTGTTACATCAGTACCTGAATATTAATTTAATGTCCGATTCATTTATCCTGATTAATGCAGTACGAATTTTCTGGACTTTTGAACTGCACTTTAAGCGGATTGATTTGTTGAATTTCTGGTAAAATGAATCTGGCCTCTTAGCTCACTTAAAGCAAGTATAATCAATATTTTTCATAATAATAATAATGGATGAAAATACTATGTATAGAGTCCAGAGTGTGTTCACAGCTTGTTTACGGTGTGCAAAGTGGCCGAAACTGAGCAACGCAAAATGCATTAAACATTAATTCTACAAGGTCATTAGGAATTAGGCTATTTAGGTTGGGTTCAAATTTAGATAAAACAAATATTGTGTTAGTTCTTTGTTTATTTAAGTTGATTTTATTGGAAAAAGTGGCAGCTGTGCTTGGTTTTTGTCGCTCTTCTCAATTTGATTTTATGTAATTCAATTTAATTTGGAGTTTGGGACTTTAATAATTTTGGTAATATGATAGATTTTGTTTCGTGACCTGCCCTAGGGGGTTGATTCCCCCTAAAATCAATAATTCAAAAGGCCCAAATTGTCTTTTGTGCAAGATACTGTCCATCCATTTCTAGTAGGAACAAGGGATCAATACACACACACACACACACACACACACACACACACACACACACACACACACACACACACACACACACACACACACACACACACACACACACACAGTATGTAAAAATACTGCAGCAAGTTCACAATCACTTATTGCAAATAAAACGCTGACTGTTCACGGAGGTTTGAGGACTCAAACACAAAGTTGTGACAGAAACTGTCTGTAACGCTAGGCTACCTGTCAGTTTAGCTTGTCGCCGCGGTGATGTGCATGAGAGAAAACAAGACAGTAGGAAAGAGCATGTCCGTGTTTGCATGTGCATTAGTGAGTATGTGTGTGTGTGTGTGTGTGTGTGTGTGTGGATGATCCTCCTGAGGCAAAGGCATTGCTAATGAACTCCAAGTGGCTGTGGGAGGTAAACAAACAAACAAACAAACAGTAGCAACCGGCTACTTCATCACACCAGACTCGCTGCACACACCCAAACACATTAAAGCAGATCAGCCCACATACCCTTGAATATACATGATGGCTTTTGGGCATACAGTTGAGAGCTGAGGAGATACAGATAGAGAAATATTGAAAAGCTACATGAGGGGAGAATTAATTGAGAGAGGCGGGGGGAAAAAAAGAGGAGACTAGAGGAGATACAGGAACAAAAAGGAGAGAGGACGGAGAGAGGGAGAGCGTGTGAAAGATGCAAATAGAAAAGAACAAGAGAGAAGTTGACAAAGCGGAGTCACAGGGAGAAGAGAGTTGGAGAGGAATAGGGAAATTAGTTGGAGTGATAGCGGAAGGTGATGCTTAAAAAGTGTTCTGGAGGAGGAAGGAAGCTGTGGGAGCCAAGACAACAAAAAATACAACCAAATTACAACATTTACAACAATAAGCTTAAAACACCTGATTGGCTGTATCAATAATATGTCCGACTGTCATTCTGTGTGTCATTTCAAACGCTGTATTTGGTGTCTGCTTGTCAGTGCGAGGCAACAGACGAAACCGAGCGATATCAACAAACTGACACTTTGTTCTAATCAAAAGACATTCCACCTCCACATTACTGATGCCAAAAAATGTCAGCTCCGCCAAAGAGGCTTCCCAGACTTCTGGGAACGAAAATCCTGCTTACATGACAGAGGGAAAGGGGGAAGAGAAGAGAGTGCATGGGAACAACGGGGGAAAGTGTTCAAAAGGACAAAGACGGCTGGGCTTTTTCAGGAATACTCATATTGCAGAACCACAGGGGCCAGCAGGTCATTCCAGTTTACAGCAACACATGAGTGTGACGTTAGAGCAGCGGGGAAACTCAGGGCCGGCACTCACGCAAGAGTGAGATCTTCTGAACAAACACTGACACAAGACCGAAAATTCCCCCGATTTCTAACTTTAAAAAGGGACACTACGTAAATAGCACAGGAAGAAAGAAGGAGGAAGGAGAGATGGTTCACCAAGACAAGAAATGAGTAGAATGAATGAGTGTATGTTGAGCAGCAGCGGTTCTCTTTAGGCACAATGATACAGTATACTGCACCACGACATGTGATCTCTTTTTTTTTCCAATCTCAATCTCAGCAATAAATCCTTTACATTGATGTGAGCTCAGAGGCACCATGTGATCGGCGGGTGTCCAAAGCGTAACACAGACCCGTACATTTCCATGAGCCCGACGGGGCATAATTTCATGCTGGTGTGCATTTATCTTCTGCCAGGAAAGTATCAGTTGGCAGATTTGCCCATTTTGTGATGATATTACTTAAAAATAAATGGGGAGCAAACTGATATTGGTGTCAATTTAGGTACGCATGGCATATTTAATGACAGTTTGATTGCAGAGGTGGTGGACTGTGTTGATCATTATTGTCCAGTAAAAACAGGGAAGGTTATGCAGTTTTTTCCCCCCTCATCACACCTTCATAAGAAAAAGGCCGGGTTTATTTCCAGTTCTAGACTCGACTTGTTTTGTGTGCCTCAAAAAATAGAAACAGCGTGAAGGCAGAAGTATTGTAAAAACTTTTTTATTGCAACAACGGGAGACGCATGCGAACGGATAACTGTTGAACTCTAATTGACAAACATCGTTTGCCCTTGGCACGACAGTCGAGGTGCTGAACTCCAGCCTTCTGCTTTGACATTGACGCCGGTTTACACTCGCGCTTCCACATTTCCAAACTGTGACTGTGCCACGGCGGGGAGTGTACCGGTTGGAGAAGGAGCTGATTGGCTGTAGTTAAGAGCTCCTCGATAATTTATTCTTGCACGTACAATTACAAAGCAGGTGTGCCGCTGCCGCGTTAGCGCTCCTGGCCACCAGACATCAGATACGCGAGCGCACTATAAAACACTGCAGATTTGTGCAGTCGCTCGCACTTTGTTTGAAAAGCACAGGGCCCTAAAAACCCCCGTTGGTATCTTCCTTTAACATGACCTTCATCTGGGGACAGCGAGGGCCATGAGACAGCCTGCTGAGTGTCACTGACTGTCACACAAGGACTAAAATTAGGTTAGATTTCACAGGAGGCCTTTATGTTTGCGAGTGCATGTGTATCAATGGTGACGCTCTGTGTGCATTTGTTCCAAACATGATTTGATTTCCGTGCTCAACGAGACAGTGAAAAATGGAGGAAACCGTATGAATCAGTTTCAAATGAAAGCACGCACATGCTATAGAGAAAAGAGATAGCAAGTGAATGGAGGGGGAGTAAAGAGTCCATTGTACATGCTGTATGTATTTTAATGCTGCTCTGTGAATAGATTGACTTAGAATTAAAGCAATAATCAAACATGTTTTACCGAGTGCTCCTTTAAAGGTGCCATGTGGCGTTTTCTTCTGCTCAATGTTACTCACCACAACACATAGTGTTTTCAGGCCTAATAGTTTCCTTATAATTAATCATTCTATATTTTAAATCTTAAATTCCACATCCACGTTTGTTGGCTTGCCTTCTTTGTTCTGTTCCCTTCTCCTGCAATCCCTTCTCCTGGTGGCAGGAGAAGGGATTGCGAGCATGTTTGTATCCTTACAACCATTGCTCATCACTACTAGCGGACAACATTTTCACAGGGATTTTCTTTGGTAATTTTTCGGTTTCCAGAAACTCCACTACTCTTTCACTTCAAACATGGTCTTCACATGTGGTTGGAGCATATGTTTGTCTTTATGTCAGCATTGTGTTTTTCTCTATGAAGATTCTTAGTCATCCAGGTCAAATGCTATCTACTCTCCCTAGGTTTAACGGTTCTGGCGGGTGGGGAGTTCCCGGGCATCTAAATCTCAAAGTGCTTAAGTTTTGCTGGGGGAGTTTTCAAGCTGATAATAGGAACAACTTAAATTGTTTGTAATGTGGTTCAAAACGGCAGCTAAAATTATAACAAAACTGAGCAGAAGATGATAAGTTACCAATTTCACAGCCTCATCAGCCCTCTTGACTACCAAAATTGATTTTCTGAAATTGACTGGACTGTAACACGGATATTTTGGTGGTGTGCCTTTTAAAGAATAACTAACTTGCTATCCAGCAACATATTGGGAAACATAGCTAACATTTTTAGAGCTGGTAACAAATCCATATCCTTGTAGCTCCCGTAACACAGCTCCATCCATGAGACTAGAGGGCTTTGATAGTTCTAGATTACCGGATTTGATCGTTGACATCAGTTCTGGTCTATAGGTTTTTACCTGCTGCAAAGCAATTTCAATGGTAAAAGTCTTGGTATTCACGTATTGGTAGGATGTGTTATATCAATGGATGTTCATCCAAGAACAATTAACAATGGTGGAGGGCGACTGCAGCAAGCGTGTCACTCAAATGGCAGCGAGGCAAAGTGAGAGGAATTTAAATAACAACAGCATGCAAAGAGGTTTTGCTCTGATTGGATTGTGGCACCTTTAAGTGTGAAGCAGCATTTAATTCCCTCCCAGCAAAGCCGCTCTCCGCCGTCTCTCTGCATGAAAAACTCATTAGGGAAGGACATACTGTATGTTAAAGCTACCGGTGCATATACAGTAGCACAGTGAGTGAAAGACTGAGCGGCAGGAAGAGGGTGACACACGAGCAGAGAGAGGTGAGGGAGATATGGAGACGATGAACATGCCATTTTGAGTATCGCTGAATGTTCTGCAGTGACACATGCGTGACATCAGAGCAGCCCGACATGACCGCCGGAGGAGCCCGGTGCAGTGCAAAAAAAAAAAAAACGAGGACACATCTTTCAGCATCAGCCCCCCACTGTCTACAGACAGGCGTACACAAACACACACCCACACAGAGACGTATACAGAGAGAGCAGCGCCTGCATCCACTCGGTGCCATGTCCTTTTTTTCTTCTTCTCCCAGTTAGAGCAAGACAGAACGCTTTAATTAATTATCCTTCATGCAAAAAAGAAAAAAAGGAAAACAGTGGGTGAATGAAATGCTGTTTGATATGTTCGGGGTAGGTGAATCAAAAGGATGTCTCATGACATGCGGCAATTCCCATAATAAAAATCATAATGCTGCCAGTGTTATACTGTATCATAAAAGACTGTTTGTTCCAGTGTACAGCAATACATTTACCCCCCCACCCCACACACACATACACATACACACACATGCATTACTGTGACCTAAGAATCCCCCAGTCAGCACTAGACTAAGCTTGCATATACATAATCTAATAACATGCCACCTTGGTTAACCTCATGGTTAACGCTGAGAGGGCCCTAACTGACCTATGCAAACAGAGCTTGCTTATCTCGGCCTCGCTTCATAATTGAATCAACAACATGGACTGGAAATGGACGTGGCATTTGTTTTGATGTGGGTCAGTTGAGGATGAGTGAATTCTTATTGCTAAAACATGTGATGAATGACACACACGCAAGTCTATACGCTGTTGCACAAAGTAGCACAGATATGATCTTCCTTGGAGGAGATAACGTCAACAAAATGTAGAACAAGTTTTTTTTTTAATTTGCTGATAGAGCAATGCAGCCTATGCTGTTTTTCACACAGCTACAAATCAATAAAAATATTTTTTTTAATGTGAAAGTAATGGTTCTACATTTCAGAATTACACATATTTGTCTTTTTTACCACTGTGTGTTACGACCTGGTTACATGTCGGACCATTTCTTGGTTATGAGCAGTGAATTCTGCGTTTAGAGCCGTCATTCCCAAAGACTGGGTCGGAACCAACAGGTGGGTTGCAAGAGATTTTCTTCGGGTCAGCAAATTATATTGCATATTCCTTCTTTTTTCCTTTTCTTTTTATTTAGCATTTATTTCTGCAGTACACCTTTGAGCCACATGGGGGAGCCTGAATGTTCGTAGTCTTCTGATAATTGCAACTATAACAATGAATGTTTGTTTTACAGATAAAAGCAAAATTAAAAGAATGTAATACCCTGTTAACGCCACCTAAATTAATTTATTTATCTAATTTAACACGTTTCCGATAACACATCAAGTTGTGATTTATCAAGCCTGTATCTCTTCCAAATGGCTGGTTTACTTAATCAAGATAACAAAAGGTGATGCGGCAAAAATAGTCAGGAACGTTTATTAATGCACAAATTCTCTGTTCTCGTGATTTATAAATAAGGCCTATTGCGACTTGGTTGCGATGGTTTGTAATTTTTAAAAAGAAGCTTGGGAAACACTGGTATAGATAATTTAAAAAAAATATGTATGCTAGGCTAGCTTTTTTTCCTTGTTTCGAGTCAAAAATGCAAAAAAGGGTGCTAGCCTGCTGCTGCCTGTAGCTTCACAGCAAATCCAGGGAAGATGAGATTAATCGCTGCCATCAGAATAACCACAAAACAAACATTTGCAGTATTTTAGTATATTACAAATCACTAAATGCCAGGGCAAACATTTCCAGTTAGTGTGGCTCTTTTTTTTTACCTTCTGCAGGGAACACAATTGCAAGCATCAGGTAGGTAATGCTGTGATTTTACAGTAATTGCAAACGCATGTTAGCTGTGGAAATGGGAAGGTGTTGGGGGGGGGGGGGGGGGTGTAAAGGGGGGGTAGTGAAAACCACCCGCCTCAGATTCCTGTCTTTTTCCACTGGCTCCTACCAGCATTCTGCCAGGCTGTTAGGACATGAAGAGCACATACAGGACAGGTCATCGCCACAGAGGGAGGGGGGGTCAGACCATTTGCTTTCCTCACTTATTACCTTATGCACTAATTAGCCAGCTTTGTTTACTGGCACTAGTCTTGAGAGAGGTTTGAAGTTTGCAGCAATTTAATTATGTACAGCACACAGCAAAAGAGCATGGAAAATTGAGGTGGGCTGCGAGGATAAATGCCATCCACAGTGCTCTCTCTCTCTCTGTGTGTGTGGTGTGTGTGTGTCTACTTCTGTGAGTGTGTGTATCTGAATTATTCTGTGGGGTATATTCATGTGTTTGTGAATGCATGCGTTTGTGCATGTCTACGTGCGTCACCCCCCCGAATTATAGGTTTGACTTTTACACTATGTCTAATGTCCCTCAGCTGAAAATCGAAGGATCTGAGAAAATGTATCAGGCTTCAGTTTCAATGAAGCCCTTCCAAAGATATCAGGTTCAAAACACTTAAGCTCACACGTTCTCCTCTAGAGATGTTAAAGTAAATGCCAGTGAACTTATGGTCACGAGCCCTGACCTGTGAATTAAAATGGGTTCAAGGTTCCCAGAAGTGGAAATCTAGTGCAAGGTAATGCTGGCTTTCCAGAATCGGCCCTAATGCATATTATACAACAAAGTGAAATAAGCTCCGTGTAAGACCACGTTACCTCCGTGAATTTTTCATGAGACGATGCCACAAATAGCCGTAACATGAGGAAAAATGGCTTCGTATACGAAGTATTAAATCTAATTTTCCATACAATTTGACAATGTCTCATGACTGTATCAGCAACACATCCTCGTCTTACTTCTCAGCGCCCTGTAATTCTCCGCTACGTGCTCCTATCCATGCTGAAAGTACTTGGAACAATAAAATGTGCACATGCTCCCTTTCTTTTCTTTTTTTCTACTCAAGCACAAATTCACACACGCACACACACACTCACACACACACACACTCACACAACACAGGCACGACATTCATGCCATGTGATCTCGCTAGGCATTATGCCAACGGCCAAACATGTCACTTACCAGAAATCTCTGAGACAGAGTGAGAGAGTGAGAGAGAGCGAGAGAGAGAGAGAGAGAGAGAGAGCTTCTGCACATTTTGACCGTTTGTGAGAGCTCCCTTCTCGTCAAGTGTACAGTACACACACACACAGACACATGGAACATGAGATTCAGCCGCCACAGTTTTATCTGCGACGTAGCGCGATGTGGGGGCAGCCGATTCGGAGAAAAAGAGGGACACGTGATCTTTGAGATCTAATGTGGAATTGTTCTGAGCAACATGCCATGTTTACTGTTCATTGTCTAAATACTTGGAAGGCTTCCTGAAAAGCTTGTAGCGAGCCAAAGAAGCCCAATTCAGTTACATTTTCAGGTCGCTTAATGGCTTTTGCTGATCCTCTCTTTCTCACGTTTGCTCCCTCGTTATTTGCTTTTCTTTTTTCTGGATCCCAGCACACAAACGGACGGCGCCTGCACGTTTCCCTCCACAGCAAATGACAACACAAATACATAAAATGCGTACCATATTATTATCTCTATGTGTATGACTATAAACCACCTGGGGGAATAGAAAATTAATTTTAAAAAGGTGGATGAATTAACGGAAAAACGTGTTCCCTACAGTTTATATTTTCCCCACATCTGTGTTTTCCTAAAGTGGGAGGGACTGACAAAAGGTTGTAGTGAATTCCAACAATTCTGCTACATTACGTATTAAACGAGAGCATTTGAGGAACTGCCCAAGCCTCTTTTGCAGCCTCGGCAATCATCTTTTACTATCAACTCAGGTGGGGAACGTTACCTCCCATGTATCTGTTAGAAGACAGAGCAGGGAAACGTTAGTCATTTTGACGTGCTTTAGTTTATCTAAGTTAATTTATTTTTCCAGCAGCGCAGCCAGATTCACCTATTTAGCAGTCAATCAGATTTGATGCGAGTCCCAACTTAATTTAGCTTTTGATAAGAAATGATGTGGACAAGGCGAGGTCACGGGGGCCTCCAACTTTCTGTATTATGAGGATTTATAGCCGTTTAAACACACGCGTGGATACTCTTCCTCTGTTTTGATCTTTTAAACCTTTTGGACGAGGAGCATTAAAGTCATCTCAGATTTATGGACTTGCAAGGCATTTAAACAGGACTACCCTCATACCGACAGACCCTTCACCACGCTAAGAAGAGAACCAAACTATCTCATTTTTATTTTTCTGGCTCTCTGGCACATTGTCGAGTTTAAGTGCTCTGCGAATAAAAAAACCCGACACGACATTTGTACGTCGGACAAACAACCAGCGCCACACGGCAGCGGAAAGGGTTAAGTACAATTTGCAATCAGCTTTTAAATCGTTGCCACTTTCAGGAAACAAAGAAAAACACCTTGACACCTTAGAAAAGTACTGCGTGCTGGAGAAAAAAAAACACATTACAACCTGCTTCTAATAAAACTCACATTTCTGCCTGTGTTGTGACTAAATTTCGGGAGAAAGACATTTCTTCACAGCTAACGAATTTCAGCTGCGTTAATGGCAACCGACAGGCCTGAACACACCAGCGGCAGTTCTCTGCTACATGGAAGGCACAAGAATGTATGAGAATATGATGCATTGCTGTTGCCCTGCATTGCATACCATCCGCGATGACTCATTACTGTCTCAGGAAAGGAAAATCAAACACCCATAAACACACTCCCCACATGAGTACACACACGCATATACAGTGCAGATGAAAGTGCACACACACACACACACACACACAGACAAAGCAAATGAAGCAGCACAAGGAGAGAAATCTCTTTTAAATGCAGTTTGGATCGATAAATGTCTTCTAAGTGTGCTCTGGTCATCAAATATTTGTGTCATAAGAAATGAAGAATTTTATAAATGTTGTGTAAACTCAATAGACTTCATGTGCTGAGGCAACACGGACCCTTGTTCATCCGTGGGTCTAATCAGAGACGAGGAAAGACTCAATGAGGCAAGCACTTTGTACTTTCCCCCTCTTTCACGCTTCTGCGTCAGTATCCGCATCGGTTCGGATCTGAAACTGTGTTGTCGTTCTCTCTCTCTCTCTCCTTGACACTCCCCTCTTGCACACAGCCCCGGGCCCCCTTGTGGAATGCTGTATAATGTGAGGCCTATGGAGGAAGGGCATCCCGGGACACGACGAGAGCGCACACATGCACACATGCGCACATGCGCACACACACGTGCGCGGGCCCGCCGACACACTCGCCGGCACACGCAAACACGCACACACACAGACAAATACAGCTGTTGCGAGCCATCACAGCCCCTTTGGCAGACGTCCAAGTCAAAGACCAGTGGTGTTGGAAGGCCTCCGTTTAGAAAGAAAGGGGGAGAAGAAAAAAAGAGTCCCACATTTTCCATGTATGTTGTGTTCAACACTGGAGATAGAAACTTGGCAGTAAAAACTCTCATTAACTTAAACTGTTTTCCCCCGTTTTGACGTAGATAAAAGGCCTCGGGTCTGGCAGGTACACCTATGGATCCATCCGGTTTTAGTTACTCCAAAAAAGGTACGTATAATAGATCTGATTATCCCACCGTGACAACTCTGCATGAGAGAAGCAGAAACAGATGGGCACTAAAATGCTCAAACGCTCAAAAAGTGGGATTGAAAACTGTAAAGTGGTGCGGGAAAGCTCCACAATTCACACGGCGCCGGCTAAATGAATCATATGACTCCATAAGCCGAGCTGTCGTTTTAATGGCCAACCTGCGCGACACCTGTCGGGAACCAGGATGCTACATGTACTGGAAGTTACACACTCACAAGAGATAAAGATGGAGAGACTATAGCTAACTTGGATTGGTTGTTCTTTGGGGGGTTTTTTTTCCACAGTCATCTTGAGAACAACTTGACGGCGGACCCGATACGCAGAGAGAACGAGTGCATGTGAGAGGGAGGGAAAGTGACAGGAAATGAAGAAAATTGCCACAAGCTACATGCTGGCTAGCACACACACACACACACACGTGCACACACACACACACACACACACACACGCTGCACCCATGTATACACAGGAGAGGAGGGAGGTATTGCATGTATACTCAGATGACTCTTGCAGGGTTCAGGTAAGGTAAACAGGGTCACAACTGACAGACCTGGCACCAGGAAACAGTATGGTGTATAACTTTTAGTTATATATTTAACTTTTTGAATGCAATCTTTATACTGCAATCACTCTAAGGTATTTAACATTATGGATTACAATGTCCATTTTGGTTCCTAAATATTTATATAATAAAAAAAAAACAGCTTAGTGTTTTGTCTCTTGCTCTAATGCAGGATTGTTAAGGCTGAAAATAATGATTTAAAGGAATGTCTTGACTTAAGAGTGTTGACAATTTGATGCAAGGAGATATGCTTATGTTTGAGAATATGAGAAGGCAGCCGGATTGGAACAGTATTCTCATTACTACACTTGTACAGTAATGCCCCCCTGACGAAACCAGCCACTGCAATGGATTTGTCTAAAGTAGACGTATCCCCTGTCGCATGCAACATATAGCACAACAATGGATGCATTATGGGTGGAGATTTTTTTTTTTTTTTTTTTTTAGGTTTTGGCTTAATCGTGACGCAAGACCGATATCGTGCCAGTTTCTCCACTCACACAGTTGAAACTAATGACAACACCATTTCCTGTGGTGAAGTGTTTTAAAAAGTGATGTCCGGCATTAAAAATAGACTACAAACAACACGCGCGCCGGTTAAGAACTACAAATATTAGCCTATGGGAGTCTTGATTAGAATGTTCGGGTGGCGCGTGGTGACGCCAATCTCCCCCCAGCGCGTGAAACCTTCACATTTCGCGGTGTCACTTTGGCGAAAGTTGAAGAGTCCAACTTTAGTTCAGCCGGCGGTTCTCTCGACGTGAACTCGCACGCTGTAATGTCAGCAGAATGTCGGGGTGTGCAGCTGCCCATTGTGCCCATAAAGAAGGAGAAGCGAGGGGGGGTGGAGGGGTAATAATGCATGGCGAACCCTATGCGTCACACAAATCAGGCACCGTAAACATCAAGCCGAGACAGAAGGGGGATATATTTACCCGATGTATGTCGCTATTCCATAAACCGCAGGCTGTCAGCTGGCGCAGATGTGGCAGGCTTTCTCTCCGGATAACCTATAAAGTTTGCGGGGTGTGTGAGTGTGTGTGAAAAAAAAAAAAGCAGCAGGCCCCGCTTTCCCCCTCGTCCGCTGGCTCACTCTCTCTATATCACTCCGGTCCTATCTTGGCCGCTCGTCCCCCATCTCTCTATCCCGCTCGCTCTTTCGCTTCTATCCCTGTGCAGGAAGTGGACGCCGCTCACATGAACGGTGCAGGCGGACTGACATCATGCAGCGCTCGGCGAGGAGTTCTTTTTAAAGACGCAGACATGTTTTTTTAATCGGAGGACTTGCCGGGTTATTGTAGGTACACTGTCCCTACTGTAGTCGGTCGGACTGACGGCTCCGCTCGCTCATATCGTGCGCCTTTATGGACACACGAACTCGGTGCACTCTGCGGGCTTAAAGGTGCAGACTTCTGTCTGTGCTGTTAACCCCGCAGGGGCGTGTTCGAGCCCGCTACCGAAAACTGGCTCTTATATGTGTTCATGGGAGGACAACTCGAGGGGACACATTTCGCAGCTGGGGGTGAGAAGAGGCCGTCTTGTCGTCGCTCCTAAAGAAACATTTACATGCGCGTACACCTCACGTGTCTCCGATGTGATGACAGCTCAGGCCACACGATGCGCATGTGTGCTGTTCTGCTGGATTATAGGCGCTAACTGCTGGCGGTGTGACCTCATGTCAACTTTTCTTTACTGCCGACATGCGATATCACAGTGGCACAACTCACCGAAGCCCTGCTAAGGGCGCTACTGTACCTAATGGTGGCTCCTAAACATCATGGTATCACCATATATACATGTTCATGTCACCCATAGTATAGTTAAACACTTCATAGTCAGGGCCAAATGTAGTCAAGTACATTAAAGACAGGAACTACTTCTTTGCACATTTAACTATCTGTGAAGAATTATGTCTATGAGTACAATTATCAAGTTTTCAAGGAAAAATAAAAAACTTCTATTCAGTTGTATTATAATATTGTAAGTCAGTGGCCGATCACTTTCAACTTGTGACCCTTTAAAATAAAGTGGAGCCAAATTACGACCATATGCCAAAAGTGCACATACATACGAGCTGTGAGCTCCTCAATCTAAGATCTAAGGTAGATTTTTACCTTCTCAGATTGTTAATTTGATTAAATGCCAGAAGAGGTAAAACCACTTACGTAAAAAGTAGAAAGAGAAATTTCCCCAACTCCTTACATCCCGTTGGAAGTTATCCATGTTAAACTACAGCAATCCTTCATATTTTATTATGTATTTTATATCACACTGTCTGCTCTATAATTCACAATTTCATCTGAAATTGGTGTTTATCTCCTCACTTCATGATGGCGTCACATTATTTTTTTATTATATCTATTTTTAACATCATCTCCCTGTGTAAAAGTTTCCATGACATTTCAAATAAAGTGCTGTGTATTTCTCCGTACCGTGATGAGGAGTCCTGTGATATCCCTGTACGAGTTTACAGTGGGCTGATGGCATTTAGGAGAATTTACAGTGCCCTCATTGTATCTCCTGGTATTTAAAAAAGTGTATGGTAGCCCTATGATATTCCTACAGGGACTATCATGTGTCTGTGGTCCTCGGCAGCGCCCTTATAATGATCTCATTGTATTGGGTCGATGCCATTACACAATTAGGACTACATTAATGTTGGAGATTTCCTTTTTTTTAATCATGGCTTCAGCTTGACTTGTGAAGACGGAACTGTAGCCGAATAAAATGGGATCGGATTGCGTTCACTCCAGTTGTAAAGTGGCGTCGACGCAGCTGATCAGACCACGGGAAGAGTGAAGGTCAGCGTCATGCTTCGAGGTCATCACAGGAGAGGCGTCGACGCCGATCAGGACAACAACAAGAAATTAAAACTGACAAGTCATTCCTACAAGTAATCCACTTCAGCTTTTAAAAAAAGAAGAAGTGAGACTGAGCAGGCAACGACTTCATCATCGAGCCCACCTTCTGCACCGTGTTGACATCACAAGACGACTCATGTTCTCTAGTTCTGCTCTGCTGGAACTGGGCTGTCAGGTCGGCCCAACTCAGGCATGAATGAGGCATATGATGTGTTGATCCTCAGAACAAAAGCTTATTGTTTCCCTCGCCCGATTATCTAATTACAGACTGAAGCCATACCAGTCTCAAGCATGTCTCCGTCAGGCCGCCAGCATGTGTTGAAAGACGATCGAAAGATAGTTTTAATTTGCGCGGCGACGAACACGGAGATGAAAGCTGATGCTCGTACGTGACGGCACAGTTATCCTCACAAATTATACCGGGGCAGGTTTTTAAAAAAGTAGCTTATTTCAAGTGCTTCGGCCCTCCTTAAATCCTGTAAGCGTACTTCATGCCATGTGAAAATGAGGCTATATAAGGTGATTGGGACACAGCCATTGCCATTGTTATGCTTGGCAGAAACAGCGGGAGTCGTGGCTGGTGTTTGTGCGCTGGGAGGAAGCTAAACAGAGAAGTCTGTCAGAGCGGCTCTGAGACGAAGTGAGGAGAGCGTACTGACGGAACATTTGACCCAAAGACGTTCTCGTTTTGAACTGTCACACACTCTTGTGACACAGCTCGAGGCTCGCCATCATGGGTGTTAGCCAACACAGTACGCACATTCACACACACACACGGCCATGCGTTTTCAAAAGCACCAAACATTTCATCAACAGAAAATACGTTTAATAACTTTACAAAAAAAAAGAAAGAAAAAAAAGTCACTTATTCTTTTTTTCCCTTCTTTTTTTTTCTGCTCCACCCTTTCCACAAAACCACATCACACACACTTTACAACTTGACTTGTGTTTTGGTCACTTTATCCACTGTAAGTTACTGTGTCTGCGGTTACATGTATGTTTACATGATATCGTGTTCTTTTTTTGTTTGCTTCTCTCTTTTTACACACAACATAATCATCTCTACCTGGGAATCATGGGACACGTATGCGTTTGGAGCCCAACCCACAATGTTTTGGCACAAATGACTGGCTTGCATCACGCAGCCGCGATGCAAATCATTCACGTGTTCAGTCACCTTTATCCATGCAACATCGACATTCACGTTTTCCATTATTGTAAACAAAGTGTTTCCAGTCAAGATTTCCAAAAAAACTGGTGAAAACCGTTTACAAATGGCATGATAATAAAACTGGAACATAAGCGTCTCTGGGGAGTCCTGCATGAGGATCCGCGTCTGACTCTTTGTCAGACTGACTTCATGCATCATTTGATGTTCGGCAATCAGCTGGACCAACCATTTTAAACTGTACATACAGTTCACAGATTCTTACTGGATTCTATCATAATCTGACACTAAACCAATACGATTTGGACGATTTGGAGTTGAGGAAAGGGATGTGGAGCAGTCCTACGGGATGCAGAAGTCACAGCGTGAATCACGTTCTACATTCCCCAGGGCGCTCACGCTGCCACTACATGTCCACGAACACCATGAAGCACCAGCCAAGCCCCCCCACCAGGAACATGGTGATCTGCATGCTGTAGATGAGCAGCTCATTGAGCACCCCAAAGTCCAGACGCCGGTGCCCTAACAGCAGCAGGATGACGGACAGCTTGTACTGCAGCCGCAGGAGCACGCGCACGCTCACGTACTGCAGGAAGAAGAGGGCCGAGAGCGCCACCCAGAGCAGGGAGGTCAGCAGGCTGCAGCCGAAGTAGAGGAGGAAGCGCAGGAAGCTGTACATGCAGCGCGAGCGCAGGTAGAGGTCAAAGTTATTGTACTTGGTGCGCACTAGCTTGGAGGCGTGCGTGGACCCGCAGGCCGAGTGCATGCAGGTGGTGTGGGGGCCATGGAAGCTGCGCACCCGCCGTGGGATGGGGATCACAGGCATGGGTGGGCTACCGTCCCACCCAGACCCAGGTACAGGCGGAGGAGTCCTCTGCGAGTGCGTCCGGGCAGGGCGTGAGCTTCATTTGGTTGTGGAGCAAAAGGTGGCTCTTACAGGAGCCCAGGATGGAGGCGAAGCTGCTGGTGGTGTCGGTCTGCTGGCAAACCCAGTGGGCAACGTTGTCTCCTTTGAATGCAGCACACAAAAAATAACATTGTTACTGTTTTTGATAATCAAAACGCACACATTGTTGCACACCCAATGCAGGGAATGCAGGCCCTTCGTTTTATAGATACATTTCGGTTTAATCGCATGTCCGAGCATGAAGCTATCAATTGCGTCCTAATGGCTACATCATAGCTAGCACACATGATCTGCACCCCCACCCAAAGAAGCACCTTTCATCCATATTGTGTTGTAGTAATAAGTGATCGTGCAGAACCGATCTTACATGCAACACTACGACGTCTTCCTCCTCACCAACAGAAGCTGCTGTTTGAGCCTCGGCCGACTGGAGCATTGTATCACATTATAAACGGCTGCGACATGTAAACAACACACGGGACTTGTTGTTCTTTTCTTTTCTTTTCCAGGATGCCCGGATTTTTGCCAGCGGCGACGAAGGCAGCGACGGCGAGCCGGTGGTTGTACGTCCTGTCGCAAAATATACGAGTCATCCTGCTGTGACGACAGCTGCAGAGTTAAAGGGGAAGTGCTCGTAAAAGGGAAGAATGCTCGCTTTGTGTTGGTACGATCACCACGCCGGAGTTGTTATTCTGTACGTGTGTGTGCTGTTTTTTCAGATTAAACATTAGATTGGAAAGATTATTATTTTACATTTTTATCAAAGTGAGGTAAAAGTGTGAAATACATGAAACTGCAAATACACAAGATTCAGGGACTAAAACTCCACACAATCACATAGAAGAAACACTTTCTAATTAACTCCAACTTAAAATGATATTTATTTGAATTAATATTTTTACATTTTCTTTCTCTACTACAATTAAGTGAAGGTAAGAGTGTGAAAGTGTGAAATACACAAGATTCAGGGAGTAAAATGACCCAAAAGCATATAGAGAAAACACTTAATTAACTCCAACTTATATATATATATTTATTTGAATTCATATTTTTACATTTTCTTTCTCTGCTACAATTAAGTGAAGGTAAAAGTGTGAAAGTGTGAAATACACAAGATTCAGGGACTAAAATTACCCCAAATCATATAGAGAAAACACTTAATTAACTCCAACATATATATATATATATATATATATATATATATATATATATATATATATATATATATATATGGCCCTGTGATAGACTGGCGTCCTGTCCAGGGTGTACCCTGCCTTCGCCCAATGACAGCTGGGATCGGCTCCAGCCCCCCCGCGACCCTGAATACTGGATAAGCGGTAGAAAATGGATGGATGGATATATATATTTTTTATTTTTTTATTTTTTTTACTTATTGGTAACGCTTTCCCTTGACTTCCAAAAAAAGAAGACTTGACCTGCAAAGGTCACGCGTGCATCTGTAGTCATGTGTCTGTAAATCTCACACAAGGTTGCACAGTGCGTCCACGTGCATGTCCTCACAAGTCTGTGAAGCCTCTACATCAAGTCGCCTAACCTTCATCGTGCAGATTTATGTGTCGGCCGAATGATTACATCCCAGCTATCTGTCAGCAAGCCAGATGGCAGCAGGTGACGGTAAATCATATAATACAGGCTTGGAGAGGGGAAAAAAGAGAGAGTTGATTGCAGTTGTTAATAGCGTGCTTGATCACTTTGCTGGGAATTTAAAAGTGTATTATGCAAACTTGGAAAAAAAAGCAAACCTAATAATATTTAATAAAACATACATTAAACTGTCACTGAGGCTGAATATATGAAATCTGTGTACTTGGCTTTCACATTATGATTGGAGTGGCAGCCAAAGTCTGAAGTCAGCTCTGATCATACAAATTAAGATATTATAGCTATATATACATATTTTTTTCTTTGTCCACAAGCCAACTGCTGCACATTCAGTGTGTTGCATATTAGCCTAAATGGCTCATCATTCCCAGTACTCCATATCTGATAAAGAGTTTTCAAAGCTCGGGGTCATATGTTGAATTCATTGGAAGAGCTGCTTACAGTACTCTCTTTCATTTGCTCATGCAATCATGTGGCCTCTTAATGAACTTTTTGGCATATCAATGCCATCACTGTGACATACGACCTGAAACCAAATGGTCTTGCTTAAAAAAATCATTTTCAATATTAATAAACAGCCACATTAGGGTATTTGTTATAACCGTGAACATTAATCATGGCCTCGTCCGTATCTTATTCGGTTGAAAGTACAAGCTGACACTCTGTTGGTGTGTTATTCCATCACAGCTTATTCATGGGCTACTAGTTCACTTTGTCACTATTCAGTCATACACCAACAATAGTTCACCCGCACCAATCACATCCACTACTGCTTGCAAACGTCAGCATGGTTTTACATTTTGAATAAACACCAATTAACTTAATATCTCTCAAGGCAGAAACTGTTGAACCCTGTCATTATAAGCCCACAAAGTACTTCCTTAAACTTTTATCACACCTATTTGGCAATAACTTTGTTCAGACACTTTCTCTCAACACTTTCTTTTCTATCTTTGCTTGGAATTGGATTTTTGGGTCTCTGGATCCCTTTGAGACTGGAACCTGCTGCACAGATTGTTGTGCTTCGTCTCCCAGCTGAGTTGATTCTATTTGGCAAGAAACTTTTCTGCCTATCTCCCTCTGTAACTCCCTAGAGAGGTGTTCTTATAGTGGGTTGTACTATTTTCTGGTTAGAAGATCAATGGTGGTCATTTAGAGAAAAAAACATACCTTGAGGGGTTATCCTTGCTTGTCGGGTTGTGAAGAGATTCCCTTTTCAGGGATAATAATGTTGGCACGGTAGGAAAGGACACATGTACATTAAAGGGCAAGGCACCAGAATGATCTCCATGTGAGTTCACGTTGATTTGGTTGATTTTTTGATTGTAAAATTGTGCAAGTTTAAGCATTTACTCTATAAACTTTTGTTAAAAATGAAGAGGATATGACCCTGAAGTTGTCCAACACAGATCAGCTCTTTTTTAATGAGTCTAAGAGAGTCACACAAGTTGACCTATTTACAAGGCACACTCATCAAACAGAACAAAGCAGGGTTTGAATTTAGTCATAATGCCAAGTTCCAAATTGGCGTTTCACAATGGGACACCCGCTATAATTTGCTGACAGGAACACTGGCCTACAATAGGAGAGGTTTTCTCTACAAATAACAACCATACCGTGCATAATATTTGCTTGGAGACTTTCCCTTGTTTTCATGTTTATGTCGTCTGAAAGACATTTCTATCCAGTTTTAAATAAAAAGAAACAATTGGATGAAGCTTCCCTTGTTGGATTTCAGCCTAGAGATGGGCACACAAGAGAAAAACATGTTTGATTACTCACCACTGGAGGGAGCTGTTTGTCAAGGTATGCTGTATGCAAGGCTTTCCAGTCCAGCGCTCCTGAGGAACAAGCATATTCAAGGGCATGGCACCAAGCTATCTCTCCTCCTCCTCCTCCTCCTCCTCCTCCTCCTCCTCCTCCTCCTCCTCATATAGGCATATTTGAACAAAATCCAGCTCCTACATTACTGCCGCCTTTGATAAATGGACACATGCAGCACTGCTGGGCTGCAAACGCTTCCAGATTGTGCGAAGTTTGGATGTTTCAGCATCTGGTTAATAACTGCATCCAAGCTGAGGAAGCTCCTCTGTCTCATACCATTATCAAGAAAAACGATGTCGATAAAGCGGATGCTAGTGATTTAGGCATCCAAGTGCCCTTGTAAACGATGTATACTGGTTCTAATCATGCATTATGGCAATATTATTGACTCATATATTTTCTCTTCCAAAACGCGAGGACCTTTGGAGTATTGCCTAGTTTTTCCTGAAGGTGGAGGTCGGTCAGGGGAAGCAGATTCTGTGCAGGTCTAAGTGTCTTTCCAAGTTTGAAAGCAACTGAAGAATGGTGCTTTTAAAGTGTCGTTGCCAAGGCTACTTCTTCATTCACTGACAAACTGCAGAAGGCCAAATGTTCTCTCTACTCGTAGCCTTGTGGAGTGGCAATTGCGATCCACAGCCAGCCCCCCCCCCACCCCCCACCCCTCAAACCTTTGCCAATACATTGCCATCATGACCCGAAGAGTGTCTGGAGTAAGCAAGATTAAAGGGGCAACACGTCAAAATCCTCTTTGACTCCTCCAAATACACTTGGGCTAAATCAATTAATTCATTAACTAAATAGAGGTCACAGCCAATAGCCGAGCTAAGACAAATTAAATCAATTAGTCGGGCTAATAAGAAAAGGGAGACTTTAATTAGTGAAAGTTTAATCAAAGCCATGTTTGCGCTGTGCTGAGTTATGAAGCAATGGATCTCCTATAGAAAAAGATCCATTAGGCCTGCCAGACCAAACTTTAGCCACACATATGGAAATATATACGCGTGTCCCTGTTTTACGTGCTTGTATGTTAGCTCATTTTATTAATAGGAGTTTCTGCCCTCTTTTATTTGTTTCTAAGGGATGTAACACTAAGTCTGAGCATGTTTTATTCATTTATGAGCGTTTTTAAAAAGTAGAGTGAATACAATTAAAGGATTAGAAAAGTTCCTAACACCGATCCACTCTCAGGACAGTTAGGTGTGCGGAGGATGCCAAGCCTCGGAGAGCAAATTAACTACCCTATTAAACTAATTAAAGTAAAGCAGGATGCAGCCACTCGGGTCAGAGAGTTGCTTCCAAGTTTCTTTTGCTATATAAAGCTGAATTATTAAGGAAATAGCCCCAAGGCCGTTCGAACACTTTCAATCATCCGCAGTGTTCTGTTTCTCCTGGTTTTGTTCAGCTCTTGGGCATGTGTGTGTCTGTGAAGTGCATGCATCTGCGAGTGTGTTTCATAAGCCTGTCAAGCCATCTGTTTTCATCAAAACCTGCTCCTGTTGCACCAGAGATCCCGAGTACTCAGCTGACCAGATGTTACTTTGAACTATTGTAGCTCAAAGTTTTTGCTGGTCGTTTTGCACCAACAACTTTGAACAAAAAAGGGAAAAAAACACGAGTTCCCATGTGTGATAGTTTATGTGGTACTTTGAGAGCACCTTGGGGACAAGCTCATGTTTGGAATTAAATGATGTTATCCAACATTTTCATTTCAATAATGCACTTTCCGCCTGCAGATTCTGCCTATAAATAGCACATTATGAAAGAAAACAGAGGCTGGTTCGCATTGATGCAGCTCTTTCCCTTTTGTTCTGTCTTGTCTCCCACATGTGGCTGGATTGGGCCTGGCTAGTGTTAATCCTTGGCATAAGTGGGCTAGGCTGGATTATCGATTATCTGTGAAACATCTGCACGCGTGGATGAGAGGGTGGCGAAGCTGCCTGTGAAACTCGCCAAGACGCCACATATAAGATCATCAGCAGATCTCCCAATTCTGTCAACTTGCTATTTCGGCACACAACAGAATATACAGTCATCATTCTTTAACTATAGGAGTTCAATAAAAAAAGGTTTAATATAAAATATGTTAAGAGCATTTTCAACAAATTACAAAACTATTTTTGGCCACAATAAGGAAATAGGATTAGTAACTCTATTCCTCGATAAATAAAAGACTATTGACTACTAATATTTAAAGTCTTTTCAAGAACTTTACTTCACTGCCTATTTGTCAGCACAAGCGGTCTTGCTGCTCATCGTGAGCCCCAACAAAACCAGGACCCGGGTTTGTGTTTTGCATTTTGCATATAGACTCATTTCTATCTGCATAGAGCCATTAGTATGCAGGGATGATTTAGAGGGCAGGGGAGACTGGGAGATTAGGCCTGATTCAGTCCTCACTGGGGGAGTTTGAGGAGGGAGGAGGTTTACATCAACAAGCCCTGATTTACGTTGGTGAACAGATGGCGGAGAAATTGCTCTGTTTGGAAAAGATGTGTAATTTATTTCAGTTGATATCGAAGAGAGGGAGAATGTTTCTGGTAAATTCCATCAACCCCATCATTACATTTATCTCGTCTTTTACTGTTCTTGGTCGAAGCTATTTCTTTATAAATGAGCTGAAAAAATATCATGACACTCGATAATAATGTAACCTTGGGAGCTAACGACAGCACCCTCTTTCATTCCTTCTTAAGGCAAAACACCTGTGCCGATGGTTTTCTATGTAAAATCCAAACCACAGGCTGCATCTTGACACATCGACCCTGGAAAAGCAGCAATTTCATCACATTTGTTCCTCTGTTTGGCCCCTCTCAGCTACTGTACCATTCTATGATGTGACGCTGTGACATGGGCATGTCTAAGTGACAATAAGCTCTTTAAATTTGGTACAGGCATGCCATGAGGGTTTAGTCAACTCCCTGAGTTTGGCCTGTCCGCCCCACCGTGTCTGGAACGACGCCCCTCTCTTGTCAATTAAGGATCCATACACTACCATTACATCAAATAAGTGGAAACATGATACAGTCACCACATACTGGATCTGATCAATACAGGCCACTGCCACTTCCCCATCCACACACACACACACACACACACACACACACACACACACACACACACAGCATTTTAGTACATAATTGATTTATGGAGATTCAGCCTGCAGAAACATATTGATCCGCATGAGGCAGTTTTGACGGAATATGGTGATTTGACATTTTCATGATTAATATACACAAGTGGTCCCAAACGTAATATTTAGTACGTTTAAGACTGAGAACTGCGACAGCAAAAAGTTACTCGCGAACTCCAAAACAGGCGAGCAGGGTCCGATCATTTATTTATAAAGTGAAGTGATCAAAGTCCCGCTGATTTTAACAAGCGTGTGGAGGGAGAAAGGTCAGTGCTAACGAGGGTCCCTCAGTGAAGGGCGTGCCAATACAAGCAGTTAAAATGGAGATTGGTTAGAAACCTACGGTGTGAGATACGGCTGGATGTCAGTCTGTGTGTGTGTGTTTAAGGAGTGCAAGTGAAAGGATACCAGTGAGGTAAGGCTCCAACCACCAGCCGCCATTAGCCTGATTGGCCTGAGAGGTCAGCAGGGGTCAATTGATGGGTCAATCACATTGTCGATTTGATGACCCAACCACATTGGTTTGGCAAATAGAGGGCTGGACGCCGGACACGCTCGCCCTCCCCTCCCTCCCTCCGCCTGAGTTATTGTGCACGCTGGGGCTACGTTACATTAACGCAGAAAAATCTATCCGATCACTTATGCTGATTTACGCCCGGGCTGCACTGCCCCGTCAACCCTCTTGACCAGCTCAAGAGAACATTTTTAATGCAGGAAGATTTATGCTGCAAATTACTCCACAGTGGTAAAATACGAGTGCATGAGATCTGACATCTGAGCAGCGTGTGTTGGTGTCGGCCTCTTTCAAAGCCGACCCGCTAAGACAATGTAAAGATTTATCTAAGATCTCTTTCATGAAACAATTACAATTTACTTCTCTTTTCTTTTTTTCTCACTTTTGTATCAGTTACCATCGATTTACAGTCAAAAGCTCGACCATCATGTGGCTGGGATAGAAAACACAAGATAAACGCGCCAGTTTCCGATGTCCGTCTCCTAATCTGTAGCAAAGTGCCAGGAGATCTGTGTGTCTTTATCGGTGATACAGCAAGTACAAAAGTACCCGAGCTCGGGTACCATGTTCCTCTGAACCTAGCGACTCAAATCTGTCTGAGCCACCGGAAAGAAATACCTCCACACGCTGCTCCCAGCGACATGATGTCAGGGGTCAACAGGTTAAGGGTCAGGAAAGCGGGTGACCTAACCTCATTGCATCATTGCCACCAAAGTAGCAATGAAATGATTAAAGGGGGGCAACCTGTTACCCTACATTTTGTTAATATGACTCTTTTCTTATGACCTGACTGCAAAAAGAGCCAAAGTCAAAGTCAATGTAAATAATCCAGCTGACATTTGCAAAAAAGCGAATTAGAAAAAAAATCCTACACATTACCGACTCAATATTAAGGCCACATATCTAAACAAATGTCTTTGTTCCCCTCCTTTAATACAATGTACTAAAATAACGTAAATGATAAGGATGACGCAATATGGAAACATAAGAGAGAAAAAAATAGGTCAACAGACGAGAAGCACAAAGGAGAGCAAGGTAAGAGATGTTAAAAAAGGCGAGGATGTAGAAGTGGATGTGAACAGTCTTAGCCTTTCTGTTCATTTTCAAAACCTTTCAGTCATTTTAAGTAATTGGCAAAAATATACAAGAAGCCAGCGTAGGAGGGAGAGGTGCACACTAAATGTCGAGTGGTTCAGCATGTCTGAAGAGACAGAAGGCATAAAGGTATTTCAGAGACCGAAGCAAGCAAGTTTGAGTTACGATGACATACGAGCACAATACATTCTCACTCCCAAGTGGACGAATATGTCAAATACTGGGCCTGATGAGGTACACACTCTCACACACTTTACACTTTACACATGCTTTTATGCACTAAGGCCACGAGAGGGTTTACATGGGAGTGAGCTGAGAACCTGGTGGGTCACTGAGTCCCCGTCGAGTTGGGGTGAGAAAAAGGAACACAGTTGCTGTAAAGTTTTAACGGGAGCTGCTATTTTTTTTTTTACACTGTTAAATCTACATGGATTGACTTTTTGGGGAGCAGAGCAACACGCTGTAAACACAACATATTTATCATCTGATAAAGTTAATACGGGGAACATTTTACTGCTCCCTTGTCACTCGTTGCAGTGGCTCCTTCTGTCCACTTACCCTCCACCTGGCACTATGACTTCACTTCCTGCTTTTACACCACTTTCTCCTACATTTCCCATCTCCACCTTGTGCTCCAGACGTCAGCAGCGTCGTATCTCATGTTACCTCGCTATAGTTGATGTGACATTAGAGATTAGCGATTCACGAAACTCGCTTAACAACCTCTCTCTTATCGGAAGACATTTATCAGCATTTTTCTCCTCACTTTTTTTCCTGCAATTTTAAACATAAATGAATGAAGCAAATGGAACAGAAATCAGGTGAGGATATCAGTCGTCCAGGCTGCCGTTTTGACAATAGCTGTGTTGGGCAGCGCTGCAGATCATGTATCCAGCTTCACACACGGTGACCCCGGCTTTTCAGGTTTGCGGTTACCTCCAAACTCCTCCAATATTAAACACAGACGTCTATTATCTGCAACTGGTCTCCCTTTACACACGCAGAGGCACACACACACACACACACACACACACACACACATGCACGTATTCGAGTTGTGTGCCTGTGTGTGTGAACTGTAAGGACAATGGATGTGCTCACAATGAAATATTCAGGAAAGAGCAGCTCATAGCCTGAAAGGTGTTGGGGGGTCACACCACCAGGAGGAAGATGAGGAGAACGAGGAAGGAACATGTGTGCTTTAAACACGCTTCCTTTCCTTTTCCTTGTTTCCTGCTCCAGCCTTAGCTTTAGCTTTGAGCTCACATCCTTTAGCTTAATATTTGTGATGTTTATTCTCTCTTTCATCTATGGTCTAGGGTCTATGATTGTATTTTAATTGTTCAAAATCAGCATTTCCACACAGAGAGATGATTCCTACCGGGATAATTAGAGTTCCTCCACAATTCCTAACATGTGCTACAAGAGCAGACTTGCTTCGGAGCTTGTGGTGGCTTATCCTGCCCAGGTGGGGTTTTGTCCCAGTCAGCTCGCTACAAAGAACGTTTAGCCTCTCCTGAATAATCCAATGAGAGCATCCGGTAGATGGAGGCCTGGGGTTGGAAACCCGAGAGCGACATCTGACACATACGTACAGAGGGGAGCCGGGGACTGGATGACTTCAGGTGGTTGGTTGTGTGGTGGCGGTGTGGTTCCTGGACATGTCACTTAACCCAGAGCTCTCTCAAACCCCCCCCTTTACTCCCTTGTTGATGCCTAAATGAGGCAGAGTAGTGGTCGAAATGAACACACACTCTCACCTGGCCTCGAATCTTTCAGTTTACTCATATTCATTCTGGATGGGATGTCTTTCTCTGGTCTGACTCGTGTGTTTCCTCTACTGTGTGTGTGCATCTGTGAACTAATATGCTGAAGAAATGCTAAAAAAAAAAAGGATTGCGGAATATTAACTCATGCAATAAACTCTGATGCCATTAAAAAAAAAAGAAAAATTGCAAATAAAGCAAATAAAACATATGATAAATGAATACAGGCAGGCATTTTGAGAAACGCAATGTTGCACCTTTTTCGTCCATTTCCCACCAAAGCACGTCACGGTGTAGTCCGGCCACGACAGAGGTTCATGTCCCAGCTGTCAGGCAATCACAATTACTGTATATTTGTTGGCCACCTCCACGACTCGCCCTGAACGCGGCGCTCAGTAACTTATCGCCCCGTCCCTAACCTTTCTGGGCAGACGGAGCATCTATCATCTTAAAGTGCGATCTATTCCGGTCCACCTTCAGTCAGGAAGGGAAAGGCCCGGGCCAGTGTGTGTGTGTGTGTGTGTGTCGGCACAACTTATGGGCTGTCAGCATAAAGTGCAGAGCCTTGCCGGAAACTGACAACCACTGAATGACTGACAGGGACATTGCGCTATTACATTCCCTATACGTGTGTGTGTGTATGTGTGTGTGTGTGTGTGTATAATCATGCACATTAAACCTCCCTTCAGTTATATTTCTCTCTTTGCCCTAAAGGATCTTTCTGTTTTTTTGATTTTTTTATGCTACTTGTCACGTAGTGGAGCAGCGTACACAACCACCACTTATCATTATGATGGCTTCAACGCTGTCACCTGGAAATGTGACTCTGGGAAATTAGACAAGCCTTCTTTAATCATTGCTGCAGTAATGGCGTTCATCCTTTTCCCAAGACTCCTATAATTGTTTCTGTTTACATTTTAATGTACCTCTATATATTTCCACATCTTACGCCCCAAAACACATCAATCTCCCTTGGCGGCGACACCCAATGCCTTACACAAGTTGAAATTCCGCTGTCATCGTGCTGCTTTATCGGGGCACCTCTGTCGCTTCTCCGCGTCGCTCATATTCTCATGTTTTCTCATACATGGCTCCTCCTCCTTCATTTCTCCTTTTCTACTCCTTTTCCCCCCACTTTCAAACGTTCTCGCCTCTTTTTCCACTCCCTCTCTCCACCATGTGAGCCCTCGCTCCATCCCCCCCCCCCCGCCGACCCTCCTCTTTCCCATCAGCACCCAGGGGCTGATGAATGCGTGGCCTACTATTGATCGCGATGGGTGATGGATGATGGCTGGGAGATGAGTGATGGGGTGCAGGCGAAGGTGCCAATAAGGGGGCAGCCGGAGGGTGGGGTCTCCCCTACTGCCGCTAATGGGAGAAGACTAGGGGAGACGGCCGCTCAGCCCCGCCTTTCTCAACCCTGACCGCGCTCGCCACTGCGTTTCGCCTCTGCTTTGCATTTCCTTCCCACACACAGCACCTATGGGTCACGCGTTTGTGTCCTGCTTGAGGCAGGCCTTGCATTGCACCCAGCGTGTGTTTGTGCATGATTGTTTTGTGTGATTGCATGAGGTTCTCAGAATGTATTCCTGTATGTGTGGAAAAAAGGGGTAAGGGTGTGTAAGTGTGCATCAAGTGTGTATGAGCGTGGGTGGTTCTAGGGGGGAAGAGGGGGAGGGAGGGGGGGTAGCCAAGTGGTGGTTAGTACGAAAAGATGATGGATGATGGGGCAGGAGGGGAAGACTGCTTCGCAGCTCCAAATTGATATCCCAGCAAATGTTTTTGTCTGCTGTGAAAAATGGTGCTGCAACCCTCATCTCCACTGCCCCCCCTCCCTCCCCCCTCCCCTCACCTCCTCCCTCCCCCTCTGTGGTCTCTCTTCTCTCTCTGCAGTGAATCACACCCTGCAATCCATTTCCAGCACCCAAAGCTTTCCTTCCCGCTCCCCGGTATCCTGACAGCAGCTGATCACCGCATTGGCCTCCTGGCTTTCTGCTCACTTTGTATACCTGGCTCTCATTTCCTTGTTGCCATAGAAACCTGCCTGGGATTATTGTTCATCACCCCCTCGTCATTTATCCCTTTCTTTGCTCTTGCCCCTCCTGGCGCAGCATTTGGAGAAAGCTACCTATCAGAGTGGACTATCGGCTGTGTTGGGGGAGGAGTGGAAGAAAAAGTTAAAAGTCCTCCGGGGAGAGGCGGCGGATTCTCTAATTGAGTGGGAATATGGTGGAAGTTTGGTAATAGAGCCATACGGTTCAGAAAGGGGTGACAGATTCTTCAAACGTAGCCTTTTTAGAATATTGCTTTGAGCAAATGTGTGAATAAATAGATAATTAAGAGTCAAAATAAGACTACGGAATAAAAAAATGTATTCAAATGTATGTGAAAGCAATTGTTGGCTCTTTGTAACTAATTTTGCATTTCACATTTATTCGGACAATTTTGACTTCTATGCGTTTTAAGGTGGATTTATCCCACCACAACAATGGAACTCCAGCATGTTTTGAGAGATAATTCATTTTCATTTTGTACAAAAATAGATGGAAACTATTAGAGATAAAAACTAAATAAATTGGTATTTCTCCTTTCTAGTAAATTGGCGAAAACATGAAAAACCTCTGATTTGGTGTTTTATGTGTAAAATATAAGGTTAGACTATTTAAACATTTCTCTGACACATAATATATATTTCAAGTATGATTTTCTGTTTAACCTCCTAATAAAGAAGATAGGATATCCTGGCAGGCGTTGGCTTGTCTGATCATCTGACCTGCCTTACTACGCTGAAGCAATGTCGCCACATTCCCACAACTCACTGATTGCTTTGGTGAGCACAATAAAAACCCAATCGATAGAAAAAAAAGTAAGACCCATGTTGTAATAAAGCGGCACTTTTCTTTAATAGTCTATCTTTGTTTGGGTTGCTATTGCCTTGCCGTCTGTGCCGTCTGTGCCGTCTGTGCCGTCTGTGTGGGTTTAAAGGACACGTTCACGCCATCACCGTCTATGCTTTATGGCTGTGTGGAAAATCAAGTGCTCGGGATGAGAAATGAGAGAGTAATGTTGGGAGAAAGGGATCAGAGAGTTGAGAGATAACAGGAGAGATACATGCAGGGATGAGCTCACTTCTTTTGCGGTGCTTAAGGAGAGAACCATCTGCAGGAGAGATTTTGCCTCAGATTAGGAGTGAGGCGAGGCTCCAGTGGAGAGGATTACGCCCGCGAAACAGAAGCAACACTAATAGAGGACAATCCAGCTGCCTGGCCTGAACCAGCTCTGCCATCCACCCAGGAAGACAGAGTAGCAAAAGAACCCCCCCGAAAAAGAAACACACACACAGAGACACATAAACTCTGCAGTAAAACACACATACTAATATTAAAAGTAGATTTAAGGGTTCTTGAAACCAGCTTCAATGAGGCAGTGAGCCAAGAGCAATATTTGGGAGACAAGTGATAAGTATTTGCCTGTGCAGATCTTATTATTTATCCCCCTGACTGTATCTGGAACGCCTTGTTAATTTGTCTGTTTTAAGCACTGTTTTCATCACTGAAAATAACAACTAGATGATCAGAAAGTGACAGAATTATGATAAACATTCACTAATATTTTCGAGAACATGGCCGTCTATATCTCTCCTGTTTTCTTCTTTTTGATCAAAGAAGCAAACCCTTTGACGACAGCAGTTTGTCTCAGTTGCATACTGTAAATGTGAGGATAGAGTCCGGCTATGTTTGGCTCCAGGATATGTCGTAACTCTAATCCTAGTTCACTAACTGGGCTGCCCAGTGAAGGGGCCAAGAAGCCTACTCCCATAAGACCAATCTCCCTGACATCTGGGCCTCTGCCTTTCTCTGGGCCTAAGACAGATGTTGGATGATTGTTAAGCTCCCAGGGTTCTTAGGAAAGGAGAAGTGAGAGTTGGCCACGGTTTTGACTGAAGTATGACAAAAGGTTTGTAATGGTAGAATGGAAGGCCCGCTGAAAGAGAATGTGGTGAACTTGGTTTTGGAAGACACACTTACCTTGTTTGGTCCGGACCTTCAGACTTTTCAAAATTGCAGATGTGAAATATGCTCTGGGACCAAAGGACCACAATTTGGTCCAACCAAAAGAGGTGGTCTAGGTCTGGATCATACTGAACCCTTTTTCCGTGTGACCATTTCTATGGGATGGTATGAAATTTCGGACCAATTAGAAGAAGTTAGAGGCAGCTAGCTGTCAAAGAAGAAGAAGAAGAAGAAGAAGAAAGAAGAAGAAGAAGAAGAAGAAGAAGAAGAAGAAGAAAAAGAAGAGTCATGGCGGAGACAAGATATCTAAGCCCATGAAGGTGATGATGACGAGCTGTACTTTGTGGTCAGGAGTAATATTGCTAAAATAAGATGCTAACTGAGATGGTGAATATTGTAAAAAATACACCTGTGGAATATTAGCATGTTTATTAGCGTTGAGCCTGATAGCATGATGATGTTTAGCTCAAAGTGATGCTGTGCCTTCAGCCTGCAGCGTCACAGAGCAGCAAAAAGACATTAGTTTTGTTATTTAACACAAGGATGTTACACATGTTCTTTTTAGTAAAATAATACTATAATAATTTACTAATAAATTCAAGCACACAGACAAAGGTCGCACCAGAGTTCAGCTTAGAAAAAACCCTTCTCTGCTGCTTCGTCAAATCTAACTTGCCATCAGCTGTTTTCTAACCACAGAATGACCTACTGTGTTGGACATTCAGTCAATGCAAACATGCGAAAACTCCTATCAGGGTCGTTTTCCTGCCCCTGCTGACTGTAACACTCTCCTCCAGATTTACAGTTGGGAGGTCAGAACACTTGTTATTCGAAGGCGACGTCAGATTTATGGACTTTGGGTGAGTCTCTCCGCTCAGCCGCTACTGAAACACATCACGGGAATACACACACAGACAGTTAAACACAGCAGCTTCCACTTATGTTTATTATAAGAATAAAGTCCACAACTTTGGTGGTGATATTTCTGGGTGTCTTTAGTGAAAAAAGCTCAAGACAACCTAATGTACTCGACCTGCTGAGCACTCTCACTTCCTATGGATTTTAGTTTATCTCTGCAATTACCAAACGTTCTTTCAAATAGCGAATACTTTCAAACTCCTGTTACTCGTGTATATTTCAGCCCAACAACATTTTCTGATTCTACATACCATAGGCTAAAGTAAACCCACCTTGTTCACCCCATAATGTCCTGTTGTCTCTCTATAATAGCCATGATATAGTTTGATTGGTGGATTAAACACTTATCCCTCCCCTCAGTCCGCCTTATTGATTTCCTCCCCCCACACACACCTTTCTCAACCCCCCTCTTAAAGGTGAGGTGGATGCATGGTCTGATAAATGGCAAAGGATTGATTCGTATTTAATTAACAATTTGCCGGAGACTCTCTCTCCCTCCCCATCCCCACCCCTCTCTTCCTCCGTCCCAGACGGCTCGCGAGACACGCAATGAGGAGAGCAGAGGTGATGCATGGGTAATTTATAGTCTGATCAATAAGTCCTGGCCTAACATCTACACCGCCTGGATATGAGGGCCGGAAGGAGTGTCAGGGTCCACAAACGAGGACGAGGGTGAATGTTGGAAAAGCAAAGAGTGACAGGAAGAGAAAGACGGATGGAGGCAGGCAGAGAGGAACGTGGAGACAGAAGCTCAGAGAGAACGGTGTGGAAATCATGTTCGGAGATCGAAAAGTGAATGAAAATGACAACGTTCAGATTCTGAAAGGAAGGGGAGGAAAGGACTGATGGATGACACAGTCGAGAACGTCAAAAAACGAGCAGAAGCATGAAGGAAATCATGAATAGAGTTGAGATGGTTTTTGCACTAGTTTCAGTGCATTTACAACAGAAAGCCTGTCAGTCAACTGTTGAAATGGAAATATTACATACATAATTATTAAATCAAATTAATCACTGCTGTGAATCAGCTTTAGTCACTTTATAGTCAATATAAACGGATGCATTTAAAGCTGCTTTTAAAACAATATGGGAGATATTCTTTTACAAACAACTTCTTATCTATTTCTATTTATTGATTAGTCATTGACATATGAATATGTTGCAATCATATAAATAATTTATAATTTTATCATTGCATGACATGTTATTTTAAGACATCACGTGGCCTTATTTGTGATTTTGAGTATTTATTTGTATATTTTTTGCCATTTTATAGACCAAACAATGAATATTTCAATAAAGAAAATGACCAACTGATTAATAAAGGATGAAAATAATAATTTGCTGTTTCCTTGTTTGAACTAAATAACACACACTCCACCTCACTTTAAGGTGCTGTTATTCTCTGATACAACCATCAGGGGGCAGTGCTGAGTGCATAGCCATATTATCTATGTTCCTCTATAAACCCGCACACAGAGAACAGAAAAGAAAAGAAACATGAAAAACAACTCTTCAAGCCACACACACACACACACACACACACACACACATATATACATATATATATATATAATTTTCCTGAAAGTAACGAGACACACATACACGATACAAGTGTTTGCATGACTTTAGAGAGGCAACAAATTAATTTACCCAGAATGAACCTGGACCAAGGTGACAACAAAGACAATTAGTTCTTGCTGCTCCACCCCCCCATTAGGATCACTGGATCTGGACACCCACACAGACGAAATGGGCCGCTTAGTGGGCACAGCGTGGGATGGGACCGCAGCATTTACAGCCCTCCCCATAAAAGTGTTTTATCACATATCTTGTAATGCAACACATTAAGGGTTGCTGTTGTTATTTCCAGCAAGGTCATTTTTACCCTCTTCCCCCTGCATCTTACAGTCTACCTCCCTCTCTCTCCCCTCTCTCTCTCTCTCTCTCTCTCTCTCTCATGATGATATTATTATGCTCATAAAGGTGTGAACGCTGGGAAAATATACACATGTAGGAATAGCAGAGTGCTGCATCGTGACAAGGTTATCTGTAGCATCGCAGCGTGTGTCCCACATTTCCAACCAGGGTTTATCTGTGTGTCTGTGTTTGTGTGTCGTCTGTGTATACACTTTATTTTTTTCTTCTTCTTCGGTTCAGCCGATGTGCACATTTCTTTGTTGGGGGAGATTATGTGAGACGTGTGTGCACGAAGTTTGTGCTCACTGTGTGTAGTCAAGTGTGTTTGCACAATCGTCTGTCACCGTTGAACTGCTTTTGAGTTTATCTTCGGATTATCAATCCGGCCAGACCTACTTTTACCTTTTATCTGTATATTTAGCCCCTTCTTTTTATTCAGGTTTTTCATTCAGTCATCATCTTAATGAACACATATATGTATTTTTCTTTTTTTATATTATTATTATTCCTCCCTTCATATTTAAGTCCATGGGCTTTTCTGGTAATCCTATCAGTTCGGCCTTACCCCCTAACCCCACAACTCTCCTCCAGCCTCAAGCAGTAATAAAAGAAAAGCATAATCCAGTGTTTAGAAATATCAGATTTGCTTGTTGGAATCCAATGAGCCATGTTGGATTAAGGATGGCCTAGGCTGGCCCAGAGGCGTGTCTCTGAGCCCCCTGGTGATCATGGCTCTGGATGGGTGGAGAGAGATGGAGAGGTAAGTGTGAAAAACACTTCCTGTTGGAGACAATAAATAAATAAAAAAAATCCTAAATTAACACATTTTTTCCCCCAACCTGCTTGTTTTTTTGTGGGGAGAACGGGGAGAGATTGTGTGTGTACTTTGATTTTTTTTTGTGCAAGTGTGTGTGTGTGTGTGTGTGTGTGTATAAGGGTGATCAAGACAGAATGTGTGTGTGTGCATCCATGTTATTTATGGCTGCCAGGATTTGAGATGATAGAACCGGAAATTGGGCGGCGTTTTCATTTTTTCCCTTTCCTATTTTACTGCACCCCGCTCATTTCTTTAATACCCTCTAAAATGTAAATCCGTATGCACACATGCATCCTGGACAATGCCCCCGATGTGAATTTTATGTAAAACGTACCCATAACTCTAGCCGACGGTGTAACATATGACTCTGTGTAATTTCATTACGTAAAAAGGGTTTTGTGTTTGTTGGGGAGCGGCGTGTGTGTGTGTGTGTGTGTGTGTGTGTGTGTGTGGGCATGTGTTCTGTTTGCTGTTGGGAGTTAAGAAGATAGAAGAAGTGATTATAAGTAAAGCTTTGTGTTTGTGTCATGCCTGTGGTTGTGTGGAGGGTCGAGGTTGAGAGTGTGTCGGCATCAGGTTCACAGAAATGCAAAGTGGGCATTAAATAAAGAGGGGAGCCTTTCATTGACATTAGAATAATCCAAACTGTTTTTTTGTTGGGAGATTTGACCGTGCACTTTAATCTACATATGGGACTAAATTGGAAAGGTCAGATCCCAATCATTTGTGATATTGTAATGTAAAACAGAGGCAGGTCTTAGCTTCATTGCACCTCATGAGAGACATAAATAAAGATTAGAAATGTGTTTTATTTTGTTGAGTATTTTTTTATTATACTGTTTAAAAACAGGGGGTCCATATACCTGTAATCCCACACAAGCACAGATATCATGAAATATATAATTTTATAAACAAGATCATATTCCATATTTAAAGACCAGTGTTTATTTAACTGTATGTCGTTACAAAACAAAGATGCTGCTTAATTGCAAGGTGCTAAAATAGCTAAATGAAATTATCAATAATTTAAAAATTAATAAATATAAAAAAACACACACTGTGCATATATTATTGAATTGAATTGAAGGGACTGATGCATGTATTAATGAAAGTGTGTGTGTTGTTATCACTCTGCATGTCCTTGTGGATGGAAGCATGCATGTTAATATTTCATCATCCTGCTCTGCTTATGTCATAATTCTCATCAATGTCCTCTCATCCAATTAGTCTGATTAGAGGTTTGACTGAGCATTTCTTGTTTTTCCTGCATTGTTGTTCCCAAAGTTGTGCCCTTTCTGGATTTTATGATGTGTGGGTGAAAAAGGCTTGTAATGTAGCTGTAGAAATGAATGAAAATATAGCCATGTCACTGTCTGTTATATTCTCTCTCTACATAAACAAGCATACGTTGCACACGCATGGGAACGCCAATGCACACACACAGACGTGCACCTTTTCTTTGATGAAGGACCTGCCAGTCTGTAATGTGGAAATCATGCTCTGGTATTGATTGGGGTGGTGTGCTGTTTAGCAGCAATGGCAGCGAGACCATGAGGATTTTTGTTTGTACCTATATATTTGTGTGTGTGTGTGTGTGTGTGTTTTATGTGCCCCTGTGTTTGTGTGTGTGCTGTAGCAGACACTCCAGTCTATTGGATTGAGATTCATTCGCTATTTAAGGGTCAGGGTTCGGGCCACGTGTGCGCTGCATGCCTCACTGATCAATACCGCCGCCACACACCCTGCCTGACCCCAGCATTTTGTCACCGTAAATCCTCAAGCTCCCTTTTCTCCTGTCCCCCCCCCCCCCCCTCCTCCTCGTCCTCCTTTTTTTTCCTTAAGTCATTGAAAGAATTGATAGATTCAAGGGGGAGCACTTTGTCAGATCTAAATACATTTAATGTAGCCGGGGATGGCTCTTTGATGTGTAATGCTGGTTTTGTCTCAGGAGGGATGTGTCATAATATAACATGCCACAAAGAAGAGGAGGGTTGAGTTTGCATGAGGGGGAAGTTGGAAAAGGGTTTTGATGGTGAAATTATTAGGAACGAAACTGATCTAAACCTCTCCTACTTATTTTTGCAAAAAAAAAAGTGAATTTTTTTCTACATAAAAGTTAGTCAATCCATAAGGGTTCATAACCGATAAAATTGCAATGAACCAAAGAATATGGTTCATTGTATGTAAATGTAAATGTAAATATATGCAGATTTTTTTGTGTTGTAACAAACATTAGGAAGGTGTTTTTGGTAAATAGGATATAACACTATTATTTCCTTTCTATATGTCTGATGGTAATTCCTTTACACACAGGCCTCCTTTTCTGCATCTAAATCCTTTTTTCTACCATTAACACACACACACACACACACACACACACGCACACACACACACACACACGCACATCTCAGTAAGTAAGCAAATACATGCACGTGCAGGAATAAAAACACACAGCACATTTGCCCTTCCTCGGTGTCCTTCACACACGCTCCTCATTCCATACAAGATGCAAACACGGTGCCCCTTCACCTCCCATCACATCTGCTCTACATACCTCCCTCCCTACCTCCAACCTCTCCTTCCTTCCTCCTCTCCTTCCTTCCTTCCCTTCATCTCTGGGACGATGGTGGCAGCCGTCACACCGTGCAGACGTGTCTGCCTGTCTCCTTTGATATAGTGGCATAAGGTTTGCCTGATCACCAAGGTCAGGGACGGACAATCTATTCAATCCACTCATTATTATTAGGGGTATAAATAAATTCGGATGAGAGACTGCACCTTGAACCTTGAACCTTTACCCCGAGCTGAAATTTATCTTTTTACCATTTCCCCCCTGTTGCTTGGTGACAAAAGGCGTCTCCTCCTCCACCTCCCTCCCTTGTGTTCTCCGGTCCAAGTGTGCAACAAATCCATTAAGTGAATGAGATGCATGCTGCCACTCTGCATACGCAGCATTAACAGATACAGTTTCCATATTGACTGATATCTTGTTCCACGGTGGAATGAGACGGATGTACCAGCTTATGTATGGCAGAAATATTGTTTTTTTTTTTATTTATTTTTGAAACAAACACAAAATAATCCAGATTAGTTATCTCATCTTGGTCAATTTAAGTATTGATATGCATCTTCAAACCCCTTATATTCGACAAAAAGTTTGGCTACAACAAGTGAGAAGTTGCTTTGCTTCAAATAGACTTTGAGAGCGACGTCTTACCATGTCTTTTGAAAAGATATGTCTCGACTGTGTATCTGGTAGTTACAACATATAAACCTTTTCAGAAACAGTATCTCAGCTTACAATCACCAACACTGTACTGTATTCTGCTCCAGCGTTAACAATAGTTTGCCGTCTCCCTCTTGCTTTTGTCCCTGATCCCCCCTCCCCTCCCTCCCTACCCCCAGAAACCAAATTATAAAATCATCGAGAGCATGATGAGATTGCTGCTCGGTTATTAATCTTCAATAAATACATCTTGACCCAGGGATTAAGTGTGTGCCCTCTCCACCCACCCACCCCCCGCCCCCCTTCTACCCCAACACACCACCCTCACTCGCTCATCTCTCCAGAGATGCTTTGACAGGAATTATGGGGGAAAAAAGAAAAAAAAAAAAACAACAGCCAAGGGTTGAGGAAGAGCGTGGCTGGAACAAATGTTCCAACCTGGATTGTCTGTTTGGCGACTGATGGCGGCGACCTTGGGGGGCCGTCGGTGCCGAAGCAGAATTACTTCTTCTCGCTGGGAAAGACAAATAGCAGAGCTGGAAACAGTCAGATGGAAACCTGGCACTCATGTTCAGGATCGGTGCAATGAATGAATTTACAGACGTGTTATTTTTCACAGGGTTACAACATCCTCGTCTCTCAGAAATGTAGAAAAATGGTGTAAAACCAACATTTTATTGCACCAGCTCATCGTCAAAGTAAAACAATACTTCACACACAACTATATAGCATCACTTATTAATTAGATATGCATTGGAAATCATGCTGAAATTCTATATGGTCATAAAAACAGGGAACTCACTACCAAACAGACAGAAAAATCCACTCTATGATCAAATGTTGTTCTGTAGTTACTGAACATTGTAACAGAGTGAGCTCTACATGGTGGATATGGTTGGAATATTTATTTTTTAATTAACATTTTGACTTGGATAATGTCAGCAAACAAAAGTGTCAAAATTGCATTATTGCTTCATAGATTCACTTCAAGTCGATTTAACAATCTAAATCTACCTCAAGGTATCTCTTTGAGTGTTGAGTGGTGGATGACAGGAAGCTCCATTGAATGATGAACATACATACATATCTTGAAGAGATACATGTTGAGCAAAAAAACACTTCCTCAATGTTCTGCCCTCTTTTCCCCACCGTAAAGTGATAATCAAATTAAAAGGTGGACAATCAAACACACAGGCCTCCTCCTCCTCCTCCTCCTCCTCCTCCTCCCTTTTCATGCAACATAAGTGAGCATCCCTTCCGTTGCCACTTCAACTGTTGGCTTCAAAAGCAACAATTATACTCAGTGATTTATCACCTCCTTCAGTCAGAGATCAGAGACGCTGTGCCGGGTCGAGCCTCTTTGATGAGCATTGTCAACTCAAGCATGATGATGCTGGTTCGATATTGAAAACTGGAGTGTGTTCTTTGGGTTTTCCAACTTTTGGATGTAGGAATTCTCCATCTCCCCTTGTTTCTCTGCCCCCCTACACCCAGCCCGCTGTGTGTGTCACTGAGCGATGACAGCTGAGCTATGGCCTTTCCCAGGCGTTAGCGATAATTGAAAAGCGCGATGGCTGCTGGTGTAGCGACCATCTGTGAGTCTGAGTGGTTTGGTGAGTGTTGCTTTGGTGGGCGTGGAGGTCGAGGGTTATGTGAGAGCCAGACAGCCTCCCGTGGGGAGCTGTTAACACCTCATAGATGCCGAAAGGTCCCAAGATGGCCCTTCGCAGAGCCAAGGCTCCTAATGAGAAAAGGGGTGATTATCCCACTGCAAATACAAACACGTGCTGTTATGAATCCTGACAACTAAAATAAGAAGGCAAAATCCAGCAGAAATATGGTGGAAGCTTCGGTATTTAAATGTTTTGTTAAAATGTACAAACACAGGTTTGTCCATAACAGCTGGCTAAATTATTATTATATTCTACCAGAGAATTTATTCATGATAAACCAACAGAACTGTAGATGGAAGATTTATCACCTATAAAAACAATTAATGCTGAAATGATTGCTTAATTATTCAGGTGATCCATGGGAAATTAATTAAATCCAGATTGGATAATCATCTGTTTTAGTCATTCATCAAAACAGCTCAAAATGCAAAATAACTGCTTTCTTTGTTTTCTATTATTAAAAAAAAATACAGAAAAAGAAAAAGAAAACAATGTCATTATTAGAAGTAAAAAAGTTGAATTAATGCACTCCATACTGTAATTGATGATTATCATTAATTGGATAATTTAAAAAAACTGTTACGTATGTTAACTTTTCATGCAATTTGGTAAATATCACTGGGTTCACATACAGCTCAAGCGAAGCGGTTGTTCATAATGATTTTTGAATAAGCATGCTGAAAATGAGTATGCATGCCATGTAGCCGCTCCCAGGTTAATGCCTGTGTGAAGCGCCTGGAAGATTGCATGAAAAATGACAAACATCTAAATGCCAGCAGTGAGAAGAAGCGCTGAGTGATACATTAGCCAATACATTTCTAATATGAATGTCCCCAGATGCATTTCAGTCAACCATGGCAGACAGATTACCAGATATTGCATTCCCGTCTAAGAATGAAATGAAGAGATAATTATGCAGCCGGCGGGTAATGGAGAGGTGGAGCCGTGATAGATTTGATTAAAGTTGTCAGTAAAAACACACGCTAATGACCATGTTGATTAGTTAGATTGCTTTAATGCTGCTGCCGCCATTAATCTACAGCATAAACAAAAGTATCCTGTTGGTCAGTGCTGTGTTTGCAGTTTGCATCATTTCACCTCTCCAGTCATTTACAGAGCAATTAAAGCATCTTTTATGCTCAGTTTTCTTCTGTTGTTATTCGGAAAGTAACTATTTCCTATCATTTCTTGGCACAATAAAAACCCCAAATCGTATCTTGTATTGATGCGTCACTATTTTCCCATCCCTTTTAGTTTTTCCACCACATTTTCCTTTCTCATATCTGCCTCTATTTTCAGCCACAAAGCCCCAAAAACTGCAGGATCAGTTTCAGATTCATTAACTATAATTGATTGATAGCTGGACCACAGATAGTCCACCGTGCTCCTCATCGTCTCTCCCACATCGCTCCCCTCCTCCGGGGGTCCCAAAATGAAACGCTGCTTCCATGCAACCGCGCATACATTTACACACACACACACACACACACACACACACACACACACACACACACACACACAAGCGGCCTCCCCTCCGTTGCTGCTCCATTAGGTCTGAATTGTAGCTGTGATGTGTGGGACCCAAGGGAGGTGTTATTGTCAGACCTGATTTACTCAGCACCATCTGACATGGGGCTGGGGGGGCTTGTGTGTGTGTGTGTGTGTGTGTGTGTGTGTGTGTGTGTGTGTGTGTGTATGAGAGACAACAGGCGTGCTGCCAGGCTAAGAGTCCTTTACAGAAAGGACAGTCCAAAGCAACAGTTTAACAGGAGCTGCGAAGCAATGGGCAATCGTAACAGTCAGTGGGATATGAATTTATATTTCCTGATTTACTCCTTGTCGTTAATGTTGCGTAATTGTTACACTGTGAGCGCCGGTGACTTTATGAGGAATCTATTTTTATTTTGGTTTTGTGATTTAAAACTGAAAACTCCTTATTCTTGTTTCAATGTAAATATTGTTCGTTTTGCACCCAAACATGAATGACACACTGAACTTTAAAATCTTACTTCTCTCTCTTTTTTTGTGTTTTCTTAGATCAGCTTGACTAAAACATACACCTTATAACATCTTAAAATACACCACACATGTAATCAGAGGCCTTATCTTTAGAATTATATTCTTATAAATGTAATATCAAGTTTCCCACATATTCTAAACACATTTAGAACTTAAATATTTTAAATAAAAAGGTCTGTCCGTTAATTTCCTTGTTGAGTTAGAGCAGCGATGCAGCTAAAAGGCAAAAACAAACAGAAGATGATGCATTTTTGGAGTTGGGGAATGAGTAAAACAAGTCAGACCAAAATAGTGTTCTTCGTCCTTGTGAGAGCTGCCAACAAAAATATAAAATAAATATAAGGGGATCATTCAGGGGACCAGTAAATGTGATCAGGGTCCAATAAATCCTCTTCTCTGTTGACTTCTCTTTTTCAGAGATATTATGCATGAGATTCAAATGGTGCATTATCTTATCAAATATGTGCCACTTTTATATGAACATTGGAAAAAGCCAGGTTCAAATTTCATTTTGTTGAGATATTAGAGTCAAAGGTTTTTATTGAGGGGGTTTTCTATATCTCCTTTTATCGCTCCATAAATCAGAAAATACTGTCAACAGCCATAAAAAAAGTATTTTCGCCTTGTTTTTACGGATAAAATATTCTATAAATCAGGGAATGCGAATATATGAACAAACACCTTTGCAGAAACCTTCAAAATATAGATAGGAATGAAAGTAAGTGATGATAACTTACATGAAGACAATATTTTTGATTAATAAAATAACTTTTTGTCAATTTATCAGAAACCTGCAGATTATTTAAATACAAAAATGTAGTAGAAATAAAGACTGTACTGTATATTTTGCATGTTTTTTTCCCCCCAAAAACAACAAAATAGCCCAAACTTTCAAGATTGACCAGTGCATGAAAATAACAAACAATGTTTTTTTTCCAAGTATCTTTCCTTGAGGTCAAATTAATTTGAGGTAAGTAAAAGTCAGGAAGCATTTGGCGTTCAAATAGCTTTCAGGTTAGTCCCCTCATTTTCTATTGTATCGCTCAGCATCATCAGCAGCTTTACGCTTCATCGCCATCAAGGAGAGCCTTTTTAACTCACATACTTTTCCCACCATTTACATAATTATTGTGAATCCCTACATTTATTTGCCCTTTTCTCACCTTCTTCTTACACAACCCATCTGACAAATTGCATACCCGACCCTAATCTAATTCTTTACTCAGAAAACAGTGGACTTCCAAGTCAATCTGGAAGAGTGGGGCGGGGTAATCCTCACAGGAGTTCATGCCGTGGTCACCAAACTCTCACACCTGCTGCGTGACAGAGCTTTACCAGCATGGTTCTTAACAATTCCACTCCGTCGACACATTCAAAGAATTCTCCAAACTCCACACGAGCATGCAGCCTCGGCAAATCAGCCTGTCTAACCCCAAACACAAACAGTTTGGTAAACTGGACAAGGTGGGCATCTGAGAGATTAACACGGCCTTTGACACTTCACTCTCACCGCCTCGCTGTCTTTGCCAAACTGTCTTCGGGTCGAGTTACACACCTGTCGCTTTTTGCGGGGCAACAATGATACCTGCCACTCAGCTGGACGGATTCAGCTGGATATCCTGTCTGGTGTTCCTTTTCTTGTTCTGGGAACCTGAGGAGCAGAGCAGGCAGCCATTAATGGGGGAGGAAGTTGGAGGTCGCGCTCCAAAACAAAAGCTTTGAGGACAGCTGGCTGTCACCTTCATGCATTTCATACTGAGCGAGCATGCATGTAGAAAACACAATAAACATGCAACAATATACACTCTGAATGCTTCGGCTAAAGGTGAAGATCTATTTTTTTTGTTCAGAATAGTCTGATTTTGCAGGAATGAAGTCTAGCATAATTCATTTGAATATTGTTATTTTGATTCAGATATTTTAGATTTATTACTTAAGTAAAAGTACAGAAATAGGACCATCAGCAAATATACTGACGATAGCTTAACAAAAGTCTCATAATAAAAAACTACCACGTCAGTGTGTTACATTGATTCATGATTCATTTGAACTACTTTATATTCCAAATGATAGTTTTAGTTACAATAATGTATCTCATGTTTTGTTAGCTGTAGCTGTCAGATAAATGTAGTAAAAATACAATATGATCCCAGAAATGCAGTAATACATGTAATAGCATAACATGGAGATACTTCACATGTGTACTTCAGTACCTCAGTAATGGTTCTCAGTTACTTTCCACTTCTGGCTGTTCAGAATAAACAACTTTGATTTTTAGGGTGATTCATTGAAATGTGAGTCCAACAAACAGTCTTTAGTCTTGGCTTTAGAAACACTCCACAAATAAATAAATAACCACACACACACACACACACACACACACACACACACACACACACACACACACACACACATACCTACACATATACTGTTTAATCTACTTAATTGAACCTAACTAAACAAATGATGAAATTCACAAGGGGCATTTGATCCCTCCTCCACTAATGGATTGGAGATTCCTTTCCCATAGGGGCATTTGGGCAAACAAGACCCGGTAATCTCTGAATTGATGAGTTGACTCTCTGTCTGCATCACATTTCTCCACTAAAGAGCTCTTGAACCCCCGATACAGTGTTGGTAGTTAGCCAGACACTCCATTTGCAGACACGGGCAGAACCGCGGGCCTGCTCCTGTTTCATTATCAGTGCTGTGCTATGCTATAGATCTGCACGCCAGCTAGATGCTGCATGCAGGATATGAGATAAAAGTCAAGGGTGACTCCGCCTGGATCGCGTTTCTCGCCTCTGACGAGAAACGTTTTAATTGTACAAACGAACCACCGTTCATGATTATTTTAAGACCATTCATTACTAATATTTGTCTCAATTTTTTGTAGTCCGACCACAAAAAAAGGATAGAACTCCATTGTTGATTTAGATGACAAATTTATTAAAGTCCTGTCATTTAATCAGGAATCATCATCATCGTTACCAGAGGGAATAAATAAGACATGAAACATTTTCCACATAAACAAACATATACATCAGACCCCCAGGCGCTACAGCAAGTTCCTCCTCGGGGGTTTGTTTTTCGGTCGAACGAAACGAACGAGATACATCTGAGAACACACAAATGCATAGAAGTAATTGGACCCCTAGGTACCATTTAAGACAACATCTACATTTTGCCTATATCCCTGTTTAAGAATGTACAAAGTCCTCATATCTGGGTTCTTATTCGGGTCCAGGAAGGGGTTTGTATAAAAATAAAGTCTCCACAATGATAGACCATTATATATTTATATATATAGACATTTGGCAACAACCAGACACTGAAAGACTCTGAACTGAATTCTGCACCTGAACACAGTGTAGAAAACAAAGAGATGAGAATAAAGAGGGGAAGTTGGTGAAAATCCAAATGATTGAGTGAGACGTAGTGGTATCTGAACATTTTTGACAGATTTCTTCCATTACATATGGTTTGACTACTAAAGGGCAATTGTTAGGCCAAGTGCTTTTAATGAAGGACATTGTCCTCCTTCCTTCCCTCTAGATACTGAATGGACCTGTTCATCAGATATTTGTAAGTCCTTTCACTGTCCTGCATCACTACTTTCCAATTCCTAAAAATCCAACAGAAGACACAGAAGAACCCCCTGCCCCCCACCCCCCCCCAAAAAAGACCAACTTCTTGTCATGGACCAATCAAAACTGCCCGTGGTCCACTTCATCTAACCAGGACGCAGGGCTGGCAGGAAAGTCTGGGTATCCTCCGCTGCTGCCAGTGGAGAGGTCCGAGCTGGGACCGTTGGCGGCCGCCATGGAGACCCTCACAGCTGGGTTGATCCCGGGCCCGCCGCCCTGGGTCATGATAGAAAGACCAGAGTCGGGGTAGACCAAGCTGGAGATGAGAGGCTGGTGTCTGGGTAGCGCCTGAAGCGAGCCCGGCGACTGAGGAAGGCCGTAGGGGCTGCTGGAGCGGATGTCGTGGAACTGGTCTTGAGAGGGGAGGACGCCGTGCTCCAGGGGGAAGGAGCCGTGGTTGTTGCCTCCTTGACGGCCCCCCATGGCCGGAGAGGACTCACTCAGGCTGCTGTAGATGCCGTTAGTGAGGCCGAGCTCCGACATGGGCGGTTCATCTGTGCAACAAGGACACAAGGACATTTGTTAATTAGATTGGACTACATTTATTTAAATGACAGTAGCCCACAATGGAAAAATAAACTCCTTCATCTCTTTTTTCAAGTATTTTTTATCCTCCGTTTAGCCACTGAGCTAACCGACTCATTTCATTAGTGTGGATGGGTTATCTCCTCCTCAACAACTCTTTTAATGAATGAAATTATGTAGCCAGGAACAAAACGATGCCAGGGTGGGTAAACGGCACAATGGCAATGGAGGGAAGTTTGGAGAGCTAGCGCGACTGCATAGCACCAACAAGTCCCCTGCTAATGTATTAGCAGTTAGCTCGCCAGCTACAGTATGTGAGAAATCACTACAAGCTTGTGGAACTACATACTTTGCGCGCAGAAATGGGAGAAAAGTCCAAAGATTTTAAATTTGCATCAACCATTTCAGCTAACTAAGTAATTAATAAATCAGTTAACTGGAACAATGCTAATATTCCTATTCATTGTTCATTGTGTTTTACCTACAGGTGACTCGTTGTGTCATACTGGGTCACTTAAATTCCTCCATTTCTTGTGCATGCTTGACTCTGTACCTGTGAAGGACACCTCGGCGTCGCTGTCCATGCCCTCCTCCTGAATGCTGTCCTTGTCTGATTTGGAGCTTCCTCGTGACCTCTTCATGTTGCGGAAGTACTGCCCCCACCTCTGCCGACCGGCGTCTTTCTTCAGCCTTTTCTCTTTCGCTCGCCTGTTCTGAAACCAAACCTGGAGGATAAAAAAAAATGAAATGTCTCATTTGGCAATGACTTTGATGACTTACTCAAAGTACATTTGAGTGATTAGCACAACGAGGAAAATCAGTATAAAAGTATATTAAAATGAATGATTGTAAATATATGATGAATGCACTTTTCAGACAGCAACATGAAACACACTGCTGCACTATTTGCAACTCTTCATCTCATTTACATAACCCTCCCAGTGTTGAAGTCCAAACACAATGTTTTTAAGTCACCGCGGCTCACAAGTCAACGTCCTCTACAAGCAAAGTCAGCTCTTTCCCAGATGAAAACAAAACCAGTGTTCAAGGACTGTCTGGACGCAGCTTCACACCTTTGTGAGTCCAAGTGGAAGAACAGTGACACTGAACAGTAATCCTGGGACCAGCACCCCCCCACAACAGATTTATCACGCATTTATAGCTCCACGACAGCTACAAGTTGTCCTCGCCCTGAGCAGACAGGTGAGGGTGGCTTAAATTATTTAAAGTTTTCTACATCCACTTCTGATCTCTAAACTTTAGCTTTAGAAAACACAAACACGACACATAACACATACATAACCTCACCCTTGAAAAAACTGGATGCAAAATTCCCCATTTCTTAATCATCTTTATCTTACGCACCACATTAATTCATTTTACTCACGAGAACAAAAAGCAGTTTTACATTCTCCTTAATGATATTCCACCCTACGTGAACCCTCTTCACCTCTTCTCTTTCACTGAATAATGAGCAGCATTTTAGTGGCTTCCATCCCTACTTTTGTCCTTGCAAATAAAACAATATATATGACCACCACCTAGCAACGGGCGCGAGGCTCCTCAGCAGCAGACAATATGCGAGGGGCCCTCTTAGCATTGTTAACGAGGTTGCACTTAAACCGTGCTGACTTTCAGGTTGACTTCATCTCACTCCATCTAGCCGTAAATCCCCCCCCCACCCCCACCCCAACACGCACACTTATCCGTACAGTCGGCTTGTGCCACTTCAGCCACGATTGTCCCTTTATAATGAAGTCAGGACACTAATGGAATAGCCCTTAATGGATAATAATATACTTTACCTGCACAACCCGCATATCCAAGCCCGTCTCTGACGATAGCTGCTCCCGGACGTGGCGGGCAGGTTTGGGAGAGTTATTGTAAGCGTTCTTCAGCGTTTCCAGCTGTTTAGCCGTGATGGTTGTTCGAGGCCTTTTTGCAGTCGAGTCGGCTTCTGAAAGAGATAATGGGCAACACGCGATGTAAGCCAGTGCTGGACAATTATTCTGCTTCAAAGCTTTCCATTTTCTTTTTGAGGTCCCAGAACCTGAGGTGTCAAGAAAAATGGTTTAATTTTGCAATCCTGAAATGAACAATAAATATGAGTGAATCTTTAATGTAACAGTTTAATGTAGTAATTGTGGTCTAATAATTCCATCAGGCTGATATTATACTTTTTCAACTCATTGCTGTCTCTGACACTATAATACAAACAAATATTTATGAAATTTAAAATAGGACTATCAACTTCCCATTTTCGACTCATTCTTTATGTGCATATATTTTGGGTCAGGGACATGAAAATGTTTGATCGAAACACATTCACAGCAACAGAACATGTATAACAAGCTGGTATAATATACAACTTTTTCATTTAACATTAATGGATATAAATTCTCCTCTGCCTATAAACACACAAAAAAATCTGGCATCCTGCGCATAATTGCATCATGTCTGCACATCTGTTGGCCAGCACAGCAAAATACAAAAAACCATCATCCAAATGGATGCTGCCCAAGTAATTGCGCCCTCTCATTAGTAAAATAAACGTGTGTGTTTTTAGAGAAAACTTGCGTTAACTCGCTGCGTAAATCAACACTCGGTGTCCGGCAGTAAATTCAAACAAACAGATGGGGAGATAAAACTTGACCATACCAGTGTGCCCTATCAGGAGCAGAGCATGCTGGGAAGTTAATGTGGCATTGGATGATATAATCAGGGTGTCCTCATGAAAATATTTTCCGCATATATAAACAGTGTTGGAGGACAATCTATTCACTATTTCCACACAACATGGTATAAACTGCATATCAAATATGTTAAAAAGCAGTAAACATGCTTCAGATGGGATAGTGTGTGTAGAATATATTATATGAACATTGTTGTTTTTTGGCAAAAGTATGTTTTTGATTATTTAGCTTCATTAAGCTTTTTATAACTGGTTTTTAACAACTTGTAACTATTTGTGCTGAGTACACAATAAGAAAATTACACCTTTTTTCTAACAAAATATTAATATGAGTATGTTTGTGTATGTAGCTAAAGTTAAATTGCAAATAATTATTCTTCTGATCATTTTTAACGATGTTAAAACATATTAAAATGTTAATTTGTTTGAGTCACACATGAAAATGTTCATGTTCTTTATTTCTGCTATAATGAAAGCACAGTGTGTGAATTTACTGCAAATAATGGACGAAAGCCTTCGTCCATTATTTCTTTTTTTTTTTTTTTATAAAAGCATTTTAAAATCAGTAATTATGGCTAAATGCTTCTCGTAACATAATTGAACATAATAAACGTTGTGTCTCTGCATAGCAGGGCGCACGCGACAATAAGAGTTCTTGAAAGCTGATTCCTGGAGCCGCAGGGAACACGTGCAGCCTCCAGGCCTCTGCTTTACCAGTTTGCTATCGATTGGCTTTCGGGCAACGACGCAATTAGCGCAGGTGGGTCAGAGTTTATGGGCGACCTCAACGTCAAACGCACAGCTCAAAGCATTAAAAAAAAGCAGCTCACCTCTCTGTTTGGCGGTCTCGTAGTCGGCCTTGCACACCAGCCTGCTGTCCTCCATCAGGTAGTACTCGTCACCTGTGGCCAGCTGCCTTTTGCACACGATGCAGGCGAAACAGTGCAGGTGGTAGACGAAGTCCTGCGCTCTCCTCACCACCTGCGTGGGCGGGATCCCCTGCTGACAGGCTGCGCATTTGGTCCCGAATCTCCTTTTTGGGAAATTAAGATCAGTCTGAATATCATTTTTGAGCGAAGGATGTATTTTTCATAAAATCATTTAGAGAAATAAAGGCCCATTTAAAAAGAAAGAAAGAAAAGGTCCTCACTTGAAGAAGTCCTCCTTGCAGTAGACGCTGTCGCCCCTGCTGAAGCACTTCTCCGACAGCTGCGTCTGGCAGTCGCCGCATTTCAGGCACTTGCTGTGCCAATGGCGATCCAGCACTTTGAGGATGAAGCGGTCCACGATGTGTTGATTGCAGCCTGCACATACCGGGATTTCTGCAGGAGACGTGATGCATAGCTTTTAGCATAACATAGTCAGTTAGCTAGGCTACATAAAAAAGGCTTGAGGGGGAGTGACAAGTGCTTAATATGTGCTGTACTTTCTCTTTATGTATGAATCTCTCGCGAGATGTCACGCTTTATACCTGAAATAAAGATCAGCAGCGTGAATATAAAAAGAAACAATGAATCACTTTTTGTCTATTTTCTACTTTCTTTTATTATATTTTAAATAGTTGACTTTGTAGCTATTTTTTGTTATTTTAAAATACATTACAATTTCCAATAGAAGATCAACTGATATAGACTTGTATTTCAAATAGCCTGAAAAACCTCTCATCATCAGAATGAAGTAATCACCCAAATGCAGTAAAACAGCAGTAAAATGCCACTATACACATAAATCCATTGCACAGTATAAAAACACAACAAAAATAAAGTAATGACTGAAGAAAGGACAGTGTATTTCTGGTGGTTTATAACAGCGACCGTCCAAATGTTTCCCACACGTGTTTGTGCAGGACTTAGATAAAAACAACCAGGGTATCAATGTCTTCCTATTCGGTCTCAGTATCACTTATTTGAGAATACAAGTAAAATAAAATACATATTTAAGTAAAACTTAACTTGAACCCACTAATTTTATATCTCACATTTCTCAGTGTTGAATTTATAAAATAAAAAATGTGTTATAGCATTATTAGAAACAAATAATGTTAGAGTAAACTGACTATTTTGTAAACTTGGAAATGGACATTCACACTTTAATTGTGCATATGGATCATACTGAATAAAAATTAATCCATATAGCCCATTGTGCAGACCGAACTTTGTAAGGTTTCCTAATAAAATAATAATTAAAAAAAAACAAGAGAGGCATTTACAAACATCATATGAGGCGAAAGCTACAACAGGAATGATCAGCATTTAATCGGATTAAAACAACAGCCTAGACAATTAGGAAAAGGTATAAATAAAAAAGTACAAAATAAGGAGAGCTAAAACGCCTGGTAAGACGTCACGACGGCCCCTTTATTACTAATTAAAGGAGGTTCAACCACTTCATATTCCATCCGTGCAAGGAATCGCATTCCTATTGTTCTGCTGTGGACAATTCGTGAAACTTTAATGAACCATTTCTTCTGGCATCGGCAGCAGAGTCCTGCAAGTGTGGCGGCGGCGGCGGGAGCCACGTCAGGAACAGGTGTATCCAGCTCATCATTAATTCAACGCGCTCTGTAAAACTAGAAAGCGGCGGCCTGTAGTCTCACGGTGCAAACCAATAAGGTGTCCAAGCAAAGTGCTCGCCTCGTGGGGCCCACTTGAAATACTGAAAATAAACGCGCGTGCAAAAATTCCTTCCAAATTCACCATCTCTCATTTGGGAGCAGGTGAGCGTCGATACAACTGTTCAACATGTCCTAGAGTGAAAAACAAACTCACGACCATTCAGCAAAAGTTCTAGAAATTCTCATTTTGAGATATTTTCTATCCTAACACGGTCACAAAGATGTCAGAGTAACACATTTCCGAATGAAAACGGTGCGTAAAACGACTTCACTGCTGTAGCATTCATCAATCCGAGCACACACTTCTTCAACATGGTGGAAACACCATCAACACACTGCACCCAAACTCCAACTCCATTCAAACGCTAAAGTCCAATAGCACACGTGTGTGGAATATGCACAAACGCATACATTGATTGCATGCTGGCTTCCGGTTACCTTTCCGTAGCTCCTCGCTGTGCGACAGCAGAGCGAGGAGCATCTCCGTTAGTTGGTGCCTCTTTCGGAGAGTCGCGCTCACCACGTCCATCCATTACTCATGATTTACGCTCGCTTTAACGAAAAAAAAAACCTCCTTCTGGACCCTCTGTTGTGTGTGTGTGTGTGTGTGTGTGTGTGTGTGTGTGTGTGTGTGTGTCGCATCAGGAGCCCCGGTTGGCGAACACGAGCGCGCGAGTGTCCGGCCGGAGTTTGCTTTTACGCTCCACCGTGTTGAAGCCTGTGCAGGATTACGCTGCGCCGTTTCCTGGGCGACGGGGAGGTAGATTAACATCACCTACCGAGAGTACTTTATACCCGGAAGAGGAATACACAGGAGGCGAGAGGAGAAGCCAATAGAGTTTCAGGGGTGGTAACGTTACTCGGATACGCGTTACATTGGAGCCTATTGCTCCAAATAACACGGAAAAGCGATGTATGTCAACACATCCTCTTTAAAACGTTCGTCATACATAAAAGGGTCGGCCATAATTGTCCATGCTATTAAAGTTTTTGTAAGAGGCGTTCAAATGTCTCTCATAAAATATTCTGACTTTACTTTTAATGTTGCTTTACCGAGTTTGTGAGTAATATTCTCTTAAGTGTTTTGAGTGAGAAGTCCAAACAGAAATAATATTATTACATGACATGTTTATGATTCTACAGCCTCAACAACAAAATAAACAACAACAACAAAAATGCAGAAAACTGGACACTATTATGTTGTTGATTTATTATGGAAATCGACCGAAGTGATTTCTCGCGAGGATTCGCCGGGAATCCATTTTTAATTCAGATTCCAGTAGAGCCAGGCGTAAAGCAGAGATCGGGCCCTGAGGGAACACTACTGTCTTATTTTTAATTCATTCATTTATTTTTCAGCACAGCGTAAATAACCTCAAATAAAAAGGACAAAGGCCCAGCTATTATTTCTCTCAAATAATCCTTTCTGTGATTTACAGACAGATCCAAGTATTTTTACACTTAAAGAAAAAATATAATATTTTTGTACCTTTTATTATTTTTTATTCTATTCTATTATTATTATTATTATTATTAATAATAGGCAACAGTGATTTTTTTTCACTAATCTAACTGCAAGTATACCATTTTGATTCTGGTCAAATGTTAATAAGTGATTTTAAATATCTTAAACACACACACACACACACACACACACACACACACACACACACACACACACGTACAATCTCCATCTCATGTGTTGAGCGCTGAAAGACAAGTGTTTATTTAGGGAAGAGATTGGCTGTTCAATAACATGTTGATCGGGCCAAAACCCCAATGAGTTTTATTGACACTGATCTTTGGCATAAAAGAGCGCCTGGGGAAATCACGGTAGAGCCACATCCGCACGGGCCCTGATGAATCCAAAATCAATGTCCCATTTGGTTGCATTTTAGAAGTATATGAAAGACGTTTTGGAGAAAGGCGCGGGGTTCATGGGTCCCCCTCTTACTTTTCAGCTTTGTAATAATGTTTATGTCATATCGATCGCTCATATTTTGAGGGGGTGAGTCCGACAGTAATGTGACAACAACGCGATAAAATGACCATCAGAGTGATGACCAGTCAGTCCGCGGAAGCGGAGGACGATAAAGGAAATACGGGTTACTGTTCGAGCGTTTTTGTTTTTGTTTTGCCTCAATTAGAATGTGTGAATTCGGTGAAATCAACTGTGTGACCTAATTCAAAAATAATAGTAGTTTTATTTAAATTTCACACACACCATTTATTCAAAATAAAATGAAATTTTGTTGTTGCCTTAAACTCAACGAAACAATAAAACAAAAACAGGCCAAATGTAACAAAACATGTATTTACAATGTTTCTTTAAGCCGCTAATTGTTTAGCATCCAGGGAGGGCTTTAAATACGACCACTATGACATCATCACCTGCACTGGGAACCTCAGGTGTCCCACCTGTCGGGGCAGGAATGTCACCTGTTGAGCGTTTTGGAAGCAGCTCCTCCGCGCCTGCTGCCAGTCTGTCGTCCAGCCGCAGAGAGGCCGCTGCCGGGCCGTATATCCGCACCCCTCGCCCTGCACCCCGCACCCCCACCCCGCGCTCCCGTTACAACCGCAGGCGGCGGTGTGAAATGACAGCACGCGCATAACATCTGTTCGTGCGATTCTCCCAACAATGAAGGCTCATTACAGATTCATAACGTCTTCCACACGCAGCGCAAAAAGAAGCGCCGCTAAACAGTCTGCATACGTCAACACGGGCTGGTGGATGACAGACTTTTTTTTTTTTTTGCAGCTTCACAATTATGTCCCGGTCCATCTACAACAAAACCATCAGAGCTATTTGATGGTGTCTTTGGTTTTCACAATACATTTAAAACAGTTTAACATGTCACGCCTGTCAGAGCTCACTGCAGAGCCGTCTCCGTCCCCGCTGTGCTGATCTGCTGCATTATCCCCTATTTCACGCCTAATTGTAACTCATTAACTGACCCCGGGACATCAATTAAACTTGGCACCGCGTGTGCCACACACACACATTATAACGCACATGCACAGTGGAGTTAGTTAAAATGTTGCTTACCTTGGCCTGAACTGTACCGGGTGAAATTCCCGGTGTTTTGACAGCTTGACCCCGGATGTTCGAGCAACATGTTCAAGATGTTCCGTCGTCCCAACGGAAGACAGCAGTGCTGAAACACGCGTGGAGAATAAAAACCCTAACAATACTGGATAGAGGATGAATTCAAAACCCGCACTATCCTGGAGATTTTATCCTCTCGAGAGTGAGTTGAGCTCTGTTCGATGGCAACTGGATTTCTGGAAAACGTCAAAAAGGACGCCCGTCGACCTTTCTCCTTTCGTCATCCACCGAAGACGTAAACTTTGAATATTCATCAAGTTGCTCTTTGATTCCGCGTTGCTAGTAGGCTCGATAGGAGGTGGAGACGAGGGGTGGACGGCAGTGGAAAAGTGTCTGACCATTAGCGGCGTCAGCTGACCTGACTGTGAGTCCGGAGGCAGCCGGAGACTTCACTGGAGGACGGAAGTAAGCGGCGGTCCGCGCTGCCGCTGTCCAGGGTGCTGAAAGGGGAGTTCCTCTGAACGGGCTGGAGGCGTGTGTGCTGCTCCCATCCCCCGTGGCTATCTTTAAGCGCTCGCACGCACGCACACACACACACACACACACACACGTACACACACACACACACACACACACACACACACACACACACACACACACACACTTGCCCTCCCCTCTTTCTCCTCATTTATGTTGTAGTGCACGTGTCCGTCTTTCAGGCTCACAATGGGGCAATTGGGCGCTGCTGGGGACATTGTTGTCGTGCGTTTCCATCCCTGCGTCTCTCTTTTGTTTGGTTAAAAATAGACCGCATCGCATTAATGATACAAGTGGCGGATGGAGCGTACATACCGTTATGTTAGCTCATATATGGTGTCACGGTTAGGCTGTCCTCAAGTAAGAGAAATCATATGCGCAGCTTCACTGCTGGAATTGTTGTTGTGTGATTGTTTTGAATGACAGTATTTTTGATTGAGAAATATGATGAGCACTACCGAATATATATGATTAATATGCATACGTGAAGAAATTAGTTTGAATTTGAGGTTATTAATGTAATTAATCTCAAACCTCTTTCTTTCTTTCTTCCTTAAAAATATTTTTGCCTAATTTATGCTTCCCTCTAAGATTTCAATTCAGGCGCTTGCGCAGATGTGGGCGACTATTTGGCTCAGTGCCATGCTTCATGTCTTTGACGCTGTGCCAATTACCACCACGACGCACAAAACTACTCTGACGTAGCCCTACAGCTTTGATTCAATTTTACTCGCCCAGCACGCCCGTCTACAAGTGGTGTAAGCCAATTAGACCTACGCTGTTCATTAGTCCACTAAGGGCAATTACCCACTGCGCAAAGAGACGTCCAAACGACGTCTTTTCCAAGTCATTTTTGGACGTCTAATTTTGGTCACCTCAAGGTGCAGACTGTTACTCCAGACGACGTCTTTCTTTCAACGTATACTTGACGTCCATTTATGACGTCCACAGTACCGCCGTGCAGGAGCTATTTCTAGTCCAAATATGGTCGTTGTGGACGTCTTTTCTACGTCAAATTATAACTCATTAGGGCCCGAGCGCCGACGTCGGGCTGCGAAGCCCTATTGAAATTGAACGGATTTTTATAATTATTATTATTATTTATTCATATATATATTTTTACTGGTTTAGTTCCTATGCATAACCAAATGACTACAGTAAAATTAGCTGGTACAGGAAAACAGGTTCCTACCTTCTGGACACGTTTCTACAGTCACGTTATAATAAATCACAATCAAATCCTGACTGTTTTGTCACCCATTTTTATTTTCCAGACGTCAGTTGACAATACAACAGCAGGCAGTATATACAAACGTGTATATAAAAAATACAAAAAAGGTAAAATACAAGTACTCTGACTATAAAATTATAAGAATATAAAATATATACTGTATATAAAAGTAATAACCCTATGAACACTGAGAACAGCAACTACAGTGTAGAACATGTAAATCACAAAATTAGTCTTGAGTGGCGGTGAAGCCCCCCCCCCCCCCCCCTCCACTCCTTTGCGGGGCATGCTTCAGATGTTCTGAAGCATGGCTCCTTATTTTGTCCTTTGTGGCCTGACTGTCGAACTGCATGACTCCATCTGCAAGTAGATAAAGACAAATGATAAGAAATATGTAAAGGCAAACGGCGGTCATACACCAAGTCTGCATATCTGTAAGCAAAAATATGTTCCAAAATTCCTTCAAATGGAGGACCAAACACCACCTGACAAAAGGATAAGAAAAAAGGATTTAGAAACATCTTACTAAAACTTTACAATACAGTACTCCACTGCACTAAATTGTTTGGCTGCAAACCCCCACGTGGCTGTGTCTGAAGCGCCCCCTCCCCCCGCCTGTATATTGGTCTGTGCTGCTAGCCCCATTAGCTGTCCCGGGTGTTAGCAAGTGCTAATCTCTCTATCTCAGCAGCAGCACGTCAAAGAAAAAGAAATAAGCGCTGGAGCCGCGGACCCATAACCGGCTGTCACCGACAAATAAAGCCTCGACCGGTAACAAGAAAGATGGCTGTGTTGTGAGGTAGCTCGATGCCAACTTCGACTAGCGTTAGCGGTTAGCATCCGCTGCTAACACCCGGCCGCTCCCCAGCTCAACACAATGGCCCTCCTGCTCGTTAACACTGGAGGCCTGTTGCCGATAACGGTCGTGTAATGGCCCACGGCTCCAGCGCTTCACTCCATGTATTTATTTTTCGCCGGTTTCGTTGTACGTTAAACTAAATTGGTCGTGTTCAAAAGCTAACGTTAGCAGATGTAATGCTAATTGTAGCAACAACAGGTTTGAGGCATAAAGCTAAAACGGCAAACGCTATAAATGCATAAATGAACATAAAATTAACTTATGGGTCTATGTGCTGACCGAACTTACCTGCAATTTAGTGGACGACGCTTCGGATTGCTGTTGTAGTGGTCGAGAACAGAGCCGAGAGGCCATTCGCTTTCACCGTAGAGAAACACCTGGCCCAATGGGAGTGGCTCTTATGATGTACGTTGATGACGCAATGCCTCAGCCAATCACAATGGCGTTGACTGTAACACCCCCCCCCCCTTCCCCAAAGGCTACACCTTTATTGTTGTAATAAACAGAATAACACTATTTTAAAAGAGAAAAACAAAAATGTAAACAAACAAAAATATGACTTATATTCAAAAATAATGTTTAATCACAAAATATGTCATCATGCCCATACTACTACTACTACTACTACTACTATGATAATAATAATAATAATAATAATAATAATAATAATAATAATATAAATAAATAAATTACATCATGTCAATTACCTGCACCTGTCTTAGACGTCGAAATAAGTGACCTAGCCCGACGTTCAAATGTTCAACTGCATATTGACGTCCAAGTGGGGTCATGATTAGACGTCCAAATAGCAGACCTAGTTTGCACGTCGTGTAGTGGTCCAGAATTGGTCTTGGACCGACGGACGCAATATAGACATGATCTGGACGTCTATCAGACGTCTAATGTTTGGTGGGTAGCCTCGCAAACAACCATCTTCTTTTCTTTTCACCGAATTCACACCCTCTCTCCCTCGTTCCAGTCATTTCACTACATTCCCATGATGCAGAGATTTTAAAAACAATATTGGATGTTTGTTTTCATGGACGAGGAGCAATTTTTCTGGTGTTTTCATGGGCTGTAATCTCTGGTCAACAAGTCAATCTGGATCTGCATGCAGATTAAGGGAGAAGTGTTTGTAAATCTGGAAGGAGCTGTACACAGTAACCTAAAGCCAACGCAGCATCAAAGAAGCTTAGACTATAAGCACAACAACAGCACTGCTTTGCTTTTCCTTTCACCCAGTGTGAGAAGAGTCTTTGCTATTCCACCGTAACATGGTGATGTGTATGGTGAGGTGTTCCGGGTTCAAAACCTTTTGGAATTAGGACCTCAAATAATAACAAAGATTCATATATGACATGATCAATTCCCTCTATTTATTATTGTTTAACTATAACAACAAAATTATTGCTTTTATCACCAAGTTACTGTATGTTTAAGAACACATTTGAGGGAAAAACTGAGCAAAAAGAGGCAATTAAAATGAGTTCTGATACTGCCACGTTTTAAAAGCCAACACAAACATTTTATTTTCTGGCATCAAACATGACAAGGCTTTTATCCTCTGAAACCCAGAGCATCATCACAAAAACATTGGTAGAGTGTTCACACACCTGGGTCCTACTTGAGAAAGCAGCTGCAATCAGCCATTAAGGGTCCTCCATAAAGACTCTACCTTTTGCACCTATAAGAAGTTGATTTTTGACCTTGAATATGAGCAGGTTTGACAGGCTCACAAGCGAATTAGAAAAGCCTCAGCCCTTAAGGACTACTTGAGAAGAACAAACGCTGTAGTGCACATGGAAGCTCTGTTTTCAAGTGAAGGGCACTTACCTGCAAAGAGTATACTCTGTATTTGATCTGTTGTGTTGACATAAAACAGAAAATGATTTTAGTTTATATTTTTGCACAAAACGATATTTCAATTGGAGCACCCCTGTTTTTTCTTTCAGGCAATTTTCAGGCATTTTAAATCTGCTAACAATATATAACTTAATGGCCTATTTGCCTTTGAGAAAGTATAAAAATGTGTCAGCCAAATTCTTTCTTTTTGACAGCCATGTATATTGTGGTTAAAAAAGTTGTGGTTTCAGCAGTGATTTGCAAAATAGATAAATAAGTCAACGTGGTTAACATTGGAAAAAAAATTGGATGGCTTTCAAATGCAGCATTCTTGCAAAATCAGAAAATGAACTATGAGCCATTAACAGTTTTCTAGAAGAGAAAACGATTAGTAGAATTTGTAAAATCAACTTCCTCATGGAAATTTCAATTTTTTGATTTTATCAGAATTCTTTGGAAATCTGTAGTTTGTGCTGGCTTGAGTGCATTTACATGCACATATTGAAACAAAGGGTCTTGTTTTTGTTTGTACTTGTCATTTTACATGCTTGCGTATGTCCATAAGTGCCTCGGTGTGCTGTGCTGAATTGTGAACATATATGTGTGTGTTTGTGGGTAAGTAACTGCTTTTGCACAGCTGAGTTGGGTGACGGAGAGTTACCGCGGGGGGTCCATGTGCACCCTTGCCACCCCTCTGACACCAGGCTGCCATTGTGCTTCTGTCATGATCAATCATGTTCTGCAAAGACTGGCCTTGTTCAAGAGGGAGGGGACCAATCACACGCCTCATTACCCAGGCTTGGTTACTCCTAAGCGGAGTGGTCCCAGGACACCTCAGCCTGTTGCTGTCTGGAGAGAAAGAGGCAGGGAGCAAGTGTGTGTGAGAGAGAGAGAGGGAAAATGAGATAGAGAAAGAAATAGTTAGCAAGAACATATCAAAGATGGCAGGAGAATGACTTCTGAATCCGAACAAATAACTTTGACAGGTAACAGAGGACAAAGGAAATGTCTTAACATTAGATGTTCCGTATATATATATATATATATATATATATTCAGATAAATAATTCAGTGGCTGCAAGAGAGATACGTCATCAAATGTATTAGAACTGAAAAACGTTAAGGAAACAAATTATGGACCCAAAGAATATTTCTCAATATTGCAAACCCAACCACCCGTCGTAGATACTGTAGATAAAGGCCCGCCCTCTGCATCCCCTGAGCAACCAGCCTCCAGTTTTCAACCATGGCAAGCAGCTCTCATTGTTTTGAAATGGCTCCATCTGGCAAGGTTTCACTGACCAGGCCAGCCGTGGCTCGCTCCCCCAGCAGCTGGCTAAACTGCCCAACCGCTTTCCCGCTTGGCCCTAGGAGTAACCGACACTCTCTGGTGGCTTTGCCCCTCTAACACACTCATACAAACACACACACACACACACACACCCACACACACCCACACACACACACAATAACACACGAGGTTAACTGTCCCCTGGCCTACCAGTCTTGAGGTCAGCTGGCTTGAGTTGAGGAGGGAGGGGGGTATGCTGGAGGGTGGAATGGTTGACACCATTTAGCTCTTTGTTATTCAGCTCACTCAGAGTTGGAGAGCTGTTTCAGAAGTGTTTCATGTGTTACTGTAAGACATTTGAAATACTCCTTGGAAAATGAAAGAAAAAGTCAGAAATGTGAAAAAGTGAGTCATATAATTCATCACACTTCTTATTATTATGGGCTTAACTCAACAGCTGGCCCTTAAGAGTCGAATGCAGGTTCCATTATTTGTGCATGAGGGTCTACTCTAGGTTATAAAGGCTGCCACCTCTGCCCAGCATCAGCCCCTTTGAATATTGATATGCTAATGATGAACAACCCAGGGAACAAAGCCCGACTGCTACCACTGGAAACCAATACAATGGTCCTTCAGTCAGGCCGTGACACTTTTACCACCCAACATGTGTCCCCGGTTTCATGCTCAGACAATAAAGGCCAACAACTGTCCATCCATTTATATGGGGGATGCTGTTACTCCGTTCCGACCCACTGTCTGGGGACCCGACTGGTCGTGTTGTGTTTTACCCGTCTTTGTCCAGGGTGGGAAATATCAGCTTTGGAGAGCCATGATAAGCCACCCCAGAAGCAGACATAATGTCCGGGAGGTCAGAGGTCAAACCTTTCAGGCAGGAGCTCAGGCTTGACTTAGCTTGTTTTTACAGATGTTGGCTTGCTGTAGGTCTGTCTGGTTTGCAGGTGGTATATTTTGTAGTAATACTTAATACAGAAAATAAGATTTCTGAAGAGCTTACCAGTGATATGAGCTTCACATCTAAGGACTCAGGGTTTAAAGTTAGTTACGAGACCTAATCAGCTTTAGAAGACTTGATAGGATATGTTTATTGTGTTTCAGAGTGAAATGTTTTGATCAAAAATATGTGTGGCCATGATGCTGCAGACAGCCAAAGGATTGTGGAAGAGTATTTAACAGAAATCTATGAAAATTGCAGCATTATTCTCAAATAAAATGTACTTTATTCATCCTGTCTATTCTTCTGTTGTTAAGGCTACCGAACGCTCAGCCAACACAAATTAATATCACCACATACTCACCTTGTTGTTTAAAAGCTAGGTGATGTTGCCATAGTTACCATTGAGAACACTGAGGTAATGTCCTCTGTGTTTTTTTTTACAATTCAAAACATTTTTTTTTTTTTTTGCTCCAGACTTGTATTCCCCTGCACTATGGGTTAGTCAAAAAGTCTTTCGAAAATAAGATTTTAATGAATAAAAATGTTTTTCACATTTTATTTCTAAAAACCTTGTAAAGGCTCTGAGGTTGCAGGCATCATATTTACCAGAATGTTTTATTTTTCAGAAGAATTGTGTTAAAGACCATCAGGAGTCATGGCAGTCCATGTGCTTTTAGTCCTTTTCATCTGTAAATGCACAAGTATAACTAGCAACACTGACGAAGGCCACTGAGCCAGCATGGACAGGACCAGGGCTCCGGCATTCAGGGGCGTCTCAGGGCCCTCAGGCAAACAGATTTACTCAGCACTGTTTGTTTTCTTTTCCTCCTCCTCTTGCCTGCGCTTTCGTTTTTGATTGCCACGTGATACATGTGATTCATGGTGTCTGTGATTTCGAAACTATTGGCAGCAAGTTACTGTACGTTAGTGACATGAGGACCCTACATGTTGTTGACGTTTCCTGTACATGGCGATCATTGAATTTAAGGGGGTTTGTAGCAAAATTTTGATTGATTTTCTCAAAATAATTAGTATTGTCCTGTACTATGGGTCCATGGTGACAAACAGAAATATTTCATAAAAACGTCTAAATTATGGACTTTATGATAACTAACGGTTTGGTTGTGTGTCCACGATAGATAGATTTAACGTGAGACCTGCACAATTTTATGTAACATATTAATCATCCTGTAGGCTACCATTCAGAGGTTACAGGGATCAGGTAATCCACAGAAAAAAGGGACAAGGGACAACATTTGAAAATTCCAATGATTTCCTGACAAAATAATACTACTCTTCTGTGTCTCTCTGTATACCGGTAGTCCCCTGGCATAATGGAATTTTATAGATACATATTTGTACTGACTAACTAACACCGTGGCTCAATTAATGTTGCTTTTGGGTTATTAGGAGCTCATGTGTGACAGAGAGTGCTAATAATCAAACCCTAATATAAATATCTGTCCACCCATCCTGCTCTATCTAACAAACCCTCCAAGACACATAGTGAGCAGTAGACTCCCAGACTGGACCAAAACAACAAGATGAGCTGATGATTATGCCAATTCCCTCTTTGCAGCATAAAGGAGCCTCACTTCCAAAACATAAAAATACTATTGATTTTTTTGTTATTCTTTTCATTTGGACTTGTTTTTAATCCCGTCTCTTACATCCAATAACTCAACCCCACCTACACTGTTGCCCATAACGTTGAATATATGGTTTTCAGACACAATCTTCCTATTAAATGCATCAGTAATCACTTTGGACCAGGTGCAATGATTACATTATGTGTCACAATTACCAAGGTGAAATTTATTAATGCATAACATTTGTTTGCTGCTCTAAAAGACAAGATATTTGCAAATAATTAAAACTTCATGGCCGACCCTGTATCCCCCCCACCTCTTACTTTGTATCCAGCTTTCACAGTCTCCACAGTCCGTCTTTGATGTATCCCTTTCTTTCGCCATCAGTAGGTGGAAAGTGCAAAGAGGGACACTGATTAGCAACCGTACAAGGCAACAGTCACTTCCAATGATGGATGTAATCCTACTGCTCCAAAATGAATGCATTTATTATTAGTAATTTATTTGCTTATTCATCATACTCCATGTCAGAGCATACCAGACAACCGGCCTGCCATTAGTATCACAGGGTCAGCTGTTTAAAAGCTAGCATTCATCATGGTGCCGCTATTAGATGTCATTATTGCTGAGCTGGTTGGGATCCGGTGAATCAGAGAATTCAGAGCACAGTTGTAGTGAATAAGGACGTACGTTCAATTCATTTTAAGAAGTTGAGCAGTTGCATCATGATGCACTTTTCCGCACGTTGCTTCGGGAGTCAGTTCTGAATTGTCTTAGACTAACAGGCTTATGGCAAAAGATGGGTGCTTGCGTACCCGTCCATGGTGGAGGACATGTGTTTTTTGCCTTTCTATTCCACTGAAGGGAGGGGGGTGGGGTGGGTGGGGGTCTAAACATTACGGATAAGAGGCAGCCCGGCACACGCCTGCCTGAAGGTCGGTAATCCCACAGTCTCAGACTCATGACCCACTTTCTTGGAGGAGCGGGATGGAGCAGCGGCTTCTTACCCAGGAGGAGCCTCCAGACGCAGGGTGGAGGGGTCAATACCCCCCCCCCCCACACACACACACACACACACACACACACCACCCCCTGCACTGTCAAGACAAAAGAAAAGACAGACTCTTGTGAAGACTCCTGAAAGCCATAAGAGGTTCAGGGACACTAATACCTCAACCTGATGCTCTCATCATTCTATCTATTGAATAATTCATCGGATGTGCCACTTTGTACTCAGTGCTAAATATCTGTTAGTTGGAGGCATCTTTTATTCCTCATTGCACCTGTTGTTGTACTTGAGATTCTTTCAAGATGCTACTGTAGATGCTACGAACCCGTGACTTACCAAAATGTCATTTTATGCAGATGATGTTCAAATCTACCAGAAGATTCAAAACTGAGTAAGTGCAACAAAGTGGCTAACATGCCTACTTTGTAAACTCAACTCTGCTTTTGTTTCTTAAATCAGGAAAATGTGAGACCAACAATATTAAGCAAATACCCGAGCCATTTCCTAATTAAAGCACTGAATTAAGCAGAGATCATCCACTAATACAAAGGAAATGAAAAGAACAGCTTCTTCATTATTGTGTCTTATCCCTTGAAAACATACTGACCGGCATCGTGGCACGAGCCACCGGCAAATAGGTCAACAAATGATGCATTGATGTATTAGATCATATCAGCACCGTACATGTTATTATTTTATTAACCACCACCTGCCCCTCCTCTTCCAGTTTTTTGTTGTTGAAAACATCTCCCCATGCGCACCATCACACCACAATGCCTGCCGCTCTTACTTCTCTCTTTATCTTAATCCCTGGCAGACTTTAAGTGTCTGGCATCGGGGCAAAATCCCAAACTGGAGAGGAGCGTGTTTGGAGACCTAATCCCCTTACCCATAGACTCGAGTTGCCCTAAATTCACCTCTCCCAAAGTAGGCCAAGAACAAGGAGCCACAACAGAGAGGCAAGCGGCTTCACGAGGGCTCAGCGTTGTCACGCTGCCAGACAGACAGACAAGAGTGACACACGCGTTGGCACACACACACACACACACAGGCAGACGTATGGACAGATGACGTATAAGCTGGTCTGCCAGTACAGTACACCAAGCAGACACACTCAGATGCTAACCTGGAAATTAGAGGCTTCTAGTTTTTCACCCCTTACACAATGCAGAGTAACTGCAGTTGTCTGTATCCGTAGCATCCCTTCCTAGTCATCAGCAGTCACCTTTCAATGCTTGACCTGCTCCCTGGAGGGGAATCAGCTCATCTCCAGTGTTTATTCTCATTTTCTTCTGATTAGATAATAACTTTCTTTGAGTGTGCAGCAGCTTAATAGGAGATAACGTGCTGTTTTCAAGATGGCAGGGCTCCTGAGTATAAGCTGTGAACACAAATCAATAATTTTCCACATCCCCATATGCTGTTTTCAGCCAACCTGTAACAATAATACCCTCAGTCCAAAATCTGGCCAGAGGAAGGCATGAAATGGCAACTTCAAAAAGGCGAAGGTGGAGAGTGGTGTGGAACATTTAGTGGCAGGGACCGTCTCCATGGAAGTTCATGTTGACAGCTGTTGCCATGAGGACAGGTGTAACCAAAGACTTATCAGCCTTCAACAGAATGAAGATGAAATATTTTGTGATGTTTACATTTGCGTAGTGGTTCTATCAGACATGTAATGGAATAAATGGCCGGTTTAAGACAAATAATTTAGCATGTAAAGCACGCAACATTAAATCATTATATTTGCAAGTAATAAAAAAAATCATGCCTGCCAGAAAAAACACTTAAATGACCAAATGTATATTACTGGAATCATTCTTCATTCAATCAGTCTATGCTGGCCGAAGTCACCTCTTCCAAATGTGATTCTGTGAGGTCATGGGGGACTCAATCCAATTTCGTAAGATTGCTTTCCTTCGTTCAAACAAAGCTAATATGAGGCTCCAGCACTGAGTGGGTACCTGAGGCCTTTGTGTTCCCCGTGTCTGGGAAACAAAAAGAGAAAATGTCACAGATTGGAGACTGTGGATTATATCCCCCATCAATTACATTGCAATCACATTGGGCTTCATAGGGCCAATAAGAACAGGAATTATAGGGACATTTTTTTAAATGGACAAACGGTAGAAGTTTTTTAAGATTTCAGGATTCACAATTCCATTTCTACCGTTTCCTTTCCGTCTGCATGCTGTTCATGTACCAGAGAGGAGTAAACAACACTGCCACCCTTTGGTCGCCAGGAGAACATCTACCCTTGAATGTAAAGTTTACAGCTGGTACAGGATTTGGAAATCCCAAGCCTGTACAGCATTATAGGAAACTGAGACAAAACCTGAGTCAACAAAGCGATATGCCTCCATGTTGAAGGGATTGTTGGAGGCCAAAGCATCGTCTCTGGGATTGCTGCAAGATAACAGGCATTCAAAGAGGTTTAAGGACAGGGCTGAGAGTCTTGAGCTCCAGTTGGATTCTCAGATTTAAAGGCTCATCCACTGCTTTCGCCCTTCCCACCCTCCCTCTCGTCATCGTCTCAAGCTCCCATGCAGGCCGAGTTCTGGAGTAGATTAGGTCTGATTTTGCCATTATGCAAATTGTTTTCTCCTTCTCAGCCCGCCTGTCACCACTTAGTTTGGTGAGAGATTGCTCTATCATTAGTAGCCAACCGCACATAAAACAGATTTAGTGGAGAGCATCACAACAAGCCACACAGGCCCATTGTCCTGCTTTCAGAAATGAATGAGCCCAGATGTTTGAAGGATAATCGTATGGCCAAGAGAAAAAAATATGCTCACCAGGTAATGTTGCACTTGCAGTTTATGGATATCTGTTACATATCTGTATGTTTTGACCCCAACAAAGAAGCACAAGCTGAAATTACTTTTATTTTTCATTTTCAAATTAAAAGTGATATCTGATCATTGTTATCACTGACTGCCAACAATTGTGGATTTCAGCTTGATTTGATTGATAATGCTGCATATTATAAAGTATGTGTTAATAAAGAACAGTCCCCTGGGTTCACATGTTGCTGTTGCTGTTATTTGTCTAAAACAATGCATATTGTATGTTGTATATATTTTGATGCCTGTATGGTTATTTCTTAACTTGGATGAATGTGAATTAAGATGATGATTCTGAAATAATTGATAATTCAAGCAGTACATTTGGAGTATACCATTTTATTTAATCCCCCAAATTCACCAGGCGTTGACTATATGGGCACACGTTTTTTAAGTATAATGAATGCAAAAAAAATAATAATAATTAAAAACAAAAAATGAATACTTAGTTAAAAGGTTGTTATCCACGCCTTTAGAAGGGTGTAAATCCCACTGATTAAATCACTGAGGGCACAGATTGTCTTCACACTGCCTTACATGAGAGGTCAAGTGCTCTTAAACAGGCTTAATCTATACATAAATATGGCAGATGACACAGAAGGGCACATATGGGGGACTTACTGGGATTTACAATGGTTGCAGCACCATTGTGTGATTCATATGTTTGTTGTCTTAAAAATTAAAATTCCTTTTCTGACTGGTCTGCTGCTCGTTATCTATTTTACTTTCACATTCACCTAAATTTCTTCAGTTTCAAAGTCAAATTTCACGTTTGTCTCACTTCACTTTTGGACATGCCCATGGCTTGTGTAACATAGTGCAACAAGTGGAATCACACGTTTTCATGTGATGCTGATGATACATACGTAAGCTTGTGCAACTCGGGAATACTTCCTCATACCTTTGAACTGGTATTTGGCAGAGACGTCAAGAGGGAACTGATGCTTTTTACTTCACTTTATTTTTCACTCTTTCACACTTTTAAAAGGGGGGACTATAGCCATAATCATCAACAATCTACCTGATATTTTATTCTAAATACGAGTAACTTTCTTGTATTACTCTCAGAAAGAGTTTACTAATTTAAAAGTTTGCTGTTCAAACTTAATTCAAATTCTCATTACCGTTTAAGTCCTCATTCTTTCTACCTTAATGTTACACAACTGTCTCACTAAATAGATTATCTGTCTCTATTGTGTCCAATAATATAAACATTGTAGATAGCCAATGCACATTTGCCCACTAATTGGTGCACCTATTTCTTGTAAAATACAATATATTTTAACGTGCAAAGGGAGTTCAGGAGTTCAGGCCATGGTCAACAACAGCAGCATTAAAAGCACCAGAGTTTGAACCTCCTGTTAATTTGTGCCGTTGGAGCCGTGATAGGGATTATACAGTTTAAGGTGCTATAGAAATATATCCATGACTCGTTTTCTCGAGATCAAATTGTGTCTAAATGGTTTGATAAAAATATCAAAGAGAATAAAAATGTGACATTGTGATGCAAGTTCAATAATATACATGAACCGCCCCGTTTAGCTTTTATGAAACAGGGCAATGATGTATTTTGCAGTCGTATCCAGATGGAGAAAGGAGAATAGACGTCCCTTTCACACGTCCACACCCACTGAAGCCACTGCAACCCTCGGAAAAACAACGCAACATTTTCAAGAGTATCGAATAGATGAAGGCAGATGGTTTTGTTTTTGTAAAACGGGCTGTCTCCCAAATGAGAAACAAATTTGAGTTGCTCAGTTTGAATCTGAAATCAGCTTACCTCAATCTCATTTTGCTTTTGTTGCTCCTTGTTGTCTGTCATGAGCTGCTGCCATGCACAAGACTCAACAGACATACGGCCGGAGGATTAAGGCGAAAACACAACAAAGTGTGGAACAAGAGACCAAAAACACATTTTCTTTTTTTTTGGAGAGAAAACAACAGCATAAAAGAGTATGAAGTGACTGATTTGAGGTGCTTATTATGTTCAAGTGGGGCTTCATTAGAATAAGTGGTTTCCAAGTTGCATTGCAAATGGTATATTGACAAAAACAAATACAGTATAAACATACTGTAGTCTGAAGATTAGTGCTCGTTTGTCCTCTAGGAATATTTTTCTTATAATCCTTAGTTTGACATTAAACTGACCTTGATTTTGTTAATATATGTATATATTCCAAATTATACTATATAGAGTCCGATAATAGTATATATTTGTTATTTGAAAAACGTAATCAGAGAAATAGCTCATGACAGTGATAGGATTGAAAGTCAATACCAAATTCATTCACAACAGAATTTTGACTTTAATAATAAAAGTCATAGAAACCTAGCAGGCAATGATCCTTTGAACATAATAGATATCCTATTTATTCCGTCTATTCCTCTGTTAGGTGTTGTGCAGGAGGCTGGGAGGTGAATGTATTTGTGGCTCTATACATTATCAGCATTTTCACATATTATCTCAATCTCATTATAAACATTGCCATGTTGCCACTAGCCTATTATGAAAATATGTCAGCACAACAGTTAGAAGTAACAAAACAATCCCTTCAGTTGAAGTAAAGAATGTGATATTATCTTACAACATGTATGTTACATACAAAATTGTTTACATTAACACATAGAATGAATTAATTAACTAGAGATGGAATTAGCCTATTAAGAAAAAATAACACCAACTTACTTAATAGCCAAATATCTAAAGAAACTTAAAAAAAGAAGCAAGATTCAATATTGTTAAACAAAATGTAGCACATAAAATAACATGAATACAAATTTTATATATTTTTTTAAGGCAAAACAACAAAAGCTCAGCATTGTAATGATTTCAGAGATTGAATCTTTGCCTGGCCATCAAATTGTCATTTTTCTGCGAGGTGTTCATGTTATTGTGTCCACCCTGTGTGGTTCCTGTCTTGTTCTGGGTTTCCTTCAGCACGGAAAACAGATGTCGCTCCTTGTTTACTGGTGCAATGCTGCCCCCTTATGGTGGACCTTAGATACTGCAGCCATCTCTCAGGTATAAACTGAGCATTTATTCATCCCCAGAGGGAACATTCAGGCGCTGCAGCAGCACAAAGATATAATTAAGTTTACGAAGTAAAGTGAAACGGTGTGGTTAAATGCAAGTCTAGTAAATATGTAAACAGACCACAGTGATATGGAATGGATTGAACATATTTAGACAAAATAATAACATGGGAATTAATGGATGTGGATAAACCTCAGGGTAATAAAATATATTGAAGAAATTAAAATATTTCGTGAAAGCATCACATACATTTGGTGCCTGTCTTTTTTTATAGTGTAGAAGAGGATGATACCAATGATTTTACTATTTCAAGCTATACATATACACTATATGACAAGTACATATCGTGTTACTGTGTTTTTCAAAGCAGCTACTGTTGGCAGCAACATTTTTTGTCTCATGACAAAAAATATGGGCATAACTAAAAACTAAAAGAAAAAATAAATATGAACTGAAGATGTAATGTACCTTCATAACATAATGTATATTCTTATAATGTATATACAAATAATATATAAATAGTCAGAGAAATAAATTTGAGCCCAGGTTTTTAGGGGCTTTAAAGAGAATGACACATCGATGAGCCACGACTCAGCGATTATGACACAGAACAGACTTGAACCCGAAAGGCATGACACATAGAGAGTCATAGCAGACTTAAAGTTTGATGGGCTTGAATCCAGAAACATCAGAGGTCAACACCCAGGAGATCAATCGGTAAAGGCAAGTTTTGCCAGGTAGAGATTTCACTTAATATTTAAATAAGAGATGAGTTCAGGCAAGCAGGTACCGACAGGCTTTAACAACCACTGACGAAAAGCCAGCGCTGATGACTAGACAACCTGCCAGAGGGCAGGATATCAACCAGTTTATGTAGGCTACTGGGTAATTAGAGGAGATGAGAAGCAGGTGAGTAAGTGGGTGTGGAAGCTCATTAGGTGGAAACAGGAGGGAGTGGCAGAATCTGTAATGACATCAGAATTATTGTTCTGTATGAGCTTAGACAGGTTTTTTTTTCTGGAAGGCTGGGTGTTTTAGCAACCTGTGGTGAAATTGGGTTGATTAAAGTTTTCAAAAGACTCAATATTTTGAAAATGTACTTCTTATTGTCTAATAATTAAATGGATAAAGTGAAGATTTAATGGTAGAGCGAAGAAGCCATTGGAACAGTCTTCAGATCTTCATGTTGGGATATAACATTTACAGAAGTAGGCTGTATAAAATAGTTACCTTAAAATTAAAGCAAAACTACCCTGTGATATTTAAGAGATACTGGTGAGGAAAAGAGAATGGGATTGCTTTAATGGTTTAAGATACTGTAGATGGACTGCATGACTGCCTGTGCGTAAAACCCTGCCAACACACTCCAGTGGTCTGACCTCTCGCCTGGCTGCTGTGATTCTCAGGTGTACTCCGGGACAGTGACGTCAGAGGTGGGTGTGGATACAGACATTTGAAACAAGTAGAAACAACAATAAAACACTGAAAAAACTAACACACGTGAGTATCCGTGCAATAAATGTAAAACATGTAGTTTTCCTTTCCTCACGAGCCAGACACAGTCGAGGCTCTCGCGCGTTAAGCAACTCCCCGGTCTGTGACGTAACGTCGGGGGGCGGGGCTGTACATTTTTATGGTTTATTTGCACAATACCTCACTTCCTCAGCAGCTGCCATTGCTGTGGTGAATGGGTGAGAGAGAGGGGAGGGAGAGAAAGGGACAGTGGGTGAGGAACGAGAGAGAAAACAGAAGGGGGAGGCAGTGACAGAGACGCGGAGCGACAGAAAGAAGAAAAAGGTCTCGCTGCCTCTGGAGGGAAGCATTGTGTAGGGGGGCCTCGTAGCGGGAGGAAGCAAGCTAGGAGGCGGGCAGGCTAGCAGCGGTTCCATGGCTCAGTCTGCTGCTAACGGTGTGGACCAGGATCTGGCCAGCAAGAGGCTGCACTCAAGGTAGGACCCTGGGGAGGGGGGACACCGGCACCGGGGGGGAAGGGGGGTAGTCTGTCCTTGAACGGCTGTCAGAGACAAGAGGGAGCGGCTGTTGGGGCAGAAAGCGAGGCAGAATAATAGAGACTGCCACCTCAGGGCTCTGCTCGCTAAGGAGGAGTCAGCCGGAACAAGAACAGCCAGCTCTCAGTGATTTGAAGCTGGAGACCCAGCAGCCACAGTCGCAGCCAGAGCCCGGTTCCAAGCCTCATTCCTGGCTCGGGTCATTGAGCTGCTGTGGCTGGAATGTACAGACTGAGAGGAGCCTCATCAGACGTGAACGCTGGAGGAGCGAGTACACACTCACAAACTATTTACTGGGAGAAAAACACGATTGTGAGATGATAGCAGCTACATTTCTAGAAGCCTGTGAGGACCTGAGGACAACTAGTGTAACCTAAACACGGCCTACCACAGACACACACTGAACATAAACACACACGTACTGTAAAAAGTCAACGACACAAAACCTGTTGTTCCTGGGAGAAACAGACTGTGCATTATTGACAGCTAAATATGTCTATTCCTGCCAGTAGAATATACTTGCTTATGTTGTTTGTATATATATATAATTTATTTTCTATATTATTCTGTTGTGTGTGTGTGTGTGTGTGTGTGTGTGTGTCCCCAGGTTCAAACCACACACACATGCTCATAGGTGTTGTGTGGGAAGCAGCATCTGTTGAAATGTCAGATTAAACCCATATTTGCATATTTAGTGTGTGTCATAACCATCTTCCCACTTTATTTGCATATGTTCCTGCCTATCTGTATAATTGAGCTATCATAAAACAGCTTTAACGTTTAGTGGCTTTCAGTGGCATTCCCGATTGAGAAGTATCATAGTAAATTTTCATTAACAATATTTTCTCGATATTGAGTTTCACGTGCTACAAGGAAAAGTGCCAAATCTTCAATTAAAAGCATATTTGCTATATTTATGCTTGAAAAATGATTGAAACGATTGATAAACTGTGCAAAATAACTTTTCATTGACAGTTTCTGTCAGCCTGACTTATTCATACATTTTGACAGTTGCACTGACTTCCAATGATAATCTGTTTGTATTGCCTGTATCAAATCATATCTTAGACACTGCTGGTCAGATTTTGGTGAAACTAGTTAGAATGACACGTGTCTGTTGAACATTTTGAAAATGACTAATAGCCATAACACTGAGTACATTTTATGAATGAGTCTCCACATCTGTGTCAGATGTTAAGTTATATATCATACACCCATGGTTATTATGCAAATATCTATAGGGAAATTATAAAAACCGCATGGTAACATTTTCCTAAGGAATTTTGGGAGTGGAGTGCTGTAAGTCAAATCAAGACATATAGTATGTGCGTAATTGTGAAATATACTTTGAGCAATAATATCTTCTGCGCTAAAACTTTATTACTCAAGTAAAAGACATTTAACAGAACTGACTTTCACTCTGTTTTTGTTCACCCTGTGACAGAGTGGACTGCTGGGAATGTTAATAACTGTTGAGCGTTTTCAAATGACCTTCATAAACCCTGCAAGGTTGTCTCTGTGTACACACAAACACACACACACACACACAACACAGACACAGACACATGCACACACACACACACACACACACACACACACACGTAAATACAAAAGATAAATACACAGTGAGTCATAGTACTGCGATCATATGACCGTGTCTACCCTGATTGTTTTCTCACTATTTTACAAACAGATAAAGTCAATACATGACCTTTCAATGCGGGTTGGTTGCGGGTATGTACGTGTTGTCAGGCCTTTGGTTCCAGACTTTAAATCTGTTTATTGGATATTGATAATAGTGCCAGGTTATGGAGAGAAGCATGTCTGAAATATTCTGGTAACTGATTCTGTAAATGAGATGGTAATATGCGGACTGAAACCTCAGTAAGTCCTCTGCTGCTGCTTCATATAACCTTTATCCTTAGAAGACTTATTTTCAGATTCAGTGTTATTCAGTCTTCCATCAGGAACAGAATTGTCTATAACATAATAACTATCAACAAAAGAAGGTGTCCTTACGTTACCCCATTATGAAATGATAAATTCTTGAGGATGGGCATGTTCCATCTCATATTCTTCACAGAGACCAAGTATAATGAGAATTACTGCCTATATTTACAGTTTTTATTCTATGGTATCTTCTCTCCATGGGACATAAGAAAAAACAAAAATGCAGTTTTATAAGCAAATCGGACAAAAGAAAGAGGAGTCGGCTCTGCTCTAACTGAAAGAGACATGCGCTGCAAGAGGAAAAACATTCCTTGAGAGTTTCTCTTTGGTTTCCCTGACAACTTGCAGTGGCACTCTGTAATTATGGCTGGACTCTGAGCGCAGAGTTTCTTAGCAGTATATGTACAACCCTGAATATGGAATAAAGAGCCATTAAACATTTCAATTATTGTGTCATCTATTTGGGTTGCACAAGTAAAATCTAGGGCTGCAACTAAAGGTTAGTTAATCTGCTGTTTGTTTTATTGATTGATTGTTTAGTCTATAAAAAAAGATTTTGAACAATGCCCTTCCTACAGCCTGGTTCCAGTGTAAAACACAGTAGGGTTTGCAACTCAATTCTTTTCATGGCTGATTAATCTGCCAAATATGGGAAGATAAAAATGTTCTCCCTTAATGTATTAATGGTGTTGTCTATAAAATATCAGGAAATATGTTCAAATTGACGACAGCCCAATGTGATATACTGTATTTTGATAGCATGTTTGACCAACAGTCCAAACCCCGAATATATATTCAATTTACTATACAACGCCACAAGGAAAACCATGCAGTTTCCCACTGAAAGAACAAACTTTATCCATGTTCTAGCTTACAAACCAATGTCACTCATACATCCCTACTTACTCCCTGAAACCTGTCTATTGTACTGTGTGCTGTCATGGGAACACCATGGGAGACTGTTTCTCTTAGACCACAGGCAGGCTATTATGGGATGATTGTCTCCCAAACAGACCAATTAGAGTAGTAATCAGAGGAGGGAATGGTAGACTTTGCTTCACAGATCCATTCTTACTCCAACCACAAAGATGACAAGAATTAAAGTCACTGTGAAAACCACCCTCTTGGAGAATAATGGTCTTATTGTCCCTTTTGCTGTGCCTTTCTTTACGTTAAAGTTTTTCTCTCGCGCTTGGTCTGTTTTGTCTTTCTTTCTGTCGGCTAGTTAGCCCTCAAGCTAGCTCTTTGATCAAGGTGTGTGATGATAGATTGACCTTCTAACTTTACAACTGCACAGCTTAAGTTATTTAACCATGTCGCCATGCATTCTTACGACTGCACCCTTTTTCCAGCGTCTGTTTTAGAGTTTGGGGTTTTACAATTTGGTCGTGGTTCACTGAGGCCCCTGCACCGTCTGCTGCTGGATGTCTTATGTCTTCATCCTTGTCTTTCCTTTGTAACAGCACCTCTGTAATTACCTACTTCAACTTCCTTCCTTGTCACTATTATACTTCCATGAAGACACTGCACTGCTGTCAGCATCCACCTTTGATTGGATCGATGCTAGTTTTCTATGCTAGGCTCCTTGAAACCTCGTTGAGCATTGGAAACTGGTCCTTGCCAATCATGAGCATTGTCTTCATGTCGATTTGTTTCTATCCTGTATTTGTCAGACAAAGCTGGTTTATGAGAAACAAAAGAGACACAGGAAAGCAACATTTTCCTTTCCTTTTTTACACCTTTGAGCCTCTGGAGGACAAGCTGAAACCTTGAGTGAGGCATCAGGAACAATTGAGGCTTGAGTCTTTAGCTGATTGATCATTTGCTTTCTTCTTAATTGTGGATATGATTGGTTAATTGTAATCATATTCCATCTGTGATCTTGCAAACTGCAGTGGCCACATACCGTTCACCCCTCTAATGCTATCAGTGCCTGCTCCACTTTCCTACTTGCAATGACGAGTAGCCTTGGCTCAATCTACCACTTTGTGGGCCCTCCTTTGATTACTTGTTCAGATCTGGTTACTGGGATGATCCACATTCCTGTCCTTTTTTGCCCCACTGAAGGATTTTAGAACTGGATGATTTCTCTCCACTGTTGCAGAAGTAGTTGTTATTTCAAGTCATATTTAATACCAAGGATTAAGACCCTGCACACTTTAAAGGACTGTTATCTATAGCAGTAACCAGTTCAATCCACTTTTTCCAGAGCAAAGACTTTCATCTGTAATTGCCAGCCCACCTAAAAGATGTTTAGACTATACTTGCCTGAGGGCATTGACGTGTTGTCCCAACAACCGCAAGACCATTGAATACTCTATGCCAAAACAATAGACCCATGTATTTTCTGATTAAGTGGTATTGGAAGACATGTTGTCATAGCTTCTTGGTACATAACGGCTACCGTAGTTGCAACAAAGCGAGGTGCTAGAGAGCACTAGTCGTCTGAATGCAAAATACAATTTCACCACTAGATGGGAGAAATCCTTACACACTGTCTCTTTAAGGCAAAATGTATATGATTTCTGCATCATTGTAATGGAGTTTAGGTATTACATTCCCGGATAAGCCAACAACAGACATTTCTGTCTGGTGATGTTATTCATCAGCAACTTCTCAACTGATGTCACAAACTGACTCAGCAAATGTGATGAAAAGGGATCCAACCAAGGTTAAACTTAAAACCAAACTTATTCATCAAAGTCACCTGAAATGATCAATGCATGAACAAATATTACAAAAGACACTCTGGTGAACACTGCCAAGGACACTTTTTCTTTTTTCATCGGATCAAAGAGGACATGCCTGTCTCTAGTTATGATCTCAGCCTGCAGAATCAGTGTCTGTTTTGGAGAGGACAGCAGGTCAGCACACGAGCCTTTTTCACAAAAAAACATTTTAATATGTCACAGTAACAAAAGCACAGGTGTAAATAATACGATGCGTGATGGCTGAATTCCACGTCGCTGCTGGGGATGCAGGATCCTGGTGTTCATGCTGGCTCGCTGTTTGTGGCTTACTGAGATGCTAGAACGGAGCCATTGTCAATGTTATTAGAAACACCTGTGCTTTTCCTGCTCCGTGAAGCCAAAGCGTCTGCTGTGAGACCGGCTTGGAGTGGTCAAGCGTATCTCTGCTATTGAGACACTGTGTAACTGACACATGTAGTGTTTCTAAAGGCAGGCAAAATAGTGGGTTCAACTCAGGAAGACAATACTCTGTTTATTCTCGCTTGGGGGAAGATACAGGATCCTATCCCGATAATCATAAATACCATGACTTGAAAAAGGTGTCCAGCTCGCTATGATAGTAAAGAAGTGAAAAGAGAGCCTGATTTAAAAAAAAAAAAGGTTTATATAATTTATTTATGCAGGGAGACCTTACTTCAATAGACCTTTTTTTTATGTCATTGCAGGAAACATAGATGTAATCAATGAAACAATAAGTGGTTAGAAGCGACCTGGGTATTGTGTATGTTGTCACGGACATACCCCAATTGTTCATGTTATTGTTAATGTTATTAGTTACACCTCTGGCAAACTTGCATGATGAGTCTATGGTCTTCCGTGATGTCAACACAGGAGGCGAGGCGTTAGCAGCACATTAGCACACACAGGATGCGTTCAGGTGCAGTCAAGGACGTCTTAGCAGCATAAACATACTCTGCAGGTGCATAATGGCATGAGTGAAAGTTTCACATTTAGCCAATAAAGAATAATTTGCATTAAATATATTATGATACATTATTTGTAATGTGACGAGGGGTCGGAATCCAAATGTAGCGTTTTTTCACTAAGAAAATGGATAAATGAACAAAACAAAAATTCAGTCCGCCTCTTCACCCCGTCTTTACTCACAGTGTTGTTTGTCTTGGCCGGTGGACTAATAATGTTTCTGCGAGTGTCAGCAGATAGTTGGATTAGTCTGGGCCAATCGGCACACTGAATTGTCTCGACCAAGGACCTGCAGGTCACTGGATTAGCGAGCGTCTCTCTCTCATCCTTCCTCTCTGTCTCCGATTGGGGCATTTGTCAAGCTCCCACTCGCTTCGTCATCCCGACTGTAACCCAAATTGTTCCCTACATCACACACTTCCTCCTTTTTAAAGCATAGCTGGTATTGGCAAGGCAGAACAATGCTTGGAACAGGTTGAGGGGGATTTAAAAGAGGACATGTTTTTGTTGGGAATATTAAGAACTGAATGGCATAACAGCAACGGACAACTCTTGACTCTGTTGGAGTATTCTAATATGCCGTCTGTAGTTTTTTTTTAAATCAACATGTTTTTGCTCATAAATATAATTGTTACTGGAACTGCTCCTTCGTGGAATGTTTTACAATTCCCCCGTGACTGGCTCGGCTGTGGGAGTAGAGGGTTCATCGTTGAGTTTTTGGAACATTCCCGAGGACATGAACAGCAGATGTGATCCTTGGCTGATCTGGGACTGTGTGTAGAAATTCCACTTGGATTGTGTCCAGGTTTTCTGCAACATTGCTGTCATTTTGGATTCTTATGGAGTAATTCACTGCACAATAAGGACTTTGAAACAGTGAAACTGTTAGCTGATATCACTAAAAGTCTTAGCACTGCATTTTCAGTGATAATTGTACCGCTCGAATGAAGTGCAATCTCAATGTTGCTCATCTGTCATTTGTGTTTGTCATAGCTAGTGTTGTTAACCTTTGCCCTCATGGCGTGTGACCCTTGTCCTCTGACTGGAGCAGAGAGAGCTATGTGCAGACTGGTCCACTCTGGACCCCGACCTCAAGCTATGCTAAGGCCGTTACACTTGGAGCTACAGGTGTATGTGGACAAAACACGAGCCAAGCAAAAACACAGGTATTGCTTGAACAATTCAAAGGGCCAGTTGCTTGCTTTGCATAACAAATGACCTTGGTGAGGACACTTCTAGATCAGGACAAGTTGAGAAAATGTGGCCAGAAGATGGTTGGCAATGCAAATAACTTGCCTTTTGGCATTGGAAAAAATTGCAATTACAATTTTTGGCAAATAGTAAGAAAGAGGAGACAACTGTATCTACATGTTACCTTGACACAAAATACATAGGGCTTGTACTGGGGGAATTGTCCATCCACCCATTCATCCATCCATCCATCCATCCATCCATCCATCCATCCATCCATCCAGTTTAAGATAACAACCTTCCAATAATCAAAATAGTAGTTTGAGTACACATGAAATGATTTAAACCCGTGTCCCCTTAATAAACCCAAAGCTGCAGGTGAAATTACATATGGTGCACACTATCTCTTTGCTATACTTTAGAATCACCATTTGTAAAACAGATTAGATTTGAGGATAATCCTTTCTTAACTCTGCCTTCTAGTACCGTATCAGGAATTTAGAGCTGCGACCAAATCCGCTGGACTTTGGTTTATCCTGGATATTCAAAGAACCTGGGGTGTGTACTTTCTGGATGCAACTCACTGATGAGGTTTTGTTATGCATGTGTGTAACACACTCACATGTCTTATGACTACTCGCAGACTTTGAGCTTGATGCATCAATATTTGGGTACCAGATTATTTTGTCTCTCACATAACGCCGGGTTTTTGAAAATAGGACATCTGTGCATTCTGTACGCAACATTTTCTCCACCTGGCCGTGAGATTCTTACTTAGATTATTTTTATAGAGAACATCCCAGATTGTGCTTGACATGTCCCCTTAACAATACAGAAGTTGGCATTCGACACAAAGTTAACATTTCTTTTACATTCCCTGAGTCAGTCATTGATCCAGCAGTTGCCATGGTGACTAGGGCATTGTAGAGGTGGCAGGAAGAGTCCTCTTGAATTCGCTTTTGTTATATCTCTAGACACATGCTGCTTCTGTTTTATCTCAGCTTATCGATGTAGGTGAGCAGAGATACACATCGCGTTTTGACACAATGATTTAAAATCTTCCATCTTCACGTTGACTGAACTACATCAGTTAATGATTCTTCAAATCTTTTTTATAGAAAGCATCACTATGTGCAAAATGCAGGATTGCTCTTAATCTTGGCGAGCAATCGGCTCTTAATTGTTCACCAATAATCCAAAACAACTTTTCAATCAGATGCTAAGAACTATCGAGTTTCAAGGTACTACTCTCTCAGCCTTAGACTCAGTTGCTAAGGCAACAGTCCAAAGATATGGCTACAGACCTTGTTGTCATGGCGATACTAGCTATTTGTTTTTCACCCTGAGAAGACATTGTAATAAGTGATATATTTCTATTAATTTAATTTGCACACATAAAACAGCATACAATTCAGATCATGAAAAAACAAGCAATGTGTCAGGAAAGGTCAAGACGCCACGAGTGTATACCACAAACCGCCTGTCAATTTAAGGAGAAAAACAAACAAAACACGTATGCTCAAATGTTAATTGTGTTTTCTCTCTTTTCCTGTTTGCATTTGTGCATCACAGAATGGAGGCCTCTTGCTTGGAGTTGGCTTTGGAAGGAGAGCGGCTGTGCAAGGCAGGGGACTTTAAAGGGGGAACAGCGTTTTTTGAGGCAGCCGTGCAGGTCGGCACAGAAGACCTGAAGACCCTCAGTGCCATCTACAGCCAGCTGGGCAATGCCTACTTCTACCTCAAAGAGTATGGCAAAGCCCTGGAATACCACAAACATGACCTGACTTTGGCCAGGTGAGCATTGTACCTTTTTAATAGCTGCTACTGCTGCATCGTAAAAGTTGGTTCATGTTACCACTGCTTGTTTTCAACTGGTCAGACAATAGGTGCTGGGACAAAAATGGTTTAGTTAAAGGAGGAAGTGAGTTGCACAATGTATTGAACACTGTGATCAAGAGAAACTTGCTCACCCACCAGCAAAAGTCTGCAGGATGATGTGAAAAAACATGTTTCGCATCATCCAGCGGATCCTGGCTGGCGTATGAGCGGGGAGCTTCATACACTCCACAGCCCTGGAGTTTGAATGTGTTTGTTTTTGATACATCAGTGACTCTAGCAGATTAAACAATGATTCATAATTTATAACAAATGAAAACACAGACATTCTGCCGTGGCCTTCTCTGAAGCCTGATTGCAATTTAATTAGAAAAACTGAATCCGTTTAGTTGGGGTCTGATAATGGTTTAATGATTGAGATTAATAAAGAACACAGTAATTGCTATTCATATCACCAGTTGGCTCATTTGTGCAATCAGAGTAATAAAATGCAAATGATTCTGCCATTTGATGTCTAGACTAGATGCATAAAGAGCATTAGGGATTTTATTTGATTGAAATTGAGTTATACAATGAAAATTCCAAGAAAAAGTGAGGGGACTTTCATATAGTAGCAGTCGACCATACCAGCTGGATATTTAGCTTATCTAAGTAATGCGGCCCCCTGCAGTGAGTGCAGCTGGTCCTTCAGCAGGGATCTGATCACACACCCCGGGGAGATTTACCTTGTTACATTACAGTCTCACCAGGGCCTCTGGAACGTTAGCCTAGTAAGTAAACATCCAATTTAAAATGTACTATTCAGCATCTCCCAATTAAATCTGCTTACTGTACCTTAATGGATATTGTTTAACTAGGTGACCTTAACATAGAAAACTGTGGCTTATGCTACTGAATATCCATAATGTGTTTCTTTGCTTTCTTAGAACCATTGGAGACAGAATTGGAGAAGGAAAAGCCAGTGGTAACCTTGGTAACACATTAAAAGTGTTGGCGCGCTTTGATGAGGCTGTTGTCTGCTGTCAAAGACACCTGGATATTTCTCAAGAGCAGGGAGACAAGGTACCTTGCAAGATTATTTTGAAATGCATAGCATCTGTTTAAAAGTCTGCAAAAAGCTACAATACATTCAGTTTGCTGCCTATATATGCGACCGCATCAAACTGATATATGAGACGGATCCAAAGTTCTGTTTTCAAATGATTACAATTTGATGATTTTACAAAGAAAAAAAACGCACAGAAATTTACACAAATAAATTACTTATATTGTAATTTATTCCCATTTATGCTGATCTCGTCTTACGCCGTGCTCATGCATGCAGGTGTAACAGTGAGTTACTATGGTTACGTGTATGCCCTCTGACTCTGTTGCCCAGAAACTTTCTGGCAATAAATCATTCGTGATGCATACTTGGTTTTCATAGCAGCCTCAATCTAACTCATCAACGCTAGTGTAGGTGGCAGATTCTTGACTTCATCCAAAAGTTTAGGTGGTGAAGATTTGCAGGAAATGTGTTTTAAATTACAATATTTTTTCATTATCCCTCATGTTTGGCCCCCCTTTTTAAAACACAACCAGGCGCTCAGGGTAAGGAGCATATATATCTTTATTATGCCATGTTTTCAAGAAAAATATGTGTAATATCTGGACTGTATGGCAGATATTGTTTATTTTTAAGAATCATGAACGTTAATGTGACACTGTGACGAATAACTTTGTTTTGAGTGCTTGAGTCCGCAATCTTGTGGAAACAGGGAAATTAATACAATGGGGGAAAAAGATAAAAATAGGTAGATAGATAGGCAGAACTGCAGAGAGATGTTTCTGTGTCCGTTTTCACCTTTCTCATTATCATCTGATTGCAGGTTGGAGAGGCCAGAGCACTGTATAACATAGGGAACGTGTTTCACGCAAAAGGCAAACAGCAGCTGTGGGGCTGCACCCAGGAACCAGGGGACCTGGCTCCTGATGTCAGAGACACTCTGCAAAGGGCTACTGGCTTTTATGAGTATGTATTGTTGACTATGAACTTGGATGTATACAACAGGAACTCTAAACCACAGTGGTAGCCTAGACAAGTCAGCTTTTGTGGTGTCAAAATGGATTTAATGCAACAACAACCAAAATAACTACACAGTATTGATGGATTTAGAATATTTTTCTCTTTTCCAAAACTACACACAGAAATCATACTGACTTTGGCATGTGTCACATATTGGATCAATACTTCGGCTCACTTCCTGTGGTTATTACCCATTCGCTTATTCTTGAGTATGTCTGTTCCTGTGTGGCACATCTTGTATCGAGAGTGAGTGGATCGCAGCACATCTGTGGGACATGACTGTGTTGCCAGTGTGTTTGATCAATGCTAATCACCCAAAGATCTTGCTCACTCGTATGCAGAATATCATTCACTGGAATTTGCCACTATTCATTGTTCCATTTATTTTGCCCCTGATGCCTAAAAGCGACACCACAGAACGCTGCCACTATCATGCTTTACAGCTGAGATGCCGTTGTTGAGTTGAGCCAGTTTTCAATGTTGAATGAATGTTACTGTGAGTTTATTTTCATCAAACCACAGAATAATTTTCTTTGTGCTCTCAGTGTTTCATATCCCTTCTGGCAAACCCCGGGCTCATGTTTGACTCGCTGTCAAAAGCGGTTCCTTCAGGCCAGCCCAGTTTTGTGAAATAGTGCACACTATTATTCTTTTGATACGATCTTCTATTGCAGCTAAAGAGCTCTGCAGTTTTGTCCTTGGGTTGCTCAGTCTGAGGCGGACAGCAGCATTTTGTAAAGAATTTTAACTCTTAACATTTCAGAAATATTATGGACGTAACTTATTTCTGTGCCATTATCTAAACTCTGTGTACAGGTCTTTTAAAATATGACTGACATGCAGGTTTATCTAGATATATTACATTTCTTTCTAAATCATGGACTTCCAGTCAAGTAGTCACCAGTAGACTCTCATTATATTTGAAGGGAATTGAGTGCAGTGAGTGTCGATTTGGAGTGTTGCTTTTGAATTATTTTACATCAGTGTTGAGATGAAATAAATTCAAAATGAATGCTGCAAAAAGCAGAAAAAGTGGCAGCATGAAATACTTATTATGCCATGTCAACTCACTTGTGGGAATGTGTGTCACCCCATAAATGTGTGTGTCACCCCATAAATGTGAGGCAGGTTGGTGCTAAAAACAGCTTACATGTTTGGCATTGCCTGGATAGATAAAACATAATAAAAATATATCCGCTCATCTCACAGGGTGATTATCCAGACCCAATTAAAGCCCTTTTTAAAGCAACGGAGCCGTTAACATCAAATTGATACACTGTTAAAGATGAAAGAGAGGACTCATAAATGAATACAGGGTACACATAAAAAGCTAAATTAGTGTTTTTTATATGCAAAAAGAAATGCAGTAATATTTTTGTGTTTCATAACTAATCATAATAAAAGTATACCAATGTTTACCCACATTTAGAAATAGATCACAGAATTATATTTCCCTGTCAAATGCTGCTTCTCTCCGTAGGATGAACTTGTGTTTGGTCAAAGAACTCGGAGACCGAGCTGCTCAGGGGCGGGCCTATGGGAACCTGGGTAACACCCACTATCTGCTGGGAAACTTTGTGGAAGCCATCAAGTTCCACCGTCAGGTGAGAAAGTCAAAGTGTTTACCAGCATCGTATAAATACCACTCGATAAGAGTTATCAGCCATGTTGTGCCAGAACAGAACAGTTATCTGGCGTTGCCATGTCAACAGCCATACGTTACAGCTACTCAGTGACTTTGTGGCTCACGATGATGTTGCACTTGATGGGAGAGGAAATACAGTTCAAGAGACGCAGTGCAGTTTTTAAATGAAAAGATGAATAGAATTCTTTTATCTGCCCTTACTTTGATCGGGTTTTACAAACACGGTGGACACATCTTCCTGTTTTATGAACATGTTGGGTTTGCCTTGTTCAAACCTCTACCATGTAAATTAAATGTGGTTTGGTGGCTTGTTCATCTGCTGTGTGGCTACGAGGTCCTGGCTGAAGCCACAGTGCCACACGATAAAGTCGCAGACTGTGGTCGTCATCCTGTTTAATCTCCTCTGTGTGCTTCTGACATGTGCAGCCCAGAAGCAAATAAGTGGTTACTTTTTCACTGAACAAGCAAGACTCCATGCCTTTGCTCTTGCCTAGTTTGTTTGCACAGACTTCAGTCAACGAAGGAGGAACTTACCTTTGCCATAAGTATTAAATCTGTAACGCGTACAATACAACGACAGAGTACTAGAGATGGTTTGGGTGGAAGTGAGTTCAAGGACAGGAAATAACACTTTAGTGCGTTTTTCAGTGGATAACAATCCGCCTCCCCCCTGTACCAGATGAATGACCTCTCATGGAATACAATGGAGGAAATTGGTTTCTCGGTGAATCAGTGCAAGCAGGACTTCATGCTCTCTCTCTCTCTCTCTCTCTCTTCGGTGTGCTATGGAGGGGAGCACACTTCCTTTTAAAGGGAACTGGAGGAGCTGATTTGAAGCGCCACAGCTACAACAGCAGGGTGTTTTTTTTTAATTGGAATCATGTGCCCAACAGACCTTGCAAGTTAAACTTGTAATTGCCTTTGCTTGTACAGTGAATAAAAACATACTGCAAAGTAAAGTGAAAGTTAAACTTTACCAATTTGCTCCTAGAATTAAGAGGGAGGTTAAAAAGGTTAAATACATTTTGGGTGTGTTTATTTAGTTTAACTTTACCTTTATGTTCTGTCACTCACAGCGATTATCCATCGCCAAAGAATTTGGGGACAAAGCAGCAGAACGGCGAGCCTACAGTAACCTCGGCAATGCCCTGATATTCCTTGGCCAGTTCAACACAGCCACCGAATACTACAGGTGAGGAAAGAGGCGAGCCTGACATCTAGTGGAGGGAAGGTGAAGTCAGACAATTTATGCAAAAGTAAAAAAGTACGAAATATGGGAAACATTAACATTCTGATACATGACACAAGAACTTAAAAATACCAAAAAATGCTTCACCTTCCAAACTCTCATGTCACATACATCAATGTTATTTTCCTGATCTTCAATGAATCCTTCACTCACTTTATTCCTTTGTCTCTTCACTTCAGGAAAACTCTGCAGCTGTCCAGGCAGCTGAGGGACCAGGTGATGGAGGCTCAAGCTTGTTACAGTCTTGGAAACACCTACACTCTTTTGCAGCAGTATGAGAGGGCTGTAGACTACCACCTGAAACACCTGTACATCGCCCAGGAGCTCACTGATAGGTAGACTGAGCAATATCTAGTCCATACACACAGACCTGCATCATCAAAGGAATAGTTGTTGACATGTGTCTGTATGTTCTTGTCTCATTAGAGTTGGTGAGGGCCGTGCCTGCTGGAGTCTGGGAAATGCTTATGTGTCTTTACAGAACCACAAACAAGCTCTCCATTTTGCCCGAAAGCACCTGGACATTTCAAGAGAAGTGAGACTGACAAACGTAGTATTTCTTTAGAAAACTTCACCTCAGGAAGTCGAGACTTCTCGCATTCCGCCTAATTCGACTCATCTGGCTCTGTTTGTCTTTGTCCCCGCCTCTTAATTTCTTATTCAGATTGGAGACCGAAACGGGGAGCTGACGGCCAGAATGAATGTGGAGCAGCTGATGGAGGCTCTGGGGGTCAATGAGAGCGACCTTTCACCTTCCAGTTCAGAGTTTGAGATGCAAGGTAACAAAGTTATTCTTACCTTTTTTGTATGAGATTTTAAAGTGTTATTTGGTGAGGTGCTGCCTACAAAGTGAGCCAAGCTAGCTGCTCCCCTGGTTCCAGGCGTTATGCTAAGCTAAGATAACTAGCTGCAGTTTCACAAATAACCGACAGACATGAGTGGAACCAATCTACTCTCGGCAAGAGGCACATAAATGTATTTCCATCAAGTTAAAGCAATGTAAGTAGTTTAACATAAAATGTATGAATTGGACTGAGGGGTTTATTAAATGAGAATGTATAAACCACCTTAAAAATACAACTAACAGACATTAAAATCAATTTTTCAATCATTATGAGTTTCTACTTTTAACTTTGACGGAAATAATGTGGACTGAGCAAGTCAACTGGAATTCTGTATGTTTACACAAGGTGGCCATTTAAATATAAAACCAACTTAAGGTGAGACACCGACAGTGTCTGAACTGGGGCTAAATGGTACTTAAAGACATGGCTGTGTACATTTCTGGGAATAGATAACTTGATATGACTCGGTATGATTCTAAAGCACAGTCCATTATCCTCAAATTATTATTATTATTATTATTATTATTATTATTATAGATTTAGTGCATTTGAAACAAATTCTATGAAGCCTGGAGAAACTGTACAATCTTTATCCGTGCATTCAGTTTGATTTATGAGCCCTCCTCAGGGCAGAAACTCACACCCTTGTCCTACTTTGCCTCTCTGGTGCGGTGCGGGGGAACAGACCCTCATTCAGATTGTTTGGTTGTCTGCCTAAACCTCAGATCCACACCGAACATCATGGGACCAATGCTGACATGAGAAAAGACAAAGAGCACCTCACATGCTTGGTTTAATTCTAGACTAAACCTGTAACTTATGTAATAAGTTATGTTGTGACATTAGCTTACTCGTGTGTTTTTTTTCCCTGTAGGAGCGAGACCCAAATTCACCAAGAGGAACAGCATGGACAGTGTAGAACTGTGGAAGTACCCTTCAGATAAGGTGATTTGTCTCCCTCACATTCACTCCAGAGAAGAACTATGTGCCTGTAAATGTTGGATCACACACCTAACAATATGTATGTGTACTGCAGAATGGTGAGAGTCAAGACTTGGAAGGTATACCCAGGAGGTCCAAGAGTCAGTTGTCACAGCCAGGCAAGAGAAAAGGCTATCCTGACAGCCAGTCCTCAGATGAAAGGCCATGGTTGGACTCTCCCGTAGACACTGATGACATATCTGTGCAAGTCCCGCCTCCTGTGCCAGTGAGTAGCTGTAGTTTTATTTTCTTATTAGCCTCTTACTCTGACCCAAGTTTGCTCCTTTCAGTGGTGCAAAGTATAAGCTTACTTCCAGACCATTTCCAGCTGAGCTAAACTACTTCATATGTACCACCAGATATTAGGGTGCCATTAATCTTATCTATCTCTCGGCACAAAAGCATATTTCCCAAAAGGAATAATCCCCTTTAAGATTGTTGTGAAACCTATTTTCAGCCCCCTGAAGTGTTGCATATTAGCCTGTTCTGAAATGTTTTCCCCGTATTGTGTTATAATGTGAAACTTAGATTATAAAATATAAGTTCTGGTGCCGGGATGGCTTCGTCCCCCCTTTTACTCTCACTCTCTCAATAAAAGGCAAAAATGTGCCCCAAAAAATTTACTTCATTAAAATATAATATATCAGACACGACACATCGCTGCACTCAATTTCAAGGGGTATCAAAATTCACGTTGTCTTCAGTTTTGAGACTTAGATGAAAACCCCCTGGATAAAGCAATAAAAATAGGTATCTACTTTGTATTTTTTGCTGACAACAGAAAAGATTGCTGAAGCTCTACATTTCATTTCATGCCTCTGAGTATTTAAGCAGCCTCCCAACATACGTAATAGCAGGCCTTAGTTTATATTTGCCAGAAATGTAAACCCTCTCACTGAGAGCCCACCGGAGACTGAGATTTAATTTTTGTCCTCGAAAGCATCAAGGGCACCTGAAATGCTGAATTCAGCTTCCTACCTTTTCCCTCCTTGTCTGTTCATCCTCTGTCCAAAACGTCTTCAGGGCCTCTGCTTTAAAGAGAAAATGAGAGAAATTGGAGAGATTAAATTGGAAACATTTCCGTTAATTTCCCTCTGGGTTATACAGTATTATGTTAGGAGTCATATACAGTGTAAAAGGTGTCTTCTCATTAAATGCCAAAAGTGCTCCAATTGCTGTGAACTAGATTTTTAATGAATATACTGTTTCGCAGCTGTTGTATCCCCACAATGCAGTGTCCACACAGTGCTTCTCTGACGATGCTAATTGTTGTAATCAGCCTGCTGACATGCTAGGAAAGAGTGAAAATTTCTGGGATGCATGATGATAGGTCATCACAAGAGAGTAGAAAGCCCGATGTTGGTAATCCTGGTGACATTGATGTGTACCCTTTTTCAAATCTGCCATTCTTTTAAAGCCAGCTGTGTCTGTGAACACTCCCTCCTAAAGCTAGAACTTGTGCTTGCTTTAAGATGGATCGTAAATACTGCATCAATAAAATTATTAATTTAGTTAACAGATTGGAGTTCACATTCTAGCATAACCTACAAACAGCTAAGTGGTCAACCACTGTGTCACTGCCCCATTGGTCTGTAGGTCAGTGCTGCATTTATAAAGTGAGGGATTCAATCTGCGTTTTATAGGCTTTTTATAGATTGGCTAATGCATGCTCATCAGTACTGACTGAACCGTGTCGGTGCTGTAATGACATACACTATACAACTAAACTCGTCACATGGTCTTCATCAGCAGATGGACTGAATGGAACTGTAGACCTCCAGACTTCTCATCTATGTTGGCTTAAACGTTGAACTTGACAGTTTGTTCTTGATCTTGATAGAACAAGCTACCTCTTCCTCGCTCATTGTGGAGCTTTCAACCATATCGCATGGTCTTCATCCGCAGAATACACAGTATATAGGTTTTTTTTTATTTTATTTTTTTTATTTATTTCGGGCATGTCAGTTAAATTATCATAAAAGTAGGTTTTACAACTAGTTCATATATTATTAAAGTAAGTACGCACACTCTTGTAGTCATACTGTTGATGATAAGCCTTCTAGTGGCAGATATCCTGCTTAAAATTCAGTCATTTTTTAAATAATTAAGTTTTGATTTGAGACAGAGGAAGATGTCTAGCTCAGTTGGTCTCGTTGGACCATCACTGTCTGAGGTCACTTGAAGATTATGTCAGGTTTCATTTATTTTTAAAAATTGTATTGAATTTTTCCTTTATTCTTCATCTGTAATTAATTAAGATATGAACAAATGAAGCTAGAAAGCACAATGGTGAGGTGATTGAGGAAGAAGTCCCTTTGTCTTTTATTCTCTTCCATTCACACATTTACACAACTCAATTTCCCTCCTTCTCTGACTCTCCTACCTTTATTCTCTCTCTCTCTCTCTCTCTCTCTCTCTCTCTCTCTCTTTCTCTCTCTCTCTCTCTTTCTCTCTCTCTCTCTCTAACTCTCTCTCTCTCTCTTATCATCACCATCACGTGTTCCTTTCACTCTTGTTCTGTCCCTTTGGCCTACTTGAATAATTGGACAATACAGAGAGGGAAGTGAGGAGATCCGCACAGAGACCACAGGGCCAAGGACAGAGGACAGACACTGCCAGAAGTCACAGCTGATTAGTTTGCAGAGAGGAAGTTAATCAGAATGCCACGGAAGTCATGCATGTCGCATCAAATCCTTTGCTTTGATTGGTATATTATAGAACTTTTTTTTTTGAAGAAGAGTACTGACGTTGGTGATTCTTGTCATTTGTTTGATCTCAGCTGGCTGCCTCTGTTGGCATGCAGCTTACTCATAACTCTACCCCTGCACCCATCTTTCCACCCCCTTCCTCCCCTCCTCCCATTTGTTCCCCCCTATGCTGATAATGTGACCTTGATCACAGAGCTGCTCCCCTCCCCACAGGGTCATCCCCCCATCCTCCCCCCACTCCCCTGCTTCCCATAATGAGTTGTTTTCCCACAGTGGGTGAACGGGACAGAAATGGCCTGCAGAAGAAAGAGAGAAAGAGAGAGAGAGACAGAGTGGATGATAGAGATTAAAAGAAGGCTGGAATAGAGAGATAGAAGAGGAGGAGAGGAAATCAGAGGGAGGGAGTGGAGTGCAGCAGGGGAGCACAGACAGAGAGTAAAGTGGTGGGTGAAGGTAGGGAGAAGGAGGGGGGAGTCAGGCGTGTGGACAGAGTGGGAGAGAAAGAGAGCTCAGAGAGGAATGAGGGCGAGAGAGGGCTAGATAGAGGACAGTGCTGCCGGTAAGAGATTTCATTTATGTTTTACAGCTTGAATAACAACGGGGTGCAAAGGACACCAGAGGTTATTAACTTTCTTTTCCTTTAGACGTTTGGAACATGTGACTGCGTATCTTTTACTGTATGTATATATATTTTACTCTACTTCCAGGGAGTTGATGCAGTGTAATGGACGAGCCTTTTTATGATAAGTTGTAAAAGTTCTGTTAAATTTGAAGCATAGATTTGAATTTCCAATTGAATAAAAAGTTGCAACAGTAGAGATTCCTAGAACACATGAGAACTCTGTGAAATCAGGTGTTTGCTGACCTACTTCACGTCTAGTTGGTGTTAAAGATGTCATGTTTTTCTGGCTCGGTGGGACAGTTTGAAGTTTTTGGAGGTAGTTTGTGAAAACGGCGGAGAGAAGTATGATCCAAAAACGCCATCTTCCGTCTGTGGTGTTTTCTTTTTCCACGTCTCCCATTAACCTGCTTTTATTTTGTTAATGTTCTGGCATCACAGACTAATTGTTCATGTTAACTAAAGTGTTGTCTTGTCAAATATGAGCAGGTCAAATGCGTTCTAACTACTTGCTGAGTACTTACCGTGTATTTTATTGTATGGCTGCTTTTTATTATAGTAACTGTTGATTGGTAACTAATGCTTTGATAATTGTCTAGGCAAAATGTATAATTTTATTTTAATAATGTAAAAAAAAAAAGGTATTTCATTTTAAAGTCTTGGCCCCAATCTAGATTTGAACTCTCTTTGGCAGAGAAGCGGCTTTAATTATTTATCAACTTAAATTTGCTGAGTGAAAGTCCGAACAGGTCTCTTCGCTCTTCATGTTTCAGATTTAAGGGGGTTTAACTGCTGGGTAATCCACATTTCTTCGTAAGCCACTTCTTGGAACTGACTCGAGGCATTTCTATGTAGAGCCCATGAAATTGTGAGGAATTCAGCCTACCGCAGTCATTTCTAATTTATTTACATTAAAAATACCGATGAAAGTTTGCTTTTGTTTTGTATTATTTTTGTTTTATCCAAGTTTGAATTCGTTCATCAGCAGTTTTATGTGTTCTCAGCTTATTTTTCAGGAGCGGCTTATTTTTGAAACTCTTCCGCTCAACGTTTTTGCGCTACACTCGCTTTATTGCCGCTGTGCAGTAGATTAGCTCTCATTCGTTATCATAACATTGCATGCTTGTTGCCCGAATACTTGAGTAGCGCTGGTCAAACAGCATTCCACATCTGCTTTGCTGGCTGAGTGTATTTGTAGGCAAAACATTTTCCATGCATGTGTTGTTGCTAAGCTTAAACACATTAGCTAGACGGTGACACTGGGTGAAGGAGGGATCTTTCAGTATTATGTGAGAGAGACCCTGTTGGTGTTTAAACAGCACTGGCAGAGACCAGCCGGGAGGAAGTAACGCGTTAATAGCATTTAGTCGGTCAGTGATTGAATTATTGGTCAGCGGATCATTGAATGGAGCTTCATTCTCATCTCAGCGCTGCCAGCTGGTTCCACTGCTCATGTGTGTCGGACAAGAAACCGAATAATACAGAAATATAACAATTAACAGCACAACCATGTCAAAGTGGATCTACATGTTTTATCACATTGAAGGTATACCTGATCAGCACGCTGGTCTGTTGAAATGTCCATCTCCCTTTAACAGTTACCACTATGTGGGCCATTTTACTTTAGATATGAACGGGGTGTGTATTTTTACATGACATTGTGTGATATTGTACCACCTTCAGTATGTAGGCCAAGGCCAGCCCATGTGAGTTAATCAGATTATTATTCTCTTCCACTAGCTGGCCACCTCTAAAACCTCATCCTCATCATCCAACCCTACGCTTATCTGCAGATCATGTTCCTTGGATCTAGTTTTGGTTCAGTACTAGTAGCTTGGAAATGGAGATAATGTTTCCCATAATATCGATATTCAGTCGTTGTCTCTTAGTGCTGACCAATAACAAGAGTGCTGTCGTTTTTCTGCCAGAAGCTGGGCCGTGACCCCTCAGATGAAGACTGCTTCTTTGACCTCCTTAGCAAGTTCCAGAGCAGCCGCATGGATGACCAGCGCTGCCATCTTGATGAGCCAGAGAACGGAGACAACGGAGACGGTGCTGGGAACTCCGTGTCCTCCCTGAACGAATTAGGTTTGGCTGAGAACGAGTTGCACATAAATATTTGGTCCTTAATCGGCTATTTTAAGCACACTTGAACTCTTTTTAATAAGTGGACTCTTCCCTCTTCTCCCAGATCCTGCAGTTACCACTTCCCCCCAGACCGAGGAGCTGTTTGATTTGATTGCTAGCTCCCAGAGCCGCCGTCTAGATGACCAACGGGTGAATGTTGGTAACCTTCCAGGCCTGAGGATTACCCATAACAATCTGGGGCACCTGGTGGGTGAGGGAGACCATCAAGAACCCAGCGATGACTTTTTCAACATGCTAATCAAGTGCCAGGTAAGGAGGGTTTAATCCTCTTTCATTCTCAGTGGATTAGCTTTAAAGACAGTGGATATTATTGTATAGGGAATAGAAAAGTTGAATGTTATCTCTTTACCCCCCACTGTGTCACGTATCCTTCAACTTAATATATCTATTTCTGACACTAGTCCTCTAGGATTGATGATCAGCGGTGCTCCCCACCAGAAGATGGCCCCCACGCCCCCACAGTGCCTGATGAAGACTTCTTCAGTCTAATCCAGAGGGTGCAGGCCAAGCGTATGGACGAGCAGCGAGTCCAGCTGCCCTCAGACGACCAGGACGACCCCGAGTCCCCTGATCCGGAGCCACCTGGTGGCTTTGCCAGCTAGGACTCGTTGAAAAAGGCTGCAAAGTTCATGTCAAAGAAAATAAAAGGCAGAAGAAATGAAAGACGGATGAGCCAACACACAGCCAAGACAGCACTGAAGGGTGAACTAACAAGCTTTTTAATAACAAGGCAAATTCCATGTGCAATAGGTGGTGCCCTGTCAAATGTTGCTTGATGTATTATTATAAATGTGTGTTAATATAACGGGGAAACAAGCAGAAGTCAAACTCAGTGGCGGGAGAAGGAAATACGTTTGGGTGACATGAAACAAACGGGAAATAATTTTCTCAATCTAATGCCTTAATCAGCATTTTCTTCAGACAAAAGATTGTATTCCCTGGAGTCGGATGTTTTCTGGAGAAGTGTAATATGGACCGACAGCATGAGTTGTGGGAATCACAAAGATAAAATAATAGCAACCGTGTTAATAAAAACATCAGAGAAATGATAGATTTGCACTGAAATCTAAACCAGTTTTATAAGGATTTGAATTATAATGTATATTCCAACTTTATCAAACAAGTTATAATTTTATCAATGGTGCTTTTTATCATACATTTTTGTGGTTCCCACTGGCCATAGAAAAGTGGTGTTATGTGTGCAGTAACAGTATTAGAGATCATCATCCAGTGTTAAACAAACTGCTTGGGGCAGTTCAAACTTTCCACTGACCGATAACTATGCTTCATTTTTTGAATGACTGAAACAAAATACTATGATTCCTTTAAATTGACAGACTGTGTGAAATATGATTTCCCACATAAATGTAATTTATGTGCATTTCTGCATTCATAGAAATGCATCTCTTCACACAGTATGCTGTAACCAAGGTTACCGAGCAAACAATATGAAATAGCTGCTTCTTTTATAGATCCAAGATACAGTTTTGTGATAATTCAAGCTCCAATTTAATGTTTTCGCTTAGCTCTGAAAGTAATGCAAGCTGCTGCCCATAATGTTCTCATCATCTGATTACAGACTACTGCTTATTGCCATTATTATCATTACTTAACATAGAAATAGATGCAGATGGATAGGATGATTGTGTCATATTTTGATGAATCTGAAACCATGAAAAATGTTGTTGCACTAATTCTAGGTAGTGCTGCTGGTGTGCTGCCCCCCTGTGGTCAAAAGCTAGTGTTACCTCTGAAATACAGAGTGCAATCTATTGGGGATGAAAGGCGTTCCCTACTCTTGAATATTTGACATTATAATAATAATTATAATATTACTAACAGTATCACAATTCTGCAAACTTTCCTCTGGTTTCAGAAACAAAGGTTTGCAAATAATTTCACGAAGGTTACCGTGTACATTACAGGAAAGTTCCAAAATCAGTAGGATGGGTACAAACTACAGAAAGGAAATTTTAATTGGCTAAGAGTTTGAACCCTTTTTGCTGTACAGAGCATCTGTATAATGGTACTGTTAAAAATAGCTGACCTTACCTATGGGCTTGCTTTTTATTCAAAAGTAGTGCATACCTCATTTTTGTACCTCAAAGCTCATGAACCTTAGTGATACTGAGTTCTGAACCAGGAGTGTCACAGTGGTCATGTTTGACTCATCTATCTTTGATAAACAACACATTGGGAGTTAGTTAATATTTTCATTTTTGTGTGTGAATTAACATTTTTAGAAAGTACCTGGTACGCTTCTATTTGTCTTATGCCATTTGTACATATAAATATATTTTGTATTTATGTTCCATTTGAGGACATGGATAAGTCCCCTCATGCTTTTAATAAAAATGTTTCAGATGTTTATTTGGGCTCTGTTTTTATTTAGTTTTGACAGATGAATGGACGTTTTATATGAACAACACTGGCCTCTGTGGGACAGAAATATCATTGCATGCAGTACAGTGGAAGATTATTGGATTTCCCAAACTCTAATCTTTGGAACAAAGCAGGAGGGGCTTAGAAAATGTTTGGGTTTACTTCCAGTTTGGTTGCATCACCATGATTAGTAGTAGAGCAAAACAAAGATATGTATTCATGTCGATATTAAATTGATTCTTTCCTTTTTCTGCCTGAAGATGCCGTCCTCTAGATTAAGTCATGAAACGTGTGTGCTGGTTATGTCTCATTTATTCCACTACCTATAATTCTGAATTCTTAAATCTGGGTTTTATTACTGTCAATAATGATAAAGGCTTCTTAAACCATTTTTATGAAACCATTTCCATAACAGAATATTTCTGCTTTTGCATATTGATATTGACAAGTGAAACATAAAATGTTTTTTGCACAAAATGACCTGAACTACGGACATGAAGTGACGCATTCTGCCACAGCCCTCCCCTCCTCTCCCTCTGCCTCTAATCCTGTGCCTCCTCCTGTCCATCATCCTTTCCCTCACTCACAACCATGCCCTCACTCTCCTTCTCGCCTGTGCTTCCTCCCTCTTACCCAGAATGCACTGCCGGCTGAGCAGCCTCAGCTGAGCTATAAAAAGGCGTAGCAAGGGGGAGGGAGGGCTGCCGTGCAGTAGGAACTGTGCAGACACACACACACACGGGGATCCAGGGACAGCAGCCCCCTTGCACTGGGATCTAGAGCCACAGCACGAGAAGAGAGGTCAGTACAGAGGACAAAGGCTCCATAGAGAGAGCACCGAATACCAGGGAGTGTGTCCGACTTGGTCGGAGGGAGTGACAAGTAGAGAGATGGCAGAGGGAGAGAGTGGGCAGGGCTGTTTGATGGGATGGAAAGTGAATAAGAATAACACTGTTATGTGTCAACTGTCACCTGGCACACTGTTTATAATGGTTGTCAGGAGATCAGGCATGTCTGCATACTGCAAAGGCATGCAGCTCTCGTGTCATTGACAGTGATGGCACTCAATGCATGACATAATTGTTTTGCTTAAAGAATGTATTACCATCGTGGATTCTTATTCTTTCCTACAGACATTTCATTGCAGACGGTTTGCCTTCACTCTAACAACATGGAAACATTATCCTCCACCTATACCCATTAAAAGGGCATTTTAATTCCACAGCTATGCTTCCAGCCTTCAGTAACGGTCATTATCTATTGATTAGGTTCTGAGTGCTATTGATTCTTGTCAGTGGACACTTTATAACGGACCGAAGCTTGCAATTTAGATCAGAAACACATCCTCAACAGCCACAGCTAACACAGACATTATCACGCTCCATCCTTTCACAAACACCATGGAATATCTCCCACTGCACTGACGTCAAAGGGTCCCCTGTTCTCCCTTAAAGGGACAGTACGCTCAATTATTTTTTTGCACAGTGCCTTGGTAACCAGCGGTACATAGAGAGAATGCACGGATAGATTGTGTGCCAAGTACTTTGTTTTCACTCCTGTTGCTTCTGCGGCCAGTCAGTGAAAGCTTCACCCCCACGTGCTTTTTGAGAATGGTCGACACGCTATCCCTTAACAGCTGAGGCTTTTTTTAGCGAGGCCAAAAGTTAAGAAACAGGAATAAGACGGGAGACTAACATCGGGGTGGGTGTTGTGGGGAGTCCAGTATCACTGTATTTCAATACAAGGATAGAATTACAAAAAGTCACATGTTGAAAGTCCAAATATCAGGTTACATTTTGCATTAACGAGCACACCCAGTCGCATGGCATGACGTTATTTAAGCAAGAGACTCATCATGCATGTTAATGGACAAATATGGATCCAGTCCTGCAGCACATTCACAGGGCATTGTCCCCAAATCATGAAGTCCAGTTCAAACATCTTGGCTCATCTAGCTCCAGCACTGATACGGCCTCTGTTGGGAAATGTATTAGCACAATCACACCGCAGCAAATCCATGCATGTATCGCTGCTTTTCCATGCCTGAGTTCACTTCCCACACGCCGAGAGCTGTGAAATGTTGTTTGCGCCATATTAGAACCAGAACACCTCTGATGTGCCAAAGAGGCAGGGGACCCAGAGGATGGCACCATAATAGGCCAGGGAGGGATTCCCAAACAGGCTCCGTGCTGACTCAGATGCCAGCCTCTGAGTGACATTTAGGACAGGGTCAAAGGCCCCTGACATAAAACCAGACACCTGAAGAGCAGCAGGAGTGTCGGATGGGAGAATCAGAGAACTTGCTGGTAGCATTAGGTATGACTCTGCTAAACTAAATGGTGAACCAGGAGCACATGTTGATTATAAAAATCTTTCATTTGGACCACAGTAGAATATCACTGTTTCCTCTGCAGCACAATGAAACAACTCACCTTTAATAATGCATACATTCCTTAAAGCTGGTTTATCAAGCTGGCACCAGGTTTGTTTGAATAGCGGGCTGATAGCCTTCATTGCCACATGCCTGCTATTCAAACAATATGATATGACAAAAGATATCACTCATTTGCCCCAATAGTCACGAATATGGTTTCATAAAACTCAGACCAGAAACGGATCAGGTTACCTGATGAACATGTGCATGTGTGTGTGTGTGTGTGTGTGTGTGTGTGTGTGTGTGTGTGTGTCGGCATCCTGACTCCAAATCCATCCAAAGGGCACAGGGAAGTACCTGTTCTGAAGATATCAACTGTATTAAAATACAGTGCAAAACTGAGAATTGAATTTCAATCAAGACACTACTTTATTTATTCATTTATTGATTTATTTCGGGCATGTCAATTACTTCCTGATAATCAAAGCAGACAAACTATAGGCAACACCTGTTAAGCCAAAAGGTTATTTAAAGCCCGTTCCTTCAAACACACCCACTATTAATACGAAGCACATGACCAGCAGCTAGTTGAAGATATCTTTTTACACATGCCAGCACCAATGGCTCCCCTGCCTCCTTCCTCATTCTTCTATATAAGTCAGCTAAAAAGAGAAGTTTAAACAGGAAAACGTGGTTGTTGTCTTCTTTAGGAATGTTCAGTGCTGTTAACACAGAATGAATAGGCATTTCCTGTCTTGATCAAGTGCTGAGGGAGTCAACTTTTTATCAGCGATGGTACACACTGTAAAAGTACTTAGTATTATTGTGCTGTATATAAGTTAAGTGGGGCCACATCGTAACGCTTCTATTAATAAAAACAATTACTCATCATTGAAGTGTTTGGAGAGATGCACATGGGAACACCGACAATAACATCATCACCAGCACTAATATTATTATCAGCTTCTTCTGCAGACCTTTTAATGAGTTTTTGAGGTGCAAGTGAAGCACAGCGAGTTAACATTTCCCAAACAAATAATTGCACAACTTTGATTATATTGCTTCAAGACGAGAAATAAGTAAAGGTCAGGACTATATTTGGAGATTTCCAATGGGAAGAAGTATCACATGACAAAAACACGATCAACAAAGTTTCATTTGCCTTTTTTGACTGTTTGACATTGGCCTTCTGCTTTTCACAAAATACAGAATGTTAGTTTATCCCTATGGACTCTCCAACTATTGGACTGTTCGCCTTTTAAAAAAGATCTACTGTCATGAACTTATTTTCTTTTCTGTTTCCTTTTCTGTCTTTTAGTTGAAGGATAATACTCATCTAAAGCAACACAATGGCAGGTAAATAATATATCATGTAAGAGATTAATTGATGATGATTAATGATGTGTGGAGTTACAAAGGAGCAGAAGCGGTCTTGATGTGTTTTCTTATACTCTGCTGCCCTCTTATGGCGATTTCTGAGATCACAGTGGAGGTTTTGAATTTTACATTTTTACAGTGCTGTACCTAAAAGGGAAATTCCTTTCAGAAAAGGACATTGTTATAATATTGCATTTATTTAACAACAGCAGCATATTATAAGTCATTATATTGTGATATAACTGTTCACATTATCATAGACTTATGATATATTTTAACATCTCAAAATGTTTTGGTACTTCTCATTTTTTGCTCTTCTGTTAAATGTATAACATTTCTTACGTTAACTACGTTCTGTGTAGTTTCCTGTGAACGGTTACCTGGCAAACTAGCATTATCAGATGGCAACAGTTGCCATAACGACACTGAGTGAGTTATAACACAAACCTCCACAAGCAATCAAAGCAGGCTAGCGGAGAAGTGTTGTCTACAAATACAAATGGGGAGTTTGTGTTCGGCTGATTCAACTGAAGGCCTTTCTGCCACATTTGACTGTCGAGATGGTTTGTTCCAAAAAAAAAAAAAAGCTTTTACTTGTTATTAAAAAAAAAAAATCACATTTATGGTCTGGTAACCTATTTTTTTCATGCTCATTACAGACAAAATTAAAGATGCCAAGATCATCTTTGTTGTGGGTGAGTACAGGATTTTGTCTCATTTTGCAGCACAATACCTTTAAATAGTAAATGTAAAAAAAAAAGATCTGTCCCTCTCATGCTATACTAATGCTTTTTGTCTCTCTTTTGTCAGGTGGTCCTGGCTCGGGAAAGGGCACCCAGTGTGAGAAGGTAGTTGCAAAGTATGGCTACACTCACCTGTCATCTGGGGATCTGCTCCGTGCCGAGGTGGCTTCGGGCTCCGACAGGGGCAAGAATCTCCAGGCCATCATGCAGAAGGGAGAGCTGGTGCCCCTGGTAAGAGACTGGGACATAGTATCTCATACACCAGACCTGCAATATCCCCATAAAGTATATAATGTTCGGGTTTTTAAAAACACTTTGAGACGAGGTGCTGAGTCAACTTGATCTATATGGTCATTTTGAAGGATGTAGTTTGGGGTGCTGTTGAACAGTATTGCATCATCCAGAGAGGATCCTTTTGTTATTTCGCCAACCTTCATCTATATGAGCCGGGAGGACAAAATCTGTCAGTATAATAAACTAGCAACTGAGTGTATTTTTCTATCAGAAGAGCCGTATCATTGTGAAGGTTGATCATAATGTCTTACGTCTGCTTCCAGGACACAGTCTTAGACATGATTAAGGACGCCATGATCGCCAAGGCTGATGTCTCCAAGGGCTACCTTATTGATGGCTACCCCCGTGAGGTGAAGCAGGGCGAGGAGTTTGAGAAGAAGGTGGGTCTGGGAGAGGTGCACGAGCTGCTGTTGCATAATTCATCCCCGTAAAACAATGAAAAGCAAACCGTCTTTGATCCCAGATTGGCAAACCCTGCCTGCTGCTCTACGTCGACGCCAAAGGGGAGACTATGGTGAAGAGGCTCTTGAAGCGCGGTGAGACCAGCGGCCGCTCTGATGACAACGAGGAGACCATCAAGAAGCGCCTGGACTTGTATTACAAAGCAACTGAGCCAGTCATCGCCTTCTATGAGAGCCGCGGCATTGTCAGGAAGGTGCGTGTCCCTGCGACTGTATCACAGTTCAAATGTTGAATAAAACATGTGTGTAGAATCTAACATATTCTATGTTTCCTAGGTCGACTCTGAACTACCAGTGGATGAGGTCTTCGGCCAAGTCTCCAAGGCTATTGATGCATTGTAGTAAAACAACATAGATGAGCTGTGTCTGGTTGTTGTTGTCTTCTTTTTCTTTTTTTATTTATCAGTTTAAATGTCATAAAGACAACATCTTGGTTTTAAAAAGCAACTGAAGGCCATTAAGGATCAAAGAAGCCTTAACTCTGCTCCTTCTCTAGCTCCATGTGTTTCTATGTATGTGGGGCTTCGATTCTGTGCCGTACAGACGTGGCCGCGTCACAGTGACATCACAAAACGTGTGTCGACCATCTCCTAACCTGTATGGCACCGTGCTCATGCTCTGGGGGCAAACCTGCACTTTACACAATATCAGGATCCAGAGTTGATGGGGAAATAATAAGAGTTGTTTATGATTGTGCCATTGAACAATAGCAGAGATCTGAAATCTGCTTTTAAAATAATTTTCTTGACCGCCGTGGACATCATGCATTATTTTCTATTAATCCATTTACAACTACATTTAAAGTACATATTTAAAGAATACTTGTTGTTGTTTATTCCCATGAAGATGCACACATGGGTGTCTATAAAGAGGTAAATGTAAAAAAATAAAAGAACATTAAAGTATATGGAAAAACACAATTTAACTGTCTGCACGCACACACACACACACACACACACACACACACACAGGCACACAGCATGGTAGAAAAGGGAAATGCTTTGACAGACAACATGGTCCAGGTGCCTGAGCATGTAGACACAACAGGATGCAGCTCTCAGAGTTCATTCTAACTTTTCCTTTGAGCCGATGATGACCAGCAGGTCTTCCTTTACCTCTCACCTTCCTCGACTAACCCACACACACACACACACACACACACACACACACGCACACACACGCACACTTCCAGCTGGCCAAGCAAACACTGCAACAGGTATCCGGACAACTCTCCGAGGAGAGCGCTGATCATGGGGATGAGGAAGGGGAAGACGGCTTCTGAAGGGGGACAGGATGTGTCCATCGGAAAGTCAATCAAGAAAAGGCGTCCGTGAGCACTTTCATAAATCTATCGAGGATGCTGCTTGAATGCTAGGAATGCAGCTTTTACCTAATAAAGGTGCAAAACAAAGGGAAAGAAAGGAGGTGGCGGTCACGTAGTGCAGGAGAAAGAAAGAGACGCATGTCTGTGAATGTGGGGGAGCGCTGAAACAATGGGCTGATGTTTCACTGTGTGTGTGTGTGTGTGTGTGTGTGTGTGTGTGTGTGTGTGTGTTGACTTGCCTGCAGTTCAGAGGCTGCAACCATTCAGTTTGAAGACGACCTCTTGAACTTCCAAGTGGAGCATTACCTAAAGCTCCTATGTGTAGGGTTAGTTAAGGCACACGCCACTGGGCGGCACCATTTTCAATTCCCTCGTCTGGGCTGCATCATTAAAATAACAATGCAATGCAAAGGCCCTGCAATAAGGGAACAGTCAGCTATAGTAACGTTTTGATGTTTCATAAATACTACATGATCAGGGCATTAACTTTTGTAAAGGAGCAGTAGAAGTAGTATGGAAAACAATTCATTCACATAGATATTAAATGTATCTTTCGTCTACCTGCCTTCTTCCAAATAGGCAGTTGGTTAATAAGCAAAGTTGCAAACTTTCTGAGTAAGGCTTGCAACCAGGCAGATAAGGTGAACCTAAAAATAGTGTGCATGCTATATAATTGTGTGCACCTACTGTAGCTGCAGAGTCTGACACAATTATAAGGACAGTAATGTGCAATCAGCCATGAATATCACATTAGGGTTTGGTATCACAAAACGGTCATTTTTCAGTTCGGTTGGTAATAATAAAACCAATCAGGTGGAAAATGCACTGCGGCGCGTGGCAGCTGGAGGAAAAAAAAAGAAGAAGAATGAAACACATGCTGTTGTTATATAATAGGCCTATATGCATGCTTACATAGTGCATTTATAAAAAGCTAATTCAGAAATAACATGAGTCGTAGGGAAGACTGGTGGGCTAAATGTAACGTTTTTTCGGTATCTCACAGGAATCCTCTGGGCGACCAGTGAGTTATCCATCCAAGGGTGATACGGGGACGTTCACAGCTTTAACTATGGCTAGCTCACTGAGAAAATAATCCCCTTTTGGTTGTCACAGACAATTACATGCAGCATTGTGGCTCCAATGTAAAATTAACCAGCACCGCTCACTTAACTGAAACCCTAACTGCACTTAGTTCTACGCAGAATACATTCAACATTGATGTGCGCGTTTACAAATGGGATGTCTGTAACGCCCTGACGGTAAGCTGCATTATGGGATTGCCCAGTTCATCTAGTGTCAGTCCTGGATATTACCGCTGCCAGTGACTGCGTCAGATCTCCCCTTGGAGGACGATAAGGAAACAAGTAAGCTGGTGCATACACTTATTCTCTCTCTTGTGCTACAGACTGCGGTGGGCCGGCCGGCTGGCACCACAGAGACCCGGTGGCACCGCGCGGGAACCAGCGTCAACCTGTGATGAAAGACGATGGCCGATTGTTTCCTGTTATTGAAACACTACTCATGGGTGGGGGTGGAGAGTTAGTGGAGGGGGGGGGGGGGGGGGGGGGCAGGCTCCAATAAAAAAAGGAAAGCCATTGAAAGAGAGTGCTACTGTGGAAGCGTCGACCTCAGAGACGTGACAAAGTGCCTTGAACAGATGCCAAATGTGACATATGCAGCTAAATCCAAGTCGGCGACGAAGAGGAGTGCAATCATTTAAGTAACAGGGAGTACGAGAAGAGGCAGACTGTCTCTGCTGAGCGTTGTTCAGCAGGTACACGTCTTCCTCTGCGCTGCCTGGAGGGACAAGGTCAAGACAAGTTCATGGAGTCAATGTCATTGTCTCAGACAACAGGCTGTCGTTATAGTGCACTATGGGAGAACACACACATGCACATTTAGTCCAACAAGTCACTAAGCAGGCATGATATGCAATCATGGATGACCTCGATTAGGATCAATTCAGATAAATTCCAAATTATGTTCTTTTTGAAGTATCTGGTGCACGTTGATTTCTAGCAACAATGTTAATTAAGCTGTTAAGTTTTTAATTAAAGTGGACGTCAATACACTGCTATGAGAAGAAAAATATTGATTTGTTTGTCAGGTCACACATGGATGATGCCAATAAAAAGGTGAAATCAAAGGCACGACACTATTTCACTAAATCTCCAACAAGCTGTATGTTGTTTTTTCCTACTTTGTCCCTGCGATGTGGAGGACAGTTTGTTACTGAATCACACATTCAAGATAATGGAAAGCTTCATTTTAAACACTCCTTTATTCCCTTTCAAATATCAGGATTAGGAACAGGTTTAACTGAAAATGGCCTCGACGTTACTTACTGAGGCCAGAATGGAAGAGAATAAAGATAGAGTTTTGTTTGGTATCAGTGATACACGCGTGGAGCAAAAACAGGGGGGTGTAGAGGAGGATCGATAGAGTTGCTGTTTGAGAAATTGTGTTTGCTGCAGCAGTTTTGTAATTATTCTAAATGCCTTTGTGCTTTTGTTGAAGTGTAATCCATACGTGTGTTTTTCTCCTCTGTTCTGCCGGCAGGCTTTGTGTAGTGAGTTGATTCGACGCGACGAGGACTCCTCTGAGTCTGTTCAGTAGAGAAAGGATGTTATGTCTACTCTTTGTTCCAGTCTTTTCTTCCTCACACAGTACTAGTGTATATTAAATACCGTTTCCTCAAAAGAAGAATGCTGTTCTTTTTAAGTTTGATCAGGACAAATTATCAAATGTTAAAGAGCAAGATTTGTTTTTTTGTACGGATAGAAAATATGATATTAAGCCTCCCAGTGTTCCCAGTGAGGGAGATTCACAGCACGTACCACTAGTAACATCTAAAGAGGTCAAAGTAAACACTCAAATGCCTTTTGTACTTGTGGCTCTGACTTTCAATAGAAGGCCAACACACTCGCGGTGCACCCACACACTTATTTGGGTTGATAGGAGGAGCTCCTCTCAGGACAGCGTGGGCTTGAGTTTGATGCACCCGTTTCAAGGAAAAACATGTTGGCAGCAAAAGCACAGGTGGGATTAATAACGCATTAAAAACAGTCATATGCACATGTTTTTGTTTAAAATTTGCATCTTATCAAAAGGCCGATTGTGCATGCTGGCTCACTAAGTGTGTTTCTATCTGTTTAATTTCAATTTGCATTTTGTGGGTCAACTTCAGGTAAAAGGAATAGTACAAACCATGTGTGACAACAATGTTAGGATATTACTAATATGCGTGACTGATGTTCTGTTGAAAACAGTTTGATGCCAAATTAAGCTGTTATGAGTCATGAAGTGTTTCCTCAACATTCATGTCCTTTGTGGTAAAAATGTATCCACCCTTTGTCTAAAAAAAAGTCTAGTGTTGGAACAAAGAACAACTATTTGCTACGTGAGAATGTATTGGGTGAAAACCAGAGGAATTATTATTACTTTCATCTGTCTGCATTATCATCATTCTGTGGGTCAATTTAAGCCTGAAAGGTCCCACACTGTCATGGGAGCAAGAAAAATATAAATTTAAATGTATTTTATTTAGAATGTTTTCAGCTCTCTGGCGGGAAACTGAATCGTTATATATATATATAAAAAAAAAAAAAACAGTTGCTGGTCTACCGCTGCCTATATCATTTAGGATCAGTTACTTTGTTTGTGTTATCGTGTGACTTTTGTGCTTCACAACGTCACACGATAACACAAACAAAGTAACTGATCGAGGCAGCCAGCAACTCCCGTGTTAATAATTCATAAATCTGATAGGGGAAGCTAATGCCAGCTGTGCCAGGTGAGCTGACTGGCACAGCTGGAGCTCGTTGTGGAATCGTCCTCTCCCTTCAAATGCAGCAGCATGCTGGACCTCATGGAAGACACACACACACACACACACACACACACACACACACACACACGCACACGCACACAAAAAGGAGCTGGGCTGAAGACTGAAGAGCTGTGAGTGGAGAAGCAGCTGGACCTCGTGTGCCATGAAGCCAGGCAGCCAGAAGCACAGTCATCATCGTGTAGTGTATCGTGTTTTTCGGTTTGATCGGTAACTCAGACAGGTTTTAGCAGCAGGCCGTCGTGTCTGTGTTGGTGCTTTCTAATGGAACTCAGTTCTGCTTCAAACACAATGACAGAATATAATACACTTTCTGTAATAAAACTAAAAGCAAGAATCCTGTCGCAAAGGGGACCAAGGGACAGAAGTTTATTAAATGGGGGTCCGTGATGTATTTTCATCAGTTAGGGGCTGTGAAAAAGTTTGATATTAAAATGAATGTGGTAGCATAGTATTAATAAAGCAGCAGAAACTATGTGCAATGTAAAGATAGTGGAGTAATGTCTATCTGAGTGGAGAACAAAGTCACAAAACAGATCTCCAACAGGGGGGACCTCTGCTCTACAATGTAATACTTATACTTACTTAAATCACATTAGTGTACTCTACTTATTTCTCACTATGATGTTGATTTAACTCATGAAATGTGAGTCATTTTTCCTTAAAGAGCTATAATACTAGGTTCATCAAAAAATATCCCTGTGAACTAATCATTCTTTGTTGTGCTTACTTGACTTTTCCAAGTGCAATCGGTTTCCTTAATTTTATTGTGTTAACACAACTGTTCAGTGAAGCTGTTAATACTTCGACAGTTCAAGTTATGAAGTAAACTTTACAAGTAGATAAAGTAAACTAAACTTACTGACTTTACTTACTTATTTTAAGTGCAACTGGTTTCCTTGATTATTTTAAGTAAGGTCAACTTGTCAAATTGAAGTGTACATGTGTGAGCATGGCTGCCACTCTGCACCGCTCTCATATGTGGTTACAGCTGATAAAGCTGTCCTGAACGACGCCGTCATTTTGCAATCGTAGCAACCAGCCTCTGGTTCCCCCCCAGGTAAAAACGATTAGCACTGTCACACTGCACTATCTTGAGAGCTGTGTGGGAGCACTATAAATGCTGTGAATTCCAAATGTAGCACATTTTTAAAGTAATCTCTAAGTCAATGCTGAGGTAACACAACCCTATGGCCCACTTAGGAAAGCCATTTTGCATTTACAATATTATAAACTGGGTGTCTGTGGCCATATTGCTGAGAAACATCAACTGGTGCACAATGTTTGGATCTCTGAGAAGAGAATAAACACCCAAAAAACACCTGTAATAGGTGAAAGGCACCACGGGACCTTTTTTTTTAATATGCATGGTAGTCAATGATGAGACAAATCATTTTTGATCCATTTGAATTCATGATTCCACCCATGATGGTCAGCAATTAAAAAGATAATTCAAGAAAGTTGCATTTTGTCTTAAGACTGTGGAAATACGTAATTACAATGAAATGTAAAAGTCCAGTAAGTGACGTCCCTTGCTGAAACGCCTGCGTGCCTCGCGCCAGGATGTCACATAACTCAGACTAACAATGGGTCTTCACATCCCTTCGGGTCCCCGCTGATAAAGAGTGGATAAAACACATTGGAAGATTGGAGTCTCACACTTGTACATGGTAACCTAGCTGGCCAGCAAGCCAAGGCAATGCTGGAGACGTGCATTGTGGTTTTACACAAAGTTGAATGGCACGGGGCCAAACCTGCAACTTTCTGACTTGCAAAATGATAAGTGACAGACATCATATGTGTGATTGATTGCACAATTCAAACGGCATCAATTAAATATATATTTGTCTCTGGCGTTGACCAAGGAAACTGTCACACATTTCAAACTGATATTATTATAGGGGGATTATCAGGCAGCACTTTATGTGTGCCCCGTAGGACACAAAGATATTGGAGACAGGTAATGGTAGACTCCTGTATAACTTGTCACAGAAAGGCTATAGGGATAAAGGACTGTAGCTGCAGAGTCAATTAACCTAGGCTATTATTATTATATATATATATATATATATTAAAAAAATAATCCCGCTACAAAATCACAATACTAACTGTGTTGGGATTTACAGCTATTTTTACCAGACTCTCTGCTGACCAGATAAGACAATGACAGGGGCAGCAGCAGCAGCAGCAGCGGCGGCGGCACAAGGCGAGCAGGAAAAGGAAGAAAGGCCGGTGGGAGGGCTACAAAAGTAAATGTGCGCCGCCCAGGCGGCACAAAGTTGGGAAAAGTCCTGACATCGTTACATCGGCCACATCCTCGCCCCGTGGATTATAAAGCTTTATTCCAAGAAAACCACCCGAGCTTAAAAAAAAAGAAGAAGTAAGTTTTGTGTGAACTTTGTCTTAACTTTCGTGTTTGATCTATTTCATGTCCCTGGGTAGAAACAGAGCCATGCTTACAAACCGATCTGTTTCATGTCTGTTGTGAAATGAGTAGCCGGTCAAATAACGTTACGATGTGCTGAACAGAGAGTTGTGGGAACAAGAAACGGCGGATGTAACGGAGGGATCTACTTTTTCACGACTTTCTCCTCACTTCTCCCACCATTATTTGTGAATGGACCTAATTGCTTGTTTCGCCAATGAATCCACTACTATATAGTTCTTTGCAAAGGTCACTTTTGACTGTATCGAAGAAGTTGAGGGGAATAACGTGACAGCTTCCCTGTGGAAGTGCAGCCAACAGTTTACACAGGCTCTTCCTCTCCCTCCATATGAATACGTAGAACGAGAGCAGTCTCTCCTCCTTATCTCATCTCAGCATTGTGGTATTATTTAAAGAACGCGACGTCGAAGCGCTTCCTGAAAACACTGAGTGACCACCAGATAACCCTTGTGGGTCCAGACCCTCATTGTGCACCAGGGTGGCCGACAGAAATGTTGTGGGATTGAAAATCCTGTCATCTCACTGAAGGAATGTAAGACATTCAGGCGACACTTCCTCCTGTCAGTGTTGGATAGGTTGTGTAAATGACCGGTGACCTGTGTGTTCTCAAATATTATTGTTGTATTAAACTGCACCTTTTTAATAGTCATGTTTGATGATGAGTATGAGAGTGACATGAGATCACCCATCACGTCTCCTCACTGATTCCCTGCCTCCTTTTATCCCCCCTCCCCCCTGACCTTTCGGGGCCTTTAGACTGGATTTGTCTGCTCTTCCGCTGCCACGCTCACTGCTGCTCCGTCACTAGACCCCCGAGTATCTTCACTCCCCACCAGAGATCCAGGCTTCGCTTCAAACCAACACCTCAGACGTAAACTGCACAGAGATGGAGGCTCACGTGGCACGGGTTGCCCTTCTTCTCTTCACTGTTGCAGCCTCTGGTAAGCACCAGCTGATATTCATCTTAACGTATGTCGGTGGGTTTCATGCTCAGACAACAGACCAGAGGCAATGGGATTTAGTAGCTTTTAAGCCTAGAGGTGATATTTTTATCAACCTAAAGTTCAAAGGCAAATATTAATCTTGTTCTGTCCTGTGTTTTTGCTGTGGTTTTCTTTTTTCCTGCACACTAAATCTGGATTTTTACAATCAATCTTTAAAGAGAGATTGTGGGCAAAATAGTTTTGGCTTGAATGATGGTTTATCCTTACAACAACTCAGAGATTATATAGTGTACACTATTGTGGTATGGAGTTATGGTTAGAAGAAGGAGAAGGGAGATAAATATCGAGACCATTGTTTCATCTTGGGAAGCAACTGTTTGTGTAGTTGGTCAGATGTCAGAAATAAAGAATATATTTACTTTTGAAAGACAGCCCAGACCCAAGAAACCAATAAAAACATGTGAGGTTCTTCTACATTCCCCCTCTAACACTCCCTCCACTGGTTGCCTGTGGCTGCCCGTATCAAATTCTAACATGTAATCCCCTAGTAGGTGGCAAAGGGATCTGAAACCCACGCTGTGCCCTCAGGCCATAATCCTGTCTCACTCTCTCACCAGTGCTCTGCACTTCCCTGCAGCAATCTGGCATTCGGGACGGTCACATGGCTTTCAATTAATACAACGGTGCTAATTATTTTTTGGGATCATTGGCTTTTTTTAATGAAAAGATCTTCAATGTATATGTAAATGTTCCAAATCTACTGATCTTAATTTGATCATATCAATGTCAAAAGTGCATTATGTTGGTAGTTTGTAGAATCTTTTAAATCTCTTAAAGATGAACTGGTCTTTTCCACCTTATGAATCTGGTTGTTAATAGTTGCCTATATATATATATATATATATATATATATATATATATATATATATATATATTATATATATATATATAATAACCTCACATATTAAATGCCATAAAAGAAAGCATAATGCTGTTATGTAATACAGTTCTAGCACAAACTGCAAGTATAATAAGTGGCCGCATTCATTTCCTTGCGATGCACTTGAAGGTGAAACAAACACTTCCGTGCCAAACAACCGTTTTTTTCTCTCCCACAGTCTGTGTCTCTAAACATGCACCAGAGGAAATAAACTGACATTTTCAACTCACTTTTTTATAGAAGCTAATTTGGCCCCGGCAGACAGACATTACTGTTAAGATGCTGCCAGTAAAAAAAACGAGCCTGGGTTGGCTGAATGTGCCTTCGGTGCTGACCTACTGTATGACAAATCACAATCTCGCCACTAGTGCTAAACTCCCCCTCAGCGGGGGCGCTGGTGGCGGGGGATATGCAGGGTTTTTTTTTTTTTTGGGCCAATTTTGCAGACCTGCGGAGAGTTGACCTCGTGTAGCTTCCACCGCGGGGGATCGGTCTCAGTGTCTGCTATCTGCAAGATGTTAAGCTCAGCCTTAATTGCCTCTGTGACACAGAGTCCCAAATTCACTATCATTTCATTTATTTCTTGAAAGGAGTTTTCTCTTCCTCTGATTTTCCTGTGGCTACAGCAGCTTTCAGAGAAGCCACAGAGGGAGCCGTGACACTGTTCTCTAACAGCAGGGAACTCTGACCCATGCCCTGAGTGTTAATCACAACATTGGTGTGACATGTATGAATTCCTCTATCTCCTTCCTCTGTTTATTCGTCATGATTCACTCCAGTAGTGTCATATTAATTTGCCAGTTTCTCTGATGTTGTCTGCTGAGCTTACTGTTGTTGTTGCACAAATAACACAAAACATCAGGTGTGACTCACAATGTGGAGAGAAAACTCCATCCCGAATCAAATTTGCACGAGTAAGGTGCTGCAAACTAAAAAAAAAAAAACGCCACCTATGTGTTTGCTGGGAAATCAGGGTCTGTTTGTTTTGACGGCGTCCTCGCCAGCTGCGAGTCGCTGTGGATGCAGACAAGATGTGCAAGTTCCTCTCCAGAAAAAGTAAACACAGAAAAAGTCAGAGTAAATCAAAAATAGCCTACAGCCTGCAACAAATCCCAAGACTCCCTCGGCCGGTCGCAGGCAATCGTATAGTGTTATTTCCTCTGTCAGCTCCTTCATATCAGGCTCATTAAATCCCTTTGTGGTGTCTGCAGCATGTGTATGTGTATATATTATATATATATGGGAGATACATTATGTATTAGATGCATACATTTTACCAAGTGACCCAGTGAAGCCAGAGGACAAAGTTTGATACTTATATATCCACTTCATTTCCTGAAACTGGAAACTTAATTCTTCCTTAGAGCAGCATTTATTTATTTCTGGACGGCTGCAGTCTGATGACCGGTCGATTAATGGAGGAATAGCTTTAAACACTATCACATAACATGGCAATAGTGTGTCAGTACTTCCACGGCTGGAGATGTTCTCTCTGGGGAACATTGTTGAGTTGTTCCAATATCAACTGATGGGAATATCAGCCCGAGATAAATAATCTTCCAAATCATCGGACTGATTCTGCAATATGTAAAGGCTCTGGAAATTGCTGGATGGTTCACAGCATTCTCCAGCAGCATCAGAGCAAAACTGATAAGCCCACAAGCTTCAACTTCCTAAATTCCAACACTCCTCAAAAATCCCAGACCCAATTCTTAATTCTACCGAAATCCCGGATGTTTTTAACCAATAAAAGATCATCCTTCCTTCCACCTTGATTCTTACAGTCCGCTGCATGCTGGGATCAGTGAAACCTCTCTTTCTCGTCTACGGCTCATCAGTCTGTGGACGGGCTTCTGTCGGGCCCCAGCATCGCGCCGGTCTTAGTTTCACTACACTGCCTCCCTCAGAGGTTAATTGTGTTTAAAATGGAGCTGTTTGTTTTGAAGGCCATACATGGTCCAGCCAACTGGTTTATCTCTTAGCGCCTATGGTCCCACAATTCCTCTAAATCCCTTTAGTCATTTAAATGGGGTATTTGTTTGTGCCAAGATCATACAGGCGGTGATGCCTTTGAAAGGTGGAATTAATTCTCCCTCTATGTTTGGTCCTTCCTTCATGATAAAACACGCTAAAGACTCCTATTCAGCCGAGCTTCTAACCGTATTGGTTTTAATTTTTTTTGTTTGGATGTTACTCTATTGTTAATCTTGTTTATTTCAGTCTGTCTGTGAACTGCTACTATAACAGTCGCAACACTTTCTTGCAAATGTGTTGTTAAAGAGCCATTTAATGAATATATTTAATTTGGCGCCTTTCGTTATGGATGTGATATCATCTGCCTCCGACGGGGAGGATGTACATCATTTACGTCTAAATTTACTCACCTCGTAGACGGTAACTGCAGTGACTTAGTATTTAGAGTTGGGCGACAGAGGCCAAGATGTTCTGACTGCTCGCTTGTTTTATGGTTCAAGCTCTGAAACCGCTCCAAAATGGACTGAATTTCCGATAATGCAACTCAACAGTGTCTATTAGAAGACCCTTCTCTGCATTTTACAAGCCCATGTTTTACAAACCGCTCACCCTCAGTTCACAGGCTGTTAGAAACTTGTCAGCGAATCCAAGTATATATATATATATTTTTCAGTCCAGTCTCTGTTGTTAGCTGCTACTTATTGCAAGTTCAAGATCAAACCTCATATCTCTACTCGCCAACAGCTGTCTCCAGTGGTGGGAAGCGTTTCTTTTCACTGTGGTATCTTGCCGGGAGTGGGCAGTTGGAAGGACGATCACTTACCAAGAGTTTCAGTCATCTTAGTGTTTACTGTACCTCTAACCGGGGGCTGTACCTCCTGATTGACAAGCCCTCGAGGCGACTCTAATCCTGTGTCCTCTCATGTCGCACCGGAGGGGCGGACTGGACGCTACGGTGACTAACTATCACCTCTCAAAGAACAAGACAGGAAGCTGCTGGGTGTCTTCTGGCTATGTCTAACAGTATACTTTATAAGGGTTGAGAAATGTGAGTTCTTCAGTCTAGTCTTCCTATCTGCTTATTACATGGGATTTAGTTGTATAAGTCCTGATAATAAGAGAAAACGATCAATTTCACATTTCCAGACCACTTTATAATTGCAAGCTGCCTGTAGCCGTTGGACACAAACAATTATCTATGCGTCTGACTGAAGTCTTTGTATTTAGTGATTTTTATCCACTGTGTGCCTGGCGTTTCCTGGTGGGGAAGCAGTGTTGAATATACCCCTTTATGCAACTACTTCCCCAGTGGGAGCCAGGCATCATGATGTTAACTGCCAGACCTCCTGCTGCATTTCTGCCTACCCCAGAGTCTCCCTCCACGGGCTGGAGGAAAAGCACAAAAGTGATTAGCAGGCGGCAGGAGAAGGAGGGAGGGCCGTCTGAAAATGAATCATACAGGGGGGAAGGAGAGCGAGACAGACAATAACAGACAGATAACAGAATTCATAAAGACTGATTCATGGAGACAGTAAGGGAGTGGGGGGTCAAATTTATGTGACTGTCAAAGAACAGAGATAAGTGGTTCAGAGGGAAGATGTGGGGGAAAGAGAAGTAAATGGGGGATTAAAAAAACACAGATAGGGAAAAGGACAAGACAGAGATAAAGGCGGGGAGATATGGAGACTCAGTTAAGTGATAAGTTAGAAAAAGTGAAAGTAAAAGACTGAGTAATTAGACATGACGTAAGAGAATACCTAAGAACACCATTTGTAGGTGTCTGGGATTTAAAGTGAGGTGGTGGTGGTGGGGGGGGGGTGTCTAAGAAATGGAAAGAGATGACAAAAGTTTCTCGGAAGGCATGCTGTAATAGAATCGGCTTAAAACAACAACAAGAGTCATGTTAAAAATGGCGTTGAGAGCCAAAACAGTCCACTTCCCCTGTTTTAGTGTAGTCAGCCGGCTCTGCCTGCAGTCAGACTGGGTGGCAGGGAGACGCGACCACTTGTCGCTGCCTCAGACCGATTTCAATCTCCTTCAATGTTATGCCCCTCCCAAATAACAATCCATTTCTGACTGCCTTGCTTTTCCTCTGTTGGAAAGTGCAGTGTGAGAGAGCCTCACTAACGATATTTTCCTCTCTTCTGTTTTCTTTTCTCACATGATAGATCTTTTTTTTTTCTACCAGCTAACACTTCAACACAGAAGTTCCAGCGTGCATAGAAATAATGACATTGTGAGATTTTCAGAAACTTTAAATTGAATGGCATCATATATTACACTCTTTTTCTGATTTAAATGTGGAAATAAATCCAGAAAATGATCAGTATTTATTTTTCGGTTGTTATTGTACTTTTTTTATATAGCGTCCGGTCCTTTTACATTAATGGCTCACTCTTATTCTAAATGGCATTACTTACTTATTAATAGTCCAGCCTGCTCCTGAGCACAGAACGAGTTTAGTATGTATTAATCGGTTAGAAATCTATAATGCTCACCATTAGAGGTCATTATAGCTTTTTGCTGTGCCACTGTGTGACTACAAGGTCTTGTGCCCTCCGGCCCAATGCTTTTCATTATGCAGTTCCATGAGCACTGAATGGCTCATTAGTAGTGGGCGATATCGGCATGGCGACCACTTGCTCATATCAACACGGCTGCTGTCTGCGCAGATAAGGCATGGCATTATGTGCTCTTATCTCGAGGTCTGTCTGCCCGTGGTCAACCACGGGGGTCTGCACAAACACAGGAAGTGTACCTGCATGAACTCCGGGCGGGGTCAGCGGCCTCACCTAGACCTCAAAGTCAGGAGGTGCACGAAGCAGGGAGGGCTTCCAAGAACACATTTAACATCGTATGTCTTCATTTCCTCCAAACTTTATCCACCAGTGACTTTATTAATGACAGTGCTATAATGGTGGGCAGGATCAGCCCCTTAATCTGTCCCCGAATAGCTATGAACAAAATGTTCTCGGGCTCAAATGTCGGCTCAAATGCTTTATGTCATGCTTTTGTACGAGTGAAGAGCCTTTGCTTTGAACTACTCTTTTGGCCTAAAGGAAGACAAACTCTGAAATAGAATTTTAGAGCACGCTAATGCAGTTTTGTTGTACTTGGTGTTTTTTTTTTTTCCTTAAGAGAAAAAAACTATATTTCAGCAGAGACATTCCCTGATTTGTAAAGTGGTAATTGCTGTGTGCAGCTGAGTTTTCTATAATGGCAGACCCCCTTGATCCGAGCACTGGGTGGGTAGCTTTCCTGTTGATTCAGGTGCCACACCGGTCACTCTCTATTTAGAGACCTGAAATCTCTCTCTGATGTCTGACCGTGTTTGTGCAGTGTGTGCGTGGGTTTGATGCGACGAGAGAATCGGAGCTGGATTTTAAATTTGCTCGTATTTTTCTGTGATATATACAGTATGTGACTCAAAGAAGAAGCCTGGGGACACCTGACAGCTTATTTTAATCTGTTCCTATACTGTAACTACAACAAATCCACCAGTCAAACTCTGGATGCTTCATCTTCTCACAGACGCCGGAGGGAATAGAGTTACACCTGTTTAACAACCCTCCGTAGTCCAGACACGTCCATTTCTTAAATAGTGAAAATCAAATCATAAACTTGAAATCGTCAGAAACCTTTATGTTCTTACGGGCCTGACGGGCTATTACTATTGAAAGTAATAGAAAAAAAGGCTAATTGTACTGATATCAACAAACGTTGACATTTGTTGTCTATTGAGGGAGTATTACTCTAAAAGAGCTGTCACTGAATTTAATGATTTACTCTCTGATCATATGGATTGTACCTTAGAGGTTTGAATTGTACTTTTAACTTAATTTAAAAGTAAAAAAAGTAATAATAACAGAGCCTTCATTGCTATGCCACCGTCGTATAGGAAAGCATTAATATTTACTGGCAAAAATCAGTCAAGAAAAATGAGCTAATCTCTGTTGGTTCTCCGCGAAGCATATGTTGTGCAAAGCAACATCAATCTTGAATGATTGGGGGCAACCACTGTGCAATGAATCTCCAAAGCTTCAGTCTGCTTTGGTTGCACACAGTTGGCATGAAAGTTGCTAGATTAGTCTGTCTATCCACCAATTAACACTCAGATGATTAATTGTGTTTTGCTAGTGCTCTTTCAGTGGATTGGAGTGGACTAACCATATAAGTGAATGGAAAGGTAACTGATGGTATCTGGAATATAACAGACAACCAGAGATTATATATATGAGAATCAACATAAAAATAAAGGGTTTTTTTTCGTGCTGGCAGCTGCTGCTTGCTCACGCAATCCAATACGATCAGATTCGTCTGCATCAAAGACTGTGGAATGCCTAATTACCAGCAGCAGACCGGGCATAAAGTGAGCGGGCGAACAAGGGAGGAAGTGAGCCATAGACCTTCCATACGCCACCGTTGGTTTTTTTGTTCCGCCGGTTTCCGACAACGATGAGACGACGGACGAATGGCTCCCAGAGGTGTAAACAGAACTAGTGTGAAGACAGGCTGTCTCCAGACCCGCTATCACATCCTCAGTTCCTCTCTGGCAAACGGGGGCCCAGGACTTGTCACACACGGGAAAAAGTCTTACGCCATTAAACTGACAAGAGTAATCGGCAACATTTTTTGGGATAGAATTTGGGGAGCGGGAGGTGAGATGGTCAGGAAGCCCGTGTGGCGTATGGAGTGTGTAATGTGTAGTATGCAGGGGTGAGAGGCCAGGGGACAGTGCGGGCCCCTGCAGAGCACTGATAAGGGCTTGTTTACCTTCCTGTGGATGGTCAGGCCTCAATCCGCAGTTGCGGAAACGCCGGGACAATAGGTGTGTGTGTGTGTGTGTGTGTGTGTGTGTGTGTGTGTGTGTGTGTGTGTGTGTGTGTGTGTGTGTGTGTGTGTGTGTGTGTGTGTGTGTGTGTGTGTGTGTGTGTGTGTGTGTGTGTGTGTGTGTGTGTGTGTGTGTGCCGGCCTTGAAGCTCCCCTTTCCCTCTCCAACTAACTCCGATAGGACCGCTGACCCCTCCCTCCCCCTTCGCCATCACGGCCGACCCTGGACACAAACAGTTTACTCTAGCCCGAGGGACCGAGGGAGACAGTTGGTCTTGAAGTTGTCTGCCGTCCACCCCCCACCCCCACCCCTTTGCATTCTAATGCAGCCATGCACTGCAGCTGCGAGTACGACATGTCTTCCTTTCGCATCTAAACGCTCACGGAGCTGGTGCTCTACTGCACAGCGACTTACAATGAGGGAAGGCATAAAAGACAAGACATGAAATCAAGTGAAAAAGGCCGTTTGTCATCGGGCGCAGGTACTCAATCCCTTGAATCTAAATCAACATTTAGTGGAGGTATGATGGAAATTCAAAATTCAAGGCCTCGCCACTGTGAATCTTGTCACAGCAGTGCTACATGCAGGCGAGCAGCTTTTTAATTTACTGGCAGCCAGCGAGCAGAAACAGCATTTGCAGTGCAGACCTTGTCGAAGACTAGTTGGTCCGACATTTCTATGAATCTATCAAATCAAATTTCTTTGCATTCGGTTTTCCTTTTTTCAAAGAAGAAACTTCTTCTTGCCTCTTACCCTATAACCATAGTTCTGTCGTTTTGTAAATTCAAGATACGGTCATTTTATTTCTGCTGACCAATGAGATTTTGACGCTTGACTATGTTCAAAACAAGAAGTGATGATCTCGTCAGATATAAATACACAGCCTATAATGAACTCATGAAGCTGCTTCTGCTTTGTGTGTCGTTCCGGCCAATCAGGAGCCCCGTGTCATTTCCAGGCCATACAATATGATGTGACTTCTTAATTATGTTTGTCTTTGTTTTGTCATATATAAGTTATTGCTTGTATGATGAATTAGTGATGATGTAAATGTGGAACAATTTAATTTCCTCTCTCAAGGCGTTCTGCCATCACTCTGCTCTCAGCCATGCCAGGTTTTCTACTTGCAGCTCACCTTGAAGCAGATTCATTTCTTCTTATCGCCATAATGTTAATATAGTGTGTACCAATGTAGTGAATGCTATCCTCAAGTTGGATCATGCTAATGTAGTGTAATGCTTATGGCCTGCAGACCCTACAATGCCTTTTTTTTGGGGCCTTTGCGAATCCCTCAATGAACACCCGTATTATGAAAATGTATCTCCAAGATCATCTGGGATTTTGGTCCACATGACTTTGGAATATTCACACTCAACACATTCATGTGTTTTAGAGAGGTTTTTGTGTAGTAGAGTGGTGTATGTGCTGCCATTAGCATGTCAGGGACTTGATGTGTCTCTGAGAAGTAGAAGGAGGAGGAATACATGGGCTACTTTGATCCCTAATAAGTATTAACATACGTTATTATAGTCTCCAGGAACCCCGAGCACAGCCACTGGGCTTTGCGTAATTATATGGACAGTCGAACTTAATTTAGGAGGTCCGGGTTGGCCTCCCTATGGTGTTTTTAATTGGTGTCTAGAGACAATGGAACAACTGTGAGGCATACTTGGACAGTCCAGCAAACTATGTTTTTAATACAATAATCATAAAATGTTATGTGGATGTCAAGCTCACCTTGTCAGGCTCGACTGGACTCTACTTTATCCATCTTAGATCTACTTTGTGAGGCTTTACTCCCCAGCTCCTGAGCGACGCTCAACAAGGTCGGCTTACAGATGGTTAGCGCCAAGCTGATCCTGAGATGTCCTAAAATGGTCGCAGTAGTGGCCCGCTGTCTTAATGGCACTACGCACAATTGAACACATGGGAAACGGATGTCTGAGATCTGGTGAACCAGTCCATTATCTTTTTTTTCTGGGATGCCCTGGAGGTTAGGAGGGAGATAGACCCTGGACAAGTGAAGTCACTTAACTTTTTGTTCTCCTCGTGGCTCCAGGGTGCCACAGATAACCTGGACAATACTGAGCGTCGTTTTAAAGTCGTTTTTAAGATATTAATATCTTAAAATATTGGCACAGTCCACTAAAATGTGCTTTCTCCAAAAGCAAATTGGCCATCATTGATTTTTGGCTGCACACTTGGTTGGTGTTAATCGTATAAGCATTTGATCAGTTTGCCACGATAATGTGTTTCCAGTTAAACAAAAGTGTCTATTAAGTCTGATGATTTGGTCACATGGTGTCGTTAATATGGTAATTGACGGTGGTCTAGTCGGGCATACAGATTCATTGATACCCATTTAATGGGATTTGCCTCGAGAATTAAACGCAAACTTAAGGTCAAATCTGATTACAAGCACTTTTCATGAATGGTGCTCATTTTCTGTCCTCCCTAATGTCCCCTAATGTTTTCTCTTCAAACCTCCCCCCTCATACCGAACATCTAAATGGAAATCATCAACATCCATAAACATGTCTTCTCATGGAATGGGAAATGGAGGGGACTGATATAAGTAGATGAAGAGGACAGGGAATGGATGGCTCTTCTATACCTCATTTACCAGCAAACCGCTTAGCGAAGCCATTGGCATTTCCGGGGTCAAGGGGCCAAAATGAATGTTCTTCATATCCTAGGGTGACTCGTAAAAAAAAGGAGACCAGTGACACATGCATGTGTACACCCACCCCCACACCCACACACACACACACACACACACACACACACACACACGCATTCTTACGCAGTCAGTCTGATTTATACAAAGACCTCTCAGGCGACAGTCATGGGCCGTTGACTCTGTCACAGCAAAACAAGAAGCAAATAACTTTATGGATGTGGATTTTGAGCAAGAGGCATTAACACAGAAGGCCAGAATAACAGGAAACCAGCCCTGACCTCTGGGTGAGGGAGAGAAAAAGAGATGGCAAGGGAGCACGGCTGGCTCTCTGTCTAGATTTGCCAGAAAGCTGCAGCCCACCAAGGCTGAGCAGCCTAAGAAACAGTGAACATGTGTCCTTGATTTGACCATAAAATAAGGAATACATTAGATAGTAATGGGGAACCAAACAAAACAACCGTTTTCTAAAATAAGAAGCATCTCAGATCACCAACTTCTAAACAGTTACATAACTGTGATCAAATCATTTGATATTTTGGGTCAGAGATGTTCTGAACAGATGAATGACTTGAACAAATGAGTCCATTATACCATCAGATTTCATTGTGGCTGCAACAAAAACAGAAGAAAAGGCTGATTATGTCACATGTTCCAGCTCTCTCTCTTGTTCTTGCTGTTTTTTTCCATAGCGTTTATCATTTTCTGGCCTGTTTTATCTGCCTCTCTGTCCATTCCCCTCCACTGCTAGTGCTGACATCGCCTCAACCAGTGTCTTTGATTAGTGCTGCTTTTAAATAAGGCACATCCTGTTGACCTTCCGAGCTTTGCTATTTCCTTTTTAACCCTTTCCCCTCCAGTCCTCTCTCTTCCCCTCGCCTCACTCGTATTACTCCACATCTCCTCCCTGAGGGATTGCTGCTTGCTGGTTGAACAGACCAAATACATCATAAAAGGCAGCAGAGCGCTATGTCATGCAGCATTTGCTTACTAAATTAGTTGTTTCTGTTATGATATCAGGCTTGCTCACTTACATGCATCGGCGCCGGCTGTTTTGGGGGTGATTGAGGCCTGCGTAGCGGATGCTTAGGTGCATATTGCTTATATTCATCTTACTTTAGATGTGCTTGTCTAATACTAAGGCGCGTGGCAGAGAAGTTATGACCGATCCCTTGAGAACCAACTCCGCTGTGAAAGTGGGTAGCTTTTAAAGGCAGTAAATCCAGGACTCCAAAACCACAACACCACAGGACTCCCATAATGCCCCAGTCAGACCCTTTCATCTCTAATCAGGAAAAACCCAGAGATGGGCTCGGAAAGAGACCCTCCACACTGTGTTCTCCACTGGTCTTCATGAGGTGAAGAGGAGGTTTGCTGGAGAGACTCAAACACAGTAGAACACACACACACACATAGCCCTGGTCAAACGCCAGGCATTTACACCCAACCTCATCCATGACCGTGCAGCCTCGGCTCGATTAATTCAGCCTCCAGAGATGCCCGGGTTAAACAGCGGGCGCGCGGCGGAGAGCAGAGTGAGCGGGCTTGATGAATGACTGCGGCCCGGTATCCTGACACGCTTGATAAACGTGAACCGGCAGATTCGTTTTTAAACAATGTGGTCCTACCCTCACATTTAACATCCATACTCCGAGACCAGGAGGGGAAAGCTCTCCAGGATGACGAATAAAACATGTGGCCACCTTTCAGACAAGGAATCTGTAACACTGCTGGGCTCATCCATCTTTGAAATAATGGTCTTCATTCATGTGCCGGTCATGTCCAAATATGACAGGATTGTTGTGGATAGAGCTGTAATCTCGACCCCACTTGGCATTTGACACACAGAGCTGGATAATGCAGGAATTTGCGTTTTAATATGGGAGGGAGGAGATTATTTAGCGGGATCTGATCATATACTGCTGACGCTGCTTAACCGTTTATATTTGATTTTCTTTCAGCCTCAAGTCAGACGTGCGTTCCGACGGAGGTTAATGACAACCCATGGGTCTACGTGAGTGAGATGCTAATAGGCTGTTGGACCAGCTTCATCACCCAGGACAAGGCGGAGGTCCACATCCTCAACCTGAACTTTGACGCCACGGTGAGCATGTCAAGGTTATACAAATGAGACGCCAAGCGACTTGTGCTAATTAAGTAAATGTGGAGAGTCGACGGCGAGGGAAATGTTAGACGCTAAATCTATTCTGGGGAGAGAAAAAAACTCTTACTTTACTCTTTAATCGTGGTAAATTCCAGCAGGCAAATGAAACCTGCTCTGTAGACCGGAATTGAAAAGCTGCTGTGATTGAAAGCGGGAAATTTCAAAAGGCTGCACAATCTTCACTGTGGCTATCCGTCAAGCTGACAACACAGCTGGATTGTCATTGAAATCCAATACCGTGGCCTGTCCCCGGTATGTTATCACCCCCTAATAAATCAGTACAATATGTCAAGTCCCCTCACAGCTACAGTGAAAGGAAGAGAGAAAGAAGCAGTGAGCCGGTCAATGCATCGCACAAATGCTCGTCGTTTACATTTTACGTTTTTCAGATAACTGGTCATTCACAGTGGGAAAAGAATGGGCATAAATGGTTGAAATCATTTAGTGTCTTTGGTATCAGGGTCTCTGCATTAAGCATTCTGGCTCATGGTTCATATTATTGTTGTTTTACAAACTCTGACCCCCGTTCTTCTCACGTTATAAAATATGAACACACACTTTTATCAGCCAAATAACCAGCTCACCCGTACAAAATGCAAGACATATCAGAGAGATAGGGTTTTCCCAACATGCCTCTGGTTTTTAGTTGTTTTTATACACTAAACAGACAAACCAGCTTTGAGAGTTTGGCTTTGTGTTCAAAGTATATTCCCTTTTTTTCCCTCCAGTTAAACAACCACACACTATAATTGAGGATGGTGTTTTGTGTCATTCTGATCATAAAAACTTTCAGCTTTAGGGGAATGACAGCAAGAACGAAAACGCCTGCGAACTTTATAATCTCTATGTTTTTATTGCCGTGCCAGACACCATTTTTCACTGTCCAACGTCGTCGGTCAGCCCACATTAGTCATTCCTTTATCAGCGGGCTCTGTTTGTTTGCTTCGTCTGTTTGTTCTCCGACTTGTTTATGTAGTACTTTCACATAACCGTGTGTTAAGCAACCGCTGGCCATTCCTTCTCATTTGGTGGTTGTTATGAGGAAGGGAAGCAAATGTGCTACTGTATGCGCGGCGTTGCTAAGGCGCCATCGCACAATGTCCCGACACAATGCCTGCCTGAATCCATCACCTCCTGTAAAATTAATAAAAGCACTCAAGGTCCTTTCCCGTCACTTGCTTCTAGGAAAGCTTCAGAGAATCGTGTCATAATTCTTCTCTTAAGCGTCACCTTTGCCAGGAAGATAAGCTGATTTATACAGTATGAGTGCTGCTTTTCATTCAGAATGAATTCTTTTGGATCTGACATTTGAGGATACTGAAGTTTTTTTTCTTTTTTCTTTGCTACACAAAGACATAGCATAAGTCTGTTAGCAATGTAGCTGGTTAGTTTCAGGTATGCCTGTGTGAGGTAGGTTTTGTTTTGTGTAAGTGTGCTAACATTGCGCAAACAGATGACATTGGCTTATACTGATACTGGGTTATTGACATCAATGTTGTTGAACTCCTTTGACAAGCGTTCAGTCTCATTTAATGGACTGCATTTTAACAGGATATTCAGCAGACTGGACATCAGAAGGAAAAGGTTGTTTGATGAGTAAAAAGTTAGAATGCAAAAAGGAGGGAAATGCAGTCTTCTTATTGCGCCTGAAGAGGGACAAAACTGGACAAGTTGCGTAGGAGGAGAAAAGCTATTTCAATGCAAAAAGTTAGTTTGCACAATAATGGTGTTTGCGCAATTATGGTGTAAGTAAAATCAGTGTGGGGCTTGTGGGAGTTCACAACAGGAATTTGGCTGGGGATGCCTATGACGCAATGGATGTTGGACAGGCTATGAGTGGATGTTTTATCAAGACGGCAGACATAAGATCTACTAACATAGACACCTTATCTGCTCTCGACTGTCTGTTTAGAGCAGATTTCTCTTGTAAACACAGAGGAAGGGGGAACGTCTTCATCTCTTGCCAAACTGTCCAGTCAGATGGGAGGTTTGCACTCTCCTCCCCTCTTCTTTGTCCTTTCAATTCTCTTATCACCTTCTTCCCCATCTCTTTTGTGTTTCGCTCTGATTTACAACCTGCCCAGGACGGTTGACTCACAGTTTGACCGCGTAGAGAATTTCAGAGGGAGCATCAAGGGGCTGCATGGGCCAGGCGAATTCATAGGGAGGAGCTGCTTGCACGGGGGCCCATTGATGTCACGCTGGCTTGGGTAGTCGGGCTCCTGGCACGAGGCCGAGACTACACCAACGGAGCCAATTCAAGTGAAGGGAGTGAGCCAAAAGAATAACTGGAAACTGCATCAGCAAAGGCCCCCTCAAAAAAATACTTTCTCTGGGAGAGAAAAAAAAGTCAGAGAAGGAAAAACAATTGTATCTTGAAAGCGCAGGAAGAAAAGAAAGAAGGTGAGTGATCAGGGTCGACAACAGTCGCGATTCAGGGTTCAAAATGAAAGAATGAAAGTCACAAAAGGATGAAGGGGGAGGGAAGTCAGACAGAAAGACAATGAGGCTCATTAGAACGGAGTATTTAAGGAAAGCACCGCTGAGTTATCTCTGTATGAAGCACAGTGAACTCCACAGGAAATACCATTCATTCATTTACTGGATGTACATGACATGCGATTCAGGTTTAAAAAAAAAAAAGAAGGAGCAGAGTTTCTGAGAAGAATCTGTGTTACTGCATTTCAAAGTCTCCAGCTCCATCAGTGATAAGTGGGCACTCCAGTTATAATAACTGTTCCTCCTTATGATCCTTCTGTTGTCAGGGCTGTAGATGCTTTCCATATTTGTGGCGTTTATTAACCGAAATGTTAAGACCACTAAAACTTTTCCTATTTTTTCTCCTGGTCCATTCAGACACAAATAATACCATGTTTTCACCAGTGAGTGCAGTGCCCCCTTTGGCCAATAAAAAAAAGAAAAGAAGAGAATAAAGAATGAGGTGCAGCAGCAATTATGCAAAATCCAAAAGTGTGTGTGTGTGTGTGTGTGTGTGTGTGTGTGTGTGTGTGTGTGTGTGTGTGTGTGTGTGTGTGTGTGTGTGTGTGTGTGTGTGTGTGTGTGTGTGTGTGTGTGTGTGTGTGTGTGTGTCAGATAGATCTCCTGCACCGTGCAAGCCCCTCTTTCAAATGTGTTTTGCTCAAAGGCAATTTGTTGATGGTCTCCTTAGACCTAATTTGTTCTGCACAGGTCTGAATATTTCCACAGCTCAAGCCTAGGCTCATCGCAATTCTTTTGGATCAAACTCTGGCAACATCAGTTTGCAAGTAAATGAATTTAATATCAGGGATTCACACTGTTTTCCCACCATGCTCATTGTCTCCCAGCTCGGAAAAAACAATCCAACCTCAAATAAGCAGAATAACATATTTGGTGTGGAAAAGGCATCACAGGTGGATGAAAGCAGACATTTGCTTTTATGAATATTAAATTCCAGCAAAAGCCTCACACTGGAGAGATATTTCTAAGCTTCTTCTTCTTTTTTTTAAAAAAAAGCATGTTGTTCATTTGTAATGCATTGAGTCATAAAATTGAACTGGTCTCCAATTCGATTCTTTCACTTTTCTGAACCCGATCGGGGGCCATTACAGTAGTAAAGGTAATTAGAACTGGGATTTATCGGAATTAAGTAAGTCAGTCTTGGGGGAAAAAACCCCTCTAACCTCAGACTTATTATTCCACAGTGAAAAGGTTTACTCACCACCACTTACATCCATAAAACTCAGCAGTAGCAGCTTTAGCCTGCGCTCATGTGGAGCTTGGTAATTAAGGCTGATTCATAGAGTGACTGTGGTGGTGATTAGCGGATCACGTTGCCATTGTGTTACCCTTAGCTGGAAATATGGTTAATGAAGTATTACATTATGTGTTGCATTATGTTAATGAGGTTTACTGTACAGTATATAACGAGCACAAGGATCCACTAGTGTGGGCGGACACCAGGCTGCAAGTTATAAGAAATACATCAATTGGCTACTGGACCTAAAATAATTATGAATGACATGGTAGGTATTATTATTAATGTCATAGCAGGGTTTAACTGTTCTTACTCATATTTTTTTCATCATTACTCCAGAGTATTATCACACTATTTCACACTGTTTTAATGCTCCAAGACATACAGCATCATTTGAAAAAATATTAAAATGCAGCTCATTGCACATCGGGTAAATAATTGATTTTAATTGATTTTTTTCCCTTCTTCCCCTTGTTGACGTTCACTGCACGGAGATGTAAGAATAGAACCAAGCTGCATCACCTCATTAACGTCGGTGTCGACACGGAGGCAGACAGCAAAGAACGCTTCCTGTCTATCGAACAGCCCCGCTCAAATGACTGGCACTGCTTTTTTTTTTTTTTTTTTTTTCTGGAGAGAAGCATGTGTTGACATTTTAAAGTTGCAAAAACAAGAATAATTGTCATATATCCCACACTGATTTTTGCATTGTGGTAGGAATGGAATCAAACCTGTGTAGAATTAAACTGCAGTTGGAACTATTTTTAAACTTGATGCCATAAGCAAAATGGCTCTGTCAACTTTAGGTCTGCTCATTTAATGGCACTCCATGCTAGCTAGATAGGGAAGTTTTTTAAATTGGGAAAAAGGCTATATCTTTATACAGAAAGCAAGTGCTGGCTTGAAGTCTGTGTATTGGCAGAGTTCCATTCTGTGCAAAGAGTTCATAATAATTAGATGTCAGGTCACCTTTTATACAATGCTTACATTTTTTTGAATAGTATATATACTGTATCTTAAAAATATGACAATTTAATGGAGCCGTGCGTTTCTAGTCTCCTGGATGGATTTGACCCAGCAATATGCACAGTTAACGATTATATGCTATAGGAGCAATAGGCATTGTTTGAAGTACATATAAAGGTTTTTTTTTTTTTTTTTTTAATTCTCTGTATAAAATAGGACACACTCAGCATGGTAGCCGTGCCAAAGATCTCATTATAGCAGCACAGAAGTTCAAATATGGGTGGCTTCCCACTGTGAGTGAATATTTATTCCACTTTATTTCTTTGTCTTTCTAATCAGTCCCACAGTTCCACCTGGAGATTTACACCGCTGCCAAACCATCTCTGCCTGCAACATAATCAGGAACTCCAATTTCTTTTGGACCTGCTCTGAATTTGCTGCTAAAAAAGGACACAAACTAATAATTAATGCTTAAAAGTAACCAAGGTTTGAATATGTTAAATCATCCTGATGCGAGATAACTTTTTGAGTAACATTTTTTTGCTTGTTTTCTCTCAGGACGCCAAGATTTTTAATCTCGATATGATCAACGCCAACCCAACGAACCTCATCCTCACCTCGTCAGACACGGCCTACGGTCTTCACAACATCAACCCCGACGTCAACATTTATGTGAGTAACATTTTTTTTTTCCAACACTCAGCTGGATGTATGTGTGTGGAGGATGTGCCACTAAATCTCATTCATGTCTTCCTCTGCTGTATGCCATTCCATCGTTCAGCTACCGATACAGGAGAACGGCAAAAATGGACTAACTGATCATGAAACATGAAGTGGTGTTGTCTCAGCATCGTATTATCTTCAAATACCTCCTGATGTAGTTAGCTTCTGTCCAGTGCCAGTTTTGCATACAGCTGTGCTGGTTAGGGAGCGGATCACAGAGACAATGAACCGTGTTGGTTTTCCGTAGACATATTCCCCAGCGGCTGCTCCGAGCGGGGCAGTTTGTGCTTTTGAGTTTTTTTATTATCACTGCTATAAATCGGTGAGACAACTGGCCGGCGACGAGAGGGGCTGATGGCATCGGCTGTAAAATTAATGTACCAATGAAATTGGACATTCCGACTTTTACACACTGTCCGCAGATTATATCTGTGAATTAAATCCAGGGAGGCTCGGAAACAACTTCTATTCAGCTGCTTGAGTGTCTAATTAAATAGAGGAATAATACTGTTATGAGGGGAAAGTGTTGCAGCAGTTCTTCACAGCGTGGTCACCGTGGTGTGGTTTGGTATCTAAATTGGCAGCAGTGACGAACCTAACGAAGCGTATCGGAACACAAACACAAACCACTGATGGCTTCAATTTGCTTTTTGGCAGAAAGGTCTTCTTCGAATAAACCACACGCTTTTATCAGCCAACTAAATATTAAGACAGGGAATTATATTAAAAGAGACTGAGGTGTCTAGATGAATGCGAATGCCTGGATTATTATGTTCTAGTATGTTGCTGATAAAAATGTCCCTTTATGAAAAATGCTGATTAGTTTCAGTTGTGGTCCGGACAAGAAACAACTTTTTCTGTAGATAAAGAATCTCATTCTCATGCATGGGAAGTTATAACATATTTGGTTAAAAAAACAATATTTAAAGCAAAAAGCATCTGCAGTTGTTAAAGAACCCAACTACAAATCATCCAAAGGGTTTTGTAGGTGACATTATCTTCAGAAACCGTATCAGAATGTGAAGTTAGCAGTTTCAGAGGCTCCATCGGACACACACTGGTGTCAGTTCATATTAGCACAGCATGAAAGTTGAAATCAAATCTAAAAACATCCTCCCAAAGGAAGAATCACAATGTTTTATTTCTTTCCACAAACTGACATGATTTTGTAATCTCGGATTACTTGAAAACTTGAGATGTGACAGTCGGCTGCCACACTTTAACCTTTAAAACATAAGAAACCCACATTGTGTCCATCTCATGTTGTGAGTGTAAATCCGTTTGGCAGCTGACTCTCACATGTCTCACTTATCAGATCCAGCCACACACAAATAGTCCCACGCTGACAAAAATGTCAATTCATGTTTTCTGTGTTCATAACCTATAGAGTATGTCAATATATCCTCCCATAGTGACATCAAATATAACAACTAGTAGGCAAAAAAAAGCTGTTATTCTGGGGGAAAGAAATGGTCAGCAGTATTGTACGTACCTGAATAAATAAAATAATAATCTGAGTTGACCAATCAGGGTGATGAAATATTTAGGGGAATGTCACCAGTTACTGATATGCTGACAGCAGTGTGATACCGCATCCTGTGTCGTGTCCTGTCGAGAGCCTGGACAGCGTTGGATGTGACAACCAGGATGTTTTTGCGGGATGAGCAGTATCACTGGGGGATAATAGCGTATTACTGCAGATTGCAGTTTAAGGAAAACAGCATCTGTTCTGCGTCTGACGAAGTACGTCACTGGCCTGACAGCTTGGCTCCGTATCACGATCGCAGCTCTGCTTGGCTTTCAGAAAATGACAAGGACAGCAAGAGTTTCTGTCTTAGAATCTTGTGAGTCTTCATACTTGTTTTTCTTATCCACAAAAGGTTTTTTCACTGTATTTATGAGATACTTTAAAATATGGAAGAAAAGGATGGAGCATAGGCGCTGAAAAACATCAACGCTTTCTGTAATTTCTGTACACAGAGGTGCTAATTTCCCTCAACGCATCTTTGAGTCCCATGAACTTTGCTGTGACCCTGCAGACTATCAAACTAATCTAGGTTCAATTCCGCTGTAATCATTAAATTGTTTACCATTGTTATTTCCCCTCCTCAGCCTGGTTCTGTCGGGACTGTTTTTCCCTTCTCTTTTTTTTATTTCTGTAATTTCCCTCTCACGCTGTTTTTGATCTCGCGTCAATCAGACCTAGAAAGACCAACGACTCCCTCAGGCTTACTTGGCTTTCACCGTTTGTTTGTCTCGCTTTGTGACGCAAGTACACATAAATAGTCACACCTACAAGACAGGCCAGGAGAGGGCTTTTAATTATTTAAACAAACTCACTCACTGTATCCGTCTGTATGGTTGTTAAAGCACCAAAATGAAATGAAATAAATTTGCTCTTGAAAACAATCTTGAAAACGAATTAAAATTGTATTAAGAATATTTTCTGGGAGATGATTGAACTGAAAAAATAGTGAATAGAAGTTGGTAAGGCAGACTGTACTTCAGTTCAAGTGTTAAAAATGAAGAGGTAGTACTCATGCAGCATTTCGTTTTCTGTGTCAAACATTTGTTCTGCTGAAGAAGAGGAGAACAAAAATCTGTTGAAGGGCCAGCCTAAAATATAATTGGAGCACATGCTCTCAAATTGTTATTTATTGAGCACATTAGTCGACTATATATTCCCAACTCCCTCCGCTGCCTACTTATTCATGCGGAGCTTAACGTAAACTCCATTATTTCCCATCGGGGCCAGACGAGGAAACAGCAGTGTCTAGTAGATGGGATGGATGTATATATTTATACCTTGTATGGAGCCAGATTCCAGCCGACTGTGGTGACGCACAAAGCTAAAAAAGGTCCCATTTCCTGGCCCCACTCAGGAAGCAAAGGAAAGACCATGGCTCCAACAGGGTTGTGCAACCCGGCTCGTGGACACTTAACCATAATAAACATTTCTTTTTAACAGCACACGGCCCAGAGAATGGAGGGAGAGTTGGGTGGAGGGGAAGAAAAAGTAATAGTGAGAGGAATGGGCCGACATGTTTGATATGACAAAATGTGAGCAGACATGAGGAGAATATAAAAAAAGATATATTTTAAGATGACTCACTTCATTCTGTGTTATTATCGCAGACACGTTCTTTTAGGGCAGGTGATTCTGACCGTGATCTTTCTGCAAAAATCGTGTTTCATTAAACTAATTGCCGTGACTCTGCTTTCCAGATAAACAATGGCTCCACACTTGTCCTTCATGGCAATCAACATCACAACAACATCCACAAGTTGGACTTCCCCACTCAAGACGAGGAGCTGGTCAAGTGGGCAAAACAGAAGTTTGGGGGCGTGACCTCATTCACCACCGTCCGGAATCTGAAAGTGGTGACAGCGACGGGAGCAAAAGGTGAGAAAAGTTTTCTTTGGCTTTTTTGGCTTCTTTGGCTTCTCTCCACAAACTGAATCACTTACCTTCAGTTTTTAGACGTGTGTGAATTTCTTTTCCACTTTAAATCGCCGAGAAAAACAACTTAGACCAAACAAAGACCACATCCCATTCAAAACAAAGCATATTTCATATTCTATATTCAAACGTTGTTTTACATTTGAATGATTTAGAGAAAGTTCCATTATTGTACAGTATGCCATCATTGATTTCCGATGTGTCTGTGTCAAATTGTAGGAGCACAAACCTCAAAACAACACTTGGACTGATTTATAATAACATAATGGAAAGAGATAGACATACACATACATAAAAGAAAACATGTCGGTGTGTAGGATGAGATGATGGATGGTTCAGAGTTGACTGAGAGAATGACAACACCCAAAGCTGCATTATAAACCGAGCCAGACGCCATGCGGTTCTAAAGCAAGAGTGTTGGCCAAGCACCGGCTGCCATATGGCCATTCTCCTACAAAGGCACCTTAAACCCATAAAGGGATATACACTCTACTGAAATGCATTGCTGTCAAGACAAGTCTATATACTTAAGATACTGAATGCAATTCAAAAAATCAAACACTGTCTCTGTTCTACTTTTCAACATTTCATGTGTACACACCAAGACTGCCCATACTAATTTAGTCTTATGTGGGACTATCCTAGGCATTTCCAAGGGAGCAATATGTGTGCCTACTAATCCTATATTATATAGAGCAGTGAGCTAAACATCAGCACGATCAATATCGGAGGCACAAAACAGAATTTTAATATCTACAGGATCCGTGTCAACAAGCCTCAGGAACGTTTTATTTGCTTTTCCGGAGCATATGTGGAGCTGAAACTGCTTTGTTCTGAGTTGTTGGATATGCAGCTCTAAAGCTTTCATCATGCATGTTTGAAACACAAATATATACAATTACAAACTACTCACGCTTTAGAATGAGGCACAAAAACACTGATTTGTAGACAGTTATTGTAATTGACTGCCATTTGCACAATTATTTCCTCACAAAGCCTGCTCTGGGCAGAAGAAGACCTCTGGCGTGGAGTTGCTGTTTTTATGTCCGGTGTCTTTTACATTATGTTGGATGGATGAGGTTTGAATCCCTCTCATCATCATGTCCTGTCTTTCTCCAGGTCTATGAATTATAGGATTTTTACATTCTGGCACACTGCCCCTTTTTTTCTCATTTGAAATACATCAGTGAAATTGCGATGAAATATTGTGTTTCCAACCACTCTTGGTTTTACCTCATGTTTTTTACTGACTCATAATCCACAAGGACATTAATATTACTCAAGCAGTAGAACGGTTTGCTTTGCCATTTTGTTGTATCCCTTTGCCCTGCATTGAAGCGTTAGTTGAACCTGCGTAGGCCTCGTCGTAGGCGTTTTAAAAAGGTCTGTGCAGTGACTACACAACAGCTCGTTGCCAAGTTGAACGCCTGCTGGAGAGGAAATATGTAAATGTCTTTCAGGTTTCTTGAACTTCTCGATGTGATTTGAAATCATCATGCTATTGCCAGTGTAAAAAAAGACACTTAAGGAAGCTATTTTTCTATCTAGTTTATGACTTGTAATCACTACAAGTAGATTGAAGTGATACTCAAAAGTCTGCAAATACTTCTCCTCCTGTGGGCTAAAAAGTAAAAAAAAAAAAGGTGGTATTTTCCTCCATGCAAAGATGCAAATTTAACCCTTATTGTATCTTTTTTTTTATAGTGGAAAAAATGCTCAAACCACAGCTGTAGCACACTACGGGGCCTAATCTCAGTAAATAAAGCATTTGACTGACGTATCCTGGTTGTGTCTTTCACCCTGCCCAGTGCACCTGGCTATTAGTGTGATGAGGCTTTGTGAGCTGCTGCCCCCCGCCCCCATTTCCAGCGAGCGGCAGTGTTGAAGTGCTGAGCTGAAGTGCTCCAGGGTACACCTGTAAACCATCAGTCAGCATTATTTGGTCAAAAAGCTGAGCAAAGTGTACTCACATGAGACTGCTCTCATCGCCCACAGCAGGGAAGGCGACGTGCTAATGTGTCTATCCCCAGCATTGCCTCAAAGAAGTGTTAGCAGTCCATCTTATGAACCGTTCTCTTCTTTATTATGAGTGTTATGCATGCAGCACTAATTTGATCATAATTTCCCCTAGAATGTCTTTTTGTTGTTGTTGTTATTGTTGTTTTGCAACCAATAATTTGAAGAATGATCCAAAATGGTTTTACAGGAACCAAACCCGGGCCTCGTTCCTGCGTCCTCCAAAACGAAGACGCATTAGAGAAGCGCTTCATGAAGATTGAAACGGCTCCGCTCACGTCTTCGTTCAAATCCTGCTCCCCACAGCAGCAGAACCCCAGCGACGAAGTGGGGCTGCACATCATAAACATCCTGGAGAACGCCAGCACTCGGTAAAAACCTTGGGAGTCACCTGACGTTATGTTTTGTTCTTCTATCTTTGTTGGCTAAGTTTGTCTCATCGCTTTGGATTCTTCGTATTGCAGCAATGTATCACTTCGCGTTGACGCTAAGAAGATCAGCATGCTCCTGAGAGGCCCTCAGGGCACCACATGGACCTTCCTCAACCCACAGCACACCCTTATTGGTGTAAGCTTCCACACACACACACACACACACACACACACACTCCAGTAGTTATAGCGCAGAGAGTTAGCATATTTATCGTCTCACATGTGAGATGGGATTTATTAAGAGGACAAAGACTCCAGTCTGCCAATAGTGTGATATAGCTCACTTAATAACGGAGCTGGATGATTTCTTGCACGCAGTAAGTTTTCCCAAGCCCGTGAAAATATGTCTATTATTGAGTGACTGCTTGTACGAGACAGTCTCTCAGTCGTCGCTGATTTATTTGAACCGGTCTTCTCTTTCTGCAGTCCAACAATGACATCCTGCTCCCCGCCATCACGCACAGAATCCCTCCATCATTTACGCAGAACAGTGACAACGCCGAGGATGTGCAAAGGAAGGCTTTAGATCATTTCAAAGCCAGTACGTTCACCAGCTACACTGAGATCCAGCCAAAGGACTCTGTGGTTGTACTGGTTCTTGGGAAAAAAGACAACCCTTCAGGTAAGACAATAAAAGGTAAAAAAAAAAAAAAAAAAAAGTTGTTGTCAACTTGTCAAAGATAATAATACTGCAAAAAGAATAAATCAATAAAAAATAAATCAACACAGCCCACGCAGTATAATCACACAATGGAATATTTGGAGGATAATGACTGCTGGAAGATTTTGCAATATCATTATTACGCTCGGTATATTTTCATACACAACTAGCTGTGCTGCTATGTGAATGACCGTTTTAAGTAGATTTTGTCTTGAGCAGGGTATAGACCTCAACCATAAGAGTGCTACAGAACAGCGAGTGCACAGGACAACGATCCATCAATTCAATAGAAAAAATGGATGTGTATAAATTATTAACTGTAGCCGTTTCTCTCTCAGTTATAGAACCTGCACCGGCACCAGTCACTCCCAGTACAGTCAGTGCCCCTCACCAGATGCCTCTGCTGATGCAGCTGTACACCTCCCCAGACTACCGTTCTCCCCTGGACCCCAACACCAAGGTGCAGAGCGACAAGAGAATTTATGCAGAGGTAAGACGCCATTCACCCCTTAGTTGTATTTAATGTCTGTCAACTCACCTCCTGGTCAAAGACATCTAAATATACGTTGGATGCGCCTGCTGATGCTCGTCCCTGCGCCTCTTCTGTCTCCTGTAGATTTCAGGGCACACTTTGGGAGATATTGTCTTGACCATCAAGGTGATCAACTGTTCCGTGCGCTCCGTGGGCTCATGTCCTGTAGTGGAGGAGCTGCCCTTCATGCCAGAGGCCTGCTCCTCTTGTCCCAACACCACCCGACTCAGCTTCTCCTTAGATCACCTCCAAGAGCTGACGTCCACCACGTGGGACCTGGAATGCTCTGTCAAAATCTGTTACAGCGAGGTACGAGCGTGTCAACTACTTTCACGTAGCGTTTTAAATAAAACATCATGTTAGAAAATATAGAACCTGGGCTACAACTTCCCTTTGGTTGTCTAGAGTATTTTGTATTGAGTGTCAGTGTAGATCTGTTGTGGTGGTTGGCCTCTGATGCTTGAATGCATTTTTCTTTCTTTCACCACCGAAATAGAAATGTGGAGATGGAGGAAGGGTGAAGAGGAATCTGGAGGTCACCCAGCCGTGTCTGCAACCACCAAGTGAGTTCAGGATAAACTCCAAAATATGGATCACATTATGCTCCTCAAGCCATCATTGAACCAGATTGGACTGGGGCTCTAAGATCAGCTTGATTCAGCTGATTTTCTCTTCTTACTCGTTAAAACTTTCCAGAAAGCGGTTGAATATGACATGTGGTACATTATTTGAAGATCATAGATGTTTTAATCTTTTTTTAATCCCTGTAGTCATTTTGTTATATAAATGTATATATATAATAATAAAATATTGTATAATTTATGCAGTAAAAAGGCAGTTCAGTGGAACAAGAATGTTCACAACAGCTACAAGAAACATTTGTGATGCCATTACGTATTTGATTCTTTTTTAATTTCGCTCTAACAACACAATCGACAAACGTAAAAAGAAAAATTGCTTTCACATTATGAAAACACATAAAAAAAGACAAATGCCTTACAATGAAGATGTTTTTTATTTAATTCTCTAACAATGAACTCTCAGAAGCAAAACTATAAACTTTTTGAATTACCTTTTTTTTTCACTTCTGGGACTTAATTGCTAGTCTGGTGCTCGGCCAGCGAATTGCTGCTTGCTTCTGTCATTCTCATTCCAATTGTTGCTTTTCGTGCACAACAAGTGCTGTGCGGTTGTCATAGCAGTGAACTCAGGATGTACAGCGAAGCCGGTGAGGGGGATGCTGGGCTGGGCCTTGTCCTTTAGGAAGGTCTGCAGGCTGACCTTGTGGCCACAATCAGAAGTAACGGCCCTCAGGGGACAGGGGTGAAGTCCTTCGTGTTTCCAAGGGGGTCGGATCGGGTTGCTGTCCAAACACAGCCGCTGGGCCTGGCGCTATTGTCTAACCCTTCAACACAGTCGACTCAAACGAGGAAAGATGTCTTTCTTCAAGGGAAGAATACGTCTCCAGACGGGTGATTAATTTCTAGGAAGATTCCAAAAAGAGACACAAGGAAGTAGCTGTTGATTTAAAGGGGAATCACCTGAAGTTTTGTCAGACCTGATAATGGATTTGTTTATTTTTTAAGCTTCCTTTATCCTGCATTTCCTTGTAGAGGAGAATGATAAAGTAGCATATATCAGTGCTGCACCAGATTGAACTACTCATCTGTGTCCTGTTTTGCTTTAATTTACGCAATCACTCCTTTTTTTTTTCTGGAGACGGGACTTGATATACAGGAATATAGTGCTAGTTGTAAAGGAACATTTTGTATGGCAGGTCTGTTTATAGTTCCTGCATTTGGCTGGTGTCAGAGATACAAGGGTTATATCAGCAGGGCTAGGAGATTCTGTCACGAGCCCTCGCCGGTCAGGACTGAGTGCTCCATTCAGCAACCATTCCTGTTTGGTAGTTTTCATGCGGAGTGCCCCAGGGAGTCACAGCACAGGCCTGAACTCTGCCTCCTCCTCTCCACCTGCACTGGAGCTTCTGCTTCCTGCTCTTGTTTATTCAGCTTTGCTGTCAAAGCATCACTTGTACAAACTAACACACTGATTACAGAAAAAAAAGAAGGAAATAAAGAGTCTCAAGAGAAAGCACAGAGTTGCTGTGATGTTTCTGGCTTCTTCGGGGTCGAGGAATGTTCCTCGCTGACGGATCAACAAACCGGGTTGGCTGTCTGGGATGCAGTCGGTGTAAACACCCACAAGATGTCACTGTTTCAGTCGTCTGGTGAAGTCAGCTGAGATTTGTTATTATTGATTCAAAAATTAGTTTGCAAGCATTTAATGTTGTCTTCATCATTTTGATTATGAAATAAACCAAAAAATCAAAGCTTTTGGTGTCACACGTACAATATCAGGCTTTGTACTTTCCCATGCAGTGCAGTCATGAAATATTATATCTCCTGCATTAAATGACTGGCTCCCCACAGAAGCAGTTGTTACACATTATGCACACGAATGGTGGCAAGTTTCCACAAAACCGACCCTTTGTATTCACGTCCTCTCTTTAATGTACCTCAGGAAAGGGGAGCTGTGTTTTATGAGGCCCAGTATAGCACTTAGCCTAGCACTTTCCACCAGGAGGCAGGAGGAGGCAGAGGCAGGTGAGAGAAAGTCGTGCTAAGGTGATGATTAGTTTCTTCCAAATGTTTAAGAGACTTGTGGAAGGATCTCCACAGATAGCAGAAGCAGGGGGGAAAGGGAAAGCAAGTGTACAATATTTTTCTTTTTGCACAGCATGCATATGTAGCTCTGCTGTTGGGGACTTTTACAATTGGATATATATAATTCAGCCAGATAATATCTGATCTTGGTATTGAAGAATGTTTTCATCTGCTTTAAAATCAGGAAAGATAGGAGTTTGATGTCTGACTGAGGGAGAGAGCTATCGGTGATCTATTGTACAGCCTTGTTGAAATGACGTCTATCTCAAGGTAATCAATTCACGGCCTTGCCAGACCGCATTGAGCGATGGGAAAACTGCGACGGCCTTGCCAGGCTGTACCGGATGTCGGTGCCACAGTGTCGTGGGCTCGAGCATGTTTTAGTGTTTGTCCGTTCTCTTACTCTTTCAGAGAGGATTTCAGACAAAATTATTTTTTTTATTACCGCTGGCTCAGATTTTTATGTTTTCTATTAAGATGGAAATGTTCCGTGCGCCGGTCAAGCTAGCACACAGAGCAACGCCAATGTCAAACTTGATTTTCAAACAATATTTGTATCATCAATTAGAAACGGCACAATGAGCACATTTTTTTATTATTTCAATTCAGCTGATGTCTAAACCAATGACTGTTATATTTACTGCCTGGGCTTTGCTTGTATTGCCATGGTAACTAGGAAGGGGGGAAGAGTATTATTAAAGGAGCATGCTGTAGCTGGTACAGGTACATGTTTTCAGAATCTATTGATTTTTGGCTCGTGCCTGAATTAAAATGTGTAGGGACTTAAAACTAGATGTCTTTCTGTCACAGTAAACATCAAGCCGTGTTTTTCTTTGTCAAAAAAATGTCAAAAGGAATGCGGTTTCATGGTTGAAAGAAGGATTTAAAAAATCCTCCTACATCTTGAATTTAAGATTTCATTGCCTAAAGACATATTATTCACCAGACACACAAGTACAATTACTGAGTGAGTGTTCTGTTGTACTGCAAGGAAATGTGGTGCCGGCAACTGGTACTTCTTGTTTGCTCTTCTCTGAAGAAATGTGATAAGATTGCCCAAATCCTTTTTTGCTGTTGAAAACAATATATAATATTCTATTATATATGTCTCTGGATTTGTACATACATGTCACTGTGACAAAATAAAATAATTATCAGGTCTGACTTGCGGTTGTTGTGACTGCTGTTGTGTAACTGAAGCTTGCATACATTGTTTTTTTTTTTCCTTTCTCCTATTTCAGCCCCTCCATGCTTTGATTTCGGTCTACCTGGTGTTCTGGGCATTGCATTTGGAGGCTTCCTAATTGGAGTTTTACTTATTGGAGCACTGTGGTTCATCAAAATCAAAACAGGTAAAAGATCCAAGTGTTTCTGGTTGAATAAAGATGTGAATTGATATTTGTCTGCTTTTGATATTGATCAATTGTGCTTATTTCAGGGTACCCAACTGGACTGGACATTAGCTCAACCGCAGCAAATCTACCTGGTGAGGAATACTTCTTTCCTTTTTATGTTGCTTCTCTTTTTCCCTTTTCATCAGGTTCTTATTGGCTTCTCTCTCATCTTTCTTCAGGATGTCCCTGCTCAGGAGCAAAACGACAACCTGTTTCCACCAACCCCTCCCCCTCTGAGAACAGCAGCGCCAACGCCAGCATTGGAAGCACCCAGAGCACACCGACCAGCAGCATGGCATGAGATTATGATAATCTCCACCACCAGCAGAGCCACCGTCTCCCTTCAAAGTCACCTATATGGGTTGTGTGCATTTGTTTTCACTAATAATGCTTTTTAAAAAAGAAGCATTTCTCCCTTCCCTGCCCCCTTCGAATCCTCATTGAAAAGCACAACCCACATCTTTGACTCACCAAGCCTGGAATGGATGTGATCTGGGAATTTGTAATGGTGGATCGGAGGGGGGAGGGAGCTGGGTGACGGATAACAGAAGTCTAATCAATGGCCTCTGACGCTCACCTCTGCAGCCTCTCTGTAAAGTCAAGCTCCTAGACAGGAAGTTAAAGAGGGCAAGAGAAAAAAGAAAAATTGGCTCCCAGCAACAGGAAAAACAAACCATATCCCCCAAGAGCTAACAGGAAATTCACTGCATTCCTTTCAATGAATTGTGCTCGTGTGATGGCAGCACAATAATAGTTAGACAGGAGACAAACCAGTCAAAAGCCTGACTTTGAAAAACGGATGAAAAGCTGTTTTGCATTCACATCTAAGCTTCAAAAATACAAAGGGCTTTTGACTAGGTCAGTCCAAAAAAAAGTAATCAACAACGTCTTGGGGACTGAAAAGCTCAACATGTTAGGCTCTCAAACCTGTCAAAGAAATGCTCACTTCAAGGGCTATTTGTCTTAATTGGAGTTCCAGGTCAATAGTTAACAGCTACCTCCTATTATTTAGAAGTCTGGAGCTAAGTTTAAACTTGACACTAGATTTCTCTGGTGAATTGATCTTTTCTGCCTTTTATCAATCTGTGTTTTATTCTATGTCACTTTAGGTGGAATTTATAGTTGACCTCTGGGTCTCTTGTAGCTTACGAATGCTATCCAATAGCTGTATCAAGGTTTTCATATGAAAGTTGTTGTTTTTTTCTTCCATTTATAGGAAGTTACAGAAAATATATACATTATTTCCTAATTATACAGTAAAACCCTAAATCATTTTCATGGCCAAAAGGAAGTGATGTGTCCTGAACCATTAAGGGGAAAAAATACTTTAATTTATGTGAGTCAAGAAATAATCACTCTTGTAATGTACAGTACAGCGTGCAGAGATACGTGGCTGTATCCAGAGCTGAGTAATGTGCCCATAATGAGGCGTCAGTACCAAAACTCTGCACATCAGTTTTCAGACCTCATACTGCTACGCCCACAGGGTGGAGTTTCCCCAAAATAGTCTCTCTGGAGGTGGAATTCCAGTACTTTTCCTTTTCACCATTACCTGACAAAAAAAAATCACAGTTTTTCACCATAAAGTCTGTGATAACATGACTAAACACATACATACACATACAGAAATATATTTTTCTGAATATATTGCCAAAGCATACCTGACCATTTTTTGGTGTATGAACACTAGTTTCCCACCTGCTTGCCTGTGTTCAGTGTCCTTGCATTCAAAATGTAACCGGCCACTAATGTTGTGCACTATCTTGTGAGACTTTTGTTCCTCATGGGAGGAACTTTTGGTACCAACAATAGGCTTCCTTTAATGAAATACACATTTAAGTTCTTCAATCTGTGAGATTTGAGGCAAATTTTTCTTTGAAATGAACCCATTGAAAACTCCTTCTTTACATCAGCCATTTTGATAAATGCATCTAAAACAAAGTTAAAAACCTGCAGGTTTCCCCCAACCTTTCCTTAACTCTTGAACACCAACTTCCCACGTAAGTCACCAGCTCTGAATACAGCCCTGTTTTGGACTCCATACTATAATCAATAGAAACGTCAATAAAGACTGCATTTTATATGTACTGCTTTCAACAACGCATAAGTCAATCAGTTATGCTTTTAAAAAATTCAGCCCCGGCTCCAGCTGTCACGTGAAATGCCTAATGATATGGAAACTGTCATTTGAGAGAAATGAATTTCTCGCTCAAACGATTAACTTCTGCTCTCTGCATTTGATCGGCTGCATCAGCCACTGCAGTGCCAATGCTCGACAGAAGCTGCGTCTATGCATAACGGGGGGACTCGCGAGGGCTACAACTGTAGAGTGACGGTTGATCCGTGAACCCAGTATTTGTTTCAATGTACAAATGTAAATGTATTTTCATATTTTTATTTCCTATCACATTCCTCGTGGTATAAGTAAGCCGTTCGTAGCCACAGTACATATTTTTTGACACAATTGTGAACTTTTCTTTCTATACATTCGACACACAGACACAAAGTAATTTATTCACCTTCAAGCCCTAATGTCAAAAGTATTCAGTGTTTTAACCAAAAAAACAACTGTTTTTAAACTGCCTTCTCATTGTGAGCGAGTCATGTAGCTTATTATTCCCCTCTTCAACTCAGTGTGTATGTGCGTTTCTTCGTGCATGCCTGATTTTCTTTGTGTGTTTGTGTAGAGACGGAGAACAAAGAGGGCCAGTACAAATTGCCACTTGAGTAATTGTGCAATATGATGACGTAAACTTGTATGTCTACATGTAGTTTTTTTTGTTTTTTTTTACCATGTGTTGTATGACATTCTTACTTTGAACCTTTTTCTTAACAGGCTTTGTTCTTTGATGTATTTGGAGAACTGGGACAATTCCTAATCAAGGCACTTATTAAATGCATAAGATTTGTTTTGTATTGTAATCCTTGTTTGTTTTTTGTTTTTTTAAATTCTCTTATAGATTTGAGTTTTGATTCCATTGTAGTCACGGACAGTACGTGTCACATCACATGTCAAAGACATTTCCTGTTTTTTTAACCCCTGACTCCAAACCGAAGATTCCCCCTGCTGTCCAAAAACATTGCATATCTCTGCTCATTCTGACATCCTGACATTGTATTGGGTTCATTGTACTATCTTCAGCGGGTGAGATGGAGAAGTACATTCTGAAAGACAGAAATGTCTCGCCACAGAGATGCATCTCAGCGAAATACTCAACACTCAGGAACTTGTGCAGGGAACATTCAAAAAGAGTGAAACTGTGGTTATTCACAACTTTCTTTCCATTTAATATCAGGATTATTTTTTTACTGACAGTAAAATCAGACACTGTCAGCTAATTCACTTGTTCACCCTGCAGATCCCTTTGTTACCTCTGACAACAGCTTCCACCTCCACAGACACTCTACGCAGTTAACGAAGTATGTGTGTGCACATACACAGTATCTGTGTAGGTGTACAATAGGAAGTATGCCTTCATTTATGTGCACGGCTCCTCGCTTCGGTCTGTAACAATGTCCAAACTCTGAATTCTTACCAAAGAAGGTGAAGCCTTAACAACATGTCAGAATGTCGCTTTGATTTGATCAAGTAGAAAACGCAGCGTTACTTTCCTACCATTTAAAATGGGTCCATTTCTTGAGACAAGACTCAACTGATGTCATGTAATTCAATGTTGCCTCTGAAGAAATATATGTTTTGTCTGAAATTATCCTAATAAAGTGAATATCAAACAAAGGCTGTTTGTGTCTCTTTACAACATCATGCCTTTGTTGTGGGTAAATCTAGAGCATTAGGAAACAAACTCCCACGATCTCCCATGACAAGTAATAAAAAGTAATAATACAACACACTTGGCAGAGCACTAGCTCAGAAAAAAAGAGACAGAAATGTACACACTCGAAAACGTATTATTAACAGTGACAAAAGGAAGGACAAAGGATAATCTGTATTTAAACTATTTGGTTTTGGACTTAATTGAAATATTGTTGAACTGCATGTAGATAGTGTGTGTGTGGGGGGGGGGGGGGGTCAAACTGGTCTTGACGTGACTGCTCTGACTACAATTGTGTTGTGAGATTTGCACTTGATGACTTCTTGCCACCACAGTGTATGTGAGCTTCTTCTGTTGACTTCTGTGTTCCTGAGTTGATGCTGCATTGGTTTGGCATTGTTAGGAGACTTCTCATAAAATTAGCAACAAAGAAGAGAAGTTACTGTCAACCTTAGCATGATTTATAACTCAGGATCTCACAGTTTGAATACATAAAATCCAGGTTTTGTGCCACACTACAGAACACTAACCTGGAACACAAGATATTTTCAGATCTTGGGAAAAAAAATACTCCAAAATAATCATTAAAGTGTTTAAATGTGCTTAGACCTGTTTCTCACTTAAATGGGAAGTAATAGATTGTAATATTTTCTACACAGCATCACATTGTTGGGTTTCATCTGTGGGAGAAGACATATGATCCTTTATCTAAAAGTAGCATGACTACAATATAAAAAATATTTCATGTAAAAGTCCGGTAGTCACATGCTACTTAAGTTCAAACATAAGTAGGAGTACATATATACTATCATGTAAAAGTAATTGTGTGCCTCTCAGTGTTGTAGGTGTGTATAATATTATTAGTTTGGACTATTTGTCATGAGTAAGTGTGTAGTATTTTAATGTGTAGCTGATTGCTCATTTGATATCATAGCATCATCTGCAAAGTATCTAACTGCAGCTTTTACATTAATGTTAAAAGTACAACATTCCACTCTATGGTACAAGTATAACGTATTATAATATGGAAATACTTAAAATTGTACTTATGTACATTACAAAATAAATATACTTATAGTTACATCCCACAGTTGATGTCTTTTTATTTTATTTATGTATTTGTTTATGTCATAGAGAGTTTCCTCAAGGAGTAGTTGTTAAAAGTCAAATGTGACACTGCTCTTTCTCTTGAAATTGTGTTGGTTTTTCAAATCACATAATGCAGAAAATTGTTTCTTTAGGTCTTGTTATTACAATCATCTGATTCAGCAGAGCTTGCCTTGGGCCTGAAGCACTATGAGCTAAAAGAATCAAAAACATTATGCAATAATAGTCCTATATATTATTGTTGGGCTAAATGGTGAGAATAATGGTATTTTCTTTCATCTATGGTCTTTCCTGAGGTTTCAAGCCTTCCTTTCATACAAATGCAATCTCTTTTTCAGTACTAAAGCCGAGGCACACAATATGTTTATGGTCTGTCTTCATCTCCAAGTATGACCATGGAACCATTTGGCCTTGCACAGTATACATTATGTGTGTGCGTGTGTGTTTGCGTGTGTGTGTGTGTGTGTTTGCGTGCGTGCGTGCTTGCATGCATTCCAGGTTGTTTATGTCTCAGGACAAATCTGGTCTTTTCTGCAAAATGGTGCATGCAACAGTGACCTCAGGGCAAAACCTGTCTTCACAGCACTGTTCTATAAAAATTAAGGTGTGAATAAATGGAGAAAAGGATTGGTAGGGAAAAAGGTTTTCAATATCTCTCTGAGGTGTAGTGGAATAGAAGTAAAGTAAGTAAAATGGAGATATACAAATGTAATCTTGTTTTCTAGACTGATGGGGTCATGCAGTTTGTGGTTTATATGTGAATAAAATAACAGGCAATCATGGATTTCTCCTTTTTCAGAAAAAAAAGAACATGGGCTGTAACATACTACTGCACAGTTCATGGTCATTGTTGCAATGTTGGTTAGCTCATGGACTTACCCATGAATAATCTTACCCATAAAAAAATCTCAACTTAGATGTCGCAATGTAGAACAGCGATGGGACAACTTCACAATGGAAAGGCAAAAATATCTGTCCAAATATTTCATACCTTATTGTTTCTTAAGCTTTCAGATAATCTTTTTTTCAGATGAGAATAGATCTTTCATTTCCTGTGCGTTGCTCTGTGTGACAAAGTACACTCAAAAATCAAGCTAATTTATTATGCATACTGACATTGTTGAGTACACTTCAATGTGTCAACCCATTACATTTTCAAAAATGTAAAACATTATTATGCAGCATGGAAAAAGCATTCAGCGAGTGGTATATATATTCTGAGCACTGTGTGAAGGGCAGAATTTGATTGATGTCAATGTAAAGGGTGACAGCAGACATTTGTTTACAGATGTCAGTTTTCCCTACTGTAACATATAACATGGTCACTATAAAGCACACTGAGGGCGACAGAGAGGGCGACAAAGAGGGATTGGACAGAGAGAGATGAGCTGAGCTGGTGGATTTATATTGATTGGGGGTCATTTTCCAATTAAAAAGATTTTAAAATTAATTTGTTCCCCTTCATTGTTATCAGCAAATTTCATTAGTAATCAGTTAATTGTTGCCACAATTTAATCTCTATATTTCAACCTCCCGTGCAATACTGTCCTTTATTTATAAAACATAAAAAAAAAAAAATAATGTCACAGACATCATAACAGAATACAATGAATCAAGAAGTAGAATTAAAATAAAAATAAGAATGGGAGACATTGTGAGTACTCACATTTTCTGATTTTAACAATGACCCAAATATAGTTAGAGATAGTAAAGGTCAAGTGTTAAATTGTATGTCCCTGAGCACTGTGCAAGTACTCAACAAACTGTCAATTGTGTAAAGTTGACCATAATGTATTTAAAAAAGATAAACTATGCAGCATAGCCTTCATTATAGTGTCAGATTTCCCTCTAACGCTGTATAATGAGTGGCTGCAGGGAAACATCCCATTACGTTTAATTACTCTGATGAATGGCTTACCACTGACCACCACTAGATGGTGGTATATTTTTTTAATTTTCTCTCAATACACAGATTGAGACGCCTATGAACAGAAGAAGACAATGAGTCATGCACATTTAAAATGATTTCAAATAAGGCGGGGAAGATGTAACAAAGCAGAGAGGTATTGAAGCAATAGAAACATTTATGCTCAAATGCCTGTATAAAATGATGTTTTTACACATTTGTGGTCTACATTACCATGTGATAATATTTATTAACCTCAGGTTGATACATCTGTGACCGATCCTGACATGAACCCTATGAAGCCTCGAGGGTACGCTGAATCCAGGGAGCTACACGAGAGTCTGACTGCAGCTACTCGGAGTAAAGCCGCCTCTCGCTCAGATTTTCACACCCCGAGGCAATGTGCTGCACACAAGGTTGTTTACAGACACCAACGCCGTGTACAGGCTCTGCCTCTTTCCCCATCTCTCACCAACACGCAGACATTCACTCTCTCACAAGCAGCCATGCACTTGCCCACACGTCACTGAGCACCCACAGCCTGGACCAAAGTAATCCTCTAACTTATAGGCAGTGCTGTGTGCTCCAAGCAAATCCCATTCCTTTCTTACGCAGACACGTCTGGAGCTGTGGCCCAAACACCTCAGAGGTGAGATAACACAGCTTCAGCGTCTTTTATGTTTGCTTCCTTCTCGAACCACGCCTTGTTCTCCTACATGTGAATAACTATAGAACGTATATCATCTAGAAAGCAACTGCACACATGTTTGTTTGTGAGATTTCTCAGGCTGTCAACCAAACAATATGACTGATGGAACACATCAATGCAAGTGCTGAAATTTCTCACTAGATTTATAAAAATTGGGATTTAATGGTTGAAAATGCCTTAAAATCAGCCTTAATCTTGCAAGGCTAATTCTGAGAAAGAGTCGACTGTTTGGGACTAATCTACATCATGAAATAAAAGAATGTTAAAGCCCTAATCAGACCCTCCTCCTCCCGCTTGCTGCAACGTCTGCCATTTTGACTTTTTCCATGACCAGCCTGTTACAGTCTCAGGGCACAAGCCTTTACTCTCCATTCTGTATACTAGAAATTGAGCACATTACAAAATCTGGTAAAACAATGTTAATGAATGATCATTTGGCGATAGTAATGAGCTTTCCTACGCTGAGACAAGTATGCAGATGAAGCATTAAGTTGTTTGTTGAATGTATTAATATATTAACATTAATATAGCAGCAAACGACTAAGAGCAAGATATAATGGAGTAATGTCTACACAAGCAGAGAATTAAATCACTCTCCCTCTGTGTGTGTTGTTTCTGAGCTTCTCCGTCTTTTTGGCTGTGTGTGCTTTTAGCGCATGGTCTTACATGGCGGTACTTTTGCTGTAGTTTGTACTTTAAGCGCTGTTAGCATCTTTAGCTACGAGCCGATGCTAGAATAATGGTTTACCTTTAAAATCGACTGTTGAAGTAAGACAGCAGGTGAGCATTTGTTCCTTAAGCTTCTTTCCAGGTGATCCAGGAGACGTGTGATTGGCCACAGCTAAAGGCTTTGCAGGTATTGGGTTTGTTTTCCCTTCTGAGTAGGCTCTTTGCTTACCGCCACAACGGATTATAGCGTTTTCATTATTTTGATCTCTACTTCAACCAGTAGCAAACTTTTCATGTTTACCACTTTCATTGAAACTGGGCTGAACAGGACCAGACTTACTGTAGAGTAGGAGTTGAGCCTGTGTGAGTCTGTTTGCCATGTTATGTAACTAAACTCAGCCAGCCACCACTGCAACTGGCAAGCAACCCCTTGACTCTGCATTGTATTTTGTCGTGTATGAGGAATGATGGATGGTTGGCTCAGGCATGTCTTTTATCAACTGGGACATTTTTATGGCCAAAATGACAGAAAAAATACAGTTACATGGAAATAGGTACCAGAACTTGCCAATCATACAGTTGACCAGGCACACTATAAAATATAAACTTTTTTTTGGCACAATGTCTAATACAGCTTGTTTAGTGTGGGCTATTTCACATTTTACAATTTAGCAAAATAAAATGTGTCTCATTCACTTACACTTCTCAATTAGAATTTCAATAAGTTACAGCACTAGTACTTGTATATCCTCTCCTCATATGGGGAAACATGAATTGTAAGCCACAGGAACAAGCAATTACATAAAACAACCAGTAAAATGCAAGTAGAAAAAGAGTAATAAATGTGATTAACTTTGCTACTACAAACTGGAGTAATCGCAGACCCCAGAGGTAGTCTCTTTTTGTAATATCTCAAAGATGCTTCATTCATATCTTACATGACTTTGTCCATTATTTTGTCCCCAATGACTTCATATGGTTGTTGTTTTAATAAGTGCTTTAAATTTCTTTTTAAATAAAAGTGTTTTAGGTCCTTTGGGCACCCAGTTAAATGCACCCAAAGCCATTTTCAGCTATAATCTATAGAACTAATAACTAAAATCACGTTTGCTATGGGTCCCCATTGCAACTATCACACACTACCATGCTCCATCTATTTTCAGTTTTACACAATATGCAATTCAACTGTAACTTTGCTCTAATAATTATCTGGGGTGTTTTTATTCAGATGACATTAATTACATAAATAATACTGATAAGTTAACATTTTTAGATGACTGGCTTTTTTCTTACTGCATTTGACTGTATTTAGTTCAAGGTTATTTGTGACTACTGCTGGACACTGATATACCAGCTTTTACTTCAGTTTCCTGTTAGACAGGAAGTTGTCATGAACCAGGAAGTACAGCTCAGGTGTGTGCAGATAATGGGATTCACTGGTGTTTCATCTGTTTCCATCCTTCCTCGCAGAGCGTTACACACAATAAATGTAAGTCAATGTGTTTATTGACATCATCTTTATGCTTTGTGTATGATATTGAGCAAGATTGTAGTTATAATGACCTCACTCAATATCCTCCATTGTTGCTGTTGAAATCCCTATAATTGTGTTCCTGTGAAATGATGATTAACCCTAAATGTATACATATGCTTACCATCATTTTTTACCTGTAATGCAAAAATGGTGTATTGTTCAACCCTACGTACATACCATGTAACTAAACCCTACTTTATTCTTCTTTATGCTTGGAAATGACGAGTAGTACAGTAGTGAGTCTTTTTTTCCTTTTTTATTTTAAGAAAACAGCTTCATCACCTCTAAATGTTGTTTTCTACAATATGAAAATATAAATGTTTACATGTTTTATTAATTGAGGGCATGTACCCGGGCTTAACACTGGCTAATGAGGTTTGGAAGCCAGGCATTCCAGTCGTGGCACAATTTCAAGGCTTAATTGGGTGAAGACGGTTTGTTTTTGACAGTGTTGTGTCTTGTTTGTCAGATGAAATGATGATGATCTCCTCCGTCATCTCAGTTCTCTGCTTTTTTTATAACTCTTTGAAAAGTCCTCTCTTACCTACTTCATCAGTGCCGGGTGGCACAGAAAGTGTTGTGCCATGCTGGTGGGTGTTTGATCTCTTATCAAATATGTGAAGTCGTTGGGGAGATTTTCAGGATTTGATGTTGTCTTTGAACTTGTCTGGCATTCTAAGTCTTTTTTCATGGAAACATCAGTTTTTGCTTATTTTTGTTAAGACCAAAATCCTGACTGAACCCATCTGATATTACTATTTTTCATGCTGGTGTAGATGTTATTGCATCACCCTTCACTCTCTCAAAAAAACGCCTATATGACAATGCATGTGTGCTGCCGGAACAGCCTGTGTTAGTTATAGTTTAAATGCGATTGATAAATTTCCTCTGTGAACGCAGCCGAGCCCCACAGTGGCAGATATGGAAATAAGTGGAAAGGAAAACACAAATGTAAATTAGTGTAAGCAGTAAGTGTGGCTCTAGATAAACCCCTGACTGGCTGTAAAGACAAGTGCCTCCGTGCACAGAATGCTGAGCACAGCTATAGCCTCTTGTAAACAAAGCTTCTGCTATTTAGTTTCAGTTGGCTTAATTAGAATGAATGAGGGGGGCTTGTGCAAAGAGGACAGTTTTTTTGTGGGTGGAGGGAGAGAGGAATTGGCCATGGTGGAGGGAAAGCTGGACTGAGAGATAAAGTTACTAGCGGGTGGCACAGACCAATTGGACAATGACAAACAAAGCCTCCAGCCAAAAGTGCAGCCGTAATGAATTTAGGGGAACGGCATACATGTTAATGTGCATTCAAATCAAATTATTCTGATAATATTCCATGTTTTATCTGTACGTCAAAGAAAGAGTGAGTGTGTTTGTGTAGGATTTGCAGTTGTGATTTGTTTTTGCAGATACTTAGTATTTAAGTCCTATAGAGGCACTTCACCAGCAGGGGGAACAGATTGTTGCTCATAATAATTTTTAATACCAGTGTAACAGAGATTATACACAATTAAGATGACCTACTGTATTACAGGGAAGCTTCCAGGCGGTAAAATATCTAGATATTCTTACTAAGAGCCATGTTTTTCAAAAGATCTTGTGGCACCAGTACGTCCTAACTGTACATTTCATAAATTGACCGCATCATAAAAACACTACTTTCTTTATGTACTCCTGGGTAAAATTATAGTTGTAGGCCTCTATTTCACAGTGTATGTGCATATGTGCTACGTACCCTTTGCAGTTATTAACATGTTCTATGTGAGGTCTGAGCTGGGGTTGTGAAGTGAGATGCATCAGCACACCTCAAAATCTATGAGGTGCTGCTTAGGTGCAACTTAATGGGATTTTCAGGGTAGTGATTCTTTATCTGATGTCTTCAGTGCGTTTGACTTCACTAACTTTTAAACGAAAGGGACGGTCGAAACATTACCCTCATTTGTGTCATTAAACATGACTGGAGGTTTCTTATGTCTATCAGGGTTTCTGGTCTCGTAACCCCCTTTATTTCAAAACCCTTTAACACCCTAGGATTTAATCAAAAAGGTGACTCATGATATTCTGTTATATTTGTTTGTCCAGCTGTCATAAAAGGGCACCTCTCGCAAACCGTTGACATAAATAAGCTGTCAAAATGGGGCTGTAGCTGTCGCACGATACAGCGTCAACATACAAGATTAAGGAATGCATCAGTCCCATTTCCACCCACAGACATGACATATTGAGGGTGGCAGGTCATGTCCAGATAGAGAAGGTGATAATGACCAATGTTTGGGAGAAAGATGGAGACTGTAACCCCATCAGGTGCGTGTCACACCGAGTCCTGCCAACCATAGAGCACTGGATGACAGAGGACCTCTTAAAAGTAATAAATAAAAAAAAAAATAATCAGAAAGACCAAAACTGTTAAAGTTTTAAGTGAGGAGAAATTACTACATTGACATTTGACATGAATGAATACAGTACATTTGGGGAGAAATGCATCCAAACAACGATGAGAAATCAAACAAATCAATGTCTGTTCTCAGGTTGTCCTCTCTCCCCAATACGTTTGGTATATAAACAACAATAACAAGGGGTTACTGTGTGATGTGTTGAAACGTGAACAAGTCGTCCATATTGACTTTGTGTCACTCTACCACTTGGCCTTTTGTTTTGGTGGGGATGTCCTGTCACTGAGATGACGGTGGAAGGAGGGAAGATTTCTCTGAGGAAAGATGGGCAAGGGAAAGGTCACGGTGAATAAAAGGCTTTTAATCTGAGTACCTCGTGTCGTGTGCCTGGGGAATATCAAAGTCATCCCATTTCTAGTGGGGTCAGACCAGGGCAGCCTCCCTGTTTGTCCACTCCTCTCTTCTGTGTTTGTGATGCCTAAATACCAAGATGGAGCGCTTTAAGAAAAGGTTAGAAGCAGCATGGTGTGTCTTACTGTCTTCCTGCCTCCATTGCTCTGTCCATCTCTCCACATGTTCATATGTGCTTCTATAAAGCTCACTGCATGGATATAAGATATGCAATGTAGCTGCGTTCGGAACATAAGGCTCTGTGATGTATTTGCAAATAAAACAAACTTACTGTATTTGCTTGCTATTTTGTTTGCAACCATTGCGGAGCAGGATGCTGTCACTTTGCCTAAGCTATTACATTTCTGCAGGGTTTATATGAATTCCAAAATATATTCTTGATTTATTTATTTTTTATAAGCCAAGCTTGGAGTGTTTGTCTGACCCAGACAGACAGTAAAGCTTCAATTTGATGTCAGCAGTCTTGTCGGCTTGGAAAAAAATGTCTGTGCCTTTATTTAGGAACTCTAGCAGTCTAGGGGATGGCTTGCCAGTCCATTAGGTGTGAAGTGGAATCACGTTTTCCACAACACTGGCCCCGAGCATCGATCATGCCACACATTCACAACTATTCAACTCCACCGCAGTGCTCTGTGTAGTCCAAACACAAACAAAGGTTTTAGACCTACTTAGAATCCAGACACAACAGTGGGAAAAGCAATCACTTTAAAAACGGACAGCCGTAATGGAACAAATACATCAGATCAGGACTCCGGTCAGTGTGAGACACAGTTTTTATGAGTATGGTGTGTAACTTGAGAAGCACTGAGCAGGAGAAGGGGACTGCAACAGGCCCGATGCCTCCAGTGCTGTTATAAAGCAGGAATATTGGTGTGCATTATGTTCTGTATGCATTTGGCGGTTTTCAGATTCACATTTATAGGTTTCATTTCATGAAGCCACAGCACAACAAGCCACACACATCAATCGATAGACCACTGCAGCTTGGGAGGGATTTTATGGCGTATCTTTTAGGAGTTTATAGAGGTGTGAATAATTTGTTGACTGAGAACACCTGTGAAACCTGCAGATGCTGCTAATTTGGCAGGCAGGATACTACCAGTCACTCTCCACAATTGCATAAAATCCTAATCCTGTACACATTTTCTACTCCTAAAGACCCCTCTATTCCACGGACTAAATAAACTGTATCAGCAGAGCGTCATCCTTGTAAAAACTACATTTCCCAGCAATTTCCTTTACCTCATGTTTTATGTTTTTCAGATGGCGAAGCTGTCAGCGGAGCAACGTGGTACTGCCAATTTGTGAGTTCCTGTGTCCGTACATGCAAATGTAAGTTGTTGTTGAAAAAGTAGCAGAATAATAATTGTTTGCCAGTTATTATAAGAGAGCACGTTTTGCCCATGCGTACTGCCGATTACCATGCTTAATGTGTTGCTAACGCTGGTGCTAGCCACCTGTTGTGTTCACATTTTCAAAGGCACGCTGTTCTGGATACGTTTCTGTGGTTATTGTTAACAGAATGGCTTCACAGTTCAGAAAAACAACATTGTTCATGCGTGCCTTGGAGTGGCATTTGGAGGCCGTTTGAAGCATTTCATGTAACTGTGCTTGTGTTAAACGGATAATGGAAGTTATTTTAACTCCCCTAGAACAAAATGTGCTTAAATTGGGTTAATGGTGTCATTACCAAAGGGTGGTCATTTGATTGAATCACACCCAGGTCGTGGCTACTCTCAGCCAGAAACACGAGACTCTGGTTCAAATCCCAGAGGTAGCCTAGACATTAGCATTTGGCGAGGTAGGCAATCAAGCCCCGCTTAGAAGAGCCCCCAAAAACTATAGATTTGTAATGAGGTTAAGAATTATGAATTATCTTGATATGATAGCTGTACCCCAACATTCACTCAAAGCACGTTAAAATATGCAAATCAAATGTAAACTACTTATCATACTACTTCAGAGGTAAACATTTTAGTAATATATTTATCTGACTACAAAATGTTACTGTTTATGTTGCAGATCCATATTTGACAAAAAAATCAGAACATAATCTATTATTCATCATTAAAACATCCAGCATCCTATTAAAATGTAAACTTCCAACAGCGTAAAGTAAATTTGTGTACATTGTGCTGATAATGTTCCTTTCACTCTTTACCTTAAAAACCCACTCCAGTCATAGTCCAGTCACAGTGGTACATTTAGCGAAGGTCATTTCCAAATAGCACATTAGTTGCTTGGTTTTACATAACCACTGCAGTTAGCAATAAGGTAGAGCATGGATTTAATTAGCAGTGTTTTGCATGCCATAATGTTATTAGTGTTAGTATCACACGGGGGAAATACAGTCTTGCTCACGGGGGGAAAAACACACAGTGCTGCTTACTGGAATTACACTCTTGTTTGTTTCTGTCTCCAGTCTGCTATCCGCTTGTGTTGACTCCAGAAAAGTGAAGAGTTGGGTTGTAAAGGGAACTGCAGTCAATGAGCAGCGTTCTGATCACTTCAGATAACATCCTTGACCCACTCCAGCTGCTTAATAGAGTTTGTTCCTGTGTTTAGTCAAAGTTTATTATTGTAGAACGTGTCCCGTGTCTAAATTGCCCCAAATTTTACAAAAGCACTCCCTTGGGTCCCCAGCAATAACCCAGTGAAGCATAACAGCTGAACGGTTGTCGAGATGTGTGAAGAACAGACGGATACATAGACCGCAAACACCGCCGGCCTCCGACCTCACGATAGCCACAACGGCAACTGGGAAATTCAACCCAAGTCAATGAGGTAAGCTAGTAATTATGCTATCAGTTAGCTAACATTAGACTGTTGGATGTCAAAGGTAAGGTTACAGTGAAGGCTAGCTAACCAGTCATCAACCAACGTTTGCATTTACAGCGAGTAAGCTGACCATAGGCTCGAATCATGTGACTAATGTTAAAGCTGTAATATGCAGGAATGTATAAACTCATAGAATCCCTCTGGGTCATCACTTCTGACCCACTGTGTCTACAGAGACCTTGCCCTTTGCCTGTTTTTTCTCTTTTCTTATATTGCTGTGACATTCTTGGATGTCAACAATGAGCCCTTTGGCCCCGTGTGGGGCTGTAACCCCCAGCAGAGTGTGCAGCCCATTCAGGCCATCAAATACTGCAGCTTTGTCACGCCCTCTTGGCGTCTGATACCGAGGCACAATTCTCCTATTTGGCTCTGTCGGATACAAAGCAGTCGTATTTGAAGGATGAGAAGGGGTTGTTGTTGCATCACTGTGTTCCCCTTGCTCCTCTCTCTTTCTCCTGTTGTGCGCTGAGTGGCAGTGTGTCTGTTTGTGCACACACGAACAGAGCCGACAGGGTGAAGCCTGCCCTGGTGGTGGTATTCATTCAAAATCCGACAAGGTAACTTGAAGTGTGAGGCCGTGGTTCTCTGCTGGAAAATGGTGGATTGTGCCCTCCGGATTGGGAATGGCTCGCTACCCAAAATGAGGGATGAGGGATTCAAGTATCTCGGGGTAATGTTCATCATGTGAGGGCAAAATGGGGCTTCAGATGGATTCGGAAATATTGAATAGTGACCGAAATAATCAAATCGTGAATGCAAGAAGCTGAAATTGTAAGGTGGCAAGGTTCACATGATATCTTCCAAAAGGTTGGTTCTCATTTTCCATGCTCGTACAAAGGCTACCATCTTTTTATCAGAATCCAATTCCATCTTCACTGGAACCAGCTTGGTTAGGTTAAGGCAACAAAACTGCTTGGTGGTTAGTTTTTGGAAAATATCATGGTTTGTGCTATAATAGCTACAGACGGATAAATCAATGTTGACTTCTGGTTTCACAGGGGACACAAACAGCTGTCTTCTGGGTGAAAACAGCTACGAGGCAGATTTTTCAGAATGTATTTTGTGGGATGTATATATGGATTACAGTGCGTCTCTTTTCATAGGTTTACATATGAATAGTTAATGAGAACAGCCTGGGTGAGTTTGGGAGATGGTGTCTAGTTTATGAGTTTCCAGCTAGATTGAGATTAAACTGATTTTGAAATCGCCAAGCTCAACCTCCATGGGGTTAATATGAAGGGTAATGGCGTGGGCGCTGGGTTTATTTCCACGACTGCAGAAAAAAATGCACTGTAAGAAAATCAATGGTAATAATGTCTTTCACTCGTGATTTGTATGTTTGCAGTTCATATGTTGCACCTTGAACAGAGTTGTACATTGAATTAGGTTGATAGCAAACCACACCGTGTGTGTGTGTGTGTGTGTGTTCATCTACAATTTAATTGAAAAGGTTTTTTTTTACATTTTTCCCTTTGAATGAGAAGGTGACATACGTCATCGGCGAAGGCTCACACAGACATTTGCAGCAGCAAAATCAATGTGTGTCGAGTGGACATGTGGGATGTATTAATCTATGTTCATTTATATCAAGCACAGCACTCTGTAATGGAGGGATTGTGGAAGCTTAGCATCCTCCTGAGTAAGACTAAATGAGAGAAGTCAGGGCTGACAGGTAGGTCAGTGCAGTCGATGTCTGAGTGACTGTTCCATGACAACATACTGCTCTCCTCACGGACTTCAGCCCCAGTCAACGTGCCAAATTGTCTTTGTGGAACCCAAGCACAAAAAAGCATGTGGAAACACAAGTCAATCAAAGCAACCAGAAAAATGTAAGAAAAATGCAAGAGTGTTGCATGTCTTTAAGAGTACATTAAGCAACATCAGAATACAAATACAAAATGTAAACATGCCAGAGGTAGCAAGAATGCTAATTTACATTCGTAGAACGTGGATTCATTTCTACATCCCCAGTCAATTGCATTTTAGCAAATGAGAAAAATCCTGGACATGAATAAGATTGTTATGATCAGAACCTTGGAGAACAAAAGGTGTTCACTCCTCAGGGCCGGGAGATCGACTCGGCCTCTACTTCATTTTATAAAGCAACATCATGCCCATAGCAAAAATAAAGTAGCAGCATAAAATATTGTAATCCAGCTTTGTAATGATGGTTTCAGCATAAAAACATGCAGCACCTGCCGGGCTGTGTGTGTGTGTGTGTGTGTGTGCACAGCAGCAGCCATCACCTTCCTTTTACCCAATTCAACAAATCTGAACTATGCCACCTTCCCTAGCGTTCCCGTCACTAGTTCCTCTCATCAGGTTTTTCTGTTATCTCCTTCATCGTTTGCTCTTTTTCAGCGCTGTTGGCTCAGGCTTAGCATTTTAAATTAGGATACTCTGGCTGTCTTTTAAAAAGGAGATTTAAACAATTTCTCACATGCGAAATGAATAACAAAGGCCTGGTTACTTTGTGACACATCCAGGTCATTTGGATGTTAGGAGGCCTGAGGTAAAAGTCTCACAACATAGACATTTCAATACACTTTCCAGCGCTGTGTTGTAAAAGAGAAGAATGGGTGTCTTTAATGAGATGGGGATGATATGCCATTATATTGAGGTCAGCAAGATGTATCGACAAGAGCTGAGGCAGCAGAGAAACGCACTGAGAAAAGGCCATTTTGCATTGGAGCACTATATCTGATTTTGTGGATTAGATATGAAGAAAATGCTGAAAAAGAAAAGCAGCTTTTGGACATGAATGCCAATTTCAAGATCAATGAAGGCCGATTGTTGTGTACAAAAAAAAAAAAACCTGTGTTGGATGGGATGTAATGTGGCCATGCTTCACCCGAGGAAAATGCATCTTGGACAGGTTGACCTTTATCGTTGGGTTCACGCAAGGCGATGGCAAGACATTCGCAGGAATTCCATTATACTTTTATGTCCTTCCTCCCCTTTAGAAGAAAAAAATGCATTTGTCTTCCGTTACTCTGTGGCTGCACACGGTTGATCTTGCTGAGGGCTGCATCTGAATGAAAAGGTTTTTTTCAGTTTATACTGAATGGAATTATGTGGCTTTAAATTCAGCTTTTGAGTAGCATTCAACAGTCGCAAGGTATGAAGTAAGAAATATTGCTTGTTGATGTATTAAGGCATTGATTACCATGTTTGACCTTTGTTGCCCATCATGTTAATGGACCAACATGTGATGTAATTTAACAAAGATATTACTTTGCATTGTTGCAGAGTACTTTCAAAGGCAAAATGCAGAGTGGAGGTTGGTGCTGCGGAGGCAGAGGAGATAGAGCAGAGTCTGACCAAGGCTTAAGAGGATGTGTCTGCCATGCCTTGCTTGATTAATGGCACCACAGGCCTGCTCATCAAGTGGTAATAAAATATGAGGGCATAAGTCAGACCTCATCCTAGGATTCTGGCAGGTGTACAGGTCTTCATGCACAAGCTTCTCCAAGGTAACCCAAACCAACACATCTATCTCCACCCTCTTTTCCTGATGTGTTCAACTCTTCCCTACCGAAAGTTTAAATTATTTTCTCCGACATTTCAGTTGCTAGATGCCATAAATGGAAAGTTTTTCAAGCTATAAGAAATTGAGGCTCCAAACTCAATGCTTTGAGGAGAATTCCAAAGTATTAGAAAGTATCTCCTGATGTCTCCTCCACAGAAGCAGACTGGCCAAGAAATATGCCGTCACAGTATGTCATGTTAGAAGACGGGAAATCCTTAAAGACAGTCTTAAAAATCCAGTCGGAGGAAATCTCTCTGTAGCCCCCAACACAGCTGCCTCCCAAGAACTTGATAGCAGACTATTTGTGACTGAAAAATAGAATGGAGAATGCCACCGAAGTATTTTTTGAGGGGGGGCTGAAAGCTTTAGAAATTGAAATACAGCTGAATCCTAAGTTTTCTTTAAGATAAGTTACAGTTTCTCATCTCACTGTGTCTATTTTCCCATAAACAACTCAATTTATATATGTGGGTACTTTAGTTTTGTTGCTTTTAGTTTGTTTTTTTGTTTCTTTTTAATTAACTTTTATTCAAATGCAACAATACCAGTATAAATTGTACATTGTATCTCTTACAATGAATGTTGGCTTCACATTCTGTGAGCACTTCCTGTACTATTAATACCTGAGTCAACTTGTGTGCTGGTGGGTTTAAGGGAATTTGATGCACGCATGGGGAACGATCCAAACACAAATACACAATACTGTCAAACACAGAAGAGTGCAGCTAGTAGAGACTACGCTAATAGCTAATGAGATGCATTCATGATCTGTAACTGCTTAATCAGGGTCATGGGGGAACCGATCCCAGCTTACAGGTCACCAAGCTATTACAGGGCTGACAGACAACCATTCATGCCCACTGTTCATACTATATTCTGTTGATGAAAGTGTGAAATATTAATGCGACCATCAGACACGACAACAGTTGTCAAATCCACCAAAATAGCACCAGAAAACAATGTTTGAGACTTGGATAGTAGATGTAATTTTTGTATCACTCACACTGATATAATTTGCTCCAGCCAATTCTCTCTCCACATTGCCCGAGGTAGAAACAGCAAACACTGCAACACTTTGGTGATTTTCATCACAGGTTGTAGTCCGTTTACATATTGCAATTGTTGCTATCTTCAAATAGATATCTTCCTGAGATTTAAAGTGCAACTTTTTTCTCATAGCATTTTACCTATGCATACATAAGGCTCAATATGTTTTGTAGGTATTATTACACAACTACATTTGTTCTGCAAAGCATGCAGTATTACTGGAAATACCACAAAGAATCATGTTTTAAATTTCCTGTCGGCAGCGAGCTTGTGATAGTAATAGTTGATACTGTGCTACTGAGAGATCATCCTGCAAGATATCGGTGAAACTGACTCCTTTGCCAATTTCATCCTTATATGGCTCACAGCTCCTGATACAGGAAGATATCTTTTTATGTTTCACCTTTTAAAAGAATCACATTTCCCCACCGTGCCCCTCAAAATGTTTGTTTGAATTTTCCCCCTCAATATACTTGATACATATTGACATTTCTGTCCTTTTTGAAAATCCAAGTCAATTTGGATGATTGTTTGTAGCATATAAAAGTGTCAGTCACCTTGGTGAAAGTCAAACGAAGTCAGGCTATGTCTGCCAGATGTAACAACAACAAAGACTCATAATGTGCCAGCAGGATAACAATGTAGGGCAGAAATGCCACAAACAGAAGCTGCAGTAATACAAATTATTTCTTTTTTATTTTATATGTTTAATATCAGGGCTGCACGGTGGTGTAGTGGGTAGCACTCTCGCCTCACAGCAAGAGGGTCCTGGGTTCGATTCCCGGGTCGGCCCGGGTTCCTTCTGTGTGGAGTTTGCATGTTCTCCCCGTGTAAGCGTGGGTTCTCTCCGGGTTCTCCGGCTTCCTCCCACAGTCCAAAGACATGCAGGATGGGGATAGGTTAATTGATTACTCTAAATTGCCCGTAGGTGTGAATGTGAGTGTGAATGGTTGTTTGTCTCTACATGTCGGCCCTGTGATAGACTGGCGTCCTGTCCAGGGTGTACCCTGCCTTCGCCCAATGACAGCTGGGATTGGCTCCAGCCCCCCCGCGACCCTGAATACAGGATAAGCGGTAGACAATGGATGGATGGATGTTTAATACCTTTAATTTATTGCAATCTATTTGTACATTTCATTGAGGCACAAGACTGTATCAGGAGCTTTTTTCAGCACAATGTAAATAAGCGTATGGTACTAGAAATCTATTTAAGGTTTAAAGGTCAATGTGAGAACGATTCAGTGTGATTGTGATTCTTCAATTGGCAAAAAAAGGTTGCTTGATGAAATGGAGCTTTCCAGGCATTTGCTATAAAAAGGGTTCCTTTCGCACAGTTTACGGTGTCGACACCTGCTCGTCAAACGACTAGAGAGCTGCAATGTTTTCAAAGGTTGTTACAATATAAAATCATGACAGAGAATTAGATTGATATGCTCTCGCTCAATCCAATAGACTGTAATGGGCTGCTGCCAGAATGACTTCATGTCAGGCTGTCAATCCAGGCGCTGCTCAATGAAACTGATAAATCTCATAGCCAGTAGAAGCAATTAAACATGAAATTAACACTAGAAATAATACAACTTTGCATGAAGACCTCGTTTAGCTTTATTGGTGATGAGTTACAAACACTACTATACTTCCAGCCCGAAACAAATGGCACATTGTTCAATTTCAACAGCAATAGTCTATAGCTCGTGTAAGACTTCGGAACAAGTATGTTCAGCTGCTCTTGTTCTAACATGTAGCGCTACAAGATGTACTCTTTCAGGATGTGTTGTCAGAACTAGGGTTGTCACAGAAATCGATACTTAGGCCTCTTCGTCTCCGCCTCCTCCAATTGGCTGAACATAGCAAGTCCTGCTGCTGGAGGGCCTTCACTACCAGTTTTAGTTGATCAAATTTAAAAGTGCCATTTGGAAGTATGAATGAGGCTTATGACCACGGAAAAGCTAAGGATGTAAACAAGCCCATATGCTAACAATGTTAACAAATGCAGTGAAGTGTCAGTAAAGCTCCCGTTTCAACAGCATTGAAGCTTTAAATGATAACTCTGTTAAGTTATCATGAAGCTAGCGACTTATAACAAACAAGTACATTAATGGCGGAGCTAAGCAGCTACCGTCATCAGTCCTGCCCGTCTAATATTAAGAGATGTTAATTTAACAGGATAACACAATTATGTGTCTGAAAAGTCATCCAGCAACGAGACAGAAACAGTGGAAACTCTGTTTGATTAGCTCCGATAATATGGTGTCATGTCGTTAGCATGGAACAGATCCATGTTTACAATGTGGAGAAACCTGACTTCCAACAACTCAACTTATCCACCAACTGGATCCAAGGTTTAAACTTCATGGAATCATTTGATGTTCACAGAAATTCCGGAGTTAAACACAATTTTGAACTTTGAATTTGAAAAGACTGTCAACATTTGAACAAATTGTGACAGTTGTGAAACACATTTGTCATATATATATATATATATAATATATATATAATACATATATATTTTAAAAAGTATGCCTCTTATATTTTTGTCATTTTCTCCCCGGGGTATTGGAAATGGTATCAAGTATTTTCCTGGGTATCAGTATCGAACTTTAAATTCTAGTATTTTGACAACCTGAACTGAGCACTATAGTTTTCAATGTCTTTTTCACACCTTTCAAAAAGATCTTCAAGCCCCAGCAGATGTATGGCATTTGGCTGATTGGAGTTCTCCTCAGGAAAGTGTGTGCCTGTCCAGGTTTGCCTGCGAGGCACATAGTGTCAGTGCGCTTTAGCCTCACTTTTAAAGGGTCCCTGGTTGATCCTTAATAGTGTGTTTTCTGTCGGTTGATGAAGATGCTTCTGGAATCAGCCCTCACCGAAACGCTGTCCTGACAATTGAAGTTGGTTGATTAGTTGGAACTTTCTGCTTTCAGAAGTCTCTCAAACTCACTTATCTGTCCGTCTCATCACATCTGTCCTCAGAAAACCTTAAGCTCGTGAGACGCAGTTTCTCTGACAGATTTCTTCTCTCTCCCACGTACAGTTGCCTTGAAATCCATCTCTGCCCAACATTAATGTGGGTTGTTAAAGTTGCTACTACTGTACCACTACATTGGACAAATTGAATACGGATTTGTGATGAGCCTTTTCTATAATGCATTATTATCAGAGCTGTGGAATATATGGAAACCGTGAAAGGATCCCTGTGTGGTGACAGAATCAGGTGTGTGTTTATTAAAAAAAAAAATGCATATATGGAAATAAGATTCATTGGAATAAGTGCGTTACCTGTATCCCTAATAAATGAAAAATAAAATAACACTAAATTGTGAGGGAAATGTCTTTCATTGATTTTTATTCAAGTTTAATAAAAGAAAATAAACCATTTCTGACTTTCTGAAGACAGTTGAAATAAAGACAACTCTAACTATTAAAAATCAAGAATTTAATCAATTTCGACCATGAAATGGCAATCTGAAGTCATTTCAGTGTGTATGTAGTCAGAAATGTCCCGAGGCCAAATATTTCAGTCATCGTCAGGAAATATTATGGAGCAATGTGTTTTTATAACACCTCAAGTATTCAGAAATGTAGCTCGCGGTAGAAACGTGTGACTCTCACTATGGAACATCTCATTAATGATAAAGTATAAATGCTTGATTCAGTGTCTGTATGTAGATTATTCCTTTTCACACAAGGTAACCCATAACACATGTGTTGCTGTAGTTGAATAATGTTTTTAAACTCATATTTGCTTCAAGTCATTTTCACACTTATAATACAATAATTTCCCCCATGGAATGAATAAAGTCTCTAAATCTCAGCAACACATTAATTTAATGAAATACACAAATCTAATATAGAAAATTGAACATGAATTTCTGATCTCAAGATAACAATATTGAAAAATAATGTTTGAATGTCCGTTCAGGGCTTCCGTAGGAAAGAGACAAAGCTTGAACCTGCAATAACTTATGTCGCAATTAAAATGCACCTCTGACATATTGGCATGACAAACTCGTAAGAGGAGTTATGGAGCAACATCGTCGTCTGAAGGAAATATCTGGATCTTTATCTACTCAATGCTCCATTTGTCCACCAGCTAGCCGCTAACTGTGTCTGTCTGCCATTTGGTGCTCAGCAGGCAGTGTATAGTGGGGTTTTATAGCTTTTTCTCTCAACACAGCTGCCTGCTGAGGCCTAAAACAACAATATAAGAGCGACGACAGTGAAATTGTAAAGTTGCATGCCAGACAGCTAAACAATGAGCCAAAACTCACTATAAAGCTCCGTAAAGCTGAGGGGAGCTTGAGTCACACTGTTCTCATATTGTTATTTGATACATTGTTATGAAAATATCGATCATAGCCGCCTTAAGCTCATGATGTCCTGACCGTAGACCTATCTGTCTGCATCTGCCAGCTACCAATAACAGACACGAGGCAGGAAGGGGTTCGTTCAAGAGCTGAAGCTGAATGTGCTAACTGCTGTGAAAATGAATGCAAACAATCATCCCGCTGTAATGTATCTCAGTGCCTTCTCCCTAAAAGACCTCCTAAATGATGGAGCCTTTTAGCGAAATCAGATTTAGTCCTAATTGGATGACAGGCTCAGTGTAGACTCCCCCAGGACAGTGATGCTCATACATGGGCTGGATAAAATAACAAGAGCACATTACGGTATATTATAATGCCATGCAATAACACTCAGAAATACAACCGTTGTCGAACTTTGTCAGGAAGATGCTGGGGAATTATGAGGCCATAGTTTGTGGTGTTATTAGCATCTTTCCAGTCAGTGTTACTGTGGGTCTAATTGTCAGCATTGTTTATCTTTGCAAGTGAAGTATTCTTGTGTTTGGAGCAATGTCTGGCTGGCTTTTCATACATTAAGTAATCATTATGGCCCTCAAACGTGCATACCAAAACAGCAATTGTCTGAGTGGTATTAAACCTGACATAGGATGCTAATTTCCCTCTCTTGTTGGTGTGTTTTTTAAATTTTAATTTAAATGTACTGCAACTGAGTGACTAAGGCACCTAGAACTTTTCCATAGCAGACATTTTGACAGTGATAGCGAGGGAAGCTCAGGTGTAGCTAATGACATTAACAATGCTTCCATTTGAGTGTGCTGTGCCACCAAACAAACTTGAACACTAATGAGGCTGTGAAACTGGAACGCCTATACGGCATGCAGCTGCTATATGATGCTCTGTGATAATTACACCTGTGCTTTTCCTGCTATGACATCTGAAAACGTCTAAACTCCTATTCTGTCACTACAACAGTTCTATATCAGTAATACAACAAATATTTCCACCATTTATTTTGCACACATTGATTTTTTAAAAATAGACAATGCATAATTTAGACGAGTAAAGACGTTTACCCAGTTGGCAGGACAAGAATGATCCTTTTTCAGTCAGAAATGGGAAAGCCTCTTAATTACCCTCAGCTTAGATGGACTCTAAATGAAATGCAAATGCTAATAGGAGCTCAGAGTTCCTCAAAGGCACAAACATATTTGTTAATGAAGTGTACTGAGAATCTGTTTGAAAGAAACTATTGAATTTATCCCAGCAATGAAACAGGCCAAGAGGGTACATTACTTATCTGAGATATGATAAGCTGATTATTACCATACTGCCTAAAACACAACGTATAGGGAAGTTATTCCCCTACAGGTTAGGTTGACTGCAACCAAGAAATTATTTCTACATAGTTTTTGTTTTGAACTATTACCTCCTTATATTAGGTGAGTCAGAAAAAGTTGCAACTTTATTGCGTTGATAAAATCTGTCCCTAGAAACCTGCGAAAGTATGTAAAACTGCTTCCGTGGTAGTTTCTTCTGCAGTAGGTGTTCACATTGTGCCACGATGACACACACACACACACACACACACACACACACACACACACAAAGTGAAAACAATACCAGTGTAGCTCTTGCAGCTGGTAACAAAAAGGAATTACTTGTCTTAACTACGTCAACACCAAACGCAACGCAAATTTTGCCCCCCATTACTCTTGTAAACTGCTGACTGCAGGATCAGTTGCATTTATTTGGTCATTTGTGTTTATTCACATCACCCAGTCCAGACATGCTCTGGGAATTTAATTGAGCTGTATTTACTGTGTTGGTGTGAACCAAAAACCAACAATTTTGTTGAGATTAAATTGTAATAAACGTATAAAATGAATGCTTTTAGGTATTACATGATGAGGACGATTTGTTAAAAGTCTGCTGCCATTGTTTGTTATACCTGTCTGCAAGATGATAAGCAAAACAGCTTTCAAAATGCTTGTTTTCTAAATGTAGTTCGGATGGATCAGCGGTAAGCTATAAGCTATGCTAAACTGACAATTCATTACGAGATTTTACGTCAACAACTCAAAACCTACAATAATACAGTCAAAAAGGCACGAATTTCACATTTCTCACAACTCATCACCATCAATAAAAACAACCCCCGGTTCCTCTTCTCCACTTTTGATATTTTAACAGGCACTAATTCTAATAAAGTTTTTAAGACACCCACAGATGATCTTTGCGAGAACTTTGCAGACCACTTCAGAAACAAAATCAAGGACATCAGATCCTGCATTTTATCCCATCAAGTTTTAACTGTTAACACAGAACTGATGTCCTTACCTGAGGTAACACTGGAGAGTTTTGCCCTGGTTGATGCAAGGACACTTGGTCGAGTATTCTCCCAAGTAAACCCAACAACCTGCCTTTTAGATCCCATTCCCACATCACTTTTAAAATCGTTTTATGGATTCTTCGAGGAACAGTTTTTAAACATCATGAATTGCTCTCTTCAGACGGGTGTCTTTCCCAGCGCCTTTAAAACGGCGGTGGTGAAGCCCCTTCTGAAGAAGAGCAATTTAGATCCAAGTGTTTTTAATAACTACCGACCTGTATCCAACTTACCATTTTTAAGTAAAATTTTAGAAAAACTGGTTTTTAACCAAGTTAACGACTTTTTAAACAGAATTAACATTCTAGAGAAACATCAGTCTGGTTTTAGGAAAAACCACAGTACCGAGTCAGCACTTTTAAAGATTCTAAACGACATCAGGTGGAATTTTGATAATAAAAAGCTCACAGTGTTGGTTCTACTGGATCTAAGCGCAGCTTTTGATACAGTAGACCATCACATTTTATTAAATAGGCTCAGACACCTGGTGGGCATCTCTGGTACTGTTCTTAACTGGTTTTGTTCTTATCTCACAGACCGATGCTTTTATGTAAGTATGGATACATGTTCCTCAAGAACCCATGAAATTGGATGTGGGGTTCCCCAAGGGTCAATTTTAGGTCCACTTCTTTTTAATCTTTACATGCTGCCCCTTGGGGACGTCATCAGGAGGCACGGCATCAGCTTCCATAGTTATGCTGACGATACGCAACTGTACATTGCCGTGTCTCCTGATGACACAGGGCCAATTGACGCCCTTTTTAACTGTATTTTAGACATTAAGTCATGGATGGCAGAGAATTTCCTACAGCTCAACCAGGACAAGACTGAGGTTTTAGTTATAGGTCCTGAAGGCCAGAGAGAGAAACTTTTACCAAAACTACAAGATCTTAAACCAGCACAGTCAGTAAAAAATCTGGGCGTGATTTTTGACTCTGAGCTGAATTTTATTCCACATATCAAAAATATGACGAAAATAGGTTTTTATCATCTTAAGAACATAGCCAGAGTCCGCCCGTTTCTCTCTCAGGCCAGTACGGAGGTGCTGATGCATGCTTTTATCTCCTGTCGTTTAGATTATTGTAATGCCCTGCTCTCTGGTCTTCCCAAAAAGAGTACTTTAAATCTCCAACTATTACAGAACTCAGCCGCACGCGTGCTGACGAGGACCAGAGGGCGGGAGCACATTACACCAGTTTTAGCGTCGCTGCATTGGCTCCCCGTACGCTTCAGGATCGATTTTAAGGTTCTTTTACTCGTTTTTAAATGTCTTAACGGCCTTGCGCCCTCTTATTTAGCTGACCTGCTTTTACCATATCAACCCTCGCGGACCCTGAGGTCCTCCGGCACTGGCCTTTTATCCATACCAAAACCCAGAACTAAAACCCATGGTGAGGCGGCATTTAGCTACTATGGCCCCCACCTGTGGAACAGCCTGCCAGAGAGCCTCAGGACCGCAGAGACAGTTGATATTTTTAAAGGAAGGTTAAAGACACACCTTTTTAATCAGGCTTTTAACTAGTATTTTAAATTCTTTAACGTTCTTATGTGATTTTATCTTATTTCATATTTTTGCTTTTATCTTGTTTTTAGATGATATTGATCTTAAATAATTTTAGTTGTTTTACTTATCATTGGTATTGTTTTATGTTATTATCTTTATTATCTTTTATTTAGCTGGTCACTTATTTTTTCATGTGTTTTAGTTTTTAGCTTTAACTCCAGTGTTTCCTCAGGGGGCCTTCCACACTGGGAGCTGTGTCTGGGCTGCTGCTGGGGGTGCTGTCCCTGGGTCCCTTCGGCCCGGCTGACTGTTGTCTGTCGGTGTCGGGGGGCCTGGGCACTGGTGCCCCCTGTGGCACAGCCTGCGACTCCTCCCAGTGTGGATGGCCCCAAAGATAGCGTTTCCTCAATCATCAGTGTCATGCCATGTCTCCCTATTGTCAGTAGTGAGAGTGTGTAGGTGTGTGTGTTTGTGTGTGTGTGCGTGTGTAGTATGGAGGGTGGGAGGGAGGGGCTTTATTTGTAATTGTTTTTTCTTTTCTTTATGATGTGTAAAGCACTTTGTGTTACATGTTCATGTATGAAAGGTGCTCTATAAATAAAGTGAAGTTGAAAGTGAAGTTGAAGTATGCTACCACTATCTGCTCCATCAACTCTGCAGAAAAACGGCAGTGACCTTGTCGTTTGTACCACAGACTGTCTCTGGTTTATACATATAGTTTATTTCGGCCTCTATACTACACTTCTGGGCGTCCACAGACCATGAAGATGAATACAAAATTTGCCTCTTTCGCTTCACATTATTTTTGTCATTCGCATCTGTTTGCATCTTTGCATTGACTTGTATGCAATAGCACCAGATGAAAAATTTGTTTGGAGTGAACGTACCTTCAGTCTCAGTAACACGTTAGGGCTCATAAATAAGGAAAACACAACATGTCATATCCAATGCAATTACAATGTGTATGTTATTCCCCTATTGCCAAACCTACTAGGGTAAAAGACATATCTGCTACTCTGGATAATATATTATTTACTATTTTAACCTTGAACCTAAGTCAGAATTTAATTTTTTTCTGCTCAATTAAAAAAGCAAAACTCCCTTAATTCAAGCCACTTCAAATCTTACAAATAATAAAAGAACTTATCTCTTAGAAGTAGTTAAGAAAAGGTTATTTGGTGGCCCTCACCATTTTCTTCAACCTTTAGCTATGGAAAGTCTACCTCCATAAGATCTTTGTTATGCCTTGTAAATTTAAGGATTTCTTTTCAAGTGTTGGTGCATCCTTTGATAAAAAGATAGTCAATTAAATAAAAGATTCATTAGATTAATTAAAAGGCTTCTTTTCCATCTTTTTGTCATGTTGATCTGTATGATATTGAAGAACTGAATGATATCATATTGAAATAATAATAAAAATTAGCTCCGGGTCATGATATCATTTGCACATCTCTATTCAAAGAAGTCTGGATAATGAGCCTTTAACATTAACATTAACTAGCATCATACGTTTAACTGGTTTAGTTGAGTTTTCTCTCAACTAAAACAGCTGATCCAAGATCCTGTCTTTCAATTTCAATACTGCCATGTTTTTGGTGGAAAATGGTGTAATCCTGGAACGCTTAAGCACATACGGTATTCTCCATAATCATGGGTTCTGCGAGAAACTTACATTTATACTTTTTAAATGCATTTGACAATATTAGCCATGCTATTTTGCTTTCAATATGTACTAGATATTATCACACTAGTACAAATCACAAGGCCGAAATGCACAACCACACTGAGGCAGGAAAGCATCAGAAGTCAAAACACCTGAAACGAGAGGAGAGGTTACAACACGGAACTCGAAATTACAAAATAAAACGGGCACTGAAACAGAAGAATGAAATAAACCCAAATAAAGCAATAAAGCCTAAGAAGCAGCCATGACAGATATGGCTTTCATGATGATATTTAGAAGTGACTCAGAAACGTTGTTCCTAAAGAGGAACTGCAGACTTGAACATGTTTTGAGCTAAAATCAAAATGACATTGCTCTTCTTTGATGCAACACATCAACTGTGTTGATTTCATGGTTGGAAATGGCTCAAAACGGCATCTACCATTTTTGAATTAACCCTAATCTTGCAAGGCCAATAATAAGACTGGGACAAATCTCTTGAATGAAATAAAATAATAAACGCCCTATAATCAGACCCTCACCTCTACCCACACTGTGTAGCATTACAATATAGCACAGCACAAGTCTGTTCTCTCCGTTCTGTCGACTGGAAGTTAAAATATCGGCATATTAAAAGATCTGGTGAAACAGAGTTAATGAGCGATAAGCTGGCAATAGCTATGCACTTTATTTCATGTGATTTGTATTTAATATTTATGTGTGTGAAGCAAATGTAAAAAAGGAGCTTCTGTTCTCACCACTGGAAGGCTTTAAAGGGTGCCTATCTGAGGAATGTCCTGCTGGTTTCCCAGAAGGGAGATTCAGGCTATATAGCCTGTCAGGAGCTTCAAAAAGGAGCAAAGACAGAAACAGTACGGCTAGTGGCACTCATGATATCTCCTCTGAACACACAGCACAAGAAGTAAAAAAAGAAAGGAAAAAAAGATACCCTCAGGGTAATACTTTGCTCTCCAGTTGGGAGCAGGGGCGTTAGATAACACCCCACTTTTCACACAGGTACAAAACAGATGAGCCATCGTTAAGACCTGTCACTAATTTGTTTTCGTCAGCAGAAAAAAAAGGTGACGTGGGGATAACTAACCCATTTGTCTTACAATATGAAGGGGCGAATGCATTCATTCTCCCTTAAGCACTGCTTAGGGATTGGGCAATATTTTGGCATAGCTGGAGTGCTTATCAAGATATGTAATCAATTCTGTGTTTTCATCCTTGGGATATGTTGACCCATATTTGTGCAAAATGGTGTGGCATTAAGCACAGAATGCAGTGTTTTGAAAAAAAAAAAAAAATCCTCTCAGCAGGGAGAGGGAAGGAAAATGAAGGGAGACACTAAATATTCACTGAGAAACGAGCACAAATGAACACACTGAATTACAATGTCAACAAAATGCTTTTTGGCAGACAATAATGATGCTCTTCAAGTATACTAACAGCCATCATTAAAATCTGTTGCAAAGTGAAAGCTTTGAGCTCCTTCCTACCTTACCTTTTGCCTGTTTGGCCTCCTCACATGGTTGACGGGGCATAAGGAGGAGCAGGAAGGGCATCTGACTGGGCGCTGTTGCAGTCCATCGACTGTTTTCTTCAGAGAGAAAGGTCAGAGGATACAGTGCAGTGGGACACCTGCTGAAGGTAATCATTAATGAGCCTGCTGTCCTGTCAGCAGCCCCTGGCTGCACCAGATGTGTACTACTTAAAAGAGGCAAATGTGGCAAGAATGTCCACACATCATTATGATACTGGCTGTCCTAAACAAACATGCAGCAATGGCGATGTGTGACTTAGGACACACGAGGAGCGAGGCTGAATGTGCTAACTGGCACATTCCGACTGCTGGCGGTTTACACGTGTGACCCGTGTGACTGAGAAATTGGATGCCAGAGCTTCTTCCTCCGCTGAGTCTTGTCTTTAAATTAAAAGTTACCAAGACAACCCTCTCTCATACAGTAGATGCCTTCCAAGGGCAATGGTAATGCTTGAAACCAGCTTTTGTTGCTGTTCTGGCAATGTGGTGTGCAGCTACAATGGCTTATACAACAACTACTATTGTGCTGCAAATCATGTGTTCACAGTACCTCAGCAAGTTTCAAACACAAATGTGTTTCTTTTCTATTTGATGAGGATATGTAATATATTATATGTATATGAGGCTATATTAGGCTCCTAGATATTAGGCTCTGTGGTCCTGTCTAGCCTATTCTCCCCTGCCCTCCCGTCTCTCCCCACTATACTTCAATTGCTTCTTCATGCAAATAAGGCTCCTGTCCTGCAGAGGAGAAAAGGTGGGAAACCAAATTGGATCGAATGTAATTCAGTTCACCGAGCAGAGAATGAATCGATAATGCTGAGGAATGACTTTCAAAGCACTGAGTGCCCACCTCAGAGGTAAGAGGTTTCTTCTGTTTACAGCACAACCTGGGCCTGCATGCTTATGTATTTTTACGACAGGTTAATCAAGAATCGCAGTATCCTCCGCTTCCCCGATGTCTGTTCTTGTGATGTTTCGCTGTGCAGCGCTTCAGAAAATGTCCTGCCCGTTTGCATTCTCAGTGTGATGGGTCTGCTTGAATGGCTGTTGATTTGCATTCTCATCTTTTTGTAATGTGCAATATTTTCCCGGAATAAAGCTGAGCGGACAAATTGGTATGGTTTGTATTTGCTCTCAGGCCCATCAAGCTACTTACAAGATACAGTGTTTTGACTTTTCATACGCACAGGTGCCTTGTACGGTATCCGGCACACGCATTCAAAAGGAAACTTTCAAATAGTTATTTTCTTTCACTTTCTTTTTGCCCGTCTGACACACACACGCACACACACACAAACACACACACACACACTTACAAATTGCTAAGAAATTGCAAATTGCTTGTTGAGACAATCAAAGCATACAAATGATGACACGAACACACTGAATGAATGTATTATTTTTTAATTGCTATGTTTTCACATTTGAACACAGACAGAAACTCGGTCGTACTTAATTTTCATACTAAATAATGAGGAATGAATAACCATGCTGTTCTAAGCATATTAGTATTTTAATTCTAAGATATCGTTGTTAAAATGCAGTATTTATTAGTGGCAAATGTAATCACCCATGTTGCAACAACACAACACAAAATAGGGCGAGGGCGAGGGCACCAGTGATTTGATGGGACCTTGGAGTCAAGCAATTGCTGCTTTTCAATGAGAAGAGCCAGAAGAGGTTGTTGGGCAACCGATGTGAATTTGTTTGTTTTTTCTTGCAAGAATTGAAGGTGCTATCAAGTGAGAGACCATGACAAAGCAACTGCTGGAACGACTACATAAGAGCACTCAGAGATTCACTTGGAGGAGTTGAAAGAAGGGCATATGCATGGAGCAGCGAAAACTTTATCAGGCTTCTTTCCTGGTTTTGTGGCATCTTCGCTCGTAGACAACCCGGGGGAAAGGTAATACCCACGGGCATCTTAAAGTTAGCTGTCTCTTAATGTATTACCTCACCTGAAAGAATGAGCTAGAATGCTTTTAAGAAGTCAAAATGTGTGAAGCAGTTATACCATGTTCACTGTTACTATTCTGTGCATAATTCCTCACACAGGGATGGATAAAGACGTATTAAATTGAGAACCACATTCTGTTTTGAGATATTTGATATTTGAGATAATTGCTACTTCTCCACCATTTAAGTGCCAGAATTCAGCTCTGCTCCGAGCAAATGAGCAGAACCTCTCGATCTGCTCTAAACTCTGACTTGGAACAATTAGCTTTTTTCATTTATGCCCATAAAGCATTGGAATGTGCTTTCAGCTGAGCTTTACCCTTGCACAGGTTTTTTTTTTTTCTTTTCCCGTGGTGCTGAAAACAAATGGATGTTGAGCAACTAGAGACGCCAACATTAATTTGACCTCGATTCCAGTTTATAATTGTACCGAATTGTAATCTTACATTTGTTCTGGTACGTCTGTATAATTGTTAGTGTGAAAGCCATTGTAATGGGTGTCTGCTGATTGTTCTCTCTGTGTATCTGCACAGGGACTCCAGTTGGAAATTATTGTAATCATAGCTCATACGTGGTTTGTGTTCTTTAAAAAAAAAAAAAAGGTATCATCATCATCATCCTTGAGCAGCAACTGTTTCTGCCGTACCTGCCACTGATGTCACATAAATATGCCTTGACCACATGGCTTGTATGATCTAACATTTCGTCAGTAACAGCCCCATTCACTCTAAATAAAGCAGGTGTACTTAGTAAGGTGGCTGTGAGTGTCTTCAGGCTGGGTATCGTTGCATAGTATAAACTTTTGTGCAGACTCTCTAGTTTGCCTTGCCAGCTACCAGCACAAGCTTTGGAAAGCACGGATCCATTAGCAGACCATTAGCATTTTGTTTGAACAGTTCCTGGCTGCGTGTCTCTCCGCTTGATTTAGGAGGGCAGAGAGAGCAGAAGGGAGAACGGCAGTCAAATAGACAGGGTGATGTACTGAGTGAGGGGAGAGAGAGGGGGGGGACACAAAAATTAGCTTTTCATCTCATGACAGCCACATCTCAAAGAGAAAGAGAGGGGATGGCAACGCAGAAGGAAAGGGAGAGCCGAAAGATGCAAAGTGAGAGTTACAAAGACGTGGAATATTGCTGCAGGGATCAAGAGAGAGAGAGGTAGTGGAAGGTGGGCTGTGAAAAAAAAAAAACAAAGTGAAGGGGAAACAGGGCAGAGTGATGGAGGCAAAAAGACATCAAGGTATCGGAACAGAAGGAGAGGAAGGTAGCCACAATCTTATTCAGATTAAGAATGATTGGTGGAGGTAGAGGTGTAATTAAAGTTCCATTAAGAGATATTAACATTAAATAAATGTCTCTGTAATTAAACTGTCTGTAATGTGGAAAGGTTGCTTGTGGGCGACTGCCAAACCTACAGAGAATCAACACATAGCAGCTTGTAGCTAATTGTTTGGGTTCAGACTGTATGGCCGTTCCCCATTGGCTGTTATCGACCCTCTGTGTACTGTAGGCACCCATTTCCAGCAAACAAGCTCAGGGACAAGGTGGCTTTATGCTACCTGCCCGTTGTGAAACACCCAGAGATTTCTCTCATGAGTTGATGGACCAAACTAGAGCTTAAAGTTCAGGGGAAATAGTCCACAAAGTGACGCCCACGTTGCTGTTTCTGCTGAATGTTTAATATCTTTGTCATTCTGGGCCATACGACCTTGGATAGCCTGAACTACATCAGGGCTTTTCCTCCTCTAGAGGTAAAACATTCATAAAAATACAGCGGGCCATTATATCAAATGAAAAATTCTAATGACTTGAGCATAATTTCATATACAACTTCTTTAAAATTCTGCCCCAGGCCTAATTAAACTGCATGGCCCTGACTTTATAAGCTATGCTGGTCTGAACAATGGTTGGCCACTCAATGAACTGAATGCAGTTTAAGAGGTAAACCTAAATAATCTGCCAGTATAGCCATGGACATCTCTAATAACACTTGAATAGCACGTATGACAGATATAAAGACAAATATACTCATGTCACCATAAGAAAGGCTGTGTTGCCCCGAGCAACACTGTCTGCCATTCTTCTCTTTGCCCGTTGAGCGGCATCCATGACAAACAAGCATGTCCTACAGTGTGGCTGGGACTGGCTCTCTGTCCTGCTTTCATGTATCCAAGCTCAAAGCTGAGGCGAAAAAAGGATGAAGAAAAAAGTTTGAGAAAGGGAGACTAACAAAGTTAGACAGAAATCGAGGGAGAGAAAGTAACAAGGTAGGGGTGAAGGGTAGAAAACACACAACACTCACTTTCAAAACGGCAACATTGCTCACAAAACAATGGATTGGAAATTAATGGGTAGGTCTTACACTTAATCTGACGCAGCATTGGCAGTGGCCACCAGAGAGCCAGAGCACAATTAGAGCTGGTTTTGGGGCACTGGTTTTCTGATAGATGGCTACTTAGAAGCCCTATACCTCCTGAATAAGAAACCCAGGGCAGTGTCTAGGGAAGTTACATCAATGCTACTCACGTAACATGCAGAAAATAGAGGGGGTGACTGGCAGTTGAAGGGGGGGGAGCAGAGCTATTTGGAGTAAATCCACTGATGTACAATGCACTGAGTGCACGTAAGCAGCAGGGGCAAAATGGAAAGCATGCAATGAATGCAGACACTCTAGGGGAGGAAATATGATATCTGTTTGTATAAAAGTTTGGTCACCTTGGACTATTGTTGATTCTGTAATTCACCCTCTGCGGGGAACAAAGCAAGAACAACACAGCCTTGAAGTTTCCTGTAGACACCTACTTATTTTTGCTTCAGGGTGTTTTTCACCACATTTCCCCCTGCAAAACATATGTCATTTTCATACAGTGCACCTGTGTGATATAACCACAGAGAACCAAAGCTCACATTCAAGTCTAGAGACTGAAGGCCAGTGCAAGACCTCAATGTTCCTGTTTGGTTGACTTTGTTATGGATCATTGAATATTAAACTTTTTTTTTTCATATTTGTCTTTTTCACGGACTGTTACATACATCTTAACCTTTTCCTTGCCATTCTGTTGCTAGGGCAACAGCTTTGGTCCAAGTTTATTTCTTGTCAGTTGCTTCGAAAGCCAGCAAAGGCCGGTAACTCGTGCCCACATGTTAACGGAGACCTGGCTCCAGAGTGGCATCCTGATGGACAGCAGGACCAGAGGAGATGGGCTCAGCTTCTGTGATGCTTAATGCACAAACATAGTCAAAGTGAATGGATTTTTTTAATGTTATGATGCCATGTCATCTGCCTGGATAATTGTTTTTATTGCTGCTGTTTACATTCCTTCTTGTGCAAATAAAAAAACTGTGTGTTGCAATGGGGCAACAGCTGCATTTCATTGTGCAATATAGGCATGATTAAACCGCATGACCATGACTTGATAAGCTATGCTGGTCTGAACAATGGTTGGCCACTTCTGCATCTCTATGTTGCATAATGACGAGTTGTTGATGCTTGATACACTACACAAACCACAGAAGTGTGGATAGAATAGATAGAACTTTTAAAGACCCCAACATGTGAACATAATTTCCAGATATAATGAAGCCCTGCATATAAATATTGTTGTGCGGATTTGGCCAACAGACCAACAGCTTTCTTTGGCACTGAGATCAGCGCTTTGCTGCCCGCTGTGTGTCTGGGAGTCTTGGAGTTTCCGTCTGTGAATCGGTAACAGCTCGTAATTTAGGTCCGATAGAGGTGGCAGACTCGAAAACATGACTGTTTTATTCGTTTTCTTAAACAATATAAACACATAACTTGATTCACGGTTGTTCCCAGAAGACAAAACATACATCTACTTAAGAGTATTCTGTGTTGTTACAGTTTGTTTTTGTGAAACTTTACCTATAGGCAGGCATATGATATTACAAGGAAACATTGGGCATTATTTGGGGGTAGCATTGATACCAATACTTCCCTCCGTCTGTCATCTTAGCTATATATATATATATATATATATATATATATATATATATATATATATATATCCCTGACAATGTGTCTCTGCTCCCTGAGTTAGTGTGCAAGATTCTCTATAAAGAGGAAATATACCTATTTGAAACCATTCTTTTCTCTGTTCATGTAGTACTTACTGTGGTACCGACTGCCACTCTGTATGCGTTACAGTTTTGGAGCATCAAGTATATACTGTTATTTTCAAGCCCCAAAAGACACAGTCTTGGCATCCCCAATGCTCGGCTGCATTCGTAGGAACCTTTTGGACAACCTTGATGACTATTGTGAAATATTTGGCCTTGAAACCTCAGCTTTTTGAAGTGTTTATGCATTACATATTGTCGCAGGTTTTTTTTTTTTTTCTGGCATAAACTAAAGCGCCAGCTGGACTCATCCTGGAGGGGGACTGGCTGACTTGCTGACAGGCTGATGAGGTGTGTGATTGGCAGGCAGGTGCACTATGCTTTGTACTGTTGCTCTACTAATCAGATGGACAGTGCATCAATATTTCCACATTCACATAAAACATCAGATGTTAATGTCAATTATGTAGACGAGTTCACATTCAAGATATTAATCCTGTGGAATACATATATAATATATGCCAATTTTATCCATCACTATCGAGTCGTCACTCAATAGCGACGCCTTCTCACAGGATCTTTGCAACTCTATTCACACCATAGCAACAACAAGTCTCTATGCATAACATCAGTTATTAGTATTTTGTGTTGTCAGTTTATGCAGTGCTGAGCTTGTTGTTTGCAATGGGCACATAACAGTGGATATGTACTGTGTATGTGACCAGCCACGGCAAAACCAGGAACAAGTCGACCTCGGGGCATTTTTGAGTTATTCACAGATTCTGAAAATGTAGTATAGTCCATACTAACTGGATGGGGGTTGCATGTGGGTAGCACTGTCGCCTCACAGCGAGAGGGTCCCGGGTTCGATTCGGGTCGGGTTCCGGACTCTTCTGTGTGGAGTTTGCATGTTCTCTCGTGTGAGTGTGGGTTCTCCGGCTTCCTCCCACAGTCCAAAGACATGCAGGATGGGGACTCTAAATGTCCCGTAGGTGTGAATGTGTGAATGGTTGTCTGTCTCTACATGTCGGCCCTGTGATGGACTGGCATCCTGTCCAGGGTGAACCCTGCCTTTGTCCAATGTCGGCTCCAGCCCCCCCGCGACCCTGAATACAGGATAAGCTGTAGACGATGGATGGACGGATGGAACTAACTGAATGCAAGTAAAACCACAATCAAGACTGCATTCAGCAATATTCTTTCATGGAGCCAAGCCGGCTCCCTCCCAAACTGTATCCTTAATTATTTTCACACTCCGAATCTCTGCGGATCCACTTAAGAGACTGACGTGTACAAAAAGCACCAAAGTGACCAGTCGAGTCAGTAAAGAATGGGCTTTTTGGAGTATTGACACCGCTTGTGCCCTTCAGATCTGTGCAACAGAAGGCTGCATTTCTCTGCCGCATATGGAGCACTTGGAACGGCCTTGTTGAGTCGTATGTGATGTGCGAGCTTTTCTAGAAATGTAGACTTTGAAAGAGGCAGTCCTCGAATTAAGACACAAAATGAAGTCGTTTTAGTGAAATATTGCTTGGCCGGCCCCGTAAGGGTATTTTTCAGTCCACTTCAACCTCGGTTAATCACATTGCATCATTGATTTAACGGTTTCTCTAGGTGACATCTGGTGTGCTGTGTAGTCCAAGGCATGTTGGCAATCTCAAGCTCAACATTCGAGCATATTGGCTCTTGAACGCTTTTAATGGCATAAAAGAAATGGTTGGTGAAAATGAATGAGTAACACTGTCTAAACCTTGCTGAAGCCCTATCTTTTGCATGTGCTTCATTTTACAAAAAACTGAAAATAATCCATTAGGATGATTTATGATCGTTTTTACAATCTAATTACTTGAAATGAACTGAGCATGTTCTCCTTGATATGGTTATTGCTAAGGTCCTCTGTCTTTGTGCTGTCGCTTTAAGAGAGGGAAAAATTACAGTGGAATAGTCTGTGTGTTTATGTTAAGCATGATTACCTGCTATGTAATGGTCACCATATTCTGCTGTGTAATGGTTTCATTCATAAGACATACATTAAGAGCTGCAGTTGTGCATTAAAATTTCATTTGCCGTGGCTCCTTACGTCACAGAAGGACTTCCACGGCAAATTAGTCATCCAAACAACCGTGTCAAAAGCTGTCACTCTTTCAAAGAAGTGCCAGATGGTGAAGATCTGAGCCAGGAAGTATGTTCCTCTTCCTCACCAACATGACTAAAAGGATGAACAGTAAGAGATGAAACGAAACCAAGTCTTGTTTCGATTGAAATAACATGAATCTCTGCCCATTAAAACAAACAGGAAATGCTGTAAAAACCCTTGAATTACATAATTAGACCAACAACAGTGCAGTACAGTATAAAAGAGAAGGCTGGGGCTGTGACCCCGGTGGTTCACCATTAATAGAGGTTTGCAATCACAAAAAGATCATTCCATTGTGTTCTGGCAAGGCAGGGCCCTTTGAAGGGAGCAATTACAGCATCCACTGCTGCCAGTGCCCTGACTTATTTCTCTTCAGAGAGTGCACTGTACACATAGTCCATTTTGCTTTTGCCCTATTTACCATCATTCTGTCTTCACACACTGCTCTGAGTCCTTGTTACAACTGCTGTGGCTTCAAAAAAAGACCTAATTACAGTAATGGCAAGGGATAAGCAGATAAGCAAAGCAGATGAACTGCAGGGGCCACGGCGGCAGTTTGAGAATATGTAAACCTCCCACGCTGCTTGTATACAGTTAAATCCATCCCAACCAGCCAGTTAGCTCGTCAGGAAGATCAGCTGAGAGCTGCGCCAAGGCAGATTACCAATAAGCATTAATATGATACACGCGCCACGTAATTATGCAGGAGATGTCCAGTAGTCTCATAAAACACGCCATTAAAAGTAAATCAAATTCCATGTCAGATATATTTTTGGGGAATTTAAAATGAACACGTCTGAACATCTGCATGAGTGTGTACGTGAGGTGTGAATATATTCCGAGCATGTGCAGCAGAGAGCACCTCCGGGCAAGATAGCCGAATAGGGAATGGGTGACTAATGAGAACTTGTTTCACCGCCGTTGCCTTGACTCTCCGGGTGCAGCACTTAATCGTGACTGTGCATCGTGTCTGTCGTTTATCCACGGGACCCCGTCGCCACGATGGAGGGCCCGATGCAGCTGTTGGAGACGGCTGGTAAGAGATCTAGGAATGTGTTGTTGTCCTTGATACTGCATAGTCCAGGATTATTGATCCAGGGGAAAGCACTCAATCATGACTGTGTGCCTTCTGCAGAGCCAGCAAAAAAATCCCTTGCCTGAAAATGTCCGAAGGGGCGTCTGCTCCCCGTAAGGTTCTCCAACACGCGTTTCTTTGAAATTACACATAATATGAGTGTAGGGGTGAACTTGTAAATGGAACAGTTTAATCTTGATCAGTTCAAACTTAGTTACACCATTTAGTTTCAGGCATTTTTCCTTCATAATGTGAAAAGGACCTCAACAAATTCATGTTCTTTTGTAAAGATCAATGAAAGATGTTTCAGCCCATCTAATGTTTTTTTTTCTTCATCCACAGCACATTTTAAGCTTACAATAAAGCACTTTTTATATGAGCTGTATCTGTGTGAGCAACGGAGAACCAAGTGTGAGTGTTTTTGACAGTCCATATGTGTTGGCCCTGTGACGTACCGGTGACTTGTCCAGACTTGTACACAATCTGGGGAAGGCGATAACACATTTATTTCTGGGCTTCACACTGAAGTAACAACGTGACTGAGTAATACAATTATGGTACAAAGAAATATATATATATATGAAAAAAAAAGCAGAGTCAGTCACAGAGAAGGAATTACATTATACAGACGAGCAGTTTTGTGTGTGCTACCAAGTTAAATACGTCTGAGTCAAAGTTCTCGTCTCAAGTGTGAAAGAAAGAGAATGGAGAACAAGGACGAAGGAGAGAGGCAGCAAAGTGAATTATTGAATAGTGCAAAAGCACAAAGAGGGATTCTGATGTGAAAAAGACTGAGGGGAGGACATCCTTATGGCGTGCGGGTGAGAGGAGGAGCAAGGGAAAGGGGGACGGGCCTGACCTGTTTGAGTTGACAGACAATTATCAATAAGGACACGTTTTATCTGGCACTATGAGTTCACTTTTGTAGGATTTATCCACTTTTGACACATTTTTAAAGGCAGTTTGAAAAAAGGACGTTAAAAAAAAGCATGTTCTCGGCATTAACTTTAAGACCTTGTGTCAAACAAAGTAGGATCACCAATAGAAGCAAAAATAAAATAGGAGCGGGTCATCCTGATATTTCTCACTCTGTCCCCAATGTCACATTTTGATTCGCTGTATTCGGTATTTGGTTACATTTGCACGTACTGGTGAACATATGGAGAGAGTCCTTTCAGCAGCCTTGAATTAATTAACCTGATGGACTGACACGAGCAGAATTCTGATAACACGAGTAAAGAAGATTCATAACCGTATCCCTCACAGCGCTGGGGGGATTTTCAGAATATAATGACAAAAATATGCATAAATGTGGGTTCTGAAATCAACACGCGGGAGTCCAGCCCAGCAGTTGTTTGCTGACTGCAATGGAAAAATAAAGTCCATAATCGATCGATGTTAATCGTGAGCGAGACCCTGAGATACTTGAATTCTTCGTGTGGGCCAAGAATTCAATCCCAGCTGGGCAGGCAACCTTTTTTTTTTCTGCCAGAGTTCTGGACTCCACACAGCCAACTGGAAACCACGCGGGGAAAATGTAGAAAACACCATCGACTTATTCGATGCGTCTCATTCTTAAGTTTGGTTAAACGAGAACAGAATAATAAATACAACACTTCCAATCAAATGAGCGTGTCTCCTTAAACTAAACAATCATTTAGCCTTTAAAATGTGAGAATACGGAGAAATAAATCCTGTCACAATACCCCAGGTGACATCTTCAAATTGATTCTTTTGTCTAATAAACCGATATTCAACGAGCAACAATGTGAAGCGGGAAAAAGCAGCGAAACCCTCACAAACTGTAACCTGGAGACGTGCGACGTCTTTGCCTGACAAATGACAAACTTGTTGTTCGTTCGTTGACGCCATTTGATGAATCAACTAAATCTTTCAGGCACTAATTGAACTCATCGGATGCTAATCGTACCTTCCTTCCCCTTCTTTTGTTCCTTTTCATTTCCTTTGCAAAAAAACCCAACAAAACAAACACTCCAGGACACAAGCAGGGCCAACTGCCATTGTCACTCTCATCACTAGCACGTAAGCCCTTGTCCGACCCCAAGGACGAGTGCACTCAATAACTGTCCCTGTCCAGACGCGGTAAGCCTGTGCCACAATCCCTTAAACCCCTGAACTCTGACATGCTTCAAAGAGTTACATGAAGCCTCCCCCTTTGGGAGATTAAATTGAAACTCCCACTAAACTCCTGATTAATTGGATTTTTTTTTTTTTTTTTTAACTGACGATCTGCGGTGTTGTATATTGTCCCCACGCGGTGGTAAGTGATAACATCGGGGCGTAATGATGTGACGATGCTCCAGATCAGGATTTCTAGAAAGAGAAATGATATAAAGGCTTCACGTCTCTCAAGCAACTGCTCTCTCATGAGGTTTTTTCGCCTACCTTCCATTCTTCGCATTAAAAACGAATCATTAATTTTTTTTGCCATCGTTGTGCATAAAGTTTCAGACCCTATTTATTTCCTTTCAGCGACTACTTTTGTTTATTTATGAATTCAAGATAAATGTGTCAGCTCGGTTGCTTTTTCGCGAGGCGATAATCCGTCATTTCTTTCTATCTGCCGCCCGTGTCCTACATACAGTTCTGTATTTACCCTTCAACATTTCTTTATTTTCTCTTAGCTTTCAGATATCAAATTGAGGTCTCAGACAGACTTTTTTTTCTCACGTAGATTTATGTAGCGCTTTTATCATTTGCTTTAGTTGCTTATTTTGTCACACACACACATTTATCAATGCTATGACAGCGTCACTGGTTACGGAAATGTACGTTATGTTATCTCTCTACCTACATACTGTCCTTCCTTCTTCCCTTTCTTCCCGTCTGTCTGGCTGGGATCTAAGATGCCACATTGCACTTGTTTACTTTGACTGCACACCATTGCAATCCTCGAGGTGAGCCAGGATGCGAGGCACAATCCTCTCTGAAGTGGGAACTAGAAATAAGAACTCTGGAGTTTGTGTGATTTCTTGTATATTTGGATCCTTTGCTCCACTCAGGTCGGATCGTGCAGCGCTACGGTGAGCGCTGCGGTCGCACACCGTGTTGAACATTGGTTCCACTGTTTTCCAGCAGAGTAATTGAATCTCTGGCTTTGCTGACCTCTACCATCAGCATTGACTTATTTTGTCATTTGTATCCTGAATTGAGCTTTTCAGTGTTTTAAAAAAAAAAAAATTAATGACTGAAATTTAAATTACATCATCGCAAGTTTTCATGACGACCCGTACAGAGGGCACCTTTCGCTTTGTGGTTCACCGCCCAGTGTCGGTCCTCTAGTGTCATTTAGCCACAACTGGGAATGGAGCTCAGATCCCAGACCGATTCCTCAGAGAGCCAATGTGATGTTTGGCTTCAGTATCTGACCTCTTATCTTACCCTCTTTAATACCCTTTGTGTATGTCTCTTAGAAAATATATCTTTCAACCCTCTTTTGCATAAAATCCCATTAATTTCTTGAGCCTGTTAACACTTGATACATTTTGTGGGCATGAGATTCGAGACACATTCATCATATGATAGGCATATTTGTATTATCTGTCTTATTGGTGTGCAAGCCAAATTGTACTGGGAAGTGAGTGGAAATCTCTTTCTCTCTCTTTCTCATTTAAAATAATGCATCAAGTGTAGTTTGTGAGGCCCCAAAACAAATATAATATATTGAATGATCGATAGTGTGACAAAACTCTCCATTAAGATGACAGAAAATAAACCCTTACTGACTTTTTACTAACTTTCGGGAATACTGTCTGGAGGCAGTTATTTGACAAAGCAGTCAGTATCAAGGAAGCATCAGTGTTAAGAAGCCCTGAAGCTATCTATATAGGGGGAGAAGTCATTACCACAAGTTCCCATTTGAAATTAAATAAAGAGCAGTCCCACAGCAGGAGGGCCTCCTTGCCTTGAATCCCATCTTTGAGCTTGAGGCACCGCACATGCGCAGTGAGAGTGGAGCTGCGACATTGGAGGGCTACAGCAGACGGAGCTACGAGTTAAGGATGTCCGCTCAGGTGGTTGCGGTCGGCCCGACAGCGCTTTGTGGGTGGCTCGTGCGTCAATTAGTGAGGCTCTCGGCAAATTACAGACCAGCTTTTACTGCCACGATAGGACGTGGCGAGACAACTCCTGTATAAACTGTCCTTGCCCTTTCCCCCCAATTAAAGTCTATCGGTTCAGTGATTGTGGATTTATTCGCGTCTGAAATCGTAAAAACAATACATAAATACATACTGCGATACCACTAGAGAGAGTAAGTTGTGCCACTTCCAACAGTATGATGTGTGTGCGTCCAGGTTTGACTTTAAAACGTGCAGCGTTGCGGCAGTTGGCTTGCTTCAGTCGTTTCCACGGAGTAACAACACCGGGAATAATGTAGGAAAAAACGTTACACCGATTCATCCACCTCGACAGCTACCTGTGTCTTTCTCCTCCACAGGTGTGATGCAGCCAGGTGTGATGGCCAGACTGGTCGTAGAGAGGAGGCTGTGCGACCATCCTGTTACTTCTGAGCCCACTATTGGCACTAAAACGTTTTCCCTGGAGCACTTCGCCTTGAAACATCAGGATGGATGACACAATCTGGCAACACAAGGACTGCTGCTGACACGTGCAGGTAAGAGCAAAACTAGCTTCAAATATTGTCCTGGGTTGATTTAATGAATTTTTTTTTTTTTATATGTATCATTCTGTTGAGTTTAGGAGACTTTGGAGTGGAGTGATAGTTTGGTTTATCTCTTGAGTGAACTGAGAAGACTTGAAATAATATTTCTTATATTAATTTCTGTTTGTTCTTCGTTTTAACTGCTGTATGCAGGAGTCCAAATCTCCTTTGTGTGGTATTTGTGCATCGCTGGGATGTACAGTATAATGAGTATTTGCAGGTTGTTCTGTTGGTTGAACAAATTGCTGGGATTGAAGTGAACAAAAAAAAGAAACACACTCTTTGTATGGGTTTGACGCTGCTGTGAACACATTTGTCACCGAACAGTGGGTCGTTTGGCTTGAATGGCTTCCTGAACCAGGCTTGGGCATATCTAGTGATACAGGCGTTTGAAACAAGTCTAGCAATAATGTTTTAATTATGTGTGTAGCATTGACAGTGAATGTGTTGCAGTCATGTTCTATGCAAAAAGAGAAAAAGCCAAAGCATATTAGTTGTATATGTACAAGAAGACGGGGGGGTTGGCTCCATCTAATTATGCAGTAGAACCCAAAAGGGCCAAAACGTCAGGGAAAACACTTTGGATGATTCAAACCAAGAAAGTTTGACTAATTGGATAATCAAATAAAGCTGGAGCAAGTGAAGGAGTTGGGGGGAAGCTAAGAAGGAGGTAATAATAAAAGAGTCGAGGATGAGCAAGAGAGAGCACGATAGCTCGGAAGGAAATGAAAATATGTAATCCAGCCGCACGCAAATTGGGGAGGGGGGGGGGGGGGGGGATCAAATCGATGAAAGGAACACATTCCTAACCAAGACATATTAAGTCTCTTCGACCAGTTCAGAGGGTCACGGTGCAGGGCCTCAGACCTCTGAATATGCCTGACACACTCCACATGTCAACAAGCAGTACATGGTAATCACCAACACAGCCACGCAAGGCCTTGCTTCAGAAGAAGTCAATATCTGTCAGCAGTAAGCATCCACAGCCTGGAGTTGTGTTCTGGCCCCCCTACAGCAGACCTGTCAGTATGCCTCAGGCATTGCATCATTAGTATAACCCCATGTCAGCACCAGCTCGTGTTGTAGCCCGGTGCCCACTCTTTTTGTTCACAAAGAGAACTGAATGAAGTCTTTGTGCAAATCCATATCTTCATTTACCTGCAAGTGATAGATTGGACATGAAAGTTGCCTCGCATTGTGTAATATGTAAAAGAGGCTGACATATCGACACGTGTTGCATCCAGACACTCGGATCGATTGTCCTGCCAAGAGGCTGCACTCGTCTTCCAGCAGAACTGGCCTTGCTTGTTTATGTAAAAACTGGAAATCCCCCAAAATGATAAAACTTGTATTTTTAACATTTAGCAATGAGGTCTAAAGTTGCAGGAAATCTAGATAGCAATAAACCATGTTATCTCTTAATTGTAAACAATGTACATACTATCTACCATTAATAAGCATCAAATTAAATTCCCAAGTAATAATGATGTTACTGTTTATCTCTAAAAACAGGCACCCGTTGTCTTCATGCAACTAAATTCACTTTTGAAGCTCAAGATTTCCTGTATAACAAATATGCAACTAAAAAGAATGAATTAGTTTGGCCGACCATCGTCAACGAAGACTGGAGATAAAAATGTTCATACAAAAAATATATTAAAAAGTATTAGAATAGGATAAGGCTGTTTTGATCTGTTGAATTATCTTTGTAATTAGACTTTCACCTGGAGGATAATACAGCAAACGGCAATAAACTGCGATTGCCTTGTTTTTTGCTTCTGCTTTGTAGAGTTATCTGTCTTCCCCCCGATCCTCTGTAGTTGTACTTTATCACTCATCTGGAACATATCCAATGATTTACTTAGAGGCTGCATCACTTTTAATGATGGGGGACACTGATTTGACAGTTTTTTGTCTTAGCTGCATTGAGGTCGATGGTACTGAGGTTCCTAAATTAATCAAAAGAAAACAAAAATCAAGATTTTGAATAAGCAAAGTGAAGGACAAGGACTGAGACCTTCTAAAAAGCTCACGTGTTTATTGTGCAAAACAATACACGGTGTTTTGCATTGCACTAGTGTGAAGACGAGAGCCCCGAGGAAGTCCGGTCATGTTTTATCCATGATTCATGCTCAGTGTGAAGGCTAGGCAGCAACTGTGTCCTCCGGGGAGTCTCTTACTTCTTTCTCTGTCTTTACTGAGAGAGACGATGTATGGCCGTTGTCACTGGTGTCAGATTCAATGCTTGTTAGAGCTCCGTAATGAAAGAACACCAACAGTTCACTGCATACGTTTATAGTTCAAACACGGCACCAGCCACAGGATGATAATTCATTTTGGTTTTCCCTGGATGTTGTTTCGTTAGGAAAGTAACATCTGATTTATCTGTGAAATGGGCAGCGGACTGTTCAGTATTCAAGTAAAAAGTTGGATTTACACCGACCTGGCAGAGATGGCAACAGAACCTGGGCTGATGATTCAAATCTTAAATCCGACAGTTTGGTTCCTCAACAGGTGTGCTTACAAAAACGGTATATTATAATTAAGAAGCCATTAATAGCTGTATAGCTCAAGATCGTCAGCAGAGTACCAATCAGGAAGTTAGCGTTGACAGACAGGCAGGCCATCCAATTATTTCCTCCGGCCTGACTCTTTCGATTGGACAAGGTTTTAACAAGTCCTGCCACGGCCACAGATGACATTTTTAAAACATTTTTTATGTCAGAGCATTCAATGTATTCCTTGCTATCGGTATGTTTCAAGGATTTCAAGTAATATAACAGGAAGTGTTTCTGAATAGAATCACCTACTCAACCTTTACATTTTAAAAGACCGTTGGACCAGCTGGGTGGCATTTCTGTCTTCGGATCTCTATCTACCCTGGGCAGAGCTAAAAGCCTAAAGCCTGATGGCCGTGAGTATGAAGGACCTCCTGACCCATTCTGTCCTGCAGCTGGGATGATGAGCCTCACACTGCTGCTAGTTTTCTGTAAATGAATTAACATTAATGTATTGGAGAAGATGCAAGCAAGTCTAAACTTCCTCTGTACTCCCTGTAATTAGTAAAGCTGAAGGCTGCTGTCAGGCATTGAATCCTTTCTCCTTCCAAATCTCCATTCATCTTTTAACTTGTGCTTTCAGTGCCTTTTTTCCTATTCAAGCTGAATGAGATGGGCCCTGTGTTTTTTGAGCAACATGCAATGAAGTGCACCAGAGCCAAACACTTGCAAAGGGTTACGAATGAGTTCTCGCGTGTTTCAGTGGAGACCTCCATCACACAGAGGAGGGTGCGAAAGCTGTGAATGCAGTTGCTATGGCCTGAAGTGCACCGTGGTGTGTATGTATACGGAGATTGCTGGCTACAGTCAGTTTTCTATCTTCAGGGAAACTCACTCCATCATGGTTTTCACGAGAATGTCACTGTAAAAGCATCGTTATAGATATTTTTAAAAGTTTCTTCTTAGTAGGAGGGAGTCTTTGATGGATCCAGAGTCTTTCTGCAGCCTCTGGGCTTAATGCAGCTGCTGCACTTCATCGATAAAATAAAAATACTTCCAAGAGTTCCGATTTTTCAACTGTGACACCCCGTCTGCTTAATAAACTACAAATCCTGACGCAGATTTACTGTGAATGCGTCTCGTGCCTTGACAGCGGCTTACACCTGCCTCGGCATCTGCGGTGGAATCAGAAAGGATCCAAGGTGTAGTCGACTAAGTCTCCGCATGCAGTTTTTCAACACGTTGCAACTGTTAACAGGTTCAACTGCAGAGAACAAATCCATATTTCTTATTTGTGGTTTTCTGTGTGACAGCCACGCACATGCTAAGCCCTTATCCCTTATGTTCGAGGGTGTTTGCCTTTTAGTGGGGAGCCCGTTTTGTCGTCTTGGAAGGCGAGTGTCTATAAAACAGCCTTCACCCTCCTTGACTGCTCTCCATAAGTTTTAGGAGGCTTTTTTTCCTTCATAATGGTCTGTGCACGCTAATACAAACCCTGATTTACAGGCAGAATATAAACTTGCAGAGCAGCGTGAATGGATTTATCTAGTGAAAAGCCGCAGTGGTAACCGTGGGGACCGTATCACCCCCCCCAGTACCACGAAGCCTGCCACCACTTACGTGAAGTCTTCATTCATTGGTTGCAGATACAGCTAAAACATTTTTTTTTCAGAATGACATTTGCAGTAAGGCAGGCAAATGACAAAGTATTCTCTGCTGTGTGTCATGGAGTGTTTTGTCTTGAAGGCAGACTGAATCATTATCTGTGCAATTACGCAACTTAATTACAACTGCTCGGGGCGAGCCCTGCATCTCTACTGTCCATCTGTCAGCCATCCTTGAACTCCATCCGTCGTTTTTTTGTCCCCTTTTTTTTTTTTTGGTTCTTAAATCCAAGGATGAAGCTGAGATTTGAAGACAGCTGAGGGCTGTCATCCGTCTGTCGTCCCTTTTATCCTGATATTGCAGAGACATCGATTGTCTTGCTTTTCAGTCTTTGAACACAAGCTTTTTTCAAAGTTGAGGGATGATTCTTTGCTTAGGACACATGAAACCTCTGCCTCTTTGAAAAGCGCTCAATCTTTATCGAGTCTCGGCAGTGTCAGACGCCAGCGTTTGAAGGAAAAATGGGGAGTTCTTCATCGTGAATTTGACAAGCCCCGTCTTGCATGAGTGCAGCAATGTTGTTGGGCTGGTGAAATAAAGTGGCTAAATTGGTAACATGTTTAGAATCGGTCTCTGTTGCCATGAGCTGTTCCAAAAATAGAAGTGATTCCTCGTCTGTCGTCTGCACAATTAATCGAATAGAAATCTGGAGTTTGGCTTCCTACGGTGAAATAACGTGGTCGACTGTGATATTCACATTTAGGATGCGTGCTCTACTCACAGAAAATTTCCGCTGCATATCAAATCAAGCAGTTCCTAAACGAACAGCCAGCCACCATCGAGATGTTTCGGCTTAACTTTTGAGGAGCTGTCATAACAGCAGCCTGTGGAAAAACTTCCCTCAACGTGGAGGCTGCAGTCCAGAGGGACTGACTAATCGTGATCTCAATGTTAATAAAACTAATCTTGCTTGTGATTTTAGTCATAATCGTGCAGCCTTAGCCTGTGGTTATTTGGGCAAATATTGCATTAAAATAATGGAAAAACATCTATGTTAGAGTATATATGTAGTATTTTTAAAACAGGGTATGCTGTATGTATCATGTCACTGTTTTGGGAATTTTCTGGCATTCTTTTAGTATATATCGAAACCGTTTCATGAAGCCCCAGATGACAAATGTTTTATTTTGGCCAATAATCTTTGCTCCATAGATGACCTAAACACCAGTTATCAAAATAGTTGCCAATTAATTTTCTATCAATAGACTAAACCAGTAGGTTGTTTCAGCTCCAGTTTCAGCTTTGTTTTCTAATTGCTCTGGAAGGTCTTCAGGTATTGTCAGTAAGCAAACGACTGGCTTTATTTATCTATTTATGAATTTATTTATTAATCTGTTGCCTCGTTTATTTGCTTGGCCCGTATCGAGGCCACTGAGGGTCACAGAGATACTGAGATGCACTAGATGATTATGTGCCGATGGTGAACATTGCTTCCATCTAAGATACAGACATTTGCAGTCATTTAAGTTTATTCTTAAATTACTGTTGACTCCCAACTGTTGTTCTGTTGCTGTGAGAGCCTTCACTTGAAAATCAATTGAAAATGCACATTTTTAGCAGTTTCACTGCCCCATTACTCTCACATGAGTATGACTAAATACGATTCACATTTTTTGGCAGTCGTCCTGCTTTTTTTTTTTTAACAATTGTTCAAACGCGTCGCCTGATAATTTCCGTATTAGTGGGATGCGCAGTTGGACAAAATATCCCATTTGGTGCAGGAAATTGATTCGGTCTAATTGATTAATGCTGATTTACGATGAATAGAGTTCTCCGAAGCTGCACTGCAGTTCTATACTGGGGGACATCAAATGGATGCATGCACACTGACATTATTCATGAAGCTGCGAAATGAAACCATGATGAATGACTGGACTGCTCGCATATGCAAACACACACACACACACACACACACAAACACACACTCATACATAAAAAGACAAGCATCCGAGATTGCACACACCCCAGCAGACACACACACACACACACACACACACACACTGCGAACACAGGCTGCTTTGAAGCCAGTTCAGTGAGTCCGAGTCAGAATGACTGTCAGTCTAATCAGCAGTCAACACAAGCTCAAGACCCATCAAGAGTCAGACAAGAGATCAGTCATTTTTTTTGGTACTCACTTTTAATTAGCTGTGTTTATTCTCACTCTCCTGTATTTGGGTGTATTTTTTTAACATATCCTTTACCGCAGATAACATATTAACGTCATGAAATACAGGTGAGGTAATAAACTGTGAGACGGCACTGAGAGGTTTATTTTCACTCCAGCTCCATTCTAGTCCACGACCCCGTACTGCAGTGCAGCTCACAGCTATTTAGACGGAGCCGAGATAGAGAAAGAGAGAGAGAGAGAGAGAGAGAGAGGGTAAAAGAAATTAAGCGAGGATAAACAGGAGGTTTGGGGCCACGGGATGGTAAGTTAATTTCGACTGTAATGATTGAGCCTAGGGCTGGATGGTCTTGATGAAAATGCTCTTGTCCATTTGCTCAAGTCAGGCATTTTGCCAGCACACAAACATGAACAAGGCAGTATGTGTGTGCTTGGTGTGTGTCGTCATGTTGTGCCCCTGTGAGTGTGTGTCTATAGGTGCATGAGCCGCGGTGTGTCTCTGCCATGTGTTTACCCGGTGTTATGAGCTGTAACCTTGGCCCTGCCTCCATACTCCGAACATGCTCCTCCACCCACACAGTTCTGCTGGTCGGATCTGGAATGAACCATCGCTGCCTCCCACCCAGCAGCCTTTCACAAGTAGTTCTGAAGCGTGCGTGTTTGTTGAAATGCAGCAATCAAAAATCAATTTCTTGATCTGCCCAAAATGTTGGTCCAGCACGGGAAGCAATCAAGTGGTTTTCTCCCCTGACGCACCCTTTCTACCCCTAGAAAGTTAAAGCACAGTTGGAACTGCAGTCGTTTCATTCTACGTTTCTGTGTCTCTCACTGTTGCAGCTGCCGACTAGCTCACTGTTTTGTGCTCACCTACTTTACACGGTGGTTTTTGCCTAAAAGCCTATGCAAATTAATTAAATTTGCCAGAATTCATGAATGTATTACAGAAAAATTGCTTTTAATATGCAAAAACTACATCTAATATACACACTCAAACCATGGGTATATATATTTTTCCTTTAAAATGAGACAAACCAGGTCTTACAATTGAAATCAAACAAGCAAAAGATGCAGTAATAATAAAGATGTCGTGTATGTAGGTCATCACTGTCTAGCTCACACAAAATGTATCTGTCCACTCTTCACACCCCTCACAAGGGGTGTTAATATTTCATTGCAAGCAACATCATAAATGATGGATTTCACCTGATTAGGCATTTTCATTGTTTTATGGACTCAAAGTATTTCTGTATCTCTCTCACACTGTTGCTAGGTTTCCTCAGTCCTACTTAAAATGCAAGAGCTAAGTTCCAGGTAAACAAAAAAAAAAAAAATCCAATCATCATGCTTCATAGTTGTGACTGCAGTTAACATGAAACCCGTCTAAATAGTCTAAATCTAGCAAGTTTACCGGGACCTGCGTGACCTCTAGTCCTCGGAGCTTTTGCTGACCATGTGGTTTCTGTATCTCCCACTGCTGATGAACAGCAAGAGCACAATTCAGCAACAAAATACTGAATACTGAAGGTTGTGAGCATGCGGCGTCCATGCTTCTCTGTCATCCTGAGACACATAACATGCAATAACACAAGCACATTCTGAATTTCAACATTACATTTGTATTCATTGTCAATAAGAGCTGGAATTTAAAGGACGTGGTCGTCCTAATGGATGTCATGAGGTACCTCTTCCCCAAAGGCACGCGTCCTCATAGTGAGTGTTCACCATAGACTTCAAAGTGTTTGCGACAGTATTTGCCAATAAACAACTCAGTCTCTTTCCGTTCTCTCCAAGGACTGAAGTAGTGAGCAGCACATGCATAGATGAATGTTATCCCTTAGCAAACAAATCAATAAAACTCATTTCCTTTTGGTCAGTTGTTAATTAAATGCCGGTTTTCCTTCAATTAAAAACTGACTAAAGTTCAGTGTATGGCATATAATCATATTCTTCCCCCCCAGCCCCCCCGCGCGCCCCCGTGGGCAATTGCAAATACCTAGGGATGATAGCTAATTCAAAATAATTTTCTGATTTGTATCTGCAAATTGCTGCTGCCCTTGTGGTATCATCAAAGCTGGGTAAGCTTTATCAGCCCCCTCACCTGGTAAATGATTTTAATGTTGATGGGTTAGATTACCCAGAGAGCAAGGCTTGCCAGTATGCTAAAGGTCATTCCGTATTATATAAAGGTTAGGCCTGACAATTATGCAGAATAGAAATGTGGTCTGAAATCCGAGCATAAGGTATATGTACTTTAAATACAGCAGCCATGCTACTATATCAGGACAAAGTGTTTTCATTACTGTGATATTTCTCAAAGGGATAATGAAATGTCACAGTGGATCCATGACTTGCATTACCTTTCAGTTTTAAAAATCTTCTCTCTTCCATGAACGGCAAGGTCCTCTCTCTTTCCGAAGCTGTTGTGCTGCACGATGCACTATATTACTTGAAACCGATATCTGACCAACCAAAACTCCCTTGGCTCTGACCCGAAGAGTAATGCATTGGATACCGGCCTTGGTGAAGGCGGCCATCAGCCGGGATCATCCGTGATTGGAGGGGCAGGTGTGGAAAGAAGGGGAGGGGGGGGAGGAAGTGGACTGGCCATGGATCAAACTGTGGCGCAGGGATGTTGCTCAATGGGCCGCAGTCACAGTGAGATATAAAGCTTTTGACGGATCTCTTGAAAATGCACTGCTGCACCGAGCTGGAAACCATGCAAGTTCTCTTGAGCGACTCATCAGAATTCCCAATCGTCAACATGCTCTTTCCTGCTGCCCGCATCCAAATGTGTATGCTTACACGTGCCTGTCATATTGAGACAGACATGCTCACACATATCTTCGCTGTTATGCATCCACCCACTAACACACACACACACACACACACACACACAACCTCCACAGTTGTAGTCAGAAATAAATCAGTTTCGCTGTCGCTAAGCACGCCTGAAGCAGTCTACAGGACTTGCTCTGTACTGTCTAACACCCAGACTATTTGCATTTTCTCTCCCCAGCTTTATTTATTCACTTTTTTTCCCCAGACAGTGCTGTGTCTTTATGTTGGACCCAAATAACCTGTAACAAAACACTGAACATGCATTTTAGTTGAGCAGTTAAACACATTAATACAGATTTATTGGAGTCGGTGCTATCGCTTAGTTGGTGAATATTTCAGTAAATGTAAACGACTACAAAACGAAACAAATCCTTTAGTCAGCTAATGGGCTTATGCAACACGATTGAAATGGTCTCTCAATATCAGGGTAATACAATGTCGGTATAAGTGTTTCAAATATACTAATATGCTGAGGTGAAAGGCCTCATTGTCACTCGATCCTTAATTCGTCCGAGAAAATTAATCCGTACGAGAATGGAAGAATTATTCAGAGGCTTTAATTAAACAGAGGTTAAGGTTACTTTCAGAACTCCTTCAGCCAAACCAGAGCACTCCGTTTAACATGGTTGCTCAGCAAAAACATGCATGCATATTTTTATTGTTAGATGCGTGTCCTACTGAGGGAGACAAAAAAATAACACACCACACTTGAAACATCCCATCTATCCCCTTTCCTGACGAGAACTTGTGGGTGTGTGATAATGACTATCGGTAACAAAGATGGGAGTGTTGGTACAAAACCTGTTCCAGACTGAAACCTGCCTTGTGTTAAAGTCTATTTCTAAATAATATAAAATATTCATGACTAAATATGCAACCTCAAAGTAAAAATGTGGGAGAAAAACATCCTTAATCCAAAACTTAACTGCATCATTGGGACTGTAGGTGTTGTCTTCTCTTATTTGACTGACAGAGGCTATTACATGTCATCACATTTTGATTCAGATGTTGTCGAATCAGAGCATCATGTCTTTCCAACGGAGCCCCGCCTCCTTCAAACCGGTGAGAAGAACAACAAACAAAGAAATCTGGCATGTGGCTGCTGTAACTTTGGCAGAAGACTTTGTGTCGATGAAGGATTGTGTCATCCTATCACACAGAAGCTGAATGAGAGAGAAAAAACTTAAATAAAGGAGGTGTAATGGTGTGAATGTGAAGGTTTATCAGTCATCCAGGCAGTGTTTTATGATATAATGAACAAAGATTAGAACGCTCTAGAAAAGTATCACCTTTTATATTTTGTTGCTGCAACTGTGAGGTAAAATACTTAAAGTGTTACTATGTGAAAGACGACTTAATTTACATTCCCTGTAAATGTATCAATATAGAGTTGAGCTTAATTTTATTCACCATCATCTCCATTCTATTTCATTTGATCATATATACAAATAAAACAGTTTGTTTTTAGTTGCTCTTCCACATTGGCAGCTTTATAGACCTGCTTATCTATTGGTATAAAAAAAAGAAAACTTCGCCTGTAAAGTTACCTGATTTACATGCAGTGTATTTTTATCTGCACTTTGATTTATTTTTTTCCCTCATAAAGGAAATTATGCCTGAGCTAGGTAAGTCCGTCAGGAAATTTGCCTGAAAACAAACGTTTCTATCTTGGGAATGATCAGTGCCACTGGCTTTTCCTCTCCAAACACGACGGCCTGAGTGTGGTCCTGTCAGTACCACCGTCACTGTCCTGGAAACCATCGACAAGAATGCCAGGGATTCATGCTGGTCCTCCATAATGTTCGGCAGCCTGTCCTCTGCTGTGGAGATGGCGTGAGTGTGGAGCACATGGCCCACTGTTTTCATGCCAGATGCAACAGTGCAACTCCTGTTCTGCATTTGGAGCGGCACCGTAGATTGCTCTAGTTCGGTTCCAGAAGGAAATGATGCACCAGCAGGCAAACAGACAAATTATTACCACCTTCAAACGCTCGTACGCACAAACAGTGACACTCATTGCTTGGGATGGATACAGAAATCGCCGGGGATAAGAGCCTTTGCAAGTGCTCACAAAGGATATTGTCCTCAGGATTCACACCACATTAACATTGATGATAGCATTCAACGCTCCAGCTCTTAACACTTTCATTGAGGTACACAGGATATACACCATGTTAAACCATGATAAAATATTCTGCTGTGTGCTCGATCCAGGTTTGCATTAGGATCAGCAGGCCTGGGATGAATTTGCCATTATTTCTTACAGCATGTTGAGCCCCATGTATGACGCCACAGTGCTCATTGAAACAGCTTGCAGTCGAGTGACTGTTTGAGAAGTACATTGAAGACTCGTACACGCCGCCAGACATGGAGGACATTTAAGCTCCCAAGCAGAAAAAAAAACAGGAGGACCAGTGTAGGTTTTGCAGTTGAACGTGAGATGATTCGAATGAAGATGCAACATGTAATTAAAGTAATACGGCAACAATTATGTTGTCTCATAAATCCCCTCTGTAATTTTCTCATTTCAAAGAGAGGAGAGGTTATGGCGCAGTGCTGCAGCAATTTCAACCCGGCATTCCCGGTTTTCATCCATCATGCACAAACCCGGGAACATGCACTTCTGGGTGATGAAGATCAGTTCTGCAGCAAGGCATGTAAGGCGAATGGATCATATAAATCGATTGTTACTGCCACTAAAGTCGAGGGAGAGGGGGGCAACTGGTCCAGTGTGCACTTGTACACAGCTGCAGTTGATTTTGGGTGGAGACACTTAACTGAGCTTGAGAATACAGCATGTATAGGTTAGTGATGATTAACCTGCTTTTAATTGCACATATGCAACAGAATGCATGAAATGTGCAATTAAATAATATTGTCATTGTAAATTATGTATTCACCACATTACTGCTGCTCAGACATTTCTGTTAATGAGAAGAGAGAATGAGAACTGGGTCCAAAAATATTACAAAGTTGTCAATGAAGGAGGATTCTGCCACCTGGCCAGACATCTCGCTGTGTGGGAGGGCGATGCTGATGGCAGAGTTCTCGGAAATGAACCTCAAGTGATTTTGCAACAAACCGCAAAACTCCTACACCATCAAATTTTGACTGGTGAGAACCCAGCATTCACTCATTACTCATGATCATTTTCATTTGAATTATTTCCACAAAGTAACAATAACAAAAGGGATTTAACCACGAAAAGGACTTACAACCTGAGGTTCAACTGGCTACCAAACCTGCACGATAACAAAAGAAATTGGCTTAGATGTCAGTGAATAAGATGATAAAAAATGAGTTCAACGGTTTGGTATGCTTCATAATAGAGGGCTTAAAGTTAGATGCAATTATTAATGTACCCTGTATTGGATAAAATGTACAAGAACTGTCCACCATTTCTTTTTAAAGAATGTTCGGGTTTCAGTGCAGATTTTAAATGAAAAGACTCTCTGAATGTGCTTATGTATAGTAATTGGAAATTTCTGACTTTGGCGATTCCGAGTGGTATTATTAAGGAGGGCTCACTCTAACAGCAAAGCAATCAGTCAGAGAAACAGCAATTGACTGTGAATGGCTGAAAAGAACATACGAAAGAACCCAAGAAATCAAAGCAAAAGGGAAATTCACTTTGCATCTATATGCGGCTGGCTTATTATTTTTGGAACGATGCTTGAAAACAAGCACCACGGGATGCTGTGCCTCAGCGCCATGCAGATCACATAGCCAACTGATCAGATTCAGTTCATATTACAATTCATTTTTCAGCCTAATTATGTATATTGTGACATTATTGTACTGTAAAAAGGCATGCGATGCCATTTCACTACTTCCCTTTGTGGCCACTGGCATGTAGGGCAGCAACACAGCATCTTCCCTGCCTGTCTGCTTAGGATGAACTTTCGGATGGTACCCCAGATCTGCTTCAGGGCTCAGTTCTCTCTCCACCCATGTGTCCAATCCATCCCCACTGCCATCTCGTGATCAGGATGTTTATGCTCTCTTGATTGGACCAAGAGAATCCAGTAGGCGATGGTGACAGGCCAGCAGGTACGCAGGGGTTTTGTGAGGCTCCTTGTGTGTTCATAGCTTGGAGAGGTCACTCTGTCATTCTCCAGCGTGCTGGGATGTGTAGCAGCGCAGAAAGAGCACAGCTCTGGCACAGTTGGCTTGGTGCTGATGCTGTCTGGTGGGACGCATCATTCAGCAGTCTGTTTTTTTTTTTTTTTTTTTTTTTTGCCTGGCTCTGTTAGTGATGTCTAGGTCTGACACCTTCTAGTTGGTTGATGTGCTGTTGATATGATATGGGGGTGCGTTCAAGGTCATCACTTCCATTTCGTTGCATAACGTGTGTGTATTGCAGTTCATGAACCTGTACTAACAGACATAATTAGTACTCAAATAGACATTTCATTTTAATATTTTCTGAGATTTAAGTGGTGTATTTATAAAGGTTTTCTTCTTGTAAATGTACAACTTCTATCTAAAAAGGTTTTTTCTGAATATTGCCCACCAGCCCCCGGCTCTGTTTTTTTTTTTACAAAAGCCCTTATACGCTGTCTCGGTTTTCTTAGAAAAACTCAACAGTCAAGAGTCTTGCACTCAATCAAATTGACCAGTTTCCACTGGAATTTGGGAAAGACTGGGATGAAATATTTGCCTCGGCTTAAACTGAGTATTTCATGTCCTCGGTCTTATCTCTCCGTTCCAATTCTGCACACGTAAAGGCAGCACTTGCAAAGTTTGTGAAACAGTATGGAAAGGATGGGATGTTTGCCTTCCTATCAGGCAGGTAGCACAAAGGCTTTGAGGGATTTAGAGGTACCGTGGGGAAGATGAGGAATAAAGATAAAACACCAGTGTGATCTGAACATTGGATTAGAGAGGAATACTATATGAATTAGACATAATTTTAGATAGGTAATGGGGTTTTGTGAGAATATATATAATATGTGGTTGGAGATGACACAATCTTTGCTGAAGTTTGCTAATTTATATATTTTATGCCTGAGCTTGTATTACTTAGTCGGATTCTAAGTCATGATCAAGGCTCTTAATAATAAAAAATCATGAAATTCTTTGTTTCTTGACATTCTCAACATTTTTTCCTCATGCCAATGGATTGCTTAAACGTGAGGTCTAACTAAGAGTCTTCCCGTGAATTACTTCCCAGAAAATGTAGAATTATCCATCCGTCTTCTTACATTACTTGTCACACACATTATTTGTGGCGAATTCAAAATGATGTGTCTCACATGTGACTCGTCAACAGTCGCAGTCTCGGCCTTTTCATGCCAACGGTGTTGGCATCGTTGAGTGTTACCTTTCAAAATGACGAAGGAAATGCTCCTGCAATTTTCTCTTTTCAAATCTGCAAATGCAGGAACTACAGAAAGGCAAATGTTTCTGTAGTCCCCAGTGTAATTTATGCTTGTTAGTGGTATAAATTGTATGCAGTGCCCCGAGGAACGTCACCGGGGGAAAAAAAGAAAAGAAAGGTGTTTACTTCAAGTAAGGATCCAATTTGGCTTTGAAGAAAAAATGGACAAAATAACCAGTGTGAGGGATGGTCACACGCTTTGATTCCTCTACAGGATAATGAAACACGTGTTTTACCACACATGCTGGCTTCATTAGGGTTGAGGCAAAACATTGCACACACAGATCTTAGATTCCAGTCAGTCAAACAGAACTGCAGTAGGCGTGTGCTACCTTAAAACATTTCTTCAAAGCGAGACTGAAGAGCTTACCAACCTACAATTTCAGAGTTCAAAACATTTAAAGGTATATTCTTTCTTGACAGGTTGACAATCGCATTCATAAGCATTGCCAGTTTTATTTGCTTTTTGCTACGTTGCCAACATGAACGCAGATAAATAAACGTCTAGCATATATAGAAAAAACACTGTTAACACAGAGATCACACACATGCTAATCGTGCCGTGTTGATTGAGTTAGACGGCAGGATAAACCGTTTAACCAGCCTAATCCAGCATAGCAATATTTCTGATGGCATATAATTGTGCTATCTTACTTGGGGATCATTTTGAGTTCATCCCTCGCACACTGTTTACCCACCAACATCACTGCTGGCTATCTCTGCAACTGCACAGTCAGGTTTTATCCACCCAGTCAAATTAATCCTCAGGAACAGCTTTGAATTTACCTCATCACGGCTGGATTTGGCACACGCACATAAGAAAAATGTCATTCAGAGGGAAATAGCAGACTCCTGTTGGCAGTAATTTGGAGACAAAAGACACATTAGCTCCCCATATGGTTTTCCCTTCATTTCCCAACAGTCTCATCCCATCCATATGGTTTTACACGGTGTGAATGACTGTGAAGTAGACTTCACAGTAGACTCTTCTGCCTAATAATAGCAATAATGTATATTGCCTGATTCATTTTCGATACCCCTCAAACCACTTGATTACCCTCGTGTCAGTCCAACGTACTTGAGTGTGCTTCAGTTACAAACTGGATGAGTCTATTGCATAATAATTGACATCATTATATAAACTACCTTCCCCTCACTTGCTTTACTCACAGAAGCAAACATCCCCGTTCAGTTTGACATAACAGCTTACACAACCTTTCTTTCTCCACCTCAAATGGCTCCATCTCGATCTCCACCACGGTACCCAGACGCCCCGCCGGCCTCCGCTCTTCCGAGGTCTGGTGCCGCTTAATGCTTCAAATGTGTCCTCGCCCCACGCAGTCATTTCAGTCCGGTGATCTTCTTCTACAGCGTTTGTGTGTTTTATTGATTGCTTTCGAGTGTACTGCCACCCAATGGCCCCTGATGTTTTCAGTAATGAGTTGTAACTTCCTCTCTTTTTGGGAGTGTTTTCAGTTCAGTCCTTGTTCTTTCCTTGACCTTCGCTATGGTTACAGTACAATAGAAGATCTAGATGTGATTCACTCTCAACGCTCTCATAGTCTCGTAGCTACACAGTAGGGCTGGGCGATTAATGACATTTGATTATTTTAATGAGGATTTCCACTTCCAATGTCTATGAAACAAAATAAAATAATTATTTTGCCGCACTTTTTGTTTCTTAGTGAATCTCTAATTTTTTGGGGGGGCAGTGCACCCCTTTCCTTTTATACACGTAGGCTTTCGCCCCACTTGGCATGTCAGGGATGGATGCACCTCCATAGCTGACTGGCCTTTTCCTCTGTGTTTGAGTTCGACAGCATTCCTCATCGAGACCTCAACACTTCCTTATTTATATAGCGCTTTTATCCAAAGCGCTTTACACATTCACACACCGACGGGAGTCAACCACGCAGGGCGAGAGTCAGGAGCAATTAGGGTGAGGTGTCTTGTTCAGGGACACCAGGCACTCGGCTAGGAGGAGCTGGGGATCGAACCGGCAATCTTGCGGTTGCCAGCCAACCCGCTCTACCTCCTGAGCTAAACCCTAGGGCCGTGGTTTTGTGCTCACTGGCGGTCTGTGGCGGTTTTGGGAACATGGAGCGCATCTCGTTCATGTTTGTACGTCATCACCATTTATATCTATACAGCCAATATGTTTATGATTATAAATAGAATAGCATAGAATAGCATAGAAAAATCAGTTAATTGTCATTAAATGAATGTCATAAGGTGACTAAAGAAGTCAATGAAATGGCTGGTAATATCTGTTAAAAATGTAGAAGGGCATGTCGTTTTATTAAACGGAAACACTGTGTGTGTGTGTGTGTGTTGTGTGTGTGTGTGTGTGTCTCTCTCTCGATGCATTGCTAACCACTTCAATGAGATGGGAGCTGAGCACATTTGTTAATGACGATGACTTTCTTGTCACACTTTTCAGACTGCCGAGGCCTTAGCTTACTGATGCTCATTTTATCTAATTACATTTATCAAACAACAAAAGGCCAGATGAGAGCCACACTAATTACATTAGAGCTGGAGGAAGATTGGCACATGTGATGAAGTGATTTGGCCACTCCCCGCCCTGCCCGCCGTGCTCAATAACTTCAAGCCCATCCCAGTTGTTTATGAGATCCAGCTGTCATCCGGACATTACTCACTTAAGACGCTGCTTTGGTCTGTATGTTAGAGACCTTTACCAAAGCGGGGCAGCAGGAAACCAGTAAGGACGTTATTGAGTGATTCAATCAAATTAGACAAAGATCTGATAAAAAAAAAGGTCAACATACAAAGTCTGTGAATTGAATATTAATGCATCGTCTTTACACATTTTCACACTGCAAACGCAGACTGCAGGAAACTAGCTTTGTCATTTCATACGGCATATTTGACTTGTTTTCCGTGCTATTTAAATCGCCTTACGGCATTCTCATCATCGCTCAAATACCATACTGTTTACATTGTGCAGCACTATATATTTTGCTCCAGATGCTCGGCACGCTGAGCCCCAGGAGTACCAGGCAGCTCAAGCGGGTCCCAGAAAGCAAATCCAGCATCTCTTTGTGGCCGTCAGGTTTTTTTTTCTCCCTCCCAGTAGACAGAATGTCGCTCTTACTACTGTACAAGCTTTCAACACGTCTCAGAATCTTCTGTTGACACAAAAGGGTGTGTGTGTGTGTGTGTGTGTGTGTTTGTGTGAGCTGAGGGGGTACAGACAGGAACCTACGAGTTTGCAGCTGTCACAATGAGATGTCAATATTTATGATGCTTTGTTTGCTATCTGGTACGTGTGAGCTCTTTCTCTTTCAGACATCTGCTTCAGATATTTGCACATTCACACACTTGAACAGTATGAATAGAAACTAGAAAAGCAAATAATATAATCAAATTATCTCATGACAGTGAGTGTCCTATCCATGTACAGGTAAACGATGTCTCTGGAAGAGCCCGTTCATGCTCTAACTGTAACTGTACATACATTTACACCTGGAAGCTTCCCAGCAAGTCTGATCTGATTGCCACAGAAGCACTCGGAGATTAATTGTTCATGGTAATGAAGGAGGTGCGAACGCTGCTTGGGGAATCTGCCAGAAAAGTTGTTAGACCCGGCGGCAAATATCTTTTGATGGGTGCCAGCAGCCAAGTGTCTTATTTTTGACAGGAGGCAGCGTGGGACAGTGACAGACTGATGGCAGCATTGAAATAGGGCGACTTGGGCGGCATTATGATATAGCAGGGTATTTAAACACTCGTTGGCTTTCCCCACCCAGATCTTCCCTGGTAGTCCAGGGATCCAACCACAACCTTCCATTCACAAGTGCTCTCGTTCTCTTGCCGTAAGCCAGAGGTCAAATCATCATGGATTGATTCTTTTTTCTTTTTAATGAGGGAGACTTGAAGGTGCAGCTGTGTATGATAACCCGCTACAATAAAAGTTTAGAGCTGAAGGTTTATTACAGGTTTATTAATGTGAGGGGTCAAGTCCATCACCCAGCCCCATTCAAAATACCTCTAAGCTTTAGTGACGGACCCCTTCGTCCACAAGGTAAGCACGCCGCAGTGTGAAGCATATGGCTCGTTTTGGAGACGAACAGACCGTGTGTTGTTTCCTTCTGCATCGTCAACACTGGGCCTGTTGCAACCCGTCCATGTGGACCGGGACCTTTGCTAACAGTCGCTAAGGGCAGGTTTTCAGTACTGTGTTGCACTCTGACACGCCTTTTTCAATTAGACCCCCTTCACCCCCGGCCGTAAATTAAATCGGAAGTGTACCAAAAGGCGTCATATATCTTCCACTGTAAAACTACAGCATGGAATGTTGTTTTGCCATTTATTTGATTTGTGCATGTAATCAATATGGAATCACTTGCACAACTCCGTCTGCAGCTGGGCCTTTTTTTTTTCACACCCAGACGCAATTTCACCGACAATACTTTGGTCAGCTGGAAAGAGTTCTCTCTCCTTCCCAACTTGCTTTCAGGCTGTTTTTATGTATGCTGATGTGTTTCCAGTCTATCGTTTGTAATCAGACAGTGTTGTCTTTATCTTGTTAAAAGCGCACATCTTTGAACTTATAGAATCTGTAGCCTCGCTGACCCTCTGTCGCTCTGCAATTTATTTTATCTGAGATCCTAGAACTCAATCCACCAAACAATATTGCTTTTTTTTTTTTTTTCACTTTTCCCATTTCATTTACAGAGGTTTCAGCCTCACATTCACTAATGCTGCAGTTCGTCTCCACTGTTGTACTTCTCAATTTTCATCTGAAATGTGCAGTGCTGCTGATTGCCTTCATGCTGTGATTCCTAATGAGACACAGGTGTATGTGGTGTTTTATGAATCTAGGAATAAACACAGATACAGGGAGCCGTGTATGTATTTTTTTTTCTGGCATATCGACTAACTCCTTAATATATACTGTACATACATGGGGGGCCAAGGCTTCAATAATGGGCTGAACTCCTGCCAGACTCGGGCATCTACAAGCTCTCCTTTTGCCTTGGGTGATTAAAATATCATCATAGCTTAAATTAGCGCTTCATTAGCAGAGACCTGCCTTCCCACAGTAGACTCCCTGCGAAAAAGGAATATACAGGGTTTTTAACAAACGCATGGGCAGGGCATGAAATGAAATGTCGAAATGATCAACGGAATGTGAAAACAAAGTGGCGTAAGTGTAATATGCTTCTAAAAAAGTGCCGAGAGCTGAGAAATGCTATGTGGAATGATGAGTGGGATGAAACGGGCGGAGGAGCAAAATATAATCTGAACAGGAATGAAGAACGACATGTTGATGTAGAGTTAGAGGGAGGAAGAGAATGCTAAGGACGGAGAGAGTCGCTATCAAGTGGAAAATGGGAAAAGTAGGAGGCATGAGATTTCTTGACTGCTGCCGACAATAATGCATATTTTTTTGCGACTGGAGAGCTCCGGCCCAGTCCACAGCGCCACGGAGTCCGTCACACAGCCTTTGGCCACATCTTTGACCTCACTGCTTAATTATTTAGACTGGACAACTAGCTGTCAAGGCTGCTTTGTTTTCTTTTCTGTGATCCTGTTGCATATGTTTATTCTTTTCTTCTGTCTGGGGCGAAGAAAAAAAGCCAATTATTGTTTAAATGACATCGTTTGCCAAGAGCAATAAGAGGAGAGCGAACTCCCTGCAGTCACAAGAGTGTGATTCTTCCTTCATTTGCCAAACATCTCCATCGGATATTCCATGTGATAGTGCTTAGTGCCTCGAATTATAGGCGAATAATTGATTAACAGCTGTAGGTAAGATATGTTCGACATCTATTCAGTGCAAAATACCTGAAGTGCCTTCACTGATTAGGGCTAGAGGTCTTACATGCTTGAAAGTTTCAACCTAGAGAGCAGTGCAGCAGCTGTTTTCTGTCGTCTGTGATTCATATTCGAATTATTCCTAAACACTCCGCATTGCACTGCTCATAATTATAGATTGTGCTGTCCAGACTGGTGTTCCTATAATGCACCAAACTTGCGATGACTCCTTTTCACCACTTGACTCCTTGAATAGCACTCTCGCCTCACAGCAAGAGGGTCCTGGGTTCGATTCCCGGGTCGGCCCGGGTTCCTTCTGTGTGGAGTTTGCATGTTCTCCCCGTGTAAGCGTGGGTTCTCTCCGGGTTCTCCGGCTTCCTCCCACAGTCCAAAGACATGCAGGATGGGGATAGGTTAATTGGTGACTCTAAATTGCCCGTAGGTGTGAATGTGAGCGTGAATGGTTGTTTGTCTCTACATGTCGGCCCTGTGATAGACTGGCGTCCTGTCCAGGGTGTACCCTGCCTTCGCCCAATGACAGCTGGGATTGGCTCCAGCCCCCCCGCGACCCTAAAATACAGGATAAGCGGTAGAAAATGGATGGATGGATGGACTCCTTGAATGTCGCCTCTTAGGATTGTGACAGGCTTTACATACTGTAAGTGCTGACTGAAACATGTTTTTTTTTTTAATGGCTTTGGATTAATGGTCAAAACAACAGTGTTTGCAACGATCTATTAGGTTGTTAGAAATTATCTCCTTGGAAATTGTCTTCATTTATATTGGCTTCACAGGGATTCGATTATTAATACATTAATTTATAACTGCTTACTTTTTTACATATGGACTGTATAAATGATTTAGGGGGGGCTTCCAATATGTATAAATGTGTACATTATAAATATATATGAGTAAATAAATACAATTATTTACAGACTTCCTTTTTATGTGCCAATGGATTTCTCAAGATATTCATGTTGGAACATCCCGTTTTACCACCTATTGACAAACCCAGGGTCATCCAGCAGAAAGGTTTAATCTTATTAAACTTAGACCACATTCCAGGTATATCACCATGTAACGTGAATGCCATATGTCTACTAATTACCTCCTACAGACTAAACAGTAGTTATATCAAATGATTGACTTTCAAGGGTTATACACCCCTGTGTCTTATAAACCACTTTGTAGTGTTTTGGTTTTCAACTGATGAGGATTTATTTAATTAATTAGTCCTTTGTACATCATTCTGTGACTTTTCTCACAGACAAACTTTCAAAGAGACCTTACCACAGAACAGACGATGTGATGAAATAGCCGAGCAGTATTTTGAACGGTGAAGTGTTAATGAATCCTAAGAGGCGACATTCCATCAGTCAAGTGTGCTCCTCGGGTAAGAATTCAGCAAAGTCATTCGGAAAACACAAAGCGGGTTGTTGAATCTCGCCCAGTAATGAAGAATGTTGTGAAAGAAGTGCTTGAACATGTTTTTTTCTGATATTATTCTCAACATAACTTTGTGGTTTGGTGTGTACCCTCCTTTGTTTTTGTGCCAGATGGGCAATTAGAAATATGGTTACTGCATGCTGAGCAGCCACCCACACACTGTCTGCAACATTGCCACATGTGGTGAGATTACCTGTAATACAGCTCATATTGTATACATCAGTCAAGGTCCTTGTCAGAAGCTTAAAAACTGTCTGCTTTTCACGCAACCAATAGGGAACGCATCTGAGACATTGTTACAGATATATAAAATATAAATCTTTCCACAGAGTCCTTATGGGACCAGTTACTCCAGTATGTGTTTATATTACACGTATTGTCTGGCGACTGCTGGCCGTACAACAAAACGCATAATTAAGATATTCCTGGATGTACTTTACATTGGGTTAAAACCAATTTACAATATGTTTTCTCAGATGGACTGGAAGTTTCTCCGTGTCTCTGTGAGAAAAGCATCACTGTCATTTCTTTTCCTGTCCTTTTTTTTTTTTTTGTAGACACTGTCCTCCCAAGGAAATCGGCAGCGTCCACCCTTTCAACATTTTATCTCTATTTATGTTCATGTGACAACGTCCTTTAATTCTGACTGGGGCAAACGAGGGAGTCAGTGACCTTATTGAAGACTGACAGTCTGTGTAGAGAAGAGGTCGAGGTCAATAAATGAGTCAACAAAATGGTAGCGTTCAACAGCTGTTCATTTCCTGTTTCTAACACAGTCAGAATTGTTTTTGTAAGATTCACCTCAATAGTCCCAAACCATAACTATGCGTTTATTATTGTCACCATGACAACGAAGCGTGTCAAAACGCCAGCATGTTCTATTTTGACTCACAATAGTGGAATCTTGATCTAACCTTATCTTAATAAGAAAAGATGGACTGAGCCACCCCGCCAGCACGGCCAGATGATGGACTGATGACGCTATATTAGAAGCTTAAAAATTCACACTATGAACAGAAAGCAACAGGTATTTAAGAAAACGGCTCAAAGTTCAAGGAGTGATGTTATGGTAAATAGATCTGCATTTCTACAGTGCTTTTCTAGTCTTTTCGACTACTCAAGGTTTCACACTATTCAGTCTATTTACCTATTCACACACATTCATATCCTGATGGCAGAGAGGCCGCCTGCACATAAGAATCCAACTCATTCACACACATTCGCCGATGGCACAGCCTTAGGGGGCAATTTGAGCTTCAGTGTCATGCCCAAGGACACTTCGGCCTGCAGATTTGAGCCACAGATTGGAGGGGAACTCGCTCTACCTCTGAGCCACAGCCACCCCTAAAAAGTAGTATGTCCCAATTGTATGCACACTGCAACCTGGAATTTGTAATTGCAGCTTCAGTATGTAATAAAAGAAAAAAGAACGTGATTTGCAATATAGCCTTTCCCTAAACCTAGACGTATTTGTGCTCGTCGTAACCAAACCTTGACATTTTCACTTCATAAAACAAGTTTGTTTTTCAACAGTCATTTGTAACTGCACAGACAAATTAAATCTGACCGATGGCCGTCAGTTCAGCAAACACTCGTGTGGCTTTCTGAAGTGCAACGACAAGTATTAGCATAATATGTCATTTTATTTGTAGGACGTTAGCCATTTCCTTTTTCTTTTCCCTCTTTTACACAAATTGCATGAATTTAATCAGCAAGTACACTGAAACGTGTCACCAGTTCATTTTGAAATGTTTTCACAGTTAATTAACTGACTGATGACATCACAGCCAAGAGAAGCCCTGTTTATTTTAATGGCTGATAAAAACCAAAAGGAATGTAACATCTACTGTTTCTTTTTTACTAATATTCAGGAGAAGCTTGAAATAGGAGTCCTGAGATGGCCTCAATAGTACGGTAATACTTTTAAAAGTTATTTTTCTATGTTTGGCTCTGGTGGGTTGGCTGTCTTATTACCCAGGAACTTCATGAAGATGAGATTGTTTTCATTAGAGTAGCAGAATGGCTAGAATGGTGTCATCTTCATGTGTCTGTATGTCTCCCATTTGACCCTCCTTACCTCACCCTGCTAGCGGGAAAAAAAAAAAACATCTTCATGACTGATGGATCTGCTGGCTATTTGGACATCTGTCTTCTCCTTCATAGCCCTGGAAGGAGAGGTCTGGGTGCAGTGTGACAGGCTTCCGCATGTACAGCATGTACTAAGACCGGGTAGCAACATCTCTGTGGCCTCAGCCTTGGAGATCAGCCATTAGTAGGTTGTCAATCTAGCAAACGCTAACAGTCTTCCGGGCAGCTCGGAGGGAGATCCTACCCGTGGCTCCAACAAGGAGGTATATGTGAGATCATTATGGTCCAGATAAATTTAGCTCTTATAGGGTTTTGTGTCTGGGCCGGTGCTGAATATGGCGCAATTATTGTAGTTATGGGGATAATGGAGTCAAATCTGCACAGTATAAAAGTATATTCTTACTTGACAGTGGTATTCCCAGAAGGCTGTGAGTTACAAACTTTGGTCAAATTTGACATTAAGGAACACATGCTCACCAATAATGAGATGCTGAATGGCATGCATGCTAGCATATTGCTCCTTAATTCCCCTGACAAGAAGTCATTAGGGAAGTTGGATGTATTAGGTTCTTAGTGTGCTTTACACAGTGGGCATTGTGGCTAATATGTTAGTATAGTCAAAAAAGTCGAACGTATACGTAAGGAGCTGTTATTTAAGCAAGGATGACTCCAAATACAGCCCACTTTGTAGTCCAGATGAGAAACCTCAGTATTCCTTTTCAAATATATTGCACCATGTCACACTTGAAGAGTTTTATCTTATTTCTTGCCAAAGTATTCTACCTCTTTTGGGATTAACTCCAGTCCTCTTGGCAAAAAGGAGTACTTTGTTGCTGTTCTCTTCCTTGTGTCCTTGCACTTGATTGCAAATAACAACTTCTGTGTGTTTGCATCATATTTGGATTCCACAAACAAGTCTGGTTGTCAAAATGAAACTGAAATAAAAAATTGATTTATATCTTTTTAAAGTAAAGAAAAAGAAAACCCTGCAATATAGTTTTATTACTGAAAGGAAGAAAAAGAAAGCAGACTAACTGAAAAATAAGGAGCACGTCATTTATCACCTAAACTGACCAATGGTGACATTTAGTTTTAATCAATATGCTACAGCTGACGAGCTTTTAGTCTATCTTGGAAGACACGCTCTTCCAAAATAGTTAGACCCCACTTCTGACGGAGCATCTCATTTAAAGAGGAAATATTCATGCTGTAGCAGAAAAATAACATTCTACTTTAAGTTGGACTTCAAGAGTTTGAATGTATTCTTCATTCTAACTCATTGATCAAACCTTCATACATCTGTAAAACTGCCATTCTGTCTGCTCTGCCCAGGGCGCACATTCCATGAATTTATTTGTCTGAAGGGGGGGAATGCAGAATCTGTACAAGAGAGCACCTTATTTTATCTCTTACACCCTCTATGCCAAATGCCCAATAAGTCTGTCTGCTCACCGGGTCCCTGTCATCACCATAGGCTCTTTATTAGAAGTTAATATAGTCAAGGTAATGTCACACATTGATTCGTAACTGCCGCTTTGAAACCTCGAGTGACATTTGGCCCTCTCGCCATCTTGGTTTTTGGCCATCATCATCTTCTTTTATGCATCAGAAGGAACACAAGTGGGTGGAGATAAGTTCAACTGAATGTCGAATAAGACATTTTTAAGGCCTTCAAAATGTTACAATTGACTTTCATTCACTGATAACATACTGAAAGGCTTAAAGTTTGAACCTGAAAACACGGATAACACCCAGGCTGGACAACGCCGTGGTAGTGACCTGTCAATCACAAGAAGGTAACGCCCCAAAGCACCCCCTCCTTTATCATCTATTTAACTCTGAGAGTCTGAGAAGGTTGAGACCATAAACTCATGTTCACAATGTTTACTGAGATATTATTTCAAGTAAGAAGGAGGGTCATTTTCTCATAGACTTCTATACAATCAGACTTCTTTTTTGCCACCAGAGTAGTCGCCCACTGCTGGCCAGTAGAAAGAACAAGTATAAGGCATTTTTAATTAGCTTTACTTTTCAGTCCCGGGGGTTGTTGCCTGGTCATCACCCACAATTGATGACCACAATCAATCAAAAGAAAGATATTGAGCCCATAATCTGTTAGCTGTTCAGAAGTATTTTATTGGCCTTGTACAGGATATTTGGTTTGATTTTTTTGTGTTTGGATTTCATCTTCTTACATTTTCAAATAATAGATAATAATCATTTCTTGCCATTTTCCTTTCCTTTCTGTTTGCTTTCTTCTGGGTAACCTTCTCTGTTTGCAGGTTTACAATTTCAGTCTCTCTGGATATCCAGTCTGTCCTTATATCATTGCTTATATATCATGGAAAGGCTGACAATTACTTTGTTTTAAGGAGCAATTAAGCGACAATAAGATGTGTGAAAAAGTCTCAGAATATCCTGATGAACGAAGTTGAATCGAAGTTTCCAATTAAAAGATGCGACCAATAGAATTATAGAATGTAACGACTTCAACGATCCCTGAAGTATTTTATGTCTACAATTGCAAAGGCAACTTGTCACGTGTCACCACCACTTCCAGGCTAATGACTCTGTAATGGCCCCATTTATCCATTTAGCCTCATTGGGTTCAATGCAATGCTGGTCCCGCCAGGTTTTTGCCCATTGGTGGATGCTTCAGACACTTGACTACAAGTGGACCATTGGATAGCTAGTGGAGTTGCAAAGCTGTCTGACTGCAATGGATGTAGTGATGTCAAAATTGATGCAGAAGTTATCGTTTCTACATGTTTGGGCTTTGAGCTTATATTTAAAATGATAAAACTGTGCTGTCACTATTATTATTATTATGACTATTAGTATATGTTGTAGTAGTAGTAGTAGTAGTAGTAGTAGTTGTAGTAGCAATGTTAATAGTTGTTGTAATATTAATGTATTTTTAAGGGTTTTGCCCAAATAACAACAAAAAGACCCCCCCCCCCAAAAAAAAAAAATAAAAAAAAATAAATAAAAACAAAAAACAAAGAAATCCTCATAATAATTTAGGTGGCCTACAAATTGAAAACAGACTGTTAATTCTAGCAATGATATGCAGCATGTCTGTTTTTTTTTTTTTTTTTTTTTTTTTTTTACAAACGGAGTGAAGAAATGTAAGAATAGTAATCACACATGTGGGCTTTCACTAGACGTCATTGTAGAATGAAGGTAGTAATTTTACTCCCATAAGAACTGAAATTACTGACATTTGACGTATGGATCTAGTTTAGCTTTATATGGATTTGAATTATTTACAACTGTAATGAGATCTTTTAATATTGCCTCCTTCCAATATTGACATTCTAAATAAAGTGACTGGTTTGTAATGAATGCACTACTAACAAGATACATGCCTATAATTAAGCAAGACATTAATAATGAATGTATGATTCATACATTACTTCAATTATGTCAGGTGTTTACATTGCATGTGGAACAAGTATAATTCATTAATCGTGTATGCATGTCTTTAATAAGACTAATGACACAAAAGCAAGACCACAATTCTGAGGCGTCCTGATTAAGGGAGATGCAAGTTCATATTTATTTTTTGTAATTAATGTTGAAGACACATAATTTTAAGGATGACTGTTTGCACCATATATTGTTTACGCTCTAGTTGTTTCAGCACCATGCACACGAGCAGAAAGTTATCCTTTAGATTAAGTTTCAGCAACCAGCGGTGTTCATTTTTAGGGTTTTTAGAAGAGTTTCACCGTGAATCCTCCCGAGTTGACATGAACACAGTGATACAGTCACGTTGTATTTAATGCAAAGCGCACAGCTTACACGTGGTATAGTGTGGCACCTTCTCTGCCACTCACCTCCTTCACTTTGTTGCAGTTTCAAAATCCCCCCATACCTAAATCATAAAGCATATGTGCGCTAAATGATTAGATTTCCCTAACGTGTCCCGTCACATTCAAGCTATAGATGTGGTGGTCCACCTGCAGCCTTGGCGTAAACGTTTACTCATGAAAGAAAAGTCACGACACGGATCCTTCTCCTCGCCACCCTCAGTCCCCCTCGCCATCCGCCTCATCCAGTCCAGACCCACCCCTTACTGTCTGCCATGACCGTCCTCTACAATACGAGACTGTATTCTTTGTACCTCCCCTTTCTCGCCCTCAGTCTGTGCATCCCAGCCTTCCTTCCTAGATATCCATCCCACACCTCTCCACCCGTAAAACGGCTCCTACGGTGAGGGGGGAGAAGGAAAAAAAAAAAAAACCTGAGAGCAGAATAGTTTCAAACACGTCGGCATAAATCTCCCATCCAGAGCTCCCTTTCTCTTTTCCCTCCTGACGGACTTCATTACTTTATTCCTCTGCGCGCCAATGCCTGAGAACACGCCGAAACGAAGGATTTTTTTCCCTTGAGCATGAAAAGGATTGCCAAATCATCCGCAATCCAACATCACCGACTGAGCCACCAGCATGAGCACTGGATACATATGCTCCAGCAGAAGTTGTTGGCTAGAGAACTAACAAATCTTGGACCGCAAATACCGCTAAGAGGGGAGAGTCAGTTTTAGGTAAGTGCGGTTATCCCGTCTTGGACATCTAACGTAATACGAGGGTATCTTTTTCATATATATATTTTTATATATTATATATTTTTTTACCCTCTGTTCAGCACTGACCACGAGGTAGTGGTCGGGTAGGCAGGGCTATATTGTGCCACAATTATGGCGATGTTGCGTGGTCAGCATGTTACTGATGTGGCCGGTGTTGTCCTTTTCAGGATGGAGGCAATTGTGTTCTTCTCACTGTGAAGCCACCTTTTCTTCTTTTTTTTTTGATTATCGCTGTGCAAGTGCTCTCAAGCTTCGCCCGGGCTGCATGTCGACGGAGCTTTTCCGAGGCTATTAAAACATAACACCACGACTCTCATAATCTCATAAACGGCATCATCTCCAAAAAATGATGCGAGTTATTCTCTCGATGAGGTGCACTCGGCTGCGTTTCTCTCTCCCCCTGCACGTTTGTGAGGCAGCATATATTCCCGCGGTGATGCTGCAGAAGTGCGTATAAAAAAACCCCCAAAAACAAGAGGAGCATGAAACAATAATCTCTGGATTTGGTGTTCGCATAACAACACGGAACTGCCAATTCAATAAATGGCATTAGGCTGCAGGGGCAACGTTCAGAGCGAACGCAGGCCTTCGGATCGCTGTGCAGTCGGCGTCAATATTTGAATTCAAGCGAAATCCATTTGCAGTCCGGTCGTGTATTATTATTATTTTTTTTTTTTACATCCGTGTTGATCAATTCGTCCAGGAAGCTGCAAGATCCAGTCACTAAAAGTGAGTGTCATCCCGAGCTTGGGTATCGGATATGTCAGGAGTTGCGGTCACGCTTCCTGTTCTTATTATTTCTCTAGATTCTGTGTTATGGATGAATTGCCGCCTGTAATGAATTTCTGTGAAAGCAGATAGTCAGCTGGATCAGTGTTTCTGTGGACGTGCCGCCGTGTTGGACGCGGCTCCGGGCGCGCGTGCGAGAAAGCACGCACGCGGGCACGCACGCACATGCTTGTTTTATTTCCATGTGTGCGTGCGTGCGCGCGTGCGGTTGTCACCGGTGAGGCAAAGTTGCCGTTCCGTGTTCCCTCAAGTTGCTTTGATTGCTGTTCCACTGACTAACTGCGAGGGGAGCTCATGCTCTTTTACACCAGGTGTCATTCTGTGACTAAAGGCAAGATAACTGTGTATGATACTGATCCCAAGTCTATGAAATTAGAGAAACGGCCTCTGTTTGAAATTGGTCCGGAAGCATTTATCTGCACTTCCACGACTGCCACTGCAGTTTTTTCGTTTGGTTTGCCATTGTTTCGCTACGTTCATGTATTATTAACAAATATGCACAGAGGGAAATGCTTTTCTTTCATATAGAGTATGATTGCCATGTTTCGAGCACAAGGCGTCAGTGTTATTTACAAAGACACGAATAGGTCAAGATGAACAACACAACTTACACACAACACTAGCTGAGCCTTTGAAGGGCTTGGCACCTGATTGTGAATAATCCTGCATTCAGAATGTGAACTGTAAGTTGAACGTTATGTTTGAAATGGACATTATTTTTGACAGCACGTCGATACACTCTCTGTGTTGTCTTGCCTTCATTTCCAAACGCAGCGCGGAAAATTGAATTGGCAGCGGAAATAGCAGGAGAAAGGCTGCCTATTTCAGTATGCCTCATTCAATCTGGTGGCCTTTTCAATGGCATAAACCCTGGCAACATGTACTCATTTTCAGAGGGAAGGCATTCCACGTCACAATGCCAAAATGAAAATGCCTGCTGTAGCTTAAAGCTATATTTATGTCATGGCTTTTAGTTGACCCAATGTTGATGATGCTTTCAATGACTGAAAAAGGAGAAAGGAGAATTCAGCTGCAGAGGTCCTTTCACAGACCTTTTCATCACGACTTACTGATGATTGTCTGCAAAGCATGTGTCTGTGATTCTTAAAAGGTGAGGTAATGAACATAATTAGAAGGAACATAACATAATTTATGCATTCACCCTTTGCACAAAGAGCTCCTCTATGTATTGCCTCCCAGGTAAGGATGTTATTTACAAACTCTCTGTGGTGGACAGAGAACAGGACTAGTCGTGTGTTGGCAGAACCTACCAGCTCTCTCTGTCACTGTCTTTGTATTCTTGTATTGGCATGGCTTTGTTTTTATGTGGGGGCTGGCTGCAGCTGTAGTGGCCAGAAGGCTGCATCCCAAGAGGCTTGAAAAAAAAATCTGTTTTTATCGGAAACAAACAACGGGGTCACATAATGACATGTGGCGAAATCTCACAGAAATGCTGGTGAGCTTAGGATATTTTGGAGAGCAGGGTGAATCATTTGACCTCCACTAGGGGCTGTCTGGCCTGCTGCTATCAGCCCCACAAGACCACATAGAGCCAAACCATGCTTGTATTTAGTATGATACATACTACAGTATGACGTTCAAACAGAATTCTCACCCCGTGAGCTCATAATTAAAGGGTTGGTAGCTGATCACAAGTGATTAATTACGTCCTTGCACACTAGGAAATTCAAACCATGTTAAGTCTTGATTAAAAATTCCGGAAGGAAATTTTTTCGTAGCTTTTTCTTGTCATTTTTTAGAATTGCCTTTTCAGAAAAAGACCTTCATCTTAACATTTGTGTAGAGTGACGCCCTCTCGCCCCCACTCACGGTACATAAACTGCATAAAAACATTGACTCATTGTCTGAGTCCGCGACCATAGTTGTGGAAATTCATTGTTGCTTCCCCTGCTCTTTGCCATCTTTGTCAGTCACTGGAGCCACACATTTTGGACTCTGTGTGAAGCCTCGGGGAGCTGAAGGCAGGCTCAAGAAAGCATGACGTTGGGTGACAATTTTATTGTTACGTACTTAGGCATTCAACGCACACAGTTTGTCATCTTTATGCAGTGGCCTTCTGTATCTCCCGCTTTCTCTTCCATCACAGTGGGGGTCCACAGTCTGCATGTGGTGAGTGAACACAAGCACCATTTTATGATACAATCAAGGAATAAAATGCACATAAAAACTTAACCAGCAAACAGAAAACAATTATGTATCAGACAATATATGCACTTTTAGTTCCGGAAAGCAAATCCTGTTGTGGTTTGCCTTCCTCTGACTGCTGATGAACCTCAATATGATGTTACATAAAATCCATGAATTATTAAGTCCATTTGCAGGAGCTGCAGTTAGAGAGTTTTGCACCGGAATTATAATTTTTGGAACATTATATTGCTTTTTGAGGTTAGCATTGGTCATGAGATAGAGATCAGGGGCGGCTGCTGAATGTTTGTGATTAAGTCCAAGTTTATTAAATATGAATATGCGAGGGCATACCTCGCATATTTGGTTAACTCACACAGTCCTCTGCAAACTGTTCATCTTGACCTAACGTTTGGTGGTTGCCAGGGAAAAGATGCTGGATAGAAACGTGATGCTAAATTGAGGCTCTGTAACCCTAACCCTTGTGTCATTAAGCACTGCCAGAGAGCTCAGTTATTACTCCTTAAAAATATGCTCACTCTGACAACACAGTAATAACTACAGTCATTTGTCTTGCTTGACGTCATCTTGGTCTTTGCTGGCAGTTTTGCACATCCGTTTCTACCCAGTGCTACTGTGAGGGAGGCAGAGAGAGATGTTTTGATTTGCTGTGGACTTTCACATCACTGAACAATGGAGGTCTGCACCGGCCGGCGATTATAGAATCTTTTAACTTCATTTGCTTCACTGTTGCCTGCTGTATTCCCTCCAGCAATGTAACTTGATCTGCTCCCGGTCTGTGTCTGAGGTATCCTAAACAAAATACGTTATTGTCACTCATAAAGTATCATAGGGCCACAGTCTGGATGGAGATGAAACGCAGCTGTGACCAAGATTTGGCGATTGGTAAATCTGTTGTGGAGATTTTCTTTTCCATCTACATGTTTGGTCATTCTGTGGGTATCCTTAGTATACATTTTTGGGAAAATGTAATGCTGTGTGGATTGTGTTCTATATCAGCGTATCATGATGATATATCATACTGTATGTTGAGAATGTTTCAGTGTTACATTCTACAATATCAATTTGTGGCAACTAAAGCATGAGGAAAATATTGTAAAAGCTACTTGAATCAATTGCTCTCTATTACCAATGGATCAATTGGCTGTGTATAATGGGAAAGGGGTCGCTCGTAGTGATGAACCTCCGGGGACTTACCACCCATCTCTGCAGTTCCCCTCAGCTCTACGGGGCTCACTGTTTTGGTTTTAGGACCCGCAGCTTTACTGTTGTCATTCAGTGTTCTGCTCACTGATGCATCCTCAACGATGCAGCAGGCTTTCTGCGGTCAAAATGATAAGCCCACTACACACTTTATACTTCCTGTGCCTGGCACGACTAACTGGTAAGCATAGTAAAGCATTTAGTAGCTAAATAGCTGGATATGTCTGCTCCTTGCATAAATAAGCACAACCTATTTTTCCATTTCAACTTTATAAGGTGATCATATGCAGGGTTGTGTTTGCAGCTTGATGTTGCCCCGAGTGGCAAAGAAAATCACTTGATGCAGGTTTAAAGGCAGACGGAGTAGGAGTTTTCGTGAATAAAATAATTGAAGACTCTAGGAGTGTGTGGTGGTGTCTGTATAGAGACCCTGCCCTCTGCCTATGTCTTATTTTGCTGTTTTGGGGGTGTTTCTGACCATTGATCACTATAAAAAACCATACATTTTATAATATGAAGGAGGCAAAGTCACCATGATGTCAGCCTTGAGTTCAGCCTTTTGACCATCGCCATGTTGTCTTTTGGTTGTCACCATCTTGGTATTTTGGTCAGAAGTGGCCCGTGAGGGCGGAGCTAAATGCAGCAGAACGCTGAATAAAATAGTTTTAGGCCCCAAAATGTTACAATTAACTTTCATGAACAGAAAACACTGTGTTGTGAGACATAAACACGGACACATCCCAGACCAATGCCAAAGCAGACCCTGCTTTATCGTCTATTTTACTCTAAATGGGACCATCATTTCCTCAATTAACATCATGCTTTGTTGAAGGGGTATGCAGGTGGGTTTTTATGTGTTATTAATAATTTCTTTCAATTTATTTATTATTTTTCTTTTTCAAAATTCCCCATATTACCAATTACTTACTGATGCTAAGTTTTTCTTTTTAAAGAGAATGCTGTGTTATTAGGAATTGCATTTGAGAAACAGCAAAGACAATTTCTGATGCAAAAATATAGCAAACAAATCCCATACAAGAATGAGAGTGAATGATAACACTTGTCAACACTAACATTTATTCAGTTTTTTATTACACCCATCTAACATGCATACCTCCACATTCTTTCACTGTAAATATGTCACACTGTCCTGCATTGGCCAATTGGAAAGTAGTTACAAGTAAACATCATTGGTCATGTGCCCGGCCTATCATGCTGCATAGAGGTTAGAGACAACTCCAGTCCAGGTACTTTTAACTTAAATCAAATTTTCTATAATACATTGCCAATCCACACCTGTGCAAATGATTTTCTTCTAGCCTCATGCTTATCAGAGTCAGTGCCCAAATGTCTTAACACTTCTGTGGCAAACCTCCAACTGGTTGGTTATAACTCACTGTGTGGTATTCACAGTTTCAGGGGCTGACAGTCCAGTTGCAACTGCACTGACAGGGATTTTCAGGCTGCAAACTGAAAACATTAGAGCATATCTACCCATTTCTTTTGAAGATAGGAACTCTGTATCTCATCAAAACGAAACTGTGTTTATCAGCGGCAGATGTTATCGCTCTCATTCTTCCAGCAAGTCACCATCTTAATGTGGTGTGGGGGCTGAGTGCCAGTAACCCCGGGGGCTTAGTTGTAGAGTAGCTCCTGTTAGGGTCTGCCAAGGAAAAGTGGGCGCACGGGATGGGCCAGAAAAAGAGCGATTCTGTGACCCTGTGTGAATCATCCAGATAAGAGTTGCCTCACCTTGCCTGTTCGAACGTCATTTGAGTGCCGGTTGAGCGCCGGTTGAGTGCCAGCCGAGCACCTGGTGGCCAACCTTTGATGTGGAATGTCACCTCTCTGGCAGGGAGCTGAGTAACAATTAGATACAATTTGAGTTACATACACATACAGCAATGGTTCTGTAACCAAAGTTCTTGAAAGGGGCATGACTCTGGACTTTTCCAGAGTAGCCCAGGATCAAAGGCATCAGGTGGGTGTGGGGATACTTAAAGTAAAGCACACTTTGTGGTGCACACCTGGTGTATGAAAGTGCTCTATAATAAAGTTTGATTGGATTGATTTGATTAGATTTGTAAGCTGCTGTATGAGCAGTTTTCCTCTGGGAATGAGAGGGTCACCTCTATACGACTGTTGTTTGAGCCCACAGCAGCTAGGCCTCCATTGTGGAAGCCTTTCGGGCGTGGCAGTAACCTAAGAACTACCTGGTGGACACCAGTGGTGAAGGACGCTGTCAAGCTGAAGAAGGAGGCCTTTCAGGTCAGGCTGGCCCAGGGATAGCTGGAAACTGCAGATGGGTATCTGTTGGCCAGAACAGCTGAAGCTGTGGTGGTTAGAGGATTTGGAGAGACTATGAAGAAGGCCTTTTAGTTGGCTTCAAGTTCTGGAATCTGATGACTCAGACTAGGGATATTGTCTGGAAAGAAAACTTGGAGTAACGTTGACGAGGCAGAGTTTGAAGAGGAGAAAACCCAACCACATCCCTGGCATAGGTCACTGAGGTAGTCAATAAGTTCAAAAAGTCAAAATGGGTGGATGAGATTTGTCCTGATTTGGGCTGTCTTGTCTGACGCAACTCTAAAGTGTCACATGGATTTCAGGGATGGTGCATGTGTGCAGCCTTCCAGATAGGGTGAGGAGCTCATACAGCCTGAAGGAACACATGAAAAGGGGTCAGCTAGGTGGTTCGGGCATCTGATCAGGATGCCTCCTGGATACATTTTTCCAGGCACGTCCAACAGGTAAGACCTTCCGAGATAGACCAAGAACACTCCGGAGAGAATATAAATCTTGTTTGGCCTGGGAATGGCTCGGAGTCCCAATGGCAGAACTAGAAATTCACATCTGGAATTCCTAGGCCTACTGTTACTGCAACCTATCCCCGGGTAAACGGACAATGGATGGATGGAGTGCTTTGGCACAGATTGATAGTGGCAGTGCATTGTGATAGGTATTTGATAATTGGTTGAGTGATTTAGCCCAAACAAACAACTGAAAAGTGAATCTATGTGCTTGAGCTATTGGAACAAAATTTAGGATAATTAGTTGTCAGTTCTTCCAGACATCTGCCTTACCTCCAATAGGTTCATTATTTATACATGTGAATATAGCTATTCATCTACTGAGAGCAGCCATTGGAGCATAATGTGGAAAACAAACTACAGGCAAGCAACAAAACAATGGCAGTGTTTCAGCTGTGCTGTATGGGTCTTTGCCTTTCCTAATGGGTTTGGGTTACTATGGGGAGACAATGCTGTGATGGGGATTACACATCTTAAGAAAATGGAGCCCCTTTTATAAAATATTTTCCAGGTTTGGACTTCTCTGGACAATTGTCAGTATGTTGTAGCAGCGGACACATTTCCAGCACAGCTTTTTTCATGAATAATGAACATGAGTCCAACATAATAACCCTATCTATCTTCATAACTGAAGCAGACAAACAGAACAAGTGTGATTTTTTTCTTTTCAAATTCATTTTGAGTGGAATGGATTTATAAATGTGTCTAATCCTGGACGCCAGCACTTACTGTTGAAGTTTATAAACAAATCTAAATCGTTACTTTTTCTATGAGTCAGCTAAGTGTCTGCCAGTGTAAAAAGCCCCAATTTAAGATGTGAACAATCATGGGATGATAATCTTTCTGAATAATTTTAATTAGGCCTCTCACAGAGAAGGTTTTAATCTTTTCAAATCATCCTAACGCTGACTAGCAAGCGAGAAGCACTCCCTGCTGGAACATTTTAGGTACCTCCAATTATGCCTTAAAAATAGAGAAACATTTGCAAAGCATTTCAAATAGGCTAGGATTTATATGAAACCCTGAAGCTTCTATTTTCATTACATACATTCTATCCCAATTTATGAAGAATTCAACAGCTGAGCAGTCATTTAGGAGAGAGAGTAGATACATAGACTGACCCATGACCGATGTGAAGCTGGTGAGTCAATGGACGGTTGGCTAACGCCAGTGGCTCTCAGCATTACTGACCTATATTGCAGCTCGGGGCAGCAGCAGCCAAGAATGCAGCAACTGACGGATTTTAATATTCAAATTGAAGTTGAATGAATGAAAGTGTGAGCATGATTATAAAAGCGTTCTTATCTGGCTAAGTAGCTTGGGATAGATACATGTACTCAACAATTTTAGATTTCTTACATAATCTTATTGCAGACCAACTGCTACTGTATCAGCATGTGTACTGTTTTTTTGTAGCCTCACTTGTAATTACATTTTAAATAAGTATATTCCCTCTGATTACAAGCTACGGCCACAAATGTGAAAAATTTACTTTCCACAAACTGGATTTTGTGGCTGCTGTAAAAACTGAGATCCTGATGTTGTCACTCTTTATGTAAATGCGATGGCAGTTTTACTGAATGTCTGAATAAGGAGAGTGTCCTCCTAGAAGAACGACAGCATCAGTGGTTTCACATTTCCCAAAATGACTTGCAGTATGTTTACTTACTTAAGACAAGGCCCCCATCCCTAAGTCCTATATGAGCATCATTCAAGCAGCAATGTGATTCTCCTCAAATATAACTGCTAAAGCAAAATAGACATACTTTTTAGGAGACATAGTTGATTTGTGCTGCACTTTGTAACAACTTAGTGCTGTTGAAGGCTACTGACTCCAGAAGTAGCACATGAAAGGCCTGACACAGCGCTTTCGCTGAAGTACCAACCTATGGATTTTTCCATGTACCCGACCTTGCTATGTGCCTGTGTACTGTGTGTGTGTCTGTCTTTTGCACTTTGAGCATCTTTCAGTGGCTGAGCATCCACCACGACAGCAGTCATGTCTATGAATAAGTATTTACACATAGATTGGTCATGTTCACCCATGTCAACCCTACATGTCCCAATGGGTGAACCATTAGTACATTTGCATACAATGCTAGTTTCACTGCCAAACACGGCATCCTGTCACACTTGGCCCCGAGGGATACTAAAGAGAGATCCATGCATATTTGTGATCATTTGGCATTTCCTTCAGGTATGTTGCCATGGTAACTCCAATAACCTTGTAGCACATCTTCAGCTGCTGTTTGTGTATTTCTTCAGCTTAATTTCTACTTATCATTCATGCAATCCTTTTTTAAATTGACTCAATGAATGGATGATAAGAAAAAAAACATTAACTTGAGTTTCATGACCTGCCTTTTCAAACGATGTGGATTCACTACTGTAGTTGGTTTTTCATGGCCATTTGTGTTTTTGAAAGGCAAATTCGCTGAAAGACGCTGAAATATTGTTAAAGACATTATTAAATTGGATTTGCCTCAGGATGAAGAATATAATTAAAAGTCCATCAGTAAAATAATACATCACCTCCAGGCCTGCACATGTTGCTGCTATTGCTTGGCCTCTAGGTAGTCTTTTGGTTTAGTTTTGGTAAATTTAAATTCTCTGTTTATAATTACAGTTAATCTAAAATGTACAGTGAGTATGCACAGCCTGCAAAATAGCATCAATATTCTCACGTTTAAAGGCTATAATAAAATCTGTTGTTTTGAACACACATTTTGGATTGTGTTAAAAAGGAGACCAGCTTGAGAGATACATGTCTTGATGTTGTAACAGCTGTATGTGCTTTGAAAAAGGTAAAATTATGCAATTATTATAACACCTGATGAATGTGGGTTGATGTGGCCTCTCGTCTCTGGTATTATATTTCCAGATCACTTAAAGTTAAACATTTTTAAGAAGAATTTTGCGGTTAAAAGGAGTGGAAATAGCAATTAAACATCTGAAAAAAAAACAAGAACTTAAACTGTAATTGAAATCCCACATTTAATGTCTGCTGCAGATAAAACTAGCAAGCAGATGTTGTCTGAAAAACAGTGAAGCAGATGTAACTATCCGTCAAACTCCATGAAATCTACTCAAAAGCGTCTCCAATACCAACAATCATACTGTAAAACCATTACTTTGATTCCCAATTAAAAAAGGAAAGCTCATGTAACCCAGGTAACAAGGGGTTAACCACCCAGAGGTGTCAGCCAATCAGAACGCGGAGCCGCAGTAGGCAGGTCAGGAATTACGTGAGCAGGTTCAGGTGAACAGGTGGCTATGAACTAATTAGCATGATGTTATGAACAATGCAATGAGTCTACTGTAGGGTAAGTCAAAGTAACGTATAACAACTAGACTGGAAAGAGTATTATAACTTAATATAGTGTTGCTCAATGTTTTTTTCTGACTGATAAAGCTACTGACTTGTTTTGTCCTTTTATTTATTTACATTTGTATAGTGAAGCTGATTTAAGAATGTTTGAAGTTTACACTTTACAGTTGTTATTCATGCAGGAATTAATTAAATGTAAATGTTATTTAATAATATGTACAATTTACATTAAATGTGTATTTTGTTTGAATTAAAATAAATGATAATGCCTGATCCATTTTCAGAGACCAATGTATATCAAAAAAAACTCCTTTAAGGGGACTTATTTATTATTTTGACACAGGAAGAATACCAGCTGTGCTATTAAAAAAAAATCATTATATTTAAACGTATAGGGAACTGTGGCCACAGAACTAGTTGATCTAGACAAAACGCTCAATCAAATGTACTAGAAACTTAGTGGGACAAATTTATGGGACAGATTGATGACTTAATGCCAGATTGCAAAAAAGGTGTTTGCAGCTGTTTTAAGTCATATTTTAATTTTAATTATTAATCACCTTGCTTCATGTGTTTATAAGTGGAAATGGGCTTTGAGATGGCTGCTGCTTTTTTCGGTTTCAGATGGGAATCCTCGCATTAAATCGCAAGTTAAATTAACAAGATGGCATCCATTTGCAGTTAGCATATTACGTTTTATGACGCAAAACAATTGAGGATAGTTAACTAAGGTTTCCTCGTGCAAAATTACCAAACATAATAACTGCATTCTTAAACAGTTCGGATCCCAAAAATACTGCAGATTCCAGATTTCAGAGCTCTCAATTACCGCCCAATTACCTTCTCCGATATATTCAGCAAATTCAAAGTTATTTCCAGGCTAATAATGCCTAAAGCAATACTAATATTACATATACACGGCACATTGACAAGCCTGGTTTAGCTCAACTACACCCACCAAGATAAAGCTTTCTGCCACATGTATCACACACCATATTAACCTCGTAGGTAGACTGCTTGTGATATTAATGCCCAGAGTTTCATCACCACCTGGCTGCTCTCCGACTCAACTAAACTTTCACGTTCTCCAATATGACAGGGTGGAACAAAATGATCTCACTGCAGCAGAGGCTTTTATGCACCGTCGGACCCCGTTCGCCTCCACTTTGGTTTCCATGAAGGCTGTTGGGATTACTTATAAACAATGGCAGCGGGTTTCCACCTGGCAACCTATTGTGATTGCCTGCTGGAGGGAGGAAACCCAAACAGCTGGCCATTCTTTACCGGTGGTGCCAGCCACCGTCCCTCACACAGCACATGTGTAGTGTTCTATAGGGATGAAAGCTTTCTCTGTGGTGGCTCCATCACCCTCTGTAGGTTATAACCCTGCCAGTTACTAGAGGCAAGACTTGTGCCGTATGTCTATAATAGCAGCGTACCTGCGTTAGGTAGGGGTGTGTAGTGTGGCATAGTTTTGTGCGGCGTTAGCTGGTACCATTATGTTCCTGGCTGCAGCTGCCTTTAGTGAGTCTAGTACTGAGTCCTGCTTCAAAGAGGCAGACGATTGGAGGGTGAATAAAGGCTCCAAGTCAGTCAATTGGCTCTGAATTGCCTCAACTTAACTGCAATATCAGCAGTGCAAAAGAAAAGAGTCTGGCGTGGTCAACTTTTTTTCCCCGGCTTAACTTGCTCAGCTCCCCTCGCATCGACAGCAGGTCCAGGTGGATAGAGAAGAAGTGGAAGGAGAGGAGGCAGTGGGCTCGATTTATCAGTAATTATGGAGTGCTATTTTCTCCCATCTCCTATTGATGTTCACCCTGGGAGTAGTAGCAGTAGCCATTCTTTAATCTTGACATCCTGTGATCATGTAACACGAGGAAGTGGCTATTAGAGGTGGAGAGAAATCGGAGGGGGCCCTCGCTCCTGATCTTCCGGGTTGAGGGAGATGGTGGTTGTGTTCGGGGGATGTGTAAGCGAGGGGAGAGGGACAAAGGGTTGGGCAAGAGACGGCGCTTGAGGTAACGAGGACAATTTGGAACTGGTTTTTCAAAACTCTAGAGGGTTTTGTAAGGGTTGTAGGGTTAAGGGGAACATCTAGGAATTCTCCAGCAGTCTGTAAGCCTAAAAAAAGAGACTTGCCAAAGGACATGTGAACTAATTAGATTTTTTTTTTATTTTAGATGAAATAAAACAACTGTAATAATGTGAAATTCAGTTGTAAAGCAGAGTAGGTCTTTATCCTGCTCTCCCTCTGGGCTCTGTTTGCACTGAATCAAAAGCAATCAAGAAAATGTCAGGGGTAATTATGTTATTGTGTATCAGATAACATAAATCAGCTGATGGAGATGCAAGCGAGGCCAAATGTTGTGCTTTAATACCTCCTTTTGATTTGCGTTAAAGATCATATCCCACAGCAAAAACTGACTGAACACCTCAGTTAGAAAAAAGCCCTTTTCTTAGTGTTCAACAAAACACCCAGAGCCAAGAAGCAGAGAGATGCAGATCAGCAGTAATTGCATCTTAATTTGGGTTAAAACTAAACTAAATCCGTCCATATGCATTGAAAAAATCCATATATTGTGAAAACTTAACTGGGTGACACATTTGTTGCATTGAATCAAAACAGGAGAGACATTAGAAATCCGCATTAATTGAGTCTCTCGACATGAATAGTTAATTCTCCCACCCAAGTGCGGCGACGCCAGCGTTTTGCCAACCCGGCACCTCGTTCCATTAACAGGCCTCTTCTAATTGTGGTCCAACACCAAATCACCGAGTGGCAGGATTACTATGAGCAATCTCATATATTGCTCTTCACACAAATAAGAGACACAGACGGATCCTAAGTGTTTCAACTATGAATTAAGTATCACAAATCAGCCTACAGTGGGTCCATTTGTTATGCTGAAATGCCGTTTTAGCACCAAAACCCTGCAAAATCTGACACGCATGCCTGAGCCAGACAGAGAAATGATTTGTGTCTCAGTCAGATTTGTGTTTGAATCAAACTGCTGACAGTGTGCTGACTGGGAGAAGATGCACGGCGTGCACTGTAAATACAGAGGCATCTCATATATGATTTAATCAGCCACTGTACTGTGATTCACTGAACGTGTTCGGCTATATTTAATTCCCAGCAAATGAATTATGGATGCAATGCCACAATGGTGTGGGTATTCTGCATACTGTGAAGTTACATCATTGCTGAATATGACGTTTGCTGGCACATTTGCGGTAAAATAATATGTTTTGCTGCATGGTTGCCTTCAAAATGCTTTGCAACACCAGATCCTAAATTGGTCATTGGTATTATGAAAGCTCCTAATCAGAAACAGCCTCAAAACTAAAGTTAGTTACTAAGAGTCGGAAAATAGGTGGTTCAACTAAAGGGATGAAAAGAGCATTATCTTTATGTAATTATTGTAGTAACAATTAGGAACTGTATGTTCAGTACACATTGTCCAAATGTTCATGCAGTTAATTAATCATGCCATTGGTGGCCTCCCTGATTATGTTTAGTCTTCTGTAAATCAGACACATTACCAGTGTGTGCTTCATTGATCCTGCTCATTGATCCTGTTTTGCTGCTCTCTCAACCACATAAATACATATATGAGAATGCAGCACGTATTGCAAACAGAAAAAAAACAAAAGCATTGATTGAATCTTAGGGGACAGGGACCAGTACACATTTACATATTCAGGCACATGTTCACAAAGCACACACACACACACACACGTGTACAATCCCCAAGGACCTCTGCGCTGCGTTGCTGATGGAGCTGGTGCTGTTAGTTTTAATGATGGAGAGGCCAGTCCAGGTGAAGCTAGCCTGAGCAGTATCCTCCCCGGTGCTTTCGCAGCCTCAGCACACCGACATGACACCGATGTAGGGCAGCGAAGAGGCAACGCGGCACATTCAAGTCACATTGGTGAGCGGGAGGGAAAATGCATTGGTGGTTGTCTTTTGGCTGCATTACCATCTGGCTACATTGACAGAACAGTAGTTCTGAAAACAGATCACATTTGAAAGAGACACGAACAGTGACATCAGATTATGTTCTGCCAACAGACCGTTGAGCTTCCATGAAATGTGCTGGTACTTTGATGCTCTGCTCCACTGATCTTTTGTTCAAAATGGTTCATCAAACAAGTCTTGTATCCTCACAATTGAGCTTAGCGAAAGTTTAATAAGGAGGGCTACTTAATTTTTAATTCTTCCACCTCTAGGCTACTCTTTCATTCATTACTCCTCCGAAGCCACACCTCTTGGCTGCGTTCCTTTCATTCCCACCGCCCTCCATCAGCATATCAGTTTAAAATTCAAAAGGCAACCTCCTCTTAGTTCATAATCCAATCAAGTGAGCCTAAAACTCACTCCTCCTCTTTCCCACATGGGAGCTTATCACTAATCAGTGTCTCTTTATTAACCAATTCAACTGCTACTGAGACTCGCTGCTTCTTAGGGCCCCCGGTTGCCTTTTTGGCTCTAATGAAAACATCCTCGCCACCCCTATCAAAAGTTGTAGGAGACGGCCAGCGTCAAAGCCTCGTCACAAAAGAGGACATGGATTACCAAAGCTTATTTCCAGTCCGGACAAAGATGGTCCTCCCGGTGGGAGCCACTCTTAAGCATAATTTCTCTAAACAGTATAAGATTGCTGCGGACATGTTTTCTTCACATTGGCGCTCTCAGTAAAAGCCAAGTCTGTGATCAGTGATGACCACCCTGCGGACACGCACAAACTGATGCTTAATACTAACAGGAACTCACCCACACACTAGCTCGCAGGTTAAAAAAAGAAAAGACATCTAACTATTCACTGTAATTAAATCAAATTACTATTAAACTGGAAATATAAAATGTAATGGTTGTTTCTTTTGGATATGATGGCAGGAAAAGCCTTCACAGCAACAACAAAAGGCTAAAAAGTGAAACCGGTTCATATATGCAGCCAACGCTGGGAAATTAGAAAAGGAAAGAGAAGATTTTCCGTCCCCATGGAGGTGCAGATATACAGTACGTATAGGCAGAATGCTATTTCTGTTATTCTCATGATGTCACCGCCATGTTATGTTTTGCTTTAACCCTATTAAAATATCTCTAGAGTCATCTTCGCTTTTATCTAAATGTGTCATCAGAGCTGTTCTCTGGCTATAAAGTATGGCACAATGGCAGGATCAGAAAGCTGCAATAGTGTGCCGACACTCATGACACCGTCCACTTAACGGTTATAATACCATTGAATGCCCCAGAAAAAGTATCATAATTTATAATAATATCAAACCTTCACGGCCTGTTGGCTTGAAATCTACAAAACAGCCACTTCAGTCATTAAGTATTGAAAGTGTTTACAATGATTTCAAATTGCTGCCCTGCCTCATATTACAGATGCTATCCACATTAAACTCTCTTGCTTTAAAAAAAATCCTATTTTCAAAATATATTTTGGAAGATATTGATTTGAAATAATTTTCACAATGTTGTATTTGGTCAGAGTTCTCAAATAGAAAGCTGAAAAAGCTCTTTTGATTTTGTGCTCGTCCTTATTTTTTGGCGTTACTACTTAGGGGGCGCCAAAGTCACACATTTTCTACATCTACATACAGGCATAGTGGCTTTAATTTAATTGACATTTGATTTACGGTAAGTGTGTTCTAGAGAGAAGGAAGTGTTACCTTCTATATCACCTTATTAAAATTTAAATTGTAAAGAGGCGTTTGCTTTCTTCGTTGGAGCATAGCCGTTTGAAGAAGACCTGGCTCACAGCGCCATTTGTAAAAAATTGGTCTGTAAATTATTAAGCAGCTGTGGGCATGTTGTGATTGGCTATCATGCATTGAGGTTTAACTTAACGCTCATAACCACAGCTGACTTAAATCTCAATTTAAGGACAAGCTTTTTACATGGCTCCTGACTCCGTTTACTTCCGTCTTGGAGAGGAAGGACGTAATAGAAACGCCGGAGCATGGGAAATGAAAACGATAGCCTTGTGGCAAAAGCCTCTGAGCTCCGGGATGAAAAGAGGACAGCTTAGGGGGGGAGGGGAGAGGGGGATACAGCGACAGTAGAATTTCAAAGGCAAGAGGTCAAGAGCACTCTATTTTCAATCTTAACGTGGGGAATGGGTACAAGTCGGCTGCTGTAACCCATATCAAGGGCACATTTTTGCAAACGATAACCTTAAGTAGAGGAGAGGAAATATGGTGCAGAAAAAAGAAAGCGCTTTTCTCAGCAAAAAATCCACAATCCTTTTAGTCATATCAGGCCTGAAAATGTCTGCTCAGGATGCCTTTGCTTATGTGGATACGTATGACCACGTTAGCGTGCTTGCTTATATGGCAAAGTATCAACCACAAAGTACCCTTCTTCTCCTCAAAGATACAGTGAAACACGTCGAGCAAAAAACACTGAAAGTCATGAACCACAAAAGAACTGTAATGAGCTGTGCCAAAAAGCTGTGACCTACTTTTATGTTGTTGTTTTTTTTTTTACCATACCTTTAGAGAGAGGTACATTTCAGATTTATTGGCTACTCATGTCTGCAATTAGACCGCAACACACTCACGTATACGTCTAAATTAACTATTTCCATTCGTTTTGTGACTTAATTGTCATTCTCCATGGCACTGCAGAGTAATCGCTCAAAATGCTCCCCGGGCTAAACGACAGATGCATCCAATTCATCTGGAAAATACAAGCAAATAAAACGGGCCCGTGCTTTACAGACTCCTCCTCGTGTTTGGTGTGTCACAGACATGGTGCACTTTTGGATATGAAAAGCCAAATATAGAGGTCCCCGTGTGCCTTCGTGGGACAGACGCTGTAATTTACCTCGCAACGCTAAATTGCAAATGACATGCTGTAAGTTAATCGATGGCATTAAATTCCGGCCGGCGCAGAATAAGTTCATTCTAACTGTGAGGAAGATTGAGCCTGGCACCGAACAAAAACACTCTTAGAATACTGATATTCATGCACAGCACTGACATCAGGCATGCGTAATACAGAGCAGTTTAGCTATGCAATACTTAATCTGTAAGCAATTGAAATGGGACCGCTGTTTTTTTTTTTTTGTCTTTTTTTTCACCATCTGCTGTGTCTCTGCAGATTTTGCTGATTTATGGAACCCACTGAGTCCATGCTTGCTCCTCTTGCTTTCCTTCCATTTCACAAATTTATGGCTGCGAATTAGGAACAATAGGAGCGGTGACCGTCGCCTCAGCGGCCTATTCCTTCTGTTGCTGGAGAGCAAGGCGGTCGGTCAGGGGAACTCTTGCCAAAGTCTTGCGATTAGCAAATCCGTCAAAGGGTGAATCTGAAAGTAAACATCAAATTGGGAAGAAAATGAGGTCAGTGAATTCAGGTAGGGCATCAGAGTGCATGGAGCAAACGGGGGAGGCAAAGGCAAACAAAAATAACCCACTGCAGCTGGACAAAATCTCTCTCCACGTAATGCCAGTGGTCCAGTCTCTTGAGAGGAGAGCAGCTGTTATTTATTTCTTTCAGAGACCCCACACCCCTTTAAAAATGTGCAAATGTAGAAGGTTGTCGTGAAAAGGTTAGGTGAAGCAGCATTAACTCTCACAGCACATGTGCTGGCAAAAAAGAAAATCATCCTTATCTTTCCTTTTTTTTTTTGCCACAGACTTTTTCCTGTGATTTATAAACATCTGGCTTTGGAAATCGTTCAAGTACGGCGGTCCTTAGGAGCGCAAGTGAGGAGGGAGTTTTAGTGAAACACATTGTTTCATTCAAGATTCATTGTTCTGCAGGAGCTTCATCTTGTGCGCGCACTGATAAAAATCCGGATGAGAAAACGAGAAACATTTCTTTTCCCTACCTGAGTCCTGTACCAGATACTGAAATGGGATGAGCAAATCATGCCCTCCTCCCTGATAAGGTGGTACTTCTCTCACATATGTCTGGGAAATATAAAAATGCAGCCCTGAAATCCAATCGCAGTCTCACAGTTGCCTCGCAACAACACTTCATCGCACCCTGCCCCGTGGCACTGATTGTGAGATGTGAATAAAATGTTACAGACACAAGCAATTGTGACAGATCAGTCACAGACGGCAGAAAAGAGGAGGGAGGATCTGCTGTTTAATTCTTCTGGTAATTACAGTTTAAAAAAAAAAGATATATTACTTGGGCCTGAGGTTAACTTCACCACAGCTTCATTAAATGTTTCTTTTTCTTTCTTTTTTTTCACTAAATGCACAGATTGCACAAATGCGACAAAGGGAAGAAAACAAATGCGTGCATGCATGCACACACTTTGGTGAGAATCAGCACCTTGGGTGTATTTGTATTAGGCCTTTACTTATCTGTCATGGAGATAAAGACATTTAGACTCCCTCTGAGACATTCTTTTCCCTCCCTGTTCATCCTTTCCTTTGGTCCAAACCATTAGAGTCTATTCAGTGGAAGCGGTACGGAGAATAACATCACTTGACATTTACTTGCACGAGCACGGAAGGACCGCAGTGCGAACAGTGCCGTTTACATCCTCCCAGTAACTCCTCTTCAGGCGCTCAGGGTTTCCTCTGGGTGCATTTTTAACGCGACCAAATCAGGGGATGGAATTTGTTCTGGCATTATTTTCTTTTTTTTTGCCTTTAATCTCACATCGTTTCAGGAGCGAAGTCAAAACAAAAGAGGTAGCATGCGAAATCTGTAGCATTTTTGCCCCCGTTTTCCTTTGCCCCTCTAATGCCTTTGAAGAGGTACGACATATTCAAAACAAAGACTGTGCCTGGTGAGGTAAATCGAAGGAAAGCAGTCAGTGGTTGTGCATCAATAAAACCACAGAGTAATTAGAGAAACCACTTGAAAGCCAATTTGCGAGTTGACAAATGATCAATCTTCATCTGTAACGCAGCCACGGTAGCATACAGCAGCAGTGGAGGATGTGGTGACAGATGGCGTGCCTGTTCCAGCTAGCATCTCATTCTCTTTGGTCAGACACTCTAATGCTGGCAGAAGGAGGAGAATACTTCTGCTTTTCCTATCAGTACAAACCACCTTCTCTTGGAATGAGATGAACATAGGAACTCCTCTGCGCTTTGCTCTTTTTCACTTTTGAAATCGTTCCGATTTTTTTAGGTCGGGTTGTATGATAATTTAGCCACGTAAAAGAAAGCCGCACCCCAAAAAAATCAATAACAGTTTATGTTTTTGTAAGGTATATATGAAATATTTTCGGTGCTTTCCATTAGACAGTCTTTTATGTCAGGGAACTGAAGGTCACCGAACTCCATTGACAAAACCAGTAATTTTATCTGGTCGAGCACTGCCTCAATGGGTTAGTTTGTGTTATTATGTGACTTTGGTGAATCCGAACTGAGCCTTTTTCATCAAACATGAAAATGACCAATCACTGCAGCGGTACACCAGCAACTCCCCGTGTTCTGCAAGGTCAGATTACTGTTTTTGTCAGACAAGGCACCTGCAGTAATTATTTGCCATCTACTGTAACCTCACAAGTCCAAACTGTCCTTTTAATACCTTTAAGTGACATATGCGACTGATCATCAGTTCAGCTGTCGCATTCATAAGAATAATGAAAAGGTGAGCTCTGTGTATGAAGGCAACATATTGAAGGCAAAATCTGCGGGGTGAAAAAAATAAATAATTCAACCGTCATAATATGTTTATTTCCCTTGCTGCATCATCCCTCAAGAAGCAAATTAATTTCATTTTTATTTCATGCCAGATTTAATTGCCCGACGGTTAGCCAATGTGCTTAATTTATCTGAATCACACACCCAAAATCCTTATACCCTGACCATCCGTGGTGTTTGCTGACTCTGAGACCTTATTAATTAGTTTGCTTTATGACAGGGGTGTTCCCTGTTTAAAACCATGTCATAAACCGACCCCACCACGCTGCTGATCAACTAGGCAGCCATCAAATAAACCTCGCAGCACACTCCTCGCGCTGCTTCACATTACAGATGCACCCGGCTCCCCTCCGCCGCGCCTCTCCCCGGCCTGCATTGATCCTCCCTGAATAGATTTGGACACAATAATTCAGCAGCCAGGTAAATTGGAATAACTCTGACCATTAGTGAATTAGTTTGCTCTTTAAAATCAGCCATTGATCCCCGAGCCGGGCTTATTGGTTGCTGCTGACCAACCAGAGAATTTAATTATCAAACAGAGTGTTGCCTGCTCAGCCATGTTTTATGAAGGTCAGGGTGCCACTGCAGTTTTGAATGTAAAAAAAAAAACACAAATAAAACAACAGGAGCAAAGCGAGGGGGGGAGGGGGGAATCCAGTACAAACAAATTTAACCGAGGCCAGCCTTCCCATTCCTCTGTTACATCCCAGCAATTGCAAGTGGCAGACCGTCATCTGGCTGTGAGCTGTACAAAATAATAGTTCTCTGAATTCAGATGACGCCGGCTTGGCATATTTAGTTGCAGCTCCCTCTCTCTCCAAATTCCTATTTCCTGCCGTCAGTCTCACATAACGCACATAACTTTTAGTCCCATTGAGGTCATATTAATACGTTCAAATAACCCAAAGGAGTATACAAATGTATTTTTAGGCTGCCAGCCATCCATAACCTTACGTCACAGGTTTTTGCTTCACTCGGCACATTTTACCTGTAACAGTGGAAAATGGTGGTTGCTCCGAGGCTGTGATGCTGATAACAGTTGATCTGCTTGTATCCAGTTCAACCTACAAATAATGTAGAAAATAAATATCACATATTGCTGAATAGATGTCATGCCGGAGCAGCGGATGGATGACGCAGAAATACATTATATCTGCTCTAATTCCCTTGAGTCTACCTGTCTCCTTGCAAAAGGCTTCATTCTGCCCTGATCTCTCGCCTCCCTGGGATTTAGAATACAAATAAGGAGAACAAGCCTCCCCATTCTTATGAACTTTTTAGAATAAAGAGGGACACTTAGGGCCCCACACAGGGGAGAGACGAATTGATTGGCAAAGCTAGTGACGGGACCAGAATGGAGATTGAATCTCCTTGAATGAACCAGAATGGAGGAGGAGTTGCGGCATGAATAAGGCTGTTTAAAAAGAGGACGGAGAAAAACAAGCCTCCCTTGTCCTGTCTTGTGATTTCCTGAATCAGACATCCTCCCCTTTTTGCTCTGCTCATTCAAGGGTAAATGTGATCCACTCTGTCTCTTTCTCTCTCTGTTTCGCTAATCCACTCGGCAAACAACGGTAATCTGCAAATAACACATGCTAAGTAATATTTCTGACAGACCAACAAACAAATGTGTGGAACGTGTGTGAGATTTGGGATCGGCTTGAGCGATGCTCTCATGCAGCAGCACAAATACTTCAGGATGGAGAGTAGAGTTGTATTTTGCCGTGATGGAGTGGATTGCACGATATTTGGTGCATTATGTTTGTGTTGAGAAATCTAACAAGTGGTGTTTAAATGAAGGGGTGGGGGGGTCAAAGTGCAGTTTGTTAGCCCTAAGGCATTAAAACGGATCGATTGGACCAGCCCGGCACATTTAGGCCTTTAACATCAGGGTGGACTTGTCATTACATTTGTATGTCAACTTAAAATAATTCATTTTGCATGGGATGGGTGGCTCAAACACAACTTTTTTAAATGCGTTATTATAGCTGTAATCGTTTTTTTTATCATTGGAAGAATTGAAGAAAAGGGTATTTTGGGAAATGCTTCTTTTTGTCCGACGTCTGTGTGATTGACGGCAGCTGGCAGAGTGTCGGTGTTACACCGTAGGGCAGGAGAGACGAAGTAAACAAACATCCCCTGTAGCCCGCTTGTCATGGGCCGACGGTATGTTGTTAGTGGCAGAGAAGGGTAAGGGCCAAACCGCCGTCTAACCGGCCCAGCGTGACATTAGCAGGTACGTTCACATACTGTTTAATGTGCTGCTGCCGAGCGGCTAATTAGCTATTCCGCCTGCAAACGGTGGTGCGCTTCTCCCTGGTGGACGTTTGTTTAGTGCCTCGTTCAACAAGCTAAGGTGCAGGACAAGACGTTTGTTTGTGAATTAGATAAGAAGGAGACTTCAGGAGCAGGAACACTAATGTGGCTGTTGTTCTAAGTCATTGGCTTTCCTGTTTTTTAAAGCAGAATGTTGTCAGACTCGGTGCAATCTGGGAACCCATCAGCTCTCAGTCTCGGGGCCTCTGGGGGTCCCAGAGTGCGTTTTGGCCATTGCTTTCTGCCTCCTTTGCGCTCCATGTGGACTGTTAACGTGCATTCAACCAACGCCTGCTTGAAAGTGATTATTCAATATGGTCTCCTTGAGGCCTGTAGCACCTCGAGCCGTGGAGCCGTGTGAGATACAGGAAGTGGCCCGACCCGTCTGTGATTAGTCACTACAAACTCACCAAAATGTTGTCCCGTTGCTGGCAGATTGTGAATGCAGAATCTTTTTATAGAGATGAGCGTCTGCTCTCATGATATAATAGAACGCTGACGTTAGTGCTTTATGGTGGCATCAAACGGGGTCTTCATCGATAGACAAATACTGGAGGCATTCTGTCAAATGAATGCAAAACTAGGGTGGCGCCATCATGAAACAAGATTTTACAGTTACACAACCGATATGCTAGCAGACCACAACAAATGGAAGCTGGAGGAAGCTGTGTCCCCTTTGAACATCAAATCCATGCCGTTGGAGATTATGGAAGATATGAGCACCATCATCCTCCCGATGACGCAGCACTCGATTTGTCCAACGTCAGTACGTTTTTAATAAAGTCTCACCAAATCCAGAATGATTTCATCACTATAACTTGACATTTGAAAAGTCTGGGCGTACGCAGTTTCCCACCTGCAAAAATAAAGTCTGTGTTTTTGTTAAAAGCAACCGCATGTCCCCAGATTTCCTTCCGACAACATTTGCGATGAGTTTTGCAGATGCAGCCACATCCTCAGTACCAGTGAGGGACTGGCTATAGTGGATGGCCCCCTTCCAGCTGTTAAACTGTCCCCATGGTTCCCCACCAAATTATTTGGCTCTCCTTGTGACGGCATTGAACCGAATCCTACATTGAACAACAGTTCTCGTAGGACCTGGGCAGCATTTATTAACCAAATGTGTTATCTCCTCCCAAGCTAATTTAACATCATCCGCCCTCAGTGGCTTGTTTACAGTGCTGCATATTTGCTCCTGGTGAGTCAGCACTTCTTGCAAGTGAACATCAGTTTATTCCTGAGAGAATCTTTTTTTTGTGCGTTTGTGTGTGTGTCTGGTAAATACTCCCGACTTTTCTTTGTGGCTTTCATTTTTAAGCTGAAAGAGCAGCATGGCATAAAATCTGCATATTTCAAAGGGAAGAATGCTTAAAGAGTGTGTCTGATTCCTAATTCCAGCCCATTTCCAGCTGTGAAGCTGGTGCACTGCACCGCATGGCACCAACCCCCAAAAATGCCAAAAGTCAATCACCCCTCTACCACATGTGGACAGTGTTTTCAGTGAAATGGGGCATTTAGATTAACATGGGGGCATACACTACATTCATTTTCTTCTTATAGAGATGTTTTTTAACTACGGTACAAAAAAACAACAATTTTCACTATTATCTTTTGTCCTCATTTCATCATAATACCTCTTATCACACAGACAAATGGGGTCTTTTAATGCTAAGAATATATTTCACATGACGTAAAGATGACAACATCCCTGTCATGATGAGAGCTTACTGGCGACGATGACTCACATTTGTCCACTATTCCTTTGTCACCCTGCGTTCAACAAACCGGGGTCCCTTTTAACGAGCAATACATTTAGATTTAAGGTGTAATAATGATCTGATGCAGAACCCACAAAGCAAACAAGCAGAAAATATGGCATGAGATGAATATTATTTCATGGCGGCAGGAGATGTTAGCATACAGATAGGAACAGGCTCTGAGAATTTGCTCTCATCATGTGGTCATATGAATGTAAATGTAGTCACTGCAGGAGGATTCGGGGAGGCAGACAGCGGTGAGCCTCATGTGGTTAAAATGACTCTGCCTCTGGGTCAATGCAGGACTGGTTTTCTTGCGGATGGGGCAACCGAGAGCACATGATGCTTTTAGGGGTTAAGGTTTGGTGTGTAATTGCAAAAGTAAAGATCAGATTGAGGGGTATAGCAATGGCTGCAATATATTAGAGATGTTCTTGGGCAAATTCTCTATGGTTTTATTTGTTTGTTATTGCCTCAAAGTACAAAATAAAATACTGCAACACTGATAGTTTGTAGACCATTCTTGCACAAGGCCCCTGAAGGATTTAGTCGTCCCCCAATAAGATTTCCTTACCAAATTGGTAAGTTGACAAATTTATGATCATGTGAAACATTAACTCTTCAAATAACAAATAAAGAAATGACGATTTAGCCTAAATCACAATGTATTTTGTTCCTGCCATTTGAAGATGTGTCCAAAATGGTTTTGTTTAGTAGAGTGCTGCCATATTTAATACAACACATATCCAGCCATAAGCAAAATAATGAATTATCCATCTGTTTTTGTCCATATTTTTTAAGCTATGCTACCCAAGTGGGGCTTATATTTACTAGCAAAATCAGGTTTTCTAGCATAACTGAAAGTTTGGTCGGTGTTTCACCACCATTAAGTCTTAAAATGAATAACTCACAATAGAACAGTTTTATTTCTATTTATTATCACCAGTTTATTTAAGTTAGAAAATGTGGTTATTTTTTTGTATTATAAACAGTCAATGAGAATTGACTGATTGAAAATTGAGATTTCAAGAATATTTCAGAGTGAACTCTATAATTGAATTAATCATGTGACTAATTAAAATCAATGAACTATTTTAATACATATTTATTCACCGGCACATTTTATCATAATTGTTTTGCTTTCATATCAAAATTCACACTCACACCCCATCTTTGCAAAAGGACATATTATTATCAATCCTCGGCTCAGATTCTCCCTCCCTATGAGATTATGTATTGTTTCATTTTGACAGCCATGCTCAAATTAGTCTTATGTAATTAGCCTAAAATGGGCCCGTTCACCACACTGTCATATTTTGTCATCGCCGCTGAGTATCTGGTTGATAGGGTGAAAAAGAGGCTTGTTTTCCTTCTGTCAAACGTGCAATTATAGCTGAAATGCAGAATTATCAGTTGATTGCTGAGATTCCATTGCAATCAGTTTAGAGAACTGATTATGCTTCAAATATGGCAGTGTAATTATAATAAATTACACAAGTAGATATATTGAAATTGTTCCGGGTCCTTTGGCAAGTAGGTGAAGCAGTGTTTAAATAATAAAATACGGAATTAATTCACGGCAGCATAAGAAACGGACACACTCATTTTAACGGTGATATGACACACTATTTTGCTTTAAGTATGCCACTGTGATTTCTTTAACTTCCGCAATCAAGCAGTTCATCATCTATTTAACAGGAAATGATTAGGTCCATTAAATTTTCCTTGCTCTTTTATGATGTGTTATTGTCTAATAAACCATGAAAGGGGGAGGATTTTCTGCATACGGTAGCACTTGATAGCACACTGTAGGGTGCTCCACGGCCAGGGGCCAAAGTTCTTAAATGCAATTACTGATGGAAATCGTTTCTTTATCAGTAACTATGAGACATCTCTTTACTTCCAAGTGGATATTAATGTTCACAGCCAATGTAAAGTGGGGAAATATATCATGCTAATGCTCTGTTTGAAATGGTCAAATATTTTTCAGAGTTTTTTTTATATCTTTATTTCTTCCACGAAGCAGGATGTGATGATGTTAAATGTGGGATATTTTTTGCAGTGTGGTACTTTACTTTTTATTTTAAAATATATGGGTGATGATGCTGTGCTGTCATATTTAAGTAGCCCAGTCCATGCAGTATACGGTGTGGTCTATTGTCTGCTGCCTCTAGGATTTTTTAAATAAAGAAACATCATAAATCTAGTCTTGTTTAAATCTGTTTTTAGACGACCTGCTTCTTTGCTGATCTGTGTGCCCAGTTGTTGCTTTTAAAAAAAAAATGCATTGTCTCTAAATTATTTATAGAATGCATGGTTACATTTAAGCAAAGAGGAATAACAATTGTATTCACCACCCTTAGCAGCTTTAGTGGAACCAAATTGCCTTCATACTTTGTATTTGATGAAAAAGGCAATATTGTGTATCACATTAGTTTTAACAATTCACAAAGTCACAAGTCAATAGTTGAAATTTTTTCTCCGGCGGTAATTGACACCACTGGGTAAAGGGAGATGGTGTGCTTCCACATTAGCGGCCGGGTGTCATAACATATCATAAAGCAGTCTCCTAACCTTGTCACAAGTTATCATGACACCAATTAGATGTTAAAAAAAAAAGAAAAGAAAGAAAGAAAGACAGCCACGCGGTCGAGGATGTACTTCATGCTCATCTGCAAAAGGGTAACGGTCCTTCTGTGGAGAGGCCCAATCTGTGCGGCTCTGTGGGAAAAACTCCAGGGAGGCATGAAGGGTGAAGAGTCTGAGGAAGAGCAGAAAATAAATACATTTTATGTCACAGTAAAGTGACAATGACAAGGGCACTATCTTATTTGTTCAGTACAACACAATTAACCTAACTCTATGACATCTTCTCGTTGCTAAAATGGACTTTGTCATGTAACAGCTCTCTATTTCTGTGTGCCCCCCCCCCCCCCCCCTCCCCTTCTTCTTCTCTCTCCCATCAGGTCTCCACATAATGGAGCGAGAATGAACAGAGAGCGGCTTAAAAAAAAGCATGAACTGGAGGTTTATTGAGGTCATCTGCTTCCTGTTTATATGGGACCATATAACAGTTCAGTCTTCCCGCCAGGACCCGTTGGCCACTGAACAACATGTCACCAAGCAATATGACTGGCTCATCTCTGACCGTGGACCTTTCCACCACTCTCGGAGTTACCTGTCCTTTGTGGAGAGATTCCGCCAAGGATTTACGACCAGATATAAAATTTATAGGTGAGTTCACTTTCAGCCTGTGTACTGATGAAGAAGAATCTGTCTGTTTTTAATGCTTTTCTTTCGTTCTATTTTGGTTGCAAAAAGCTGCACCGTGTACATTTTTAAGCTATCAAATGTGCATCTTTTATACTGACTTTGCGACCACTCTCAGCACTGTGAACTTCTTTTTCTTCTATTAATAAGGTACTCTGCTAGGACTGTCGCTCCGCTCTTGGTCATGGAACAAAATCCAAAAATACTGGACCCTTCACTTTTCATAATCCAGTTTAAAAGAGTCACACGTCTTTCAAACAACACCTAGTTTGTAATACAGGCTTTATATATACATGTATAGTCCTCAAGCCTGAACCAGGTGACCCCGATGACATCATCAGAGTTATTTTTCAGCCCCTGAATTACTTTCCTGTAGAACGTGTAATATTGGGTTACATTAGCTTTTATTAGTCAAAGAAGAGCTTTACAATACAGAATTGGACACTCCCGACCATTTGGCACATTAAACCATGCATAATGTAATCACTACAAATAAAATTAATAAAGGGGTTCAGGGTGTTAAGTATCTCAGCAAGATAAATCATAATTAATGGGTAATCTAATCCATTGATTTACTATTAATTCTCAGTGTTTTATGATAACCCTAAACAGTTAGCAGACTATTAAAAATACATCTGTCTTTAAACCCTTGATCACTGTCTTCTCAGTCAGCTTTGCATCGCACATCGCATCGTTTGTTACATCCAGATGAAGAGGTAGAGAAATCAGATGGATAAGATAGAAAGATTGTGCTTTGATTCCCTCGCATCCGCTGCCTGCAAATTATATACAGGCTGAGAGCGAGTAAGAGAGTCATTTGCTACATTCCTTTGGCACTTTCCTTCACAGAGTTTGTTTTCTGTCTCTCTGCTCCGTCTCTCTTGGTAACTTGCCACAGCCCTGGGTCCCCACTGGCTTCCCGAGCCTTGATATTGTCACATGAACAGTAAACAATGCATTTGCATAATGTGTAACTTGACAGAGCGGGATGTTGCACAGAGACACGAATCTCGGAGGCGAAACTTCTGAGGCCGCTTTGCACAGACGTTGAGCGTTGCCTCTGATGCCGTGGTGATTTATTAAAATCGCGAGCGTGTGTTTGCATGTTGGGGGGGCTGCTGGGAACGTTGCCGGGCCCAGGTGGCTCCCGTTGTTCCTTCCCTCTTAACAAACCATTAGTGGCATCAAATTCAGCCATCACTGCGAGATATACCTCTCCTCGTGACAAGACGATTAAATCTTGCATTAACAGTGCGACGAATGATGTATTTTCTCATTAAAAATTAGATGACAACAATCAACAATCCACGTTCACTTCTGCCAGACATCTGCGGAGCTGTCAGACAAAGTTAAGTTGAATAGATTCCTTTGTAGCCATGTTCTGTATGACTTGCCTCATATTAGGCCTTTGAGCTTATCCAGTACTCTAACATAGAGTTTGCCCTCAACTGCTGCATTAGTGGACTAAATGAAAGATGCTTTTGAGCATGGAATATATATTAAGTAAATAATCATATACAGTAGTTAAGTGAAGGTTGTGCAACATGCTCCCCGAGGCCCGAGCGTTTTCTAAGGATTCTCATCCCAACCTGGACCACCAGATCATTTCAATGATTAGTACATCTTCCACCAGAGAGGCGAGAGGAAATCAGTGACATCAGCTGGCGCACTGTTTGGTTGGAATGAAATCATACATACCCCCGGTCCTCCTTGGCACATGATTGCCCAGCCGTGCTCGACTCTAACCAGCAATGAGAACTGAATCGCTTTGTAAATTTCCCCGGGGACTCTCTCTGCCTCGACGATTTAGTGGTGGAAAGTGGTTGAATCAGATTTGCAGAGAGACAAAGCATCCATTCCTTTCGGGTTCACTTATCAAGAGAGATTACCCCCGGAGTCACGCTGCATGGACAATGCCAACCTGATCAGCAACAAACAAATCTGCCCCATCTTTAATGACATGGGCATCGTGCCTAATTTGAAGGATAAACAGAGATTTTGGAAGTGCCAGCACTCTGAAAAGGTCACAGTCACTTGGAAGGGGAAAGACACACCACAAGGCACCAATTATCCTCTCCCCATAGACGTAGGTCTCTTAAAGAAAGGCTTGGAGTGTGTTTTGTATAAGTGCTCATCGCCACTGTGTCATTGCTGATTGCAATCTTCAAACTGAATCCCCCCCCACCCTTGTAAGTGTACATTTCCTGTATGGTATTCATCGGTCACAAGAAAGCCACTTTCACCGTTGGCTGAATCATTCTCCAGCATCAGAGACCCGCGGCCCGAGTGATATGTATTAATGCGCGCTTCAGGTAGTGGTGAAACTCGATGGCCTGTTTTGCTCACACTAGCATCTCTCATTCTGGTTGCTTGTACTCTATTATGGGGTCGAATGTGTTTCAGATAATGCGTGTTCTCTCTTTGGTCTTTGTTCGCAGAGCTCTATCTCAGGTTCTTGTGTGCCTGAGTGAAAAACCAATATAAATGCAAATCTGCTAGCCATTAATGCATTTTAAAGGCCTCAAATCAGCATTGCACTGTAATCAAAGAAGCGAGATGGGAGTTGCTATTTGGAATAAAAATATTTATGAAAATGAATAGCTGTGATTGATCAGACTTTGAAAAGACATGCCGGAGTGAATGAACAGAGAGGGTTGATACGGCAACTCCTCAAAATCTATCAATGGAGAATAATTACTTGGAAATTAAATGAAAACCAAGATTTGTCCACGGTAATATCAAAAGCAGAACCATTTTTGGTAATGTTTTCATGTTTGGAAAATTACTTAATGCTCGAAAAGCACAGACGGAATCCATTAAAATATCTATGCTCTCTCTTATTGATACTACAAACCGAGTGTCGCACACAGACTCATTTAAAAGGGAAATTGAGCCATTGTATGTTTTACTGCACTGTTTAAGTTAATTGCAAAGCCAGCATAATATCTATTATCAGTATGCTAAATTACTGACTCATTAAAACCCTCCGTGATTGCTTGCACGTACATATGTTACCAAAATGGTTCTAGCTCTGCTCAAAGAACACAAAGAACTCTTTGAGACGGAGCCCCCTTTCTGTTCTATCATTCCTAAAAACTGGGAATGATATCTTAGTTTCTGTAATGTATTTAAACTCTGTTTGCCTGTATTTCTGTCTCACCATATTTCCTTTTGGTCTGTTCTGATGATACAGCAGTAAAAGCTTCGTGAGCCTTATGTTACATGAACTGAATTTGAATGAACACAAAATATACATTAAAGAGTTTCTGAAGCTAACAGCTACCTAGCTAAGAAGTCAAGCCAAACAGCCTCTTGGCGCCCATAATAATGAGCTCCTGCAGAACTGTGCTTAAAATGACAATAACGACGTTGGTACTTAATATTCCAGTCATTTAAAATACCATAAAGCTTCTATAGAGTGTTCAAAAGAGTACATACTGATTTATTTTTGTTTATAAATGATACATTTTTATTACCTTATTCTATTCGGCCGGTTCAACCAAAAGAGTGAACATTTTAGGAAACATTTTTGCACACCTCTTTTGTCCGTACAGTAAATGTAAAGCTACTGCCCACAGCGGGTTGGCTTAGCTTAGCTTAGCTATGGTTAGCTTAGCTTTGCCAAGTTTAACAGCATGGAAACGAGGGTACAATCTCCTCTCAAAGCATTGTGGGATAGCAGGTGCAACAAAAAGAAATGTTGTTAATTTTATGCAAATGAGGCCTGAGAATACGCTTTCAGGTACAAACCAAATTAAACTCTACTTGGCACAACATACACTCACAATGTTTGCTAACAAGAAAGCTAGTAGCTAGTTTGCACACTGTTCACACTCCAGCAGTGATGAGGGGGAAGTGGCAAAAGGCGATGTTGGCGATTTCCTCACTTTTACTTGGTATCCACCATATGGACATACCCCGACATACCCCGACATAGCTGTATCCTTTGAGGTTTAAATACATACTCATTCTTTAATACTCAGCTTTAATGCCACATTTTAAAGGCAGGACATATGCATGCAAATTTTGCACATCTCTAACTGAATATTTCCTTTATGATATTAATTATTCCTAACTATAATCAGACCACAGACAACCACTTGATCAGCACTAAACCTTGAATGAATAATCTGCAGTTCTCATTTGCATGTGCAAACAACTTCTTTTATTCAGTCTCTAATTTAAGTTGTTCATCAACCAGATAGTCCTACATCTTGAGCCTCCAATTTTTTTTCATCTCTCATTTTTCTTTTAATTTGTTATCAGCAAAGCATCGTCTGCTGCCTAATTTGGTAACATTGAATGATTCACAATGAGCTGTAAAAAGAAAAGATACTTTTGGAGTTTCTTAATGCGTTCAGAGTGGATGCATCTGTCAGTGCCGATCTGGGCCCCATTTGTTTCAAACAGAAACAAGGTGTAACATTTGTCCGACTCAGGTCTTGAATTAGTTTGGATGAGCCATCTGTAATTGGATAGAGCGAGGGAAGGCGGATTTGATGTAGTCGGCAGATTTGCGGAGAGAGGCTGCAGCGATGTTTAATTCAGCAGGCTGCAGCCAAGGAAAGAGAAGGAGGGAGGCAGTCAGGAAGTCAGGGGGGATGAAACAGACTGTGGAAAGAGGACGGCGACATCGTGGGGTCTGAGATGCCATTAGGCAGAGAGACGGGAAGGTGCTAAAAGTGCGTCATAATGGAAATATATATATACGTGCTGGTGACAAGGAAGGGGGTCCGCAGAATTCAGTAGCAAAACAAGAATTGGTCGAGGTGAGGAATAGCCGCCTGGCAGAGGAATCGGAGTGGCTCAGACTCACAAATACCACCTGAGTGCACCTCTCTCTCTCTCGCAAACACAAGAGAGCAAAGATGGTCTAAAAACCTTCTCAGTGTTTGTCAAAATATTTTCTTTCACGTCCAGGACATAGACAGGAATACTGGGCACAGCGAGGAAATTGCATATTTTGTCATCATTTTTTTATTCATCCGTGCACTTATCTACAGAAGCTCAGTGGGTAACACAAGATAATTTTATTTATTTATTACTTACTTATTCATTCATTATTTTTTCAGCGGAGGCAGGGTGACAAAGATGAAATGTTTTGGGGGCATCATGATGAATGTGGAATAATACCAGCATCAGTGACATAAATCTAACCACATCCATAACAACACTACCTATGTCACCGTTCTATTTTAATCAAGTCAAAAAAAATTCCATTAAAAATGACCATGTTGATGGTAAAATTGTAAGTAATTTAAGTCAAAACCTGAGTTAACGGTAGTTGGTGTGTAATGCATTTAAAACTAGTCCTTAAACGCAGCACATTCTGCCGTGAAACGGAGATATGTTGTGCAGTTTCTCGGTGACACTGTTGCGAGGCGATCATGTATATTTAGCTGAGATGACTCATGAAGATGCTGTCACCAAAGAGAATGCTGGCTGTCACCTCACACTTTGGCAGCAGATGTGACTTCAAATTTGCTGACTGAAGCAGAAACCACTTCCAACACATTTTAGATTAGCCTCAGCCAATCAGATGAGCTGAAATTCCAGCACAGCTTGTTCCTTTTGTTGTTTCCTTTGCTTTTGAAAACAAAAAAGTGAGACCTGAAGTGTGCGCCTGTCATTGACTGTGGGGTAGAAAAAAGTCACAGAACTGATGACTTGGACACATGAGGATTAACTCAAACTTATTACTGAACTGGAGCAGTGCTGATACTTGCTGCTGATCTGGATTACTTACTCTGTAAGTTTGGGAGACTCAAAAGGGAGGGACCCCATGCCACTTTCCTTCTCCTACCTAGTGGAAGAAAGCCCCCGCTGTGGGACGACTTAATTACTGGCAAGGAAGGGATGGTAATTAGAGGAGAATCGGGAGGCTAGTAGAAAGTGTCAGGGTTAAGCACTGACTAATTCACTGCGTGGGACGCCTGTGCCACTCTCCCATGAGGCTGGCAATACAACATCACCAAGTACAACACGCTCTGAAGGGAAGATGCTGGAGCAGCCATGCCTCGTATCACCATTCTGTGAGGTGGTGTTCCAAGCTGTTAAACTCAACCACTAAAATAAGGCCTATTTAAAAGAAAATAATCAGAAAGTTGCATTTCAATCTTCTGTAATGCTGCCTTTTTATCCACAAGAGTAAAGAGCAAGGACTCACCCTATTCTTTAGTCCATAGTTTATGTTACAAGGTTTTAACAACCCACGTAAGTACCTTTCATTCTAGCTGATTACCATTTCAGGTTAAAGGTGCTAAATTTGAAATCCAGAGCGTTAATATAGCAACACAACTATTTTCAATTTGAATATATAGTGAAGTAATGTCTACCTTCACCTTCAACCTCGGCTTAGGTGTTAGCTCTACACTGTAAAAAAAAATTGTAATATAACAGAATTTTACTGTTTATTTTACATATTTATTCTGTATTTTTAAAATACCATTCAATTTACAAAAAGAGACTGTGATTTTACATGTCAAATGTAAAATAACATGAAATCATTGTAACTGTGAAAACACACAATATTTCTGTTATTTTACAAAAACACACATTAGAAATACATATATTTATTGTTAAAATACGTTCACAAATGTATCGTAATTTCACAAATATGTGTCTGTTATTTAAGATAATAAACTGTAAATTTCAAGTTTAAAACTCTAAAAAAAAGGGGAAAAAATAATTTAAAATTACTGAGAAATGAATAGTAAAATAACTATTTAATTTCTAATTTTACTATAATTTATTTGTTAATTGACTTATGTTTTCATTGAACTACAATTAAAACTGCGCAGTGATGAATGGGACCTTGCATAGCCAACTCGGTTAGTGCTACGAACGCCTGCCAGTGCAGGGCAGCCTGGCCTGGCCACATGCCACGTCGCTGGTCGTCCCTTGCCTGAATTTTCATGTCGATTACCATATCAGACGATTAAAGTCATCATGCTCGACTGGGGTGCAAAGTTCCACAACACTGGGACTGTAGCGACCCACTGGAAACGTCGCTCCCTCTTACATGGAGACATAACGGCGCGGTAACGGCATTCAAAGCGTCCTCCCAATCTTCCACAGGAAGCGTGAGCAACGTCTGGAGGCTCTTCCGGCCAAATTTGACACATGAGGAGGAGCGCATGAGTGTAAAAACATGACATTTCATGTCGCCAATAGGTGGCGCTCTGATTGTGAGTCAATATTGCAGTGCAGACGTGTTCAGGGTGGGACTCTCATCAACTGTGTGAAGTTTGGAGCTGATCACACAATGTACACTGAAGTTACAATAAGGATCTAAAATCGTGGCATTGTCATGGCTTACTTAATTCACTGCATACATTTGTAAACTATGGCAACATAGTAATACGTATTGTTGTTTTAAATATGTCAGTGTAAGTCATGTTTGATTTTGCTTTCATATTTTATATAAATCCGATATAGAGCGCTTTTATTTTGTGGACTTCCTGTCGCCGCGTTTCTTTTTCCTGTTTAGTTATTTTTCGTGTCTGGACATGTCTGTGGCGTGTCGAATCTGTGACGTGCTCTCGTCCATCTTTAAGCGCTGTGATTGGCTAATAGTGAGACAGTATACACTACGTTGCGTCTTCAATCGGCCAGTCGTATATTCCAGATCTTTCCGAGCGGCATTTACGAATCTCACGAGAGGCTTTTGGATATTTGGCGTTGGACTTTGGACTGGCTTTTGACACTTTGGACCTTGGACAACGAGAGGAGACCACATTGGGACAGCTTTTGGTGCACGAACGAACGAACCGTGAGTTATTTGAGCTATTAATGAATTTTAATCTGTATTTAGCATGCACATGTTAGCTTGGTAGGCTATGTCGTAGCTATGTCCGTTAGCGAGCAACAGCATGGGCTGATACAGCTAATGACATTATCAACACTGGTACATATTGTCTTTCTTAAAGTTAATAGTGGTTACTATGTTAAAAGAATTACGTGTTTTATTTATAACTTATCTTGTCCTGTGTGGTTGAGTTAAAGGCCGTTAGCTTAAGTCCGCTATTCAGGTAGCTAGCTAGCTAGCTGGCTGGCTGGCTGACTGGTGGCCTTGAGGTAAACAGCTTTTTCGAGCTCTGCCTTTTACAGTGAGTTTGTTTTACGGTCTTGAGCTAAGTAGTATTTGTTGTGTGCTTTGGTTTCCACCATGAGTTTGCATTTAAATTAATTTGTTAATTTCATATTTATTACGGTAGTTACTCAGCGTTTTACACAGATATCCCACTGCAAGAAAAGACATAATATCCACGGCGGTGTCTCATGCAGTTTCAAGTTCAATAGGGACAGGGGAGATATGATGGATATTTATGCTAGTCATGCACTTTTTTCACAAGTCTTGAAGCGCAAGCGAAGTGGCTGTGTGTATGATATACAGCATGTTAATGTGTACACGTGCAGCCTCCTGCAATAATTAATTGGCTTATAAAGGTTTGAGTTTGTAATAGCTGGGGCAAGCCTGTGTAAGATAAATTCAAAACTTGTATATGTATAATATATAATAATAATATATATATATATATATATATATATATATATATATATATTATTATATATATATATATATATATATAATATATATATATATATATTACACTTTGTTTCCACTGCTGACGTATGTTTAAGAACGTTTATATATTATAGAGATTAGATTCCAGCTCTGTATGATAAGTGGTCTGAGATTACATTTTAATGATATGATATATGACTTGATGTTATATGAATAACCACAATTATTATTATTGATTTTTTTTTTTTGCAGTGGAGAAAATCATCAGAGGGAGGAGACCAGTGGACACTTTGAGTACCAGAGGAATGGGTTCCTATTGTTTGACTGCATTCAATACAAGTTTTCACTGTTATATTCCTGAAAACGTTTTTGTCCAGTGTGCCTTTTTTTCATTTAGGATGCCTCACGGGTAAAACCACTGGCTGTCCGTTGCTGCCAAGCAGAGGATGGAGGATCGGTGTGACAGGCAGGAGCCTGTCATCTCTTTCTCCGGCAGACACTCTGGTTTGTACTCAAACGTTTTTTAATATCATTGAATGTTTTACTTTAATTGTTAGGTGTTTTCTCACTATATTTGTACACCTGACCTAGTGGAAAGACCTATGCTTATATAATTATTATAAATTATGAATGACATTTCTGACTGATTTTGTCTTTTTAACTAGCCCATGGAACTGGTCATCGCCATGCCGTGAGGAAGTGGCCAACTTCTGCTTGTACCGGCAGGAGCCACAAGTTGGTCATCCCACCAGATTCTCCAGACAAACAGGTAATGTTGTTTTGGAAGTCATTTGACAAATGATGTTTGATGTTGATCATAATCTTGTTTGCATGATAATAATTCTCCGTTGTGTTGTTCCAGTTTGTTCTTCTTGTTGGGGACTCCCACCTTCGCAGCATCGTGGATGGGTTTGTCACGATGCCGGAGGGATGCCTTTCCTTTGGTGCCATGGCGACGCCGGGGGCTTGCACCAGGGACCTGAGGATCGAGCTGGTGAGTGCTATTGTCTACGTACACCAGGGGCCCGTTTCACAAAGCAGGTTCAACAAACTCTGAACCTAACCCTGAACTCTGAGTTGAACAACTCTGAGATGGGAAACTCTGAGTTTTCGGTTTCAGAACAGTGGTTTTGAATTAGTTCAGTCAACTCTGAGTATGTAAACTCTGAGTTACGCGCGTGCCTGCAGACTCGACAAAGCCATCATCAATGGAGCTCCGATACTACGATTCACCATGGCAACGGGGAGAGCGTCATTAGATATTACCGAGTGTTTATGTAGAAAACGAGCTCATCCTGAGAAAGCGGAGCAACGTAACTGCAGCAAAGTAGCGATAGTTGGCGTGGCAGACAATTACTGCCCGATCTAATGTGTATAACTGAATGAAACAGTCTATTGATCTAAAGCTAATAACTCTTTATTTTCAGACTTTCACAGCGACGCTGTGGTGTAATGGTTAGCAACCCCACCCACAGTGCTGGCGATAACGGTTCGATCCCCGTAAATCACAAAGTAGCGCAACACATAAATTATTATTTTTATTGGGTGTAATCCCCCCAGGCACAGAAAGAAAGTGGCTTCAATTGAAAATTAAGCATAAGAATATTGCGCAAATACGTTGACTAAGGCATATGATTTTAATCATATTTCACATATTAAACAGTAAATATAAGCAGGTATTTCAACACAGGAATGTACTTAAACATTTCATAAATCTCCCGTTCGCAAAAACACTACCCCCGCAAAGAATCTGGTTGCGGATTATGTCCGCGATATGAAATGTTGAAAATGTCGGAGAATATTGTTTAGATAATATCTAATGTGATTGAAAGGAAAGGTAATCAAAATCCTCTACCGACGCAAAGCTGCTAGAATCACTTTTATTTCCGTATCGATTAGGTTGACGATGAAAGGACGGCACAATTTTTCAGAGTTGGTTCAGATTCCGGAAAAAGGCGGAGACATGTAGGGAGAAACTCAGGGTTTGTTGAAGCAAACCTGCTAGCGAGCAGGTTAGTTTCACGGAGCATGTTACCCGGGTAACTGACTCAGATTTATGCTGAACTGGCTTTGTGAAACCGAAAAACCAGAGTTTCCCTCATCTCAGGGTTAACTAACTCAAGGTTTTCACTAAACCTGCTTTGTGAAACGGACCCCAGATGTTGTCTGTGTTCTTGCCCCCAGCAACAACCTGACGGCCAGGAGGACGGTGGAGCAGGCAGGGGAGGACTTCCGTGCGCTCATCGCCAGTGCCTGCAGTCGGTGTCGAAGGTGTTCGTCCTGGACTTTGTTCCTCGCCTGTCGGTCGACGTGGATGTCCAGGATCACTTCAGGAAGGAGTTTCGCCGCGTTGCAGCAGTCATGGGTAAGTTTTAAAAGGATTTTTGTGAAGTACATTTACATGTACTGTGTGTAATATGTTCTATAGCAGACTTTTAAAGTCACTATGCCATCTTTGTGTATTTATATTGTGCTTTTCAAGGCACCCAAAGCACTGTTGTGTAACCTTTTTGCAAAGGTATACAAATATAGTACAGTCCACAGTTACTAAAATTGTTTTCTTTTCATTAGACAGGTGCCTCTTCAAGAGAAATCGAGACAAGGGATCAAAAGTGGAGTGGAACACCACCACAAACAACCTGCAGTCAGTCCAAAAGTTTTCACGCTGATGACCAAAATGTCAGACTACAAGTGGAGGGAATAAGAAGTGCTCAGTTATGGAGTTATTGATGCCTTGGATAGAAATAATACTGTAAATTGGTAACTCAACTTTTTTTTTTCATTTCCAATTCAGTTGATTTTTTTGTTTGTTTCAGAGTCATTATAATGTAATTGATTTTTGAATATTGCTGTAATAATGGTTACCTGTTACAGTTGAATAAAAATACTGAGAATGGGAAAATTGTAGCTGTTCTTGTTTCAATGTTAATTTACCATCTTTATGGGTCATTTCACTGTTTTAAAACCTAAAATGTTTGTAATTAAATGTTAAAAACAACATAAAATAACTAAATATACATTTGATGTGATCTAAAATTAACATTAAATTGTTGTAATTTTAAACCCAATATCTAGTTTTTCAACAGTTTTTTGACATGTTTTGAAAGATGAATCACATTATTTCATGTGTCATATACAGTTATATTACATCAAATATAAATTATTATACAACCTTTTACTATAAAATAATGTTATAAAACCAACTAATAACAGCACATTTCTGTAAATTTAAACATTATTATTTGTAATACAACGTGTACTTACTATATTTCTAGGGAATTTAATTGTTTTAAAATGTGAAAATGGTTGTAATTAAACGTTAAAAGCAACCTGAAAATAAGGGAAATCTTGTTAAAATTACAACTACAAACTGTATTTTTATTATGGAAAATAACTGTATTTTTATGAGAAAGTAATTTTCTGTTATTTCACGGTATTTTTCTGGCGCCCCAGCTGCCAGAAAATTACCGTTTTTTTACGACTTTTTTTTTTACAGTGTATCAGAACTATTTCCACTGTTAGCATATGCTCAGGTGAGTTGGAGCTGAGGTCACCAAAACTTCATATATTCAATAGAGCATAATATAATATAATATAATATTATATAATACAAACACTTGAATATGGTCAAACCAACTGAAAACACCTGCATGGATGTACTGTGCAGAGGCTTTAAGAGGGATTACCAGGCAGAGATATGGTATATAGATAAAGTATTTGAGTTTCAACATATATGTGCAAAATAACATATAGTTAGACATACATTATTACAGTAATACGTTGGTCAGGACTACGTTTATCTTTATGTGTACTGTGGCCTTGGTTAATGACCCGCCCACAACACTGTCTATCATGACTAATAGAATATAAAGTATATATATATAGTGTATATATAAACACTGAAGGTCACCGTGCCTCTTTCAGTCAAAGCTGCTAAAATTACCAAGCTGTGTTCAAGATATTGCAGAAGTTGCAATAAACATCACAGAAATATACACAGTAAGAGTAATACAAACAGCCAGTGTTCCTGCTGCTGTGTTTTATGCGGTCGCAGCGAAAAAAGGTAAAAAATGGAGCATAGCAGAACTGCAAGAAGAGGGAGGAGGAGTGAAATGCCACCTGGATGCTGTTGAGACATATGATCCATAACCAGATTGTCATAGTTCATAAAGGTGCAGCACAGTGAGGATACATTTCAAACACCAGGTGCATCCAACGTGGACCCGACCAGCTGATGCTCATTCAACCCACGTCGGACCCGTCTGCGGTGTAGTTCGTACACTTCACTGACAAAACAGAGGATTCTAGAGTGACATTAGGCTTCATTATCAAAGAAGGTTTTCATCTGCACGTCGGTTCATTCTGGCATACTCCATTTAAAGCTGCATTCAATGTAGAAATACTCATAATTATTTTGTGTTTTGAAATTTTAATAAAGTAACAATACTAGTATAACATAGAAACTCATTTGGGAAAAACATAGTCCTTTAGTTACTTTGATTTCAACTAAATTGTTAATATTGCTGCCTTAGTGTTACGGGGAGTTTGGGATGGGAGCTACAGCACCAAACAGCATTAGTGTGAGTGAATTTATTTATTATTTACAAATCCCCAAATATTATATATAGATATATATTTTGGGGATATATTCAGTCCCAGTGTCAGTGCAGACAGCATCTCTGCTGAACACCTTGGCAGAGATGTCTTTGCTCTCTTACTTCTCCCGTCCTGCTGTCAGTGCACAGCTTTGGTGGTTTGTGTGACCTGCACAAACACAAAAAGGGTTTTTTCTCGGCCTCCCACAGAACATCTGAGTCAGATCACTTACAGCAAAACACTGAAAACGTGGGGCATGTTATCCTCAGTGTTGAAAAAAATATAGTGTACTGCAGGGTCTCCTGCACTGTAGGAAACCAGAAAGGTTACTCACTTGAATTTCAATAGGGCTTCTATGTGTTATCTGCCTCAACATGTGGCTCCCGTGCCATCAGCATAAAGACTTAGATTTGCAGCGCGGCTTTAGCATGTGCGCTCTATACAAACACATCATTTTACATGCTCTTCACAGAGAATAAGCCAATTCTATGGCGATTCAGGTTGAAAAATAGATTTATTGCAACGTTTTTCTTTCAGTAAAAGGTGTACAGTGTGTATGGAGGTAGTTTCAGAAAGAGGGCAGAGATAGCCGGCCTGATATCCTGGGGAAGGTTGTTCTGATCTCGAGGGGTTCACACAGCAGAGGCCTGATAAGTGGGTTTAACAAGTAATGACATGTTTCTTATTTTTAGACTGGAAGCAGTGAAGCAGCGCTGATATTATAGGTTACAGCAGACGTGTTCTCACTTGTGTACAGTTAAGCACTTGATTTTCTTAATTCTGTACCACACTAACACATGTACACACTGGTTTCCTTGAATACAAATTTAATTTAATGAGCTAGACAGTTCAATGTTGACCTTGGAACAAGCAGCTGTCTCAACTCAAAGTCTGCTCACTGGCTTGATCTGGAGCTTTTGTCCGTTACCACGTTAGACGGTTTTCTTGAATAATTATTTTTGGTGAAAATTACAAATAATTACACGCACACCTTCTTTGGCCCTCTGTATGCATTTGATAATGAGTTGAGATTGCATGCAAAGCCCCAAGATCAACTGAGCAAAAAAAAAAAAAAAAATTGAATCATTGCTGTGTATTGAATGTGTGACAAACGGCTTACAGCATATCTCAAACGGGAAAATGGCCTCCTTTTTTTTTTTTTTACAGGTGTTTCAGACATACAGCTCACAAAGAGCGTTCCCCTGAATAACACTAACACACCGGCTTTCTTGAATTCGACCTGCATCCAAAGGTTTCCTTTTGTGAGGCAACTATCGCTGTCCAAGGTGCTGAAGTCTCCAAACATCTTATTGGCCTCAGCAGCACTCTTCACAGTTTGTGCCACAATTCTCAACAACACCACAAAAATGTTGCTGCCCTTTTTTTCCCCTACCAGGCAGTATTGAACAGATGGCTCTTTTTTTTTTCTTTTTTTTTTGCTGATTTGATATAACACCATATATAGTACTAGGCGTGACACTACAGAAGTCATTTTGATATCCTTGAGTTCAGAGAGTTACATAAATTGGAAGCTTTTGTTTTTACGCTAGATAAAAGGATAAAGGGATTATTGAATTGATAGCCTGGCACTTATTTTACTCGTTACGCAAACAACAAACACCACACATAGAAGTCATCAACATAATGCTGTTTTATTTGAGGTATGACTGACTGTTATTACGGGGCAAATTGAGTTCAGCAGCAAATGGATGGGATACAATAAGCTGCAACCAGGGTACCGGCAACAGCAGTTGTTGTTTTTTTTTTTATTGCATGAATGCCTTGACCTTGGTAGGGTTTGTGTTATATGTAGATTGGGAGCGGATTGTTGGTGATTTCATTACTGGCTGTAGAAGGTGATGAAGTGTTTCATCAGCTGTAAACCGTATACAGAACGCGATGGAAGCATAAGGGAAAAGATGAAATAATCTCCTGAACTGCGATGGCTTTTTGTGAATGCCGTGTAAACAACATTTTCCAGACGATCGTTAATTTTGAGATTCTGGGTTTCGTTTGAATGCAAATTTTGTTGTGTGGGCCTCGTAATAATTTCCATTCAGTCCTTGCCCACACACTCTAGACTAGTTCATCAGCAGAAGTTCTCACATTACACAGTTAATTAGATTCAAACACATGCTCATGCCACTCACCCGTTCGTTCCCTTCCGGCACCGTGTCCCCTCAAATACTCGAGATCAAAGTGAATTAAGAGATTGTTTTTGATTAGACCCATTTACATTTCATTGCCTCCTAACAATTACAGAGTGCACTAACAAAGTTATTATGCCAGCAATCATATTCCATTTAGGCAATCACGTTCCATTTCTGATATGCTCCATAGTAGTTAATAACTGAAATAGTCACATATAATGATGGTGGAATATGGAGGAAATGTATTTTTAGGAATCGAGGTAATCTCCTTAATATTTAAGGATGTAGTATAGTTGTTATTTTGGGAAGCGCTGTTTCAATATGGAATATAATAAATATATGATAGTGAATGAGATATATGCTGTTTATTTCCTCTTTTCCTAGACTATAGCCTATTGAGGATTTATTCTGGGTGTTGGTCACTTTTCAGCAGCAGAGAGAAAATGAAATAAACGGATACCCAGCCAAAAGACCAACAGAAAAGCTTTATACAAACAGCATTGCAGTTAATGGAAAGACAGTTCCTTCAGATATGCGTTCCTGAATTTAGGCAGGCTTCTCTATTTCATTCTCTATCTCTGTTTAGACCTCACAACTGCCGTTACTGAACAAACCTATACAACCTTCCAAAAGGGAAATTAAATTTAAATTTTGTCAGCTCATACTGAAGTTGGCAGGAGGAATCAAAAATCTACCCAACACTATTGATGGAAGCCTCTCTAGTTCTATATGTTGATTCAGTGCATCACATTGACGTAATCCTTTATACACAGCTGATGCTTTCTCTCTCAGTCTATTTTTCCTTTACTTCCTCTGGACTGAAAACAGTATCAGCCCAATGGCATCACGTTGCATGACATCACCACTTGGAAAGATTTTTGCGATTTGCAAATCTTTCGATAGTAAAGGGAACTGGATTGATCATCCTGGCAGGATTAGCAACACTATTCCAGCCTCCAGTCCAGTCCATCAAATAGCTTGTACTTTAACGACCTTATGACCTTAAGACTACCACTTACAAGATATCTCATATAAAAGACCTCATTATAAGTAGTCATTCCGTACACTTCCGTTGCCTCACAGGATGTGTCTATATTTGATGTAAGATGCAGCCGTCTGTGTTAGACAGTATACAGTATGATCATTAAGCTGACAGACACGTGGGAACGTCGCCAGTGAAACCAAAGCGATTCGCTGTTAACACGCACCTAATTTTATCGAAACCCCATAAGCTTGGAACAGTCGCTTGGATATTTTTACCACTCTGCTGATGGTGTCTGCTTTTTTTTTTTTTTAGCAGCTCCATAGCAGATTTTTTTTTTTCAAAATAGCCCCCCGGATTTCCTGCAGTATTTTCACGACTGTGTTTTTAGAAATCGGGGGCCATGCCAGTGTTGAAGTGAAAATAAATAAAACAGGCAGAAGCAAACGGCTCAGGCCATCCAAAATAACATCCCGCCTCTTTCTGCGTGGTCCTTCACTGTGCACTGGAGCGTAGGATTAAGATTCATTCTATAATATCTTGAATGGTTCTTGGTGGTTGGAATTCATACAGGATTCCAATTGTATCTCTGTCTGTTTGATTTATTACTGGGCCTTGCCTCCTTATTACCATGAAAGGCCTGGGTTTTTTTTTTCTTTCATTCTGTCAAGCTACTGCATAATACTGAGGCAGCACAGGAACAAGGCTATGTGGACTCAGATTATGGGGGCCTTCCCCCAAGAAATAACTGTTGGACTGCTAATGCGGCCCCCCTCTTGTAACCTGTAAGGCATTTTCATTGTCAGAAAGTCGATCTTTCAACCATGATTTCCTGTCCATATATGGTATTAGTCCTTCGTTCCAAACCAGAACAAAACCCTCGCCCTGTGTTTAAATTCTAGTTCAACCCCTCTGAATCAGTGCCACTCTGATTTGTTCAGTGAGTTATGTAGGTCTGGTGTTCTATGATGATGACATAATTTTACTGGATTTACTCCTTTCATATTTCTAAGATGTTTCTTCTGATACTGCAGCTTCCGTGTTACACCAAAATGATGTTGGCAGGCAGTATGCATCCCTCGCTGCTGATTGGTTAGAGAAAATTCCAAAAAAGCAGTTTAGCACTCGATTTTCTCAAGTCTGCACCACATGAACACACTGGTTTCTTTGAATACAAATGTAATTTAATGAGCTTGACAGTTTAATCTTGACCTTGGAAACAGCAGCAGACAAAACAATCTCCACTCAAAGTCTACTTCCTCGCTTGATCTGCAGCTTTTGGCCGTGACCACGTTAGATTGTTTTTCTTGAATAATTGTTTTTTGCTCACAAGAAAACACAAAATCACAAATATTTACACGCTAGCCTTCTTCTTTAGGCTTCTGTACACTTTATGATAATGAGCTGAGATTGAATACAAAGCCAAGACCAACTGAAAAATACATATTAAAAAATAAAACAGAGTAGCCCTTGCCCTCTCATTAAGAAACTAGCTTACAAGAAAACAATGTTGGACTAAATAAATGATGAAATGGCAATTCTGTCTGATGTTCAGGGAAATGCTGCATAGAATGAGAATCTGACGTTCAGTTTTCTGTTTGTAGCCTTCTGTGATCTTCACAGGCTAATTAGCTATAGCAAGAGACCTCATGATATATATAATATGTAAGCTGTCATCCACAAGTTAGTACTCACAGAAAGGTGAGACATACACTAAATGATTGATTGAATAATGAAAAAATCAGCCAAGTTTGACTTCACCAGATGCTGTGTCCCATTTTAAGGATTACATCCTTTCAAAATCTGCTTTTCAAGAGCTCATTTGTAGATAATTTAGTGAACAAAGCTTATATTTCCAAAGATTTCAAATGACGTTCATAAATATTTTTCCCCGTTTTTCAAGATTTGAGCAGTGGAGCTTTGCAGACCCTATACTAGTATGCCAGGATCAATAGTATCCCTGTAAGGTCGAGGGCAGCTGTGATGACGTTTTATTTACCAGGTGTTTGCCCTCCGGTGCTCATCCATCACCGGTAAATCCCATGAACATAATGACAAATGAAAAAGCTACTGCACTCCTGCGTTCCCCTGACTTACATGTATGTCAGGGGAAGCCTTGCTGGTAGCCTTGACAAGTTGTTTTTCAAAGAAGGCAGCCTCCAAAACGCATACGGGCATTCCCAAACCCTGCTGGGCCACGCTGTGATATAGATGTAATAACATTTACTTGCATCCCTGCAAATATGTCATATATCCGAGTAAATGAGTTCCTGCAGCATTGTTTCTGAGTGGGAACAACATGAAAGGGAATACGTCAATACTCCACACAGAACAATGTGGCAAACATTCAATCAATAGCGTCTCAGGAATGTTTAATGGTCTAATGTAAATAATGTAGGATGCTGTAATGCAAAATTTAGTACAAATGAGATCATTATGGTGGGGATGAAAAGGCGATGCCATTTTTGGACAGACATGGATGTGGTTGGTGGAGGCAAACAGCTGCTCGTCTGCTGGTAACACAGGAGTTCTCCTCACCTTTCCAGCATCCGGATTCCTGACGTCCTCACCTCTCTGTCACACCTTCGCCATGAAAAAGCCAGTGGGCGTGAAGCAGCGAATACACTGGAGCTAATTAGATGCACCTGCACCGCTATAATCCACACTCTTGCTGTGATTAAGCATCCATTCTCAGATTTGCCCCTCCAAAAACTCTAAGCACTGACTGCTATTTCCATTGCTCTTCCTCTTTTTTTAATGGTTGTTTTGATGGATCTTTATGTTTATGTTAATCGGTGCAGTAGCTCATTTGCATAACCGCTGCCTCTATGCCACAATGTTCTGGTAAAATTCCTTAGAAATATGGGAAAATGTGGAACTGGTTAATGACCTTGCAGAACTGCAAGCCTGGCTGTGTCTCAATCCTCTGGGGAATTCTTTGCATGTAAAATTGCAGTGACGTTAGTATGAAGCTGCCATGCATATGGACTTCAGCTGATTTCTACTTTTACAGCAGGGATTAGAGACACAGCAGTGTATGTCTCCACTCCTTTGGCTGGTTCTTGGAAATGGACTGTAACCCCCCTGAGTATTTCGTTTTCTAACAATAAATTGGACCAAATCAGAATGATGTTGCTGTACTTTCAACCAGCAATTGAAGTATTAGTCAAGTCACCCCTAACAAACAAGCAGTGGAGAAAATTAATAAAAAATGAAAGGTTCATCTGTCATCAAAGCATATAATCGATGCCATCTCCTCACATCAGTGGCACCAAACACAGCTTATTCTGTGTGGTTTTGTATTTCACAGGCACCATGACAACAGCTCCATTCGTGGGGAGAAACACACATTCTTCAGTTGAATCTGAATGATGTTAATTTATGGCTTTGTTTCTTTTTTTTTTTTTTTTTTTTTTTATTTCTTCTCCACTCTGAAACAAAACTGTTTCTATGTCTCATTTACAAAAATAAACATGATCCCACTGATTTCCTAAACTAGTGTGTGTTATTAGTTTTCAGATTCAAGTCAAGTCAGATTTATACAATATGGTGAGTGGCAATCATCCAGTGAGTTGTTCCCTCATTAAGTCCTTTTATTAAAATCTGTGGGATTTTTATACAATAGAATAACAGAACTAACTGGTTCACCGGATATGAAAAGAATGAAACGTGTAAAGTGTGACACACTGGATGACTGCAGAGTGAATGAGGAGTACTGGTTTACTGTAGAGGTGTAACGACTTATTCGATTAATCGATTAATCGATTTTCAGTCCTATAGATTGAATTTAATCGATATGCTAAAATAAATAAATAGAATGAATCGTTTTGGCTTTACCAATAATCGATATAAATGCATTTAATCGGATGAATCGTGATTCTTACTTATGACTAATATTTTAATACGTTTAAGGCACTCTCTCCCCTGCCAGCATGTAGTCTATTGAAAAATGTTAAAAAATAACTGAGCAATGTTTAATTACATTTTTGTATTCAGCATTATGCAGGACTAGTTTTTTATAGAAAAACAAATATGTTTTCACCTTTCAGAAGAATACAGATAGTCTCACTCGCATTATTGCATGTTTATTTAATGGATATAGAATTTTGGTTACAGGTTACTGAATCGAATCGTGGTTTACAGAATCGAATCGAATCGAAGAAAAAAAATCGTCCTTGAATCAAATCGCCAACTTGTATTGTTAATCGAATCGAATCACTGTGAAGCCAAAGATTCACACTCTTAGTTTACTGGTGCTTGGTTTGCTCCTGCGGAGGCTCGCAGTTGACGCTATAGCAGAAGCAATGCACCAACAAAGTTTAAATAATAATAATGTAAACTCTAAAAGTGATGTAACTCTAAATTTAACATTTGGTCTGACTCCTGCAGGATAAATATTGTATCCTGCATATAGTCAGACTTCTAGAATGATGAATATTGCATCTTTATCTATAAATGAAACCCTTGAAACTGAAAAGAAAGTTATTTTAAGGTATTTTTTGCACAACAAACATTATATATTTTTTTCTTATAAAACTTTAATACATGCACCTTTCATCACTCTAATCTATAATTAATCATAAACCAACAGACTATACATCTCACACTGTTTAATTTCACAATCAATATGGAGTGTGCTCTTGATTAAATCTCCGATATTAAAATGTAATTTCTAAATCATCAATGATTAAAATTGTTGGAAGGATGCCGAACCGATGCTTAAATCCTACCCTTTGAAAATGTCAGTAAACAGATGGGTGTGACCGAAAATGTGACTTCAGATGTGATGATACTGTATGCAACGATTATTGCTGTTTTCTAACAGCATCAAATCAGTCTAAATATTAAATATTTTAAACAAATTCAACACTAACTGTACTAAATGACATTTGCCTGTGACACGCTTGCTATGAATACTGCAGCTACTACTAAAATATGATGTAACTTATTACAATATGGGCAAAAACTTCAGCTACAGAAATTAAGTGATGAGTGAAATCCTCACATCTGACACAGTCTGTGTATAAACAATCATTTGAGCTCACTACAGAATATACAGAACATAAGGGGCTGATTCTCTCTTATTTACTGCCTGTCATACCTGGGAGTTGTATTCTTCTGAAAGTAGTACTTGTTTGAATGACTCTCTGCATTTTAGCCAAAATGATGCCAGAATAAAGAGCAGGCTTTTACCCGACTATTATAAGACGAGGACATTGCATTGTATTTATTGTTTTAGTGGTGTTGCATTTAGAATATTAAGATATATACGATTTTAAACTAAGAATTAATTGTTCTTTGCTCTTGGAAAGGGTGAACTTGCATTATTAAGCTTTATATCATTGTTATATTAGTTATGGAATGGTCTTAAATTTACAAAAACATTGTTTATCCCAATTGTTTCTAACATGTCATCTCACAAAAATAATTTCTTGTGCACAAATATTCTTTTTATGAAGTTTTCTCAAATCAGTAGTCTGAGATACAATCCAGGCCCACGTTTATTTCCCTTTTTGTTCATCCATTAAAAAACAATGTGAATCAAGCTGAGTTCCATCATTAGTCTTTTATAAGTGGAAACACAAGGGAAATGCATAGTGAAATATGTTGTATGAACACTGTCCGTATTCATTACCAAAGTGTCTGCAGTCAAAGGAGCTGTGCACACAACTGCGTCAACTCCAATATATATATATATATATATATATATATATACACACACAAAAAAACATGTAAGATTTATTACGGCCTGTTTTTGTTCTTGCATTACTGTTTTTTCTTCAGCAGGTGCATCCTTTCAATTTCCCTTGTAAAATGCTGTGTGCCACACTGTTGCCCTTTATGACAGCGTCTTGTCGGCTTCAAATAGAGTGAGCGTCTTTTGATAACACTAACATGTTTATAGCTCGGCGTAACATTTTTATTTGGTTTGTTTCATCGTAAATGGTTGTTTGTGTGCCTCGAGTGAAGAGAAAATGGCACGGGCTTGTTGTCAGATATTCATGATTCCTACCACAAGCTGACAAAGGTCAAGATGTAACCGAGCAACCACATCCTTCTGAATATGTATCGTGACGACTTTCATTCGGTATGAGTGGGAGGACACAGGTGAACGAGAAGCCAAGTATGACAAGTTCTGTAATTTACTGACACTTTATTGTTTTTTCTCGCGTCATTTATGAGGCATCCAAGAACATGTTGTCTCTGGTTCCTGCCGAGCCAGTTTCCCACTCAGTTAATTAGGGATTGTCTTTCCGCAAAACTGTCCCTCTCTCTTTCCTCCGTGCTGCCACACATCCACTTTGAATGTCTGTCATGCTCTCTCAAGGTTTTTTTTTTTTTTTTTTAATCTGAGCTCCAGTTCCAGGATCAACAAGGTTCCCGTGGTGACACACTGTATGATGGTTGATTCCTGCCCCTGTCAGAGCTTTAGGGAATATTCATTGGATGTCAGTACAACCCAATTGTAATTGAAGCAGACAAGGCGCTGGCTGAAAGGTGTGATGACATGCCATTGCAACACTCTACAGCCTTGTCGGTTTACGGAGAGCTCCATGATATTCACAACAACCTTAACTGCAAATGGAATCAAATAATTGCTTCATTCCGTTATATTTGCTGTCCCTTGGAACGGTTGTCGTAGAGATTTTATGTGATTCATACAATGCGTTATGTGTGATAATGCTCTTTCAAGGCATGTATTATGTATCGTACGTTTGTGTTTCACCCTACATTCTATTACTGGCAGGGTGTTTGAATGCGGGAGTGGATACTTTGCTGAGTGACTAAGAGAGATAAATGTCATGTAGGATTTAAATGTGCTCCTTAAAGATTAAAACATGCAGCAATGCGGCGCCGGATTGTCTGCCGAACAAAGTCACCAACAGATAATCAGAAAAGTTGACGATTCGGCACGCGCAGATATTTGCAGCCGCTTTGTCTAAAATGCAACAGAAGGGCTCCGCAGTCGATGCATCGGTTTACAGTGCAGCCAAACAAACTGACCACAAATCTGATTTCCTACAATTTGCCACTCAACAGCATGCTGGGCTAAAGCCTTGCTGAGAAGTTGGAGATGTGCAGCCCGTCGCCTGCAACTCTTCACGCAGCAGCTTGCCTCGGCCCGGGCCGTCTTGTTCCATTACTCCCTGTAATGTGTCAAACCACATCGGCTTTGTTTGGCGATAAAAGCCACCTTTGTGTTTCCCAGCTGAAAGCCTTTAAAGGGAAGGACTCTTAGTAGGAAATGTTCGGTTTGCATTAGCAACATTGGACACCGATGTGTTACAGTGTAAGAACAGTAACATTGGAAATAAAATCTGTATCCAGCAATGAGGGACGCTGTCACACTGAAAAACACTATACAGAGAGGTAATTACTGAATTAACCAAATAACACTGATTTCCTGAAAAGCGTTAGCAGCACAATTTGTATCTCCTCGTCCTAAATTATTTAGTTCAAAGCAGTTTAAGTAAATAACTCAGTCATTTATCTTGTTTATATCTTTTAGCAGAGTGATACAGCTGAATTTGCATAATTAATTTAATTTCGATTCATCATAGATCGTATACAATATGGACCCAGTGTCTGGGACGTCAACAATAGTTTTCTGAAGGGCTGTTTTGAAGCTTCAAGGCTTGACAGCACAGCCGAGCTGCTAGCAACCTGAGACGCCGCCTGTCACTAAAAGTGGTTGTGCACCTTCATTGTTCTCAACTTTAAACATCAATGTCATTTCAACGGGTGAGCAATATATAGAAATTCACCGCCCTTACAGTTGTCACGAACGGCATATTCTTATTGGGTGAGCAAGATGTACATCTATAGCTCAATGTGGGAAAAAAACGAAAGGTACATTTTGTCACAATCGATGTGCTCTCACCGTTACTTTTCCTCAGTCGTTCTCTTGATTAGGCTCTAAATAGAAGCAGACATGTTAGAGCCAACAGTACATTCATTAGAGCAAACCTTCTCATTCTGATTCATTCTGATCTATTTGAGATGAGAGGCTTGTCTGATAAATTACAATGATGTATTTCCTAGCAACCACTGTCCGGGTTTATTGGCCCAAACTTGTGCTGAGACAAATAGAGGAGCCGATGTTCTCAACGAGAGCTCTGGGGAATCAACCAACTTATCTTTTGCTGAGAAGAAAAACAAACTCCTCTATCATCGGGGGAACTGACAACATGTTACTTGTGAATACATGCACACATAATATACATTTAATACACATATAAATACAGACACATGCATGTATAACTACCGATGCATTAAGGTTCATATGTCTTTGGGGCCTCCTCCACCATGAAATCCTTCTGCAGATATAAAAGGATGTCAGAGCTATTTACAGTAAGTATTTATGAATGAATTAAATATTTATCTGTGGCCCTCCACGTCCATATTCTCTATTCTGTATTTTCCGGAGCTCACAGAGACTTCCACATAGGGAAATATAATGTTCCACCTTCCCACGCGAGTTACTTGAACACCATAAAGCAATGATCACCTACGCTCCCGTTTTGCTGCTATGCAGCTGCAATGCCATTTATCTCCTCTTAACTTCCCCTGATAGGTCATTAAACCAGTCTTGGACCTGTGAAGTAAAGCACTGAATCATGTCGCAGGTTCCATCTGCTGGCCCGCCTAATCTGGGGCAGAAGGGCTCGAGTACATATGGCTAACGTATAAAGTTTATATAATAATTGGCAGTGACGGAGCCATGAGGAGGATTCGCTGAGAAGGAATGGCCATCTAAGAGGGGGAGATGGCGGCAGAATGGAGGGAAACGGTGAGCGAGCTGGGCAAAGAATGAAAAGGGAGACGTTTTGGTACATATGCTGCAAATCCTGAAAGTCTCTCGCAGTTTTACCCAGACTTGAAGGTTTGCTCCAGATTTTAGAAATAACCAATGGTTACCTTTCATGAAGCTTGAGCATGGAACAGGAAGAGGAGGTTGACTCAGCGTGGAGTTGTATATGTGGCGAGTTCTCTCCACATAGTAAAAAATCTGCCACATAGTATTTATGGAATATCTGATAAGAAAGCATTGCTGAGTAAGGAATAAGGAGGAATAAGGAGTAAGTGCTCATTGGACACTATACCATCACTTCTTTCATCATACTGAATGCGTATCAACACCTCTTTGAGAGAGTACTCAAGATATGACCTTTGAAGTGTTGGCCACCTTATGAAGTTGTGTAATCACACAACAGTCCCCGGCGGTAGGGAATTTGACTATTAATGCTACTAAAGAGTGCTGAATAGAGCATTAAAAAGTGCTGTGGCTAAGCCGGACTGATGCATCGCTGACTGTGTGTCAGAGAATTCAAATTAAGTAACCAATGATCAATTTGAGGGAACCCATATTGATGGCTAAATCATTCATTAGCTGCCCCCGAAGGGCTTGTGAGGGAAGAGCCTTGGTGGAAGAAGCTGTTATATAGATGCAGCTTTTATCCACACTGCTTTTTAAATAATAAAAAAAAAGATTTCCATAGAGTGTTAATTGCACTCTCGGGTCATAAAACAATGTGTTAAATAAACCTTTATGATGTTTTGGTGGTTCTGTATTCTTAGATGAAGTACAGGCTGTACAACACACAAGCTTGGCGTGTGCATCTCACCGTAGGTGGCATTTGCCCTGAAACATCTATTTTTCAGAAGTTATGATGTTGGAGGCAAAGCAGGATTTCTTTTGTGTGAACAAAAACAACCCTGAGAGTCTATCTCAAAAAGGTATCTCTTCTGAATCCCTCTTTTCAATGTACTTTTGTATTTTTTCAAAAAGTAAAGTGGACGGCAAGCAAAACTCTGTTTGATTTCTTTTTTTTATTTTGTAAGAATGAAATGCAATATCCAAAAAGCCAGAAGAGTAGCTAACATCATTTAAACATTGCTGGGTTGGGTGTGTGTGTGTGTGTGTGTGTGTGTGTGTGTGTGTGAGTGTTGCTTTGTTAGTTGAGTTTTACATCAAATTTCTAAGCATTTATCGAACAGAACTCTGATTTCAATTAGAGAAGGCTTTTAGGGTGAAATTATAGCGACGATAAAGCCTTTTGTTTGTGTTTGATCCAATGGAGCTTTTATTGCACTTTAAGTCACACACTTACTGTAATTGGGCTCATCGTTCATACAAAGTCTGCGTCATTAAACATATCGAAATTTAATCTAAATCCCATTTTGAGGAAATGCTTTTAAAACTATCAGTCCATAATCAGGATATTACACCCCCTCCCCTTCCTCCCCGACCCAGTCTAAACAAAAAGGGATTCGCGTTCGTCCGTGCAGTTTGTAAATACTGCCGTCTATACTCGTAACATACTCTTTACATCGCGGCTTTCAGGTGAAAGTGTGAACATATGTATCACACATCCGATCCCAGTGAAAGACCAGCATGCGGACACATGCATGTTTGATATAGCGGCGTGTCAGAATGTGCACATTCCTTATGGAAATAGAAACACTTTCCGTCATTGACAGAAAGAACAGATGGTGATGAAAATTACACTTTCCGATTCAATTTTCATTGAAATGATGACTCCTTTAGAGCGAACCAATGCATCAGGAATCCTCTGGTGCTGTGTCTTTTCCCAGAAAACGCAAAATATGCCGAATAACTTGTATGAGCCACTTGTTTTAGAAGAATAGCAGAATTTGTATGCAGCTCTCTATACTGACAACTGTACCACACAATGAAATTGACTTGCGTGTACGCCCTAATCACGGATTTTCAGTCGCTGGGTATGCCAGGCATTAGCCACTGACTCATCAACAGAGTGCTTTTTTTTTATTGCATTTCATTTCAGCAGAAGAAGAAAAAAAGCCTGCTGTTTCATTCTCATGGCAGGGATGTTTGTCCGTGTCACGGAGGCGCCTGTGACGTCTGCCGTCCGTGGAAATGTTTTCTCGACATATGTCTCGGCGGGAACAGAAGCCAACAATACGAACATCAGTGGAAGTATTGTCAGGGTATTTTTAATCGTGACGCTGCATCTCCCACACTTGAAGACAACCAGAGCAGTTTAACAGCTTGTACTGTTGGTTCAAGTTGGATCGTTATGCAGAGAAGAAAGGCTCTGCAGTAAATGAAAGCAGATGAACATCACAGGACACTGGTCAGAATACAATCCCAAAACTGTCATTTTTTTTGTGTGTGGGAGCTTTGGGAATACGACTGATTTCAAAGTCACTGCATCACCAGACTCATTATGGTGTGTCATTTTGCTTTACTGTCTTAAAATTAACTTTAATTGGGAATTTTCAGATCTAGGAACTCAGAACTGCTTAATAAAACAACACTCTGGTCTTCTTTTTTTATTGTAGTAATTATAGAAGAGATTAAACCACAGTATCCACTGTGGTTCCATTTTCCCACAAATGCATTTGGTGAGATGAGCTTGGGCAAAGTGTCGTGTTACCACCGTTTGACGTTTATTATGGACAGAGTGGTCGTGTTTGCTAAGTCATGTTGGTCTACTGTCATTTTCAGGGAATTTGCACGTTGGAAGGTGAGGAACACAGCGATCGAGAGGAGGGACCTGATCCGGAACCCCGTGCCCCTCATGCCAGAGTTCCAGCGCAGCGTCCGCTTGCTGGGTCGCAGACCCACCACCCAGCAGTTCATCGACACCATCATCAAGAAATATGGGACCCACATCCTCATCTCAGCCACCCTGGGAGGTAAGACAAGTCTTTTTCCTCTCTTGCATCCTTAATTTCATGTCAATTCAGGATTTTTATTGGCAAGGTTCCATTTCTTGAGTACAAATAAGGGTTAATAATCGAATGCCACCAGGTCCAAATGTTACAACAGGTCTTTAAGAGACCGAGTCCCAGTGATGTGTATGAGGAGGTGGAATATATCTAAACAGAACAGATCATAAAGTTTTATTAGGCACAAAAGTAGAACTTTTTAAAATAAATGTTTATTTTTCAGGGAACAGATCGTTATTAATCTTAAATATGAAAAAAAAAAACAGAACCTTCTCGACAAGTTAAGGAATAAATATTTCTTTTCATTTACACAAATAAATAACACTGATGAATGAACTCGTTCCACTGCAACACCACAGTGTTGATTATGCATCTGCCTGTTTGCAAAGATGTCACAACAGCTCACTTAAGCAGTTTGGGGGCCAAGTTTGTCTTCAGGCTGTTGGAGAAACTCGACAAGAGGGCACGGCAGAGCCGGCTGGAGACATTTCCACACACCAAATAACTTCTTCCTCCAGAGCAACCTTAAAGTGACAGTGAAAGATTAGCTGAGCCATTTTATAAGACGTATTCGCACCGGAGCAGCAACTCGCATCCATAAAGCGGACCCAAATGAACAGCGTTGATGAACGAGTAGCAGTTTCCAATCCGCTTCCTTGATGACAAAGTGAGTCTTAATGTTGTGCATTTGGCCAAACAACCCCAAGATTTAAGAGTCAAAATTTGAATCAGGTTTCCATTTGTAACGCTGATTGTAATTGGATAGTTAATATAATGAGTCTGCTGTATGACAAATGAATGCAACAGCATATAAGAACCTGCATTTAAATATATATGGCTAGGTCGGGGGTATTTGGATTCATCAGTTGTCTGAGGCCGGTGACTCGCACAGGATCGACTCCACGCCGGCCAAACGGAAGCACAACTCTATTCTGGACAGGTTTTCCATCTCGTCTGGCTTAAGTGGATTTTCCAGAGGGACAGTGACCCAAAACTTGCATCAAAGCTATGACAGGACTATCTTATATCCACAGTCGACAAACTCCATCCCCGTGGGACACGTGGGAACATTTGATAAGTGAAAAGGCAAGGCATACCGAAACATCCTAAAAATAATGTGAATTCTCACAATATCCAATATTGCGGAAGCGAGGCAGGGCTGCCAGCTGGAAGCTGTCAACCTGCCAAATCCGGAGAACTCTCAATGAATAGTCTCCTTGCATGAGAAATGATCAGTGCGTATCTAAAACAATACATATTCCTTATCAACATGCATGCAGATAAAAACATAATGCAACCTGCATTGCCTTGCATCGTGGGCAGAAGGGCTACATGTGATAACGAGATGCTGATCCTTCCGAGAGTCTAACAGCACACCTTCAAATTCATTCACAACACGCCAAGAACATTATAGTCATACATATGGTAATTGCATTTTCATGTACATGCCAAATTTAACCTGAAGATAATCTACTTCATAAGTACTTACAGGGAGATGGGAGAGGGCCATTATCATATGTATTGCTCCGGTTCATCTACAGGCATTGACTTATTGGAGAAGAATAACAGATTCCTTTAGCACTTTTCACATTTCACATTACAGAGGAAGTGCTTTAACCAAGTAGCCTGAACAGGCATGCCATTTTTAATCAAGGAAACATGTTATTTTATTTCATGATGTGTTTCTGTGCCTCCATGCGGGCGACCATCATACTATATTTTCACTTTGTCCACCAGAACGTCAGTATCCATTCTCATGAACAGTGAATGTCTTCAGATTTGCCACAAACGCTCACTTGAACTACAAGGATGAATTGGTTTGTCAAAGGTCAAGGTCACTGTGACCTCACATCTGTCCCATTCCGGAGTATGCGTTATATACATCCAGTCGGACTCAATGATAAACTGACGACTGAATTTACAGGTGAAAGGTCACTGTGACCTCACCTCAAATGCATTTTTGGCCATAACTTATGCTAATTGAAGGATAATAGGAGAAAATAATGAAGTGATGATATTTGAGACAAACATTGATGTAGAATACTCTTGACTACTGATAATTGAGGGCATACAAGCTCTGTACTCTAGTTTTTAATTTTTCTAATTTGTAATAATAACTTACCACCATTACTGAAAACACTGGAATTGTAGCAACATATATTTCTAGAGTCCCATTAAATCCCTAATTATTAAAACCCACTGTGGAAATAAGTAAATGGCTCTAATGGATGATTTCAGTTTTTTGGATGTGGTTCCCAAAATAAACGTTAAGCGCCCCTTCTGTCGAAGTCTAAATATAAATGGCTTCTCCCTCCAATCTCTTATCTAATCTCAAACTCTGAGGGACACATGAAGGCAACTATCTGTGATTACTTTGCCAGTTGCATTTCAAAGATATAATTAGTAAGATTATTCGCTCTTTTACTCAAACCCTGTGTTATATAACTATATGCGTGAAATATTGCCAAGTAATCGCTCCAGATGTGTAAAATGAAGTTTTGCCGAAGTTGTAATCTCACAATCACATGCTGTCGAGACAATAACGCTTTTGTTTCTGCTCTCCTTAGTGTAACATTGTACAGTACAGACATGCTTGGAAGTTGGAGCTAACCTAGTTTAATTAAAGTACATTCATTCTAAAATTTAGAAAGAAACATAATTATGATAAATGAGGAGTGTTTTTGCCGACATGTATTGAACCTATAGATGTGGAGAACCTTCATTTAGTTTCTTTTCTCTTTTTATTACTAATTACAGGACAAATTCAAACATTTATTCTGTCAGCTGTGATAGCTAGAACCATTATTGCCGAAGCTGTTGGCGGAGAAAATCAATCCGACCGGAGACTTCTTTTATTTAAAAAATCTCGCCGTCTACTTAATGTCAAAAGAGGATTTAATAACTTCGCTAAACTGTGCGGAGGAATATCAGGTGTGAAGGGCTGCAATATCGTATACACCGCTCTGTAAGGTGATTCATGCTGAGGAAAGGGGAAATACAATATTGGTCTGAAACATTATATGAGGGTAAAATGTAATTAAGTGACTCTAAGCTATGGGAGAATGCCACGGATGCACCAGGTGGCTAAAACTGGTGGGGGAATGAGCCACACGAATAATCCCAGTATCATTTTCAACCACAGTGCCCTTCCTAATCTCATTGTATTGCATTGCCTCAAGTGTGTCCTCTTCCTCTCCACATTTCTTGCCTTTCATTCATTTTAAACCTCGTCCCCACCTCTGAGTTATCGCCATATTATCTCTGACCTTGAGGCCATCTTGTGTCAAGTTATAGGTCAGATGAGATATCTTAATCTCAGGATTGCCCATTAAAGGAAGCGGTTTCATGAAGCAGTAAATGTGAACACCAGACTAGCAATGAAGTAAAGAAGAAGAGGCAAATTCTCTCTCCTCAGCGACCTCCACTATGTTGCCTCAAGAGCCATTATACACTTGAGAGGGAAGCAGCGAATGTGCCTTTTCACGAGCAGTTGAGTGGTCACTTGTGAAGAGCCCCATTAGAGGTTTCCTCCTTTGAACCTAATAGAAATAGTTACCATGCACAGCCATTAAATCGTTATGTCACCTAGGGTTACCTTTTGTTATCTGATTGTGCCACGCAGCAAATGTACATTAATGTGTTCTTCAAGTGTCACATATGTACCTGACTGAGTGAAACGCTGCTGATTGAGTTCATAAGCTCGAACAAATAAGGACCTTTTTGGAGGAATTAAGGAAGCATCACATCGAGTTTAAAGCCACCCTTTTTATCTTACTTCTTCGCTTCTTTCACTGCATTTGTTATTTCATGGTATACTGCGGCATCTCACTTGGATAGTTTGGTCCTCATGCATAAATGACAAAAAAATCCCAAAATATATATATATATAAAAATAATGATCTGGTGCCTCTAAAGTTAAAGGCACTCTGTGGGGTGTTTGACCACAAATAGCACTCATAACTAGTCCTGATTAGTTTTTTTTATATATAGTTTTTTTGTCAACATGTGAAAGTACGAGTTTCACTACATTTCTTGGACTGATATCTGCTGGCTGTAACACGCACAGAAGGAGTCCAAAAAATGACTGCAAGCTCGCAAAAATTATGTAACGTATGCACAATTCTAAAATATTAAAATACGTATAAATCCTTTTATGTCCAACCATCTGCCCTTTCCTCTTCCGTAAGAGTTTGTTGGCATTGGCAGACGTTGTTTAAACAGCTGACCAGGGCTGTTGTTGTCTCCCTAAGTTTAGTGGAGAATTACTTTAGGAGTCTACAAGCAGAGTGTGACCTTTTTCAATTCATCTTTTTTCTTTGTGTTTTATTCTCCCCTGCTTTTCATGTCAAAAACAATGCTGCCTGCGGCGCCTGGAAGCGGAAGGCACCAACACCCGGCGGTCCAAGAACAAAGCACTGTTTGTGACAGTAGCCTTTGTTCATGTTGGGATTTATGAAGATGTAAAGATTTATATATTTCATTTCCCGTAGTTGTTGCATATTTTAGTCTAAGCTTAATGCTGATCATATGTGATTCATTTTCAAATAACATACTAATAATAACACCAGATTTAACTTTAGTCGTCTTTGGAAATTCATCCGTGTCGGTGAATGTGTGGGAATATAATTCTTCTGTCAGGGTTAACGAGCATTTAAGAGAGAAAGATTGTCAGTTAATTTCTCTTGACACTTACTGACTGACAACATCTGCTGACGACGTTTTGAGGAAATAATTATCAATCACCTGATGCTTTTCTGCTGTCGGGACGTCGTAACTGCCTTATAGTGGAGTTTCTGGCATATGTGGATGCTTTAGGCAGTAAGTTTTTACTGAATTACATCTTATAACCAGACTGCATTCTGGGTGCACGCCGTGTGTGAGGAAACTAAAAGGAGTGAACACCTTTCAGACAACAAAAGACACCTGTTAGTCGATGTTCCAGAATTAAACTGATCTCTGAACCCCGTAAATAAAAAATAAATAAATAAAAAAACAGTTTGACAGAGAGGCTTGATGTCTTTGGTTTACCTGCAGCCACAGAACACTGAGGTGCTCTATGTTTATTGTGTTTCTCTGTGTCCAGGGCTTTAGAATGGGGACCAGTCCCTGCACAGCTGAGGCGGTGCTGTATATAAATGCTTGAGAAAGGTACTGCTATCCGGGGAAAAAAATAATAAAAAGTGTGAAGGACAGATTTGCATTTTGCTAAAGCTGTGCGTGACATATTTCACCACATCTGTGGTTCTGTCTCCTTCATATGTTTGAAATCGTTTTTTACACGTTGAGCGTGACCGCTGCTGTTTTCACTGTGAGTCGATGCTGGTATTTATACAAAGGGGGTCCGGAGCATTTGGGTTGACAGAGATATGAGATGAAAATATTTGCAAAAGTGTTAAATTCACTGTAAATTCACTACAACTGCATTTTTGAAAAGGCCATTGTCCCACAAAAAGAGACTCCTCCAACTTTTAAATTGACACTACGTAATGCTAATTACACGGCAAAATCAACCTCACTTTTGCTAAGATTAGCATAGCATTTCGCACCATGAGCTACTGGTAGTATCAGATCAAGAAAGGTTGTGTGTGCAGAACCCCTGATTCCATTGAATTGAAGAAAGTTCCATTGTTTTTTTCACCCACTCTCCAGCTCCCCTACAGCAACACGTTCAGCTCTTTCAGCCCCTTTTGCAGTTGTTAGCACTGTTAGCCGCAAGCTGCCAGCTCAGCGCTCCATGTTGCAAGCCCTGTGAAGGCACCGGATATGCTCTGAATTTCTTATTTAGCACCTTTCAGGTCAGGCGAACCTGCGAAAAGAGCCAAGACGGAGCGATTACATTGAGATTTCACATGCAGGAGGGACTGTGGCTCGGCTGTGAGGACTGATTCGACATCCTCCCGTCCAGTGAATACACGACCTCTATGACTGGATCGGAGACCTTTTCAGCACAACAGTCTTATGCCTTCAGCTCCGGAGAGGAAGAAGTAGTTTATTGAAATGACTTGTGGTCACTGAAGCCTGAGGCTAGAGTTCATATGCAGGAGAGTGGCTGCGCCCTGGGTTTACGATGGAACGCTGGCCTGTGGAAGCTATCGACGCTAACTTTCTTGCCATATTGTACTTGAAACTTTTTGTAGCTGCTGTTGTTCTGCTGCCAGCACACACAAAAAAACAGGACATAATTGGGCAATGAGAGCGTGGCTATCTCAAAGCAACAGCCCCACTTAGAATATCTCTTGCTTTCTAAAGCACGGCCAGTCCAGTTATAGTTGAATAAAAAATTGGTCCAATTAATTTCCCTCCACATTTTAATGTGTATGCAGTTATTATGTTTATTTTAGAATGTATTTCCACCTTTTTACAATTATATAGTACTGTAATCATTGGCTATTTATTTTTGACAGTTAGACAAAACATAAGAAAACAAAGTTTGGAGGGTCCTATTAGCCCAGGTTGAGTTTTGCAGCTCTCTGTGGTTCTGAAATACACACATTGTCCCGAGCTTAGGATATATCATTTTTTATTTTTTTACTTTTTTCATCTAAAAAATATATACAGACCTCCTTTTAAACGAAAAAAAAAGCAGGTTATGCTCTAATATATTCGACTGGGTCTTATTGTATGAATCTATATGGTTAATGAAAGTGGTTTGAAAACAACATCAAATCCATTAGGGTCTTTCCTACGCACAAAGCAGTATGGTTAAACGTTCTCCATAAAGTGACCCTCACATGTACCATTAACACCAAATTGAGCACTCCCAGCGATTCCATTACTTTAAAGCCCTCCTTGCACTCTTAACCCTCGTCGACATTCACCTGCGCGTGCAGGAAAACAAAAAGCAACAGAAATGCGGGTCCATAATGGGAGCAGGAGACGCCTTTGCACGCCCACTCCTTTCAGGGGAAACGGTGCATTGTTTTTAAATACCTCTCGGCTTTAACCGCGTTAGCGCCGCATGAGCTGATTAATTCTGGCAGGGTGCCAGCAAGCCGTCCCGTAATAATGTAACACAATGTATTTCTTTCAGAAAAGTGCACACGGGTGAATTTATTTAAAGCCACAGATGAAATGATTTCGCCGGACCAGCAGCATTAACCATGGAGTATTTATGTACAGAGGACTTCCTTTACTAAGTTGCAATGGAGATTCAAAAATAAAAAAATCTGGGCTTAATGTGGGACTGTTATTCTTGTGCAGTAGTGTAAGTCAAGTGGGTGTAAGTAACTTTGCTGAACCCCGAGGGAGAGAGAACATGGTAGCGTTAGAGAACGGGGCCCTTCAGTGCTTGTACTCTAACCAGGCATAAGACATTGGCCCTGACTGCTACCCACCCCTAGTCACGGTCACCACAAGTTAAGTGACCAATTCCAATGCATCGCCGGGGGCCAAATAACCGTTCACATCACTGGGAAGCCTGAACATATGTGACACGCTCTTGAACGAGTGCCAGGCGTACGGCCTCGCCATTCCAACGGTAATCTTCAAAGGCAAGTTTGTGTGAGCTCGCGGGAGCGGATCGGTGTTTGCTTGTTTGTCCTTTTTTTGACGCGTCTGTCTCTGAGAGATGGGGAACAATACGATGTGTGAAGAACCGAGCGACTCGAGCCTTCATAGTCTGTCAACAAGCAAACACACGACGGGCAAATCACAGCCATTGTCTGGCGCTCGGTAAATATTTGGCCCTTTTCGCGGCTTGGAGCGTTCTTTTCGGCGGTGGACGCTCCCGGAAAGGTCAGCGTTTAATACAATCTCCCCCCGCCGACTTCCTGTGGACATTCAAACTTAACACACTGCGCACACATACGGCAAGAGCGAGGGTGTTTTTTGGCTTTTATTTCTTTCTAACTTGAATTCTGGGCATAGTGCTGCAATTACGGGGAGAGATTAGAGACACGCTGATTTCTTTGTGTGCGTTCACAGTAGCTGTGACCTTATTATTGTGGAGGTGATTTTAAATTCATTGCACACCAGAGGTGTTCCGTACCCCAGTAAATGAGTAAGAATTCTACCCAAATCTACCTTTTATAAACCATTTGAGAAACGACAGCACCAACAATAACAACAGCTCTTTTTCGTTCGACTTAATTGCGGCAGGCAGTTATGTCAGCAAGACACCGAACAGATTGTTGATTTAAAAGACAACAACTTGGCATATGTGAGGTTTCCTTTTGTGGCGTAAAAGCACTGGCGATAATAGAAGCAGATGTAAACAATGGGGAATAGAAAATAAAGAAATAAATGGTACAACACCTGTCAAGGCCTGTTACCAGACAGGGTCACTAATTGATCCAACCATACACAAGTGTTTTTTTTTCTTCAACCCGAAAATAAGATAAAAATCAGTAGCGGTGGTAATTTAGGGATCATGCAACAAAACGCCACAGGACAGATAAAGAGGTCCAATCATCTTAAAGTGGTTCCACGCCAGCCCCCTGTACTCGTTTCTATTTAATTAATTTTCTCTGCACTACTTAAACATCTGCAATCTGTAATGTTATTTTCTACGTGTGTGATTATAGTCAGTTAGTCTTTCTCCTGTCTGGATTAGCTGGAGGAAAAAGATACCGGATGTGAATCATTTGTTCTACACGTACTTCATTTCCTGTGGTATTGAGGTAACATTTCTATATCACTAGACCTCCCATGGAAATAATGCTTTCCCAATAGGGGTAAATCCGGGGACATTTCTGGGGACGGTGCCAGCTTGGGGATAAAGCGGCAAACAGACACTGTTCCTGGAAAACTGGGGCATCTGGTTTCTCAAGCTAAAACTGCTCGCCTCGGTATTCCGACCTCTGACTTATCCCTCCGGTTCAGAGCTCCATCGGCTGCTGAGATAACAGACAATTCTAACAAATGAAAATATCTCCACTACACTGTATTTATTTAGTGCAACTTAAATCAGGGAAGTTGAGATTTAAAATGCCTCACTTTACTTTTTACTTTAACACTTTAAGTACAGCTAAACTTCGAAGGCATTAAGGGTGTATTCTCCTCATCGTGTTTCCGTCTGTAGGAGAGGAGGCGCTGACTATGTACCTGGCCAAAAACAAGCTGGACAGGAAGCTTGTCAACGCGACTCAGAACGTGGAAGCCCTTCATCAGCTGGCCTCGTCCTACTTCATCGACCGCGACGGCACCATGAGGAAGCTGCATGAGATCCAAATTTCCACCAATGCCATCAAGGTGAGTGCATGATAGAAAATGGCTGCACTACCTGACAATGCAGGCGGCGTAACAACAGTAAATAGTACCTCAGGTGAATTTCATACATGCACCTGACAGCTGGGTTTCAGAATGAACAGAAATCCATTTTTTCTTATAAACAACGGTGATTTTTATTCCTGTGGATGACTTTATTCAGCATTCTTTGCTGCATCACCTTAATCAGAAAAAACAACACAGTAGGTGTTTGTCCATTCCTTGACTGTATTTCTGAACTTCCACGTCTGTGGGAGTGTTACAGGCAGCTAAAACTACATGGTTACAGTTGGAGAAAGATCACTTCCTCATTGTGTTTCATGAGCAGTGATCGCTGGTGTCAAAGTCACACTCTTATGCCAAAACTTCCTTCCTTAACACTTCTTGCAACAACATTGCGCTTCCAATTTTTGCTAATGGAGCTGTTCTTAGAAGGAGCGTTCCTATCTGGAAAACAAAAGTGTACAATCTTCCACACAACTCGTGTGATTTGAAGGTCAGTGAAACACCTTTCTTTCACTTCCTCTAGAGACAGATGGCGGCACTCGACACAGTAATACAAACAAACGAAACGGCAGTAAATATGTGGAAAAGTGCATCCCAATGAATCTACATTAGCATATGTTGCTAATAAGCTTGTTTTAATACACACACTCAGGGAATTAACATATTCCACAATGTAACTCATAAAGAGGAGTAGGTGCGATGAAACCGATGCTGCCACCGGCCCCAGAAGCAGTGAGCAGATGGATTGTATTACATTGATTTACATACATGCAACTGAACAGCAAGCGTAATCACACATATGCATATTCATCCCATGGCGGGGGTCATATGAGCACAGTTTCAAACAGGGGGAAAAATATAATAGGAGATGCTAAAAATAAGAACATTTACAAAGAGGAACAGGGCGCATAGATTAGGCATTTGAACGAATGGCCTCTCTTGATTTTTCTTTGTCTTTTTTTTGTGGTGAAGACAGTCTCCTCCTTCTATTCTGGCTGTCAGAACTGAGGAACAAATAGCTACGCTGTGTGAGTCAGCTGCCTGCAACTGCTTGCCAGTCGTGGTCATTCACATGCTCATTCACCCAGGGACAGGAGAGGGGGCAAGGGAAAGTAATTGTAAAATATAAATAACATGGTAAAACCACGCAGGTCAGAGTTTTGGTATCCCCCTCTCTTGTGACCATGTTCCAGTAATTAGACCAAATGTTCGTTCCCGTCTCAGGTGAAGAGGGAGGTGGTATCAGCTCGGAATAAGGTTTAGCGTAAAGAAAATCATAAAAATACAGGAAATAAACACAAAATAATTCCCCCTCTTGGTTCATTATTATTAATAATAAACATAGTAATGGAAGTAATAATAACAATAATCACAATGCATTTAACAAGGCTTGACGTTCTACTTACTGCCAACTGGATTTGCCCTTATTAGCATTTGATGAAATGGCATGTAAACACACAAGCCAGTGTAATTACTTCTACATATTGTCTTTTTTTCCTGTGTCTTCCCCATAAATGTCATGAAGTGCTTGCTGAAAATGTCAACATTTCAGAAATCGTCTTTGGCGTGAAAAACAACAACATAAAACACGGCAACTCAGACCCCACATAGTTTCTAATAGTGATTCACTCCGATACCAACCTGTGTTACAATTCCATGTGTGTACCTTTATGACAAATAACTAATACCGCCGAGGACAGCACCCTGCTATGACCTTGCTGACATGCAACTTGTTTGCAAGGCAATACATGTGCCTAAAAATGTAGAGTATACCCTAGCGTGCAGCACTGCTTCTGGGATGTTTCGTCGTGTGAAGACGTCAACTTGATTAACAAGTCAGCGGTTCAGCAGCAGGGACTGTTTGCTTCTATTATGCTTCCAGAATAGTGTCAGGAGCCCGGATAACCCACAAGAAATGGTGATTGCTCATGGTGAAATGCATCGGCGTATTTCCGGCGTCACTCCACCCGAGTATGTTCCGTTGTAAGCCAAATATATCACAGCAACGTACACGAGTACGACACGTCTATAGCTGCACGGTGCGAAAAAAGAACATCTCTATGCAAATTCCCTTCTAACGGTTGCCATCCCGACTGCAGTGTCTTGGCGGGCGTTTCTGCCGCAGTGAAACAGTGGAAAACAAACCATTTTATGAACTTCACTATACCATACTCTCAGTAACACAAAATACAGGAATGGACAATAAGTCAGTTGTGTGGTGAAAGAAATATCAAACAAGTAGGTGGGAGAGAACACATTAAAGCACACACAGTTGAAGCCTCGGCACCAGAGAAGCTCTGCGTTGATATGGAAACAGAGTGAGGAAAAAGCCCAGACAGCAAAGCTGTAGGTAGAATTGTGTTACCTGCCGTTGTCAAATTTTACCTAGACTTGAGTGAGTTAGCTGGTGTTAATTTCAAGCCCTGGTGAGCATAATTATTTAGACTTCTCTGGTTTTCTTCCCCGAGCCTCCAATCACACAATTTTTTTTTAGCTGATTGCGGGAGCCAAAATAGGCTGCACCACAGAGAAATTGGAATGCCACATCATTGTATAGACTTTCATCCTGCAACAGTGCATCACCCCCGTCAGTACGGCAATAGTGCTTCGCCTCCTGCACTGTAAATATCACAGTAAATAAAGATGATTATCTCTACTTTACTACTTGAGTGTAACTTCAGACTGAGGTATTTTGCAATTTGGGCTCACGATAATATTTTGTCATGTGGCATCTGTGTGATCCATCTGATCTGGGGACTTGAGAGAGTCATTCGTCGAGATGCTGCAGGAGAAAACGTTTGCTATTTTCTTTCACGTTTTACTGAATTAGCATCAGCATCAAAATACCGTTTTAATGTGCAGTAATGCTAATAAAGTCTCTGCTGCGCTAAAGATTAATGGGTTACGGCATTCATCCATAGCCACGTAGTTTTTTATTTTTCATTCGACTTCAGCTGTCTGAGGGAATCAGAAGTTCCATAAGTTTCCATTGCGGCTGGCTTATCCAATTAAATCATCCACCAATAGCACTAGGCTGTTGCACAGTAACCATCCTTCTACCCAAACTGCTAGAGTTGTTTTTGCTGTGCAGATCAGTGGGAGCGTAGGCATCCTGGAGGACTAGAGAGATCCATGAAAACTAATTTAAACTTATCCCTGCTCTCTACATCACCAAACATCCTCAGGATGCCTATTCTGCCAATCTGCTTTCCACGACGTCATCCTGGCCTGTTCTCGCTGGCAATCTAAATAACATTGATTTAAAAAAATGAAAAATAAAACATTTAAATGCTGAACAACAGAACAGAACAATTGCCTCAATGCTTTCACTGCATTTGATAAGTAACAAGAAACTGTTCAAAAAGTTCAAGTTGAGCACTTTTTTGTCAGCGCTTAATTAACTCTTCATATTCAGTATTATACAACACATTGCTTACACAGTAGGATTATGATTATACTAATAATGGTTTAGTCTCGGAAGTGTTACATTTTTGTCAAACTGTTCTGTGAGTCTGAAACTCCCTCAGCAGCTGCTATGCGCCCGTGCATACGTCCTATACCTGCACCAAAACCTCCCCTGTCTTCATTCAAGGAGCACCTCCCTAGCTTTTAGTTGTTGTGAGTGACAAGTGGATTAAGGGGCTCTGGCAGATGAGACTCTTGGTAGCAGGAAGTCAACCATGACAAAATTAAGCAGACCTGACAGTGGGTGCTGAGTCAGGTTCTGCGGAAAGGAAGGCAGGAGTATCTATACAACACACACACACACACACACATACAAAGTTACTGCAAAGCTGACCGGCCTGCATGACTGCTGATCAAGGCCGATGGACCTGAAGCATATGTCAAGTGTTGAGGCTTTGTCCGGGTTTGGAGAAAAGGTCGAAAGGATGGATAGGTGATTGAGTCAAATTTGTGAGTTAGTTAATGGGAATGCAGGCGTGCAAGACAACTCTCACCTGTCAGGTGTTTCACCCTCCGAGAGTCAGTAACCTCTTGTTTAAAACTCACAGTTAACGTCTCCTGCTCTTCTAACGGGGATGAAACAGCAGTTTAATAGGCTTGCTCTATCAAGTGAGACAAACATGGCTGTGTGGAGTTGGAATGATTGGGTTTTTTTTTATTGGTGGGTATGAAAACAAAATGACTCAAACTAAGAATACATAATCATACTGTTATGAATATTAATGGTGTACATTTTCTTTCCACATTTTATGTCATAAATGATGCAGATTTTACTCCAAATTGCTGACTCAGCATAGCGGTCAACTGCCCCAGGGGGCCGTGAAAGCTCCAGGTTCAGTGAGTGTAATTGCTCTGTGTTAATTTGATTAAAGTCAATTCATTGATTAATTAAAGAAGGTGAAATTTGTATTATCTTGGCCAGCATTTGAGATTAAGACATTTCAAAGATGAATTGAGTGTTGTCGTTATGTCACATCTGTCTGGAGCCTCGGCCCGTCCTGTCTCATTATTCCTCGAGAGGTGATAGTGACTCACAGTAGCGCCAGTCTGCCCCGAGAACCCGGCAGAGCTGCCCCGAGGGCTTGTAAATAATGCATCCGTGGTCGTCGTGCATCTTTGCTAGTTTGTTTATTGTATTACAGCCAAATGAGAAAATGACTCGCATCCTCGCCTCGTCCTCCCCGCCGCCGGGAGACCACTTCACCATGAGTGGAGCGTGCCCAAGCTCAGGGAAGACAGACAGACGGACCTTCTGTTAGCAGTTAGCAGCTAGCTTGAATTTAGCCAGCGGCACAAAGCCCAGCTCCAGGGGTCCGACCCCGGGGGGGCTTCCCTGACCCGCCACCGGATCAGCAAACTTTCTGTTGTTGCCAATACAAATGTTGGATCCGGCGCTCCACCAGCCCGCTCTGGGACCCGGCAGCGGGGTTTTCACCGGCCGAGTTGCCGCAGCAACCGTCTGAAACAGTGGAGCAGTCCTCCATCGGTGGAGAGGAAGAAACAAAGAGGTCTAATGCAATATATATGAAGATTATATCATCGCAGCTTCGTTTTCACAAGCTCTCAGAGTTTCAGCAGTTTGGTGGAGAGTTGCGTACTCTGCTAGTAGAAGTAACATGTTGGCCTGTATATCTTTAGAGCGTTTGGCTTGACATTACACTGTGCACCTTTTATAATGGGCACTCAATGATTTCAAATTGTATTTCCACTTTTCAGTTTCAAATTACTAGATCAGTTTGTTTAATCAAATCTTCACAAATGGATTAACATTGACAGGTGAGGCAGAATCTGTCATGGTAATTATAACCTGTTTTTTTTTTTTTTTGTTTGTTTACAAATAAGCCAAAGGCTCAATGTATCCTTGGAACCAATTCCAGGGTACAGACATGCTTACAGGCAGAACACTAACGTGTAAAAATAGAGGGAAAGGGTGAAATAGGGATAAATACATTGTTCAGGAATATATTACCAGATGATAGAGTTGGTGCAGACTTGAGTAATGGCCAATAACATTAACTTTTCTCATTTCATTTAAAAATTGCAGACAGTTTTGTTATGCTCTGGGATTAGAGAGCAGGGTGTCTTCGCTCCAGAGAAAACCGGCCCCTGTGCTCCATACTAGAAAAGCATTTTATAAAACTTGAGAGCCTATTTTGATATGCACAGAGGAAGATTTGAAAAAGGCTGGAATTTGCTGCGCAAGATGATTTCAAGGCACACGCATCATTTTGGCATCATTGTGCACCGCTTGTGTATAAATATCACATATTGATGTCCATACTGTGTAATCAGTATGTCCTCAGATAGCACCGTCATGAGAATTTAAATAAAATAAAATATACTGAATGAGATTTGAAAGAATTCAAATTAACGACAGATTACGAGCGTCAACTTTTTGCAGCTACGTCAAAAATCTTCAATTGGATTTAACTCTTACTTCCAAAAATATGTGCAACTGTCAGATACATATCAGCCAATATCGCCCAGGGCTGAATTTACGTTGTCGTATCTGTCGACTATAAATAAATGCAGCATGAATTGCAGTTCTCCAGTCACGTCTCCAGCAGACAGACAGCGATCTGAATGTGCAGAGGAAGCAAAGTCCAGCAGAAAGCATGGATCTATAAACACAGAGAACAAGGGCTTTGCTCCTCCAATATTGATTCAGCATGGCTGCGAGACCTGCTTTGGAGTGCAAACTTGCAATCAGGATGAAGAACACGTGTCAATACAGCAGAAATGTTTTCGACATTTACATGTTGAAAGTCAAGTCCACTTTGTTCACTGAAATATCTTGAAAGGCCTCAGGATTTGCTATAATACACGTTTAAATATATGTTTTTCTTGATTTGTCACATTTTTGAGTTAACACACAAACATAATTGCTTTCATTGAAATGTTTAAATAACTTTAAATTATTCTAAAGAACTAACACATTTTAATTTACATTGAGTCCTGTGTACTGTAGTAGTAACTATTACAACAATAATAATTCAATAAATAATAATAATAATGAAAATAATAATAATCTTAAAACCAAACTATATTCAAGTAAGCATTGTGCCATATTAATGATATATTCGTTTAGTTGATCCCCTGAGGGTCAATGAGAGGAGTGTCTTCTTTTATTTAGGATTCATGTATGCCCAGAAATTAATAAGCAAATGTATGCGGATGGCATAATGAAACCCTACTGATGCAATGAATAAAACTGCTGATTTATCTTATATTTTTTTTCACCTGCTAAATACACTGAAATATGTATGTCCTCTTTGATTAAAGACAGAATCCCAGCATTGATAATGATCAGCCTGAGGCAAACATCAGGGTATAGATTCCACTGTGTCATATATTAAGACTCACTATTAATATTATTAATGTTAACTCTATTTTAACTTGAACATCAGATTAATTGAAGCCCTACAATTTATAAATTGCTTTTGAACTGTAGATGCATTTGTGTTGCAGAACCGACAATATTTATGCATTTAGTGAGAATGTCTTACTTCTGATCACAGCAAGTACAATAGTGATGCCACCTCCACAGCTTCATATTAAAAACCTCAAGCATATTTCATTATTGTACTAATTGCAGTAGGAAATACACATTTTACCTTCTTACAAATAATGGCAGGTTGTTTTTTGTTTGTTTTTTTAAATTCAAGTGAATAAAGAAATCAGAAATCCTCGTTGATAAACCCTTTTTACCCAGGGAACGCCACTAGCCAATTAGAGACAACAAAATAATTTGCCACCAACTATTATTTGGCTCTTCACCTGCTCATCACAGACCCGTTTCCTCAGATGGATAGCGGTTGTCCTTGAACCAAAACAAACAACAAACAAATGTGTCAGCTTCCTCTGAAAAAACCTAAGATGGGTGTGATTGCATACGAAATGTGGCGAATCAGAAACCATCGCAGCATGTTGTTAGTGGCGTAGAAGAGTAAGGAGCACACCAGCAGGTACATTTACATGCTGTTTAATGTGCTGCAGCTGAGCGGCTAATTGCCTCTCTAGCTTGCAAACTGATGTGAGCTTCTTTATTCCCCGGTGAATGTTTGTTTGGTCACAACATGCTTAACACTTGATGTTTGAGCCCATCCTTCCTGGAGTATCACTTTCACCTTGACAGGCTAGTGAGTCAAAGTGTGTGTATACTTGCCCTGCTGACGGGTAAGTTATTGGGTTTTTTCTATAACTGATGACTTAAGATTTATTGACCCAGTGGTCCAGGTGAAATGCTGTTTGGAGCATGTGACCAGATCCTACACGACAAACCATTAAAGGGATACTTCACCGGTGAAACATATATGTAGTCAAAATGTAAAATACATTTCAAATTTGGTGCCTTCTTGACCGAGAAAAGGCAGACAGTGACTTTTTGGCGTATGTGGATGGAAGACAACAACATCCACAATGCACAGCTCCGCAGGCCACTCCAACTATATTGCAGCTCGTAGAGATAGCCACGAACATCGGATTTGAGCACAATCCCCTTCTTCCATATCAGTTTACCTTCCGCCATTCTCGTTACTTCTCAGCTTTCTCCACAGCGCCTGTTAGCATAGCTTCCAAGCAAGATGGAGGAAGTTGCTTTTAGTTTCTGCAAGTGAGATCCCACCACTGGTCTGTAATAGGTCTGTAGCCTCAGTGGGTCCCGCCCCCTATACAGGTGTTGAAAACATGAGGAACTTGTGTAGTCTTACCCCTCTAACCAAAACAGCCTCTGATGACGCAAATATCAGCATCTTTTTCAGAATAGAAATACGGAGATCTTCTGTCTCTGGGGAAAATGAGGGGATGATGCACCACCATTCAAAAATACTACCGGGTTTCTATCAATACAAAGCTCAATGCAGATGGGTGAAGTATCCCTTTAAAAATGAAAACGTAAATAAGTGCATCAGCACGATGTCAAACCAACCTTTGTGCTTTGTCAAATTTGTGGAAGCATTATTTGATTAACGGAGTCGTTATCAGACTACTAATGAAGCAGCAGAACATTACGTGAACATCAGGGCAACCAGCAGGACATATAACAATCAATCTTTTGATGACATCAGACATCTGTGCAGGCAGTAATGCCAAGCTTTCTCATTAGAAACTCAGTTGTCTTTTCATCACTGCGAAATACAAACAATTGTTTGATTGTTATTGGCCTCCTACAGGTTTCACACGCTGTGCAAGCCGCTGTGGTTGGAATACAGGAAAATGCTGAGAACACATTTAAATGAGTGCGATGAAGGTTACATGTGAAATTGGTCCCCAAGGAGCGCTGATTTTATTGCCAGATAAAATTCACTAGTAATCAAAACCTGTAATAACCGTCTCTCAAACATGAGATTTGAACAGCAAGGGTGTGCGTCTCCTTTGTGCAGGCTGTATCTAATTGCTTGTCACTAAATGTGTGGGCTCATATGTCTATAGTGGCTGGTTGAATTTATCAAACCCTTCATCCTTGATACTTTGTCCTGTCTCCCTGAGCCTTTGCACTGCTTAAGCGGTCTTAGCTACATGTGAACGTTAATCAAAACCCAGACATATCCCCAATGTGCTGCTGGCGCCTTCAGCAGAATCTTAGCCTTGTTATTTACCTGAAACCCACCTATCCATAAAAAACCCCACATCGGCTAAGACAAATGCCTTCTGTCCTCCTTGTTCTTTAAAAATGAACCTAAACCACCATGCAGTGAAGACCACAGATAGAGTTCTAAGAAAAGTAAAGGACAAATACCATTTTACCTAAATGTGCTGAACACAATGAGGGACGACGCAAGCTGTAGAATAAATCTGACCTGTTTTCATTTTCATATGTGAAATATGAGACATGTATACACACAGACAAACAAACAAGCCACACAAGTCCCATTAGCATACGGCACAAGCTGGCCCGGGGTAATGTTGTAATGAGATCGTACAGTAACAGGGGGGGGAATTCCTGCTATACATCATTTATCTCCATGAATGTATTGCAGCTTTTATTAAATAACAAAAAAAAAAAAAATCACAGAAGCCATTCAACATAGGGGTATTATCCATTTTTTTTTTACAGATTCATAAATCATAATTCAGTTCCCTGTTGTGCCTAGATCCATATACAGCGTCATTATCATTACTTCTCCAGCTACACTTAACCACTGGGCAACACAGCTCTGATGCATTTTACCACTAGAGGACCAATTTTTTCCCTATGCATTCACTTCAGTTATCCTTTAGTGTGAAAAAATAAATCATTTCATAATAGGGACATGTTTCTCCACATATATTGTATGTCCGTAGGGTTCTAAAAACCACACACATACACACCACAGATATATATATATATATATATATATATATATATATATATATATAACACACACACACAAAGATATCCCTTCCAACTGTGAACAACATCATACCTTGCTGATAGAAATAAATGGCATGTGGTTGTTTGTCTCCGTGTGGCTGAACCTGATTGCTTCAAGCAAGAACTCTGGTGGGGAGGGGGGACAGTCATTTTGGAATGAAAATAAGATACCCAATGGAGTGTTTTAATGGAAAGAACATGACGGTTTTACGAATGAGCGGCTTCCTGTGGAAAACTGTGATTATGAAGGAAAGGAGTCACGTATATATGCCGTCCCGACTGCGTGCGAGTGTGCATGCGGCGTGTGTACTGTATGTTCATTCATGCATGAAGTGTGCAAGTGTGCATTCCTGCTGGGGAGTGTGCTTCCGGCATCCCTCGCAAGGTCACCTATCCATACCGCCGCTGTGATTAACAGCGACGCTCAATGTGCATCGTTTTTTCCCTGACGGTGCTGCGGCGCTGTCGGCGGTGGTGTTGTAAGCCTCCGCAGCCATACTGTCCTATATCTCCAGCCCAGTCATGTGAGCCCAATGCAAAAAAAAAAAAAATGTAAAAGGGGAAATTTAACGTGTATACACTATGACCCAGATTTTTCTGTTGACTGCGGAAGCCAAGTTCGGAGCAGTTTGCTAATTTGCATTCGCCACAAGCAAGCAGATTTGCCACGCAGCGTCAACAGTGCCACAGTTATTAACAAATGCCCCAAAGTTGATCATTTTCTACGTATCATTTAAAACAAATGAGTTACATTAAAAAAGGCTTTTATAGGCACAATTTCCAAAGAATGCTCATGCAGTTATATCACAGACATGTGCAATGACGCGTGTTACTCTAGTACGGTTGCATCGTCCTAATGTGACACGGTAGCCACGTACAATGTGATATATGAGCAAGGCAGGAAAAAAAAAAAGGTCCTCGGAGATCTTCCCCTATCAGGCTTTGAGAATTACTGAGGAGCATGTCCCTTCATGTCTATGCATCCAGAAATAGCAAGTCATTAAGAGAATGGCAGGTGATGGGCGTATTAGGAATTCTCAGCAGAAGCAATGTGTAATGAAGACAGTTCAACCTTACAGTGTTCTTCCCCGTCCCACTCAGCCATCTTATTGCCTTCATCCCTTGTTTTCCTTATCGCACGTAGCTTCAAACCACCTTTTTTATTCTCCTGGGTCTTTCAAGTCGGAATGCAACCGCGGGGACTCAGTATAATGTGAGGATTGCTTTCCAAGAAAACGGCAGAATAACTCCTCTTCGAGTGGTTTCGACAATCCGAAGTGAGGACACGCGGCTCCCACGACAAGTTACGGGAATTATAGAAATAATGAGAGCTACTTGTGCCGTGATCATTTTAATGAACTTTCGCGAAAAGCGCTTTGATTGCATGACTCAGCCAATCGTCTATCATATCCTTCTCCATTCTAACAGCGCTGCAATGCTAATGTAAAGCTAGTGAGTTTGTAGATAGACCTTTTGATTTTATTCCATACACTGAAGTACACTATTTATTTTGAGTGTCTATTACTGTGTTTGGTCCAGATATATGGGGATACAGATATGTGCAAATCAATGAAACAATTTACTCATATGGATATTGTTGGGAAGAATTGAAAAAAAAAATTGAAGTTCTGAGAGGTCTACAATTATCCCTGATAAGATAATAAGTCTCTATTTCTTGGTTTAATCACATTATTTCCGCTGTCATGAGCCGACCTTTGACCCCCATGTTGACTGCTTACAATTTCAAACTCTCTGCATTTAAGAAACTATAAATTGCCGAACTCCAGGATCTTAATGAGATTTTTAATTGGTGTTTAGCTAAAGGCAGGTGCATCATGAAGGTCAACCACACAAGTGAGTAGGCCTGTGTGCTGAAAACACATGGACAGTGCTGCGTCAGTCGTAAGATAAATATAGCACACAGTGCATGCAGTGTGATCGCTACAGGTGCCTAATTAGACTGGATCAACGAAGCCACTTCCAATCACGTGAAGTGACGTATATTTCTATTCTAATTTTAGGATTGTGTATAATGAGAGCATCGCTTGAGAAAAGTGTATAATAGAAATATCTGGCTTGCACATTTTTACTCCTTCTGTTGATGATGTATGTAACTGACAGAAAAAAGCTCCAGAACCCACATTTCCGGCCTACACGCCCCTGAGATACTGCCGGTACGTCGCACGTGTGTCACCAGGAGGAATTTTGCACTTTAAAAAAGAGAAGTTTGCAGGAGAAACTTAGTTTTCCAAACATTTGGGGCTTAGGGAATAGCGCATTTGGTTGCCAACAGAAAATACAGAAACAGAAGAAACTCAGCATCTCATGTGCGTCATCTCCTATTTACTTTCTTGGATGATTTTCTTGATGACAGATGACAATTAGAGAGGATGTTCCAGAACCGTGGTTTCTGACTGTGGGCTATGATACATCCTGGGTCCAGTGGGAATCCACTGTTATGTTCTGCTTAATAATCCAAATCCTCTAAGTCCCCCTCGGCCCACTTCAGTCCTTTGATTGCTCCTTGTATTTTTATTGCGTTATACTCCCATTTTCATAATCTGGTGCACAGCACTGTTACGGCGCGTGCTTGAGAGAGTGGAATAAGAGAACCAAACAAGCGCCGCACACTATCCCTGCTAAAGTCATTCAGATTACAATGGTCAGCCTCTAATCCATAAAGCTGGGTATGTCTGCTCCCAACTTGGAATAATAAAAGTGACTGTGTTGTTAACTGGCTGCAGCAAGCCGCGCTCATGTTTATGCACATCCGGCTGAGTGTGTGATTCGCGTGCAGCTACTGATGTCGTTCGTGCATTCGCCCCTGGGAAAATGTCCGCTGGCGACAGAGGACAGATATTCACTTGTCACAGTCACCATGGATCATGCAACACAACCTTTTGGAAGGAAGTAATTCATTCGGTGATAAGCACAACAAAAAAGGGGGGGCTGGAGGAGGAAAGAGCGGCGTCAGCAGCCATCAAGATGGTGGAGTGTGATAGGCAAGTCTGACTCTGTAATCAATCTGTGCATTTACTTTATGCAAGGCCACGAAGTGCATTTCAATGTCCGTCGCTTGGAAAGTGAAAAGTGTGGAGTTGAGTCAATAAGAAAGCATAATCACTACATCTCATACACAGTTTTCAAGTCAAGCGCAGTAAACTAGATACATATTTGCTTTATTCGAGTGAAATTGGACTGACACAAACCTCATAGTAAACATCATTGTTGATTTGCAAGAAAAGTGATTTTTTTTCCACCCAGATGGAAGTTTGTCTTTAACCAAAGAGGACTAAAGTGCATTGAAGCAGCGTGGGTTGTTTGTGTACTATACATATACTTGTAAACCACAGCTGAGCATAATGTTAGTTCATATAAGTAGGCTAACACTTTATTTTCACGTCTTTTAAAGATCCAGCAGCCAAGACAGATTAACTGCACCAGACGCCCACACATCACCCAGAATGTAAAATCCTTTGCAAGAAGGTCTGATCTGGAGTTAAACACATGGATTAAAACATCTGTATTTGATTTTAGATTTCTTTTCTCATATTGGTTAAATGTTTATCTCTATGTAATATGTCCGCAATAAAACAATACAACAAATAAATGACTTTTACCGTTTTAAATTATCAGCCTAAAGATCCTACTCTGTGCTATAAGGCCACAAATTATATTTTTAAGAAACAAAAATGAACAGGCTACATTGTACATCTGGTCTATTATTATTATTATTATTATTATTATCATCATCATCATCATCATCATTATTAATGGAAAGTTTATTGCTCCTGAGGAACATTAGGGCCGGTGGCACAAAGACATTACAGTGAATTTAACGTATTTTATTAACATTTTATTGTTATGACATCACATTGGTATTGAGAAATATTTCTATAAATGATGATTCTATGTCGCTCCGTATTAAATTAATTAGTAGTCATTAGGCTTAGATTAAGGATGCCACTCCAGTGAAACAGTAACTCTGTCACATACTGATAGTGCCGCTTTGCCACCCGAAGATTAAAAGATTTATTGTGATGAAATCACACATTACCCTCAGCAATCATGTTACAGCACTGTGATGTTAATGCCACATGGCCTAGCTTTTTGAAAAATGTATTCAAAAGCAATATTATTTGAATACAAAGATCCTTTGAGTCTGTCCCTGCCTTTCTGCCCATGATTGGACATCCCCACCCCCACCCCAACAGCCTGATGCAAAGGGGAAGATATACATCTGTCTAATTTCTTGCTTGTCATCCCACCATCTGGTGCAGTATCAACATTAAAGACAGGAAAAATGCCATCCAGACACACACATGCACGCTAGTGTGTAGAATGCACAAGTGACTGAGGCTGTTGGCGGTGGACGTTAGAAACACTGTTTTATTTACCTAGCGATGTCATGTTTTGTGTCAGGAATTAGTTTGAAGTACAGGTAGCTGGTCCATTGTTGGTTTTGGTGTAAAGGGATGATTTTAACTGCTGATATACTGAGAGGACAATGGGTCACATCAAGTGAAGTAGCGAGTAGTAAAATCATCATACATGTCCGAACTGGCCACATTCCCAATCCTGTGGATGAGTTTTCAATACCGTCCAACTGCATCCAATCCCCCTAAACATACGAGTATAATGGTCATTTCCTATACAAAGCTTAAGACAAAATTGTTCAGGAATATTAATTTGGTATGAAGTGCAAATTTGTATTTATATACTTCTAGAATGATCTTTGTTTTCCCTCTCATGAGTGGGATCTCCTGCTCTGATTTGAAGCAGCTATAATACTATGATAATGGATCACATGACTAATTTCCTCAGGAGCGGAGACCAAAACCTGCTAAAACTGAGTTAAATGTTGGACTTACATTTGCTCAGTGGCTGGAAACATGACTCCAAATGAATTCACCACATCAACCTGAAATAGGATAATACAGTGTGCCAATGCTGCATTCCCAGTTTGTTTCTGCTGCCCCCAAGTGGCCAAGAAAATCAGTGAGCGTGGGTCCAACTCCCAAGTCTTTCACCACCTGCGACAGACACATGCTGGTCACACATTGTGTCGCTCATGAGCCACTGGTGAAGCAGAAAACTCCCGCTGTGTGTAATAAAGAAAGGATCTTGCTATTATAAACACTATATTTACTTCTGAAAAAAATAATAGTTTTATATTTATTTATATGATTCCTGTTTTCTGGCATGTTCAACTTGGTCTGCTACTTGGCTCTGGCTCTTTGTTTTTTCAAAGACATGCAAAAAAAATAGGTTAGGTATTTAGTGTGATTCATCAAGTCTAAATCTCCTTTTCTTATCTATTTTGGCTTTTTCTTGTAAAAGTACTGTTAGGAGCTGCTGGAACAACTTAAAGAGCAAAAGCTGACAAGAGGAGAAGTGTCACTCCTTTCTGTCTTTTCAAGAGCCATCCATTCAAGGTCTCGAAGGTGGGAGCTGTATATTTTAAAACAGCCTCTTCACATCTGAATAGGCCTGTTTTGTCTGAAAGTGGTCTGTGGAAGGGAAAGAAGTAAGAACCATCGCTGTAGTCAGTGCTGCTGTTCGGAACAGAACAAGTACATAATTCAAGAAAGAAAAATGTTTCTCCTTCAAATAAAATCTTTTCAAAGTCACTAAAAAAATAAATCCTTGCAACAACTTAGAAATGATAACCGCCGCTACATTTAAGGTCTGTTGTGGTGGATATGGCACCGCCTAGTGGTGAGGTTGGAGATTGCGACCAACTGAAACTTCTCCCTCATGTAGAGCCAGTGTTTGGTTTGTCCAAATTAAACACTAAAACATAACCAATGATATTATATTCTCCTTCCGCCAATAGACCACCGTGAAGGTGTAGTGGTGGTGGGGGAATTAAATTATGATGAAGCATGTTTCTTTAACGAGACGTTCTGTCACTGCACAATATTCCCGTGTCTATGTGCCGCAGGAAGTTAATGCAGTGGCAGATTGTGTGAACTCGGTGCAATTAGCAGACATGGAAGTCTAAATCTAAACTGATACTGTTACATTATCCACTGACAGCCGTAATGAATAGATGTTAACTTCTTACTACCGTCTGACATTATGAATGCCCAGTGGGTTTGCATGTATTGTATTCAAGTGTAGTGTGGTGCTGTGTAATACTTCACACTCGGAAAAAATGAAAGTGTTCAATTCCACACGCCCACGCTGACGAATGCGAGGGCATTCATTTGCTTCTCAAAATGTCCATCAATTAAATTTTAGTCTTAATTCTATTCCAGGTGACGGAGACACGGACGGGGCCACTCGGATGCAGCAGCTACGACAATCTGGACTCGGTCAGTTCCATCCTTCTGCAGAGCCCCGAGAGCAAGCTTCATCTGCAAGGTAAACAATCCCAGCACATCGATATTTTCCCCCCATGCTGCCCAGTGATGTTGGACAAGGCAGGGCAGCAGTGTCAAACTCCATTTAATTTCATTTCTGTAGTCATACATAAAATGCTCTTATTTGGACAAGGGGGAAACGGTTTGTGCCTTCTCAAGAATTGAATGTCCATGCAACCTTTTTTAATTGGGTACGGGGTAGATTTGCTTCCCAATTCTTTGGAGGCTGCGATACGATTCTCTGTGGATCTGGATGTTTGCTATTGTGATCATGTTCTCAAGTCTTTCTGAAAGCTTTGTTCAAAAATAAATTCAAAAACCGCTGCATGAACTATTCAGACACGAGAGCAGAAACCAGCGCCCTCCATGCAGGTTCAATGTACATTATAAGAACTGCCCGCAGATGGCATTACTATACTTTACATTACATTACAGTCCGACGTCATTTTAGTCCATCAGAGTTAATCCACTAGCATTCCACTCACAGATCATATGTCAGGGGATGCAAATAGCAACTTCTTCCAATTAGTGGGAGAGTTCTCATAAGTGAAAGCAGCTCCGTCTTAAACATTGACACACCTTCTAATTAGCACGAGAGAAGGAATTGCTTGCGGTAACAATCGCCCAGGGGAAAAAGAGAATGATGAAAGTGTAACTGGGGTCAAGTGTTTGAATGGAGTGATTGTTTCTTTGATTTCTTTGAGTTTACGCAGGTTATTAAAACCGGTTTGAGAATCACAGAGGCTTATTTTCCATCCAACCCCCCTCCCCCACTAAAGCCCCCGCCTCTCTCTGAAGGGATCATTATTTGTCTTCTAAAATCAGAGAACTAAGTGGTTTGTCAAAGAAACACTTTTAAGTCTTCGGCTGCCACTTACTCAAAGGACTCTATAGGTTTTGAAAAAGCTTTATTGTCACGCACCAAACGTATTAGCCCCGTGCTTTGAAGACTGTTTTGACATCCGGTTGATGATAGATGACAGGCCTGGGAAAGAATCTTTCTTTTGGCGCGATAATAACCCCAATAGAATGGAAAATCTATTCTGATTGGTTTCCGACTTAGAGGTTTTGCGGTCGGCCAAATTACATTAGCGTGTGTTTATGCATTTTGTGTGTGGGCGAAGGGTGAGGGGAAAGGGGTCGGAAGTTCCCCTGAAAATGCGTACTTTCAAGAGCAATTATCACTCCTGCCTCTATTAGAAAGACAGCTGATGTTGTAACTTCTTCAACAATCACAGAGCTCTTCATACCGCTCTTCAAAGTGATAGCACTTCACACGGCTTGTAGAGAGGTGTGTAGCTAATGGACGCGTTTAAGTTTTATACCGCTCAAATACATTTATAATGAGATCCAATCGTTTAATACAGTTCTCCTTCTGACATGAACACACTAGTTTAAATGCAAGAGTGTTATCCCTTTGGTCCTTTGGTGAACGATACATCCCCTTAAAGCCAGCATGTGCCTTCAAAAACAACTGCACAGGTTAAACGTTTTTCATTCAGTTCACTTGGGTCACAGGCTCCGAGTCCCATGTTGGTAGGATTAATGCAGATTTTCTATGTTGTGCACAGGCAATTATGTCAGCTTCAAAACACAGTTCTTTTTTCTTCTTTTGCTGGGAAGTGCTGAAAAAAACAATCACATATTTTTCAACATCTCTTGGTTCCTTTTTTCTTTCTTTAAAGACATGCATTTATATTAATATTATGGTTAGGTCCGACAGACACACACTCTGGTCTTTACTTTGACATGTTAATTTCAAAAGCACAAAGCTCTCAGTCAGAAGCATCGGTGGGTGTATTTGTGTTGTTGTGCTTGTGTTAATTTATTTTATAGTCTTAGAAAAAGGATACATTTCTTTAAGTTTTTTGATATGCAAAATGCAGCCATGCTGTGGCTAAATGCTTGGTTGCTAGGGTATTGCTAGGTGGGCTGTAAGTGGTTGCTAGGGTGTTTGACAGACATGCACTTGCATGTTCATGTAGGTTGCAAGGTTGTTGGTATGTGGTTGCTATGTGAGTGCTATTGTTTAGTTGGACGTGGCTTGATGGTTGCTGGGGTGTTTGATTTTGGGACGTAGTTGTCCCAAAATTGTTGGTCAGGTTGTTGTTTTGTGGCAGCACTACCTGACGGCTGCAGTGTCTCGCGGTGTTGTTAGGTGGTTGGAACCGTCTTCTCTGTGATTACAAGGGTTATAAATGTGCTAATTGTGATTAGTGTGATTAGAAAAAGGCATAAAACACCATTTTAGCAGCATGTGTTTAAATGTTGTTATCCCCCCCTTGGTCTGGGCCCGTTTACAATAATTGTAGAAAAATGTCAAGTTGATGCTTGAGCCATTTGGAACATTTGTGAAACCTAACAGTGATTCATCACCTTGTTCTATTCAAACCAAACCACCGTATTCCCTGAAAGATTTACTGTATCCCTTTACTGGTCTTCACAGTCGATGCCCAAAAATAACAGCTTTGACAGCGTTGTCCTCGTCTTTGACAACAAGCCATAAATGGACTTCACAAACTATCCCCCGAGGAGGAAGACATCGACTGGGTCCAGGATTGCTCTTATATGCACTAGCAGCTCTCAGCACATCTAATAAACGCCCACCATGAGTCTCATTTTCAAATCCCAATTGACCTTTTTACCAGACAGTTAGCTAAAATGCTAACTGTTGGCCTTTTAAACTGTGGGGAGGAGTCAAATCTGGCCAATGCAGAAGATCAAAGATCACAAAATAGACAAAATATGTACGTCGGCAACATTTTATTTTAAATAGAATTTTAGCTGAAAAAAGAAAATCTCTCAACCCAAATTAGATGTACTTCCAAATAAGCATTGAACATCTGGGACATGTAGTTTCTGCAGATTGTTCACCATATTGTATCATATCTGTTTACTCCGTACAAAGGTTCAAATAAACACGCTGACGATGTGTTGGAGATGTCATTATTTTTGAATGTTTGGTGCTTTCAATCGATAGAGAACTGAAGGGAAATGCACAAGTATATTGTGAGGTAACAGTTCACTGATAGACATTAAGGAACGAGGAGAGAGACTCTGATGCCGTTTTATTGCATCTCTAACTCTTCAGAACATTTCATTTTCTAGTGATTGAGACAAACCGAGTCATCTTCCGAGTATGAAGGTGCTTTAAATCAGCTCACAGGGAAATCAGCGCGACTGTAGAAATACAGTCCACAGAAAGGTTATTCAGGCTTCCAGCAATCAAATAATAAAATCCCAATGACACAAGCCTTTCAAATTGAGATTTATGTGTGCTATTATAATGGAGATAGAATTGTGGATTTCGTTCTCTTCTTTTGTGTAATTACTACTTCATTTGAATGTCTTTATTCTTCTTTGTTTTATTTTTATTTTGGATTTGCTTTTTTCTCCCAAGTCTTGAATTAACGACCTCTCTATGGAACATATTTCTATGTTCATTTTGGTTCGCCCTGCAAGCTCACTGATTTGAATCACTGCTACACACTCCATATCTCCACCGTCCTGTGAAAACCATGCACCTCCACGTCCGGCTATAAAACAGAAGGATTAAGTATTCCTGTATGCCGTGTGGAAACGCTCCTTCTTCTTAAGTTGAATGAACCATTTTTAAGTCCCTTTGGGTTTACCTGAGAAATGTATTGTCTGGAAACAAGGCTGTTTTTCCATCGCTCACTAGAAGCTGACGTCTTGAAGATACTTTAGTTTCCGCGGGACAGCGACAGTACGTCACCCGGATGAGTTGTAGATTTCATCCTGAGAATGAAAAACGTCTATTCACAGAAGCTGGAATAACAAGATTGCATCTAAGTTCTAAAAGTGCACCTCTTTTAGTTTGGTGCCTCCGACCAAAAGGTTCCAGTAAGCAGATACAAGTTTGAACTCATGAACTTGGTCAGAAAGGTCTGAATTCTTGTTTTCCTCATTTATCAGCACTGGGAGAATAATGCTGCACAAATGTTCCACCTTTCAGCCCCAGGCTTCTTCGCTCTGAACTCGGACGAAAGAAGGCCTCTGGCCACTTTGTCAAGTTAATCCTAACAAGAAAATAGAGAGTTTTGCCAGTGAAGTTGGAACACAGCACCTTCTGAGTGAGAATAGCCAAGAAGGAAGTGTCATCTGACCGTATTTACTTAAATGTGGGTTCATACAGGAGCCTCTTCTCTGCAGGTACTGAACTGTACTGAAGGAGAGAAAGTCCATTTCAGTCTGTCATCTTTATCACTTCCGTTTTATAGCATTTTCTTTTATCTCAAGCTGCGTTTTTCTAAAATTGTTCCCAAAAAACAAATTCACTATGTTACTTTATCTACCTCTTACTCAGCCCATTTGTCTCTTCTGACCATTTTCTGCATCATATTGTTTCACTGTTTTTATAGATCTATTTATTTTTATGTTTCTGTTTTTTAGTCGACTCTTTACTGGACTACACTGTACAGACAGTATGATCTGTATTTTTATAGACATTTTTATTTTTATGCTTTTAACTCTACTCTTAACTGCACTTCACTGTATTTTCTGATCTTTGACCAGCTGAACAAAAACCTTTTTTGTATCATGCCATCTTTTGGAAATGAATACGTTTAGAAATTGAGACTAGCTATTTTCATTACTTATATTGAAGTAAATAAATGCATCATATTAGTATGTGGCTCCATGTGAGTTCCAACAAAGAAGCAGTAATAGAAAACCCACTCCATTTCATTCTCCTAATTATATTTTTATATATATATCTCAAGCTAAGTTGATGAAGTTGTGGTCAAATCTCTGGCCAAGATGCTTCCGACTGTCTCTCCAAAATAACCGAATTCTCTGAAGGAAGTGTTTTTGTTTCCTCTCCTTCTCCCCCCTGTGGTCCGCTCTCTGTGAGCTGGTGGGGCTGTGAGCCACAGATAACACAATGCGGATATAGCAGTCCCTGGATATTCCCTCTGCTTTCACTTAGATTGATATTAAAATGCTGTAGTGGAATATCACCTCAAAGGAGCCACCTATCAAAGCTCTTCTCTCCCACAGTTTTGCTTTGTGAAATGTTTGGCAATTTAACCAACACCTCGCGCCTTCCCTCTCTCTTTTTTGCCTTTCTCCCCCTGACAATCATCAGAATTAGATATGGCACTGGAACTATTTTTTTTCACATTAGATTTCATGCATGACTTAGCAAAGCTTTGATCCATCGAACATGAAACTTTGCAAACGGTGGAGGCTTCATCTTTACATTTGGGCATGTTTAGCACCAGAGAGCACACGATAGACACAGCTGTATAAGCAGCTAAACACAGTAAAGGAGTGTTATTAGCAGAGACTATTTGTGGACATGCAAGAGGAATTCATTGATCCTGGCCAAGTCTTCCTCTGTCACCTAACACGAATTACAGTATAACCTTGCACACATCGATGTCTCCAAACGTCATGCAATCGACCTATTTTGCATTACAAATTATCAGCTGGGTCAATGACTTATTATGAGTCTCAGAAGCCACAAATGTGAGCCCAGCTCTTACTTTTTATGGATGCATTGGAACAAAGAACTTTTTTTTGTTATTGTTGTTTATTCTCTTGAATTCAATCTTGGCGAAAGATCCACGCTATTTAGTTTTATTACAATTGGGATTTAAATACACTTTTGTTCTCCCACATTAATTTGTTCATTGTTTGTTTGTCCTCTCTCTCCAGGCTAAAAAAAAACCGATGATATTGGTTTTGGCTGGATTCTCACTATCTGCGTCCACTGGGACCATGCAAGTAAAAATAGCTTATTGAGGGGTGAGAATTAAACGGAAGAGGGAATTAACATGTGGTAAACAGACGGTCACCATTGTTACTGTTTACTTGAACTCTTCTTTTATAGTTTCAAGTGACAGGGAGAAAATAGTCACCGTTTTCTTTTCTCTTCATACCCCAATCTCGTCCTGTTCTTTTTTATCTTTGAATATCTTATTTGAATTGCTGGTATTTTTAAAATAGCAAAAACAGCAGGGGATTTTTATGTATTAGGCAAAAGATTGCAATATGCATACTGGGAATTAAAAAAAAAAGTTATATATTAACTGGGCCAAAGACAGATAAAAGGCCCTGAAACCTCCACAAGACATTACCTCGCGAGGACCCAATCACCTCCAATATGGCTGTCATAAATTAGCACCAAAACAAAAGCAAACTAATTTGCTTCTTTCAATCCCCGGCACATACTTTCTCTCTTTTCTCTTTCTGCGGTTTCCTCAACAGCCTATCTCTGGAAGAGCCATGAGCCTATCTCTGAAGATTTATGAATATGTTAGAATAGCCTGAGCCAACAGTTTTCAGAGTGGTGAAGTGAAAATAAATTAAACTGGCCCTGTAGGCGAGTCGTGCGGAGAGTGATGAATTAGATACTCATTGCTCTGTCGCTCAACGCCTGTCCCTCCTTTCAAGTGAAACGGCTGCAAACGTTATGGGGGAAGACAAACAAACATACAAATCAATTAAGTTGTTTTTGATGACAGACTTGTTGAGAAATTGATTCGGGGACTAAAGTATATCAGTAAACACAATGCCCTCGCTTACCAGAGAATAATTCACTAAAGAAATTGGTGCTAAACATGTGGAGAACAAAAAAGCACAATTAACACACAAAAGCTCTTTTTTTCCTCCGCATCTGTCCATCTTTCTGTCTGAATCTTCTGATATCTACCTCCGTTTAAAAAGATTCTGCTAAGTTGTTCTGACTTAGAAACCAGGGGATTAACTCGCTGCACCTCATGTCACATTAGCGGTCTGTATTGTTCCTCCTTTAGGGCGGGGCCGTTCCTTTATGATCACATGCGTCCCCCTTTTTTCAACCAGAAAACTGATAACATGGCATCATTTTCATCAGGACGGGTGGCTGCGCACATTTCTTTTCCCTCCTCTCTAACGTTCGGAGAAACCCGGCACCTGATGAAATCTTTCTGTGTTGACCTGCAGGTCAGCTATCAATTGGAAGTGGTCAATCAAGAGTGAGTTTCCATTTGGGCCAGCATGACCATAAATCTCCTTTCCCACTCACCCTTGCCAGCTGCAGGCCGCCGTTTCAGCGTTTCGGCTTTTCCACTCAGTCTTTTTCTTCTTTCTCTGACACACTCTGTTTCATCAATTGATTGAGGGTTCCTTTTTTTTCATTTAGAAGGGCCCTTACACTATCAAGTGTGGACACTGGTGTAGAACATTACTTAAATTGTTGTTAAGAAGATATTAAGTTGTCATTAAAAGATTTCAGAACCAGTTATCTTTCCAGGTGTTATTCTACTTCTATCACTAATGGAATAATTTACAGCAGACTCACCATCTATATACAATACACAGATGTGGGAGGTAACTAAGTACAAATACTGTTGCTGTTCTTAAGTCATAGTTTCAGGTAGCTGTACTTTACTTGAGTATTGCTTTTTCTGACAAACTTTTTTATTTTTACTCCCTGCATTTTCAATCAAATATCTGTGCTTTCTACTATTTTCAAAATATGCTCATTACTTTTTACATTTTACGTCACGTTTTAATGCATTTCAGGGGAATCATCCCCTCAAATATTGTTTTATATATATATATATATATATATATATATATATATATATATATATATATATATATATAAAATACGACACGGAAAGTGATACCTTGTACTTTATACTTTTGAGTACATTTCCGAATCAAATCATAATGTATTTAGATTTTGAGACTCAGTCCAACACAAAATGTATTTACGGAGGCAATAAGATGATATACACTGTCTTATAGTATCTTACCACAAATACCTTTTGAAAATCTAAAATATTTTAATAAAAAGAGCCTCAATTCTCTCTTCCGATACAACAGTTTGTTTATGAAACGCCATATTTTTCATTTTTAGCAAAGTTTTCAGCAAATATGTGCATTCCCCCAATACAAATAGATGCACATTATCTCTGTATTTAGGGACGCTTGATGTAATTTCGGTGATGGATCTGGGCTTTTGATCTGAGACGCTCATACAGCACATCCTGACACTTTGAGGGCAGTTGTATCTTTTCTAGCTGAAATGGAAATGTCAGAGCTTGTCATACCTCTCTCCGCCTCCTCCTCCTCCTCTGCAGGGTTCCTGTAAAACATGTGATTTCTGCAAGAGCCCGCAAAGGGTGTGTGTGTGTTTGCACGTGCATGTGTTGCTTGTGAGCGTGCGTGCGATTGGAAGTGTGACACCGGTACGATCGCTCACCAGCCGAGGCTTCGATGACACTGCTGTGCGGGGACACATTGCGGCGCATGACGGACCAGTTTGAACCGTGCGACTGTCGAGCACAAGCAGCCAAAAGCCACTCCAGCACATATTCAGCTGGATTGAGAGTATTCTGTTGCTTGAAAACATTCAACTTTGAGAGCATTATTTATCTTTTTTTTTTTAAATAGGAAAGAAAGAGTGACAGAGAGAAATAAAGCATTCAGGTTGAGGAGAAGAAAAGCAATCAGTAACTTACTTTTATTTTGACTCAACTTGTGTTGCAGCACAACCAGCAATAATTCAGCACCACGGAGAGCTCCTCTCGCACTCCAGACTTCCTGCCCTCCTAAACACAGCAATTGCTTCAGCTTGTAATTTTAGCAGTTTGTCTCTTTTTCAGAGGTGTGAGCAGCAAGCCCTAAATGCCAAAAACATTTCTACATGTAATGTGTGCTTTTACAGCGATTACTGCACCTCCATCCTCGCTTTCTTTTTGTGGTAACAATACGAAGAAGTGGGCTACGCTACATAGACGCATTGTGTGAAACGCATTGTGTGTCTTTTCTGTCCCACAAAGACGTGGCGGCGTGTATCCCATAAGCGTAAGTAGACCTGTATGTTAATATGTTCAGGAAATGGGATTTTCCACTCCTCTGTTGTTTTCCGCTGATTCAAATATATGCATGCCCAGATATTAATGTAGCGTAAAAATCCCCAAACCTTGGCAGAGCACTCAGCGCTGAAAAGAAAACAAACATTCTTTTGTGCTGCACTTTGGACGTATTTGAGCTGGAAATTAATTGTGCCGAACAATTATTCCCACACACAAACATTTAAGTAAGATTGTAGAACAAAAATCGTCGGCAGTCCTGTTTGGGAAAACACAGGCCGCTGCCTTTTGAGCGCACTGGGGACACTTATGATAATCTACGATAATCTACTCAGCACAGTCACAGCAACACATTATCCATCTGAATGCTGAGTGCACCTCATTCAGAACTGTAAAACATGCTAACATATTCTGAGAGCAGAGAATAGCTCCGGTAGAACATGTTATCCTCTGTCAAGCCCAACACACACGCTGTCAGAGACTTAAAGCGCTTTATGAGAAGAAATGAAAAGTGGATAATCGCTACTTGAGCTGCACCTTTACCTCGTAGTTGGTGGAAGTGGAGCTCTGGTGTGAAATGGGCCAACGCAGCGAATCTTAAAGCGATATGCCCCTTCTGTTTTAAGTATCCAGGGATCAACAGGGCGGACTGGGCGGACTGGAGAGAAACAGGCAATCTTCCAGTTCAAAGGTCTTTTGCTTTTGTATCATGGCTGCAACGATAACCTCCAATGGTAATTTAATGCCGCCATTCAAGTAATGCACTTTATTGCACCAGTGGATTAAGTAATGATTATTTTGCGAAATTGCAGCCACACAATGGTCAATTAATCTTTAATGAAAGTGTAACTTATGAGGCGAAGCGTGGCATTGCAATAAGCAGGCGAGTGCTTGCCAAGGCAGTTACAAGCCTCGGTTGTGGCCTACACTCCTCGTCGATTACCATGTAAAAAAAAAAAATAGAGCCCTCAAAGTAGTGAAAAGGCAAAGGCACAGTCACAGAGCCTCTGTTTTTGAAGCATTCATGGAATTTATATGAAGGCCTATATCCTCCGTCGTACGTGGAGGAAATGTATCAGCCTCTGATGTATGCGGTGAGATTAACTGCCATTAGGTGCTATTTATTTAGAGTAAGCCAGGCATAGGGGTTGCAGGGAATTATGTGCACTGGCAGAGCATGAAGTTGGAGGTTATCAAACGGTTGCGCGAGAATTCCAATATGCACCTTTTCATTTCATCAGCACCTGTTAAATGATGTAAGTGTGATTCCCTGCTCCAATATCTCCGTTTTCTTCCTCAACAAATGCCTGCATATGTGCCATATAAATTATTGCTTTATCGCCTGATCGTTCTCAAAGTTTTCACGTTACTGCGCTTTAGAGCCAGGTAAGTCACAAAGATGAATGTTTCTTACTCTGATTAGTTTGTTATTTAATTTTTTGGGCTTGAGGCCTCTGATTCTGCACCACGCAGACAAAATGTTGATGGATTTGCTTTTATTGCCTGACATCATTTCTACACTGGAGTGGGAGGATGAAGACGTCGCGTATCCAATACTGGAGCACGTGCTCGGAGTGAGGGAGAGGTGGAGAAACAGGAACGAGGAGAGTGATTGATGGAGCGAATGGGAGCCAAAGGATGATGGGGGACGAGTCAAGGGCCATGTGCACGAGTGCAGCGGGAGTAGGAGTGAGTGTAATGAAGTAAGACAAAAGAGATGTGTACGGAGACGGAGTACGAGGCAGAGGAGAGGGAGAGGCGTGGAGTAGAAGGGACAGAAACACTGAGAGGAAAAGAGAGTGGAAAACAATAGATCGCAAGACCGATAACGCCGAGCTGAACGTCGGCATCCCAAACGATTCCCTCTGCAATCTCCCGCTACCAACACGCTGATATCGCAAGAAACGCCTGTGTGTGTGTGTGTGTGTAGGGTTGAGGGTATGAGGTATGGTTGGACAGCAGAGGGAAAGCGAGGCACTTGGTGTTATTGTGCAGCCGGCCGCTGGCACCAGCACTGTCAGTAAGCGCCGCTGATCCGTGAACTTGCCATCTGGATTCTCCCACAAATCACATTAAAGTTTCAAGCCCAGGAATACATCAAGCTAAATGAATATTGGATCCAGGGGCCGCAGACAGGCCTGATGGAGAAAAAGCCCTTTGCAACCCAACCCTTTGTGGTCAGACATGATCCATCCGTCCCCTTTTACACCCTCCATCCCTTCCTTTCTTCTGGTCCCTTCACCGCTGATGGGCAGTGGGGCTGATGAGTTCCTGTAGAGGAGAAGGGACTAATATCCAAAAAGAGGTTTAGTTTAAAGAGTAGGTGAATCATGGTTGTGTCCAACTAGAACCAGCCACCCACTTCCATCCCTCTCACTTCCAGACCTCAATTATGATGTATGGCTCACACAGTAACACAGTAACACAATACCACTCACTGTCCCAGCTGCTACATATGACTGAACTATTAGCATGAGTAACTGGAGTATATAATCGGCAAACATCACTGCACAAATTACACAAACACAGTATGTGAAACTTTTCTTCAAAGGCTGCAACCATGACGATGGATGAGGTTTGAGTGGCAAATCTTGGCACATATTAAGACTTTAATTTGCTTCTTAATTGCCTACAGTTTGCAGTTTAGCATATGTTTTGAAAATAAGGAGCATTAATTGCTACATGCATATTCATAATAAGACATAGCGTTCATCCACATGACAATACCCAAGACATGATTCATGTGTACAGTATAAATTGTAGACTTGCTTTCCCTTTCATTTCAGCCAGATTAGGTTGATTTTGCATAAATGGATTCCCATTTTACCCAAAGGTGAAAGAAATACATGAACGTGGGGGGAAAACAATGCAATCACTCATGATTCAATAACATGTTATGTTCAGGTTCCTGATTGCATATTTTCTGCTGAAGCACTGTTTGTGCTCAAGTAAAACCTATTAAGAAAATATTGCCTCACCATGATGCCGTTTCATACAAGAAGGGGGGAAAAAAATCTATTTAGTTCTTTTCCAATCCAGTGGTTTGTAGAGCTAGAAGTGTATTTTCCTCCGGCCTGGACTGAAGAGAAAGGCTTTACCGTTAGCTGTCCTAGCTTCACTTCTATGAGATCCCCAGGGTGAGATACGGATGCTCTCAGAGTCTAAAAATTATAAATACCTTGTCAGCGGGTGAGAGTGAAGAGGTACTCTCATCTTCAGCCCCAATTTGGCATCTGGATTATGAATTCAGCCATTGCCATTAGCGTATAATTAGCCAAATGCTGCAAAGTTGGGTTATGTAAATCACAAGCGAATGCAAATGCTAATACTTATTGTATGCCGTAAAGTGTGTGATAGAAAATGCTCACAAAAAATAATCCTGTGCTAAATAAACCTCCGCGGTACAAGCAAGCAGGCATCAATCACCGCTATATGCTGCTGCATCACGAGTGACCGGCCACAGAACAGACAAGCTGAACACAGTCGAGCTTTGAAGCACAGCTTTTTAGAAAGAAAAAAGAAATGAGTGCTTGTAACATGAAGCAAAGCTGGAAGGGAAGCCGGCCATTTAACCGCAGCTTTTCCCATTTCGCCAACTTCGTTCCCTTCACATTTTTGTTTGCTCTATCTGTGAAGAGATAACCGTACACTCTGGGTATCACACAGTGACAGTTGTACTTGGCTCTTATTTATTTTAGTTTTTTCCATTTCAGAAAGCAAACTGTTTGTTTTGTTTTTTTAACACATTCTGTTTCACTAAAATGTCACATTCATGTCTGTTTCAGGGCTTCAGGTGATTTTCCCTGAATACCTGCAGGAGAAATTTGTCCAGTCGGCTCTGAGCTACATCATGTGCAATGGAGAAGGGGAGTACGTGTGCAGCAACAACCAGTGCATCTGTCAGTGCGCTGAGGAGTATCCCCAATGCAACTGTCCCATCACTGACATCCAGATCATGGAGAACACCCTGTTGGGGATGTCCGAGTCCTGGGCAACCTCTTATAAGGACTTTGAGAACTCTGGTAAGCTGGAATTTCCCTTCAACTTTTATCATGACAGTGCAATGAAATGGAAATTGCAGTGCAATGTTGCATTTATGTTTAAGCTGTTACGTATGTTTTACTATTTTCACAAGAGCATAAATCAATATGACGGCGTATCAGGGCCACTGTTGGGAAGAAAAATAAAATTTGTTCTGAAGTTAATATTATTAATGAACACACATCAGAACTCAGGTAATTAAAGTAATCTCGTAATCTCTCCACTTTCTTGTTGCTCCAAGACCATTTAAAAACACATTTCATCATTTGGCAGCTTCCTTTCTCACTGCCAAATCTACATAATTGATAGAACATTGAGTTTTCTTGTGTTCACTGCAGAAAGTAGTGCGAGACATTCATAATGCTACAAACATTTACATGGATGGGACACTTTATTTATTCCGACAGCAAAGACTGGGGTTTGCTTCCTGTCTCCAACCAATGCTAAACATTGATTTCCTTTAAGCCATCACAAGGGTCTTTCCTTAACAGCAGCCATGCGTTTTACAAACAAGCGCATTAAAAGGTAGAACACACCCTGTCTAGACCACAAGTGTATCAGACATGTTTTTCCACAAGCGTTCATTTACGCATGTATTTCTTCAACAATAGGCGTGTAAACGTTAAGTGGACGCCCAATAAAAACTGACTCTGGCCATTTAGTAGCGACGTTGTGTTATCACTTACAGCCCCTACTGGCAGGGAGACTGTTAACACAGGTGAGTGAGGAGACAGCAGGCAGTCAATGGCAGTATTAAACAAGGTTTGTTAAGAAAATGTGTCTGACTGCAACATTGAGAGGTCCTTGACCTTGCCGCCACAACTGGCCACCCAAAATATAATGCAACAGGATGGACGATTAGCTGTGGACAGACACACAGAGGCACGCTCACTCACTCACTTACTCACATGTAGGTGGAGTTGATAATAATCATCTTTTTTTTTTTCTTTGTTATATGTTGTTTATAAGGAAGGAATGACATTAAAAAAGACCATTTTTGCCAAGTAATATTCCCTCCCGTACGAAATCATTTTCACTGAATACAAATGCAGACCCAAAGGGGAGCCGTAAAATATTGGACACCTTGAGCAAAAAAAAAAAATCACAGCTAGTTCCCAGCTGTATCATGGCAAGTCGCCATGTTTATCTATTATTGATATGATATAAAAGTGTCCCGATAAAAGCTGCCAGCAACAGATGAATATATCTATGCACGAAAGAGGAAAGTTAATGCGAGTCATGGAGGTCACTGAGTGGAAAGTACGCATGAAGTTGTATAAATGTAGAACCGTTCCAGAAAGAACTAAATGTAATTCGCACACAAACCAAGAAATAACTTTCTCAGGGTCACATTTGTCCAAAAGTTATCTCGTCTTTGATTTTTTTTTTTTTTTTAGGTGATTAAACAGACAGGACGGGAACAATTCATGTCCAATAATAATAAAGGGAACGTTCATACCTATCAAAGACAGTGATAAAGCAAAGATTACCCTAAATGTCCACTATTACCACAGTGAAAATGGAAAGAAACTTTTCAATTATGTACATCACCTCCTCTACAAAGACTCCTCCTGGGGAAAACCTGTTGGCCGAGGCAGTTGCTTTTTAAAGGGAGGGGAAAGAGGTGATTTGATGGTTAAAGGCTGATATCGCCACCTACTGCTCCCACAGATAATGGACTTTATACTGCTGTACACGAAAATGACCACGTCAGCTAGACATGTACACATCCATTCAATAAAAGTTCAGTATATAATTGAACCTAAATCAAATAGCTACTACGAGTTTACAAACTAGTTTATTTGGTTGTGATTTGGTTTCCTCAGAATCTGCGGATGTTGTATTTTTTTTTCTTGGTACAACCACAGTATACATCTCCATTGTGACCAAAGCTTTGGAAACATTAGATAAATACGATCATAATAGACAGATTGAATGTATTTGTGATTTGTATATATTTGGGACCAAACAAATGATGATGAGATGCAGTGGCACGAGAGGTGAAGTGGGTTTCCATTCTGACAGCTGTAATCTGGAGATAAGGCGCTGGGTGACTTGAGATAAGAGTCATACCAGGGACTATGTGGACTCTTTGGAAGTTGTATCAAGCAAGAGATCCTTGATGGCTTTGAAGCCTGTGTACAAGGACTTGGCAAATGTTGAACTGGCATGATAATGGATTTTTCTATGGTGAGGGAATCAAGACAGTTTTGAATATTTATTTTGGATGATGGAGACATCCAGCTTTTCGAGGGAAAAAAAGGGGGGGGGGGTGAGGGAGGTGCCTGACATCTCTGAAAACTGGGTGGAGGAATATGGCAAGTTGGAAAAACAGGGGAGGAGAAGGAATCTGGGCTCTTTGAAGAAAAAGGGGGGAAGGGAGCCCTGACATGCCTGGGAGGAGAGTGGAGGAAGTTCTGACATTTCTTCGGCTGTGTCTCAAAAAGAGCTCTCAACTCTAATGCTGTTAAACTGCCTCGGATGGGTCCGTGGGAGGGTGCTGGCTCACTGCGCAGGTCTTGGATACGGGGATCTTTTTTAGAGTTGAGTACGGAGAAGCTTTGCCTTCTGTGTGACTTTTTTTTCACCGTGGCAAATATAGTTCGGCACCGCAGGTTTCTATCTCCGGGGCATTAGATTGTGTAACTTTGCATCCTCTCATCTATGACGGCTTTAAGATTAAATGTGAACCCCGAGTAGAGATAGTCATCTTTGTGTGGGACTACTTTGCACTCGCTTCAACTCGACTGTTGACATTGCAGAGGAGACATTTTGGGCGTTTCCTTTTTTTACGCTATTATTTGTAATTATGATGAGCAGTAATGATCAGAAGCAGCAAGAGGAACATGAGGCCAATAATCAACCCTGGCGGCAACACATTTGTCTGGGCAGTGCTCTTCAGTAAGTGTTTGGGAGCACGGAGTAAAGGCGGATGCTATTAGCAACCAGGTGTTCAAAACCCACAATGCTATTTTCACCCAGCCCGGGCACACATTAGATACTTCAGATGGATATGTAGCCAATTTCAGGCTGTGTATGTTTTTCCTAAAACGTATCAAGTAGTTTTGTTCACAGAACTGAACCGAACTGATAAGTAAATACATAATACGATGGCTAAGTATATAAAATAAACTTCTCACAAGACCTTGTCCACCACAACATTCTCCATACACGCTCCTTATAAGATAAGTGACCTACAGTATCTAACAGAAAGCCTTTCAGCGAGGTAATTACCGCTAAATAAAGTTATCCTATTGAACTGCTGAAAAGCTGTAGTGCGACTACTCTCACCCTGGTGCAAATAGACAGAATTCTCTGTAAATGCGATCTAAAACATAAACCATCTGACATCCAACTACGTATTAAGCAGAGGTGTGTGAGACTCTGCCCTCTGCTTGAGTTTTTCCCCTTTTCTTTTCACTTTGCGGTGTTCAGGACGTTTCAGGGTGTCAAGCTCTATTAATCGTAGCGAGTGAGCACCAAGAAAATGCAAATATAGCAAGGTAAAACACCAAGCGGAGATAGCTGGTTCCCAAACGAGAGTGAATACATGGCTGGTTTTCACCAACAAACACCATTACCCATGTTGACCCATGAGCTGCCAACTGTGAAGGTTGTGTTTATGAATATAATACAATTCTTTGTACATTTATAACCTTATAAACTGAAAACATGAATGTACATGAAAGCAACAACCATATGTAATAAATATAAACTTTTGACAACACTACCAATCCAAAAATCCAATATCTTTCTGCATAAAACAAAATATGATGCATGCTTACATCAGCCAACCAGCCAATTTTATCATCCGCTCATCAATGTGCAACTTCGTCCTCCGCACAGATCTAGAGAAGCTCGTTAGCTGGTTTTTCAACGATGAAATGAAATCCCTCTCAGCGTTACGTCCCAACTGCCGATCATGTTTCAACACAAACACATCACCACATGGAAGGCAGAGACTCTTGAAATGCAGTTGCAGTTCCAACTTAATTTTATTTTGAATGAAGTGTACCCTGATTGAGTTACTTAGCAGATTAAAACAAGAGTTGGCAAGTAATAGCAAACACTAAAGCTACAACACAAGTATTTGTTTCCTCAGTTATGAGTAAATAAAAGTGAATTCATGACGAGTGAAGGGATCTTCTGCTTTGTGTCCTGCTGTTTTAAAATCCCTAAACTATTGTTTTTAGCAGTTCATCATATGTAAAACAGGTCAGTACTGTTGCATTGCTCGTTATTACATTACATCCGTTTTAGAAGGCCACATTACAGAACGAATACAGCTCAACACAACCAAAGAAATCCAACAGGTTCAAGAGTTTTGTTCCTTGCCAGCAAACAGTCTTCTGCTTGCTGTTTGTGATTCCACCTCGGATGCTAGCTGGATTAGCGTTGAGCAAATAAGTGGTTTGTAAAGCAAACCCGTTCGCCAATATTGTTGATGTTCTAATCATTCGTATGAACACACACCGGTTGGTTCACAGATAAGACTGTTTGAAGAAATTATTTTTTATTTCACTATTTCAACAAAGTTAAACAAATCCTCAGAAGCGTTGCTCTGGAAATGTCAGTGTAGCTTAACTGCTGCTGAACAACTTCAAATTTTGAGAATAAATATGAACGGCTCTCCTTTACTTCAGCAGTTCTCATTGGTTTTTATAACAATACATTTCTTTATAATATAATAGTTTACATATATTAAGTCAAATAAATGTATTTTATTGTATCACCCTTTCCTCCTAACTCAGCATCTTCCATGCATTTAAGTTAGAAAATGAATTCCACACCTATATTCCTCTTTTTTCCTTTTTCTGTCAAACCATCACACTCTCCCTCCTCTCCTTATCTCTCTGCTTTGCAATCTGCTCCATCCCTCTCTGTCACCCAGATGAGTTCAAGTCCTTCCTGAAGAGGCTGCCCTCCACTCACTTCCTGCCCATCAGCAGTGTGCATCTCCTGTGGGGCAGCGACTGGGACCTTCAGGCCCGCTACAGGCTCCTACAGAGTTCCCTGGAGATCCAGCGGCTCAAGATCCAGCGCACCGCCCGCAAGCTCTTTGGCCTGAGCATCCGCTGTCACCACAACCCCAACCACCAGATGCCTAGGGAGAGGTGGGTAGAAATACGACCTCCGCATCCTGATGGTTATAAAATGTGGGTTTACTCGGCGACATAAAGCAAAAGTGCTTTTCTTCCCGCCGTTGATATATTTGGATATTAGCTTTTTCTGGGTGCAAGAAACGCAGCAGATGTGAAAATGTAATGACATATTCCGGGGGAAACGTCTCCTTTGAGATGATGTAGAGGTTTTATTTTGATTGTTGCTTCTCGAAGCATGCAGGTAAGGATGTCATCTATTATACATTTCTTATCAACTTATGGCTCTGTTTGTTTCTGTCCATCAAGCCAACTTAGTGCTGAGGCTTGCACATGCCCAAAGCACTCTTGCTCACTCTTGTATTTCACATTGCAGTCTGAAAAGAAAATGTAGCTGTGGGAGTTTTCTTGATAGGTCATTGCACACATCTGTCACCACCTACTGCAGCTGCAGCATAAGAGCCTCTGCTGCCGTGCTGCCGGGGTGTCAGACCTGCCTGAGATGCCGGGAAGTTCCCCCCATTCGCTGTAGCAAATATTAGAAAACACTATGTGAAATGTGCAAAAGTTCCCGGGTGTCACATGAAACACCCCCTAAAACTGTTCGGCGTAGGTGATGTCGGCGTATAAATGGGAAAAAAGGAATCTGAAATATTCATTTAAGGGGGGAGGGGGAGAGAAAATGAGCAGTTGTCAGCTGTCACCGACAGAAAAAAAAAAAAAAGGAGCAGTCCCACATGTGTGTGAGCGAGTTGGCGAAGGTTTGTTCTGAAGTGTTATCAAAGAGCTGCAGTACATGCGCTCCCCTCTCCCATGGAGGACGCATCAAGGGTGCCTGATGGCACTGGATATAAGAGCTGTGTGTTTATTTGCTCGCTTTCTGTGAGACAGCTTTGCATCAGATGGAGCAATTATTTGTTTTCATCACCTGTGCATGTGTGTGTGTGTGTGTGTGTGTGTGTGTGTGTGTGTGTGTGTGTGCATGTGTGTGAGGCTGTAAGTGGTATATCTCAACTAGGAGCTCTAAACTATGCTCTTATGTTTTCATATAGGGACAGACTGAACACAAAACTCTTGTGAGAACAGAAATTCATTTTGTTTTATTTATCCCCATCAACTCCTTAGTTTGTCTTATGTTATGTCTGATGAAATCATATTAACCATATTGTAAGACTTACTATAGACTAAAGCTTTATTGCATATTTTTTTTATTTTGCCCCATGCATGTGAATAGTCGGGGTAATCCCATTAAGACATCTTCCCTTATCCTCTATTCAAGAGAAGCGCCTCCATCACCAAAGGGGACTCCGACCCTCACCTCTCCTCTGGGCAGCTCTCTAAGAGCTGATCAGAGGATGAGGGAATTGAGGAGAAGCCGAAGACCCATAAACCATCAGCCCAAGTGTTTTCAAGGTGTGTGCCAACCACCTCTGGGAGGCCTTCCAGCACATCCTCAACCTGTCAGGGAAGCTGCAGAGGAAGGGCTGATGATGATGTGAAAAACATCCCGTCTGGCCCCAGTGGCCAAGAATGGGCACACCAGGGTTCTAAATGACAGCAGGCCAGATCCCTTGTGAGGGACCATTTAGATTCCCTCCAGTTCATACATCAGGCCCACAATGGGGAGGATGATGCTGTCAACCACCTGCTACTCTGTGCATACTTGGACAGGCGCTGCAAGAATTGTGTTCATTGACTTCTCCAGTGGCTTTAACACCAGCCAGGCTCCTCTGATGGGAGAATCTCCCCGAGGTATGCATGTGGAAGCCAGAGTGCTCGCTTTGAGTGGATCACAGATTACCTCACTGACAAGTGATATCACTTTGGGTTTATTTTTATCACACCCACTAACCCGGAAATAACCTGTTAATTTTTGAGAGAAAAAAAAGGCAAAATGATACAAAATACAGCAGGCTTTGGCTGAAGTTTATTGCTGCATTGAGCTCAGATCACAAGGCTGCTCCTATTGATCAGCAACTGTTATTGACTGATTTTTTCGTTCTAAATAGTTTGATGGGAGGTCTCTTTAAAGTCTGAACAGATGACACATAAATTCCGAATTTAATTTTCAATACTCATTCGTCTGCTTTCTTGGCTGCTCTTTAATTCGCTGTGGGAGCGATACAGCTGGACACACACACACACACACACACACACACACGCTCCAGCGGGCCGCTAAATTACGGATTGCAAAGGCAACTCTACCTCTGCTTCTTTGTCTGGGTTGGGTAGCAGACAGAGTGGGATTGGTTTGGGTAATAAAGTCACTATGTACCAATCGGTGGCAGAGTACAGATCAGAGGAGTCACATCGCCAGTGCCTCAAAGTAAGCAACATAAGAGAGATGAGAGAGTAGCGTCCTCCCCCAGATTTATGAACACTAATGAACCATGAACTGCATCTTCTAAGAAGGTACTGTAGCGCTGCAGGTTCGCTCACACAGCCTTTTGAAAAACTGGCTGGAAAGGTAAGAAGAATAAAGACAAGGAAAAGCTTTTGTGATTGGTTGTTGCCTTGGCAACCTAGCTAAGAAATATAATTCAGCCATGAAGGTACGCTTGGACAAGTATTTTTTTTTTTTTTTTGTGACCTACGAGCTGCTTAGTAAAGCTTGTTTATCACGCACACGCCATTAGTGCAGGGCTGCATGCACGATGGTGAACATAAGTAAATGTATATTCATGGCCAAAGTTAAAAATAGAAGTACGCATTACACCATAATGTATTGACTGACGCCACCACACAGTGGAGTGATGCATTCTTAATGAACCAGCTCCCAGTTTCATTTTATTTCATAATTCTTACATGCAGCCTGAGAGCATTCACATTACGCCCGTCCTAGTAGGCTTTTAGTTCAATTAAATTATGCATGCGAGGTATGGGGAAGTTACTTATTACTAATTGCAATTACGAGGATGTAAACTTACGTTATCAAGTTTGAAACCGTGTTGTGCCTTCAACTCTGCATTTTGCAAAAAAGGTCAGTCAATAAACACATGTATTGACCTCAGCTGGTGGTGGGCAGATATCAGATGCGTTGCCGCCCGAGCCATAATTGCAAACGCATATCGCCGCCTTACAATTTCTTCGAGGTTTTACCTCGCCGCGGGGCATCCGTGCATTACGAGCGTCGTAAATCCCCGTTGGCAAACACTCACTGCAATGACGGCGTGGAAACTTTATCACTGAACTGTATTGGATTTGCTATTGCATTTCCTGTAACGAGCATAGCAGCTCGCTTCAAATGGAATCAACACAGCAGTTTGTCTTTGGTATAGATGATTAATAGTGACGGATATGAAGTTGCTTCACTCTCAGCCAAATCATTTGCATCCGGCCTATGCATTTGCTGTAATTATTCATGTCAAGTCGAGCATATCTACAAATATGAGCGTGATTATTTACATCTCCCTAATTACTATCAGTTTTGACATGACACTGCTTTTTAACACATCCTCCTAGTTTTCTAAGACATATAGCCGATCCTGTGACATGAAACCATCGTGGGTATTGTTTCCTCTCATTTCTTTTGCTTTACCCCCCAACCTATAACAACAGTTGAGGAAAACGCTCTGCAGATACTACAGAAAGCAGAAATGACACTTCATATTGTGAGTTTATTCCTCATGAGTCCTTTCAAAGGGACTCCGACAGGACACCGCTGCAGCTGTCACGGCTGTAGCTCTAACTGTGGACGTTGTAGTTGCTTGGACTGTGGCTGCCTTTTTGCTGTCGTACCTCTGCTGCTCATGTCGTATGTCGACTCTTTACCGCTCCGTATTAACATTCACCAAGAAAGCATAAGCCACATGGGATTGGAACCTCCAGCGCTTCTATCAGATATGACAGATGCGTTACACACTGTGAGAGTTCAGGAATCCAGTGGCTTCAAAGCTCAGTCAGCGCAAACCATGTCAATTCACTCCACACATACAGCCGCTGCATTAGTGTTGCATCCTTTATAAACTGTGTCACAGTCATGATCCGAACAACCGAGCCGTGGCTGCAGCCTCCATCACGCCACATACTCCCAAATATATCATACAGAAGCTCAGCCTTTCTCTGTGGATCAGAGGGGATGCTGAACACTGTGAGATAACGGGGAAATATTGCTAGGGAACTCAAAACTTAAGCAAGATAACGCAGAATAATTTCAGAAATCAAAATTCCCACGTGACCTTTGAGGAGCTCTGCTCTCACATTATTGGTAATACCGTGTTTTTTTTTAGTGTGCGTACATCCGTGGGATTTCCTCTTCTGTTTTCTTTGATCAGAAACAGATTCCATTATCCTGCTCTGGCATTCTGTTTCCCTTTTCTTTGCCATGCTCAAACGTAGGAGGGAGCTATGACATATGTCATCTGAATTATACAGCACCAGGGCTGTTTAAGCCTCGGATTCACAAAAACAAGTAGCATCCGTGTATTTTCATTTAATTTTATGTGGCAAATCTAAGCAAAAGCTTTGGCTTTAGAAACAAATAATGCAATAATAAAACTAGCAGCGTGATGCACTCAAATAGCTTATTGAGGGAGGCAGTTATATGATAGAACATATTTTAGTTCACTCTTTCAGGACCGGATATTTCAACAGTTATTGCGAATAAATTCAAAGGAGGGATCATTATGACTGTGCCTGTGTCCAATGCGATGATGAATAGACAATAAAAAATAATAGGAATATTTGAGGCACCTGTGAAAGCAATCTCTTCTGAATGCCACCTCCAATGAGGATTTTTATTTCTTAAATAAAGAAATAAAAAGTATGTTTGTTTACCATCTAGTATTTCACATTGATGTAAACGGTTGAACAAAAAAAAACAGTCGTCAGTAATATTTACAAATCACATGGTGTAATTGCCTTTAAAACACACTTTCAAACCCCAGTAGCTCAAAGGTTTTTTTTCCCACATTAAACAAAAGATTTGTAACTTGGTTGGATGGGCTGGTAAGATTATTGTAGGCAAATAATCACCGTGAATGGCATTATCATGATAACCATGAAACTTTCTTTAAACTATTAGAGCTGAGATATGGAGAAATGTCTGATGATTATACTGCTTTATTTGCAGTGTATAGTTTTCTTTTACTCATTTAAATGCACTTAAGACGCCATAAAAAAAGGAAAAAAGTTAGAAACTTAAGACAGTCGATTTAGAAATAACATTAAAAGCAGCCTATTATATGTGTAGATTTTATCTCTGGTTCCCTCATTTGTGTTTTCATACCCGTTCTGATTTATTTGCATGTTGATAGATGTGATCATTTTTGCCAACAAAATTAGGTTCAGGCAACAAAAGCATACCATTAGATTAAAGAAAAGAGCCCAGAAAGGAGTGACATACTTAAATCATGTGATCACATCCCAAAATAGTGATAATGCAGCATTGATGGTAATGTAACCGAATGTTTCACTATGATATAGTAAAAGCAGTATAGTGGCACATCTCTGTTGGGTAGCTCCTTTTGTATTCATGCTGCGATGGACAGCAAACACAAGCTGGAGGGAACAAACATCATACACTCATCTTTCTAGACACTCCAGGCCAAACTGTAATACTACAGACAGGCAATGGAAGGTGATATAAAAATCACAAATACAGTACCTGCACCGGGAGATTAAGGCGTATCATCTCTAGGGGAAGAGGCAGACTCAGACAGCGGCACACTGGGGCACATGAGCAAACAAGCTCAGGAAATAGCTGCTCGACACGAGGCTCATACGGAGGCTGCAATGGAACAGACAAATGGGGAAACCAGTGAGTGACACGATCACATGGGACGCGGCGTCGGAGAGAACACATGGATTTATGAGATTACAAGAAAAGACCCAGGTCAGGAAACACGAAGCCAAAGAATAAAAGAAAATCTGAGGATAGCTCATATTAAAGGGGTTGCAAACTCTAACGTTTGACACGTTCAGACTCTGTCTCATGCTGGTACGTCATGTTGCAAACAAATACCATGCCAGACAAAAACCCAAATATACTACAAAGGCATTCCATCTCAGATCAAAGTCTTGCTGAGCAGATTAAAGGCAATATTGACCTGACAAATCTCACATCTCAGAGCACATTTTCAGAGATATTTGACACAACATTTGCAAATCTAGATCTATTCAGTTTATTCTCCAGCAATTTTAATATGAAGAAAATGCCTCCTATCCAGAGTGAATACACTCTACTATTGTTCATGGAGAATACTATCCCTGTGTCTCCCGCAAACCATCAATTTGTAATGAGAATGTTATCAAAATTCAACAATACTAACTTTGTCTTTTCTCAGATAGGGTTGTCCTCTTTTCCTTTCTCCTATACATTTCTAACAGTTCTAGACCATTTCAAATATGCAGGTGTTAAATGGGGACCACAAATAAAAATCCAATAAAGAAAGAGCAACATCATAAATTAGTTGTAAATGCTATTTTTGAGGAGTTGCTGGAAGAAAATATAGAAATTCCCTTTACATTCTAGCAGTGTTTGATATCGCTAAATTGATTTCAAGCCATTCAATCACCACTGAATGTTTTGTAAAGATTTTTTTTTCAAGGGAATAAAGTAGATGCTATCACTCTTGAGTACGCTTCAAGTTGATGTTTACAATTCCTAAAATGCAGGTGTGGGAATATCAAATCATGTCAATTGTAGCTCAGCCCCATCTTCCGTTTGAAGCCAAAGTTAGTGGAATCAAGCATTGTGCTCCCGTCGTCCTCTATAGGTGATTTGTTCCGGGCTCGTTTTGGGTATAGCTCGGGGGGCTTTCTGGCCTGCTGAGAATGCAATGTCATCCATCATAGTTAAGCTGTAGCTTCATTAACATGTCAAGCTAACCTTGACCAGCCCTCCTCTGAAAAATCCGGATTCAGAATTCACCTCCTATAGTCAGAAAAGAAGTTCCGGTACTGTCAAGATGACAGGAGGGAAAAATGCCTGAGGGGAAAAGAAGAGACAAGATAAGAATAGCAAGTAATGCCTTCCACCTGAGGGAAATAACGCAGCTCCTCCTCCTTGAAGGGAAGAAATGATCCTATTCCCCGACTATCCTGACTGGATGGTTTTCATGTACACATTGCTGCCAACAAAGCATTTCATTGTCGTTTGATTGATTGTTTAATGTGTTTTCACATCTTCGTACCATTTGTGTCCGCTCATTTCAGTAAGTCCACCTGTCTAGAAGGTACAAGCTTACAAGAACACAGTGATGCACGCCACTTAACTTAATGATGGGTTTTATTTTTAAAGCTTTCAACTGCATCATCACACTATAAAAAGCCAAGTAAGCACAATTTAAAAAAACTACAGTGTCAATGGTGACAGACGTCAAAGCAAGTTTCATGTCTTTGAAAGTTGGTTGTCAGAACATAGGGAGCTCACCGAAAGGCCTTCTGGGAAAACAAGTGCATCGGAATGTATGCATTATGTAAATGACCTAGCAAATAGTGCTGATATGGTAGGACTTTCCATCCGACCCCTGTTAATGCTTCTGTCCTGGTTTCCTTCGGTCTCTGTAGATCTGTGATGCAGTGGCTCAACAGGGTCCAGTCCTTCCTCTACTGCAACGAGAACGGCTTCTGGGGGACCTTCCTGGAGAGCCAAAGGACCTGCGTGTGCCACACAGGCGTCACCCTGTGCCAGCGGCCCATACCGTGCGTCATAGGCGGCAACAACAGCTGTGCCATGTGCAGCCTGGCCAACATCTCGCAATGTGGCTCCTGCAACAAGGGCTACAAGTTGTACCGCGGCCGGTGCGAGCCCCAGAATGTGGACTCAGAACGCAGCGAGCAGTTCATCAGCTTCGAAACGGACCTGGACTTTCAAGACCTGGAGCTCAAATACCTGTTACAGAAAATGGATTCACGACTGTACATTCACACCACTTTCATCAGCAACGAGATCCGACTAGAGACCTTCTTTGACCCCCGATGGCGCAAGCGCATGTCCCTGACTCTCAAGAGCAACAAAAACCGGATGGACTACCTCCACATGATAATCGGCCTATCGATGAAGATCTGCCAGATGCGGAACAGCAGCATCGACCCCATGTTCTTCGTGTACGTCAACCCATTCAGCGGCAGCCACTCTGAAGGCTGGAGCATGCCCTTCGGAGAACACGGCTACCCGCGCTGGGAAAAAGTACGGCTGCAGAACTCCCAGTGCTTCAACTGGACCCTGCTGCTAGGCAACCGGTGGAAGACCTTCTTTGAGACGGTGCACATCTACCTGCGTAGCCGCGCCAAGATCCCAACCGGCCTACGCAACGACACGGGACAGGGTCCGGTGGACCTCGGAGACCCCAACAAGCGGCAGATCTACATAAAGATATCTGACATCCAAGTGTTCGGCTACAGCCTGCGCTTTAATGCCGACCTGCTCCGTAGTGCCGTGCAGCAGGTGAACCAGTCGTACACGCAAGGAACTCAGTTCTACTCATCCTCATCCGTCATGCTCCTGCTCCTGGACATTAGAGATCGGATTAACCGCCTTGCCCCTCCATCCGCACCTGGCAAACCCCAGCTGGACCTCTTCTCCTGTATGCTCAAGCATCGGCTCAAGCTCAACAACAGCGAGATGATTCGAGTAAATCATGCCTTGGACATGTACAGCACAGAGATCCTAAAACAATCGGATCACCTGACTACTAAACTCTGTTGAACATAGTCCCATTAACACCAAGGACAAGCAAACAGAAACACCCAACAAATGAACTACGAGGGGGAAATTAATCTTACATTTTGTTTTTCTCTTTTTCATTTTTTGGACCTTTTCTGCCTTTTGATGTAATATTAACTTTGTAAGCATAATTCTGAAAGAGATAAAAAGGAAAAAGGCAATGATGAAAAGCGTTTCAGATCAAGATAAAGAAGATAAATGGAACCATTATAAAGACTGTATCATATTTGTCCCAGCATGTCTGTCATTCCCTAAAAGAATTTAAAAGAGAGAGAGAGAGAGAGAAAAAAAAAGAAATATTAAAATATATGTACTGGTGAAAAAGAGGCCTTGATTTTACTCTGAGGGATCAAAGGTTATATCTGAAACTGCCATTCTTTACTGAGAAAAAAACAAACATTTTTAAAGATAATGATATAACACAAGGGCAGACCAGATATCCTTTTATTTCAGCTAATGTGCAAAATATTTCAGACATAATGGACAGTTTAATATTAAAAAAAAAATGTTTATACATTGTAAGGATTAAATAGCCCTAGTGAGTAAGTAGTCGACACATTACTTATAGACTCTTGATTACATCTCCAACCCACGGCGAATCTGCATTGCTCTTTGTGAGTTATGAGGCACTCTGTCATTGTTCTGACACATAAGGCACACAGCAGGGCGGTAATGGATAGTCATGTCAAATAACAAAAGCCAGCTGTTTATATATACATATATATGTGGGTGAATGTATGTGTGTGTGTGTGTGTGTGTGTGTGTGTGTGTGCAAATGTGCGTGTACATTCTTTTTGGCTTGACGCTTCTTGCTGTTCGTTAAAATTGAATGTGTCATTTTGAGATTGACTCCAGTTGAAGCGGAAATCTTGCATTTTGGAGTGCTTCTTCCCGTGTTTGAAATTCAAGCTGTGTTTTTTCACAAGGCAGTACCTCCTGGTGCGTGAGTGCAATATTGTGGTCTGAAGATTTAACAATCAATGCTATTTTGTACAGCTTTGCAAAAATGTACATGTTGTGACTGCTGATTTGTGGAGCTTTTCAGCACCAAGAGCAAAAATGTAAACATTCATCAATTCAGGCACATTTTGCGAGACAACTTAAAGCCATACACTTCCCTGAGGTAGACATACAGTAAGACGTGACGCTCATCCCAGTTTCACGAAAAGTGCATCCATGAAAAAAAAAAATAATAAAAAAAAACACGTTCCATTTGTATGTTTTTATTTTACTCTCAATTTTTTTTTAAGATAAGAGCACAGCAAAAAGGGAGACGACAAGAGAAGGCAAATTATGTTCGATACGAATCGTGTTGTAAAGCCATTGAATTCTCTGTTGTGCCACAGAAAAAAAAAAAGAGAAAAAAAAAGAAATGGTTATATTAAAGCTTAAAATACCTTTCTTTTTTGGCAGTGTTTACTCTGTAAGCTTTCTATTACCCCATGTAAAGATTTCCTTTTTCTGTCCATATGCCTTTTGACCTTGTTTTGCATGTTGCTGGAAACAGAGCTGCAACTGTGTTTAACACTCAATCATCCAACTGAAATATGAAACACTACCTACGTATTGTTGGTCACACTTTATTTGGGTAATCTGATGCTGAAACATTGCTATTGCTGATAAGCTTTTGTAGGTCCAGTCCATTAACCTGCATGTTTGTTAACAACAACAAAGGCAAGGTCACTCATGTCATACAACCTAGCTGTTCTAGACATTGATGGGTTTGAATTTAGAAAAAAAAAAGAAAAAAAAAAGAAAAGGAGACTTCATATTTGCTGCCATGGCTCCCAAACTGGAAAAACACTCCTCCTTGTGTAAAAGCTGCCAGCCCATTTCCCTCTTCTTCTTTTTTTTTCAAATTGTTTTATTGTTTTTTTTTAAGTTTCAAGTCTGTTGGTCTCTTTGATGTTGTTATGGTTTGATTGCCTTGATATTTTTTTGGATTCATTATGTGTGGTTCTAAATAATTGTTCTTTTGCACTAGTGATGATGATACTAGTCTTGTGGGTTCAGCTCGAAGCAGAGGAGCGTATCTGGGTTGTGACTTAAACGTGAACCAAGAAACCAGGCTTGGAAATCCTCCACCAACTCTACACCTTGAAAAGCAGTGGTCAAAGTAGGGGCAATGCTTTTTAGCAGGAGATTGCAGCTGCCCCAGAACAAAAAACCTGGCTCTGATTCTTATGAATGTAGATTTGTCAGCTGCAGACTTTAGTGCATCTGCCATCGCAGCTTTAACAGTCGTATTGTGGCAGAATCGTGTCTGGCTTTGTGTGGCAAAGATTATCCTCGTGTTTTATTATCACTGTCGTCAGTCTTTTTCGCGAAACACTATTAACTCTCGATAGTACTTTACAAATAACATCAGTAAATGTATTGCGACAAATCCAATCAATTTCAGGTGATTCAGTAGTCTGCAAATTAATTTTTCCGATTTCCACTTGAATGGGTTAGCGCTCGTGTGGCGGCTGGTTCAGGATGACTGATGCTCTACCTGTCGCGTTAGCAGCGTCCGCTTGGTCTCACAGCTCCTTGGTGTTGACGTTTTATCTGGCCCAAGCTTATTTTAGCATGCTAATGTTATCATGGTAGACCATTCTGCAAATGTTGGTATCCAAAGCATTGCCATTCTAACATCTGCATGCTACCAGTATCTCTGAATGGATTCATTTAAGCTGAAGTAGAGCTGATTTTGCAGTCAGTAGAGATGCCGTAAAACAGGGGACTTGATTGTTCAGCAGTTAACATTGGACTATCCAAATGAATTGTTACCTTATTATGATTATTATTATTATGATTATTATTATTATTATTATTAAGTGCCTGTTATCTATCCCTTTAACACGTTTAGAGCTGGTTAAAACTTTTAGACGTTACACAGACGAGTGACACTGAATTAGCTTCAGAATTTAAGACCATAAATGTTGATCAAGTAAACACTCTTCATCTCCTCCTGACAACCACCCATCCAAGGAGGTTTGTGCATGTGGGGAACTCAACCACGACACGGAGGGTCAAAGGATGACTTCATGTAATGGTTGATCTTTTTTTCTTTTCTTTTTTTGTCCCCTGTTGTACAATGTATCTGTAAATATGAACTCTGTTACCGTAACAATGCTCTGCTGCAGTAACAATATTATAAAATATAACAGTATTGAAAGGGAATACCAAGACTACTTCAAAAAGAAAAAAAAAGGAAGAAAAAAAAAAGCCCTCCATTTGAGTACATCAGCACAAAGTACAGGGCACCCATGTCTTATGTATCGAATTAGATTCATGACAATGTATGACTGTTTTTATATTGTCAAAAACATTCTGTACATTACGATTTGAGTTCTGAGCCACTGCAAAGTCCATAAAACAAGCACATTTACTCGTATGGCATTACGCTACCACAGTGTTGCTTACATGTAACCATGGATATGTCTGAAGATTTTTACACCTAATACCTTGCCTATGTACTTTTTTGCTGTTCTGTTTGGGATCATTCTATCAGCTTATTTCAAATGAATGTTTCATATAATAATCTATTTCTCATTAAAAGGCTATATTTAATAAGAAGAGCAAGGCTTTGTTTGTACCATTCCCACTCTAGAGACTATTGTTAGTATTTTGCACACGACGACACCCCACATATATCAAATCCTAGGAGTCAGCTAATTTTAGTGTCCCGGCACGGTCAAAGCTACTTTCTCTAATCTACGGCTTTTTGGTTCTATAGAAGATTCTCGCCGTGAGCGTTATCCTGTCTCTGAAGTATGCTGATAACAAAGATTTCTCTCCTTAAACCACCAGTTCTTTATGTGGCTTCACGTTTTAGTGTTGGCTGAATGCAAGGGGAAGAAATAGTGTTTGTGCTGAAAAGAGTCACCTCCACCAATACGATTTGGTAATTATTTCCCCCGTCATGCAGACCCAACCGCTCGCTCCATCCACTTAATCATGGTCCTGCGTTTGTCACTGCAACTGCTAAAATTGCTGCCGGTACAAGCATCAGAGCAGAACTGTTCTCAGTCTCTGACATGTATACAATGTAAAAACGCCTCTGTGATGACATGTTAGGGACCTGACAGCTGCAGCAACAGCATGAAGGGGTTGCAGAAGATTTCCATGTCAGGGGGGAGATTCAAGGGTTTTGGTGGCTGTTTTATGAAAAATCAAATTCAAATATATTCCAGAAGCGACATTAAATTGCTTACATGTTATGCATTATATGAAACAGCGTTATTATTTTAATGATGCTCTGAGACGCAACAAGACAAGAGGCTTCAATGAGGAGACAAACTATTGATTGTAAATGTGTTTGCTTGGGTCACTGTTGGAATTCCATCAGCACGACACTGAAGCTTTGATACGTGGTGGTCAGGTGATCCTGGTCATTGGAGTTAAGTGGAAGCTGCAGTGCCCCCTACTGCACATGTTCGCAATAATTACTCCAATAATATCTATGATTACTACTAGACATTCTAACAATATTATTAGTGATGAACAGGGAAGCAGAAAAGGGGCACCATTTTTATTGTCCTCATCTGTTTTCATGTGTACCAGTATAGAGCATACTAGTATTTCGTATTGGAATTGTAGATGATACCATATTTTACACTATACCACGATATGTTGCCTTTAAGAGCAGTTTTTCACAAAAAATGAAATGCTAATACAGAGATTAGATCTAATACGATGACTTAACTGCCACCAGTGCTATCACATGCACATCTAACAGTATACTGTGCCATGTAAGATGTCAATTAGTGTTCACAAGATGCTACGGATTTAAACATGTTTCAGTTCACTATGAATGTCTTGTGTGTTGTTTGGATACTCGTTCCCGTTGCCAAGACAAAAATTGGATTACATGGGAAATTGTTTTTCAAAAGTATAAGAAAAATAACGGTCTTTGCAGTTTGAGCATGAATAGCACGCTAACTTTGCGAGCTACGTGCAATCTACGACGCGACACATATGCCTTATAACGTAGTTCCATGCCTATAACAAAATTAACCATGATATGTAATGTCATCAGCTTCTCTGTGAACCTCTGCAAGCTATTGTTAACATTTTCTTTACATTCCTGCATTTAAAAAAAAATATGATTTGATTTGATTATGAAATACTTTTTTTGTACTAATGCACTTCAGCATTGTAAGACTTTGAAAAAGACATCATTTTCAAGCAAAGGAGAAATTAACATAATATTCTTAAAAAGGGGGATTTTTTTCTTTGATGGGCAGAAATGATTTCTGGGTTCCCCAGAGGGAACAAAATGGTTCTATTTCTCCTGGGCTGCGATTTGAACTAAAATGAGAGGTTTTACAAAAAAGACACTGAGGGAAAGCTTTTAAGGTAATTTGATTGAAATGCAATGGAAGTGAAGGTGCTGTTTAACTAGCTACTTCACTGAAATGTACTTGGCTGCCATATATACATAGATAGTACATAAATGAACAATCGTTTACAACACTGTTGAACTTTGCACTTGAGAGTCTCAGCAACCAAGATTCTAAAGAACTGGAAACAAAAGGAAGAAAGCATCAATGTCCAGGAGAAAAAAAGTACATTTTATTAGTGACAGCTGGTGTCTGCAATACTATTGTCCTCCATGAATGAACAGAAATTGAATAATATATATATATTGAGTGCCTGTAAAGTATAGCAGCACCTAAACTGATGATAACTGATGGGAGTTTCTTGACGTATTCTTTATGGCAAGTGGACAAATGGGCTGTCGCTTGTCAGCGCCAGGGTTTTATAAATAAGTGATGAAAACTGACAATGGAGACCATTTTGATTTCATTGACCCAACGCTATAGCCACCACACGCAGACTCCCTGCTATACAATGTATATAATAGACAGCAATACACTCAATCTGATATTTTGGATGCAATTCACATTTTTTTTTTCACAGTAGTGCTTTGTCATATTTTAATCATTTTGAGTTCCAGTTTTTTGCACTTTAATCACTAAACACAATTAATCCTCAATCACAAATTCACCAACTTTACTGATTATAAGTTTTCAAAAAGCAAAGTTAACAATAAAATGTTATAAAATGTGTTTATAACCTTCAACTTTCTGTTACCCAAAATGAAATCCACCGCGAGACAGTGAACGACTTGACATTTCCTACATAATAAGAGAGAGCCCCAAACACAAAAAACTACACATAATGAAAATGCTCTTGGAAAATTTTGAGTCAGATCTCTCAAGAAAATTTCCCCAAAGGTCAAATATTACGTCATTAGAAAAAATGATGAATGCCAGCACAGGGCCAGAACAAAGTATTGAAAAAATAAAGATACTGAAACAGGATTCAAGTTTCTTGGGCTCACTGTCTTAGAGCCAGGACTAAACAATTTCAATCCAGCACACAGAAAGTTTTCTAGGGAAGCTTATGTATTGTTTTCTCCACTACAAGGGCACCCTATGAGGGCACTTCATCACATTCTTTCCACTGGAAGGGCACCCTATGAGGGCACGTTATCATGTTTTCTCTATTGGAAGGGCACCCTAGAGGGCACTGCATCGGGTTGTATTGAGTATAATGGCACCCAATAATGCACTGCATCAAATTTTCTCCACTGGAAAGGCACCCTTGACAGCAGTTTGATCCATTCGAAGGGCATGACATTTTCTTGCCGGGTAGAGCACACTAGAGGGCAATTAATCACATTTCCTTGCACATTTGGCCACCAGGGCACTTTATCATGTTTTACTTACCACCGGGGCATCCAAGAGAACGCTTTTTCATGTATTTGAATTTTTTATACCTCCCCAAGCTTCCTAATTCCCTGAGCAATATTGTATTCTCAGTAAATGAACCCATAATAATTGCTTCACTATTGAGTGAGAGCTACGAATGTAAGCTCCCCCCCTCCCCCTGCAAAGCCTCAGAACTCGTCAGTGCTAATAACGATAATCATTACTTTCTTTTTGACATGATGGCTTTTTAAGAAAAAAAAAACTTCTGGTGAGCACCTCCTATCATTGTACCCATTTTCTGCAAATTATTTCTTAACATTCTTTAATTCCTTCATCTTCTTCAATCACAAATAATTGACCTAATCAGACATGAAATTATCAATTTGCTTAACGAGGTCTCTGGTCTCTCTAAGAATGCACACCTAACGCTTTGGTTGCCGCCAGCGTATTTTCTCAGTGAGAGACGTGATTGCCAGCCGTGCATGCTGCTAGACCAACATCTTACCTGTTCAACACGCCGCCTGCCAACGTCCATTCAGAGCTTTTTCATATACGTTATCCTTTGCAGGTGGTGTTACATTACAAAATCATACATTTTAAGCATTATTTGAATATCTTAACATCTGATAATGGGAGTCATGTTCGTTGAACTGGACGGCATTATTGGAGCTTGAGCCATAATACCATAAGTACTTAATTCCTTGTTTGCTCATTTAATTTAGTCTTAATCTTTAACCGCAATAACATTAACAGTTCCTCCAAAAGTAACACAATTCCCTCTGTATTCCACAGCACCTTAATATTCATCAACCATAAATTATTCTCCACACTTATAATAATACAAGGAGTTTATGGGTTTGTCACTAAAGTTTTAAGTGATAAATTCCTTAAACTTTGCAAATCAGTACAACCTTTTATGCACGGATAAGCTCATTAGTGAACGAGTGTATCTGCTCTCAGCATATCTTGCTTTGTATTTTCAGCCAGCTCTGTAATAATCTGTAATAATGTATGAATTAAAATGAATAAATGCATGAAATTAGGGACGTCAGATTGTGTACTCACATGAAGCAGCCACCCACACCTAATTACAATCCAACAAGCAGGGTGAAATGCTACAATAGTCTTTTGGTTACATTAGTGATAGGTTTATTGTTGGGGTTTAGTTTGTATGATGTCATTGTTGTCCCTGGCCTGGTATTACTGTCATTACTTACTAAAGTTAAAGTGCTTCCTACAGCTATTGTGCTACCCACTATCGACTATTTGCAAAATTAATTCAAAGTATTATATTATATATCAAATTCCACTAACCTTTACATATTTAAAAAAACAAAAAAGCTCCATTAGTATAATTCAAGCAATTTACTATAGCCTCCCGCTGGCACACAGAATAATTTGTTTTTATTAAACAAAAGTTTCCTCTCGCATTTTTGTCCACTGCACCTCATCGAGCTGAAATGAGTGTCTTGAATACATATTTTGTGGTGCAGTGTCTGAAGTTTCACAGGCAACACCTGGCAGAGTGCAGCACGGGAACAGGAAGCCTAAAGGAGACAGATGCCTTCTATCAGAGACATTGCACTCAATAAGGGTTTGGCAGAGAATCATCACACAACGATGCAGTGGGAACAACGTATGTCACATGATTTGGAAACAATCAAAAATATGATACAATGAAATGTACATGGGAAGTGCAAAATCAAAATCGAATCCCATTTTTTTCACACATTTCTTTCTTTCCACGCACTCCCCATGGCCTCTGCTTCACAGGAAATGATTATGTTTTGAAGAAGAAAAGAAAAAAAAGACATATTTCTGAAAGTTCACAAAACCCGGAGCCCCCAGACGTCAGGAAAGCAGACAGCAGTGATACATAATTGGACAATGAATCCACACACCCTAATATAATGATTAATTGAAGGAAACAATCCAGCCTCATGTTAATAAATGTCAAATAAATAAATTCCATTATAGCAAGGAACAGTTGAACTCACTGTTTAGTTTGTACTTCCCCGTGGGCAGAAAAACAGGTGACAGGAATAAACACACTTGTTAGTGTACACCGCCTTGCAAGGAATTAGACACAACCTGGCAGGTAGCTCTCCTGATAATTGAAGACACTACTCGTAAACACCTCAAGGCTGTTGTTATTCCAGAATCTTGTTAACAGCTGCGAATGACAGCAATGTGTGAGCGCAAATGTTAAGGGCATTCTGCAGAGGGGATTTTTTTGACAAGTCACACAAAAATAAGGGCATAAATTATTTTCGGTACAAAATGTTGTCACATGGCTCACAGCTAGAAGACCATGGCTTGAAATGCTTTTTAATGCAGTTTTGCGCGACGCTTGGTGGAAAGTAGTGCAGTTTGAGGAGCCGTCTAGATATTATGATGTCTCTGGTTCAGGTGTGACGTTATTTATGGCGGCTCTCAGGTTGTGAGGAAAAAGCACGCATTTTCAAAGAAAACATAAACATAGTGAGTGGAAGCAACCTCACAGCATGGCAACACGATAAATCAGAGAATAACTCGGCTGTGTTGTTGTACACATAATACAAAAAGGGCACTCGAATACAATTAATCAAAAAACATAGTTGCTCAGAAAATGTAACAGTTGAGAAAACAATTTTTCACAAAACCAAGACCACACGGTGGGAAGATAAAAATCAGCCACCAAAGACCACAGCTGGGATCTGTTTATTCTCGACAAATCTTCCGCCCTGATGCATTCAAATGCATCTCTATGTGAAAACCAGGAGTTGTGAATGAACACCCCCATTCCTCATTCAACAACCAGAAAACATTATCCAGTATTGCTTTTGACTATTTTGTGCCTGAACAAGAGATAAACTAAAACACACCTATGCGCACCATCCCACACTCACCCTACCCAGTTAGTATAAGCAGCAGTGGAGCAGGGCTAGTGAGGGATAAAAATAAATAATAAAGTTATTAGCCGATACGTTTTGCATTTGTGTTTACATATAATATGTTAAAAACTATTTTGCGGACATTTAATTACTGATTTAGCAGCCTAATGTAGGTAAAAAAAAAAAAATCTCGCATCAACCCATCAAATCTCGCGCAGAACTGCGAGATTAAGTAATGGCCTGCGAGGTCAAGGGTGAAGCGCGCATCGCACAGAGCATTCTGGGCGCTAGCATTAGCGAGGTTGTGAAATTGTGTGAAAGTTGCCGAATGTTAAAGGAAATGCAAATGACACGTTCCCACTTGGAAAAGGAAGGAAAGACACGCTGTTGGAAGAGGAGGGGACGAATGGCGGTAGAAGGCCGAGAGACAACGCTGACAGTCCGGCTGCAGCCTCGCTGCTGTCATCGGGAAACGAGTGTCACTGTCGGTGGACCACAACGACGCTCACCGACGGTCCGTGAAGAGGCCCTGCGGCGGTCCCTCGGATAAACGCGTGCCTCTCCCCACGTTAACGGTGAGTCCAGCTTGTAACGCAACGTCTGAGTCCTGGTGGTCGAGTTGCTAGTGGTGGTTAAACTCAGGCTCCTGAGTTTTGTTTTGAGCATTTTTTGTGCGTTTGCTTCCTTCCATTACTCATTAAATGTGCATCGGAAATTTAGCGATACGTTTCCTGTGTCAGAACACGGGCTGTTAATTAAGGATGCGCTATCAGCGGTCTGGGGTTTCTCGTCACAATAACTAATACAGTGGAAGCTACTAGCTAGTAGCCACAGTATCACTCAGCGTCTATTCCCCAGCAACTGGCTTTGACATGCTTTTAGTGGAGCACTAAAATTAAAGTCTAAATATGTCCTGGGTGCTCAGGAAGGTGACACAGAATTTGCAACTCTGCTGGATCCGGCGTCACATTTCTTTTTAGTCAAGTGTCGGGCTGAGAATCAATCCAGTTACAACAGCAGCCAGTATCGTTGTTGTTAATCTGCGTCACCTGCCAACTATTTTAGTGGCAGTGTAATTTGCTTCTCCCCTTCGGGTGTTAGATTTAAGAGAGAAAAAGTCACAAGCATGACAGAGTCCTATGCTATAAACCTGAATTATCACCTGGCAGCTGATAATGAGCTCCATACAAAAAAAATAAATATAAAAGTTCTGCAGTGTCTGTGCTAATTATGGATGTATGGATGTAACTGAGAGTGATTGGCTGGTGAGGATTGCACATGCTGTTGATGTGATAGATGTGTATGTGAAGTGCATCCTGCATTGCTCTGGATTTTGAACATTCTCCCTTTTTCTGTAAGAACAAATCTCTTTCAGTTCAAGCTGAGAGGTAAAGGTCTTTACAGACTGACCCATATAATGGACTCACTACCTCATGGTGCGAGCATATACTTTTTCTTTCATTTTCAAGGTGTTCCTGGGCTCCTCGATTGCTGCTTCAAAATAAGGTTGGGTTTTTTTTTTTTGCAAGCATGCAGTGCCAGTGACACATGGTTTCTGATTAAAACTATGAAGGTTATTGGACCCCGGTTGGTGGTTTATTTATTTCATATATTGAACATTACATTCATTTCCAATATAACTTCTATTGTCATAGCCTCGCAAATCATATGGTCCCATTTGGAGGGTGGTCAAAGGTAGCTGATATGAGCGGGACATTGCACAGCATAATCCTAATGATGGTAATCAGATTTGGAATCTTTGATTTTATTGGAACACTGTCCCCTTCTTCTATATTGAACTCTTCTTGTAACTCGCTTTGGACAAAAGGGCCAGTTTAATGTAAATGTAGTGGTTTAGCCCAGATGATGAATGGTGACAGTGCTTTTCTGTAACCTGCTGCCTCATGAAAGTGACTCAGATCATAAGTCACATTCACTCAGCAACACTCAGTTTACTATGTGTGGAAAATTGTGTCACTTCCATCCGTCCATATGACATGTTAATCTTTTTTTGACTGCTACATTCTTCTGTTTGGAGTATGTCATTGCACCTTATGGTAATCATCGCTGTTTTATATAAACAACAAGTCTAAGTTGGCCTGACAAGGCATGGAAGTACATGGGATAACACCCTAGTTATGTATATATCAACTGACATATTTTCATGACTTTGTTAATCTCAGTTTTAACCAGTTTAAATAGTGTGACTCCTTTTATGGCAGAAATGAATGAGGTCTGCCCCTCCTTCCCCACCTATCCAGAGTGGTTTATTGCTTTTCTCCTGAGGTTCAAGCGACTTCACTATGAAACAAGAAAATACTCATCAGTGTATCCTTTATGTTAAATATATATTATATTATTTATTTATAGATATATATGTAGTTTTAAAACTCATTCTCACTCAAGTGAATGGTGAAACTCCATCCGAATTTAGTCATTTTCAACACGTCATGTTCAATATGTCGACTCATCATTGAGGTTAAAAAACTCACCTGTTTGATAAAACAAACGTTGTTTTGAAGATATAAAAAAGTACTTATTTCTTCTCTGATGCAGCACGTTCTTGGCCCTGTTAAATGAACGTGATCTCTCATCAGTGTAGACACTTACATCGCTGTAGTTATGGTTCTTGGTGTGGACATCCCTCAAAACGGGGTCAAAATATGGATGGTCAAAGTAGATTAACGTGTTGCTACTCCCCAATGTATATGTGCCTGCAAATAGTCCTGAGAGGCTGTTCATTAACACAGGACTGCCCTAGTTTCACTGTCTGATTGACAGAATGGGGCAATTTATTTACATACTGATGACCGACAGCTTCACCTTTTAGCCACTTAGTTCGTTTGCATGGAACCGCTAGCCGCCGTTTGGTCTCTGAGGCCTTGGAATAGCGCAGCATAACACACTCATCTTTTGTGAACACTAACAAACTAGCTCTCCAGCCTGCTTGATCTCGACAGCCACTGGTGAGATTGATGGCTGTGACTTGAAAGCTGTATTTCAGAAACTGCCTACTCTCCCCTGACAATATTCTATAAACTGCTTCCCCTGGTAAATCTGGTGGCTCCCACTCCATCTGTCTCTGTCAGGGGGGAGACACACACACACACACACACACACATGCACTATGATCACAGTTTCAAATCACAAGCCAAGAACACCTTTCTCGCCTTTCTCTCCTCCTTCCTAAGGCTTTTAGTAGGATAGAGGAGGATTATGTAGACACATTCATATGCATCCATTTATCAGTATCAGGATGGGTGGGGTCAGAGACGAGAAGCCAGCTATTGTCTACTGGAGGGGTCACTGTGCTACTTTTATTAAGGACCTGCTTCTGTTTTAGGGACAAGCTCCTCCTGGGTGTTGAGGGGAGCTCTGAGAGCTAAATGCCCAATTAACCTTGCCTGGCCCAGGCACACTTTTAAATGGTTCCCAAATGGCAAAAGGTAATTAATTAATTTAATGGGATGGCATGCTCACCTCATTGTTGAAAGGTGCAGAATTCACACGACACTAATCAATGGGATTACCTTTGGCCTTGTTTTGCATGTCACCGAGAGGAATCTTTGACAAAACAAATTATGATTTGTTGGACAAGTAATTAGTCTGTGCAGATACCACACTATGCATTACGTCATTCACAAACATGAGAAAATGTGTCATTTTGACATTGCAATGTTGCTGCTAACTGTTATATCTAAAGAACACACATGCATTCAAATGTTAATGCGTGGTTGCTTAAAAACATTTAATGTGATTTGTATGTTGATACTCATGTCACTAAAATAAGGGTCTGAATAAATAATACAAATAACTGCTCTTTATAACTTATTGCTTCATATGTGAAGCATCAGTGCATTTTTTTAACTGTATATTTCTTTGTGTTTTGTGGCCAACGACGCTCAAAAATAGCATTAGTCTTCAGTGCTTCCCTGCAGTTTATTTACTTTTCTGGTTCAGTAGCTCAGTTATGAGCAGTTGCAAATAGTTTAATCACATGAATTTTATAGAATGAATCTTTAGAGACCCAGTTTGGCTTTTTTTAGAGGGGGACAGGGGATATTTAGGGGGGTGGCAAGTGAACAGTATATTCCACATAAAAGTGGTATACATCATCTGAAAGCTGGAAAAGTGGAGATTCATTTGTGATGCAGATCAGCAGAGTGTGTCATTATTCAAGTCATAAATCAGGATTTAAAAAATAATTAATTAATTAAAATGAAATGGCAAAAGTGTAAATGGGTTTGAACATTATGATGGAAGTATATGATGGCCTCATCATGGCAGCACACATATAATGACTCAATGAATGAAGTGCAGCAATTTTTAGGTTCAATTTAGTGCTAAATGTAGCATTTTTTTTTTACCACTCTACCAAAATAGAAAATCCCAAATCCCTCCAAAATACAACATTAAGACACCAACACATTAAGGAACACCATAGGAAAACGTATGTTGTGAAAAAATGGTCTCACTATGTTAAACGGCAACAATGGGGGAATATTATCATCACAAATGAATACAGTTGGGCTCATCAGATCCACAAGAGTCTCGGCTTTTCAGTCCTTCACAATTCATGCAGTTACGTTACGGTTTAGAGAACCCATTATGCAGAGATATTCAAATATACCATTATAATCAATATTACCCATTTTCATTCACACCTTGAGGTCAGAGGTCAAGCAACCCCTTTTGAAAATCGCCATGTCAGTTTCCCCTTCTGAAAATTTAGCCTAAATTTGGAGCATTATTCTGCCCCCTGGTCAACAAGCCAGCAGGACATGGCTGATACCAATCAAGTCCTTAGCTTTACTAGTTACATGATGGTAGCTTCACTCCAGCTTTAGGAGTGACCCTGTTGCAGCCACTATCGCCGGCAGTGCATCCGCAATATATGCAATATATACATATTTTCTATGTTGCTCTTAGAAACTGCTAACTGCTACATGGAGAAAACATGTCTAACATGAGCACAACATCGGACTGGGAAATGTTTGATTATCGGCCTCGTTAGTTTCCATCTGTGGTGGATTGCGCTTTGCTAGCTGTCGCTTTGAGGCGGATTGTCCTGTTGGATTTGCTAGAATGTAGCTAAACTGTTTAAAAAATAATAGTATCAGAGAAGCCTGTAATTTGGCTATTACATTCATTTATTTTGTCATAACAATTCTCAGCAATTAACTCTAAATGGTTGATGTTTAATGATCCAAAAACTTAAGACGGCTTTTAATTAAACGGTGTAATTTAGTCATTTGTGGAAGTTTCTTTGTTGAACCTGGAATTGGTTACAATCGTTTATTTGTTCTCAATAGTTAGACAGCACACCACCCGTGTTTCACTCTTATAACTGTAGCTTTGGTTTAACATGATGCTTTTTGACATCACTAATTTATTGCATCCGTCCCTCTCTCTCTCTGCCTAAAATAGAAATGCACACTGCTCAGAAACGCGGTTCGTTGTGCCATTCATGTTGTTGTGCTTAGTTCACTCACACTTTCTGTTTCCTGCTCTGCAATAATTTCATCACCAACTCCAGACTGTTGCAGCTATGTTGACGCTCTCTGGCTGAGGCATACAGTAAAATGGCTGTGGGATTACAGTTACATTCACGCTGTCCACTTTAGTTAACGAGCCTGTCGCCTAGCAACCTCAGCAACGTGCGTTTGTTTTGGTGTTATGTCTTTAAGTTGTTGGCATTATTTATGAGGCCTGCTTGTTTTCATTTACATTATATAGAAACTGGAATTACCACATGAACCCCTTCAATCATAACAGATAGGGAGAGCCGGCAGGATAGTCGGGGCTTCCTTCTAACAAATGGGTGTGTTACAAGCTGCCATTTTGAGATGAAAGAAATGAGTATAAAGTGATGTATTTTGACATTTGAAGCTTATTTGTTAAAGCAGATCGATCGAGTATCAGTGATAATAGATTTTCTTCAGTGCTAGATCCCCCCAGGCAGGAATACAATACAACTGAACTATGCAACACATAAACTATTGAATGATTATTATAAATAAGCAGTATTAATACATGATGAATACAACTATTATCTCACTTCCCATGACAGGCCTGAAGATACAATACTTGCACAGTAGGAAGCAGCATTTTTTTTCTTCTTTTTTTCATATTTCAATGTACATTAAGTGGCAACTTTACTGCTCACCTTAGTCACAGTGGCAAACAGAGGCCAGCTGGCTGCCACCCCATGGGAGAGCACACAGTTTTGCCATCTGCCACCAAAATTTAGCATGGCCAATGTGTGCCTCTTGCCGCTGCAGTAACAGCCAGGAACCAATGCTGCTGCCAATCAATGATAGGATGAGATATTACTGCTGACAAACAGCAGAGGAAACAGACTATGCTGCATTTTCTTAATGTACATTTAATAGAAATTATGTGCCATGATGGTATGACTGAGTAATGTGAATAGGTTCCACATATTGTGGAGATTGCAGAGAATGAGACGTCCAACTCTGTCTACAGAGCTTTTCAGCCTCTTGTAGCATGTTAATTTGCTTTTGCTCAGCATGTTTACTGTATGGTTGAATCTAAGCATAATCTCTCGTCAACCCCCATTGGAAGACGCTGTCAGCAAAATACTTTTTTCTAACATGTTTCCGTTAAAATCTATAAGATGATCACATGTAGTGCGTGTCTGTCAGCATATATTGATGATCTGTCCCATGGTGGTAAAACAAAAAAAATCAATTAAAACAGCTTTAAAATAGACAAAGTGATGATGTACACATGGTGCAAAACTCCAGGTGGCTTAACACCGTGCATCCAAATTTCCTCATGTGATAAATTAAACTGTTTCGCATCATCTGCTTTTAGTTAAATGCTGCTAATATATAAAATATATCAAATTCAAGTAATGCTACTTGTAATGTGTACTAGCCTCGACAGTGACACTAGTGTTGTTTTCACCTTGTGAGTCATCATGCTCAAATATTGTGTATTAACCTTTTGTACTAGAACAAGGCATGGGACATTATGAGAATTCAATTACATGATTATCCTGCCCCAAAATAATTGTCATTCATGATATTATAAAAACTCTTAAAATGGCACTTAAACATTGTGTCACTAAACATTGTTAAGAAATAGGGATGCACCGATACCAGTGTGGGTTATGGGGTCAGATACTGTGCTTGTGTACTCAAAGTACTCCTACTCCTTAAACTCCTCTGATATAACTGCACCAGATACCACTAAGGCAACGGGACATTAACATATCATCAGTTGAGGCTCATAACCTGCTCAGCTGCAACAGTAACCTGATGCACAAACATGTTAAATCCATAATTTATCGCCAGCTGCAGAATGTGCACAAAACGATTTGTAGTAAGTCCTCAATCACATCATTTTATTTAGCTGTGAGTTTGTCAGCGGCGTGTCTGCTTGCTATAATGTGTCAGAGTTTCCACTGATGTATTACAGCCTGACATAACATTAGAAAGTGTTCAGTCGAGAGAGAGAGAGAGCTTGTCTGACGGCGAGTATGAAGTCAGCATTCCCATCCCTAGTGGGAACTACCACAGCTTTGAGTACTTTGCCTGGTGTTTATGCCTGCAGACAGATTTTGTTACCGCCATAGGGTCACATGCATGCAAGAGGCAGTCACAAAACTTTACAGATGTGAAGCTGAGATCAAAACAACGGCTGAGTTGGAAAATGCAAACGTACCCTAGCCCGATTTGTTGTTACGGGAGGTGTGATTCCCTCACAACATGGTCTATAGTTCACTGTATCAATCAGAACTGTTTTATTCAGAATATATATTATATTTGCTTGCTTCTAATCAGTTGGATATTCCTTCCTCCACACTGATTTTAAGTGCAACTCACAGACAAACAAAATTGCTCGGCTCTAGCAGAGTGTCACCATTCATGTTTGTATTATTAGTTCCATTATTTTTTTGCTACATGTCGATAATCCAATTCATTGTTATTAATTGCACGTAGGTGAAAATTACCAACTTATTTCAAGTTACAATGAAGCACATCAAGGAAATCAACCAGAAAGTCGTGTTAAATATTTCTGGTGTATTTTAAAATATACCCTGTCTACTTTGCTCACTCGTCATCATTTTCACGGATCTCCATTTAATGGGTAGAACAGAAAACCTTTTGGCTTCACCCCACCATACACACTAATGGAGACTGGCGAAGTCCATGCAAAAATGTCAAGGCTGATCAGTTAAGTAGGGCAGAGATTTATCTGCATCAGATTTGTAACCATGCAAAGATAAGCGTGACCGATTCAGTGTTCAAATTGATGAGTTGATTGCACAACCCATGTTGCCCACCCCAGGACAGGAAGGCCATTAACTACAATGACCTTTTGTCTTTCAATGTGACAACAATGAACCGATGACTCGGACTATATATTTCAACATTACAACTCTCCATCTTAAAGTCAGCCTCCGTCTACCCCATGCTCCATCTCCACCTTTTAACACATTGTTTCTCTATCCTCCCCATCTATCTCCCATTTTTTAATCCTTTGCTCTGCTCTTCCTCTCTGTGCATTCAACCCGCTCTCAATCTGTTTTGATCCAATTCTTAACAGCCGTGTGCACTTCTGTAAGTAAGAGTGAATCACCCAGGGGGCTCTCATCAAAGGGCTGCCAGGAAGACAAAGAGGCTGGGCAGCTCTGTGCTAACCGCCAATGTCCTTAAAGGGGACTTGCTGGCAATGCCACCTTTGATCAGTCCGCCATGACTGTACTCCCTACAGCATTGGGACTGTTAGTTAGCTGTTAGCTTTCATGTGTGATAACATAGCATTCAAACCAACATCCTCCAGTCTGTCCAAGTACCCACCTATTAAAACACCTCATATCCAGCATGTTTAACTGAAGACGCTTTAGTTTTTCAGGGTTTTTTTTTTGGCACTAACACTTTTTGCCTGTGAACCAGAATAATATGCAAGCTCAAGTTTTATTTGGTCTGGCAGACATGTCTGGTCCCCCTCCACTTTGGACAGAGTTCAAGCAGCCTGAGATGTGCCAGACCAATCAAAACCATTTATCTTATGGGGTGTGTTTGAGACAAAGGCCGTAAGGAGGAGCGCTGTTAAACAACCAAGATGGCTGCAAGTGATGTGGAACTATTGTGTCAGTATTGAACAACCTGGACTTGCTAAAAAAACCCAATCAACTGCACTTAAAGCTTTTTCTTAACGAAATATGTTTTTTTGCCTTCTTCTTACAGGATTTGGCAAAAAGTTAAATGTACTAATTCAAGCTCATCTCTGCACGCTGCATTCTGTTCCCATTTTGCCGTTGCTTCTTTTTTCCACACCTGCTTTGTGCCAAGTCCCTGTTGAATGAGCAGTAATTGACCATCTACACTGGGCGGACCTGGTCAGTGGTGGCTCACATCCACTTCACATGTTGATGATCCATTGAAAATTACTAAGAGTAAATTTCACATTAACAAAATTTGGCCTGGCAATGTCGGACTGTAGCACTTTGGTTTCCATGTAAGAAATGAAAATGAGTGAAACAGGAATATTCTGTTTATCTTGGATGATTTTCCTGTTGAACTGTAGACCTCATCAATATAATATGAGTATAATAATAATAATAATTTGCTGTGTATCATCTGTACTTTCTCACATGCTGTGATTTAAAATGTCTGATGAAGCATTCTGGCGTTGACGTCTCTATGGGGGATGATTGGAAGTTGTACCGGGGTGGATTGAGGGTCTTCTTGCTTCATGCAGAGTAGTAAGCTAAGGTTTTTGATATGACAAGGTCGGGCCAGAGTTTAGGCCACCCGCCGTCACAGCACAAGGACATGGGCAGCCTTGCAGAGCTGAGCCAGTGCCGTGTCAGTCAAGCTGTGCCCCAACGCAACTGCTACCGCTTCCTTTTCTTCCCCACCCAGAACTTCCTACTTACTGCCCCTCTACAGAGGACGAGTGGAGGGTGGGAATGGGGCTGTGTCCCTCCCCTCCATCTGGTGCCGCATGCCTCTGTCAGGATGTCAGCCTGCACATAGTAATGAAGGGTGTCATCAAGGTTACTGCAGGCTGGAATGTTGCCTGCTCCCACCCCCCCTTTGTATCTCTCATCATCATCTCTTGTAGCGCATATTGTCTGGCTGTGTAAGAGTCAGGTCGTTGGTGATCATTACATATTTTCTTTCACAAGTTTAGTTTTGGTTAGAAGTTGGGACAAATTTGAACCACTAATTACCTGCTTTTGTTTTGATAGAATACAGGCAGGAGTGAACTATATTCTGTGTCCTTTCTATATTGCATTTGACTTAAAGTCAAACTATTGAGGCATTCATATAAAGGGGTTTTATATCATTAAATTCTGTTGTAAGTGCGGAATGACTCTTTTAATCATAGGTAGTAATTCCATGGTATTGTAAAACGGTAAAACCTGCTCTAATTACAGGTTCAGAAAGGTTCCACCTGTAGTGACTAATGGAACATAATGACAGATGCAGGTGCAGGAAGAACATATTATCATGAATTGTAATAATTGATACTACAATAAATGCAAGACATAATGGAGGGTTGACTGGTTACGCATGTTGGTCTATAGGTTAACTTACATCTCTGTTAGACAACAGACAGGCCCTCTGGGGGCTCCACTCTACAGAGCTATACCCACCCTAACAGCACAGCTGGATACAAGTAGCAATGATTTGCATGCTTGAAAGCAGACAGAAAACATTATAAACATTATTATTGAAAACATATATATATATATATATATATATATATATATATATATATATATATATATATATATATATATATTATATATATATATATATTAGGGCTGCACAAAAAATCGTTAAAAAATTGCGATCTCGATTCACACATACACGTGATCTCATTTCTACACACAGCGATTCTGAAGCATTTTATATCTCGAGCTGCATCACAAAGCGCCACATTTTTGAAGCGCCCCCAAACGCAGCACTGCCGCTGCCTCCTCCCTCAACCTATGGTAAAGCGTCTTTACAACACATGATTCAGTGGAGGAAGCCGCCTGCAGTTGAGTGTTTGGAAAGAGGGCAGGTACGTGTCCACAGGCAGCGGTGTTTCCCCGCGTCCCATTCATTGCGCCGGGCTCGACTCGCCACCTCGGGAATGTTCGCGAACGCTCGCGAAAATCTTCTAGACTGAATCTTGTCGATCTAAAATAAAGACAGATTCAGCAACGGCATAGCTTATTTCTCGCTTAAAATGTGTTCAGAAACACCTTTTGGTGAACTATTTTCGTAAAATAAGAGAAAGTTTCCAAACGAGCCGCCATGTTGGTGTGCGTGAACTCCGGAGCAGACAGGACAGCTGTGAAAGCGATCATCCAATCAGGTGCAGCCATGAAGTGTGCGCGTGATTGTATGAAGGAGAGCGCCTGTCAATCATCCTCTAGTGGCAGCCCAGCAAGCGTGCAATACTGGGAAGCGGCGCGTCCACTCGCGTTTAAAATCGCCTCTGTGGACACATATTAGGTACGTGTCAACTAGGGGTGTAACGGTACACAAAAATCTCGGTTCGGTACGTACCTCGGTTTTGAGGTCACGGTTCGGTTCATTTTCGGTACAGTAAGAAAACAAAATGCAAAATATAAATGTGCTAGTTGTTTATTACTTTTGTGCTTTTAACAGTAGGAACATGCACTGGAGCTAGAATGCTGCTCAAAAATATAAATACAAGTATTTAAAATATTTATTTAAAAAATAAAAATAAATAAAAATAACAGACTGTTTCTTTAAAAAAACAATTTTCTCCATCTGATGTGCAAAATTGAACAGTTGCAACACTAAACAGTTTCAAGTTGTTGCTCAGATTAAATAATATGAATAAGGCTCAGACTAAAAATAAATAAAAATAACAGACAAATATTTTCTCCATCTGATGGTGCAAAATGTAACAGGGCAGGGAGAGGCGGTTTAAACGCGGTGGGGAGCTGTATTTGCACTAACGTTACGCTCGTCTTTCTCCTCGTTGTAGCGATGTTCACGTGGGGGTGGTGCCGTTTCAAATGCGTCAACAGGTTTGACGTGTTGCCAGAAATATACCCGACCTCACATGAACAATGTCGGCAAACTGCTTTGGTTTTATCAACCTCTCTTTGTCCCTGTTTGTATCTCACCGGGAAGCCGAAGTGTTCCCAAACGGGAGACCTTAATGTCGCGGGAGGGTCCTCCAACTCTGGCTTGTTGCCAACGCTAGCGGCATTAAGGTACGTGTCCACAGGGGCGATTTTAAACGCGAGTGGACGCGCCGCTTCCCAGTATTGCACGCTTGGTGGGCTGCCACTAGAGGATGATTGACAGGCGCTCTCCTTCAAACAACAGATTTTTGCGAGCGTTCGCGAGCGTTCCCGAGGCGGCGAGTCGAGCCCGGTGCCTCTGATTAGCATAAAGTAGCTGCATGTGCGGCTGCAGCATCCTCCACACATGCCGTCCTCTACTTAATATGTCCGTATGGAAACTCGTTCGGTACGCCTCCGTTCCGAACCGAGCACCCCGTACCGAAACGGTTCAATACAAATACATGTACCGTTACACCCCTAGTGTCAACAGAGACATTTTTTTTTTTACTTATGTAAAAATTACTTATCTTCCAATGATAGAACTACTACTATGCCTCTGCCAAAGCAACAAACATTTTTTTGTTTTGTTAAAGTTCATTGGTGCAATTAACATTTTGTGGAAAAAAATCGTGCAAGAGAATCGTGATCTCAATTCTAAGCAAAAAAATTGTGATTCCCAGAATCGTGCAGCCCTTATATATATATATATATATATATATATATATATATATATATATATATATTATAATATATATATACTATATATAATAATATATATATATATAATATATATATATAATATATATAATATATATATATATATATATATATATATATATATATATATATATCAGCTTATCTGCAACAATGAACTTCCACAAAGCCATCAGAAAATAAAAGAAAAGACCTTGACAACACAAAGCATTAAAACTAGATGGATATAGTGCGTTTAATCAATGGTGCAAGAAAAGGGCCTCTTGTATTTCACTTCACTTTACATTTTCTTTGCTTACAAATGAGCAGATTCGCTTAGCTTAAGCCTTTTGCTGCTCTAGGTAACAGAGGCCACTGACGAATATCACTCTGTTGTTGGCAGTCTCCCCAGCTGAGCCCACTTGTAGACATTTCTGCCTGGACACCTCTTCTCCAGCCGTTCTTGAAACTACGTCTTTTCCTCGTTCCTTGTGGGTTCCGTTTCGGGGATTGTCAGGTGATGTTTGTGGCAGGTTTTCTGAGGTTGTGTCTTATCCAACGGCAGCTTTTCCTGGTTTGTTTCTTATCCACAGGTCTGCATTACTTACGTTGTCCCTCCACCAGATGTGCAGTGTTCTCCAGAGGCTTTGTGAATGTTTGCAGTCTGTTTCTTGTGTGTTTGATCCATACAGCAACACCTGTTTCACGTTGGAGATAAAAATGCTGATTTTGTTTTTTAGTTTTTTTGATTTTGTTGTTGATTGAGATGTGTTTTGAGCTCCAGATCTTCCTCAGCATGTTAAACTCCACCCTTGCCTTATTGATCCTGCTCTTTATGTCGGCCTCCCCCTCCCGGTGGTGTCCACAACACTGCCCAATTATGTGAATGCTTCCACCTCCTCTAGGGCCTTGTTGTGTATGATGATAGGCTTGATGAAGTCAAGGTCATCCAGCTGCTCCCACATTGTCCACTGGATCCCATTGCCCTTCCCCGCAGTTGATTCCTTCAGGATCCAGTCTATGGCCAAGAGAAACAGGAATGGTGAGAGTAAACATCCCTGCCTCACACCCATCCTGACCGTAACGCTCTGGGAGAGTTGACCTGCATGGATGAATTTGCATGATGTTCCTTCATATGGATATTTGATAATGTTTGTTAGTGGTGGGAATCTTCAGTCACTTCACAATTCCATTATTAAACGATTCTCGATGCATCATGATGCATCTCTATTTTGGGTTTTAATATGAGAATTTTCCCTACAAGTATTTCAAACCAATTCCTATTTGAATGATACAGTTGATGTGCTACATTTTATATGTAATATGTGGAAATATTGCAATTTTTTTATTATTAATAATTAAAACCCTTTCATGCATAGAGGTCACTACAGTGTACAGCTTTTCAAAAGCTGTTTTCTTGTATATGCATTAGGGATGCACGATAATTATCGGACCGATAATTATCGGCCCGATAATAGGAATTATGACGTCAACCCGATAAATCCGATACAATTATTAATACCTCCGATAATCCGACGATAGGATGTGTGTGTTAAAACAGTGCTACTGGTGGATTGGGATGAGGGACGTTAGTTTTTTTCTAGGCACCTCCCGTTTAGCATGTGATGTGGTTACTGTGGTATCACAGGTGTCGGAGGAGGTAGTTAATCCACAAATCGAGCGCTCCCTTCTCATGCCTGGCTGTGACGTAGAGGCTGCGAGCGAGTGGAGGAGGAAGACTAGTAAACAAACACGCATGGCATCTGTACTGTGGGACTACTTCAAAGTTTCTGAGGAAACTGAATCGCTTGCCATTTGTAACAAATGCAATGCAGAAGTTCCAAGAGGAGGGAAAAAGGCATCAAGCTTTAATACATCCAACCTTAAAAGTCACCTCACACATCACCATCGCTACGACGGTGTGTTAAAAGTGTATGAAGACGCCTGTGCCGCTAAAGAAGCAGCGAGCCCGAGGCCAACTGCAAAGGCAACGCCAGGGCTTGTTACCATCGACAAGGCGTTTGAAAAATGCAAAAAGTTTGGCAGAGACGACCCAAGAGCTCGAGAGATCACTAGCTTCATAACAGAAATGATGGCGCTCGATGACCAGCCCTTTTCCATCGTGGAAGACGTAGGTTTCAGTCGGCTAGTAAACAACTTGGAGCCAAGGTACACTATACCAAGCCGCCGGCTCTTTTCCGACGTGTGTTTACCAGCCAAGTATGACGAGTTAGCCACCCTCCTTCATAATCTGGTCGACAATGTTACATATTTATTTGAAAAAAATAAATATTGTCATTTTATTGAAGAGTCAAAACTGTTCTTGGCTTTCTTTTGTTCATAGTAATAATTATCATGTCACTGTGATACATCTGGTATGGTGTTTAGTAAAAGGCAAAGCTATGCTAAATCTACCTAAGCTTAGTCATTAGTGTTTTTGACCTGAATTTGATCTGAATATACATTCAAAAACGAATAACAATATTATTGGTTATCGTTATCGGTATCGGTCCCGAGGAGCAGAAAGTTATCGATATCGGTATCGGCTTCAAAAAATCAATATCGTGCATCCCTAATATGCATGCATTTTTATGGCATAGTTGCATAGCAGCCACTAGAATGGGCTCTATTGCATCATCTCATGCATTTCCAGCCACTGGCAAGCCAAAAAAACCCAAGTCATCGAGTCAAACCAACATGCCTCACACACACCGGCTTAGGCTGCGATGCGCTTGAGTAATTAAAGGCCTGGGCCTATATTAGAGGTAGGGATGTCCCGATACAACATTTCACTTCCAATACGATACCGATATTGTAGCCTTGAGTATTGGCCTATACCGATATCAATATGATACGATATCGGCACGAATCATACATACATTTATCCTTATTTTGTTGTGTGGAATGTTAGAAAAGGCTTGGTAAAATGATGTTACTGTTACTGATATTGTAGTGATATAACAGAAAACAATAGTCAGCAACGTCTTTGTCCGAGTTTACGGTAAAATACTTCCACACAGCCGACATCACTACACCTTGCTACAAGCACACATGTTGTCTTTGTTGTGATCACGTGGGCTGTGCATGCTGGATCAGAGACGCTCGTCTTCCGCGGCCGGCACCAACGTTAAGGGGCATTACCGCCACCTACTGTGTTGGAGTTTGATCGAACCAGAGTCACCTATTATAGAAGTGCTGGAGCGGTAACTGGACTGCTTATATCAGAGCGTTTATATCAGAGTTTTTAGATGCAGTCCGGTAAAATCCAAAATTCACTTTCTTTGGCTGATATCTGACTGATTTCCGATATCAATATCGGGTCTGGACATCCCTAATTTGAGGATTTACAGTAGTCTATTATAGGGCCCGACCGATATTGATTTTTGAGTGCCGATGCCGATTATTTTCAGAGAAAAATTACGATAACGATTTAATCGGCCGATTATTTAAGAAAAAAAAAAGCATATAAAACGTATTTTTTGATACCTTAAATATACTTTAAACACTTTTGACGAATATGTGAATTGAATGCAGAACCTTTGAGTGTTTTAGAATACATTTACAGTCAAAAATGAGTGCAAATACAGCCTTATCTTATTGTCAATAAAATAAAGTTTTAAAAAAGATTTCTTAAGTTACTTGGGGCATTTTGAAACTCGGATATAAAGCATTTTCCATCTGCAAGGCTTATACATAAATATACCTTATTTACAAATTATGCATTTATAATAAGCTACCGCAATCAAATGTAAAATAAATAAATAAATAAATAAATAACTCCCAATGTGCTGCGCTCGTGAGCAGTGACTAACACGTGCGCACTGAGCAGTATGGTCTCACCGTGCGCTTCATTCGCGTCAGTCCGTGAGCCTCCTCCGGGGGCCACGTCCCTCGCACCTCTCCCCAGAGTCGGGGCCACATTCGACCTCAGATCAGACGAGACAACCCGCTGAATTTAAGCATATTACTAAGCGGAGGAAAATAAACTATCTAGGATTCCCTCACTAGCGGCGAGCGAAGAGGGAAGAGCCCAGCGCCGAATCCCCGTCCGGGCGGGCGGGCGGACATGGGAAATGTGGCGTACGGAAGACCGATTGTCCGGTGTCGTGCGGGGGCCTGAGTCCTTCTGATCGAGGCTCAGCCCATGGACGGTGTGAGGCCGTCTTCCCGAGTCGGGTTTGGTAATGCATCCCGTCCATCTCAGCTCATCTGTCTGTCGGCTTGAACTCGTCGCTGATTGGATGTCGCGGCGCGATGCCGCCTGAAAAATTCGATATTTTCAACTTTATTCGCGCCGCGTCTCATCGCGCCAGACGCTCCATTCGCGCCGCCTCCGCCTGAATCGCGTGTCATCGCGCCATTTACATTGGTTTTCAATGTAGAGTCGCCGCTCAATTCGCGTCTATCGCGTTCGGTGTGAACGCCCCTTTAAGTAGAATGGAGTAGGAGCGCACTCTGCTGGATACTAAGCGCAACAACATAAAAAAAAAAAATTGGTTGTAATCGGCGTCTTTTGGCCGATGTTGATTATTTTCAAAAAGGCTATAATCGGCCGATTAAATCGGCAGGCCGATGAATCGGTCGGGCCCTAGTCTATTACTGCTGTTGTTCATCCTTAATAACTTTTTGTGGCTGTAAATCAACTTGTTTTTAGAATGTAATTTGACATTTTTGTAAATCTTTATATATATTTTTTCAGAGCTCAGGAGCAGAGTGTAATAGACAGGCCTACAGGATTGGGGGGAATTACCAAGTCAAGTGAGGATGATAATGCTTTTAGCAGTGAGGAGGAATGGCTGCCAGAACAGGATGGGTTAGCAAATGCTAGCAGTAGTGACAGTGGAGCTAAGGACACTGAATCTGGAAAGGATGCTGAGGAAGATGGAGCTGAGAAGATCGTGAGGGAGTTGAGGCTGAGGATGTGTCACCTAACAGAGCTCAACAGGGAAAAAGTCAGGCATTGACCTGGCTAATAAAACATCCTGACTGAGGTTATCATAATTCATGCATGAAAGGATTAATAATTGATACTAGACTTTGCTGCATTCATGCAGAATCGTTAAAGAAAGCATCACGGTGTATCATTGAATCGATTATTTCTCCCACCTCTAATGTGTGTGCATAATTAGCAGGTTAGTTAACGGTTAACTGGTGATGGGCTATTGCTATCGCTTAATTTAAATTTACCGAAAACCGACATTCCTACCAGGTTAATGTCATAATTTTTGATAACTTGGGTGGTAAGGTTGGCTGGGTTTAAACTTTTAATAAATGCCTTTTCTTGTGTATGTGTGAAGCAATAACCAGACTCTTTGCAATGCTGGACTGGGAGGTCCAAGGGGCTGGTGCCCTTGAACGTTGGCAGTAAGCTCTATTTACAGCATTAGCTCTCTGCATAACCTAGCAATATTGGTGTTGTTACTGAAATATCTTGGAATCAAATCGAGTCGGGATCTTGTGAACAGGAATATAATTTATTCTAGAAATCATTGGTGATAGCCAGACCTAGTCTTAAGTCATGTCATCCTCATGATACTCTGCCAAGGAGTGTTGGATTGTGTTTTATTCCATGAATTGTAATGATCATTAATTAAACATTATATTATAATCACTTCATCATGTTTGTGACCCTTCATCTAACATGATAAATTGTCTCTCCCAGAGACTGATCTATAATGCGTTATTAATGGTAGCATAATTAAAATGTTTGGCCCCTCACTGAGACCTCCTCATCTCGTTACACTAGTTATTCCAACCTCATACAGAATGTTCTTATGACATACAGAGTTCGTTCTTAAGATACCATCATGTTTTCTGTTAATTTCACTGCTTTACAAAGATTTAAACAGTTAAAATATGTGATGCTATTGAGCAATTGGGAGGAGATGTCTTTTCTAATGTTGTCTAACGTCGGCACATAGCATTTAAGATAAATTCCACTTGGACACAACCAGAGATCGAAGGAGGCCTGTTAACTGCAACACATAATGCTTTATTGTAGATGAACTAAGCTGAAGTCTCATGTGTCTGGACACTGAACAAGATGCCATCAGCAGCATCGCTGGGCTCTGGATCTCAGCAACATTAATTTTCCCAGTGTCACTCCTGATGTATGGGGCTACTGGATGAACAGGGGAGGGAGGGCATGCTAACCTTGTGGGAAACAGTTAGGGGTCACACCTTACCTATCTCAGATACTGTGACATGTTTTCAATAACACAGTGGGAACTGCAGTCCATACTATTTTTTTCTGCTTTCTTTTTAACATTACAATGTTCATGCCAAGATACTTTCTAACCTAAATTCCATTTCATTTGTCACCTTCTGTGACAAAACGTATACATCATTGATATGCCAAATAACTCTATTATCTTACCAGTTATGAACTCTTGGAGTTTATTACATTTAAGTCATACTTTATATGGAAATTGAATGATATACAGTACCTAGCCCATAATCAGCCTTTTGGCCCCTGAAAACGTCAGATGATAAGCCTGAATTAATTTCCCTGTTTCCAACCCGGTGTTGAATAAAAAAAGGGTTTATGTCTTTGTCCGTTATGCTATCGGCCTAGTCCCGCTCTACCCTGGGAGACGGTATACAATACAGATGAAAAGGAAAGGGGAACATTCTCAACTCACTACAGACCCGTGGAATGAGGGCATGACACTGCACCCATGAATCTCTTTGTGCTGCATAATGTCCCCGTTACTCAGGATAAACTCTGCATCACCACACCTGAAATAGTGCTCTTGTGAGAAGGAAGGGTGTAGAGGGCAGGTGTGGGACAAGGTGAGCTCTGACCATTGCTGCTCAACCTTGTCAGACAGCAAAGGGAATACACCTCTGCCAAGCTTTTAAAGAACCATTACTGTCATAGGGAGTGGTGCGACACTGTGAAAGGGACTACAGGGGGACATAACTTGACAACCTTGGCTGTATAGTGAACAGACGAAGATATGCTCTAATGGTGCCAGAAAATATTGGGTGCCCTGTCAGTAATCTCCTAGCAGATAAAAAATAAACAAAGAAAAATGATTTGCTTTCCACACAAAACTGATCAAAGATGTACATAGTAGATTTCATAACTCACAACAACAATAAAAAGTTTGACTCAACCCCTTGTGACATCCTTTGTCCTGATTTTGCGTCATCTACTGGATTTCTGCAGGATTTCGCTCCCCTGTCCCCAAGCATAACTTTTTTCCAGTGCATTTGTGACTGAAATCTTTCATAAGCAATGTATTGACTTAATAGAAACGCAAGTAAACATGAATTCAGCCTCCTTATATCTGGCCAATTCATCCTGGAGAGGAATGTCACTTAATAAGCATGCATTATTTAAATACTATATTTTATTTGCTTTATTTGAGTATAGAGCGCTTTTGTTCAACTGTCATTATACAGACCATATTATGCTAACTCAATGGCCTTTCAATGTCAACTCTTCAATATGCTCAGAAATCACATGCAATTTTAATGCTACATATGCTTCATAATGTATAGAACACCTACATTAACTGTAGGTAATTAAATATGTCTATTTGCCCTCAGGCTTTCTTTGCTACTGCGGTCTTGCAATCTTTTTACCATAATGTTATATTCACCTTATTCACAACTCAGCTCTCATGACCAATATATAAAACATAAAAGTGCGATACAAATGTCAAAAACACAATAACAATTTTATGTTAGTGCTCTTGGGTGAATATGGAAAGCAACGTGGACCTCTCTGGGAAAAAAAAAAGATTACCATGGGTCAGAGGGAAATATTAATGGAGGTGGAAGAGCTCTGTGGCTTTTAAATCCCTGGACTAATGGACTGTATTGACCACATTAATAAAACAGGATATGTGTTTCTAATGTCCTCTCCGTGGTGCATTAGGCTAGGCTTTGCTTGGACTGTGGTTCCATTTGTTTGTCTGGATGGCAGCTGGGTGCAAGCAAAGATCCCAAACTCATTTGCTCAGTAGCAGAATGCAGTCAAAAAATCTCAAAAATCATATCTCCATGCTATGCAATGAATTATTGCAAGGTTTTATAAAAGTTTCAACATCTCTGAGACAATAATGTTAGTAGGAATTGACACATGGCTGTTATAAAAACGAGAAGTGAAAGGTAAATGATGGCTCACTATACTCCGTCTTATTATTCTATTTTATTTATGTGAGCCTTCTGTGTTGTGGACATCCTTTACTTTTTATCTGGGACATGTGCTCTCTGTGAATCGCCTAAAAAACCTTCCCTTTCTCAGAGACCCATGAGCAGTGTGCTTTAAAAAACACCTTGTAATTGAATTGTTGGAGGGGGGCTCATATACAGTAATAGGTGATCACATTAAAGGAAAAATAGAGGAATAAAAAAGTCCAGTCCAGAGTCCATGAGCCTTGCCAGACATACACTTACAAGGATACTGTAATTTTGAGTTTAATGAGCATCAAGACTCTAGTAATACTGTACAGTATATTTCATATGCATTAATATTCATATGCAACAACAAACTGTATATTGCAATGACAAAATACATTTTGAGGACCATGTAATGCTCCCATTTTAGCCACACTAGTATCATGGCCACATGGGGATGGTCTGCCGGTCTCTACGTCAGTCCACCACTTTAGTGTAGACTGAAATATCTCATGAACTCTTCCTGGATGGCTTACCATCAAATTGTTTAAACATTCCTGTTCCCCAGATGATGGTCCCTAAAGTCTCTTACTTTTTCCTGTAGCGCCACCTGGAGGTTGACATGACATGTTTGTTAGTCAAATGTCTCAACATCTTTTGGATGGATTTGGTACATCAGTGGGGCAGAGAGGATTAAGCCTACTGACGTTTCACTGAGAGCCATCATCGGGCCCATTTGTAAAATGTGTCCAATGCGCATACTGAACCGAGACGGTGAGCATGCTCAGCATTGTAATTGCAAAATATTAGCATCTTTTAGCACTGCTATCGTTTCTTACTTTGAGAGCGCACACAGCGAGGTGCAGACCAGAGGAGCTTCGATGCAATACCATTAAAATGTATTGTGTTATTGGCATGCTTTTGCAGATCATTAAGCATTTTGAATATGACCATACTATTTAGTCTGGCAGAAAGAGATTAAGTTTGTCCCAATATGTAGTATGTCAAATGCAGTATGCCAAAAATGCCAGCATGTTCTAGTGCATCTAGTTGCGTTTTGCAGCATGCTTTCCTGGCTGTTCTGACCCTGCATCTACTGCACAGTGGATAGTCAAAAGGGTCAAAGAGGTGCAATGTTATAACAAAGTAGTGTTCCATTTGAATGTACACTGCATTGTTATGGTCACTCGACTGAGAGACAACATGTTGCATCAGTACATTTGATTTTATGGTAACACAAATAGAAAAGGGAAGGATTTTAAAAAAGAAATAAAAATGTGTCTATACATTGTAACACAATATTCATGAGCATTAGTTAGTTCTATGGAACAAGTGCTACAAAAAAACTTTCTTATGTCTGAAGTGACCTCAAACTTCTTATCACATTTTGCCAGTAACCAGTCTACTCATTACATTTACCATAAATTGATACTCTTGGACCACATCAACAACAATGACAAAATTATATTGATCCACTAAAATAAAGAGGGACTGTTAGAGGGCAGATGGCGCATGACTAAGTTGCATGTGCAAACATATATTTTACCTTAAAAAAAACATATAATAAAGTGATTCGTTCTGCAAAGCAGTCTTATTTTTCTAACCAGATAGATTATAATATAGGCAACCCTAGAGTGATTTTTTAACACCATCGATCAAGTCTTTAATCCTATTACAGCCCACAGCAATCATCTTATTGCTTCTAGAAAGTGATGAATTTGCCGACTACTTCACAGAGAAGACAGCAAACATCAGGTCTAGCATATGTCAATTACACAATGCCATAACAGCTCAAGTTTAGTTTTAGCCTGGTTGATGCTGAGATGGTCAGGGAAGTAGTAACATAACTTAAGTCGTCTTAATTCATTACAAATTTGAAACGCTTGATGCAAAAGGCATACATAAATGGAGTAACTATGGACCAATCTCCAATCTTCCATTTTTAAGTCAAATTTTAGAGAAACAGGTGTACATTGAATTAAATAATTGTATCTATTTGTAACTTAAACAATGAGCTAGACATTCTTATACATTTGATCACATGACCTTTTTTAAAAGACTAAGGAATTGTATTGTACTGTCAGGAACTGTATTTAACTGGTTCACCATTTATCATTGTGGTAGAGTTCCTTGTTTTGATTGATGATAACTTCTCCAAAACCTACAAAATAACATACTTCCCCAAGAATCAAATTTAGGACCACTTCTTTTTAATCTATAAGTTCCCCATATCTGGCATCATGAGAAGTCACTGCATCTCTTTCCATAATTATGAAGATGACACAACTTTATGTGGCTGTGTCCTGATGACACAGGACCATTTGATTCCCTTATTTAAAGGTTTTTATTAATGTTTGATTGTCACAATCAGACATATTTACAGCTCAACCAGAATAAAACCAGCATTTTATTCCTAGGTTGTCAAGCTTAGAAAGCGAAAAACTCCTTGAACATACCGCAAAACAGCATATAGGAACTCTTCAACATGCAGGTAGGTCTTTGACTCAGGTCTAAGCTTTAAGGCTCCAGTGGGGTATGTCACTAAATCTCCCTTTTATCACCTTAAAAATATTCCTTAAGTGCAACCATTTCTCTCTCTGAGTGACACAGAGAGACTAACACACACTTTTTCATCTAGCAGGCTGGACTACTGTAATGCTCCCCTATCTGGTCTACTCAGAAAAGTTATAAATCAGCTCCGGCTGATTCAGAACTCTGCGGTCCAGTGCTGACTAGGATCAGAAAAAGAGAGCACATTACACCTGTTTCCTTATTGATTTCAAGTCTTTTACTTGTTTTGAAAGCACTACATGGTCTTGCACCGGCATCATACCCTTGAAGTGTATAAGCTGGTGCGACCCCTCAGGCCCCCTGGCTCAAGTCTCTTAGTTGTTCCTGACTGCAGGACTAAAACTTTTGGTGGGTCAGCTTTTAGCAGTTATGCTCCGGACCACTAAAACAGTCTGCCTCAGGATCCGGAAGTTGCTGGAACTCTTTAAATGTAACTTTAACCTAAGTAGACTTCATATCATTTTACTTTAGTTGTTATTGTCATTACTCCTATTATTGCCATTCTTATTTTATTTACATATTTTCTCATATTTAAGTTAAAAAATAAACTTATTCATCACTATTTAAATTGTTTAATTGTATTGTATTAATCTAGTTCTTATTTGACAATGTTAAATAGCTATTCAGTCATCTGTGAAGCAATTTGAACTGCATTTACCCGTATAAAAGGCAAACAAAGATGATTGATTGATTGACAAAAAAATATACTAACTGCTAACATTGGATGAATCTGCACATTTTTTCAGTATTCTATGGCATGGTCATAACATGCTGCTCCGATTAGGATTAATCTGATTCATTACATACTATTACACTATAAAATCACACTCCAGTGTGTCTTCAAACTGTTGAAGTCAAACCTATCTGGCCATAGCTTAAGCAATAAACACATTACAGGTTCAGCCAATGCTCTCTGCGAATTTACTCTATGTACTTTGAAGTTGATCATTTTGTAGGGACATGTTCTTTGTGCCCCCGTCACTCCATCCAGCCTCTGTTTCTCATTTCCCCAAGGCCCTTGCAACCTGCTGTTTCTTCTTTTTCCAGCAGTTGACCCCAGTGTGTTCTGGCCTCCTCACATTACTTGAACCCCACCTTCTCCTGCTCATCTGCTCCTCATTCCCTCATCAGTCCCTTAGCATATGAAGCAGCCATCCACCTAATCACCGCCAGATCGTTTATCGTGCCCCTAGCCATACAGCTCTCCAGCCTCTATTTTCGTTTCCTGTCTGTTTTGATTTTTATTGCCTGCCTGTTCCCGTTTTGGACCTGTTTGCCTTTTGTTGATTAACTGCCTGTTGCAAGATTCCTCATTTTAACTTTACCTGCTGTGTCTCTGAGTCTAAACATCTACTATCAGCTAAGCTATCCAAAAATCAAGCTCTGGTGCACACATGGCAATTAGCAGATTTCTGTATATGGATTTGCATTTAAAAAATAAAGACATCTTCCCATCTGTCTAAAAGGAAACCTTTTTAAACCGGTTCCCCTCAAACTTAATGTTGCGTTTGGTCCTTTCTCACCCTTGAGCAAGCATCATAGAGCAGAGATTCATGACTTTGCTAATTAAATTTTTGAAAACCTGGTGGAGCCCCTGGCAGCCATTATCTGCCAACGGGATTTTGATTAACTGGACATGAATACACTATCATCTAGAGTTACTGTTTGGGGCTTATAAACATCAGCCCCCTAATTAAAAAGAATAATGCAGCGCATATCATGTCCAAAGCAATCTGCATCTTGCTTAGCTATCAGGGGGAAAATGCGGAAAGTCAAACACCTCTTAAGTTCGTGCATAAAATTTAATAAAAGCAAAGTGATGATTCATGTTTTGTTGTTTATAGGGGGTTGATCAGGAAAAAAAAAACCTTCATTGTTTTCAATCTTCTAAAAGACAAGACTTGTTCAGCCAGACGGTGAAAGAGTAAGAGTGAGTGTACTCCTTTACATACAGGCTTTAAATGATACATCCTCCCTTTTTGATAGTCAGAGAGATGTAGGGCGACATTTTCAGGGTGAAGGGGACATCCATTAGTGTGTTAAAAGGTAGTGCAGCATAAAACAGCATGGATTGAGTATTCTGATGATCTGTTGTAGATTCTGTGCAATCTTTTGTACACAGCGCGGCCTGCTTCTCGCTGGAACGACTTAGAAACGGAACCAGTTGTTTTGCCCTTGCCCTCTTTCTTCAATGTCTTATTAATTAATACAAGCTCATGTCAACAATCGCCAGGTCCCACAGCTTTGATTACTACTCAGCTTGTCAAAACCCATGCTTACTTTGCAGTGGTAAAGAGGCAGTTTGCTGCTGACATAAATAACTCATTGAGTAAAGTGAAACTATTCTGAACACTAACATCTACACTAGCTCACATTGGCATTCAGTAAGCACGATAAAAGCTAACACAATGTAATGCAGTTCAAGGTGAGGCCTTACACTATATGCAAATTATATATTATGTTCTGTCTTTTTAAATAGAATAATGGTCACTTTCTGTGTAGAAGTCCCACAATTCCTAATTATGGCCCAGTTATTGCCCTGTCTTACCCAGAATATGTTGAATTTAGACCAATACTGTGATTGCAAAGATGCACTATTATCCCTTATACTCAATCATACAAGATTCTGTCCATAACTTGAGTAGTGGTTTACTTCTCCTAACATCACAATTGATCAGATGGCATAAGATTCTACAAGAGTAACTTTAAGTTACACTAAGAACAATCACATAACTTAGCTGATAAGAGGTAGGAGCTGTTTCACACAAAAGTTAGCACATACAGTAAACAACATTTCCCCCTGAGAGATGTCAGGTCAGAAGAAAGAAATAAAGAACCAATCCTGGCTGTGCCGGACATGATGCCCATCGTTTGACGCCTCTAGTACAAACAGGCCTGCACAGCCTATTCCGAAATCTATTGTGTGTTACTCACCTGCGTAGCCAGTGACATTTTTATTATTGGCTTTGTAATGCCGGGACTGCTGGTCAAAAAGTTCTTGGTATTTGTACATTGTATATTGTGACAACAACAATGTGTGGGCTCAAAAACGATTGTCACCTGACGAGCAGTGATGCAGCAGGATGTTCCAAACTAGGCAGTGAGGCACAGAACAGATAAATGATCATTTTTTTAGGACGTCATCATTACAAAGAAAACGTTCCTTCCTTACACTGCAAATTTAGAACCAAGTTTAATGAGTGTCAGATGGCTCTAAAGGATGAGGGCAGCATATCCGGCATTATCTTTGAGTTGCAGCTACCCATGCTTAATGTTTCAATTCAGTCATGTTTCTGTTGTGCATTTGAGAGGACATGGCCAGCACTGCTCGATTTGCCATCTTTTTTTCCGGTTGATAGAAAACAGTAGGAAGATCTAACAGGATTTTGGCACTTGTGTTTCAGACCTCAGTAGAAGTTTCATGGGATGCGATCTTCACGGGAGTGTTGGTTCAAAAGAAAAGCATCTGTTCAAAGAGATGGATGTCAAAAATAAATGCTGCCATTTGGTGTCTAGGTTTACCTCTGCTTTTATTATTTAAGCTCTATCAGAAAATAATGGCTCAAATCTCAATTATTTGCCATTATTATATTGGAAAAATAGCTAATGGTAAAAAATTAAATAAAGCTTTCCACAGGACCAGGGAATAAAACTCACAGAATCATCAAGAAAAACCACAAATCATCAGAAAGAAATCATGAAATGATAAAGTAAGTAATATAAAGTACATACAGTAGTAGTTCAGTTTAAATTATTGATACATGTGCTTTAATCTATATTTCACCAAATACATTCTGACAGCGGTTTTCCAGTACTGCGTGAGAAAATTGTGCTTGGAATACAGATATCGCCCAATAATTTATACTAGGAAACCATTTTCTAGAACATGTGTTGAACCTCTTAAAGAAACATTACACATGGATAAATATGTGCCATGAGTAATGTATAATTTCGCCTCAATTGATTAAAAATAACAAGAAGCAGTGAAATAGGGGCCCTGCGATATGTGACTGGTACATGACTACATAAAACAACCTAGCAAACAGTCTTCTTGACTCCCACTCTGAGGAAGATGGGCAATTACATGTAAGGATCAGCCTTTGAAGGTTGCCCTCTGAGGCTCATGTCTTTTACTTTGGCATCAATCTCGGGAATCAGCACGGACCTTCCACTGGATGTTAAGGTAATAGGCATAGCGTAGATATCACCCACACAGCTTCAAAGAGACCTATGGATTCGAGATACATTTTTTATCTCCATGTGAGAGCTGTTCATTTCAGGTACTCTGAAATTATGTGAATGTGTTCTGCAGAAAGATGGCACGCTGTCTTTAAGTGATAACTGATAAGATGCATATAGCATTTGCCGATTTGTCTTCCTAAAGAAATGTTTGCTATTTTTTTTCTCTTGCTTCCTGAGTGCACCCTTTCCTCGGCACAGATTTATCTAGATTTAAAGGCAAGGGCCCTCCAGCAGCCAAGGCTTCAGCTCACTCCCTCCGCCATGTAATTTTGTTTCGCCCCGCCAAAGGCCACAACCTAATTTGACATAACGGAGCCTTACCTCTTCTTCGGTCTGAGAATATTGTGACCTTTCATTATGAAGCTTCTATGAATCCAGTTCATCACTATAGCTCAGGGATTTGGTAAGGGTGGAGTGGATTGGTTTGAGAAAAGACTACAGAAGCACTCTTCTTAATGCTTGCACTGGAGCGATGTTTAGAACAGCTCCAGGGCTCTAAAGCAAAGACCTTCTCCCTCAATTAGATTGATTCTGAAGCCCATGGCTTTAACCTCTGCCGGAACACAATTTGTCTCATTTCGCTCTGATTTTAGGACGTCCAAAGCAATCTCATAAGTGCCTACAGATTCCTGGCTTGCCGTTTCATGTTTGCCTTGCACATTGTTTCCATTGTCTTCCATTCTGCATGCACAGACCCATTTGCCCTGAACAAGTTGGCTTTGAATGCTGAGCAGGACACATATAATGTGTCTCTGATGTAGTATTTAAGGCTGACTTATTTAATTTGTCTCAATTGTTTTGATGTTGGTACTTACGAAAGTGAAAGGGAAACACACACCTATCCCTTTACTGTGATTGTGCTCATGAAATACCTGCTCTTGTTCGGCATGACATAGTGTACAGAGGCAAATTTCTCTCTTCGGTCAAATAGGGAACATGACTGCAGAGGATACATCATCACATCGTGCTTCAATAAGGCAACTAACTAAAGAACCAAATATGCTGCAAAAGTCACATGAAATGCACACTATCCAAAGTGTAAATGGCAGCCTTTACAGTCCTTTATAGTTAAGGTCACAGTTTCGATTGCCAGTCCGGCACTGGAGGAATCGGGCAAGTAAAAGCATAAGAATGCACTTGCTGTTCCCTAATTACCACCACTGAGGTTCTCTTGAGCAACTCTTTACCCCCTTTTTGTCTTCTAACCCCCTTAGTGGAGCTGCTCAGTGGGGACCAGAGCAAAGGTGCTGACCCATTGCCTTATTAATAACCATTCTTATGAGTTACACAAAGCATACCAGTTTGGAGCTGATGACATTTCAAAGTCAAGTAAGGAATGGACAAGAGCTTTTATATATTGGTGAGGATTTGTGTGTTTTTTTCTGGCAGGGTACACCCTGGACAGGACGCCAGTCTATCACAGGGCCGACATGTAGAGACAAACAACCATTCACGCTTACACTCACACCTACCGGTCTTCAATCAACATATCCCCATGTGTTTGGTTGTGAGAACTATTATTATTATTATTATTATTATTATTATAACAATAATGATTTTGATCATTATGCGATGATAATGAAAAATTTCTGCCATTACTGCCGTTGTTTTACATGTTTGCGCGTACATCTAATGGAGATATAATCAATTACGGCCCTGAAATGGGTCCATTGCCTAAGAGCTAGGGCTGCATGATTCTGGAAAAAATGTGAATCACAATTTTTTTGCTTAGAATTGAGATCACGATTCTCTTGCACAATTTATTTTCCACAAAATGTTAATTGCACTTTAACAAAACAAAAAAACATTGCTTTGGCAGAGGCATAGTAGTAGTTCTTTCATTGGAAGAGAACATATTTTTACAAAAGTAAAAACAAAATTGAGACATGCGGCTGATAACAACTTCCCCTTATCATTTGCTCATCAAACAGTCTGATTTCCTTACGTAGAGCGTATGGCCCTGAACATAGCACATCAAGATTTGCTTAAAGATTCTTGGCCAGAAACACAAGTCTGTCAACATGTTGAGGCTTCAGTGACGGACGGTGACATGTCACAATGTTCCCTCCTGTACAGCCGTTCAGAAGGTGAGCATGAAGCGGGAATACACAGGTACTTCCTCGCTAGCACAGACAGTCGTGGATATTGACTCTTATTTTGCCCCCACCAGGTTAAGGGGTCATCTTCACTATCAATGTTGCTTGTTAGAAGATATGATGCGAGCTCTGAGGACACTGCTTGTTTTAGGTTGGCAGAGTCAGACTCCTCACTGGCTTTGGCTGCTTTAAAGAAACTTCCAAGAGTCTTTCGGCCCTTCTTCATGGGGGGTGCAGGGGAGGCAGGCAAAGGGGAGCTCTGCTGTAAAAAGAATTAAAAACATTAATATTAACCCATGTAATATCACAACAGTTACAGTAGACAATTGCAGTTGTACATGATGACTAACCATAGCTGGAGATATGCCAGTCATCTCCTCTGTCAGTCTCACTTTAACTGTGCCTTTATTCTCCTCACTGATGTAATTCATTTTGAATCTCGGATCGAGAGTGGTGGCTATGTTAAGTAGATCCTGAGTTTTCGGGTCTCTGTACTTCTCTTGCAGGTATCCCAGGATTTTTTGTCTTGAGTGATTTTGTGAAAACTGTGTCATCTTCTTGCACAGCCAAAACAGAGGTTTCAAAAAGGAACCAGCTTCACAGAGGATATGCTCACGTATTGTTCTCCGGAGAGGGCATGAGTGAAGTCGGCCAGTGGGCTGAGGGCATTGTTGATTGCTTCAAGGACTTCAATATCTTGCCATGTGGGAATCAAGTGTCTTATCTTCCGATCAGGGGACAGTACATGTGAAATGGCTGGTAGCTGTTGAAGTACCCTCTTCACCATTGTTTGCCTTGACCCCCATCTTGTTGGGCACTCCGTTTTCAGTTTCTGTTCAGGTAGTTTGAGTTCCTTCTGGGCCTCAGCAAGGTCTCTCCTCCGTTTCCAGCTGTGACTGAAGGAGCCCACAATCTTTCTGCAGAGACCTACAGCACGCTCAACTCTTAAATCTTTCATTGCATTCTCTACAGGGAAAATGTTTTTTTTTTTAAAACTTAGTGCATCATCAACTATTATTAGCCTTTTAAAAAAAATAATAATAATAATCAGAATAATAACAATAATAATAATAATAATAATAGTACTAATAATTATTAGTAGTAGTCTTATAAGTATTAATATTATTATTATTGTTATTATTATTATTATTACCATAATTTTTGTTGTGGTGATACAAATACAACACCGTTAATTATTGTTTTATAAAGGAGCTCACCTATTGCCAGATGTAGTCTATGGCCAAAACATTGCAGCCTGGTCCAGTCATTGAGGGAGATGGCCTTTACTATGTTTTGTCCGTTGTCTGTTGTGATGCAGGTCAGTTTATCGTCTTTCAGACTCCAAGATGAGAGGGCATCCTTTAATCCCTGTGCCAGAGCTACGCCTGTATGGTCTTCAGGGAAAAAAGCTGTCTGTAAGCACCGGCATTTGATAATGAAATCAGGCGCTATAAAATGAACCATCGGGCTCAAATACGGCTCCATGGTCCGACTGGACCATAAATCAGACGTAGCGGAAAAATAATCGATTTCCCGCAATTCTGCCTCGACCACTGCCCGCTGCTTATTATACATGTCGGGGAGCGCAACGTTCGAAAAATAGTTGCGGGAGGGCATCGAGTACCGTTTGTCGAGAGTGTTAATCATCTTCTGAAATCCCTCATGTTGTACAGTGTTTATCGGGGCCATATCTTTGGCTAGGTGATATGTGATAGGTGCTGTGATTTCCTTATGTCTGCTGGAGTTTGGCGGGTATGGCGTTGCATTGTACAAGGTTCCGGTTATTGACGTCTGTGTTTGTTTCTTGCCTGGTACGGCTTCATCATGCTGTACTTTGTGGTGACGTTTAAGGTGATTGTAGAGATTTGTGGTGTTGCCGTGCGGTGCTGCAACGACGGCAAAACACACTTTCCAATGCACCTCACACTGTTTGTCATCGTCTGGCTTAAATCCAAAATACCGCCACACCACCGAATGCAAAGCTTTTTTGGGCACGAGGTCGGTTCGGGTGGATGGGTGACTCGCGCCACTACCGCCTGGGTTATCGTCGCCATCCATTCAGCCTTCCTTACCTGCGCTGACTTCCCTCCGCTCTTCCAAACACTCAACTGCAGGCGGGCTTCCTCCACTGAATCACGTGTTGTAAAGACGCTTTACCAAAGGTTGAGGGGGGCAGCGGCAGTGCTGCGTTTGGGGGCGCTTCAAAAAATCCGGGAGGAAATTGAGCATTTGTGATGCAGCTCGAAATATAAAATGCTTGAGAATCGATGTGTAGAAAAATGAGATCACGTGTATTTGTGAATCGAGATCGCAAATTTTTTAACGATTTTTTGTGCAGCCCTACTAAGAGCATTAGTTCAATGACTGAGAAATAGAAACGCATCTAAGGTAATATGCAAAATAAATTCCCAAGATGCAATCCCTCACCAGCTCCTCACCTTCAGTCCTGACTTTTTGGTAACGATCCTCTACCTACAGGACATGGATTGATCTTGAATATCCAGAGCAAAGAAAATGTCACCACTTTAAATATGTTTGGGCAGGACAGAACTCTTAGTAGTCTGAATTAGGGCTGAACGATATGGACAAAATTTCATATCTCGATATTCATGCCAGATATCTCGATATCGATACGATATGACTACGGGTTTGGTGAAAAACAAATATTTTTCAGAAAAATAAAAACATCATAATACAAAATAATGTGGAAACTGCAGTTTTATTGATGATAACTCACTGCCAGTCATCAATCAAATAAAAAATCAAACATTTTAGACTGTCTACACGGGTACCATGTCTTTTGCAATTATGTATGTTATAGCATCTGTAATGTCTTTATGTCTGGTGGACGCCGACTCATTTGGTGTAACGCTACTGAACGCATTGCAATACATTCGGTGCAATTTTCGCCAAACACGACCTGCACAACACCTCGCTTTGGTTGACATCATCGTTATTAAATCCAAAATACCTCCAAAAAATGGAGGATGATTTATGTTTTGGCACCAAATCAGATTCGGCACCGCCACCAGCTGCATTATCTTCCGCACTCGTTTCACTTTTCTTTCTTTCTTTTTGATTTCCCCACTGCGTATGTTTTGTCTCTGTCTCCATCTCCCTCACTCCCGCGGCGGGAGTCCCGCCCTTGTATGTTCTTCATTGGTTGGCTTCAGCTGTCAATCCACAGCAAGCATGAGATACGGTTTGTGGTTGGCTGGCCATAGCGGTGCATTCAAGGGAAATCGTAAAAATGAAGTTTATTGTGACTGCCAGAGCTTTACATGCAGGGCGAGCGCGGGGGAAATCTATATCGTTGATATCGTTGCTTTTTTGATATTAATATCTTGAATGTTCATATCTAGATATAGATACGATAACGATATATCGTTCAGCCCTAGTCTGAATGAATGAATGGTGAAGAGCCGCATTAAAAGTATTAAAACGTAAGGCAGGTACACGGCTTGTGTGCAATGTGAATATGGTACAAATATCAGACTGCCGTATTATCTGGTCTGACAAGGCCAATATTTATAAAAGGGAAATGGAGCCCAAACATGAAAACTGTATAGGCAGAATTTAGATCTGGTACCCATGGACAAAGGTACAATGATCTGCTTTATGCCCTCTCTGGAAGGGCTGTCCACGGAATTGTTAGAAATTCTTTGTCGACTAACATTTATGTCGTTGTAGTTTTTTTTTTTAATGAATTGATCATCTGGAAAACTGAGTTTCTCCACTAATATTCAACATATAAGCACCATGTGTTTATAAGATCTATAGAAATAAGTAATTCAGCATGAAAGAACTAAAGAAATCTCAGGTTGCGGACTATGAGGGGGCAGCACTACTCTTGGATTAACCTTTTACCTTAGTGAAGCAAAGCTGGTACACTTTCATCCTCTGCTTTGCCCATAGTAAATGTAACTAAAGATGTTCTATGTTGGTGTCAAGGCTCTGGTTCATAAGTGAGAAATAATTTCAAGCCAAGAATAAGTGAAAGCTGAGGCGATCAATGCTACTTACCTATGGGGAACCATGCATAAATAGAGCCAGCAGGTGGATAATTTAGTACCATGACATGAAGTAGCAGAGGCCGGGAATTATTTTGACGTCTTAAATCAACCACCCTATACGTGATGACACCATGCACACTCAGTGGATTCTGGCCACAGCACTATGAGGTTGAGAAAGGGTATATTTTTATTCAGACCCTCTCATGGTTTGTTCCTACCAGAGACCAGGTGTGAGGAGCTACATGGCTCATTTACCTTACCTTAGCAAATGGATAGATAGAAATAATTACAGAGAAATAATGCAGATAAACTCATTGGTGCTCAACTTAAATCTGTCCTCGCAATATGACCTTTTAGCATTGATTCCAAGATATGGATAATGGATTCTTATCCTTCTGGTGCCTGAGTTGCTGTTAAAAAAAAAACAAAAAAAAAAACACATTTACTTTTCAAACTGACCTTTACTAGGTTTGACTTTGATGACACTGTGACTCTCCCCATTGTCTCAGCCGCTGCATTCTATAAACAGATAGTGGCTTAAATGGGATTTACTCCTGTGGCGCTGGAGCAATAATCCACTTTGTAACATTACCGAACATGATAGGCAAATTTCCCAATTTCCCGTAAGTGGTGGTGAGTCAACATTTTGCTTAGGTTCGTGTTTCAAACTGGAGCACACGCAAGTCTAAAAACGACAGGCGGACTAGCTCTGTGGTGCCAGTTGAGTTTTATAGTCATATTGTATTTATTATTCCGACCTTTTTTTCTTTCTTCTCTCAGCCACTTCCCAGCCATCTGTAGTGTCCAGGGGTGGCCTTTAAACACAACACATGGACAGTTGATGGTCAGACGTGGTACACAGAAAAGGAGACAAAAACATGTCATCAATCATAAAAGCTTAAGGCCAGGAAGGCAACAGCACCATCACCCTATTCATCTCCTGCTCTTTCCTTCCTTCCATCTTCCCTGCTTCTTTCCGTCCCTGAGTCCATCCTTTCATTTCTGTCTCCCACTGATCCCTCCTTCCTTGCTGCTTCCTCTCCATTTTATCCTTCCTCCCTCCATCCATCACTCTCTCATTTCATCCATTTACTCTAGCCTTAATCCCATTTTCCCCTTCATCCACTTCTTCTTTCCTCAGTTTCCTCCGTTTGACTTCCAGTCTCTGTCCATGGCAGATTTATACAACTACGTTTGCTGTTGTTAGCAAAAATAACAAGGACATAAATGCAAGGGTGTTGACTTGTTTGTGTGTCTGTGTGTGTAGAGTATATAACTCTCATTTCCCAAGACAATGGATGCAAATATGTGAAGCGAATAAAAAAGGTAGTTGATAATTGTATCAGTGTCAAAATCAATTTCAGAGCAGCGTTAAATTAATAAAAAATGTGAATATCTATTCATTCTGTAATTGCAGATACCTTGATCGGTAGTGAAACTGTGTTTTGACACATCGTTCAAGTGTACGGTCTTTCTTTGAGGGCGTTCCCTCTTTGATATCATCTGAACACTGAGCTTTATGGCTTGTGATGAGTGTCTAGTTGGTCTTGCCTTCCCACGCTTTCTAACTCACTTTAATCTAAATTCATCTTTTATTTATATCAGATTATATTTGATTATGAAGCGCGTGTGCTTGAAATGTTGAGCAGTTGAATGACTGACCAGGCTTTCCCCCAGATCCCGGAGAATATGGTCAAAACAAGGAATGAAATAGAAAAGCTGAGAGGAGAGAGGGTGTTATCCATGTCTAGTTAACAGGGCAGCTACATCTGCTGTTTCAAAAGTAATGGCTCTGGGAAAAAATCATTGTAGTTTTTCAGCTGTGGAACAGTTTAATCACATTTTTCATATGATGGGGGTAAGTATTAGAAGGAGGGTGAAGAGAGGAAAATGTCTCAAGGACAAAAGCATGATACATGCTTCACAGTGTGATGACTGCAGATAGGACCTATCTCCTGGATATCTTTTATTGCTTTTATATTTGCTCCTGTCCTTAGGTTCTTCATAATTGGAATTTGTTTCCTTGAAATGCATTTCTGCCTGCACACAGAACAATAGGCCCATTCAAATGGCAGGAATCATGCTTGCCTCTAAAGCTTTTCAGGTAGACCGAGCGTGCCATTGGATTGGAATAATTTTTTTTAATTAAGTAGTATTCAGATTTAATTTGACACACTAACGATAATGTAAAATGAAATCTTATCCAAAATCATACAATCAAAGACTTTTTTTGTATTCATTAAACATTTATTTAAATGTCCATGAGGAGTCCAGAGCACTTTCAAGGCAGTTATTCACAAACTAAACACAAAATCAAACTGAAGATTCTCTGCCTCACGCCACCTGCCTTATTGAGGTTATATAGGAGTGAGCCAGAGGCAGGGAAACCATGGGGCACTGTCACTTTCACGGTGACAGGGAGCATGCTGGGACCTAATGGTTTGCCCCCACTGTCATCTGCAACCAGCAAGCAGAACTCACAGAGGACCGCTCAGGTATCCTTGCATCTTTGTTGTTTACTTCTTCTGAGACAGCTTGATGAATGTATATCTGATCGGGTGGATGGATTCTTTTCCCCCTATAGATTTGTTGCCTCAGCCTGTCCTGGCCAGTTACCAATAACATGTTCCCTACAAATTGTCTCAGTAATAAGTTATCATTCAGTTATGTCAGAGGGCAATGCATAAAACATGCCTCCCCATACTCGAGGCTTCTCGACAGTTTCCTCTGTGTTAGGCAGTCGGTGTATCACAGAGGTCATTAATTGGTGGTCTGGGCCATTGGAGGAATATATTGGCTTTCGGCAATTGGCTGAGTGCATTGCTGGTTATTTTTTTTCTGCAGTTGGGGGCATGTTTCTTGTTTTATTTTGCTAATGTAATGGTCTGCCTCAGAAGAACGAGAGCTGCTGCTCAGCGGGCAGAGAGAGGAGAAACGGCATGCAGAACTCGCAGACTAATTGCATGCTTTATAAAACAGCCTACGTGATGCTACTTGGCCAATCACATCTTTGCGTTGTGATCAGCATTGCGACCCGAGTGAGCAAGTGAGATATTAACACACACAAAGGAGAGATGGGAGACAATAGTAGGAGTAATAAGTGAGTCAGAGAAAATAAATTGCACATGGCGTGCAAAAAGAGAAAGGTGGAAAGCAGAGAATGGACGGACTCTTACTGTGCATGTTCATTCTTCCCAAGGGCAGCTCCGAACCAGCGTGTGTCATATGTTCAGAGGCAGTGCCGATTATTAAAAGGGGCAATGCGAAGCGCCACTACGAGGCAAAGCACAAATCTTGTCAGCAGACACACCACACACATTTGAACTGGAGGCCACAGAAAATAAACAATCTAAGCTGCTGCTACTTCAAATATGGCACTAAATCATAACGCGAGTTAGATGTTACGATGCTCCAGACCTTTGCGGAGGCTCTAACTGGACCTCTTTGAATTTTAATTGAATACCCCTGGTGTCTAGGATGTAAATGTGCTCAGAACATTTATGGAGATGTTAAAATGTCCTTTGGCACCGTTGTATAGCATGATGCAGCAATATGGTTTCCATTGAACCCCTGACACGTGTATAGAATAAACAGAATATGTTGGGTTGTTTTCTCTACCGGACACGGAGAGCAACGGCAACTTATTTTTTATAACTATCAATTTGTCAAATGCTTTCATTTTGCTTTTATTTATAGAAAAAATACTGTTGTGTAGGGCGTATTTCATTTCTTATACGTTCTATGACTACATTAAATTGCAGGTTTAACCATTCAGTATAGAGTGATAATAAACTCAGAATCTGCATTCACAGGAACGCCACCATCAGCCGCTGCGCTGAATGATCAAGGTCAGTGTTGTGCTGCTTTCAATCCTGCGACATCACATCCATCTCCGCTGCTACAGTTCAGAAATGAACTCTTGCTGCATACATTCCATTACAATATTACAGCGCATTTAGTAGAGAGCTTAGGTTATTTCCTCTCATGCTGACAAAAACAATTTCCCTCTCAGGTCTTAATGAGTATTGCAGAGGCTTTCATATTATGGTTCCACATAGCTTATCGCGTCTTGGCCTATGTGATATTGATGAGAGGCAAGCAACTGCATTCATGAAATTAAGGACTTAAAAAGTCACTGCAACAGAATGCACTGCCGTTAGCATTTCTTCTGATGATTTAGAGGGTCTATTTACTGGCAAGTGCATGGCTTATAGCTTAATTTATGCTCATATTTCAACACCAACATCATTATATACTTTGTAACATAGTCCATACACAAGGTGAAATAGGAGAGTAAAAGTAGAATAAGCACAAATGGTCGGGACAAAGCTGCAAGTGAAAAGATAGTAAGAGAAAAGTGTCACAATAAAAGAGGCATCCCGTAGAACATAATTGTTTTCAATATCTATATTATTCTGTTATATAATAACTGTATAGTTATTCATCTTATTTTTGTGTCCGTTGAATGCATTGCATGTTGTAATTGTGCTTTGGCAACACATTACAAATGTCATGCCAATAAAGTCTTGGGAATTGAATTGAAAAGAATGAGACGGTGAGATTACAAGACGGCGATGGATAAATCCTCCACCACTTGTCGGCGAATAGCTACCTGAGGGCCGAATCGGACTATTTTAGAAATCTACTGTCAGTCAACAATAGACGTGAGAGACTTGCCTAACTCCCATTAAACATGGCCTTGTAACAACTAATGTGATACTGCCTATACTGCTGTTATTGAGGTAACAATAACAGTATTTCCATTACAACTAGTTGTGGAGTGTACACAACCCATCAATTATATGTCAAGTCTCGTAGTTTGATCATCTCTTGAACAATCGTTTTAGTCAAATGGCCCCTCATATGATTTTATGATATCGGTTTATATACGATTAATCGGTCGACCACTAGTGAGAATGCACCACTGGCGAGCTCACAGCCGCTGATCTGCACTGTTGCCTTATGGCGGTAACAGCTGATAGCGCCATCCCGACTGTCGGCATTGTAGCTCCAACCCTTTGGTTTCTCCTCAGGTAAACACTGTTAGTTCGGTCCGCACATTTGCAGTAGTTTGCACTGTAAGCACTGTTAGCTAGAGGCTGTTGGCGTAGCCATGTTGAGAGCCGTTGGGAGGCAACCGAAATGCTCCCAATCTTGTATTCTGCACCTTTAACAAAAGTTATTCCTCACATAGCAGTGGAATGAAATGGACCTTGTCAAAACAACTATGAAGTACTTCAATATGCTAATCAAATATGCATGAGTGAAGAGAGGAAACTGCTAATTTACTTTGCTTTCAGACTCAATGATGCCATATTTTAAGTGATTATAACCAAAGTCAGATAGCATTTCGACATTTTCGATAGGATGATAATTTCATCAAGGCACAGTTACGTGGGCTTGATGTCTTTAACCTAAGTAATTAAGCGTCCATTTAATTATATTTGCATGTGCCTTAATGAAATAAAAATGCTACTGCTGTCAAATTGGAGATGAGTCAATTGTCTATTTAAAGCATGGTTATGAACAGTCTCGCTCTAACACTTCTTGTTGTTAATTGCAGTCACAAGTCTTCCCTCTTAATGTAAAAATGCAATTCTTCAGCGGACACTTACGCCAGCCCTGTTGGAACTAAGTGGACGACACACTCAGCCGCAGCCCGCCACTAACCAGGTGTTATGTGAAAGAAGTGAGACAGGATTAGTGGAACTATAAGTCTTGAGGGAATTCAGTTGCACTATATTGCCAAAAGTATTCACTCACCCATTCAAATAATTGAAATCAGGTGTTCCATACATCCAAGAGATGTTGGACAATTCCATGCTCCCAATGTTGTGTGAAGAGTTTGGGGATGGCCCCTTCCTGTTCCAACATGAAAGTAAGGTCCATAAAGACATGGAGCTGTGAGAGAAAACTTCAAATTGTCGTAATTGTAACAACTACACTCTGAAAAGTCTAAACTCTGTGTGTGTCCAGCACTCTTGTTGAATTAATTAAACGGGACGCTGCGCAGAATAATGAATCAGAACCAATCAGTGTGATGGTCATAAGGACGCAGACATTTGTGGGGTTATTTTGTGACAACCTGGTGGTGGTTGATTTAATTACGGTGACCACTGTGGAACCGCTATGTGTAATGTGCAGCGCTGAAATTAGAGGCTGCAGATGGAGTTTACCTGCCGAATACAAATAGCTGTAAAGAGAGTCAACTATAAGGGAAGGCTTTTATTTATGCATTCTGTTGTGGATGACATAGTCTAAGAATAACAACTCTGCTTTGCCCACAAGCACTATTACCACACCCTGATCAAAACTGTATTTTTATGGACATTTAGATATGGATTGAAGAATTTATAATGATAGTAAGGCAGACAATTCAAATGTAAGTTTTTATTTTACAGGTTTATGTGCTTCCATCAATTATAATGACAGAGTATGACAGAAGCAGGATACAAAGATTTCAATGTCGACACCAAAATTGTGACTAATTACACAGTCAGTTGTTTATTCAAACATCTCACAGTCGAGGAGAAGGGATGCACGATATAGTTGTCTTTTCAACCGATTTGATAACCTTTAAATAAATGCTTCTCATGGCCGATGACCCCAATACAATATAGTAGTGTTAAGTTAAATAAAAATATTGATTGATTGTGTTCGTTTAAATATTTATCTTAAATATTTATTTGACATTATACACATAATAATTCTTGCACTGTTTTGACTTTTTAACATTTGCACTTTTTCCAGTAGCACTTATTCTCTTATATTAAATATTTATTATTGTGACAGTTCTCTGTTAGTTCTGCTGGCAAGAGGATCACCTAACTGCTGCTGTGCTGTTTTGTTCTTATATTCTTGATTTCTAATCCCTATATGCTTGTGTGTATTGGTGTTTTGTATGTGTTGTATTAGCTGGGCACTAAAGTTTTCCTCTAGTTCAAGAAAGTATGTCTCCCTCTCTCTCTCTTATCTATCTCTACCGGTCCCTCTCCATATTCTTTCTCAGCCGCTGGTCAAAGCTGGCTACTTGAATTGCAGAGTATTGCTCTAGGAATCTCTCCAGCATTCGGTCGAGAGAATTCCATTGAGTTCTCATGTCAAGAGTGAGGGAGTGTTGAGACAGCTCTGACACAAACAAGAAAATCACAAAAACATAGAGGTATGAGATTATAGCAATGCGAGATGCAACATGTATAAAGTACAGATACATTAAGACATGAGTTGCATTGTTTTCCAAATGTTAATATGTGAAAATGTAAACTACGAAGAAAAGAGGCATTATTTTAATTAGATACGATGCACAAATGAGGTCAAATGAAGAGGACTCAGTGATTCTTACTAGGAGATCTTGCTTCTCCAGCAGAACAACCTTCATCCACATTCGATTTCACAGATTTCTGCCGTCCACTGAGTCACTGCAGTCAGGGAGTAGAGACATTGTGCTGCTAGATTGAATGTATGAATATATGCGCCTTTTTATAGCTACGTACATGTTGGATACGTTATCAACAGTCATGGCCACAACAGGTCCTGTGTAGACCACTGTAGGTCCTTTTGGCTTAATTTTGCCCTCCACTATATAGTCTGCTTTGACAGTAAGGTAGAAATGATTGTCCAGCTGTACCAAGTGAGGACAACAGAGTGGACTAAGTTCAACAATTGTATTGGATTTTGCTATTTTGCAGCAATATGGATTAACTTATTTGCCAAATAGTCGGCGGGCTGTACTCGGGGTTAATAAGATTTTATCATATCTCTGCTAACACAAACACAACATACCATGTTACTGTGACTTTAGGTCAGGGTGGTGGGTAGCTAGCTAGCTGCCTTAGCTCTGTTATGTTTACTTATCTAAAGGTGACAGGATGGTACCCGCAGCTAAGGTGACATTTTTAAAGGTTTCTCATTTAGAAGCGATTTAGATGCCCAACCCTATGCAAGTAGCAACCATGTGTTTACCTTTTTTTAGGGTTGTTGATCAATCTGTACTGCATTCAGCATAATACATATGCATAATATGGCAAACTCAATTAATTATTTCTCTAAATTGGCATTACTTGCGCTGTATGCAATATGTCAAGGAGAAATAGAGAGGGCTGTCACAGCTGGCGAGTACTTTGCCACTACCACTGACCTATTGTCAAGCAGAGCAATTGAGCCTGACGATTCACTCAATCAATGGTAATTCTACAATAAAGAGTTGAGTTTTACATTTTTTTCGCAACACAGCACAGTTTAAGTCTTATTTTGATTTAAATATTTTTGAATATTAGTGTGGATGTGGCACAGTGCAAGTAGAGGGCTGAAGCCACCTTATTTTGAGTTAAAGTTTGAACCAAAATTGTACATAAGCAAGAATCCTCAAATGTTCTTTTTGTCATACTTTATGATGTATATCAACCTAAAGAAGGGGAGGATATATGTGTCATGGTTTTTATATAAATTGAATTTATGTGGCTGTTAGATATCTGCTAGTAGTGTCAATACAAGTGCCTCACTTTGTGTTTTTTGAACACAGTGAAAATGGCGCTTTTGTATTTGTCTAAATATCAATAAGTATTGATTGAAGCAGACTATGTTGTTAGCAGAAAACAGGAATTTTGAAAATGGTTAATTGTGTTGTGCTGAGGACTATAACGAGGATCCATTCCCTATGAGGCATTGCTTGTATACATTCCACTTTTTTTTTTTTTTTTTTATCATTCCAGACACTACAGTAACACAGTTTTGAGGAACATCACCATCAGATGTCAGGGCTGTCCTCTGGAGAAAGTGCAACAAGGTGAGCTATTCAAAGATGGGTCAAGAAAATGGTCAGCATTCCCAGAAGGCAGTTGCTGATGACAACAAGCAGTTGACAGGACAAAATAACTTAAGCCAAGACTGATTTGACAGGGGCCGCCATTAAGGTGCTGACCAGCTGACAGACTGTCATACAGATAGACGGACACAGGCAGACAGACTAGCAGTGCAGACACACACAGATGTGCCGGACAGAAGAACAAATGGTCCGATGGATAAAATGACAGGCAGACAGACAGATGCAGCAGATATTTGCCATTTCTGTGTGAAACTTTGATTTGACATGATATGGACTGTGAAAAAATGATATACCAGACATCAAGGAAAATCTATTTATTTTTAATGATGCTACCAAAGAAGCGTGTGTGGATATTGCACTCAGTGTGAATCCTAGTGGTGGTGAAGTGTTGGGACGAGCGGATACAGAATATGACTTCTATCATCATGCAGTGCAACATATTTTTGAGATTATGTTTGTGCTTTCGTTGTACAATGTACAGCCTCATCAAGGAATATTTCATAGCTTGCACTACCAAACAAAACATGTATACTGTATGTTTTATGTGACATTATGTCACACTGAGTATGAACAGGGCAAATTCACTATAGCTGCGACGCTTTCATGCGTTCACTCACAAACACTGACACATTTCAAAGGTGGAGGCATTTTTGTGGAACAACTGACGGAACAGTTGTGTAACTCTCGTCATGGGAGTGTACTGTATGTACAGTTCCCAAACCTCCGACTCTACTTCACTCAGACCAGTCATCAGTCATTATGTCTTACCTCCTTTTCATAGCGTCAAATAATTCATTTAAAGCAAACTTCTCAGAAAATGGTATAGATATGTATGTAGTCTGTTTAAAATAATGGTGTTCAGAAAATACATCAGAATTATACTTTTTTGTTTTGTTTTGTAGTTTTATTCAAACAACCAAAGGTGAGAGTTGATTTCTTTGGTTTGGAAAGTGTGTGTGTGTGTGTGTGTGTGTGTGTGTGTGTGTGTGTGTGTGTGTGTGTGTGTGTGTGTGTGTGTGTGTGTGTGTGTGTGTGTGTGTGTGTGTGTGTGTGTGTGTGTGTGTGTGCATATGAATGCTAATGTTGCAGTGTGTCTGTTGGACGCGTAAACGGACCTTGGTTAGTGCCAGTTGATAATGGCAGTTAAGTCAGATTATAACAAGAACACACTGATCTCATGCAGTACATCTACAGTAGTAACACACGTTCCTGTTGTTTAATTCACAAAAGTCACAGTCAAAGAAAATGCAGTCCTCCACACAAGCTCCCACAACAGTTCTGACATCTTATTAATGATTTGGAGATGAACACACCGTTATACATTAACTCCTCCCTATTTTACCCCGGTATACGGGATTACCGTGACTAATTAAAACTTATGACGTAAGGCTCAGCCGACGTCACCAAACTCATTAGAGTTTAGCTTCTCTGTCCGAGCCCGACCGGTGGCCGAAATTCCCCACCACTACCCTCGGAATGGGTCGGGCCGGGCCTTTAAACAAGCGTTTGTGTTCGTTCGTTCTTTTTTTTTTTTTTTTTCTATCATTGCATTTATGCCTAGCCTTCTCCCCTAATCTGAGGAGAAGGCTAGGCATTCACATTAAATATTATTGGTTATATGTTTAGCAGAGTAGGTTTACGTAAGAAATGTGTACAAAGTTACACAAAATAAAAAAAAAAGACGCTACACATAGTGCGCACGCATCATTCATAACGGTTCCGCTCCGTGCAGCTAAATCAAAGAATAAAGGAGTTACGCGAAAGTGCAACATGGAACTTGGAGACATAAAGGATAAATTAAAAACAGGACAATTAACATTGAGCAAGTCATCAGGAAAGTCCGAGGTACGGGATCATTTCAAGTGACTAGTGGGAGAAGGCGATAACATACGTGTCGGCTGTGTCCAGTCATATCCTAATCGCGGCACCAACGTAGCCTATAAAATGATTTGTATATTTTTGTGACTGAGTAGTGGTGCAGCCGGACCCCCACTTCCCATGGATATGCACATACAACAGCCTCATGCATGAAAAATAATTGTTGGGTCGAAATCGGGCTCGGGCTCTTAATTACAGTTAATGTGTCGGGTCGGTCCGGGTTCGTGCAGAACGCGCTCGGGTAGGGTCGGGCTTGATTTTCTGGGTCTGAACTAAGCTCTACTTCTCATTAGGTCGGAACCCGAAATACTGCCAAACTGCAGAAGTCGTGTTCTTCTCTGAGACCAGGTCACTCGGTGCGCGACTCGCCATCTTTCCTCTCTCTCTCTCCCTCTCTCCCTCTCTCTCCTATATAAGTGCATTGCATTTTTTTAATGACGGTATTGAAACTGATACCGTTGCTATTTTTAAGACCCGTGGTATACCTTATTACCGTATTACCGCCCAAGCCTACTTTTAATACATGTACTCTATACAAGTACACTTAATGCACTTTCTTTCTTTTCACAATAGCTGCTGGTCAGAACTCTGCAAATGGTGAAACATAGCATCTTGGGTAAGAGTTGTGATTCTATCAAACAGTTAATGCTCTACCCGTTGTCAAGGAAACCCAATGTCAAGCTGTCACTCATGTGAATAGATAATGGCAGCGTGTGTATGACATGGTGATACGGGTTGTTGCTTTGATGCCGGTCGTGAGAGACAAACAAATATTATTGGCGCGGACTGAAAGGTCCATCAAACGAATTCAGCAAATATCAAGTAAACAGCACTCAACTACTCTGTATTTTTCCCGCAGTATTTATAGATGTACCTTGTGTGGTGTGTGGCTTCCTCAAAATATCAGAATGTGAATTTACAATGAAACTGACAGCAGTGTTTTGCTGTGTGAATTTGATGTGTGCTTGCCATGCTGTTTTGATTTCTCCCGTTTATCAAGCATCATAGCATCCTTGGCATCACTGAGCGCTGTCATAAGAAAAGCAAATGTTGAAGAGATGGCTGGCCAGTGTCTAAGAAGACATCACTCCTGTGCTTTCATGAGTCCGAGGAACTCTAGAGCAGCACAATAAACCCATGCATCGAAAAAGCTCCAGCTATAGCACAAAGAGGTTTTATCAACCTGCTGGAGTCGTAATCACCAATTCCTTTGTATGACCTTGAGTTTCACTGTCTGTACCCTGACTAGAGCACATCAAAGACACTTCAAGCACCACACCTGGCTTTCTGGAAAAAGATGAAAAAAGGTGCAACCTCAGGCATTAGCCTTAGAAGTTGTAATCTCCTGTGGTTAAAGGTGCCTCAAATATAAAGAGACTAAATGAGAAGGATATTTAATTGGTTATTACATTCTATTTCTCCACTTTTACCCAATACCAGAACACATTTTTACTGCAGACCACTGAGTTTTTGTTTCCCCTGCCTGCATGCTAATAAATGTATAAGAATGAGGACTGTTTTGATGAGTTGCAAGATGTACTTCTGAATGGGAGGATTTGCTTTGGCCTGAGCACAGTAACATTAGGTTTTATTGGAACTAAAAATAATCTCTTCTGCACACACGTGGAAATGTGTTCCTTTCCGAAATAAAATGATCTAAAAGCCTCCGCTCTGAAAATGTGAATAAATTATTCATGCCGCAAAATACTTTGGGCCTAACGTCTAAATCACAGCATGTGGCTCGTTCTCATTTTCTTCACGTTCTGGGATAGCTGTGCATGTCCAGGATCCAGGTCACCATACTTAAATGATCTTGATTTAAGGCAACATATTACATGCTGGGTACCAGTTAATGTTTGCTGGTGTTATCACCATGTTAGGGTCGTCCCCTCCTCCCTGGGGATGCTCTGGATGGTGTAGGAGTTAATGATTTCCCAGGGGACCATATCAATCCTTGCCGTATTCAAATGTCACTTTAATTTAATCATTCAATTAAAATGCTGGTGATTGCAAGGTATGTTATTAGACACTCAGAAATATTTTTCCCATGCTGATAATTTACATTTTGGATATTTTTTGTTATTAAAGTGGCAAATTTAATTTCATATCATTGCCTTGGGAAACTGTATGTATTTGGATTTTTCTACAGGGCTGTATTGGATCAAATATTTATGTCTTAAGTTTGAACCGAAAAGAACTAAGTTTAATCCAAACCCAACCTCCAGAGTTAAATTTTAAACTATATTGTAGAATTGATGTGGTTCTCCTCTTGCCTCCGCTGCCTCACTTGAGTGGTAAGACGACTTGGGATTTGATATTGTGGGAATGTTCCGGTGAGGAGGGTGCATTTCTAAAAGGCAGCTAAAAGCCTTACCTTTCGCCACAATCCCCACACCATCTGTGGTGTCAAATCCCAAATGCTTCCACACATCGCTTCTCAGACAGTCTGGTGTTATGATGATCCGTTACACATGGCTTGTGTTGTGTCTTTTTTTTTCTGTTAAAAGAGAGAACAACAATTGCTTGGTTTAGTGACCAGCCAACTGAATGGAGTGACACCAAATGCATTACCATATGATATATGCAATATTTTACTTTTTGTCCATGGTTTAAATGTCACAGTCCTACGAGTTAGGGGTTCATGTACCATGTGAAACCAATACATTATACTAAAAATATGTTTACACATTTTTTTCCCCCTCTAAGTATATTTTGAAAATAAAACAGCATTTCTATAGAGCTTTTTTAGTCTTTCCTCAATGCTATTTACCCATTCACACACATTCATACACTGATGGCACAGCCTTCAGGGCAATTTGGGGTTCAGTATCTTGCGCAAGGACACTTTGGCATGCAGACAGGAGGAGCCGGGATTGGAACCGCCGATCTTCTGATTTGATGACTCGCTCTACCTCTGAGTCATAGTGAGGTGAGTCACACTGTCCCTCTGAGCCTGAAACTAAAAAGATAACTAGTCATAGTCTGAAGCGTAGAGATGCACCAATGGAAATGGAATGGGGTGTCAGACTCGTATCATTTCTCAGCCAGCAACGCTTATAATTAGGATTTAAAAAGCTCAGAGCATTGATCCGTAGAAGATAGAAAACCAGTCGTTGCTTGTGCGAGGCTGCCATTGTGTGCATCAACATGCTGTATATGATGCACAGCAACTTAGCTTGCTCTTGAAGAGTCGTAAATGTGCACGACGAGCCAAAGAAACTCAACTCTCGGTGCAGCTTCCATTGTTGTTTTTCCAACACTTATTTTACATATCCCACTACCACAGACGCTGATGTGTTACACGTCACGCCCTCTCTTGTTCCACAAAGCCGGGACGCTTGTGTGAAAGGAGACAATGTTAAGGCATTAATTACGAATGGTACGATCATGGCATGTTGAGGTATCTTCTCTGCATCATTCTTGCAGAATCTCTCTGTAAAAACACCTCACGTGTCAGCCCTGGGATAGACTGGTAGATCAGTGCTTCCCTACTGAAGTGTCGGGCCACTGACCAAGTGTCGGTATTTGAAGAGTTAGGAGTGAGAATGTGTTGGTTTATCAGCTGATGATCAAACAGTGGCAGGGTGTCAGAATGCCCCTTAGAGAGGGAAGATAAAGCTACACTTTCATGAGCCCCGCCTATTTCCACACAGCCCCAACCCCAACCCCAACCCGAACTTTGCTATTCCCTCTCCTCCCTTTGTTTGCTTGAATATATGAATACACTTAGAATATAAATACAGATGGGAGGCATTAAACAGAGAGCTGTTTGATTATTTAATCAGACGGCTGAGCATTTCACTAAATGACACAGTCACACTCCACAGCTGATAGCCCGATTACACAGAGGAGGAGGAGGGGGATTGTGATCAGCTACATGAAGGTGCAGAAGAGATAGGAAGTGAATTACAAAGAGAGAATGAAATGGGTTTAAATGAAGAAATTGAACTGAGAGAGTAAGCACATCAGATAGGGCATACGGAGGCATAGAATTACAGAGAGAGACTGAAATGAGATTAAATGAGGGAGAGAAAAATGGGCAGCAAGTAGAGAGGAAAAACAGGAGTATGAACGAGAAGACGGGGAGAGAGAGCAATAGGTGAATATGAGCTTGATATGAAGAAACGTGTTTAATAATAGCAAAATCTGATGCGAAACAAGATTGATCATCCTTTTTTAAGGTTGAAGAACAGGAGGGTTTTAACATTCCATGGACCAAATTGTGAAGACTATAAGTTGAATTAAGAGGTAAACGTTTAAGAATCAGCCTCTCTATAATGAGCGTGGTGTTGCAGGTGCTATACAGTTTTAGCAGCTTGTGGATCGATAGGCGCAGTCTAATTTGCGGATACTCTCGGATGATTATTGATAGAGCCGCATTAAAAGGATAAATGGCTGCATAGAAATAGTAGTCTGATCTTGCCTCAACAACTGAACCTGCTGCAACAAACACAAAAGTGGCTAAAGTCATTAACCCAGTGTCTAAATGTTAAAGCATGAGGGAATTCAAATCGAGATTTGAAAGGAGTGCTGCTTAATGAGAAAATAAAAATATACAGTGTGCTTTCAATGCAATCTAAACTTGTAGATACAGAGGAGTAGGGGACATATATCATCCTTTTTCTTTTTTTTTTAACAAAAGACACTATTATGCATAAAATTCAGTCATTGAAACAAGGAGGATGAATTTCCACCAAGGCAATCACATAGAAACTCGTATTGGATTTGATGAAACACCCATCAAGTTCCTATAATTTGAGCTGCAGACCGTCACAGTGGAAAAGCTGAGTGGTCAAACAAAAGAAGAAAAAGATTTAGAGCCATCTGGAGAGTCTGGAAGTAGATTTTATTTATAGTTCTTTTCAAAAAGTGTGGTCTACAGCAGTAAGGAAATAAAGAGACGAGAAAGACACCTCTTTATAAAATGTGCAATGATTTAGCTTCTCTGAGGCATTAGGGGAGGCTGTTGAGAAACAGCAGCAAGTTTTCAGCCCTGACCTTGGAACAGCCAGAACTCCCTGTTGTCAGGACATGCAAAGAATGAGAGAATAGATTAGGAGAAACTTGGCCAGTGGGCAGGCCAGATAGCCAGAGGCAGGTGATATTTTTGCCATGCAGGGTTATTCTGTGTGGTGCGGTCGTAGGGATGGATATCACTGGGATATTATTGCTACTCATTATTTCTTTTTCCTTCATTTTTAATACATTGTTGATAAAAATATCAATAATACCTTCATCCACCAAACGCCAAACAAGCGCTCGAGATGGGCAGAGTGCACAATCAGGAAGAGAGCATCGGTAGGCAGACCGTTTTTTGATCAGACATGGTTTTTCCAGTCCTGCCACGGCCACAGATGACATTTTGTCAGAGGATTTAATGTATTCATTGCTATCGGTATGTTACGAGGATTTCAAGTAATATAACAAAGTGTTTCTGAATAGAATCACCTACTCAACCAAAGATGCATCGTACACTAAGCTAAAAGCTACAAACATTATTTGTAACAATTTTCTATTGGTCGAGTTACAGGTCAGAACAAAATTATATCTATATATATCTATATAAAAGATGCTATATTAATCAAGTTATCATCAACTTCAATAATCTTTGGCTTGCTCAAGTTAATTTTTTTGCATATCTGGATTATGTGTAGATTGATTTTTGGAAGTCAAAAATAACTCCCTATCTTCCCTTTCTGGTAGTTTTAGTTCTCACTAAAGTAGTGGCGACAAAGTCAAGTAGCACAACAAATGTGGTGAAACGTCTTAAAGCCCAACACCACGGTCTTTATGGGGAGTTTAGAGAGTCAGTAAAGCTAATGTCTATTAGGTTATCATTACGCTAGCGGCTAACGGCTCGGTTTTCGGTAGTGACATTCAAATTCTAGTATCGTGACGATCCTAGTTGGTATAGCTTACAAAAAGCAGTATTTATTTGCTGTATGAGCTGCGACATTAGGCACTGTGACACGTCTCGCCTCTAGCTATGGGAATGTGTAGCGTAAAGGTCACACTGCCATGATGAGGTGATAATCAATATTCGAATCAAGATAATTAAAAGATAATGCATTTAACTTTGGTCTTAAGTTTGTGAAACACCTAAGTGAGACAAACTGCTGTATACACAGAGAAAAAAATGATCACATAATACTTTATATAAACTGGAATATTCTGAGACCATATAATATAATTTATTAGATAGTGCCTCAGCCAATATATTTTGGCCACATTGTGCTCCTTGTTTTATTCTCTAAGAACGTTCTCCCGTTCCAAAGTTCGCTTGGATTGCATCCCAATGTGTCTGCAACAGATAAATTTGACAAAAATAACTTGTCTATTCAATCATCCCGTAATGTAAGCCAGTCCTGGACTTCATGCACATTCTCAACTAAAGGGATATTCTATTGGATAATATATCGGTAAGGCTTATTGTCATAATTTTAGTTTTCCCTCCTCCTTTGGCTCATTTTGATCCAGGTTTTCACTCACTGCATGCTAGATTATCTACAGTCCACAGGGAACATGTTTTATGACTCAAAAGTCAAGAATAAGGCAGAAGGAATTATCCCCAACATGTCTGGTTAATAGGGATGTCATGATACCAGAAATTGAGAAGTTGATACTAATACAAGTGCAAATCTAGTATTGTAATTCTACAATTCTTGATACCTAATTCAATATCACAGTTAAAAACAAAACTTTGAGCTAGTGTCCCCTTGTGATAGTCGGTTTACTGCTTCCTTTCAAATTTTACCATCCGTCACCATCTTGGATTTTTTCGGCCAGTGAATGAAGCGACCATATTTTGACTGGGGATGCAATCAGAGGAGTCGCCCCCTAATGGCCAGTAGAGAGATAATTCAGATTTAAGGCACTTTCACCTTCACTTCTCAGGACCGGAGGTTGCTTTGCTGGGGCCATCATGTTATAACAATTCTACTATTGACTTTCTACCAAAGTATTGACTTTTGTGACATCCCTACTGGTCAGTGCCAAGTTACCGATGAAAAACCAGAAAGATCTTCATTGAAATGCAGAAGGAATTGCCCCGTCAGTGATGCTCAGGGAAAACTTGACCAGTGGAGACACAGAACTCACAGGGAGCAATAGATGAGGGGATAATAGGGCAATTGCCAGGCTTAAAGTGCTTTAGTCCGTAGTCCGAGTTGCTGTTGAATCCTTCCATTGCAGGTCAGGTCTGGGGGGCAGCCACTTAATCAGTAATCAAGATACAAAGCGCAGATTGGGGCGCATAGAGTTGAAAGCACTTGTCAAATTATCTAGAGAGTATTGATCCAGAATCGATCCCATTCATCCCAGATGGGACTAATGGAGTGGGCGCCGCCCCTTGTGCAGAGTGGCATTAAAAAATCTCACGGCACACGGTCTCACCTTTCCCAGGTAGTGTGAAAGCACCTGGTGATGATTAGCAAGGTATTTTGAAAAAGGAGTGAAGGAGAGAATATGTGTCAAACATGAACAGCTATCCCTGAACATAAGCGAGGGCCTGCAGCAGCACTTATCAGCTACTTACAATGCATCTTGATGTCCCCACCGAGGCAGTTTCACACCAGCACGCGCTTACAGAGGACAGATGATGAGGTACTAACTTTTTCTGTGCCTATGCACATACATTTGGGTGTATAGTGTCTAACAACTCACTGACTGTAAAAAGAAGTCCCTTTTTGTGGGTTCTTGGATCAGAAAACATAATTAAACAAGCCATTCAGGGTTGGCTCCCCTTCCTATGTCTCATGCAGGCTCATTTGAATACGGCACTCACCGCTTGAAAATTGCCTTTTGAAAAGGTGCTCTATAGTTTTATCGCAAGCCAATCGGAGCCAACTGAGCATTTTTGAGAGAGGTTTAAAGAGACTGAGTTTAGAAATAATATAGGAATATTCATTCAGACCATATGAGATAAATATGTTTATATAACATGAATGCATGTAAACGTGTTGTAGTAGAAAACCAAAAAGTATACATCTGAAAATGAGCATACCTCCTCTCAATGACCCTTGAAGTCAACTAGTGGAAAATTATTCTGTAAAAGTAGCATTTATATCACTGAACTGTAGAACACTGCCTACTATTCATGATCAGTGCCGGTCACAGCCGTGACCTGAGGCATTATGTCATCAGATTTTCTGGTCCATTCTCATGAAGGCGATATCTCAGGAAAGCCTTGAGGTAATTTTTTTCAGATTTGGCACAAATGTCCATTTGAATTCAACGATGAACTGATAAGAATGTTATGGTCCACGGTCAAAGTCACAGTGGATTCACATCCTCTCATTCTAGCAAATTCAATATTTCAATTGACGATTTGAGTGGACTTCAGGTGAAACTGATTGAAATTTGATTATCCAAGGTTGTTGGCCAGAGCTCAATAATTCATATATTACTAATTTCACACACATGGCTGATAAAGGATAAAATGATGAAGTGCTGACATTTTAGACATTCATGGGTGTAAACTGTAACATGACTCACTGGCGGAAGCATACAACCACAAGGTGGTAATTCTATTTTTTGTTGTTGAAAACTGATTCTTCTCTAGCAACTCACATTAAGTTGCCATATAAAACAATAAAAGACTAACTAGGAGTGCCATCAATCTCAGTAGACAACTGAAATTAAATGAAGGAAACCTATTTCCCCATACACTTGAAATGGTAAAATTAAATTATTAAAGCGCTACTTTAATAAAGTTAACAGGACAGTACCCAAATCTGACATTACGACAAGAACAGCGTTTGGTGTCGGAACAACATTTGCTATAACATTAGCAATACACTGACCTCTGTTGTAGCACGGCAGAGGTCATAACAAGCTGGCAGTGTCTTTATTTATTTTTCATTTTTGCCTTGATTTTGCAGCATAGAGCAGGAGAAAACGCAGGGAGACAGAGGGGGACAAGGTCCTTTGCTGGACCTGAATCGCAGACATTGCAGGATAATGACACACCTCTCAGATGTGGGAACACCAGGACACCACTATTTTTACCGACACATGGCAGAAGACGGTTTAGCCTTAGGGCTGTGAAGTTCTAAAGGGTAATGCAGGGTTTCCAGCGGCAGCAACCGTCCACTTTTCATATAGAGCTGATGTGAGGTGCCTTCCATCCAATTAAACGGAGCCCAATTAATGAAAGCAAAGGTTAAATGGTCACTAACTGCTGATGTAAACGCTTGTGAGTCACATTAACTTACTACCATTATCAGCTGTGTAATTCACTAGATAACAATAACGTCATCAAAGCACCAACCTAGAAAAAGTCCTCTCACTCATGCGAGATACATTTTGAGATTAACTAAACTACAAACATACCTAGGGACAGCGAGTGTGACTTACAGTGAGACAGAGGGACAGTTGCAACTTTATCTACGTAATATTAAGACTTTTTCCCCAGAAAATAATTAATTCTCAGCTTTTCAGAGGACACATTTGGGATCTCTGCAGATAATCTTGCTGAAATTCATATTACTATTAAAGTCCAGCGGTTTATGATGGTATTAGTTTGAATGTATGTGTCATTGAGCTGGATAGGTGGCACATGCACATTTAAAGAGTTTGCTTCCCGCGAAGGAAAGACACAAAGGAGGAGGGAAGAGTAAATGTGCCTACATGTTTGCTGACTCAGCAAAGATGACATTAAATGAGAAATGCTGATCTACAGGAGAATAGTTTAAGCAATACAGAATGTCTGAGAACCTCACTGCAGCCTACTGCTACTTAACATAATCCATCATTGTGCTAATATATTGAAATATCACCAAGCGCCTGAATTTAATGTTTCCCTTTACATAAATAAAGACATTAACACCAGAAATTGGTCCATAAAAAATCACCAGAATGCAGGAAATAAAATGTTTGAAGATCATTAGTCATTTCTGGGTCAAGTCTTATAATTCTAAAAGTATTTCTCCAACATGACCCTATTTTCCCATGTTTTTGTTTCCCCCCGCGGCTGTAACGCAATCACTACAACTCCTACCCATCAATGTACGTCCACAAAAAAGTGCTTGTTTGGAGAGTGGAGTGCCATGGGACAACAGTGTTTTTTGTTTTGTAGTACAGAAAGTCAGGCTGAGTGTTATCTAAAAGATTTTCAATGTCGTGGCTGATTTTGAAAATATGGATGCATTGCAATACTTCGGAACGAGACTTCTCTGAGCGAGGCACATACTATCAAACAGACAGGGTCGAGAAAAGGTACAGAAAAGCACGTTTCTTCTCTGTGGGGTCCTCTCCATGAAGTTGTGACACTTGTTATAACAGACGGAGCCTGTCGGTGGCAAAAACCAGCACGTTGAGTGGACGCACATTGATGGTGCGCAGTTGCCCCTAGCGATTACATTAGAGCCTGATTAGCTGCTGCCGTCTGCAGCGCACTCCCTCTATAATGGACCAATTTCCAAAATTGTTGTCCCCATTAGTCACTTACACGCACAAGCTTGGGGAAACGGTTACCCTTTTAGTCTGCGTGAGGCCATTTCCAAATCAAGTTTGACAGGACAAGACGTGGAAAGTTGCCATCGCTGGTGTTGGACAGTGCACTCGTATTGGGTTGGATGATAATCATATATCAAGATCTTGCCCTTCAGTAACACTGGTATGCAGTACTTTCCATTGCTACTGTGGAATAATGAATGAGGCTCATGCACACTTCCAAAGACATGTAGTGTTGTGCAGACATTATTAATAGTAAATTGGGTGTATAGGGCAGCAGCAGTTGCGGGGAGACATTCTATAGAACTGCATAGCATAGCAACTAGTACCAGATGGCGGCGATGTGACGTGCTGTCGAGTCACAGGCAGCAATTCTTTGTGCCCTCTTGTTCACCTTGCTATCATGCAGTTTTTCCAAAGGAGGCAGCTGAAAGAACAAGCATTCACCCACTCAGCAGAGCAGAGCACTATTAGTAAGAGGAAAAATCAGACTGACGGTGCAATGTGAAAGGGCTAGATCACAACAACTGCATCTTTTTGAAGTAGAAGGGAACTTTATCTTTTTCAGTCAGACAGGTTAATGTCAAGGAACTTTTTTTTTTTTTTTAAGGAAATGGGCATACAATGCTTTTTGGGGGTGCTCTCAAAGAGTCTGTGCAGCAAATATTAAGTGAACAATACCAAAACGCACTCAAGCAGTTATGTCCAATGTTGAGCGATACGTGCCACCTGCATGAATGTGACGGGACCTTTCCAGTGAGCTGGTTGTCAAGCAGCTGAAGAATGAGCCAGTGATTGTGAAGCATGAATGAGGCGGCGTGTGCGTGTGACTTTAGTGCTCTGCCTAAACTAATGATATGCTCCATTTATTATTATGTGAGCACCTCTGTGTGTCTGTCCATTACCGATCTCACATTCTGCCGCAGCAAACCGCATGATAATTTGGATGCCCGGTCGTGGCTGCGTGCTCAAGGACCTCCTGCCGTTCTGGTGACTCAAACTTTGTCAAAATACCTTATATTACCGTGTTTTACACATACATTGACTGCCTGCTGACTCCTCACTCACTACTCTTAACCAACCGCTAGGGGCCATTAGTGATAACACAGCTGAGTGCATGTCTGCGTAAACATGAGTTTCATGCCTAATAAATTGTCACTGAATAATATTTATATCCACATTTGCTAACTTGCACAGCAGCATGTGCTGTATTTGGTGGATGCTGCCGCTGGGAGTGGCTAGAAGCTGTCGGAGCTCCCCCTATTTAAGGGAAGATGTATGATTTAACTTTTGAATTTTAACAAGATGATAGCATCATCTATACTATCTTTTTTAAACCTATTGTTTGACTGCACTGTGTAGAAACATAATGTAGTCCACAATGTAATATTCAACCTATGTGATCTGCTCAAAGCTACTTACTACCAGCTACGTTGAATGTGCACTCACTGGATGCACGTGTTGCTGGATGGTTACATGTCTCAAGGCAGCATGTGTCCAGCGACAGCCCACGTTTCCCATCATGCAGTGCTGGACTGAATATTGTGTAATCTTCCTGTGTTAAGAAACAACAATGGTTGCTGGAGACACATCTGGCAACGATCTAGCCTCTACTTAGTGCACGGCTTTCACTGTGAAAGAATGGCTCTGCATGCCGTTTTAATAAACACCAAACTAATGTTGCTTATAAAATGATTGTTTGGTCGCTGTATCTCAGTTTTTATCATGTTGATTAATGGCAACATTTGCAGAAAAGCATGCTTAGAAAGTAGCACATTAGCTCCACAGAAAGTACAAGCAAAATTAGTATCTGTAAAACTTTCCACTTTTCGAGATCTATGTCTTCCATAATCCAGCACAAAAAGTATTGATTTCATGGTGAGAGTGATTGTGCGTTAAAATGCACTGGTGCTTTCTTCAGTCTGCCACAGCTCCCTTCACTCAATTTCTCTCCGAGCAACAATCAGTCCAAATCACAGAAAACAACGTGGTACATTGAACAGACAGATATTATGTCTGCGTGCATCTACACAGGATCCACGTTTTGCCAATTTTCTCTCATAATACAGCCCTCCTGCAGTGAGAGTAGCTAAGAATAATCCTGGCGTGATGGAAGTAAACAGACAAATTAGACGGAACACAAAGGCATTGTTTATCAAGCGCCGGCGTCGCACATTTTGCGACCGCATTGTATACACAGATAAATTCATGGGGTTTTTATTATTGACTTTTATTTTTATTATAAACCAAAAATAATTACCCCTACTTTCTGGTTAACATCTGGCATGGTAAAGACCAATAAAATGAGATATCCATAAAAGTCATTCCCAGTCTGATTTACCGGCCTTTTGGAGAGTTGCCTTGGCAATAGGTAGTGACATGGTCTGTGCTAAAAGTCCCCATTGGGGCAGTATGAAGGGTGTGACTAAAATGTTCACACAAGACTATCACCATGCCATCTGTAGTCACTCCACAGGAACATAACCGGCATCATTTATTGCACATATGATTACTGCGTGGAATACTTTCCTCTCTCTCTTTTAAAAGCCATCTGCTCAGGAGAGGTCTGGAGGGAATTGTGACAGGGAATACTGTAGCATGTCTCAGCTCACACACATAAATATCCATTCTTAGCACTTGCCTGCTTTTTTTTTTAATTGTGTGAGGTAAATATGTTAATTCTCGGGCAACCTGACCCGTACATGGTTTAATATCTGAGCAGACAGGGGAGGGAGAGACACATCTGCAGTCTGCTTTCCTGTCTGTTTACGAATGTGAGCTTGTCAGTTGTGTTGGTCCAAAAAAGAACTAGGTCAAAGTCTTAACAAAATAAACTTGCTCATATTAAGTTAAACGATACAATGGATGTATTTCACGTATTTATGTCCGATGCGCTTTGATGAATTTGTTCCTGTGTCTTATCTGTCGTCTGATAGAAAAGAAATCAAACAGGAATCCTTTGCGACGTGTTTTGACACCCTGCGCAACACAACCCTCAACCTTGCAATATTTAGATCACACATTGCTCCTGGTTGTTCACAAATAAGCTGGCTCCTTTTAGGTGAATGATGGGAGCTGGCTCATGTGTCTGAGGGTCCTTGTTTTTTTTTTGGGTGTTTGTTTTTGAGCCCATGCACCTGAAACGTCTGACTCATTTGGTAACAAAGCTTTGGAGAAATTCTAAGACTGTGTGTGTGTGTGTGTGTGTGTGTGTGTGTGTGTGTGTGTGTGTGTGTGTCTGTGTGTGAGAGACTAACTATTACTGTAGTGTTTATAGGTGAGGTATTCAACCTTAATAAATTGTTATACTACTGTGTATTTTTATGATCAGAAATCCTGTCTCATATTAAACAGAATTCTCCGTTTTTATGGTGCAATTAAACATCCGTTTTGTTTGCATAATTGACTTTATCATATAGGAGTCTCAGCATTTCCATTGTTTCAATGTATTTAGTTGTAATTCCTATTGTGATCACTTTGATATTAACGTTTAAATGTGAACAGTTGGGTGATTGACTATAATGGTTGTTGTGCCCTCCTCCTGTCAATCCATGCGTCTCATGGCGAATTGCAATAACACTTATGTTTATTTAGTAGCAAAAAGTGCAGTGTCCTGTAGTGCAAATGTAATCACCTCAGTCTCTCTGTGGTTTTATGTACTGATGCTGGATGCAGTTCTATGTGATCATAGACTTTATACAATATGGGCGTGGTCTCCATGATGTCACCCAAAGCGTTCTGATGTTGAGACGGCACCCACCGGTCAGTCAAGGTGCCCCATATATAAACATACCCCTCTCCTGTAAAGTTGCCCAATTTAACATAATGATGTAAAAGGATTGACTCACTTTTTGAGTCAGCCCCAAGTGGCCATTTGAAGAACTGCATGTTTTTGGCACTGGAACTTGCCTCTTATATTCTATGTATTTTGATATTTTGTTAACCTTTTGAATCTTGAGTATTTTTCACCTCAGCAGGTTTATACTCGTCATTCACATACATTGCCTTTGCATTTGGTGTTGCTCTGATTATGAGGATACGATGGACTAATGATGTCATTGTAAATATGAAATTAATACATTTAATGGACAAATTCAGTTAGCACCCTGTTAATTGTCTCTTGAGTGTGACAGTGTGTCTGAATTGAACCTGCATAATTGTAATACTCCAATCAGATCACATGGCAATGGATGAGTTGTAAGGCCCTAGGAACTCAGGAGCTCAGGTGTGTGAGAGTTCGAGTCAGCCAAACACAACATCACTCAAGGTTGGAGTACAAAAAGAGAGGGCAGCAACGTTAGCACAGCAGGACTGTTTGTTCACACTTGACGGCTGCCAAAAAAAAAAAAAAAAAACAGTTCTTTGCACTTCAGATTAAAGTGGTTTCGGATGGCAGATAAACCGAAAAAATGTCTTGCCAAACCATGTGCCAAAAATCACAATGTGCCACACTGATATGTATTAACACCAAACCAACTGTGTCACTCTGCCCAACTCTCAAATAGGTTAATTTGGCAGCAGCAGAGCACTTTGGGCTAAGTATCATCGATTGGCTTTGGAGCTTCGTCATTAGCTTTAGGTATAATGTCCTGGGTGAAGTTATGGGCTGAGCTGTCAACTGATCGCCACCTGGTAGTGATTCGGTGGGCAATAACATTGGGCGTAACGTACGACGTGTGTGCGAGTGGTTTTGCTTGGATCACGTCTGTCCAAAATGATTTCAGCTTTTCCCTCTCAGGACTCTTGCTGAGCATTGTTCAAAACCTACAGCATGGACACCAGCCGTGAGGGGAGGCTGTGCTTGTGTCGGCCAAATGGCTCCTGTGGCTTCAGGAGAAAACGGGTGTGTGTTTGGAGAGACTGAGGACAACTTTTCAATGGTCCCAGTCTGAAAAGCAGCCAGCAAGTTAACAGGGCAGAGGCGGGATTGGACCACTTTAGCTGGGCTAGAATATAATTGATTCAACTGGCAGTTATTACTACAATATTATATTTGTTATTCATCTTAATCTTTAACATTCATTGCGATAATTGCTATTACAAAATTATTAAATTTTGTATGGTTAGGCACTGTCATTTTCTTGAACAATGCAGTTGGGCAAGTTTTCAGCAACTGACTCACTCATTTGCTAATCCCTTTGCGTATGCAACCCACGCCATTTTTTTATTGGATGATTTTATTTTCCTGAAAGAACCACACAGATTATACAGTCACCACTGGAAAGAATCACTTTATAGTTTTGCAGAAATGTAACATGCATGTCTTATTATTGCTTCTTAAATCAAAAGATACAGTATCATGCCACCGAATTGCAACACGCAGCATCGTTTTGCATCAGTTTATTTTTATCTGCTAGCCTTAAAAGGAGGATCAATATTGTGATTTGGGCTTTTTAATTCCCCCCCCTTCATAATCATCCCATGCTGCTTGGTTTTATTTGGGTTGTATGCAGAACCAAAGCCCCTAATGCCAAGAGTGATTGCATGTCATTCGGTGCAATAAGTGCTTCTAAATCCTCTGACGTGTCTGACTGAAAGTGTGTAAGTTTGGGCGGTGCTCTGAAGTCATGCACGCCATTAGCTCGCAAGTACTGGCTGACTCTTACGATCAGCCGTCACATTCAAAGAAGTCAGTACGACGACCTTGGTAATGTAACAAGCTTATGCTCTCAGTCTTCTGATCATTCATGCCGCCTCTACGTTTACTGGTTCGACTGCTTACTCCTGCTGTAGTGTGTGTGCGGATTTCTCCCTCTTATTACCATGAGCCTACTTGAGATGGCATCTCCTGCCTTGTGCATTATGTATATCCCCCATCTCGGTGACATCTACCCTCTGGGTTCTCCTCTATATAGTCCTTGTAGTTGAAATGGGCTCCCGCGGAATCTCATATGCTGCTTGGATTCATTTAGGGAGCCCCATCATGCATTTGAATACGGACCCCGCAGTGGCTCTCTGTTTAAATCTCTAGGGATACAACGATACAATACAGGTACGAGTCCTTACATTACAGTACTTACTTACCAAGTACTAGGGCCCTATGATTTCCACAATGTGGAAAACGCAGACTGATGAGCGGAATCTGACAATGAGAATGGAATCAGTGTTTGTCACCGCACCTAAGCTGAAAAGGGGAAAAACACGTTGAGTCTCTACTTTGTTTTTAGTGTAATTAAGGGGCGGGGGTGAGATGCGCACACACACACACACACACACACACACACACACACACACACGCATGCACGCACGCACGCACGCACGCACGCACGCACGCACACACGCACACACGCACGCACACACACACACAGATAGTCATGTCGAAGACGTTTATTCTAACTTTTCAACATACAACTTCTCAACAAGAATGACTCGACCAGCAAGACTAGGAGAATGTTTCTTCAGTATTTTGATTCATCAACCACATGATTAGACACAATTTGATGGGACAAAATGCTATAAAGTTGTAAAACACAGAATTTAGAAAAATTTAAACGGAAAACACAGAATTTAGAAAAAATAAAAAGGAATCTGGAAAAAATGAAAACGGATTTCACAGAGCCCAACCAAGTACCAACAAGTACATAATAATACCATTCGTGTTCCAACAACATGTTTTATTATTTAATAAGATGTTCCTCACTTTCTGACTCTAACAAATTGAAAATACAACATGATGATGTTCCTGATATTTTACCGTTCAACTTAGTTTATCTGATACAAACAGCAGAATTTGCAGTAGACATGCGGTACCCACAATGCACTGCTACGTAACCACCTGTAACGTTACTGCTTCATACTCACCCCTCTCTCCCTCTCTCTCTCGACCGGACCCTCACTAACGTTACTTCAGCCTGTAGCACATTGGCAGAATCCCTGACAGGATATGTCAGGCAGACACACAGCTGACAACTTCACAGCTAAGTTAATTGATGTGATGGAGACCAACTAAACGTTTTGCACACAAACTGTAGCATTACGACTGGCTCAGACCTTTCTGTGTAGAGTTGGGGTTCTCCCTGTGTTTGTGGGTCCCCTCTGGATTCTGTGGTTTTTCACAGTCCGTATGAAAACTTGCAAGTTGAAGATGGATTTGACACTCGAGATAAACTGCACTGTAGGTGTCAATCTATCCAGCTGTTCTTTGCCATGTGCCAAGCAAGCAACCAGTCAAGGGTGTCTCTCTTCCAGTGTGCTGATACACGTTTTAGTCGTATTTGTCCCTGAACAGGATCCATCCATTTGTCGAAATAGCAAGTCCTAAAATTTTTGACGTGTCTGTGACAAAACTTTCAATTTCAAAAGGAAATTTCCATCAGCATTCGAGTGCAACACTTGCCACACTTATTAAATTCCGCAAAGTATTTGCTTTTTGGTTTAACTCCCAGCTAAATAAATTCAAAAATGACAGACTGTGAAGAAAAAAAAAAAAAAAAACATGAGCTACAGAGGTGATATCTGCCCTTGTTACCCTATCTTTCAATCTGCCACATCTGCTACACCAACTGATGGGTTAATGAGGGGCACACATGTCCTGTCCTATTTCCTGCAATCAGCTCACTCAGACAATTTGACAGGAGGCAATTATGGACGAAAAATACTGAGGAGGCTGCAAAATTGCTTAGACACACACGCACGCACGCACGCACGCACGCACACACACACACACACACACACACACACACACACATTTGCTGAGGGTCAAAACCACATTAGGGCTAAAGCTTGGTGTATCTGTTTGGTAAACCCTTTGGAATTAGGCTCGATATGTGTAGACTCTGGATCATTTAAAGGGGACCTATTATGCTATTTTTCCACAAGTTAATATAAGTTATTGATGTCTCCAAACCTGGTCTTTGAATTCCTCAACTGGAAAAAACAATCGAAACATGTATTTCGGAGTGGATCACACTCCTCATTTTCGCCTTTTTTACCCCACTTTTTCAAACGGGTGATTCTGTCGGGGTGTAGCCTTATGTTAACGAGATGACCCCTGACCCCGCTCCTACTGAGGAAGTGGTTGTGTCTCTCCGCCCCGTGCTGTCCGCGTCCAGCTTGTTGCCATGGTTATGCTTCTACGCTACAAACCAACAGCGGTCCAGCCGAACTCCGACCGGACTCCGACCCAGAACCAGGACCAGCTCCTGTAGAAGTTCTACGCCGCGGATGCAGCAGGACGTTTCTGAATGGTTAGTTAACATGTCTGTGTAACTTTTGGACGGTAACTCGATGTGTTAGCGTAGCTAGCGCTAGCCACAATGACGCTAATGCTGTGTTCTTCGCTCTATAAGTAGCGTATCTGTGAGCTATTTCGGCAACAATTAATATCGTTAGTAATGCCGTGTTGTTGACAGTTCACAGTTGCATGTTTTCCAAATGGGGACGTAACATTATATTTAAACGGATGAAAACCCGAGGAAAACAGCGTCCTGTATGCGGGCAGTTTGTTTACATCACATTAACGGGATTAAAAACTTGATCCTCTACACATAAAGATATACAAGCAACGGGATTTGGTCAGTATCATGTCGTCCTCCAGAATTATGTGCTGAATTGTGAATTATAGGCTGTGTGCTGTGTTTTATAAATGTGATTGTGCTCCATCTCAACATTACGTGCCAAACTTACTGTTACAAAATTCAAACATGAGGTTTACCTCAGCTTGACAGCAAAGTCAGCCAGGTTACCATATTAACAAGATTTGTTGTTGAAATGCTCAAAGTCTGTACTATGTTCATCTAGGTGACTAAGTGGGCCTTCAGACACCGAACACGTCTGCTGCATGGAGACACCACGGGTAATGTTACTGTCTGTTACACCAAGTTGTCTGTTGAGATTATTCTTCACATAACATGACGATGATATGATTCACACTAGGTAAGTAGACGGATGAAGCAGCTGGAGGAGGAAGAGGCTTGCATGGTGGGACATCCTGGTTGGAACCGTCTGTCTGAATGTTCTCTCTCCAAAACGTATGAAATACAGCTGGTTATGGTGCTTTATATGTAAGAGGAATACAGCAGTCTGTTGTTTGTTTATCAATTGTGTTTTATAAAAAATAAATCCCTCTATGCAACATATTATGCAGTCTTCCTGACCATTACTTCAGTATTATCAACCATGACACATTTTGCAATTACTGTAAAGACTTTATTGTCAAATTAATCAGCAGTTGAAGTTCACAGTTATCTCAGAACACAAAAGCAAACTGTCTGTGGCCGACTCTGCAGGGTCATATCAGGCTCTTCTGAAGTCAAGGAAGAGCTGCCCTCCAAAGTATCCTCCTCCTCAACCGGGTCCAGGCGTGCTCTCTGTGATGGTCTCCTTATTGGAGTGGTTGTCAAACAGGTCTTGAACCATGGCTGTGCCAACACCTTGCAGGACACAGTAGCTGTAACAGAGTTATATGGAGGAATGAAACCCATGATATCACATAATAGAAATACACATCTGCACAACTACTACTAGTTGCTTTTAAACCTGATCTAAAGTAGGCTACATGTCAGGCTACACACCTTTACTTGGGTAAGGAGCCTGTAGTCCTCCTAGACAGGTGACTGCCAACAGTAGCTGTAGTGGGTCGCTGTGGGACGCTGATGTGAGCTGCTGCTCTGTAAGCAGACAGACAGTCAGACAGACAGTCAGAGTTTCAATTACATCTGAAATGTGGAACACGTTACTATTTCACTAGAACTGATGTGGTGACGCACCAATAGCTCGTAAAATCCCTTCGTTAGCGGTGCAAAAACAAACGTCTTTGCATCGGTATGTATAAACAAACACAGATCAGCTGCTCTCGCTGCCGCATTCAAGCTACAAAAAAGTTCCCAAGCAAACTGATGTCTAGCGTTATTTTACAGGTTTGGGCCCCGCAGTACTACGTATCGTTAACGGTCCTCAATATCAATACAATGGAAGCATGTAACGCAACACGCCAATGCTAACTTCAGCGCAACACGCCAATGCTAACACACCAATGCTAAGAAAGCAACGGTAAACTGTAACACAGCATATTACATAATATTTAGTAACTTACCGCTTCTGTGTCTGTGGTTGGCTCTCGGACTGTCGGTACTGATCCAAACTTTAGCCTCAGGTTAGAGGTATATCCCGAGCTGTAGCGGCCCATGTTGTCAGAGCTCCTGTCGGTGAAGTGCGTCTCACACACAAACACACTTGTACGGAAGCGTGTGCGCACATTTCCATCGTAGATGCTCCGACGATGCCAGTAAATATCAGCAGTTGGACTGCCAACTCACTTTCCGTTGATTTTGGCATTTTGGTTCACTGGTTTGTATGTACATCACACTGACAGCCAACAGGTATGGGAATTATGTGGGCGGGACCACACAGGTGGAGCGATTCTAATGAGCCGAGATGACCCATATAAGGCACAGGAAAATTCGGTGCTGACGTCATTTAGTGGACATTCTGCAAACCGTTCTATTATCGGGAGGATTTCTTTCAAACTGAGGAAGTGAAACAGGGAGATGGTGGTCTTTTCTGATACTGTGGGGACTTATTGACACCCCAGGGACCCATTTTAGGGTGGAAAAACATGGAAAAGTCGGTTTTTCATAATAGGGCCCCTTTAAACCTCAGTCCGTTTTACACACACTGTAGGCATTCTAGTTTGCAGACGATGTGGGGTCATGAACAAATCGGCTATCCAGATGTTTTGTCAAAATCAGACTTTTTATATATAAATCAGTTTGTTCAGGATGATGATTCAGCTATTCATTCCTTTTTTTGTCTGTCAATCCAAAAATATCAATTAGCATGAGAGTCATTGATGATTTATAAAATACTGTAACGTGGTCAAATGTGGCTACCACCATTTCATAATGAGCCAGTATATTAAGCTAATATAAATTGTATTTACACATGGGGGGGGGGGCCCGATGTCTGTTTGGGGGATTAAACTCGGCTGCTCATGGATTAAGAATGTTAATAATTAACAGATTAATTCAGTTAAAACAAATATTCAGCACAAAACAGATCTAGTCTCATAAATTTGCTCCAGTTTGTGCATCAGATTGAAATATTTTACTCTAAAATGTGGAATATTATTGGACGCTGCATCGCCGAGCACATAAAACAGCATCAACATTGCGTTGGTTTTGTGTGGACTGTAGGAGAGAGAGCCAACTGTAAGTGCCCGAGATGATCTGCTTCTGACTTAGGTGGAGGTTGGGGGGTCATTAAAACAGTCTAGCTGTGCATCTCCATCTTGCTGAGTGATTGAGTGATAAGGCAGTCACAAATGATGCAGGCCAGTCATATATCAACCAAATACTTCATATAACCCACCTCCACGCCCCTGCCTCCCCAAGGTGATATTGACTAGAGCTTGATAGAGAAGGGCGAGAGAAAAATGTCTACAGCCAGTGTGCTTACATCATACTTTAATCAATCTAATACATGTCAGAAGCTATAACTCTATAAACTCTTTTGTGTCTTTTTTGCTTATGAGAAGAAGAGCAGACCAATAGCACTTAAACTGAAATTGTCCTAGCTTCAGCATGTTTGACTCACAAGTGGCCGTTACATGCACAAGAAAAATATTTTGAGTATTTTTAGCAACAATCGAATATGCTAATAATTACAAGCATCCTCTCTCTGGAAAGTTTGCTAATCAATGCCTAAGACACTTTTAAATAAAGGGGCTTAAGAAACACATTAAAAAGCCCCAGACTAATTCACAGATGCCTGGTTTCTGACAAGGAGCTGATTTAAACCCGGGAAGTGTCTTCTAATCTGTCCTTCCACCTTGGGCAATCTGTCATGATTGACAGTGTGTGTTCAGTGGTAACAACACAAACATTCAATCTGACTGTTGAGGCCCCACAAGGCATTTAATTTCCCTCCAATGAGACAGCTAGGGAGTAAACCTTTGATTACAGGTAGAGCACTGGTTAAAGTTCAGCTTGGGAGGATACTGGTCTCTGGTGTTTCAAGCACATTAACATCCCGGACACTCGAGATGATTTGCATGCATTGTCAGCTCCTTTTTTTTTTAAACATCACACAAAGCACTTTAACAGCTTGCTGCTACTGGGGCCAAGAGGCCTCACACCTCCCTGCTGTCGAAGATTTGTACACTCACAGCCCTAGCCGTGGTGATGAGGTTACATCTTATCTGAGGAGAATGACTATGGAGGTAATTTGTTTTCTTTTATCTCATTAAGGAGCTTTAGTGGGCATTAGTTAAGAGCTGGTGAAGTAGGGGCCGCACTGGCATCCTCTGCCAGGCTGCATTGGGGCCTTGGCATTCAGATGGGGTTGGAATTCACTGCAGCTGAACCCCTCCAGATCATCAGCTATGGTGGTGAAAATGTGAACAGGAGTGGGGAATTAGCATGTAAGTGCATGTTCCTGCAAAATGGCCACAAAATGACGACTGCAGCCGTCTTTATATGTAGATAACGCAGAATGGCTGGATGTAGCGGGAACATCATGCCAGCATTCACAGAACAAGACGAAATCGTGTTTGTAAAATCCATGATTCACAAGCTATTCATGTCTGAAAAAATGCATAAATGCATTTGTTATTCTATTGTTATTTCCTGCATTTGATATTTTTCCATCATTGTTGAAGGGGGAAAAATGTTTTCTGTGCTGAAGCACAGTACTTAAAGTCAACGATGTTGACAGTGTTACAAAGTGCTTCAGGTGCATATGAACATGAAAACAACAACAATCACTTTGACAGTCAACTGTAGAAATGTGTTATGAGACATGATTTTGTGCAAGTGAAAGGATGATTGTTCCGTAGTCCATTGCTCTTGCCTTTTTCACCTTTCGCTGTATCCTGTTGTAGGAACAGCCACGCATCTTCAAACCTTAGAGGTGCAAATAAGCAAAAATTATTATGTGCAGGCTATTAAACATTTTTGCAAAAAAGGTCACTCCAAATGCTTGTAGTCTGTGAGGCATTTAACCAGCACTTTTCCTGTCACATTTCTGACTGCTTGTTGCCTTTGGCATCGGTTGTTTCTTTGCTCAGCTTTGAAGAGACTTCCAAGTTTCCTGTTTGTCACACACACAAGCTCACTCCAGAAAAGAATTGAGCATGGCGTCTCCTCTATTGAGCAACGTCTGCCTCCCATCAGTAAAGCCCTTCTCACCCCAACTCATGATCTGGTAGTACTGTATATTATGTCTATCAAAGAGGTTGTGTTTTTGGTCTCTAATGTTTGTCCATAAATATTTTAAAAAAGAACAATTTTTGAGTAAAGCCATGGACAAAGGAAGACGCGTGTGTTTTAAGCACTTTCAATGTGATATTTCTTCCTCGCCGTATGATTCTGTATTAACATGCTTATGACTGAGGCATACTGTATATGTATTTGTATTTGAGTGACTGTGTGCCGTGCTTCCTCCCTGCCTGATGGTGGCACTGCTCAACCTGTTGGTTGTGCTCCTCAATCTGATTGGACAGGAGACTGATGGTGCCTTCTTTAAAAGGGCGATCCTCCTTGTCTTTCTCACTCCCGACCAGACCATGCTGTGCGTTTTTTGGGGGGGCAGACGTAAGTTCATATTTTGAGTTGTAGAGATCACAGCCTGATTCTTTTCTTTTCACACCCTTTCCCCTGTTTTTGTTAGGGAGCTCTCACCAGAGAGGACAGATTCATCTCTGCAGGCCTCTCTCTCTCAGGTTCATAGCTCATCTGTTATTTTTCTAGAGACATGTTGTAATCGATAATATATGAATGGAAAAAAAATCACACATTTTAAATTGCTGCCTTAACAACGAAACAAAACAAAAAACCCATAGGAATGTTTTATTTATTTAATTTTTTTTTCACAAATATCAAAATATTTAATCATTGATCATTATAATCTGTGTTGTATCATTTTTCACTACTAGTCAAACAAATTTAATGACTTTAACAGTCCAGAAAATGGTGATGGGAAGATGGCTGTTTGATTTTTCAGGGTGATGGAGAAGGTTAGTTGTATAGAAACCATGCTACACTATCCCCTTGTACAGTATCAGTATTCTAGATGAGGCACGTTTACACATACACCCTGCATTGTTCCTCATCTTTGCTTCACTGCGTAAACCTGCAAGATGGCCAAATTAAGCAAGCCACTCCTAATCCATCAGGACATCTGCTTGATCGGGCTGCTTGTCACACAGAATCAAAGCTCCTTCCTCCGACTAAATGATCATGTCAGCATGAGATGACGGCACAACCTCACCTCTGTGTGCAGGGGCAGCAAGCATTGGCCGGCATCCAATTAACGAAGAACAAGGGCAGCGTCAGGATTGAGATTCTCATATTGATAATTGCATCCAGAGTGATACCGAAAAATGAAATGTGAGACGGTATGTGAACACGACATTTTACATGTTTTCTTTTCACTAGTGATTAAAATATATTTATTTTTATCGACCTATATTTATTTTGGAAATGTCTGTGTCTCCTGCTATCTGATTGATTTGATGGCTGTTTTATCTAACATGCTTACCTGCTGGTTGCATCAGTATTTTGCACAGTCTCCTTTGGCTAGAGAGCTTATCTTTCAAAGCATGAGTCACAGAATTCTGGCTAGGTCAGGTTTGTGGAGTTGCTGTGGAGATCAATTTTGCCTAGCAATGTGAAATTTTCCACCAAGTCATTACTTTTAGCACTGTATGGCTCCGTGTCAATCATTGGGTATGTTTATTCATGGCAAAGTTTTATCCGTGAAGCAAATCGACTCAATGGAAGCTCTACGAACGTGAATAATGTGGAGTCAGAAGGTGTTACGACATAATCCTGCAGATGCATTGAATTGCAATGTATCATTGCTCTGTCATTGCTTCATTTTGCTTAATGATTCATTTTAATGTCAAGGCAATGCTATTCTAACGGCATTTCTCAGTAGATTTGATGTTTTATGTCAATAACACCACAAATCATTAAATACACTGCCTGGCCAAAGAAAAACAAATACTAATATTTTGTTGGACCGCCTTTATATTTAGCTTATGCAATGTCACATCATTAATTTCTGTCCAGAGTTGCATTAATTTTTCGCTAGGATCTTGTATTCATGATGGGAGAGTTGGACGGCTGTGTAAAGTCTTCTCCAGCACATCAGCACATCCCAAAGATTCTCATTGGGGTCAAGGTCTAGACTCTGTGGTGGCCAATCCATGAACATAATGTCTCATGCTCCCTGAACCACGCTTTCACTATTTGAGGAATCCTGGCATTGTCACCTTGGAGTATGCCTGTGCCATCAGGGAAGAAAAATATCCATTGATGGCAAAAACCCGATCTGACCTTCAGTCTATTCAGGTATTCAGCTGACATAATTGTTTGGGCACATAATGTTGCTGAACCGAGACCTGACCAACTGAAGCAACCCCAGAACACAACACTACCGCCACAGGCTTGTATGGTGGGCAATAGACATGATGACTGCATCACTTCTTCCGCCTTCTTACCCAGATGCACCCATCATTCTGGAACAAGGTCAATCTGGACTCATCAGACCACATGACCTTTTCCCAGAGTCAAATCTGTATGCTCCCTAGCCTTTGGTGGTTTTCTTAAGACTAAACAGCTGTTTAATCCCAATCCCTTTTGTTCTCTTCACATTGTGAGTTCTACAGTTGATTATTTACAATTTGATTTCACCAAGTGATCTATCAAGATCAGTCGAGATTTTCCTTGACCACATTTTTTCCTGGATGATGGTGGTTCAACACTATCTTTCCAGGTTTTAATGTGTTGGACATTTCTTAAAGTCCCAGTCGGCATGTCCAGCGGATCAGGGACACTCAACTTCGTGCCCTTTGAAATTCCTTAGATCACGCCTATGGCGTCATTTCAGTGCCAAAATCCGCGAGCATAAAAACCATATTCAGCGCGCATAAAGACCACTCTCTGCGCGCTCGCCGTCACTCTCTGCGCGCTCGCCGTCACTCTCTGCGCGCTCGCCGTCACTCTCTGCGCGCTCGCCGTCACACTCTGCGCGCTCGCGGTCACACTCTGCGCGCTCGCGGTCTCTGTGCACACGCTCGCTGTCACTCTCTGTTCCTTCTACGCGCTCGACTTTGCTGAGTTTTGGCACTCTGGGGGCGGGCATTGAATAGACGGCCCCGCAACCCCCCCTCCTTTCTGATTGGTCACTTTAAACGCCTACTGTCTCCAGGTCAGAGCCAATCCGAGGCAGAGTAGGGCGGGTCATCATTGCGTTTGGCGGCAGCATTTGATGGCGGAATTGCGGATGAGATGAGATGTCAGAAAAACAAGAGGTAAGTTGAGGAACAAACAGATATTTAAATTATGAATTTATTGAACAGCTTGCGAGTAATTGTGATGGTTCGGCCTCAATCAAAGCACAAAGCCTAATGTGTGTTGTTGTCTTGTTAACGTTTACTGTTAAAAGTTAAAAGTTGTCTTGTTAACTTTTACTGTTAACAAGGCTACGTTTACAGTTGATGCGAAAAATTGCTGACCCAATACATAACATTCTCATAACCTTCCGTTATAGTGGTCTGATCACAGTGGAGGAGACCTGGCAGTTTCCTGGGGGGGAAAAAACATTTTCATGGGGCTATCATGGCTGAGCAAGTAAGTCTTACACAGTTAGCCTATCTCTCAGATTTCATTTTGATATCATTTGATTTTATGCCGGGACCAGTGGGGTAGTAGGATTTTTCTTAGTGGGAGGTATGTTTATGAGTTTCACATAAGTCACCATAGTAAACAGTGTTTGATTGTATGCATTGTCACGCGTGTTGTTTACCCTGGTTGCTATGGAGATTTGGTGACAAAAACCACAAGAGTGTCCAAAATAACAGTTTCCCATTGTTAAAATCTCCAGCAACCATGTAGAAAGCTTCCTGGCACCTGTTCTCACCTGATACAAGCAGAGTCACCACAAGCCCCTCTTGACAGCAAAGTTGCGGTTAAAAGTGAGCGGACAGCGTCCCCTAACTAAAACCCTGACACACTCATGATGGAGCTGTGCCAGATAAACTGGGACGTCTGGTCAACCCTTAATTTACTTTAATCTGGGTTGTTCACAGTAACGTAAATCTGTTCTTTTAAGTCATATTAAACTCCTATTAATTAATTCTATTGATATTCTGTCATTAATTATAGTTCTACTAAATTGAAATTATACTTGCAATTATAACATCAACAATTAGGCCCACATGATAATCCTGCAGTCCTGATATGAAGTAAGCATAGAGAAGCGGGTTCAGGTGGGTCTACTCTTGTGTAAAGGAGCACAACAGCAGATGGTGGAAAGAGAATAAATAGTTCCACATTGCTGCATACATTTTATATTTACATATACACATTTTTAATAAATAAATAAATAAAAAGTTTTTAAAAAACAGACAAACAAGGAAAGAAAATATTTAATTTGCATGATTGACTGACATCTGTTGACTGGTTGTATGTGTATCACAAGAGAGACATTGATCTTGACTATTAACTATACTATGTTTTCTCAACAGCTGAGACATCAACTTCTGGAAAGACTTTTGGAGAAAATACAATTGGCATTCACCACAACCCCACTAAATTTGGACTACATTGAATTTGTTTGTCGCCAGGAGCTGTATCTTCTGCAGGCCCTATCCAACCACATACAAGTTCCAGCTGCTATCACCCAGGCTTTGCAGGAAATCTTTGAACTTGTGAGAGCACAACTGGAACATCCAGCCCCATGTGTCACAGTGGAGATCACAGGCACCCAAGGACGGCCCAAAATTTTGGTCGATGAACAGCGTTTGAAAGAAATGCTTGATCTCCAGCTTCCTGTGCCTTGCATAGCCACACTGATGGGTGTGTCAAGAAGGACAATCTACAGACGGATGAAAGAGAATGAGCTTTCTGTCAGGGAAATGTATAGTCCCATTACTGATGCTGAACTTGACAATTTGGTTTCTTCCATCAAGAGTGATTTACCAAATGCAGGCTACAGGATGGTGAAAGGCAGACTGGAGTCTCTGGGACACAGAGTTCAGTGGAGACGAGTTGCAGCCTGCATGCACAGAGTTGATTCCATGGGCATCATCTCAAGACTGTCAAGTCTTGGCTGTGTGGTACGCAGAGTCTACTCTGTACCAGGGCCCTTGTCCCTGGTACATGTGGACACAAATCACAAGTTGATCAGGTTTGTATTAAAGATTTTATTTCTTAAATTTAACCTGGTAAGTCAATTGACAACCGGTTCTCATTTGTACAATGACTATCTGTCATGGAGGTAAAGGTGATGTGGTATTTCATTTTACATATTTTTGTAAAATATTTTTATTGTATTGATTGTTTTTCTTAGTACTTTTGCACTCTTCTGGAGCCACTGAAATAGAATTTCGCTCTGTTTGTACACTGTAGTGCACAAATCCTAAATTACCGTAAAGTCTAGTCTAAGCCTAAGTCATATGTTTGCTTCCCAGATGCAACATTGTCATATTTCGATGGTTTTTCCAGAAAGGTAACTTGACTGATATTAGATTTCCTCTGCACTGGCTATACCAGCATAGACCTGTGTCTTGATAAACATTGTGTAATCTGTAACACTTAGAAGCTTTGATTAACCATCCATTACCATCCAGAAAATGACATTAGAATAATTTGTCTTTCTGTGTTTGTTTCAACATTTTATTTTTGAGGTTATAATAGTGCCTTTACAGTAATTAAGTGCCACCCCCAGGTCAAACATTTAACTTGAACATAACATCTAATGGTAATGAGTCAAGAGCCATTTGCTCCATGTACTCATGCTTCCCGGGAAGGAACCTTGTGATTTTTAATTTCACCATCACCTTCCATGTAGTGCCACCCTTTGGCCAATATGTCAGATTTGTCTCATGATCTAAGCACATTTATGCCCCAACTATTTGTATTAAAGCCAAGAAGGCAGCAGCGGTGGAGGGCTGTACAGTATGAGGCAGAGGGTATCTATGCTAAAGGACTGAAAAAATTGTTCAAATTTAGCAGTTGCCTACAAGTTGCCTACAAGTTATAATCAACCAGCCATCTTGTTTATTTTACTAGTTTTTTGTGCAGTTCGCGAGTGTTCTCTTGGTGCAGACACACATGCATGCCTTTTTAACTGGTTTACATTTGATTTGACTTTTGTAGATACTGTACTTGAATGCAGCGACAAACAACTGTGCTTCAACAGCATTTTACTTCTTCCTGGAGGCCACTCAGCAGCATGGTTTACCCTCAAGGTAGTGTTATTCAGATTGTTACAAAGCAACATATATTGTCAAATTTACATAGAATACTGTGTACATGTACATGTCCTGTTATGCCAGAATAACAGCATTGAGTATTTTCCTATAAAAGTTGATGAAAAGTGAAAAGACATGGGAACATAGTTTATGCCATTTCTCCATACAGACACACTTCACAGACATTCTTCACTCATAGTCCTTACTTGTGGAATTTGTTTTGCCTCACACTACATGTTTTTAGCTGTAACTAGAAGAGGGGACTTTAAAGAAATCAACACAAAATTAGATTATTGGGCACATTTATCAATATTGACCATACTTATTGTGTAGTGTAATGGGTTACAAAACCTTCAAAGCTGTACAAAGAAATATCAATTGTTCAATTCCTCCATAACTGTGATTTCAGAGTACGAGCTGACCAGGGAGTGGAGAATGTGGACATTGCCCGGTTTATGTTCACTGTCCGTGGCAACGGTCGGGGAAGTTTCATCTCGGGAAAAAGTGTCCATAATCAAAGGTACAAACACTCTGTCTTTCACTTACTAACACAATATCACGTTTTCCTTCATGGTAATGCATTTTTTTGTTGTTGTTGTGACCCTCCATAGGATAGAGCGGTTATGGCGAGATGTGTGGATCTCTGTATCATCAAAATATTACAACCTTCTACACTCTCTTGAAGAAAATGACTTCCTGGACATCTCGTGCACAGACGACATATTCTGTGTCCATTACGTGTTTCTTCAAAGACTCAAAAAATACTTGGAGATCTTCACTGAAGGCTGGAACCACCATCCACTCCGCACTGCGGGAAACTGGAGTCCGATACAGATGTGGGAAACTGGACAGATGCTAAACAACAGCAATGTCCATTCTGAGAACCTTGCAGTAAGTGTTTTCTTTACAGTACGTTTCTGGATAAAAAACACCCAAAACGCAAGGATTGAATGCAAGTTTAATAGGCAAAGATACCTTGAATGTACAGTAAATAACATAACCATATAATCTGTAATGATCTTGTGTAAACTGAAATACTTTCTTTTGATACATTTATAGGACCTTCAAGAGCCAGACATTGATTGGGAGACTGCGGTTGACTACAATGGCAATGACTCTGAAACTGGCGTTGTTGTGCCTGAATACGAGTGCCCTCTGACGGAGGAGGAGATGGATGAACTCCAAACTTTAATTGATCCCACTGACCCAAATTTGACTGATGAACAGCTATACATTGTCTGCTATGAACATATAAAACGACTGCGGACACAAACTTAACCATCTTAACAGCGGCTAAATTCATAGCCATGGACAATGGCCTGAGAGAGTACAGTTTTGAACTGTGCATATGTACTCAGGTGTGCAACTGGGAATGTCACTGAGCGGGAACATGCGTTAATCACAGGATAGCAGATGGTATGGTTTGCACCATAACGAACCTGGCAGTCATGGTCAAATTCCATGACTATTTTGAAATCTTCCCGTTCTGCGTGTCTTAATGGGATATGAGACTGTCCTGTCAGCCACTGGCAGAACTTGCCAACATTAATATGCATGTCATTTTTCTGTTTTTCTGCCTCGTCAACATTTTCATCTTCACCCATGGTCTCTTCAGGCATGTCTGCTCTGTTGTTTTCATCCTCTGCTGAAAAAGTGATATGAAAGCATTGTTAGCCAAGTTCATTTTAAGGCTCATTACAAGTATTGTTAGTGGTCAATGGACTTTTCAATCAAATTACAGTTCCTTTTTCGATGTAGAACCAGGAAGTGTTATGATTGCATTGATGATAAAAAAAAACAGTTTGTAGTTTAAACAACACCACAGCTAATACGATTATCATCTAAATATTGATGATGATTAATAAGTAAAGGACTTGAAAATATATGTAATCCCCCAATTATTAGCTCTATCTCCAAGAATAAATAACTTCTAATAAACTGTACTTTGTAAGTTTTCAAGGCGAAGCAACAACACTTTTAATTTTAATAAATTATTCACCTTCATCCTCCATGTCCTGTACAAAGTCCTGCAGAAAATTGACCACTGTAGACTCTCTCTGATGCCTCATTGTACCCATCTCACTGAAGACAGGTGACAGTGACTTCACTAGAAAGTCAGCATCCACCTTAAGTTTTCAAAAAAGAAGAAAGTCATGAAAGTTTAATTTTGAAAAATATTTCTTAAATGATTCAATGCAGATTATCTTTTAATGGACATTATTTATTATTTGCCTTGCAAAAAGATCCAGGAACAAAGAGCTGTCTGCAGATGTCCTTTTCTTGCTGGACCAAGCTGAGGAGGTCATATAGTTTCATTCCGGAGGAGATTTGTTGCAGCATGGGAAGTAACCTCACTATAGAGTGTAGGACTACAGAGCTGTAGCAAAAATAGTAAATTGAATAAAGTTTAAAAAGTACAGTCCTAGAAGTTGAACCTACACCGAAGGAAATATCCTACCGCACAATGTCTTCCTTTCTGTGGACGGACACAGGCCCTGTGTATCCACATGATAAGATCCTGTCTGTGCACTTCATCAGGGTTTCATTGTCAGCTGCCTCAATCTTTGAAAAGTACATAAGTAATAATGATGTCAAAACAATATACAAAACCTAAACATGAAATGATTCAGAATGCATTTTTCCCACATTTAAATGAGCTACCTCTTTTATTAGTTCCAACAGCTCAGGGTCCACAACGTCCTTTTCAGTTATTGATCCCTGTTCAAGTTCTCCAGTGGATATGTACCCATAACACCACTGCATTAAAAAGTTTGGTGGTGGTCCACCCTGTGCAAGACTGACGGCAAATATCTCTCCAACAGTCCTGTGATCCCAAAACAAAAAAAACATACTATTACTTATACAATAATACTGCACAATAGGTAATCTGAAAGATGTTAAAATGACAACAGTTAATGTTAATCTTTTTGAAATAATATACTTCTTATAACATGAGTATCCGTGTTAATGTGAAAAGACTGGGTGTATAGAAAAGCATTGCTATAGTTTCACTTTATAGGCCTCTTTTTTACAACCTACTTGAAGTTGTATTTTTCAAAGTCTGTCATTGAGTACTTTGGTACTTTGCCACTGATGCCTCCCTCAAAGAACCTCCTCTCTATCCCTGCCAGCATTTCTTTTCAGAAAAGTGAGATACAAATTGGTCAGCATAGAATACGGAAGTAACAATCATCTACATGACCAATATAACCAAGATTTGTTAAGACTGATGACATGTCACCACACATTTATTTTGAAGGTCAAAAAAGAAAAACATACCAGTTAGAAATTCCTTTCTCAGAGCCCCACTGTCAATACCAGCCTCTCCTATAAATGAAACTCTGAGGGGATTTTTGGGAGAAGATTTCTTTTGTCGCTGCCACTGTTTCATGCCTCTATCCAGCATTTGGTCCCTGGTAATGCAGATGCTGAAGATTGCTGCTTCATCCACCCTTTTAGCTATGCTTTGGATGACGTCAGCAATGCTTATAATATTGGGAAAAAAGACAAAAATACATTTCAGTCAGACAACTCTGGATTGAGTTCAATATTTCTATTGAGCCTAAACATTTTGCATAGCTGAAGCAGAGCATAAATAATTATAGCATGGCTGAAGCAGGTTTGGCATCTGGCTCTGTCTCATTTCCTTCCCTGAAAAATGATCACAATGATTATAGGCAATGAATAGCAGAGCCCTGTAGGGGATGTAGGGAATTTTAGAAACAGAGCCCACGGGAGTATGTTGGGGAGGTGTTGAGATTAAAACACCTCATGGGAAGCCAGTGCAGCAGCAATGAGCAGTAGCAGCAGTGACAGCAGTAGTAGTAGTAATGAACAGGTAAGCAGGGGGTTTAAATATCCCACCCTAATCAGATGAGGAGAGCATGTGACTGATCAGCTGATCAGGATTGGCACAGCTTGTGTTGTCTGCCTGATCTAGCTCTGCAGGATTCGCATCATTCAACAGTTTATTAACAATTACCTGAACTTTTAGAAGGATTTTTTTTAGGTACCTTTTAATCTCTTGGTGTCTGCGTCGTTTTGGGCATATCTCTGTCCCATCGGTGTCCTCATCATCTGAAACTAAATTGATGGCCTTGGTTTTGTCACAAGCTCTGTAGGAACACATGTGACAAGGTTTAGTCATACTAAGATCTGAGATACAGATACAAAAAGAACTGTCCAACATTTGAAATTTTGCTTTAGAAAATGGATGGGAAAACGGAGAAATACCTTTCACCACAGAAGCTTGCGTGAACTTCGACATATTCGGTGGGATACAACTGCTGACAAATGGGACAGGCTGTCTAGAATGTACCACAGCATTAGTAAATATATGAATACTGTATTCACACAAAATTGCCTTAGGGCAATGGTTACATACTGTAAACACCAAACATTTGTTAATTAATAACTTATTAAAAACAATATTGAAAAGGAAGCTTAAGGTTCAGTTGGAAGTAAAATTGCATGCATGCCCTGGACAGTTTTGTTCTTACTTTGACATTAGGACCATTGGAACACGAAGGAAGATCTGTGGAGTCCTTTACATGTAAGATTAATGGCAAAAATGTGTTAGAGTGTAAACATGTATAAATGTGAAAAATAGCAAACATAACTGACTTTATATTTGCATCTTTCACAGACTTACTATCAGAGACATGTCAATATCGTCTGGGGAGTTTTCCTGGATGGTATGACTGTTTTTTGGGGACCCCAGAAAGTCTGTAGTCTGTAGAAGGAACAAACAAACAAATTAGCCAGAGGACAAAAAGAAGTAAACTAATTTACTTATCTATCATCGTGAGTAAAATATTCTTGCCTGTTTGTTGGTGACATCTGAGAATTGCTCTCTTTCGCAAGATGCCACATGTGCAGCTAGTAACTGAACTGGCATGTTTACTGAACAGGTATGGCATGTTGCTTTTGGCATTTTTTCAAACTCCCTTGCAGAATAGGGAAGAGGTGTAGTATCAATACTTCCTTGGACTGGTACAATGTACAGTGCTGACTTCCCACGTGCAACTGTATTGAGGTAAGGACCTGTGTAGCCTTCTGCTTCAGGTGGCACAACACACAATTGTCTTTGACCAGATCCGCCTACAGTACAGGAAAATCAGTTTAATGTACGTACACAACCTGAAGTCAATCAAATTTGCCATTGGACAACATACATAAGACAGTAAATAAATCCATAAAGCTTCAATATCTTACCTACAGCCTTGTACAACATCCATGCCCCTTTCAAAGTGGCCATTTTGGTGAAGGTCTCCTCAAGTTTTCTGGACAACTGTGTACAATTTATATAATGTAAATATTTTTGTTAAAGAGAAGCCTGTGTATAAAGTGTATTCCTTAATTACATTACTTGTATTATCATTCTATCTCTCAGGGGTTATATACTAAGCTTTAATGGCATCATCATTTTTATCAAGGAAGATTATTCACATTTCAGTACAATGTGTGAGTGACCACTGCAATTAAACATGTGTTACAACTTACCCATAAATGATCAGCATCATCTGTTACATTGATGGTCCTCCGACCCATCCCTGCCTGTAAAAGTCGCAGTTCATCTGCTGCTTTTGGAGTCTTCTCCATATATTTATTGACTAGGTAAAACTGTATTGGAAAAGACTTTGAATTGTGCCCTCTTTTAATATCTGAGGAAAAATAACTTCTCTTTTTCCCTGTGACTTTTTTCCCAAAGAGTGCTGGGAAGGATCTATAAAAGAGTAAAATAAGACAAAAAGACACCATGAGAAAAGCATGATAAGGTAAACAATGTTAAGCACTTCAAACTACAATCAAAATATATATATTTTAAATGATTAATGATGAACTGTCAAAAAAACTGTCAAACTTTATTGCCTGCATATGACAAACCTGGCCATGTTCTGCTCTACTGAGCTACTGGCCCGCTGTGGGACTCCCTGTCCACCATTGTGGTGTTGGTTTTCCAAATCTGCAGAATTTTCATAATTTCAAACACAGCAAAAACACATTTGTCATTCTTACAAGGACTATCATTTGAATAATCAAGTGCTATCACCAAAATGATACTGATTTAGCTCCCACTGGTAATATTGTGTTAATTCATCATGAAATGCATTTAAACATGCTAATAGACAATATTAAGGCGATAATAACAACAATCCTCACTGTTTCTAGGTGCTGGCTCAGACAGGGCACTCTGTAGCAAGGACACCAGCCGCTGCGCAGCATCCTGCAACTCTCCCTATCATAACAGTCCACATGGAGTAACATTAGCATGTTAGCAATGTTAGCAAGTCTTGTCTTGTTAACAGTAAAAGTTAACAAGACAACTTTTAACTTTTAACAGTAAACGTTAACAAGACAACAACACACATTAGGCTTTGTGCTTTGATTGAGGCCGAACCATCACAATTACTCGCAAGCTGTTCAATAAATTCATAATTTAAATATCTGTTTGTTCCTCAACTTACCTCTTGTTTTTCTGACATCTCATCTCATCCGCAATTCCGCCATCAAATGCTGCCGCCAAACGCAATGATGACCCGCTCTACTCTGCCTCGGATTGGCTCTGACCTGGAGACAGTAGGCGTTTAAAGTGACCAATCAGAAAGGAGGGGGGGTTGCGGGGCCGTCTATTCAATGCCCGCCCCCAGAGTGCCAAAACTCAGCAAAGTCGAGCGCGTAGAAGGAACAGAGAGTGACAGCGAGCGTGTGCACAGAGACCGTGAGCGCGCAGAGAGTGACGGCGAGCGCGCAGAGAGTGACGGCGAGCGCGCAGAGTGTGACAGCGAGCGCGCAGAGTGTGACGGCGAGCGCGCAGAGAGTGACGGCGAGCGCGCAGAGAGTGACGGCGAGCGCGCAGAGAGTGGTCTTTATGCGCGCTGAATATGGTTTTTATGCTCGCGGATTTTGGCACTGAAATGACGCCATACACGCCACCTTTGAAACCTGGGTCCGATGTTGACTCTGGTTTTATCACGGGCACCGTCACAATCTTTCTTTTTTCCCTTCTTTCCCACCGGTGTTTTCTTTTCCTTGGTTGTTTTGGACCTCCTCTTTTTGGTTTTTAACCGAGGAGTTGGAAACTTGTTGCTACTTCCCTCCGCCATCACGCTACAACCAATTCAAGGCAATGCGTGTGCCTGTGATATTGGAACGAGTCTGAGGGGGGAGGGGGGGCAGCCCTGTGTGCTGTTTGGACAGGATGAGCCGGGCTCTGTTGATATTTGCAAAACAAATAACAGGCTCTACGTGCACGTAGGCGCATTTCTTTTCTAAAACCGGATGATTTATGTTGTTCTATTGGAGCATAGTGTCGGCTTCGGTGAATATGATCAAAAAAATGTTGCCCAATTTTAGTAGTTTCACCAACCTCCGTCATTGTTTTCTTTGATTGATGCAGGCCAATCATTTCAAGATTAATTTTCCATTTGATTTCAATCGTTTTCTTAAATAAATCTGTCAAAATTACAATCAGCCTCAGTGATCTAAACTTTTGATTGGAGTGGGTGAGGGGGCAGTTTCGACGTGGTTCAGGCACAAATAAACAAACCCTCCGTGTAAATTGACCCGTACGTTGGACCGTCTGGACCAGTTTAAAGTGCTTTGTGGCTAGCTGTTTTTTCAGGGTCTGATGGCTCCCAGAGTGAAGAGTTAGGGTCAATCTGCCTTCCATAACAGGCTTCTCTCATCCGCTCTAAAAGCAGTGCTCTCCCACCGGGACGTGCTGACAGTTTGGTAATGGAACGGAGAGTTCAGAGCAGCTTCTCTTGAGTGGAATCTAATATTCTCGTTTCAGATGTGCAGGGTTGCAAGTTTGTAGATACAGAGGTCCGATTATGATACCAACAGCAGATGGTATCCTGTTTTTAATTCGCATTTCAGAACATCCCGTCAGTTTAGGAATGGAAACTGTTTTCAATGCACAATGTTGACATTATATTTGGGATTAGAATGATCCTTACATTAACCATATTTGCGGTTCACAACTTTATTACAATATAACACAGCAGCTTTGGCAGGAGAAGCTGTGCTTGACAACATATGCCACTAAAATTAGAGACCCCAGATGGAGCACGTACCTGCCAACTTCAGATGGCGTTCAGATTGTGTTAATTAACTGAAAAGGATCAAGCTCATTGAGAATGTGAGATATTTAGGGTGACAGATGTTACTAAGAACCCTTGTGCCAAAATTGAAATCAAACTATATTCACGCAATATAATTTGTCTCTTCTGTAGGATGGGGCAATATGTTTTTTTTGTTTTTTTTTTTGTGATTGCAATAAAAAAAACACTCACAACAGGCCGAGTGTGGAGATTTTCTGTTGTTATTGTAAAACAATTTTCAAGATGTTACAATGCATACTATGGTTGAGGTTTGATGAGGTTTATGGACAAAAACAACTGTAGGTTTCTGAAAAGATCCTGGTTTGGTTTGAAAAAATAAATTCTTTGTAAAGGTTATGTCATTATTTGTGTTAAAATGACTTCGCCAATGTAGGTGTTGAAATAATCAATACTTGGTTAAGGTCAGTGAACGATTTTTGTCCAACATTTTTTTTTCACAGAAGCTTCAATCCACCATCCAGATACTGGAATGTCTAATACTTTTACCAGTATTGGTTGCTCTGTTCAAATAGCATTGGCCTGAAAAAAACATGCAGGCTGAAATTTAACCTTGGTGTTCTGTTGGGAGATTCAGTGACATATGCTGGACTAAGTATTTTAATACGTTTGCTGTTTTGTGTCCCAAAATGCAAATTTTACTTGTGTTTCTGTTCATAACATGGTGGTTTAAGTTTGCAATTGTCATTTCTGTTGGTTTATAGTTTTGACTGTTTGTGAGTAGGATGCTTCATTTCTTGACTCCATTTGTAGTGTTGCTGTGGTGACGGGACTCTGGTCCTCTCTGTTGTATACCTTTTTCATGTGTTGTTCATGTTTATATGGCTGTTGGAAGTACCGGTGCACCCTGCTGGACAAGGCATAAAATAGTACCATTTCAGATTTACTCGTGCAACACTTTTTTTAAATTAAATTCTTTAAAACATTTTTATAACAACTCAAATTGGCCAGCTTGTGCACCGATACAGATCTGTGATGCACACATATTCTTGTGTTGCATTTGTATTCTTCTGTTGCAGTTTTATTATTATTATTATTATTATTATTATTGCCAAAGGGTAATTTGACAATTTACTTCAAACTGGCTTTTGTATGATCCTGCTCTAAGACCACAAAAAAATAAAGGGAAGCACATGTAAGGGCATATCTGAAGTAAAGGAAATTCATTTTAAGAAGGTTTTAATTAATTCCAACATTTAATACATTGCACCACTTAACAGGGAAACACAAATACCAAGTAAACTAATGCATACAATATAAAATAATAAAATCCAACATAATGTAACTTGGTGCTGGGAAAGGAAGCCCACAATCCCCCTGATTGGGTGGATCTTAAAGCCTGGAAACATTGGCTAACTGCCTCCAATTCTAGCAGCTCTAATCAATCAGGGACCAGCAACCCTTAAAGACGGACAGCACAGGCAACAACACACACAAGGCCTGGCGGAAGCCCTGGGGCCGCCACAACATCCATTGTATCACAATAGGGAACATTAGGAATGCTATTTGTACTTTGTTGTTCATGTTTTTAAGGACATAACTGAACTGTAAAACATTGGTCACAAATGGAGACTGAATACAGAACACTGGTCACAGTTGCAGGGGACAAATCTACCATCCACCACATTTGTACATAAAGACCATTTTTATATTCTTAGAAATTATAGGATACCCACCTCCTGTCAAACAAATAGATGTGGGAGCTGTGGAAATGCCAGATCTCTTGTAGGCTTAAAAGGGAGAGAGTAATCAATTCAGTTGTACTGGTTGCTTGGTAACTGAGGTCACGCTTGGACATTTTCATAGGGTATATATCTGTTCACAATGATGTCCCTGAGCAGTACACTAGCTGAGCCACTTGCACACATCAACACAAAGCATTTCAGCATTACAATCTCCCTACAGAGAATCAGGAACTGCGAGTGGAACAGCTACGTGAGCCGCATGGCAGACTCGTATTTTACCTTCAGGCGTTGGCTGTCAACATCTCAACCACAGAATTACAAATGACCGAGCAGTTCCTGGAATCAAGACCATCCATTTATGCACCAGGAGATGTTGGCAATAGGATGTTAGTGAGCCTTGTGTTTCGGACGTTGAGACGGTGTTACCATTTCATTTGGTTCCTCCGTAGGAACCGATGTGATGCTTCTCGTACTGTGGCGTGGGCCACTCATATGTGATGACAGTACATGCAAACAGCTACATCTTGGGGGGCAGAATGAACCTCAAACGGGAATTCTAGTCTTTGTTGCCTTTGTTTACAATTAACATGCACTGTATAGGAGTACTGTCTCTTTAAATAGTGTAAATATTGATTTCCTTTGTGAATAGTGGTGCACATTTTTCCTTGTTCCTGTCATCATGAAATGCCCAGTTTTCTATTTGGGAATTCAATCAGGTTCATAAGGGAGAAAATTACAAGTCTAGTTATTTTTTAAGTGTTATCCAACATAATTCTTCATGAAAAAAAAAATAATAATAATAGTAGAACTTTGCTTAATACAGCCATACATTTAACGTGTGTGTGTGTCTGCAGCAAAAGTAATATCAACTATAGGGAAGGAGTAATTACAGTCAAATACTGTCCTTTTGTCATACACTCCTCAACAGTTATAAAGGAGCTCACATCTTAAGACAGAATGGGGATAGGCTATATGAGATTGCATCATGTATGCTGTAGGAATTCTAACTCTCAGAAAATAGTGTATTCTCAATTCTTATATCTAGACAGACTCTGGTCATAGACCCTCAGTAGTTTTGCAGTTATATCCTGTTGGATGGGAAATAAAAGGTGAACTATGGAATAAATGAAGAAAATGGTGGACAGACGAAGCCAGCTAAGACGTGCCTTTCTGTAAAAAGCGGTTGAGTTGAGAAGGCTGGCCTAGGTTCTCTGCATACGGGTGTAAGCACCTTATATTGATCCATTTGTATTAACGTATTGTAATATATAAATGTCACACAAAGTTCACACTGAGCTTCTGCAGGCAGTTTGGTCTTGATTGGAAAGAGTGTCCTCAATCACAGGAGCTATAAGCCAATCATCACGATGAGTTCAAGGTCATGTGTCGCAAACCTTTGGGGCATGCCACTACATTAAATAAGGAGAAAGATGTTCCCGTCCTTCTGGGCTGTCTTCCGCATCTGATAAGATCCACTAACCAAATGCTTTTGATAACGGATGATTGAAGGAAGGGGCGGGGTCATGGTCGGGGTTAAGGTCGGGGTATGCTGGAAACAAGCTGGTACGTACGATGAGCAGTCGGACCGAGGCATTTACAGCCACATAACGCGGGGTAAAAAGAAAACTCTGCGATCATGCCTGCTTCCTCACCTCAACACACATGGGCAGACACTTCATGCTTGTTGGATTTATGGTCTCACACTGGTTCACTTCACTACAATAAGTCAGAAAGGTGTGGAGGCTGGCAGGATTTCTGTTTCGCTACAGAAACACCAAACGTGCAATGCCAGGCCATTATTATTGTTGGTATCATTATTGTAATATTTACTTATATTTATTCCAGGTCAAATATGTTTTGTTTGATTTAAATCTTTAGAGGTGGCTTTTTGTGCTTGTCAATATTTTTTGCATTTCATGTTCGGATATTGAAACGCAAAAGAAAACACAAAAGGAACACAAACTTTGTGTACTACAGCAACGTGTGTATAACCAGCTGTTATACATTACAGAACTACAACATTATGGGAGCATAATGTAGAGAGAAATGGCAGTGGAGTGCAACAATGCATGTGCATCATCATTCACAGTACAAATATATTATTAATACATGAACAGGAAAATTGCCAAATGTGCAGCATACAAAATCAAGCATGCACAGCATTTAAATACCATTGTGTTGTTACTCCCAATGACACAAATTAGGTGTTTTTTTTAGTTAAGAAGGCAAAGTTTTGTGAAAGTTTAAAGAATTAATGTGCAAGAAGTAGACTTGACAACAAGAGAGGATGTCTTAAAAAAAACAGAATATTTTCAAGGTTACTTTCTTCATAAGCAGTAATTATTCTTTGGCAACTGCAGAATGCAAATAGGCACTTTGCTCTAGTTACTGTAATGATTCGCTTATCTTCAAGGCAAATCACAGGATGAGTTTTTGTCTCGCCATAATAAGGTAATAGCTCTCATGCTGCCTGTGTTTTTGCGTAGGATTGTACCACAAGATGGCATTGTGAAGACGGATGAGAGGTGTCAGAGTGCCTCCTGTGACCTACAGGGATTAAGTAAAACATAACTTTGTAATTGGATGTTTATCACTTTGGACGAGGTCAATGTCGTTCAGGGCTGTGGCCCTCAGGATCAAAATATCTTTACAAGATGAATAATGTCTCATAGCAAAATTTGACTAATAGTCATTCCATCTTTTAAAATGCTCAAGAATACAAAAAAAGAGGATATCAATGATAACATTTTATCAGTGAGATGATTCTATAACGGTGGAAATATCCCAGTAGTATTAGCATGCAGGAAAGATGGGAACCTCATACTCAGTTTAAATCATTAACACAAAACACCACAGGCAAAAGTGAGTCAGAGGATAGATCTGTTATGAGACAAGAACACACACACACACATTGAAGAACTGCAAACATTAGGTTTTAATGGAAAACTATGCAGTGTAATTTACTAAAGAAATATATGGATATGAATGTTGTGAAGCCTGGATATAGATTGACGGTTTGATGTAATCTATATCAGTTGAAGCTCTTTTAGCAAAGCTGATGATGCATGCAGCTGAGTTAGGACACGTAGATCTGAGAAAGCTGTCAATCACGCAAAAAGGTCCCAAAATGTCTTCTCTTTAAGACTGAGAGGGGAAATGGTGTGTTTCAACCTGATGAATTTGGCCATTGTGAATATCCCAAAATCTTTGCAATGGATTGCAAGTTTAAAGCTGGCATGAACCCAAGTCACAAAGGCCACATTTATAGGAAATTTTGCTTTAAAACCATCTAAATGGAACAATAATTCTCCAAATCACCCCCAAGCAAGCATTTAAATGAGTGAAATGAATTATTCAAAGCCTGAAGTCCTGTTGGAAACACGTGTTGACTGCGGCTGTAGGAACCTCTGCATTGGCTTCACTCTGGGCTTTTATGAAAATAGGATAAAAGATGTGTCAAATTGAGCCGTGTTAAGGCAGAACATTGTCATATCATATAACCTGGGACCCGCTTCAACAAATCAGCCAATTGTTGCAACATGGGATGGTGCCCCCTGCTGTTGGTAATGATGGTGAAGACACAATGAACAGTTCACAACAACAGGAATGGAATCTCTGTGCTGCAGAAGCAACGTGTTGCACACAAACGTGCCAAAGCAGCAAGATGAGACCAGAGACAGAACCGCGTAAAAGAAAGTATTCAGCTACAGTCTTGTTTATTTCCTGTGTTTCTGGTGACTGCACCGTATTTTCATTGCTGATCAAATAGAGTTGGTAGAGCAGGCACACATAATTGTGTTATCCTGTTAAAACAACCTCCCTATTTGTCAGGACTGATGACGTTAGCTGCCTAGCTCCGTCATTACATTACTGTTTTTTATTAGCTGTCAGCCCCTAGCGTAATGATAACTCCACAGACTTAACAAACGTTTAAAACTTCAATGTTGTTGAAATGGGAGCTTTACTGACTCTGTAAGTTTCCCATAATGCTTCACCACGTTTTTTGTGCTACTCGACTCTACGCCACTAATTTAGCATTGTTAGCATATTGGCTTGTTGACTTAGCCTTTCCCTGGTCGCCCTGATGCTAAATACTTCCAAACGGCACTTTTGCTTTGTTAATGTTCAACTAAAACTGGTGTTTAAGGCCCTGAAGGCAGCAGCGCTAGCTGTGTTCAGTCAGCTCAGATGTTAACGTGGACTAGCATTCATGTGTTCGGCTGCTAGCGAGGGACGGAGCTGTGTAGCTGTGTTTGCTGCTGGGGAAGTTACGCGTCAACTGGAGGAGGTGGTGATGGCACTGTTGACGGCAAAAGTATCGATACTTTTTCAAGTTAGTATCACATCCATTACTAAATATTGATTATATACCGAGTATCGTTTTTTTTTTTTTTGACAACCCTAGTAAGGAGTTAAAGGTACAGATTTACGTTTAAAATTGTAGGGAGTAAAAGTAAAATGTAGTCAGAAAAATACACGAGTAAAGTACAGATACTTGAAAATTCTATTTAAGTACAGCAACAATCATGAATTTGAATTTTAATAGCAAATATCCAAATGTTATTTTTGGACAACCTATGAAAGGTATGCTCCACTCTATCTAATCCCTTAAAACATTAAAAAAACATTCAAATAAATATTCAGTTCTTTTACAGTACTGCATTTTGGCTACTGGCATGATCAAGATATTTTATGTCAAAGGTCATGGGGTCCTGCAACTAGATCAATGTGTCATAGAAAGTTTAATTCTGATGAAGTTTCTAGTAGTATGTACATGACCTTGATTTGAGAAGGATGATCTTTGTGTTCGTGGACAGGCCCAAAGTCAAAAGCTGTTTTTTATGAGACGCTTCAGCAGGAACATGCGGAGGTGCTCAGAGTTCTCCATGCTTTTGTGTGTGGATTCACAGATTGGTCAAGTCTGTCAGGGCTCTGAACACAAGTTTCCACAAGAAGAGATTGTTTTCTGTAATATCATTAAGTCCAAAGTCTTCGCTCTGCGTATTTGTGGCCACCAAAAGGCCGAGAGTCTCCATGGCCCTCCTCATCTGACCGGACGTGACAAAGTGTGTCGGGGCTGTCGCTACCCAAAAAGCTCCCTCACCCGGGGACGCCCTCTTACAACACTATTGTGGCAGAAACCAAAGCCCCATCCGCCAAGCTGCCCTTCTGCGAGGTAGTCTCAGGAAACCATGAAACCTAATCAAGAACCAGGACTGTGCTGCCTTTCACTGAAAATGACCTGGCTGAGTTTATTTGATCATATCGAAAAAACAAGTAATAAAGCTGCTTCCCAGGAAAACAGACATTTACACCACCTACATTAAAAAAATGTAGGATTAAAATGCCAGATGGCTGATTTCCCATTTGGCTCCCAAAGATGATGGTTATTGAGTAATTGTTTTTTTTTTTTTCTTTTTTTTTTTATTCCCTAATAATATAAAAAATGTTGTCTTTGCTGAGGAAAATGACCAAGAGGGAACTTCTTAATGATGTCACACCTCTAGCAGTCTAGGTTTCATCCATTGGAGCAGAGGCTGTTATGTTGAGGTATAGTGGTAATAATAATAATAATAATATCCTATGTATGACCAGGGTGCAGTCTGGTGAGACATTTACTGAAGTGAGTCCCTGTTAACGTCCTTGTTAGGAGCTCCAGCAGCAGTAGACCCGTTGGAGGAGAGAAATGCATAGGGGTTGGTGAAGAAGAGCTGAGAGAAGAGTCCCTTCAAGTACTTTTGAGACGAATGATTTCTCTTAAGCCAGCCGTGATTTATTCAGATCCAGACCTGCACCAAGGCAAGGTCTCTCCAAGACAAACAGTTGACGGGTGTTGTTGATGCTTGTACATATTTATTATTACATTGTATTGTACAGTGGAAACATCTAGGCATAAGTGCATGTAATTCTATTACTGAATCTACTATCTATATTTGATCATACAGCAGTTTTCACAATGTCTCGTCTCTGGAGGCGAGGAAGCCCACGAAGAAGAGGCTTGCCGCGCTCCTTTCTTGTTTTATCAGTGGGCCTTATTCAGAGGTCTGGGCTTTCCTCCAACAGCTTCCCCTCCTCTCTCATGACCAGGCAGAGAGACCGAGGCCTCCCTCACACCGGCGGCCCTTTACCTCCGCAGCAGATACTAAATTCATCTTGAGAATGAGAGAAGAAAGAATGAATCCGAGGTCTAGCGCCAGAAGAGAGAGGCTGCTGAGGAGCACTTAGAGCATTTTAAAAAGAGTGGTAAAAGAGCATCCAGGAACTGTCTGAAGGTCAGGCCAGAGACGTGGATGATTTGGCGGTCGAGGCTGAGGGAAAGCAAGATGACAGAGCTCATTACGTGTCAAAGGCTTTCCGAATGGGGGCCGCAAAGAGAAATTGGCTTCGCTCAAGAACCTGGACGAACAGATTGCGGCCAAGGGAGCAGAGCTCTAAAGACCGTGGGCTCTTGTGCCCGATGACACTCGCTCGCTCTAATCCTAATCTACTGCGTGCTACGCTTTATATGTTTTTCAACATATTCATAGCTTCAGGTCAAACACGTAACGCTCTAATACGGCAAAAACATCTGTTTTTTTAATCAGAGTACACACACTTCACATTCACAAAGCTATTGTGTATTAAATATGAATGTAGTCATTATAATAAAATATTAAATTAAAGTACTTGGTAAATAGTTATTGTGTAGGACTTAAAATCCGTACTGATTTCCAGTAAATCCTTCATACTTTTGCCAGTATGGCTGTGAAGTTGCCATTAAATCTTATTCTAAGTGGTTTTAAGACCTCTTAAAAAGTCACTCGAAGAGCTCAGCAGGTTCCCTGAGTCGACCAGGGCGCAGATGTGGGAAAAGTCATTGATACGAGTCTACCTCGTATTGTACGCCACCTAGAGTTTATTCTTGTCATTTCCTCTTTTGCTTTCTTCTCCCTCGCCTGGGAACACTGTGACAAATGTCTGAGTCTGGATTGCCAGGACCTAATTGCAAAGCGTCGTCGCAGGCATCAATCCAAATTGTGATTTAAAAAAAAAAAATAATATATATATATATATATATATATATATATATATATATATATATATATATATGTTTTTTTTTTTTTACTTTGCCACCGTCAGCTCTGCTACTGCACCAGTTTGAAAACACATTAAGCAACAATCATTAACAGTTAAAGCTTTTAAATTCTAATGGGCGACTTATAAATCTACCATTTTACAGTCACAGTTCTCATGTGCAGGGTCCAGTTTTTTACGTCACGCTGGTGATTTGAAGGCATTGCAGGTCTTTGTGTCATATTCTGCAGCATCTTAGAAAACATCCATAAAACACTTGTCAAATTGTTTTGTGTTCCTCAGTGCTGGTCAGCAGAGGAAACTACTTTTGGTGCGTTGAAATCAAGATTCAAAAGTTGAGTTCTTCTCCGTCAGAGTGACTTCTGCTTCATCCTTTTTTTACGAAATCACAGAAAGCTTAAAGAGAGAATACAGCGGCGGCAATCTTTAAATCAAGAAGCATAAACCCCGGAGCACAAATCCTCACAAACTCTATATGTGAAATTAACACACTGTTAGAGGTGTGTTAATTTCTTAATCGATGCAGCGACAGAACTTAATTGCGAGTTCAGTTTCATTTCAGCTCCGTCATTTACCGTCTGACATTTGTCTCTCTCCTCTGAGTTAGCAGTCTGCTAACGTGTCGCTCTCGCTACCATATAAGCTCTTTCAACACAGTGAGCTGAAGGGAATTTTCATGCAGCCAGAAAGATTAATGCTGGACATAGAAGAGCCACGACATGCAGAGAATCGCACCAAAACTCTTGTCTCCCGGGGGCTGCAAACGAATCTGAAGGAAACACTTACAATTTATTCTAAACTATACAAATGATATAAATGCTCTCATTCTGATAAAAGATAAAACGTCCATCCCACGCCTTTGACTTTCCGCCCCTCTCTTCCCGCTCCTGCAGTTTAATTTCCCCCGATTTCCCTCCTACATGATCAAATTTAAAAATCCATCCACTATATTTATTAGATGTTGCCTAGTGTCACTGCTGTTTGTGTGTTTTTTTTATTTTTTTACATTTCCTACTCATTCCACATATTTGTCAGTTGTGACAGAGTAGGTGTGCACACACATACCACACACACACACACACACACACACACACACACGCAGGCACACGCAGACAGACAAAAAGGGAGGTGAGCTGTGTAGAAAACACTAGGAGTGCTTGTATTATTTATGGAAATATAAATAATATAATAGTCAATTTATATATATATATATATATATATATATATATATATATATATATATATATTGTCGACTGGTGAATCGTAATTGAATCGCAAGATTCAAGTCTATAATGTTGAGAAAAACAACCTTGTTAGCAGACCTAATTGGTCATAAAGGCTTTTCACAGGGCACCTGGATTTATTTTCTTCATATTGAAAGGAACGTCAGTTGCTATGGGCAAAACTGTGGTTGCTATGTCTTTGAATAAGGAGTTTATCAATGCATCTAAAATAAAACGGTGTCTTCATTACATGCTCTCATCCCAAGCTTCTGTAGGTTGAGATGTTTATCCTGAAGTAAAAGGTTGCACTTGGCTGCATTGGAAGGTAAACATGCAGTGTCAGTGTCTATCAGCCTGTATTTTTGTGTACGCCAGTGTGTCGTCTTTTGCCCTGTTGCCCATCCCACCTCATATCCATTTTTGTGTAATACGGCACATTGATTTGAACTTGATATTAAAGTCCGCTGTCACAGTTGTTCTGCCAAACCATTTCTTCCAGGCATATTATTAAACATATTTACTGTAGGTGCTTGGCCCCGGTGCTTATTTGTTGAAATAAATCCCAGGGTGCTCTAAATGCCGTCAATGCTGCAGTGCTGTGGAGGTATATCACCACACTAACTGTGGGGGCCACAAAGAGGGAACGTTGGGTGTGTGGGCTGTTATGTATCCATAAAACTGGTGTGTGGTGGAGGGGGGGCTGTCTGTGTGTTTTGGGCGGGGCACAGCATGGCTATATTCTCTTAATGGCAGGGACTGTTACTGTGGGACTCCGCAGTAGAATGTTAAAATTACCAGTTGTTGACGGTGCCAGCGGAGCCAAACCCCATGACTTTATAGTTTCCTCTAGAGATACTAAAGATTTTATCCCCAGGGATCATAAAGTGGGCTCATGGAGCTGTGGCTCCCAAATACTGTGTAGTTCTGGAGTCTAACATACATTTATATTACTCTGTTTCATCTTACTTTTTATTATATATTATCACTCTATTCTGACTTGAGACCCAAGATTGTCCTTGGCAACAACTGCGTCTGTGATTGTTGTGCATTTGCTCATAAATAACGTGAAACGGTTGAACAAACGGCATTATTTCACACAGACGGTTTGGGTTTCAGGTCTTGACAAGAGATGGGGAATGGCTCTCCTGAAGGGACACACACCTGTTCACATTTTCCTGATTTTTCTCTGAAGAATTTATTAAGTTACGTGCTGCCTTCCAGTCACAGCGAGACCAAGATTGAGCACTGCCTATACTTTCCTGCTGTCGTCCCTGTCAATCTTAATGGTTATTGCTACAAATTTGACAGCCTTGAGGCCACAGCCGGGTTCTGACACACAAGATATCCCCACAGGAAGGCTGCCAAACAAACCTCATCAGGTATCATCAGAGGCTTATAAAAACCTCTCCCAGAGGTCCAAGAAGTAGACAGCATGGCACTTTTATTACGTGTATTTTGGGCTTTATATATGAAGGAGACAACACTCTGAAGGGGATAATTACATCCTTTAGGTGTTTGAAATGCAGTGCATCGCGACACGGTGGAAGACATTTTAAAAGCTTGTCCAGGACGGCGGCACACGACACGTGCACCCTCTACACACAACAAACAGTGCCGTCCATCCAAGACCTGCACAATTCTACGCCAACAAAAGGAAATAATGATGCCCATTTCATTTCCTCAGGTACTTAGCCTTTTCTCCCTACATAATCACAACACCCATCCGTGGTGGATATTAGTTAGTATCCAGTCATGCTACCTTGGAGAGGTGAAATATCCCAGCAGGCCTCTGTATTGCTCATCATCATCTCTGTCTTTATTTATGCACTCATTACATTTTGATGCAGTGGCCCCAGCTGTTCCTCGTGCATACCATTTAGTCCAATAAACATCTCGCACTTTAAGCCGTTAATATAGCATGAGCACCTGCCAAAATGGAAACAGGCCCCGTCAGCTGCATGCACATTTACTTGTCTGATTTGTTTTGTTTTGCCTTTCCACTCAGTCTGATTGACGGATAACTTCCTGCATACAAATATATATATATATATATATATATATATATATATATATATATATATATATATATATAATATATATTCTTTACATGTGCAGAGCGATGCTGGATAACTCCAGTATACAGCTTCCTTATGGGGAAACATTTCTGTGTAAGACCGGAGGCACGCGGGACGTAATGTTGGAAGGGATTTGATTTGATGGTTCAAAAGATTAGCTCACCATCTTCTCCAGCTCTGTGCAGAGATGAAGTTGCAGATTGATTTATGTCATGATATTATTGGTTGATATTTGTTGGTGCTAGCTGTATATTTAGTTTTCCAGGAAGGAAAATAACATTGGATTTTGATATAAAAATATAATTGTTAACTAGGTGACACAATCTGATGTCAAAACCGGTGCTCTCCCGGCCTGGCTGTGCTTGTAGGGACATGTATACATCCACATCCCGCAACTGCAGGGTCTGTATTAGACATGATTTTGGCGGGACCCTGCTCCTCATGTCCACGTGTCAAAGTGTCCTTGGGCTAGACACTAAACCCCAAATTGCTCCTGGGGGTCAGACCAGTGCTTTGCATGGTAGCTCACTGCCAACACCGTGTGTGTGTGTGTGTGTGTGTGTGTGTGTGTGTGTGTGTGTGTGTGTGTGTGTTGTGTGTGTGTGTGTGCACGTGTGTGTGTGTGCACGTGTGGGTGTGTGTGTGTGTGTGTGTGTGTGTGTGTCACAGGCAGATTGTTAAGCGCTATAGATAAAGAAGCCATTTTTTTAAAGTGCAGCCATTCTAGTTAATGAAGCAGTGGAGACACTTACTGGAGCTGGTTAGCTAATGTGAAGGAGTGGCTGACATAAATCGCTGTGCCACTGTTTTTGTCTTGAGTCTTGTTGTTTCCATGTCTGTATTGACCGAATCAACATAACCTCTTTTGACCTGTGACGCTAACTAGCAGTTAGCAAACACCACAGAGAATGAAGATGAATTAATCATATAGGCTTCTGTGCTTCTGTCTTTGGGGGGCATGTATAGATATGGAGCAATATTTTGTTGTGGTGCTCAATGGAGGCAGCCCTTTTGTGGCTTAATGTGATTTGGTTGTTGTTTTAATTTTTCATTATAAAGAAAGAGCCTCATCTCAAAATGTATAAACTCACCTGTCAGAGTTCAAGCGTCTTTGTGTTTGGAAAAGCACTACAAAAATAAAATTCTTAGTCTTATTCTTATTCTTATTCTTATTCTTATTATTATTATTATTATAGGGTCACAGTGGTCCTCATTGCATTGTCCTACGGTAACCTGTGTACACAGAAGGCATGCACATATTTCACATTTATTTGCTTACTTAAGAAAATGAGTTTGTTTACTCTATAAAACGATGCCGTGCAGCACAAGTGTCCTCCGCCGAACAAGTCACCTCTGCAAGCGACCAAAGCAAGGTGTCTTTGGTGCCAATGAAAGCGTGGAGCAGTGGAAATGTAGATGAGCAAGCACATGCATTTTTAATGGCGTAGATTATGGTCTGATACTAACACTTGCAGATTAACCTACTATCCAAATTTGATACCACAATGCAACAGAGGACTTTGTGATTATTTGGCACAAGAAGCAATTTATTTAAGTCTTAGATAATTAAAGTGTTTTATCTTCATGGCATTTATAATGTCTAGCTGCTTCTTGGTAAAAGGGCAGGAGGACTGATTAGTTTCGTTAAATCTATAGTTTGGGATGCTGTCAGAATCCTCAAAGATGGAGTGGACGTGAAATATTGAACTTTGAATTCAAAATGAGTACATTTTACGCATTTGCACTACCCTCTCTGTTGAGAGCTATTAAATGCAGTGTAACAACTAAAGTCACCTTTTGGTCTCAGCTCACATGACTGCTGCACTGATGACTAAAGTTCAGTCCATCTCTCTTTTGGAAGACATTTCCCACATGTTCCCTTTGTGTCTGTACGGGTGCTCTGGTTCCCTCCCACCCTGAACTTACTTCGTCGGTGATTTTGAAACTCTCAATTGCACACAGGAATGGAGTGCAGTGATTGTTCCTCTCTGTGTGTTTGCTATGTAATATAATTACTTTTTTTGCCCGATGCATGCTGGGATAGAACCGGCCCCTTGTAACCCTACATAGGATAAGCTGTTCAGAAAATACAAGCAGTGCAACACAATGAATGTGGAAGAAGTATATCAAATTGATTAATTACTGTACACAAGTCTTTGCTCAAAAAACAGAACAATATCACTTCTTCTGAACACAACACTCAGATTTTTTTCTCATTCTCTACTGATGCTGCACCATCTAATGGGCATGGTAATTTACAAAGCTCAATATATCTAACTGTTTCTAAATAGAAAATATAAGTACATAACAAAAAAGTAATTCAAACAAATCATAATTCCATTGACCATTTCTGAATATCATCATGCCAGACATCATCAGTTATCTAGCTAACGTTTCATCGGACACAAAATGGATCGGTTTTTGAAACAGAAAAGTGATGTGAGAGACAACCCGGCACCAATAAAAGCTGGACAGCATGTGGTGAGAAAATATGGCCCTGAATACGTTAACTCTGGATTCAGAATGGCAGGCATTGATGTGTGAAGGTAAAGGCATATATTTATTTTGCTCATTATAACTGATAGTGGCATAACACATTCACAGCCTCGTTGATTTTTCTCTTTTTTTTCTTGATTCACTTGAAGGTGGTCCTTTAACAATCAGAATTGAGCCTTAAGGTAGTAAAGGTTGAGAGAACTGTGTTGCAGGTTTCAGTGTGCGTGGTGTTTCATAACCTCCTGCAGCCAATTTACATAAAGAGTAAGGAGCGTCTCTCCGCTTATCTCCTCCACAATCCGCCACAGTCTGGTGAATGTTCTTGCCAACATGAAAGCATGAATATCCTTCTCCCTGCTCTGTGGTCACAGCTACCGCTACAGCTGAGCAGAGTGGCTGGCCTTGCTGCAGAAAGCCCCAGATTTGTCAAAGACCAGCCTATGTACACAACGGCTTCTTCTGTTGCCCAGCAACTGACCTCGTCTAATCGGGTGTGTGCGCCTCATCAGACGTGGCGGGTTCGAGAAAGAGCGCTTCCAACAGTGTGTGTGATTTCCCATGTCTATCTGAGAGAACCAATGAAACTAAATAAGATATTAAAATTAACATCAATAAGCTGTCTCACAATACCTTCACTTAGTTGGATGTCTTATTTGTTGATAATTCCACATAGATTCCTAAATTAGATGAAGAAAGAACCTGTTTGAGACTATTCTTGATAACGTGTTTGATCCTTAGGAGTTGGCAGCGAGGGGACCGGTGTCCACAAGAAACCATCAAAAGCAACATATTAGCTCTAACGGAAGGGAAATAAAAAAATAAGGGAACAATCTGATATTAAGTGCTGAATTCAGCACACATGCCACCGTGAAATGCTGTTTTAAGCAAACAAGCTTTTTGCAGAAAACATAATGGCGTAAAGCCAAATCTGTCTACTAAATATGTCAAACTAAAGACATAGTGGTTAAAAAAAAGGTCTGCATTTTGTCAACATTGACCCACCCCCATGAGTAGTAAAACAGCTGAAGCACAACTGGAGGGTGAAATATGGACTGAACCAATCCAGATATTCCCACTGCAGCAATAGCAACTATAATGTATCATGTCGATATTTCACCAGCTGTCAAGGCAACTCCGTGTGGTCGCTGAAGGTGCATTTTTCTCGAACGGTCTCTTTGTAGCATGAGCTGTATTATGGAGAACGCTTGCCATTGCAAATGCATCGCTGCTCAATGCATATACGTTTTCCACAGCAAATGGATGTGTAATGGCCACGCAATCTTTTCTGTTTCGGTGCGTGTTGCTCGTGAGTGCAGACCCGGTGTGCCTTTGTGGAGAGGAATAAGCAGACAAAGTAGAGGAGATGCAAAAAAACTGAAAAGTTTAGAGTCCGCAATTTCTGTGGTAAGCACTCCGAAGACATGTTTGGTCCACTTTTGCCGGGATTAAGGGTCTGAATTAAACATACGGGCATTCCAGCTGAGAAAAGCACCTGGTAAGCTTCGAGGAAAACATCTCATAAGCCTGTGTGCTGCTGGGATAAACAGGTAAAAGCCATTCAGAGACACGCTTCCAAACACGGCATCAGAGGCACATCGGAAATAGTCCAGCTGAACAGGAGAGGATTCTGCCACCAAGCCAAGTACTCTGCAGAGAATAGGAGTGGTATGAATAGCTTGGAAACTTCCCTAATCTCCCCGTCAGAATTCCAATCCGAGCTTGTGAGAAAGCGGCGTAGTGCTCATTCCTAGTGAGGGGATGTGGACTGTGATCTCACAGCTATTGTTTGGTTCCAACATAGATGCCTTATATACATGAGTGACTAAAAGTTGGTAGAATATAGAACATGTTCAACTTTTGTAAGTTAATTTTTAACATATGTCCTCATGTACTGTTTTAGTGTGATGGCAGAAGAGGATTATTTGCAGTCCCAAGTTGCCTCACAGTAATGTACACTAAAGTATCATCAACAGTGTCCTTAGCCAACCTTTAACATGGTTACCTGGGTCGTCACAGCGACAAAGACATATTATTATCTTGAATTGGTAAACCAGTCATTATTAAGAGAAATGATGGATGTTAAATCATGTTAAATATTTTGAAAATGAGACCAAATAGATGCGTTTAAGAGTAGCTTTTTTTTGTCCCTCTAATCAGTAAAAAAACAATGCACACTGGCCTTTAATGTTAAGATTAAGTGTTGCAAGCAGGCGGCAACTTCCAGTCTCAAAATGGTGAAGTGCCTTAAAGTTGCATTCTCTCTGCTGGCCATTAGGGGGCGACAAGCTGTAGTTGGAAAAATAAGTCAGACGTCATGGAAGTCTACAACTATACTTCTCACTTCATTTATTGTCTAAGTAAACATTGAAACATGAGTTTATGGTCTCAATTGCGGTTTCAAGTCTTCTTGATGTCAATTTAGTCAATTATGATCCATTTAGTAGTGTGAAATAAAGCAGGGTATATTTAGGGCCTGGCAACCTTGTAAGTGACAGGTTGCTACCACAGCCTTACTTTAGTTGCTAAGCTAAAATGCAATAAGAAACATACATTACTTTAACACTTAGCTGTAAAGTTCACCTTTAACTATGGAAGCTAACTTTTTTAATGGCTTCATAACTGAAGCCAGATGGATCCAGATCCAGTAAGGTTGTTGCAAAAAGCTCTCAATTTGGCGAACCCTAATAAAATCTCCCAATCTTAGTCTTTGGGAATGACTGTTTTTGGTTGCCTCTGGAATATCAACAAACGTGCCGTCCTTTAACCTATCTCACTTGGATACATGTATCTGAATATAATTCTGCTTTATTTTTGAACTGGTGTTTCTGATGATCCTGTCAAAGGAAACCAGATCCACGGATTGTCTGAATCACACATGATAATCCGACTCCTCTTTGGTTCAAGGTTCAGTGGGCTAAGCCTGTGCTATTGTTATGAGTACTGGCATCCAATGCTTGGCTTCACTGATGATGTACCTTTTTTTTTTTTTTAATGACAAAGGTCGTTCCTATATATAACCGTCTACGTGAAAGACACAACATCCTTTGCTTGAGGGCTTTTTCACAGAGACAAAGTGTGCGAAGAGCTTTTGCAAATCCCATTTACACAAAAGAATGACTAAGTCTTTACATTCAGACTTGAAAAAAAATCGAATTTCTCACCTACAATGTAATTTTGTTCAAATGTAATTCTTGCCCACTACTATTTTAAAGATTGTAAAGTAAAACATAGGGCTGAGTATCACAAATTGACTCCACTCATTTCATATACAGCGCCTCTTTATCATGTTGTAAACTTATTGTGTTTTGATTAATTTCAAATTGCTTGCTTTGCTTCAGTAGAGTGTGAAATGCACTTTCCTTTTTGTAGTTTTTCAATTTCTATCATTTTGAGCAGGGGGGAAAGAATACAGGGCGGGCAGAGAGAATGAATACATGGATGTCTGGTGTAATTAAGAAGCTGAAGTATTAGAGCAGGCAGTGCCTTCGCTGACTATAATTCATCAAACATGGTCTTAATTAAATTGTTTACACAGATGTCTGCAAGCTGGTTCCTGCAACAGTCATTCCATTATAACAACGCAATATTATTACCGGACTTGTATGGAAAGTTTCGCAGTGCGCTCTATAGGACACCATAAAATAGAGGAGTGAATTCTTATTTGAGATTAGCTAATCCAACAAATGCCATATCTCTCTGGAAGTTTATATTAAAAAGGCTCTGTCCTATGGAGGGGCAGCTGTTAGGGAGGGGGGATTAAATGCCTCCCTGTCAACTAATAATTAAAGGTTGCTAGGTGTTTATAGTTCTTTTCAACATATTGTTTCCATAAATTAAGAGGTTTATTTGTCAGATGTAAATGATAAAATATTACCCTTAATATCTGTTCTTTTCATGTGGTGAGCACGACACCTGGAAGGATGAAAGCACTCCGGATGCTTCCGTTTTTAGCCAGTTAACAAAGTGTTGTCTTTAAAGTGCGAGTCCCACCCTGCCAGGGCCATAGGAGGAATGTTACCGCTGTCTCAATCACTCTCTTTTATTAGCGCCGACCAGACCAGTGGTCTGCCTGCCCTCATTCCCTCTGTTATCTCAGGGATTAAGGGCTCGCTGCCTTTGACCATTCTGTCTTCGCCTGGTCACACAGATATAAACAAACACCCTGAAGACCTCCACAAAAACACAGGCATGGAAGCAACAACACTTGCCCACCAATGACTTGCCCAGTGGAGTTAGAAGGGAATGACTGACCTTAGGTAGGGATTTCCTGGATGTGGTTTGGATTCTTTTTTTTTTTTTTTGTGTTCACTTCTCAGAATAGCTTCTGTCAGTATGGTCAATATTGTAGTGACTCACCAATACCACTTTCACAAATATTTGCTGGTATGAGTACTTAATGATACCATTACAGTTCTAACAATCACTTTGAAAACATTTTATATATGAAAGAAATATGAAAAAAAAAAAAAAAAAACCTAAGAGACTCAGAGGAGCAGCTTTTAACTTAAGAGGAAAAGTGCTGATCGACCTTTAAGGTCAGCGCTGGATCAGCCAGGAGTTGTTGCCAACTTCAAGGTCAACCCCTCCAATTAAATCATCAGCCATCCGACAACAAGACACAGGAACTTAAATGTGTCTCCTCAAGGATCTTGAGGCGTTTAGTCATAGACAAATAAGTGGTACCCACAATTCACTGCTTCCTTCCCAGCTGTTATGTTGCTGCTGCCTTCATACTCACGTCACTCAAGCTCTCTCTCTCTCTCTGGAGACTCCGGACACTCGCTAACATTACATCAGGCCAACACACGGCTGACAACTTCACAGCTCATTTAAGCGATGTGGTGGAGACTTACTAGGGACTCTCTGTTTACTCTCATTCTACAGCTGCTAATAAATCATGGATTTAACATGTTTGTGCATCAGGTTATTGTTGCAGCTGGGTGGCTTATAGGCTCAACTGAGGAGATGTTTAAGTACCGTTGCCTTGGTGGTATCAGGTGCGGTTTTATCAGAGTAGTTTTATTAATAAAAGTATGAGCACATGAGTATAGTGTTGGACTACTGATACTGGTGCATCCCTACAATATTGTCCAAGAAGCAAACAAGAGTCCCATCCTCTTTAAAATTGCATTGATTTCAGACTCTGTTTGCCAGTTGGAGGTAGAAGAAATAGAAGAAATACTACAGGCTGACGAACACACAGCTATGGCATAATCACCCTTTTAAATGTTATTATTTTTGATTTACCAGCTGTGAATTTCAGTGCAGTGGTAACACTATACATCCACATATATTACCACATCGTCAATGTATTAACATTCGGTCAGGAATGCAAGACTGGACTTGAGCTATAGGCTCAAATAGCTGTAGGCAACCCCTCCTGACCCCCCGCTCTCTCTCTCTCTCTCTCTCTCTCTCTCTCTCTATATATATATATATATATATATAAAGCTTGAAACTGGACTAGATATTTTTACACATTTGAGACGGACAGGGTAATGAATATGTTCCTGTGTACTCTAATAGTGTGTGCATGTGCGTCACATCCTCATTTTTATCAAATACCACTTCATATAAATATACTGTCATCCGCGTTTCAATCCATAACTTTCTGCGCAATTGTGCTGTCAACTGACACAAGTTGACATCTTCATGACACATATTTACCTGTGCAGACTACGTCTTCAATATTTGGATCCTGCATCTTATTGCCAGTTATGGAACGTAGGAGCGACAGGCAATATTCAACATCATCTTCAATTTTGACAGGAATCAGCCTTTCAACTTCACCATGTCCAACTTGTTGTTCTAATCCTATTGATGGTTTTCCTTTTTAACTCCGTCACTCAAGTTGATGATGTGTACGTGCAGATAGCACACTGTGATACAAATTAAATGCCCTTTCTGTCTGAATATCCCCAGTCATACGGACCTGATCACAGCAAGAGTACATATTCTGTGATATTAGTGATGTGACGACGTTTAAGTACAGCTTTGAAAATGAGAGAAAATCAAGATGGGCTTTAGAAGATCTATTTTAAAATGTGTTAAAAGTGTTCTCCATGTAAAGACTGCCTATCATAGGGATGATGAAAATACTCGTTTGACTTCTGATGCGAAGAGCAGCAATTGACTGGTTCAATCACTGCAATGGCAGTGTGCTGATTGAAGCCTAGTTTGAAGGAAGTTCTGAAGGAAAACAGGAACGATAACAAGTACCTCCGTGACTCATCCAACCAAAACCATATCTGTGTGCAGACTACTGACAGCTTGACAAAGCCTTGGCTCCAGAGTTTCGGTCAGATGCTCAATCCACAAAACTGCATTAGAAATGGTTTGCTTCTCTGTAACACTTGATGTCATGTTGCTCAAACCGCTCCATTCAACATTGATGTCAACAAGCATCCGATGTGAGGTCTACATTGCTTGAATTTAACTAATGTTACATGACTAATGTTACATGACATCACTGGTCTGTAAAAGACTGTATGTAAGAAGTGGTTTGTAGACCCTGGTTTTCAAGCCTCAAGTTCAGCATTTTGGCTGTCGCCATCTTGGATTTTTGGAACCAGGAAGGAGCGATGGGGTGGATCTGACTAACACTTTTGGCGTGAAGCGCTTGAGGTAATTTGAGGTAAACTTTACCCAGTAGCCAATTGCATTGGTAGCGTGGTAGCTACAGTAGCGACCTGTCAATCATAGGATAGCCACGCCCTAAAGAATACCCTGCTTTATCGTCTTATTTGACTCTAAATGGCACTATAATTTAAAAAACTGACATCATGCTATTGAAGAAGACTTGAAACTAGTGATTGGGACCATAATAAATCACAGAAATAGTCATTTTCTCATAGACTTCCTTGCATCTGACTTTTTACCCCCTAATGGCCAACAGAGAGAATGCAACTGACTTCACTTTTCAGAACTGCAGGTTGCCGCCTGCTCTTTAATGGACGTGAGGCAAATACCTGGAATTTCACATGCAGTATGTGGCGTTTCAGCATCGATATTCTACTTGGCCTCTCACGCAGGTCTCACTCTTTGTTCCTGCCTGACACAAACGTACACACACCCGCATGCACGGACACACCGAAAGACGACAAATTAGTTGTCAGTTTTACTAGCCTGTGTGACCTCAAAAACAAAGAGAACTGAGATAATGATCTTAGTCTAAGGACAATCACACACACACACACACACACACACACATCTAACCACTACACTGCCCAAGGACTTCAAGCTAGAGATTGTCGGATCAAGGGGGACTGGCAAGAAGATAGAGAAGGGTAAATGTGATTATCGCATGACAGGCTTTAGCTGTCTTAAACAGAGTTGATAAACTGATGCGCGCATAAATTAAAGTTGTTATGATTAAGATTGTGTCACAGAACTGCACATCCTATACGCACCCTCTCTCCAATAAATGAAGTGAATGTTTTGTTGGTAAATTTATCATTCACTGAAGGGTATTATGGAGCAGTCGACTACATAAAGCCAAGTGACATATTACGTGTTTATAAACTAGACACATAATGGAATTGCCTTGTCTCGCTTTCACCTTGCAACCGTGCGGCCTATACTGTACATAGAGCTGGGCAAAGGGACACACAGACAGTGGACGCATTCAAACCACACACACTGCGCCCATTTGCATATGTAGTTTTGTATTATGTAGGTAAATAAAATCTCTATTTCATCATATGGAAATAATCTAAATGCCCATGTTCACCCTAATTAGTCCCCTGCAGCAGGCAGCATACATGAAGACTGTCTTATAATTGATACTGGCACTGAGCGTATTTTTAACATTTAAGGGCTTAACTGGTTGCCTTTTCTAGCATTAATAACACATTAATTAAGAGTCCCTTTAGGATCTGTTAGAGCTTGCCATGTTTCTAAATATGGTGGAACACTCTCAGTTACTCAGCGGCAGAATGGAGAATGCAAGCAATCATTTATCTGGAAAATGAGGAATCGCCAAAAATCCCTAAACGTATCATCGAGCGGCAATACTATCCGAACCCACATCTCTCATTGGCAGACTTTCTGTCTGTCTTCTCAGAGAATGCTCTCCCTCTTATTATAAAATAAAACATGGCAGCACACTGTGCTGATTCATCCTGAGGCCTCTGACATAAAATCATTAATTATTTGTGAGTTTGCCACCACAACATCCTGACAAAAAAAAAAAACATTTTTTATTTCCAGAAAGCAGTAATTCTCAGACTTTCAGCTGTTTGTGAGCAAGTCTATTTTGGTGCCTCTCCCTCATGGGCTGATACATTGTACTGTGATCCCTTTGTCCATCAGAGGGACAGAACATTTCCAGCCTAATGCAACTGGACCCCCACTAATGACAGTGAATAACCCTATTGGCTAGATGACAGCAGCTGAGAACAATACTTAATGTTGACATCACTTGCTATGGCAATCTATTTTGGGTTTCTTCCTTTTATAGTGTGCTGTTGGAAATCCCTTTCTTGCTCCCATAGACAAAGCACATATAAAAGCTTTGGAAGAGGTGGTGGCCCTCTGTGCTTGGGGGGTCCTTCCAATCCCATTCAGACTTTTTTTCTGCAAGTACCAGCTCACCTCCTGAATCTGTTAGCAAGATGCCACCAAAGAAGATCGAACCAAAGAAACCCGAGCCGAAAAAGCCCGAGCCGAAGAAAGATGCGGCTCCAGCTGCTAAGCCAGTCGCACCTCCGCAGCCTCTGCCCGAGGTGCCCCCGGAGCCTGCGTTCGATCCCAAAAGCATCACACTTGAGTACTCCAATGACCAGATAGAGGAGTTCAAGGAGGCCTTCACCTTGTTCGACCGCACACCGACTGGCGAGATGAAGATCACGTACGGCCAGTGCGGTGACGTGATGCGCGCTCTAGGCCAGAACCCGACCAACGCTGACGTGCTCAAAGTGCTCGGGAAACCGCGGCCAGAGGACATGAGCAGTAAAATGGTGGATTTTGAGACCTTCTTGCCGATGCTGCAGCACATCTCCCGTGCCAAAGATCAAGGCAACTTTGAGGATTTTGTGGAGGGCCTCAGGGTTTTCGACAAGGAAGGCAATGGCACCATCATGGGAGCGGAGCTGCGTCATGTGCTGGCGACGCTGGGGGAGAGGATGACGGAAGACGAGGTGGACAGACTGATGGCCGGACAGGAGGACGCCAATGGTTGTATCAACTATGCCTCCTTTGTAAAGCACATTCTCTCCGGCTGAAAGTGACATTAAGCCATACAGACTTTACCTCTATTTTTCTCCACTTTCGGGATCCTTGCTAAACATTTGTCCATGTAGAGGTGAGCTTGTCACTTAGTCTGGGACATTATTTTGCTGTCGACAGCAGCATTTTAATGTTAAGTGGAAAAAAAGAAATGTTGGCTACGAGAACTATGATTCATTCTTTAATAAACATGATAAAGTATAATGAAATGCCAGTGAGATAAAATGGACATCCATAAAAAAAAAAAACTCCATTAATAAAGAAAATGTAATTACCAACTGCCTCACAAATGTCATTTCAGTATAGCAAACATTTACATTTGAAGAGGAGATGATGATGCATGCAGCGTTGCTGATAAAATTCCTAATTTCTTTTTTTTTTGTCTCTTCAACTTTTCACATCAACTGTGTTAATGTGATTAGGGTGAAAGTATTGCTGAGAGACGAGGAAAAAAACAAATAGGATTTGTCTCTGTCTGAAAATAGAACAGATTTGATTCTATTCTACTTTACACAAAGAGAGTTTGAATGAGCGTGCTTGTCATAGTGCTTAAGGGGCAGCTGCTGTGGATCAAGATATAGACCCACATGCTGGACACACACACACACACACACACACACACACACACACAGAGATCCGGTTCCCCTTGACATCTACTAGACAGGTGCTCCAAGGACAGGCCATCACCTCTGTAGCAGTGGCTGATTTGTGTTGACTTTTTCTAAAGAAATAATTTTAAACTAGCTTATCAAATTTTTTGAATGACTTCTAAATAATATTTTTTTTCTCTTAAGAGTTGCATTTTTCACGATTTAGCAGCAAAGCACTGTGTATGCAAATCCTCCTCTATAAGAATGTGGCCACTTTATTACTGTTCATCACTTTAAAAGATTAGTACATCAACTTTTCCGTGTCTCATTCACTCAAACAACGATGGATAGGATACATCCTAACTATATGAAAAGCTTTTAAAGCTGCTTTAAGCACATTTTGATGGCCAGGGTGCAAAAGGCACCCTAATTATTGCTCTGTGTTTGGCTTTTCGTCGAAAGTCAATCGTGCTCTTTGGCTTGCCGTCGTTTTGTACCGAGTAGAGAGCATTCATTTGGGTTGTGTGTGAGTTAACGTAATGAAAACGGCTGGCTGTGATTCACATCCAGGTTTGGTGAGAGTTGTTGAAACCCAGCCACATGGACCAGTGAGCTGAAAGCAGATGAAAGCTTGAGAAGAGCAGAATGTTTCCATTCACAGTGGAGTTGACAGTACTGGAAGCCCACATCATGAGAAGTATCTTCTTCAATGTCAAAATCAGACAGGGAGCTTTAAAAAGAAAAAAACCTTGAAAGTTTGTTTGTGTAGCTTAGAATTTAAATTTTAAAAGCAACTTGGGGTACAGCGTGTGGCCCTGGCCTGGTCACAGTGAGACGCGTCGCTATGGGAGCAGCCACTTCACAAAATGCCTCGGCATATTGTGTTGGACCAAAATGTGTGGTGTGCCGGTGGAGCTTGGCTGAGTGCACAAGCTGGTGATTAGTTATGATTTACCTGGAAAAAAGAATTCAAGCTGACATCAAGCTCTTGCCATTATAATCATCATCTTTACTTTTGTCCCACTATTCCTACCGCATCTACCAGCATCAAAACAGGAAGGAAGTGTGAAATTAGTAAAGGCCACCTCCTGCTTGATTTGATTGGTTGCCTGGGCTAAGTGTGACTCTGACCAGCAGTGTGGCACTGCAAAGAAAAGTAAACCCTAGATGTGGCCCAAGAGTGGAGTGCACGCCTTGTGCACTGCACTACAGGTAAATAATGGCATTGCTAGGGACTGAGATTTTCATTTCACAATTCAAACGGTTCTCAACAATATTCAGACCTTTTGTTTGTACAGTGCAGTGCTGTGTCATAAATACAACTCGGTCATCCAACAGATCCATTTGACGTCTACCATGGACATGATCATTTAATTTAGCTGGTGGGACTTTTCCAATATTGATGAAACCCCTTTTTTTTTATTTATCAGGTGTTGGAATCACATTTGTTGATTTATTGAAACTAAAAAAAATACCCCCTAATTCACTTTTGTTTTTTTAAATAATGCATATTTTCAGTGGAATGGGAGCTCCTGATATGAACGTTCACAGGAATAATATTAAACACAGAAGATAATTTGCATATGAACTCAGGGTGAGACAAGGAATATTATCAAGGAAATTAAATGATCAGCTACTGAAACAAAAAGAAGACATCTATTCTATGAGGTATTAGTTTTGTCCAGATTACAGCTATTTAGTTTGGTGGATTCTACAGGATGAATTGGATTGGAAAAACAATTTTCCTCGTTCGAAGTTTACCTGCATCGTCTTGGAGATTAAGTTCCTAAATTTGCTGTATTGAGTATCAACTTTATCAATTAAAGTAAGACTGCCTCAAACGTTACAGCCATGGGTAGAGTGGGTCTGGTTTTCAGCCTGGGAATAAAGGTTGCTGACGATGCCAGAAGGCAAAAAAAAAAAAAAAAAATACCCAAAACAACTTAAAACCAAAAGAACAATAAAAAATGATAATTCAACAAAAAAGTTTCTGAGTTCAAAACGTCTCACATGAACTTCAGTCTGATCATTCTATAACTTATACACACTCTCAACAAATACTGCTATCCACCTCCTTCTAACCTTGTTTCATTGTGCTGACGGCTCAAAGGCTGCAAACATAACATTGACAATACATACTTCTCCTCCCAGTGGATTTTAGAAACACACCGTCTGTAAAACACGCATGACCTCCTTCAAACCTTCAGACCACCATTATTATCTCCATTCTTTTGTTGTTGCTCTTTTAACTTTATTCAAATTCCGTTGGACACTGTCTGAATTCTAAGATGGACAGCTAATGATTACAATTTGAGAAAGTTATAGGGTATTTGAAAAATCACAATTCGGTTCCGTTAATGATTTCAGCAGTTTTAGCATGCTATATATCCATTCTATATTTTAATGCTCTTGGCAGAATGCTGCTCCAGTGTACAAGGCACTTTGCACCCTATTGATTTCTCCTTTGGCTCTTTTTGGAGATGCTGCTGTTGGATTTCAGTAATGTCCCGGCAATGATCATTTATTCCCCTGCTGTAGATTACTGTTGGTTGAAACTTAACCGACGACGTCCTGTAGCGGTGCGCACACTCGCTTGACAGCTGGGCCTCGAGCCAGGCTCAGTGTTGTTGGCTTTGCCCAAAGGAGCAGAGAGACGTCAGTACCTGGTTCAGTGTCAAACATGAATAACTACTCCTCAAGGGTGCTCCTCATTCAACAAACACACTGCAGCATCAGTGAATACAAAAATACTGAGAGATATAGATGAGATATTCTGAAGAATATAAAAACACAATTGTTTTTGTATGACCTTAAGTATTTAATAAAAGCAGGATTTTGTATCACAAAATATTCTTTAAAAATATACATTTTTGGGATGTATGGGGTTGGATACATTTTCATTTAATTGCAATTATTTCTCACTACAGCATTGAACCAGCATTATATTGACATACACTGTATACAATATGCTTAACATGCATCATAGTCATCATACTTTTACCTCAGACAGATTTACATTGATAAGAAACTGGAGTCATTTCTTCCCACTCTGTGAACTGCAGGAACGTAGCTGTTGTGCTGATGATAGTTAATGGAGACCAAATAAATAAACCCATATTATTATGTATTTAGTGTAAGGTAATGGGTGCAATACAAGCCTTACAGCAAAGTATTGATTGTGCATTTTACCATGAAGCAACTAAAGGAAGTACTGATCTGCAGAATACTAAGCACTGAGACTTAGCTTAGGTGAGTTTTTAATTGAAGTTAGAATTTGATTTTAAGACTGTTGACAAGATTCTTGCATCTGAATCCAAATCAATCTGACTACGTGATATCAGTTCATAAAATAAACTGAACAAAAATATAAACAAAGCACTTTTTGCTCAAGTTTTTTCTACATGTACACTAAAGGCCTATTTCTCAAAGATTTAAAGATATTTGTGATCAAAATTGAGATCTTTGATTTCAGCTCATGAAAAATTGGAGCAAAAACAAAAAGCATTGCGTTCATATTTTTGTTTTGTCCCTGTAGAAGGAGAAGAAAGATGCAGCTAAATCTGCAGAAGTGACACCTACTCTACACAACTGTCAAGTACATGCAAAGGAGGTTCTAAGTGCACTGGGCATCCAGCTCCATACCCAGTTGAGAGTGAGCCAGTAATTTAGACCCATTATGATCAATCAGCAGCTGTTAAGCTTTAAAGTCCTTTGTCAAATATGTGAGGTTCTTCTTGGCTGAGAGGATCCACCAGCTTGTGTACATAAGTTTTAATTTTCTATACAAAAGGTGGACACGACGTGCTAAATGTTTAGTGTCAAAGCGGGGACGCCTCCGCTGTGATTTCCCGCGGTCTCCCGTGTTGTCGTTTTAGCTTGTGTTACATTAAAAATATCAGACACATGAGCCCATCTCTGCGTGGCTCTCGCCGCCCAGGTGGCAGCGTAAACCACCAAAGTGCTCCAACGCTCGCACAGAAATATCAAGTGGCAGTAGTTCTGTGTCATTCAAAGTGGCAATTCCTCATCTTTGAGCCGAAGGGAAGCGAGCGTTGCTTGTTGCCAAGCAGTTACCGCTGTAGCAATCACTGTACCTTATTTCGGGATGTCAAAATATCTAATGAGCGTTGAGTCGTCCCTCAATTTGGTCAATTTATTTTCGGGTCTTGTCAGCATTGTTTTTCCTCGAACAGAAAGCATTCACAATCCATTGTGGGAAAATAATATTTCATGGAAAAGATAATGGTGGAAATGTGCTGTAGATTGTTACTCGAGCACCCATTGGTTACCGCATAGTAATAATCATAATCAATACTGAAATGGACATGGATATTGGCTGTGGGACAATATATTGGAATATGAATGTATTGTGATATTCCCTGCTGCGGTATGTTATCGATACACTGGCACCAAATATCGATGTAAAAATATTTTAAAAATCAAATATTTTTTTATTCTTTATTGTTTTTATTAAAATATTAAATACTGATTCCATGCCTGTTACCATTTTATCCTCACTAGAGTCACTACTTAATGATAGTGGTAGGCCGATAATGGCATTTTGAGATGAACAGCATCGGCCAATGCCTGCGCTCATGGGGCAGATGAACAAAAATCATCTGCAGACACATCTGTAGGCAGCCTTGTCAGTGTGGCTGCTGTGGAACGATATTAGCGTTAGAAATAGTTAAGCAAACAGACACAATTTTCATGTATTTTTCTTTGTTCAATATACAAGTGTTAAATTAAAGTTTAGCAATGTTATATCTCATTTGTTATTATTATTAAATTATTATATTTTATCAAATGCAAAAAAAACAAGGTTCAAGTTTCTTTATGTGTCACGTGCAAAGAGATACAACGTAAAACATGATAACAACAAAAAAAATGATATCGGTACTATATATCGGCGATCAGCCGCCCTGCTCTCTAAATATTGGCATCGGCCATTGGAAAACCCCATATCAGTCAACTACTTCATTGCCAGTTCATGACTATATTGGAATGATGGCGCACATAGACTTGTTCAGTCAATGTGTGTTAAAGAGGGACTAAGCTAAGACATCTATGAAACTGACACCACAATGCAGTGAATAATAACAATATATGATTAATTCCTACTTTTGTATTTCACTGGTATTTTTTTCTCCTTCAGATACACAGATATTGTGATGCATATCGTAGATGATTTCTTGCAATATGTATATATCGCAGAATCGTGATATAATCGTTATGATATTATCGTGTCGTGAGTTACTCTGTGATTCTCCACCCCTAATGGATATGGACAATATTCTGGGAACAGTAAATATTTCTAATGTCCGGTTTAACACTGTTTAGCTCAGCAGTTACACGTGGGCACGAGAGTGATGACAGAGATGGATGTCAGCCTTGGTTCTAAAACAACTGGGAGTCACAGAAGGTGTGCCAAGGTCAAGATCAGCCAGCATCGTTGGTTGGCAGTTGCTCATTTCTCACGGGGAGCAACTCATTCACCTCTCCGTATTAAGAATAGATGAACTCATTTCATTTACTAAGGAGCCTGACTGGATTTTGAATTACAAGAGCAGGTTTCATCCGTGGCTGAGGCCTTATCTTGTGTGAACAGAATTTCTTCATGTGATAAAAAAAAAAATGGAATCATATCCAACCTATAAGCTACGAACGCTCTCACTCATTAATGTGTCCAATACATGAGGAAATTACCATCTCTGCTCAGTGGGAGGGGAATCCCTTTAATGTAGACACTTCACACCAGCCTCACCGTGATTATATCACCTCGGAGATCCACATTGAGCCAATCGTCTCCGCTCTTCCTTCCCAGACTTCCAGGTCACACATAGCTGGCGCCAAATGAGTCAAAACAAGTTAAGATGGATATTTACGGCGGGACTCGTGGAGCCAGCACCGTTAGAAATCAATGCAGTTAATTGTTTTTTGGGTGCAAGCGCCGTCATCAGAGACTCTTTCAGTAGTGGCGTCCCCACTCCCACGTTATATCTGCAGATTTCCTGTGCCAATACCGTGAAAATCTGCTGATGCCCTCATTGTGATGCACAACTCCACGCGCTTGTTAGCACTAATGACATTAGAGTGCATGTGTCCGGTTGACTGATGACAGTTAAGTAATCACACCGATGCTGTGCTTTAAAGAAATTACAGCGGAGATATGTAACGTGCCGCTCCTGCAGCTTTCTTGAGCTCTTAAAAAAAACAATTAGGCAGATTAATCAAACACCTGGTATTCTCTTGGGGCGAGCGCATGCCGAATCAAGGTGTTTAGCACATCAACAAAAAACATTTTATAATTATTTGTTGCGATTTTCCGTTTTTTTAAACATGCGGATTATAAATGGAGTGTCAGTGTTGGAGAGAGGATGATGAATGTGTTCCATTAACAAAAATGAAGAGCTCCTTCAACAACAACAAATGTACTCACAGCTTTGATGCTGCCACCACTAAAAAAAAAAAAGATTCACTGTGGTTTCAACATGAAATCTGAAAATGGTGTGACGATAAACAAAATGTTTTTTTTTTTTTTTTTTGTTTCGCTCTCTGCTTTTTCTTATTTGTTGTTTTAGATTGATACTAAATACATAATTTGAATGATTGACGGGATGAGAAGTTATAACGCAGATGATTCACAGCCTGTGTCTGTTTGATAAGCCTTTTGTACGATGTCCTTTAAAGTGCGCGGTGGGAAAAGCGAAGCCTCTGTATAATAAATGGCTTCACAGCTGCTTTCATTACTGTTCATTCAACACGTGCTGTGTCCAGGGATCAATACTTCTTCACCTTGTGCAGAATAGATGCCAGATTAGATGCAGCTCCAAGGGCAACAATGGGTCCGTGTGTGTGAGTCTAAAACATTTAAACTGATCTGTTATTACAATATCAAGAAATTGTTAAATATGTATAATTTTATAAGCAATAAGTCCTAAATATGTATCAGCATCGACGACATATCGGCTCCTTAGACACGTAGTGCAATCCTGGATCCTTCAAATGCATAATTGTAGAACCTTCTTTCTGAAATCACATTATTTTTTTATTCAATAATTATTGTTAAGGGTGTGCAGTTAGTTACAATGTGGGCCTAAGTAATATAATAAGTGAAACATCTGTACTTCTATAAAAACTGAAGCTGCTGGTGCAGCATGGTTTCTCTGAGCTTTATGCACATTGGTTGCATAAAATTCCTAAAATACTTCTTAATTAGAGTGTCTCATTGTGTTATAGGACGTCGAGGCAACAAAGAACATAATCACAACCTCATTTGTCTTATTAAAAGTTATGAAGTTAACTCTTGAATTTCAGAGGGAAAGCAGAGGTAAAGAACATAACTTGAGCCTTTCGCCATCATGTCTTTGAAATGTATTAAGGTACCTTATGAACCTGTGTGCCATCTTGTAGGCAGCAGCACACAGCCATTTATTTTAATTCCAGGTCTTAAAAACACAACATTCAAATGGCTAATAAAGTGATTTTTTTTTTTTTTTTTTTTGCGTTTCTCATTTCCTACAGACTACATAGGATCATAACAAGATCATGATGTTTAATGCCTCGTAGGAAAATCAAGCCCCCCAAACAGAGCTACCACTAAGCTCTGTTTCACCTTTAAAAAAAAAATCCTTCTTTTGACATTTATTATTCTGGTTGCCCTATAAATAAAAATAATTTCTAGTGCGGACAAAGTTACATACCTGCCCATTGGGAAGGTGAGCCCTTGTGTAAACCTCCTGAGATGTGTCCTTTGCCATCTTCAGCAGCGTGAGGCTATTATTTTCCTCTAGTCTGTGCACCTCGACAAGGAGTCAAGCTGACAGTCATGCTGGAACTTAAAAACCTCAGCAAGTTCTATCAGAAGGAAAAACAAGCAAAACACAAATCTTTACCAGAGGTCTGACGTTCTTCTATCAACATATTGATTCAGATTTCACTTTTATTTGATTTTTTTCGGTCAATGATGGCATTATTAAATAGCATGCCGGAGAGACAGAAAAGACTGAAAGGAGGGTTCAGCTGCATGTTAAGACAGCCTTGTCTCAACATCTTACAGGTTGCAGTGTGAAGAAGCAGGATAATAGCAGCCTGGCAATTTTCTTCTTTTCTTGAAAGAAGTTATTTGTAGAAGGACGTTATTGGTCTAAACCATTCAGAAAAAACAGTCACACTGAACTACCTTTAGAGAATAAATAATAAACATTTCTAACCTTTATACCAATACTGAGGTGAATGCAAGTGTGAATAATTGTTGATTTTTGGTTTGAAAAGTTCTTTTATGTTGTGAGTAGAAATGTGTAAAATGATCATCCACATGCCACTTGGAAGTTAAAAGAGAAGTGCCTGCTAATTGTGAAGTCCATGAGCTTTCCAAAAATGACTTGAGATATTGTGAACAATAAAGTTAAAATATTGCCTCTTTATGTGGAGGATGTGGATTTAATACAGTTTTGCATTCCTGTAAACAATATGTGGAAAGCTGCATCAGTTGGAAAGCTATACTTAACAAGCTAAACACATGGATAGAAATGCTAATCATCTGCTTGTTGGCAAGTCACAGTGATAGGACCTATTCGTTTTCGATTTCATTTAATTCTAAGGTTTCTACCAAACCCATTTTTTTCTGCGTGTGGGTGTGCATAAATCAACCCAGATATCAGTTCTTAAGCTGTCATGTTGTGAAACCTTTTTTTTGTAATAGATCTGAATGTCTGTTTAAATCACTTGCTGCTAAAACAACTTTACAGTCTATGTACGACTTCTCATCACATTTATACAACAAATGATGAAGTAACCAGTGTCTTTAACATCCGTGTCAATCACTGGGAATTAAGTCATCTGGCTGTATGTCGTGTTGATGTCTTGCCGTTCTAGAGGAAACACTTAATGTAAATCTTTGTCCTGAGGTCTAATCCTAATTGAGTGTTCTAGACAGTGTTTTCCTTATTTCTTTTGCCGTAACTGAAAAACCATTGTAGGGATTACAGACACAGCCTCTAGCCAAAACATCTAAGTAGCACTAAGAGGAAACACTTTCTTTCATTTCTCATTAAACATTGCAAATTTACTTAGCTGCAAGTCTGATGTGGGTTACATGGTGAAACCGACTACATACCCCATTTTCTCCTCTCTGCTTATTTTCTTTCCTTTGCCTCACTTATTGGTCTACAATTCTACTCCTCCTGACCCCCAACAACCACCGGTGTCAGCCAATCTGAGAGTTTCTAAAGCAAATGAAGAAATAACATTCATTGTTTCAGGGAAGAAACGTAATTAATCCACTGAAGTAGTTGGGCTTCCTTGCTGCAAAAAGGATGCAGGTTTTTTTTCGGAATCATTTCTTTTGATCCGTAAGCTTTCTGAAAAACACATTAAATATATGTTATATCCTCGAGGCATTCCAAAAAAACTTTCGACTGTTGAGTTCTTCTAAGCAAACAGTGATGTTGTGATGAAGCGATTTAAACATTTAAACACATTTCTCTGTGAAAGGACACGCTAGGTGGATTAAGTGAGGAGTAAATGGGAGCAGCTGGTGGAGAGACAGAGTGGACAGATGTCCCCCAAAATGAAAACCATTTACAGTGCCCGCTATAAACAGGGAGACAAATCTGTTTCACCTCACATTCGTCACAATGTCACAGTCACAGATAAAAAAATCAAAGATCCACCCACTCGACCATTGGGTGGTTTTGTGTTTCCTCCTTCAGGCTTGGGTCCTCTACCAGAGGCCTGGGAGCCTGAGGGGTCTTCTAGGACTGCATTCTTCTGGACAGAGATCTTGGATGTTGATCCTGGAATCTGCTTACAGTTCTGGGGTGCTCAGATTCCCACCGGCACCACTGATGCCTTAACTCCACATATTCTCTATCTCCTCTTTCAACCCACTATTCCAACTTCCCATGTCCTTTCTTCCTGATTGTTGGTAAGCCAACACCAGGTTATCAGTCTTGATCTGAGAGTCCCACAGGATCTTAGCTTGGTCGTTCTCAACCACGTTTGGAGGAGTCTTTCAGTTCCAGCCCATAATACACAGCACAGATGTTCCAGCCATTTGGTGATGGTGCTCCATGTACAGCGTACCTGCCTGCATTTTACACCCTGCTGTGATGACTGAGACTGTCTGGGGCATCTTTGCACAGCCTGCACCCTGGGGTCTGGTGTGGTAGACCCCGTCCTCTCTTGATCTAGTGCTCAGCACCAGTTCTTGTGCTGCCATGATTTTCGACTGTGCTGTCCTTCAGACCAGCCTTTTCTAGCCACTGATATGATTTCTTGATATCATCCACTTCATGATGGTTCCCCCTTCTTTTCTGTTGTATCAACTCCTAGATCTCGGTTGTTTCATTCTGGATAGCCGATGCTCACTAGTCCTCGACCTCCCTCCTTCCACTGAGTGTACAATCACAGAGTGCTGGACTTGGGGTGAAACCCCCTCTGTGCACTGTGAGGAGCTTTCTTGTCTTGATATCAGTGGCCTCTATCTCTTCCTTTGGCCAGGTTATTACACCAGCGGGGTATCTGATGACCGGCAGTCTGAACGTGTTGATGGCTCTGATCTTGTTGTTACCATTCACCTGACTTTTCAGGAGTTGTTGTAATAATCTCGCGTCTCTTGGATACCATCCGACCACACACACACACACACACACACACACACACACACACACACACACACACACACACACACTGTAAGAGCCTTCATCAAGAACTCAATGGGGCTGTGGAAAACGACTTTAGAGGCCGACCCAAAGCCAAGTACACAAGTTACCATCAAGTTAATTTAAATGTTATTCTAAGCCAGTATGTGCTTTTAATTGTGCAAGTTTGTGCTTTGGTTTTGCATCATTATCTTTAAGATAAGTTCAAGATGCACACTGTAAATCTTGTGTCCCCTAATTATTTTTTCAAAGCACCATCCACATTCAAGCACCTCCATTTAAAAGAATTTGCCTGTATTGAAATTTGAATGTTTTCAAACAGCTTTTTTGCTTTGTCATAAAGGCCTTGGAATAGAAATAAATAAATGAGATGTACCCACTTTTAAAATCTCACAATGAAATGTAGAAAAATGAATGTGTCGTGACTTTGCTGTAGGTCAGTGTGTGTATTCCGTCTTCTGAGAAGGGAGAAGTATATCAGAGGGTCATTTTATTTTCAAATGTCGAGTGCAAATATAAGTGAAGCTGACACGGCCACTCTGATCACATCTGCTCACAGTGCGAAAGAAACTGTGGATAATAGAGTCTCATGTCCTTCAACCCAGTGTGAGGAGCTCCACTGTACAATCCACATAATGGTGTCTGTAGTTTAAAGCTTTAGTGGTGTGACAGCATGTTATTTTCTGAAAAGCAAGCGGTGTCAGTGAAGTCCTGGGTGGTCAAATCGGAGCAAAAAATAGTAGGCTTACAAATAAGAACTAATGTATAGAAAGAAGGTGTGCCTATTTGGGGGAGGTAGAATGCTTACTGTGCAAAATGCATGCCGAGCAGAGTAAAGGGCGAGTTAATGGCACTGCCAGCTAGCCATGGCCAGAGATCACCGGAGCTCGGCGAATTGATCACGCAGACTATTGTTCCTTGAGTGAAGGCTAGAAGTCATCTAATTCTTCAGAGGCTCATCCCATTCTCTACCTGTCCACCACAAGCGATGAGGTGTGCTTTACTTATCGCTGTAGCAATTTATTTTGCGCTCCTCTAAGTGAAAAGAGGCTTGTTTTAAACAGCAGCCCGTTTTATTGATGCCGACACTCACAGATCGTATCGCTTCATTTGCATTCATTTATCGACTTGGCAACATAATATCACATTTTAAAAAGCTTTTACAAAAGAACGTGACCCTTTGTCCTCGTTAGTTGCCACGTGGCACGACAGCTTCTGTTTGCCTTGATGTAGATATCATTTGTAATCGGACTGGCAGCAGCCTCCGAACGATGGATTGGGATCTTTTAGTTGATTAAATCTCTACAGCCATTTAAAGGTAGAAGGCTTGTGCACCCTCTTGCTGCAATTGAACTTGCGTTTTCCACTTTATGTAGTGCAAATCAAGAGTACTTTATCAAGTTATTTCTTTTCACTGCACCACTGAACTCAGGACCGCCCATTTCCCACCAGTCTTAGTTACTATCGCCTTAATTTAATTGGTCCTGCACAGTGGGCAGCTACTGTACGGCATCCAGGGAGCAGTTTGGGCTCCTGGCCCTGTTCAAGGGGCCAGGCAAACTGGCACCTCTCCACTCGGGGGGGACTTGATCCAGAGACCATCCGGTTCCCAAGCTAAGACCCCACGGACTCGGCTACTGCCACCACTCATCATAGATCACTCGAGTAGAGAATTCATCGCCAGCAAAAACTTCAGGAGCTCACTGGGTCTGGCAAATAAATAAGTCCACACAACTTTCAGTGAATCTGCAGTCGTGTTGACACGCCATACACACAGAACAAAAACATGAAAGGGAATATGTGCTTTTGTTTTTCATCATTATCTTAATAAGCTCAAGATGCATACTGTAAATCTTGTGTCCCCTAATTATTTCTCAAAGCATCATCCACATTCAAGCACCTCATTATAAAGACTGTCTGTAATGAAATTTGAATGCTTTTCAAACGGCTTTTTTGCTTTGTCATAAAGGCCTTGGATTAATATGAAAAATAAATAAATGAGATGTACCCACTTTCAAAATCTCACAATGAAATGTAGGAAAATGAATGCGTGTGTATTTCAAAAGAGCTTAGCTAACGGTGCTAACTGCCCTCATTGCAAACAACAGCAATGGTGCCGACACAGTTTACAGTGTTCACCTGAGGGGGAACCAGAGCTTCCGTGACATCAGTCAGGACAACCTTATCAGCTGTAACCGCCATATGAGAGCAGAGCAGAGGTGACCATGAGCTAACCAGTGGGGCACGCTAAAGTGCACTGAAAGGCACGCATGGCAACAAAAGGAAGATAAGCTTAGTTAACGACACACACAGAGGGAGCGTGACTTCAGTCTTTGTTCAGGTAGACATCATATCATTACATCTTTTCTAATTGTTATTTGCTGCTATAGGAATGCTCTGAATGTTGTATAGAGAGCTTTTAGTATAGATATAAACTTCCCAAAATGTAATACACATAACATGCAGTTCTGCATATTGCCTCTCGGGAGAAGTTCTAGACCCCGTATGAAACTGTCAGTACATCCTGATCCTTTAAAGAGATGAGAGGAGCTAATATGATTGTTACCCTAACACACCCGCTGTTATGTAATGTATGGTAATGTATTCGCCCTAATTCCAAACCATTACCATGCGCTCTGTGAGTGCACTGGATGCCTTGAGCCAGGAACGTACCAAAAAATCTTTCTCTGCCCACCACCCACTCCCCGTGGCTTCTGCTGTTTGCCATGATTCACATGAATAAGAAGCTAAATCTACAGTATTTCATACAAACATCTGTATTTGATGGAACTCATAAGGCTCCAATATTTCAGAATGCTGTAAGAGCAGCTCACTAAAGCACAGCAGGTGATCCTCAACCTGTGTGGGACCTCAGCATGCCGCCGACTCCTAGAGTCCCCCGGCCGATCCCCATGGGAAATATGATGTATAATATACCCATAGTGTTATGAAATAATGTGCTGATGACATAAGTTTTTCACCAAAAAAAAGTGATTAGGTAGCATGCAACCATTTAAAGCAGATAATAAAAACAAGTAATATAATGGGGGAAAAATGGTAAAATGTATTATGTATAAATGTTTAAAAAAGGTTGAATTATTCATGCAAAGTTAAAACGGTAAGTCATTTTTGCAATCGGTTCAATCCCCTTGCTCGCAGCTTCACAGTTTGACAACTGCCCATCACCTGAATCCCATTAGTCCCACATTATCCCCCAAAAAAAGCCCACAGTCAATTTTGTCTGACTTGTACTAAAGTAGAGCCTCCCAATTTAAGCGTTGATAACCTGACTTTTTGGCATAACCTGTCAATTGCAGACCCCAAACATGCCCCAATTAGCTGCGTTGTGGCTGTCACTGTCCCCGGCAAGAGGGCAAAGAAGAGCCATTAAATGCTTTGTTTTGCAACATGGTTTATTTCTGTAGCTCCGACCATCACTGCCTCAGGCTATGTTGGTCTTTCACCGACCGGCTTGCGAGCTGATATCCTGGGATGAGCCATACGACATTGATAGAACAAAGTCCAGGAAGGCAAGTAACACGAACGGTCAGACAATCAATTTGTAAACAAACGCTGATTTAACAGTTCTGACAAAGACCCCCAACATCTATTAGATATGGGGGAGGGGGGGGGGTAGTGCTGCAATAAAGGTTTGAGAATACGTTAAAAGAGAGATTGCCTCTTGATTCCCACTGGCTTTACCTTTCACATCTCTGATCAATATTGTCTATCTAGTGAGGGCTTTTGATATATGAGGAGTCAATGCACCCCCCCCCCCCCCCCCCACTAACTGAGGTTCCTGCTCTTTTACAAACAAAAACTCTGTGCTCATTATAACCAACCTTTCCATTAGATGTTTTTTTTTAGTCATTGCAGTGAAAATGAGGAGAGTATCTGATGAGATTCAAGGCGAGCTAAATCTGACACCACCAGTTGTGTCGGCTATGATCTCTTAATTACCACACTGAGGTGGATGACTCTACATTGAGGGCTGGACACGCTGTCCGACCCCCGACCGCTTCCATCATTTACAGGGCACAAGTGCTGGAATCTTAAATGAGAAATAAGCTTGATGGCCGTGCTAATTCCATAAATAAATATAGTTTTATTGATTTTAAATATTTTGTGTGTGCCCTGGTATTGACAAAAGAGTCTCTCCGGCTCTTAAGTGCTAGAACACGTACCGCATTGAATGATGCAAGAGAGGCTTCACTGAGTGTTGCAGGGTCCTCAGAGTCGATGGGTAAGCATTGCTCATCAAACAGGGCTGACAGTAAATTACAAGCAGACAAATAGAATACATTTCAAAGACGGTTATACAACATAATTTATTACACTACTCATGTATTATAATACAGCAGACAGTTAATCGAACAGAATATACGTAGTATATAGTGAGGCATATAAAGTGAGCCTCATGTCATTAGCTGTGAGCAGAGACAAATCACTTAACTACAGCAATGTAGAAGACAGGAGATAATCTTAGATGCAACTTATACAATAGTCATTTTTTTAAAGCAGCCTAATACAAATAAAACATGAGGAAGAACTTTGCTCTTGACACCTCCGCATGCTGCATAGGTGTGGAGGTGGACGGCAGCACTCTAAAGCACAATGTAGGCTCCAGTAACCCACAGGAGCCAGACTTGAATGCTGCAGGGAATTTGACTTAACACCTAAACAAGATATTGGCTATAATGATGTTTATTTTTGCACGGCAACAGAAATATCCGCTGCTGCTTTAATTTTAAAGGAAGGGATAGGTTACACAGAATTGGCAGTGGTATAATGGATTTATTAGAGGATAGGGCCCTCCAGCTTCTTCTTCATGGATTGGTCTTGAGTGCATATCTGATTGTTTGCTGGTATTAGCTCGGGATGTACTGCCTCGGGCCATTTCCCGCATCTGCACCTCCTCTGTACATTAAAATTGTATAACTTTTTATCAACAATCTGTCAGAAGTTATCATATTTAGCCCTGGTAGTTTGTGAGAGGCTGTGCGGCTTTACACATTGTAACACCAAGAGAATTGTATTATTTTTCTATGCCTTCCTACTTCTGTTAAAATGCAACAGTGCACTAAACATGGTCTCATTCAACATGGAGGAAGAATGAAATGGCTGAAATGTTTCTGGCTGCCTACCAGTTTTGCGCCATGTTGTTATGGACCTGATTGGAATGTAACCAGGTTACCCCCGCTATCTGACAGCATCAGAAAAACACAAACTAACGCAGGTATAAACATGTTTAACATAGAATACTGGCAATATTTGTGTGCTGGTGTCAGTCAAAGAGTGCTGCTATCGGCTGGTGAGAGAGTAGAAACTGCAGCCTTTGACACGGATGATGACTTGGAAGTTCTTACACAGATTACTTTTGCCGGCAGAGGGTCAGATACAATGGTCTGTCTGTCTGCTCATAGTGCTTTTTTAGAACAATAGGAGTTTGTTTTGTTGGGCTATGTTTCGGTCCAGTGGGACATTTCTTGGCCTATTGGTGTTTTACAACAATATGCTTTCGGCAAAACAGCAGTCGCCTTCTCAACATTCAATAATATATGAAAAACACCACAGAAACAACCTCAACAACCAAGTAAAGGACAATGCATGGCAACAAAAAAAATCTCAAAATATTTGAGAATTAATCACTGTCAAAAACTAGATCAATTTAATTATAAAACAGTTTTTTTCGCACATGAAATGTGGAAAAATACTGAGAGGAATACATGATAGGCCTTGTGAGAAACAACCCACACACACACAGAGAGAGAGAGAGAGAGAGAGAGAGAGAGAGAGAGAGAGAGAGAGAGAGATCTAAGGGAATTCCTGAATGGTACTAAAAACCCTTTAAGCCATTGGCTTGTTCTCTGAGCAGGATCTCTTTAAATGTGCACCTTATCTGTCATTGGGAGACATATCTAACTACCTCCCTATTACTCTCCCATTATACGCCGCCACTCTGGCATTTTCACAAAACCTTTGCTTCAGTGAGAAAACACGATGGCCCCCCAATTGAAAGCATGTTAAAAAGGTCATACATCCAAATAAATGCCAACAGTGCCAAACGTATTTCTCTCTTTAAACCAACACTTCCACATGCAAAAACAAGAGGCCCGCTGCACACAGGGAGAGCCCGGTCTTGTTGAAAGGACTTGATGAAATGTGAGCTTGCCCTTTAATTAAATAGCAAGGATTGATTTTGTTCGGGCCACAGATGAATGGAACTGTGGTAGAAACTAAGCTTCATTATGATATGGCATACTCTGACATGATTAGATGGGGTAATTAAAAGCACTGATGTATCTGCAAAGTTCAAAACCTTTGTTAAAAATTCTGTTTATTGCGTGTTTTCCTTCAACTGTGTCATCTACTATCTGTTTTTCCAACAGACGTGTTCTAGATTTTACTTGTGAGCCTTCATGGCAATTGTCAGTGAGGAATGGAGCACAGCTTCCATGCGTGGTAGTTATGCTGTTGAGAGTAAAGGCGGCGCATTTGACTTCAACCCCTAGCTGACAGGCAAACTTCCTGAGGATGTATTCAGCCTGACTTTTTCCAAGGTTATAGAGACATTTATCAGTGCTGAGTTCTTGCTAAACACAATAGAGGAGGAAGAAGAATGAGGGCACTTTTCCTAAAGCACGGGAGCACCGGCTGAGCTTTTTACATCTTATAAACTAAGTGCAGTGTTGGTGGAGAGACAATGGTGTCATAGGAAGCTATATTGCATTAATCTGGTTTTCCAAAAATAAATAAATAAATACCATTGCAGTGAATATATATATATATATATATATATATATATATATATATATATATATATATATATATATATATATATATATATATATATCCATCCATCCATCCATCCATCCATCCATTTTCTATCGCTTATCCTGTATTTAGGGTCGCGGGGGGCTGGAGCCGATCCCAGCTGTCATTGGGCGAAGGCAGGGTACACCCTGGACAGGACGCCAGTCTATCACAGGGCCGACATGTAGAGACAAACAACCATTCACGCTCACATTCACACCTATGGGCAATTTAGAGTCATCAATTAACCTATATATATATAGGTTAATTGATGACTCTAAATTGCCCGTATATGCCCGTATAAATAATATATATATATATATATATATATATATATATATATATATATATATATATATATATATATATATATATATATATATTATTTTGAACTATTGGGTATTTACAATCCACCATGCATGTCTTTAGGGAGGCAAACCAATGTAAACACTGCACAATATGAGCTTTACAGGCTGTGGCATGAACCTCTTGTTATGAGGCAACACCAACTCCGCTGAGGGTTAATGCAGAGATAAGACACAAGTGTATTTTAATGAATGTGTTTCAAAATCCCGACAGTCAACATTAATGCACAGCACATCTGCAAACATCATGAGGCTGTTCCATGCACACAATGTTCCAAACCTTGTTATACCACAGCCTCTTTTACAATTATGTTCCCGCTATGAGGTGCGACCCAAGTAAATGAAGCATGGCGTGCACCATTTTTAGAAACAGTACCATGGTGCTGGTTAAAACCAGGAATTAATTTGGATAAAGTCCTATTGCTTTCCCGGGAATTTTTAACATCCATAATGGCGGCATTTTGTCAACATAATGGAGAAGTAAATGGTGTGGGGTAATAAATGACTTTGTTAAATGAAATGGAAAATGAAAGGTTGATGTAGTACGGGCCTTTTTTCGCATTCTCATTGTATTGTGCTCCCATGCTCAACCCCCCACATCAGTGTCACACAGGCAGACCCCGCTGTAGACTACATGGTAAACCCTCGAGCGGGGGGCCTGGACACATGGCACGGAGCGCAGATGTCGTTCTTTGTGACAATATCGGAACATTTGGGACATAAATGCATCAAGGAAAGCTGGATATGCCTTGGCAGAGTCAATTTGGAGATTTGTCCATTGGCCAGCAGTGACTGCAAAAAATAAATAAAAAATCCCATGTTCCATCACAGGGGACTCATAAACCAGCTACAAAGTGAATGTAATATCGTCAAAAGCACATGTGAATACAAATCACATTATTTTTTCATTAATGTTAATTTCTTCCCCGGTTAGCAAACAATGAAAGCATCAAATGCAACTCTCCAGTGTCTTTTTCCAGCATTGTGAGCTTCTGTAGTGCTATCATAAGACAAAAAGCTCTCTAGAGGCTCCGTGGAAAAAAAAGACCTACCCTCAAGCTCCAGAGGTGCAGTATAATACAGAAAGATCTTCATCCCACACACTGGGCAACAGTGACTTGATTGATTAATTGCTTCGCTGATCTCTGTGGTCTCGTCGATATTAGAAGAAAATAATAAATGCCTGTGCCTCTAGGTAGTTCGGAGATCCACGCAAGACCACGATGCAGACAAAGGGAAGAGGAAACTTCCTCATTCTGCCAAGATCAGTTCGGCCATTTACAGTGACGAGTACAGTGATGACCCCCAGCAGGTACAGAGTCCATGGCATCCATAACTTCTTCCTCAAGCACAGTGTGTGCAATCATTTCTTTTTTTATACTTAATGGTATCCTCACAATTACCTTCCACTTCCTCCCATGAAGGTTAGACTGCGGAGAGGACACATGCATCGCCGGACAATGTGTGTCTGATTCAAAAGGTTATCCAGGTAACTGCATGGCAACATTATTGTCAAATCCACAGCAACCAAGTTCACATACGTTGGTTACCCTGCCTTTGTGATTATTCTTGTGTGGGCTGAAACGCTTACTCAACCACAGAGCCACCTATAGGGCCGGCCCTCTATGGCCAAGCCAAAAACCACCCATCAAGGACAAGAGAACATTGTTTCAGATAACAATACAGCATTGAAAACAAATCCAGCATCAACAAATGCATATAAAGACAAAATCTAAACATAAACTGTCACATCTGTGTTGCCATTTTTAGTTTAAAAGGGCTGTGAAATGGTCATTAGCTTGTCCCCTCTTCCTGCACTCTCTGTGAATCCTTGCATTCATTCTCCAGCTGCCTTCTTGCTCGTCTGTCCTCCCCCTCTGCTCTCCAACCTCTCGGCTCTCTCTCTAATGCCTTCCTCTCATGCTCTTCTCGCTCCAACGGCCTCCTCTCCCTCTCCTCTCCATTTTCCTGAAGCTACACAAGTCTGGCTCCCTGTGCTTCGTAACTGGCGCGTCCTCCTCTTCACAATCTGCCCGTCTTTTTTTTTTTTTTTTTTTGCCCTGTGCTTGTGTTGGAGGAGAACCCGCTGCTGTGTCCTTGGGGGAGTCACACTGGGCCTTAGGATTAATGTGATGTTTAGGTCTAAGCGTATCGTCCATCATCCTGTACCACTTCCAGGATTCAGCGGTAGTTCCTCTTCCCTCTATAGCCCAGCCCATGTTGGTGGGTCCTTCAGCTTCTGAAAGGCATAAAAAGACATTCTATTATTATAAGGCACTGTAAAATGTCTAGAGATGTCATAAAACGACATTGGCTGTAATTTTCTGAGATTTTCCCACTCTCCTTTTACATTTGGCTCTGTTTTCCCCCCAGGTTTTTCTTTCATTCAAGCTTTATCAATATTAAAGCAGCGTGGTCTATTATAATCAGAGGTGATTTCCTCCTGACCCTTTTTGAAAGTGATTCAAACCTACAATTCCTTTGTGATGCATTTTAATATCTTGCCTATTTTATGAGCAGTTTAGTTATTGTTAGCCGTTGAACCAGAGGCCAATACTCAAATGATCGACTCGCGCACATCGTAGATACATTTGAGAACCCTGCACAGGTCTCGCATGCTTATGTGATCCCAAGTGTTTATTTTCATTTCTGCAGAGTGTCAAAATGAACAGCAGAATAAAATGATCTTGCGTGTCACAGTTTGCAGTACTTAACTCGCTTTGTTCTTAAGTGTCCATGCAGCCGATAATCAAGTTAGCGAAGTGTCCACATCAAAGCTTTCATTTTCAGGCGCTTTACTTCTAGATGTACATCAGAACACCAACAAGAATATGAACCTTTTTTGTTTTTGTCCACTCTGATTTTCAGGTCAATCAGTTCCACAGCCTTTCAGTCTGGCTGAAAATACATTCATTTTCACCCTATTAGATCACATACCCTGTCATATTGTGCACATATTTAACAAAATCTACCGAAACAATTACAAAAATTCAATTACTTCGTATTTTCATGTCAGAATCCAATAGAACAAAATATGAAACCTGCTTACATCAGCTCGTACCAACCACTTTCAATCAATAATATCACAACACCCATTCACCATTAATTCTGCATCTGTAGCGGAGGAGGTCGTGAGCTCATCTTTTGATCAAATCAAATTTCTCCCAACCTTATGTCCCGCCTGGATTCTCCTCAAGCCCCCAAATCACTTAATCAGCCCCTGCATACAGCACATTGCTGGGTTGAGGCTGGCTTGTGGAGGGTTTAGTGTTGCCATGACATCTGCAAGCATCGCATCATCAGGTCTCCAACTTCAAAATGTGGTCCAGCACTTCTGCTCCAAAATCTGCTACTTTTTACGAAAAAAAAAAAAAAAAACACACGCTGCTCTATAGGATGTTAATAGCAGAGCGTGAATCCTCTCTAATCCTCCGGAGAAACAGGGAGTTGACAGGGAGTGCATGACACATCACAGACAGGGGGATAGTGTCATCTGACTCCAAGAGTGCGTCCCCCTTTACCCCCTCACAGTGTGCACACTGGCTTCGTCGCCGAAATGGGAAGTGACAGCTCTGTGGTATACTGTCAGCTGTTAACCTAATTCACTACCCACTTTGTCGCGAATCGGACTTCTTTATCTTGACGTAAACAAGGCATGTTGCTAACATGGGTGAGTGATAATGAGCTTTCAAATGTGATGACAGAACAACAGAAGCTTTGAAAGTAGGGAGTGACGTCGGTGATGGGAGATTGTTGGTAAATCGGCCTCCTAAGGCGTCGTATGATAAATGTCAAAGTTTAATCAGATTTTAGACGACTATAAGAGAACAGAGTTCTGTCAGAGTTTCCAAAGCATCAACTACCTGGAATATGTTATTTCCTTAAAAAAGGAGAACATGAGGGCATTTCAATTAATTAGTCAAAGACGGTTGCCACACTTGGTGATGCACGAACAATTTAATCTCATTTACCTAAGTGAATCAATTGCTCTTCGTTGCTCGGGGAGTAGGACATCACACTTCTATAGATTATAGCGTCCAGGGTGTCTTTATGGGCTGCTTCACACAACAGCCATCGAGCTTGTGAATCATCTACCTGCTGTTGAAGACGGATTATCTTATCGCGCCTCCTAATGAAATTAAAATGGACTCATATTTTACCGCTCTCTATACGTACGGCGCCGTCACAACGTGTTAGGGGAGGTGACACGTTTCATATTGTATTGTCTTGCGGTCGCACAAACACATCAATCCTGCCGTTCTCTAAACTGTTTATGCAGTTCAGGCTGGTAGGGGGCCCAGAGACTTTCCCAGCACACGGGGTTCACCCCCTGACAGGTCGCCGGTCTGTCACAGGAATTACACATGTAGACAAACACATAAATACGAAGCCAAATCAGAGTCGCCATGGCCTGTGGGTGGAGACAATAGAAATAACTTCTCCTAGGAAGGTCCCAGTCAGGGATTTCTTAGTGTGAGCTGACACTGCTAACAACTGAGCCACCTTGCTGTCCAAATGCAGTGTCATAAATAAGATATTAAGTCTCACAGTACTGTGTAATGTCTCTAACACTAGAGGCCTTTTTGTATTTGATCTGTTCTCACTTATAGGACATAACTTATAGCCCCACTATTGATGTCACACTCATGCATTGTGATCCTTTCTAAAAGTAAGTGTTTAGAGTAGGGATGTCCCGATCCAGCTTTTTGCACTTCCGAACCGATACCGATATTGTAGCTTTTAGTATCGGCCGATACCAATACTGGCCGATCCAAGCATAGATTAGAGATGTTTACTTATTTTCTCGTCAGACTAATGTTGAAAAGGGTTTTACTCTTAAGAACAACTAGCCAACTTAATTAGGTTAGTTTGAATAATCCACAATGGTTGGTAATGAGAAGCTGACCTGTTTATTCTTAACAGGGTTAAATAAACACAAAATAGACTAACTAATAAATAGTCAATCTTACCGCTTTACCACCACACTTGACTTTATTGTGGCAAGTATTGCACTCCGCATCTTCGTCTTTTTCGTCTTTTAGGATAAAATAATCCCACACAGCTGACATTTTTATCGATAACTTTAAATTCTTAGTGGGACATCAGTGTTTCCCCTAGAATGTTTTTCAGGCCCAGTGGTACCCACTGAAAAAACCCTAAACAGATGAGACGCGTAGGATGGTGTATTGGTGCAGTTGGATTAAGTCAGGTGGCACAGCAAGCAGTCTGCAATTCTGCAATTATTATATTTGCATTCAACATTTTTGTTCAACCTGAGTGTATTCAAGGTTTTCAAGGATTCAAGGAGAGAGTGACTTTAAGGTGCCGGAAAAATATGGCTGGAAAATGATGAGCATCACATTAGTAGCTACAGATACTGTAGACACAACGACATATGAGTGCATATATTGTCTTATTTTATCAAGTAAAATATAAGTTATAGGTTTACTCAACAGCCTGATAGTTCATAGAAATTCAGGTACAAATAGGTTAACTCAGAGTTCCACAGCTTATCAAAAACAATCCTCCCCCACAGACGTCACATCCTAATACTAAACACAATGGGCCTCATTTATCAATCTTGCGTGAAAACGGGCGCAGATCTGAGCACAGATTTGGTCTTACGACAGGACACACGTGCGATTTATGAAACCTTCGTATCTGACCAATCTCAGCGTACGAATGAGCGGGCCTTGATAAATGCGGCGGCTGAATTCGATCGTCATTAACATGTTACGCCCATAAATATTCCTGTTTCGGAGGCCTCGCCCACTGAGGTCAAACATGGAGAGACGAAACATGGGTAAGAAAAGAAACTTTTCTGACACGGAGATCGGCATCCTGACATCGGAGGTGGAACACAACAAGACAGTGCTTTTTGGCAGCCTGAAGGGTGGCATAAAAGGGGCTCACAAAAACGCTGTCTGGAAAAAGATAACGGAGGCAGTCAACAGCGTTGCCGCAGAGGAACGGACTCCAGCTGAGGTTTGAATATAATTCTCAATAACTTAACCCATGCCTAACGACTTAAATGAATCTTTTCATCCGCAGCCTAAAAGCTTATGTCTGCTAACTGATCAAAACAATTCTTTACATTTAGGTCAAGAAAAAATGGTCAGATATGAAGCTGGCCACCAAGAAACGCGTTGCTGCGTTTAAATGCAGCATCAGGCAGACTGGAGGAGGCCAAACAGACTCCAGCCTGATCTTGACAGGGACGGAGGAAAAAATTGCCTGCTTAATTGGGTCGGAGTCGATCTGTGGCATAAGTGGTGGAGGTGACAGAGAGATCCCTGCGGTCCCTGAAAACGCGCTCACGTCTGACACGCGCGTATTGTTCCTCCAAAATAAGCAAGTCTGCCATCATCAAGACTTGATAACTGTCAAAGCATCTGTTTAAATAGGGGAATGAATAAACATCTGACCAACCACAGTGGAACGATGATTATCTCAACAGGTGCTTTCATTTTTGTTCCAGTTCTGTCACACCCATCGGACAAAAACAAAAACAATTACACATTTTTGCCTTTAGTTAATTTGCAAACACACATTTCTGCTTGTATTTATGATTCTTTCACATTTTAATGTATAATAATTAGTTGTCATCTTAGGCTATTTATCCTATTGTTTAATTTTTTGAAAGTGGTATCAGTAAAAACATGGGCTTTAAAAGAAATGTTTTCGTTTTAATAATCCGTTTTGATCTGTTCTAAATATGTGACTGCTTATGCTTAATGACAGCTGAGGTTTGTTCATTATTTTACGCCAGATTTTGCTGTGCTGCACCGCAAATCCACAGACTCGAATTTGCGTACACGAGCTCAGACCTGACATGAGATCTGATCGCAGCTTCCGCTTACGTCCAAATTGATAAATGCCGAAGTTTGCGTGGAAATGGTCGTACGCACGGTTTTCGGTCGTACGTTCGTTTGATAAATGAGGCCCAATATGGCTTGATGCTGTTTGGAAGGAGTGCATATATTTATCGCCAACACTCGACCTGCATCAGCGCATAATGCGCACGAGCGGATCTGTGCTAGCAGGCAGCTCGGAAGCCGGTCCGGTTCCGGTACCGGTACCGGTCCGATTCCGCTCACACCACGAGTTTGAAGAGTGCAACAGCTTATCAAAATACATTGTCAACTCCGTGTTTTCAAAGTAGAAAGCGACATCGTGGTGGTTTAACGAGGGAGAGCGGCATCAGAAGAACGTAGCGGGAGCGTGCGAGGATTGTTGCGGCCGCACGTATTGCAGAGCAAGTCTACTGTGCTGCGTGGAGGCGCTCCTAATGGACCGGAAAAAAACTGGAATGGATTACATACTCCGGTGCGCTGGAAAACACGGACCCGAGTTTTGAAGAAAAAAAAAAACTGGATCGGGAGTCCGGATCGGGATTTCCCGTGCAGGCCGATCCGATATCGATATGCATTTTTTGCTAATATCGGCGGCCGATCCGATCCAAATATCGGATCGGACATCCCTAGTTTAGAGGCTTCCTTTGAAAAACATTGGTTACGCAATTCTTAAAAACTCAAAATCACATAGCTCAGTGAACGACCTCTGTCAGTAGGAACATTGGAAGTAGCTTGATGATGTTATTTGGATAAGAAGACATCAGGTTTGAGACAATATTAAAATATCATGTTCCAATTATCCTGGCCAAAATAAATTATTTTACAATACATCAGAATATGCTGAAAGCTACATTTAATAAACACACGTTTTAATGTGTCACAGATACCTTTTGTATTAGTGAACATTCTTTTTAGTGAAAAACAATCAAAACAATCTTAAATAAGGTTATGAAAAAAATTAAGAGAACCCTTCTTAAATAAATAAAAAAAGATCCTAAACAATTGTTTTGTAGCCTGTATTTTTTTCAATCAGACCATGATAGCGAGCTAGACAACTCAAGTCACTTCTTATGATATTTACAAATATCGTGATGATGGAAATTCCCCACAATCAACTTCACCAAAGACAGAATGTATCCCCATCCCAACAAGGTATACAAAGAGTGAGCTCCCGTCTCCTACAGACAATGGCTTGTGTTTCCTCTTTAGCTGCTGTATATACACTGTTCCAGCTCACACAATCAAATGAAACCATGTCTGTCTATATACAGTCTTCTGAAGGAAGGTACACACACACACACACACGCACACACACACACACACACACACACACACACACGTTTCCATGAATAGCACCCAGCTCTCCCCTCAGTGCAGCATGGAAGCCGGGTGACCCCCTTCATATAGAACAGGTCAGCACTTTTTTTGATTATGCCATTACGTCTTACGACAATTTAAAGTCCTTTCATCATCTGAAGCAAAAAAAAAAAAAAAATTGAGGAACGACAGGAGCGGGCCCAGAGTAAAAGGGAATAGGGAATAAAAGCGAAATCTAACATAAAGGTTAAATAATAGAGGAGAGGGTTCGCGAGGGAAAGTAAATGAAATGTGAGTGGCACAAAAGTTGAAAACAACTGCTTGAGTGGTCGGGGTTGGTGTGTGAAGTATGGAGGAATGGATGGAGGAATGGATGTCGTAAGCGCGGAGTGACAGAGGTAATTATAGCTATCTGGATGTTCTTTTTGTTCAAAGGGAGAAGACAAAGCCAAGCCAAGGGAGAAAAAGACTCTGCAGGTGGAAACAGCTGTGCAAAAATCCCCAGAGGGCAGCAGCATGTTCGTTAGCACACGTGGATCTTCTTATTTGCTGATCTTTATTTTTTTATTTTTTGTGCATAATAACTAACACAGTGTTCTTGTCACTTAAGTTCAACAGCTTCCCTGATTTTTCTCTCAAACTGCTCGTGTGCTTAATGTTCTCAAAGCCACCTCCCTTTCTTTCTACATCACTATTCTATTACATGCAATACTTCACCACCATCACTGCATCTGCCAAAAATACAAGGTAATAGATTGAAATAACTCCTTTTCTGTTTAAATGGCTTTTTTTTCATGGGGCTAAACCGGTTGGATTTATGCAACCCGTTGAACCAGCATTCGTCCTTATTTAAAAAAACATCAGCGACCTGTGCGAACATCGATCCGAAGAAGATAAAAAAGTGGTTAGTTGCTGGTACGAGGCCGCCGTTGTATGCAGCAGCACGTAGATGAGCAGTGGATAAACCCAGTGTTTTTGGCCAAATCTTTTCAAGAGGGCTCACTTAAGTTCACTCATGTCTTGGTGGCGGGAACATTCCAATGTGAATAATATAAATATTGCATCATATCGTTTGTATTGAGATATATTTGAGGTCAGACTAAGTGTGGGCAGTAAGAGAAATATCAATGCAGACTCCAATAATGGATCGGTGAAAAATGCGCGGGGGAAGCTGGAAGGATAATACACCATGCAGCACCAAAGGAAGTAGAGGCAGACGACGAGTGGAGCGTGAGACAGATTAAATAGGGCGCTCAATTGTTGTTGTTGGTGAAAATGCAAGCTCAGCTGATGCATCCGCTGATTTACGACTGGGACCCAGCAGTAGTTATTCGAACACAAGACTTTGTCAAGTCCTTGGATGTGAGCATTTTCATTAGGATATGCGTACATTTTGATTTAGTTTCACCGTCAGCGCTGCGTCTGGTATTCTTTTCTAAAAAGGTCGGCGACGTGTGATGCAAGGTGAGATGAGTTCAGTTTGTCAAAACCAGATCATCACGTCCTGCAAACAATCAGCAGCGGTTTAATCAGGACGGGAGCGACGCCCTTTACCTCAGAGGTCCTCAACGTTTTTCAGGCCGAGGACCCCTTAGCTTATAGTGACACCGTGGAAGGACCCCCAATCACATATCATATACCATTGTTTCGCTTATTAACCAGTTAATGATGTACGTATAGAATGCTAAACCATTAAAAAAAATATTGTTGACAGATTTATATATTTATGGAAGACATTTTAGTTCTGTATTCCCATTTCTACATCACCATTCCACAACATTACATTTAATTAATAGGAATATTTATATTTGCTCATTATAGGTTGTATTCATGTCAATGTGTATTTTTGGACATATTGAAATGTTTTGGAAGAAAAAAATGATTGGGAGCAAATCATGTTGGCAACCCTCTGCAGTAAAAGAGAAGATCAAGTAAAAGAAAAGCTGGGCAGTGTGTCTGTGACTGTTGTCTGTTAGCTGAACCATGCTAGGGAGGTTGGCCGGGCCCCGTAGTCGACCTTGCGTTGGTATGGCAACAAAGAAAACTGCAGCTTTTATAATCCTAACATCATATATATTTTTAGTCCTCATGAATCATTATGGTTTCAAAAGACAATGAAACAAAGTATGGCATAAACTGCACGTTGGCATTGTTTACCCAAGGCCAAATAACACTTTGTCTGTAAACTCTGTAGGACTCCGAACACTCAGGTGAATGTACATTGTATGCTTTTAATTGTGGAGGCTTACTAGAGTACAATACAGCAGACGTGTTGAGACATATTACCATAGAAAGTGATCCCTATAGAAGATGTAATAGACTATTCCCAAGTAGGATTGTCTGCCAGTTAATTACACTGTATGGGGAAATTTCTAACTCCAGGCCCCCCCCATCGATTGGTTTTCTTTCCTTCCATTGCAGAGAGCAGAAATGCCCACTCCATCTCAATTGTCAGAGGCAGCAGGATCCACTTATAAGTTCTTCTCAGGTAATTGCAATGCAAATGAGGTTCTCGAAAGACAAATTACCCCCCCTCCCCCTCTACTCACACACACACACACACACACCTCGATGGAGAGGCCATGTCCTCAGTTGGCTGTCGGTCTAGTGGTTAGTCCGGTGAAGGTAAAAGAAATAAGTCCTCACTTTGATTAATAAAATATGGCTGAGAGATCCTCACGATCTGCGAGGGAGACAGCTTTGATCTCTAACTGTTGAGAAACACCAGTGTTTCACATACGAGGAGAATAGCAATGCCGGTTTGCTTTGTATTCTCATTTAAAAGACTTTGGGCAAAGATGTGTTTGCATGTGTTGGGTTTGTGATTTAATCATCAAGATTATAGTCAGTTTCTTGTATTGAAAGTTGTGCAAGTAAAAATATCAGAATTCCCAATTCCTTCCTAAACAAACACAGTTTATGTTTTGTTTTTGTTGCATGATGAAAAAGCAGGAGGGCATTTGCCGTTTGGTTAAGTGGCGGTTCTCTCAAACGTGCATTTTCTGTCGCCTCACTTTCTTCTGAGAACAGAATCGGCTAGAATGCGCGTCCACTCATCCCTGGAAATGAGTAGTCTCGTTCCGTCTGTGACATTACAGTCGTGTAAGGTCCCCTACGGGGGATAACGGCGAGTGAAATCATTCACGTTAATTGTCGCACGCGTGAGGTGCAACCGCGTGAGCAGCCGTGCATTTTAAACGACGCCGAAGGCGAACTCTTGGGTGGCGGCGTGTTCAAGTGTGGAAAATATGTTGGTCGGAATGTCTTTGGCACTAAAGCCTTCCTCGGGCCCCGTGAAGGGTACACAAATTGTCGAGCGTGTCCGGGGAGAATTAATGTGTGCACTTCCTTATTGCGACTCAATTTAATACCCCGGTGATTAATGAAGTCTTAATTAGCCATAACTTACCCCTGCATTTTGCATATCTTCCAAATATCAGTACAAATTGATACTGGTTGTACTTTTTTTTAAAAAATAACCTCATTTTGCGACATTGTCCAGCAAATGTTTCAACGAGCCGGGCCTCAACCCGCTGAGAAGGGCACGCCACCGGAATACCTTGGGAGTTTTAAACCTTTGGCTTTTGACTGCTGTCCGATTAAAGGCTGATGTTGCTTCGTCTGATGATTTGCAGCGGCGGTCCGCCAAATTATCCCGCATTTCTGTAGCTCATTAACACGAAACTGATGAAGTGAAAGGCAATTAATGAAAGGTCACTACTGTCAGTTCCGAGAACCTCCCACTGAACATATGGCAGCGAGCCAAAAGCGCAAATTCCCCCCCGGGACCCAAAAATCAGGGTTGGAGTCAAAAGCTGGAAGAGCTTTAGAAGCCTAAATCTGTAGCATTGGTTTAGACTCATGTTAAGTAGATTGCATCATAGATGGTGATCCTTTGAAGGTCTCTTCGAGGGCAATTAATATTATGTGCACCAATGGTGATGTATGTTTGAGCATTCACCTCTTAAAGAGCTGGACTCACAGTTTGGAAGTTGCTTTATGTTTCTCCAGTAGATGTTGGAAAGCAATAGAAAACATGACAGACGTGTCATAATTTCATTTCATTAACATGTTGTTTTTGGGGACTTTTGTCGGAAATACTTTTCTATTCAAATCAGCAACACAGGGAGGACAAATTGTAAGTCAAACTTGACCGGCCATAACATAATTAAGTATAAAGTACAGAGGGAGCAATTGTGATGTAGGCTGACAACATAATTTGCATCTTGATCAGTAGATTCCAGTACATATTCCACGATATCCATCTACGACCTAATCTGACTCAAATGAGATCAGCGAAGAGCATCATTAATCAAACAAAGGCTTCAGCACCACGTTTCCCACGGAGTCCTCCATGAATGCAGTCTCTGGCCCGAGCTGGTCAGAAGGTCCTCTCACTTTTTGACCCGCAGTAATGATGATGTCCACCCGGTGGGGCCAGATAGTGTCGGGGGGGGGATGCTGAAACACGCTTGTTAGTTGCATCATGCCTCCAAGTTTTCATCTGAACTTCCCAATCTATCCCTCGCTCTCCCAAAATCGTTCAGGAGAACAATTACATTGCTGTGTCGTCGTTTTTTTTTTTTTTTTTTTTTTTGGCTCTTGCAGCCATTCAAATGCAATAAAAAAAGGAGTGCCCGTTCTATAATGTTGTGGTAACATTCATGGGAACATGTTCAGCATCATTAATTATTTGCCTTTTGGACCCACAGTGGATTGATTTTTGGTGCGACAAAATTGGATTATGCTGCACAAGCTGTTTGGACTCATTCCCCAGTAGTTTATTTTGTTTTGGCGTCCTCTATATTGTCTAATAGCTAGCTGGCACAGAGCTACACACACTTACTTATCTACATATCATGTGGTAAAACCTTCAATTTAGGACATTTAGTTAGAAATATTCCTTTATCAGTCACAAATAGTAACATTCTATTGGCAGCACTTCAAAATTCATGTTAAAAAAACAAACACATATAAAATTAAGCCCATGGTAACATTATTATTCTCTGTGTCTCAGCCCAGCAGGGGTGTGTGTGTGTGCGTGTGTGTGTGTGTGTGTGTGTGTGGTGTGTGTGTGTGTCGTGTGTGTGTGTGTGTGTGTGTGTGTGCGTGTGTGTGTGTGTGCGTGTGTTGTTCCAACACTTGACAACTCAACAGTGAGAAGGTGCTTGCAGCTACAAACATTTTTTTTTTTTTTTTATTTGAAAGACTTGCACATTTCAGAGGAAAAGTTTTTGTGCTGCAGCCTGCGAACACAGAATGATTCATTTGGTTCACGAGGTTCATTGTGGAGTACTTGCAGATGGCCGTAGAAATTAATGAGATGTGTAGGAGGAATATTCCTGTTTCTGTGCTTTGCCATAAACGCAATTATACGTCTAACTCCTGACAGCGGGTTAAGAGACAGAGAGAGCGGTGGAGTTTGCATACATCCATATATATATATATATATATATATATATATATATATATATATATATATTCTTCTCTGAAATCAAATGTGTGTCACTGAATAACTGCGTACGTGTGGTTACAACAGAACAAACCTGTGTGAACTGTTTGATATTTTCATAAGTACATCCGGAGCGACAGCGAAACAAAGCCCAAAGTTTGAAAGGATTCAATCAGCTTATCTAACAGACAGCTCCAGCGGCACACGATGAGAGACACACTGTTTGTGTTGGCATTGATTGTTGCCCATTAAGCCCGAGGAAGCACCAGCTCTGCTGAGGAACTAATTACAGTGGATGCCATCCAAGACCCTGGACTGAAACACCAGTGTTTGTGCAGTGATGTCCCTCGATAGAAGAAAAACCCCTAAAACAACAACTACGAAGAACAAATTGTAGAACAAATAAATAGCTACTATTTGATGAAACAGTTGTCTCTTAAATGCTAAGCTCCATCAAATGTTTGTCTTCAACCGTGCTGATTATTAGTGATTAGACCCACCATATACTTTTAGTGAAGATTGAAATATCTTTTGTTGTCCTTTCAAGTGGAAACGGTTTGTGGTTTTCCAATTATTAAAGCAAATTACAGTTTCTCAAGTAGTAGCATGTAAGCAGTATCAGCGTTGCCTCATCCGGCCTCCACTTTTAATGGCTTTCATGTGTTACTGTCACAGACGCTGGGAAAGTATGAGCAGCGCTGGTGACCGTCGGAGGTCCACGGGGATTAACCACCTGTGGGGGTGTGACTTTACAGAGTGAGGAAAACATCCAGTCATGAGCAGCTGGCTCTCGCTGTAGGCGGTTTCAGCAGGGCAGAGATAATGGATTCTATCAGCTGGACTGCAGGACTGGAGACTTTTTGTGTTTTTTTTTTTTTTTTTTGTGTTTTTTTTACTGATATGACACAGTAGCATAACCTACAGCATCTGCTACCAGTTTAACAAAGCCTTGTTAATTACGATTATTACTGTTATGCATGGGTTGTTTTATGTCAGTGCACACGGAAAAACATATTTAATAAGAAACAGAACTCAGCCTGTATAATATGTTTATTGATTTTAGTATTCCAAAAATGTAAACTTAGATATAACTTTTCTAACATGCTTATATTATAACAGAAACGTGAATGAAAGTGATCTCTGTGTACATTAAAGGTTCCCGTTGTTGTAATCAAATGTGTAAAATAATGCACTGGCTTGTGTGTCTGGGTGGCCATTTTTGTTTTGTTGTTACTTTCAATATTTAAATAAATGTGCACTCTTCTTCTAATTTAATCAGCACACCGCTAACTCCAACGTTGCTTTATTACCGGCGTTAGTCGGAGCGCGTCAGCAGAAATCCGTAACGGCGTGCGATGCATGCAGCACATGTCATTATACATACAAACACTGCATTCTCCACAGTCGACTGGAATATTAGGAAATCACTGCTACTTCTATTGAATTGCATTATTCAATACACCGCACAACATAAGGTTTGTTCATGTGTGTGTGTGTGTGTGTGTGTTGGGTTAATGAGAAAAATAACCCGCGAAGAGAGTTATCTCCAACTCTCATCTGAATTTATTTAATTGCCTCTCTGCTTATTAAAAATGCGTTTTCAGACTGTATGATTTATAGTCAGATGTTGGGGCAGGAAATGGTAAATTCATTGCCGTGTGTTGCGCCAGCTAAGTCGCCACCTGCTCGATAGCATGTCCAAGGGGAATCACTGCAATCTATTACAAGCTCTCTCTGGAGCACAGCTTGTTTTGTCGCCCCATGCCCACTGGGTGATTTGGAACCTGGCCCACTGTTTTTCTACAACATCCAGGACACTTATACCACTGAATGTCTCAGACACGGAGTCATACTTTATTCTATTCAAGAAGCCAAATATGCTTTAGGTTGTAGAATACACTTTTCTACACAGGAATGTGCACATTGGAAAAATATGCAAGGTTATGGTGGACAAGCAATGCTATTTAAATAGCTTTAACCTCTTTTAGCTGTATAGTGGTGGTCTAAGGTACTGAATCAGGGGCTGCCGCTCCAATCCCCTCACCCACAGTATCATTAGATATAGTCCCCTAATATTTGGGTTACATTTTACGCTGAACGCCTCTTATCAGCTCACTACAAATATCAATTAACTTTGAACTTGAAGGCGAGTGTTGGAAACATGGAATCTCCCCACAACAACTGTGCTCTTATTTTGTTGTCCTGCAGCCGACTTCTCAGTAAATAAGCATATCATCATGAGCGGTTGAGTCGGCAAAAAGCCAAAGACAACCAAGCGCTTATACATAACGTGAGCTTATTGAATGGTGGCATGCATGTAACTCTTCATCTTCTAAACTGATTTTAATACTGAATGTAGTACAATAAATTCACTTATTTTGCTTTATGTTTTGACATACTGTGTGTGATCTCACTTCACTGTAAGTCCAAGTTTTTACTTTAGATGCAAATCTATGGCTTTGACCCAAAAAGAAAGGAAGAAAAATCGTTTAGGCTATCTGTTTACTGCGTTCAATCCTCAGAAGGCACAATTACCGACTTACTTCCTATTTTTCTACCCTGATCTGTTGGCATCAACATATTTCAAACACAGATCCATCCAAACATTAGCTGTGCCCGCAAGCACAAACATTTCACTTTTTTTTTTTCAGTAAGTGTGCTTCAGCTCGTTCCGTAATCCTTCTTCCACACAGATCCTGTGACCCTTCCACCTCCTGCTGTGAGTACAGATGTACAAGAACAAGTGCTACGTTGCTAACCACTTTGTTAGGAAAGCCCCCTTATTGTTTCAAAAAAGACGCAACTTTGTGCTCTTATTCACTGAGCGGAGGGATGTAGTGGAGGCAGCAGACCAGCAGGTGTGGATGTTACTTCATAAATGTCCGGCAGAAACATCCATCCCTCTCTCTCTCTCCTCGCTGTCCATCTGCCACATGCCGGACACGGGCGCGTGTGTGTCGCCATGGCAGCAGAGGGTTGCAAAGACAAAGTCAGCTGTTGTCATGTTGACCAGTTATTTTCTCTACGTGGGATGATTGAGTGCTCCTCATGCTGTCGTCACGTGACCTTTTTTCTGGAACTGTACATAAAAAGCAAACAATCATGCTTTTGGTCCACATTCATTTAAACATATAGGAAACGCATCAGACCTGAAGTGTTTCTCTTCATTAAACTGTAGTGTCAGACTCACTGCACCCTTTAATGTAGTTAACCAGGATTATCCATCTCTCTCCTCAGTAGTCATTATCTTTCCTCGGCTATTCTTCTGACTTTGATATTTTGTTTACACATGGCTTCCATTATTAAATTGCATCATTAGGGAGCAAGGTGAACTGATCCGCTGCACATTAAACGGAGGTGAAACTGGCAGCTATCATCATATATCTCGAGGGGGGGGGTTGCATCAGCATAGTGTTTATGCAAACTATATGCACACCTAACCTCCTAAGAGAAAGTGCCCTTTAAGTCTACATGTGCTTTGCTCTCAAGTTTGCACCAGCTGCTATCAAGGCACACTTTTCCAAGGTATGAAACCTCCCACTGTGGGCAACAGGCGAGTGCCCGAGTCGGAGCCCTGATGTGCTGAGCTTGTGGCAGCCGCCGCAGCTGAGAGCGATCCCGAGAGGCACGTGCAAGTCAGCAAAAAAGTGGCCCCCAAAATAAAGCCCCACGAACTGCGATTAATGTTCAGCACCCTTTCCGCCCCGTCGTCACATCGCGCTCGCAGCTCCGAGGTCCACATTAGCAGCTGAGCAGCCTGAATTTATTCTGACACGCCAGCACTAAAGGCACAGCGCACATCCGAGGTGAGCTGCAGCTCTCACAGCAGGTCGCGGCTCAGTGGACGGATTCATTCTTTTGATACAGTGGTCAATTATAGTGTGCTGTCCAACACATTATGTCCACTTCAGGGTCCACTTTTCTTTTTTTTTCTTTTTTTTTTGTGTGATATTAGTGATTGCAGAACAGGTAAAGACAAGTACGATGAAAGCAAATAACTATCATACTCTATATTGCCAAAAGTATTTGCTCACCTGCCTTGAGTCAGATATGAATTTAGTGACATCCCATTCTTAATCCATAGGGTTTAATATGACATCCATCAGATTGCCAGATGGAGAAGCGAGATTCGTCAATCCAGAGAACGTCTCCACTGCTCTAGAGTCCAGTGGCGGCGTGCTTTACACCACTGCATCTGACCCTTTGCATTGCACTTGCTGATGTTTGGCTTGGATGCAGCTGATCGCCATGGAAACCCATTCCATGAAGCTCTCTACGCACTGTTCTTGAGCTAATCTGAAGGCCACATGAAGTTTGGAGGTCTGTAGCGATTGACTCTGCAGAAGGTTGGGTGGCTGAGTTGCTGTCGTTCCCAATCACTTCCACTTCGTTCTAATCCCACTGACAGTTGACTGTGGAATATTTAGGAGTGAGGACATTTCACAACTGGACTTGTTGCACAGGTGGCATCCTATCACAGTACCACGCTGGAATTCACTGAGCTCCTGAGAGCGACCCGTTCTTTCACAGATGTTTGTAGAAACAGTCTGCATGCCTTAGGTGTTGCTTTTATACACCTGTGGCCATAGAAGTGACTGGAACACCTGATTTCAATTGTTTAGATGGGTGAGTGAATACTTTTGGCAATATAGTGACAAAGCATCACATTTAGGTCTGTTTTTTAAAAATAAAGTCAGCTGACAATCTTTCCTTGAAAAGGTTTTTCCTTTTTTTTTTTAACACAATCTGTATTTGTTGTTCCCTAGAAAGTGAACAAAGTTATATCCAACAACAGACAGCTGCTGGCAACATTTCCACAGAAAAAGTGATTGTGCGTCAATTGGTTAGAATCCAACAAAAGTGCCTGTGCCCTTGTTGACGGGAGCTTGTCAGAACATCGGTTTTGTTTGGTAAAGTTACTACTGTTTCTCCCAGCAGCAGTATTTATTGTCTCCGATGGGATTTGAGTTTTTTAACCTAAGAGCAGCGTCTGGGTACAAGAGAGCCAGCTGGGCCGTGCTTACAGCAAAAATGAACAATATGATAACAACGAGGTAGACGTCTTATTTTCAGACTCCTCTCTGTTAACAGAACTGGTGCCAGACATCTGCAGATATCACCGGGAGTTTTGTCAAAAGGACACAGTGAAGCTTGCTGAATCTTGCTCTGGCGATAGGAAGAAAATGAATCATATATGCTACTCATAATCTCTAATTAAGACCATTATTGCCACCTCCCCCCCAACCCAGTCCAAACCTAATGCAGTTTTAATTGAGCTCACGTAAGAAGCCACTTCCATGCCATCACTTTAGTATATAGCCTGCAATTTGATTTAGTAACATATTTAAGCTAATACCCCCCTCGATGCCTGTTAACTTAATAAAGTCGTCTTCGCAGACATTTTGTCACGCCGTTAAATAGGAAGCATTCATTTTTCGGCTTAAGTGAGCCAAAGAGGCTTACCTGAAGCTTTATCTACTAAAAAAAAAAAAAAAAGCGGTAATCTTTGTGGTTATAAAAGCCTGGAGAATGTGGCATGATAATCACTGAGTCACTTACTGATATATTACAGGACAAAAGCTGCATTATGATGTGGAGAAATTTAATGAATGCAGTGCAATGGTTTAACGAGTACGGAAGTAATGTGAATCAATCTGTCGTGACCTTTACAGTCGCCAGATGTTCCACGGCGCTCTCCACCGACACCATCAAGACACCAAATAGAGTCATACCTCTGTCCCTTCAGTGGAGCTCCTGAGATTTATGGCTTTGCCATGCGGCATTATAGGTGTTCTGTTTTCTGGCGACACTGGCAGTCTGCTCACCAGTATCCATAGTGGCAGAGCATGCAAATGGATCTACTTTCTCACACTTGTTGGTCCTTTGGTCCATCACTTTATTGACTGAAGTAACTGAATTGACATTACATTTAAAGTCATGGTCCCCAGATGATAACACTAGACTTTCACAATCCCTTGACATTTACTCTAACTCAACACCGAGGTTGACTTTACTGTGGTTTCTAAAATGTTCTCAATTCACTATTTGAACAGTTGCCATAGAATATCATACAAACATTCAGTTTGCTCAAATTGTGTCGTCAGGACATTGAAGAAGCTGCATTTTCCTCCCGGACCACGTTGAGGCTGAACATTTTAGTTTGGTGTGAAACACCTCAATACACATGTATGGATTGCCTTGAAGCTTGGTGCTGACAAATGGGTCCACTTCAGGATGAATTACAATAAATAGTTTGTACAATTCTGTAAAATTAATTATTTGTATGAAATTATACATAATTGTATTATTCAAGGTTGTACTAGCTTGACTACTCGGTTATATGCTGCTGTGTAGCTTAATTCATGATACTTAACAATAGTTTAATAGGTGTTTAAATTTTATATTGATAATTAGAATCTGCAAAATAATACATTTATAATAATCATCGTCAAAGTTAATGTACTGCCATAAAAAGCACAATATTTGCTGACAAAATGTAATGGAGTAGAAGTAATAAAGGACCATACCAGTGTTACTACATGTTACGTAAACCTCTACCATGTTTACCAAAAGTGCTTTATTTTTTTTTTTAGATATTGTCTGTTGGTTTACATTTTGTCCATATTCAATAAACGTTACAGAATGTACCTGGAAATGTTTATCCAGGCATAATAACATTCAGATTAATGGTGTCTTGGCTCTGTTGTGATTGACAGCTCAGAGGGCAGAACCAAAGTATTAAGAAAGTCAACGATTGGCTGACTTGGACATGTACACATTTCAGCTCTTGATAGTAGCAGCTAGCTCCACCCGGGCCACTTATGTAAACTGGAAGCAGCCTTACATTAAAAACTAGTGCACCCAGAACCTGCTTCTAGCTTTGGATGCAGACGTGATTTGAAGACAAACCATATATTTTAATGGATTTTATTAGAGTAATACAGTAATTTCAGATCAAAACAATGCTGTAATTTTCACAAGGTAGAATTACCCAAACACAGATACTTAAAAGTCTGGTAGAGTATTTTTACACTCCGTTTCAACATGAATGACAGTGAACGGCGGTTTAAACAGGTTGGTGGAGCTGCACTACAGAAAACAAAGCAGACATGGATGCCTAACGTGTTGAAGACAGGGGAATTCAAAATTGGCACGTGAGCTAAGCCGGAAGCAACTTGGAGAGTTTGTTGTCTACTAATTATATCTCGTGCCATTTATCTTCCATTGAAGCTTCAGTGTTTTGTTTATGCTGATGCTGACTTTCCCTTATACAACACTTCTTGGCTGCATAAAGGAAGCTAGTGTTGTGAAAAACATCTTTGAAATACACGGCGCTCTCTGCTGATGGCGAGAAGTCAGAATTAGACTGGTATGGTCCTTTAAATACAAGTGCATCATTTGAGTAAATGTATGTCACATTTTTCTCAATGTGGATAAAATATTTACAGTGGACTGTTCCTTTAAATATATTACTAGTATGCGCTGTATTAACAATATACTTAACTGTGATTATGTGAGCTTATATCTGCCATGTATCAAACCTTCTGCTGTGTTTACCATTCACATAATACACTGTAAATATGAGCCATATCATGAGTATTGATGACAGTGGTTTTAGCATTAATAGGACATAAGGATTCTCTGTGGTTTGGATGTGAGTCAGAGTCTGCTGAGAGCATGCAGGTCCACTTTTCATAGCTCTTTGTCCGTGTGCACGAAGAGTTAAAACAAAGTTGAATCAATTATTTAACCTGACTGAATTTGAATGACTAAGAAGTACGGTCTCACACCAGCAACTTGGTATAATTCCCACACTATCATGTTCCCTGTCCATGAAACAAGACATGCTAACCACCAGGGATTTTTTAATTTATTTTTTTGTATTCAAGAGGGTTTGTCCCACTAACAGCCTCCCCCCACTGCACTGTTACACTTAATTAACTTGCCTCCCAATTCCTATTACCTTATGACTACTGTACCAACATATCTACTCTTAGAAAGATTAACTGTGAAGAAAGAGTGCAAAATAAATTACAAATGTCCCGGAGCTTGTCTTTCGAAGAACGCGACTTGTCAGGTAGCTTACTTCCCTCATTCTTTTGATGTGTCATACCTGCTGTAATTGATTCTGCTCACTTCTGCCATGCTTTTGCCTGCAATTTGCACTGCGGTATGCCACCCTGCACCTTTTGAACCCATAGCATAATGGAAAAGCTGTAGAGCCCGCGAAGCGTGAATTATCACCTGGTCTCGCACACAATGCTGCTGGCACAAGAACAGAGATGCTCAGCGTGTCCTCGGCAGTAGGAGAATTACAATTGCAACCAAGTTGGAGAGAGCAGCTATTGTTGCTCGGCGATGTGAGCTCCAGACGGTCGGAGAAGTAACTCATTAGATCGCTTCTCCTGCGGTCTCATGGCTGTCTCGTTAATTCTCTCCGTTTTCCCACCGTGAAACAATTTAAAGCCGGAATGTGATCAAAGCTCATTTGCTTCTCAGAAGAGAAAATAGAGATGTTGGTAATAAATGGCTGTGCATTCGAGGAGTGGTAAAAGTGTCAATACAGCACCGGACATTTTAACGTACTTCATCGGTTTTAAATATGACAATATCAGAGCTGTTTGTGTTTCATTTCCCTCCTTTTTTAATAAAATGGGCATGTGAGCTGAGCCGGAAGCGTTTTTTTTTTTTTTTTTTTGTCTGCCAATTACATCTGGTGCCATTTATCATCCGTTAAGGCTTCGGCGTTTTGTTTATGCTGACGCTGCCTTTCACTAATACAAAACTTCTTGACTGCATGAAAAAAAAACCACACACAACATGTTTGCTGTTGTGAAAAAGTCTTTGAAATACACAGCGCTTATATAAATAAATTTGGTTGTGTTTATTCTGTCAGTCTCCTGATTACTTGGATTCAGTGATATTTTCAAGATGAAACAAGTCACAAATTTGGCTTGACAAGCAAGGAGGCATTATGTATGAGAGGAAAATGTGTTCACGTTATGTTTTCTCTTCCTCTTTACAGAAGCGAGGCCACCCCCCTCCTCCCCCCACACACCTATTTGAGAGCATCGAAGAACTTTTCATGCAATCCACCGTTTCACCGAAGGGAAAAAAAACATTTCTACGTGTCAATTATGACAGTGGGTTTTTTTTTTTACTTTTATTAGCTTTGATATTTTAATTTAGCAAGCTGCAGTGTTCGATATGAATTTACAGCGTTGTCTTTGATGCAGATGGCTAGATCACAACCACGATACCTTCACACTAGTGTCATTTTGACTGTTGATCAAGAATGTAAAAGCCTACGCTCTGCATCTATTTAAATTCCTGAAAAGGACTTTCTAACCCAGAAACAAGTGCAGCCTAGAGGAGAGGAGCGGCGAGAGATAAAACAAAGTGACTGTGTTCTTTGCACTAATAGTATACACTATAACCCAAAATGTTTTTCAAAGTCAGCTCGGGGCTAAAAAGTCATTTGTTTAATGGTTTCTGCCCAGCAGGAAGCCGGCAGTCTATTTAAAAAAAAAAAAAAAAGTGGTACTGATAGGATGGCCACACCTTCAGAACACTGTAGCGGAGCGTATCCCCAAATGGCCTCGGCAAAAAAGTGCATTTGGGCAATTCCCATGCATGCCCCTTCAGTGAGGACATTAAAACGGGATGACTTTCTAAGACACTGCATGGTGACTAGGCGGGAACAATGGAGAGAGCAAGAGATAGGAGGGTGAAAGGGAATAAAGAACGGGCGGTAAAGACTGGAAGAAAGACGCCTTGGTCCTGCTGTATATCAGCTCCAATCAAAGGCATCTGTGCCTTTTTATTTTCTCTCCTTTCATGCCTTTGTCTCTGCACTACTGTTGCCGCTCTCTGTGGTCACCGAGCCACTTCTCACTGTAACTCTGCTCTACGGGAGAGGTCCCATCAGCAGGGACGAGACAATCTGAGTAGACCTCTGCTGCCACCTAGAGGCCTTGGCGATGGTGGCGTCACACTCACACAGCTGACAGAGACCAATCACATCAGGTCATTGTATAATTAGAGACTCTGTGTCATTGATTTAAAAGATGTGGCAGGCCATCATGTTGTCTTTTTTAGTATTCTGTTAAAGCGAATGCATGTGACCCTGATCATAAAAAGCTGCACTCGTTTTGGCAAATTGGGGGAAAATAAGAAAGTTGTTTGTTTGCAAGATGTGGCATTTTTCTCACTCATCCGTCAAAGCCACCGAGTGAGACAGGAAGTGCGGAGGCTGCAGGCAGATAAGATGTCAGCTGGGAGATAATTTTCTAGCACCACCTCTACATTTAAGCCTCCACTACCTTCACTTTAGAAGAAAAAATAAAATCCACATACTCTGTTGCCACTTTTATATTTTGCATTCCAGTCCCAGATAGGCAAGTGTGGGATATATCGACTTCACAGGACTTATTCCTACCCAGAGAGACTAGGAGGGATGGAGGGGAAGGGGGATTCTACCAGTGCTTTAAATCATCAAGCTTCTGCTGCTTTGGGTAGATGCTCATGGCGGCGCGGCTTCCTTTTCCAGAGTTGCAGACTACCTCAAAGACGTTTGTCTGACAGCAGGGAGATGTGTCACACCTCTGACTCTGGGTCAGTACGGATCTATACACTTTCTGATGACTCCTCTATAATACATCACTGATGGCCGAGTTGTAACGGCGAGTGTACGAGGCTGTAAAGTGCAAAAATAAGATAAAGTCGTGCGTGCAGACACCCTGGAGGCAGGACAGAGTCGGGACTGAAGTCGATTCTGTCCTGGGTATCAGCTCTCTCTCGCTCCTTCCGATCCATAATGAGCCGATGCTGCTTCAAACACCTTCAGCCTCATTTCTTCGGAAGGTGCAAAATGGAGTGTTTTAGTCCCTGGTTTGTGCTGACAGCCGTCAGAGTTTGTGCAGCGCTTCCTACCAAAATTGTCCCGGCCTCAGCAATCTGGGATGCTAGCTAAGCAGGACACCTGCACCGTCACACTGCTTCCTCGACGGCAGATTCACGCACATGGCTCAGACATGTTTCTGTAAAGCAAACACAGCCACACTGTCATTATGTCTACAGTAATGTATTGGATGTACTCATCCTAGCAGTCCATATCCAGGCAGCTCAACGTATATATGCTGTTTCCGTTTAAGTGCACATTTGTATTATTCACATCACTTTCTGCTCTCTGTTATTTAAAGTAAAGTTACAAGTGAAAATCACAAAGTGTGTGACAAGAAAACAACGCAAGATATTTATGAATTCGGAGCGACCGTTGCAACATTCATTTACATTCCTTATGATGTTCCCGTGCGCGCGTTGCCGTTGCGTGTGAGAGGCTTTTCTGACAAGAATCTTCCGAGCATCCTGCCTGACATTCAAATGGCGGGCGGATCGTCTGCATGGGAGGCTGACGGTGCACAGTTTGCATGAGATAACATTTACACAACTACCTTTCTAACAGTCCAACAAGGTCAAACATCCATTCATCTTGTGGCAGCGACACATTTTAGTGGGAACTGTAAACAAATGCGTGTTCTCTCCCCGGGAAACTGGCAGGCTTACGTTTAATTGAAGATGTTAACACAAATCACGTTAGATAAACCTTTAAAATAATTACAAAGCGCTTCAGAGCCTTTAAGCCCCTTTGGATTCAGAGACGGGGAATCAGGGCTGACCACTGGAATCAGGGATTTAGAGACCCTCAATTCACAGGGCTGCTAAACAAACGGTGCATGAGAGCAAAGCTCTGTACACACAGAGTCTCTCCTTTGAAATGTGTTTACCGGGTCACACGTTTAAATCTCGTACTTGTTCGCTCTGACTTTATTAAAATGCACGGTCACACGCATGCTCATGTGCTAAAAGTGCTGATTTACCGGTCTCCGTGCGCGGTGATGGTTTTCTTCTTTTTTTCCCCCCTCTAGCACCTGGGAGACGTAGCTCCCATAGCTCAAATAATGCCACAGAACATTGTATAATCTTTGGAACAGCTGTGGCTGGAGATAAAAACCTTAATCAGGTGAAGGGCACTCGGTAGTATACGTGTAATAACCTGAAGCCAGGGAGTCGCCGACGATGCACGGATAGACACAAAAGGGCACTACTTGATTTTGGGAGCTTACATAACTTACCATCAGAACTGCCCGCTCAGAACTGTGAAATAGGAATATGGGGAGGAGCAGTCAAGATTAATGTCACACTTTTGGATTATTACGTAAACTTTCAAGATATGGCTGAAAAACAGATATGTATTGTAACCCCTGCTTCTATGAATATAGGCATTGTCCTCTAAAAGCTGTCGCTGTAGTCCTCAATCCTTCAGCTTTTGTAGGCGGAGCCAGAGGGGCCCATCATTTAGATGCTTATCATAGAATTTGGAGTTGCTATCCAAAATAAGGGGTTAATCCGATGTAGTCTGTGCCACCGAAGGCCATATGCAGACAACACATGCCGCGTCGTAATAAAGCAGGGAGGCCCTGTGTGGTGGGAAATATATGCTACACTCTCTGCCACTGCAGAAGAGTGGGATGAAACATGATGTATCATAATGGTTCCCCATGCGGCCCACTAATCTGCGATGATCAAATTAAAGGCGCACTGTTAGGCACACTGTTTGGCATAAAGGGGCCACATCAGGCAACGCTTCGTCTGCCGACTAGCACGTTAACGGCGGATGAGTCAGGAGGGCTGAGATACGTCTGACAGACGTGGATGAAAAGGGCACGGAGGCGCCAAGTCTGCCGCCATCAACCCTCTGAGGAGACGTGGATGAGGGCATCGTACCTAGCGGGCGCATCACTGACAGCACTCTGCGGGGCACGAGGTGTGACAAGTCAAGTCCATTTTTAAACTTTATTTGTATATTCGTAGGCATATTTAATATCATCCACAGTTGATCAAAGTGCTGAACAAGCATTAGATGCACAGTGGTGCCCCCAGAATATTTTACAGGCCTGGTGGTTCCGACTTACCATGGCATATTGGCGCAGCAGGCAGTCAACGTGTATATGCATTTAAAGTCTTATTCGCTCTATATATTAGAGATCTGAAAGAAATTGAACACATGGAGAGGATCGATTATTCAAATTAAAAAGTAAGGGAATCCTATGGGAGTATAAACACTGGTTTTAAAGTCAAGTGCATTAAAATTGAGAAAATAAATAAAATGTCATTGTAAAAATAGATGGATGTCCTGGGGGAAAAAAAGGTCGCAGTTCTTTTTCTCAGAAGTTGCTAGAAAATAGCAATTAGCATTTACAAAAAGATCTCTTGCTTTCGGAGCATTACCTCCAGACCTGCTCAGTCCAGGAGCAGCTGATTGGTCGACTCCAGTGCTCTATAATAGTATGGAGATACAGTACTTCTGCTAGATGAGGTGGTGCCGGTCCATTTAAAACCTGAAGGCAGACAACAGAGTCTGGCTGGAGACAGCTCTGCTCTCATGGTGCCAGTTTATGGCAAAACCAGTCTTTGCAGTTGCCGTTCAACTTTGCTGTGTCTAGTGCAGCCTTCTCCTGGCAGGGGGCCACGACTATTAGGTCATCTAAGTAGGACAATCCTTGATCCCTTTCTGTTGTACTGGCTCCGGCTCTTTGCACACTTTCTCAAAGTGGGCAGAGAAAACTCCTATTGTCGGCCGTTTTGCTGGTATTGTATTCCCTGTAAGGAGAAAAAAAAAAAAAAAACGCAGGAGCTTTATGTACTCTGAAATGACAGGAATGTGAAAAGAGGCTCCTCTCAGGGAGAAGTGAACCCATCGTCGGGGCGCAACACATTCTGACACGTCTGATTGTCAGCATTTGAAACAGTCACTTCATAATGCACCTGTTGAACAGAGACGGGTCCAAAAGCTTTCTTTGGTGTGAGTGTCCTCTCCTGGAGGGACATGTGAATCAATTCTTTCTCCAGACGCTACACCAGCCTCCATGTATCCGTGTATTATATAAGAAGAGCAGGCTGTGCCACACTGAGCTGTGCTCCATAAACAGGCACACTCATGTCTATTGTCTATTATCTTCTATATTTTTCTTTCTCGTGGCCTGTGGACTGTTCACTCTCGTCTGGTGTTGGCCGCCGTGCTGAAAATGCACAACGGTATCAGTGTTCCACGCTGTGTGGTTCTGACACCAATTATGCCAGAATATCACCACTAACTCCTCCCCCCAGTGGGAGGCATTGGCTAATTCTCTAAGGTCAGCACCGCACATTTTTAAAAGAGGAAGTGACTGGGCTGCGCCTGCTGCATTGTGACTTGTGTGTGCAGCAACGAGCCATTGATTTGTGTGGGGAGCAAGTGTCTGTGTGGGGGAGACAGGGAAAATGCACAGTGGGAGCATAAACAGACTGGCTGAGATGAAACTACTCTTTAGAGGAAAGTAGTCGGCCCTTAGAAGGGCCCTTACGTTTCCATTGCTCAGCTGGAATATGACATGAGTTTATTGCATCGCGTCGTTGCTATTGACGCCGTTGTTTGTGGGGAGACTTGGTGGTTGGATCGTACCAGACAAGGTGGGGGGGGGCTGCCTGCTGCCACGATGGCGCCAACCTCGCAGTAGCAGCAGTGGCTGAAGGGCCTCTTCTAAGACCGAGTGCCTCGCTATCTGGTGCTGAGGTGCAGAATATCTTTGTGTCACCTTCATCACTTCCTTGGCTGCTTGATGCAGGTGAGCGATGGCGTTCTGGAGGGGTGGTCCAGACAGCCACCCGTCAACACGCAAAGTGCGCTGAAGTCTTCTTGAAGGCAAGCGAGCACAGACTGGCAAGCTAGCTACTTGACTCTGGATTTAAAAAAATGACTGCACAAGCAGGTTTACAGCTAGACAGCGAAGTCTGTTTGATATTCATTCATTGTTAACTGACGAGATTGGTACCTTGCATCGGTGGTTGAAGTGCTAACAAGCTGCCCAGCTGCAACAATAACTGATCCCCAATCAGGTAAAATTCATCATTTACTACCAGCTGCCTACCTGCTCCTGGTCACCTGATCCTGTCCCAGTCCTCTTGTACTTGTGATTAAGACCTACTGTCGGTCCCGGTCTTATTTGTCTGAGACCTGAATGTAAACATCTTCACCTCAAATAGGCCCAGTGAGACTGAAAAGTTAACCATCTACTCCATTATTGTAAAGGGAGTACTTGAGACATAATTGCTCATCAAATCTCCCTTTTGTGAGAGCAGACTTCGATTCATTTAAGATATCTTTATATACGATTCCCGTAGACTCATCTACAATGAACAACATGAATGAGCACTAAGAGGTTCATTCTATCGCTGGGCTTATTTCATCTCCGTGCTTTTAAAAAAAGAGGCACGGCCGTTGATGAAACGATCCCCTGATTGAAACTGTCAAGTCTTTGTCACAAGAGAGTTGATATCCATTTTTTGCTCGATGTTTGCAAAGTAAAAAAAGAAGGCTGTCTGTTATATGGAAAAAGTGTTCAGAGTGACCTTTAGAAGTGTGGCACTATTAATAGCGTGCGTAAGAATAGGTGCGTGTACATTGATATGAATGCGTTCAGACATTTTCTGTAGATATACAGCAGAAGATATTAATACCAATGAAATAACTAAAGCTGATTATAAAGAACCTTTTTTATTGTAGGTTATTTTGTTTTGCTTGTTGGGCTAAGTTGCTCTCCTTTTGATTCCAGTTAATTTACTACCTGGGGCCATAGTACACCAGCAGGAATATTATGTGCATTGCTTTTGAAGTTTGTAATTTGACACATGCACCGCGTGTAATTATGCACAAAAAGCATGTGCACTTTGATTAATTAGTTTATTTGTCAAAGCCTCGCTCCCTCGCCTAAGAGTCCATCGAAATTGCGCTCCGTGGCACATCTTCAGCACGTGCCTCGTCTCAGATATTTAAAGCTGACCGCGGGACACGGACTCGGAGAGGAGGTTTTATTGAAGATCCAGTGTCAGCTCCATGAAAATGAAACTTCTGTGGCCGCAGATGGGATGAAATCAACGCTTTCATTTCTTTGACAATAATGACTGGAATGAGTCTCTGTGAGCTGAAACGGAGGTGGTTCCTTCAGGGCTCCGCCAACATGCTCTGATGATATGAGGTCCAGCTTTATGCCAAGGATCAAACAGTGACCCACCAGTTCATCAAATACTCCGAGCTGGACATTCATAAAACATGCTTTCCCCCAGCAGGCTTTTGGCATTGACTCAGATGTAATAAATCACATACTGGATATTTTATAACCTAACTGGTCCAGGGTTGTGTCGAGGGTTGTATTACGACAGTTGCCTTAGATACCGAAGAAAGGATTTGCTGCAGCTTTAATCATGTATTTAATCCTGTATTACTGTCCATCAGCACACCATCCTTATAATATTAATTTAGCATCCATTTCAACCTTGAAAAAAATGTCCCCCCCCCCTAAAAAATATCATGTGAGATCAAAAGATACACTGGCATGTTCTGCTTTGACTTAATAGATTTAACATTTTCACACTTCCAAATAATTTTCCCAACGATTATTAAAGTTTACTGCACAACCAGACTTGCGAGCCCCTTATCTTTCAAATGGTGCATGCATGGATGCACACACGCACGCGCACACACACACACACACACACACACACACACACACACACACACACACACACACACAACTTCCACAAATGAACAATTTTCCCTTTTACAGCCTCCTTGTTATCACCAGTAAACTGCCCCCATGTTATTGCCTCCATGTATTTCCAATTATTTTATATGTGAAAGAGGGCAAAGGGACAAATGGAGTGGAGGAGAGAGAGAGAGAGAGAGAGAGAGAGAGAGAGAGAGAGAGAGAGAGAGAGAGAGAGAGAGAGAGAGAGAGAGAGATGCTTTGTAATGCCATGGGCAGGTTATAAGGAAGATAAATAGCGTGACACCTTAATGGAGCCATACAGTTATCCTTTATGAATAAAGTGAGATTGCTTCATAAAAGGTAGCGTCGCTGATTAATGATGGAGCTGAACCACTTGCATCGATCCTGGACATAAAAGGACTCTCCAGTATTTACAGCTGTTAATGTTACAACGAATGGCATTATAAAAGTTGGACGTACTGTGAGTCCAATAAAATGCTACAGACTCGGGAATTACACTTAGCCTCTGGTGGCCGTAGCTATTACCGTGTTCTCATAGTCTTTAGCCGAGGAGACGGCGAGGACGGTACAAAAAAAAAAAAGAGCACTGGGAGACAGAATCCACCAGATCTGCAGCGAATTCACCAACATCGCTTCAAAGGTCAAAGAAAACAAAACGTTGATACGTTCTTGTTTTAATGTGATGCATTCTGGGACATCTGTGCTATGAGAGTGCGTCATAAATAAGAATTCCAAGTAGAGGCCATCAGTGCAAAGGCTACAAAGTAATTACACATACATGCATGATGTATTGCTGTTTCACAAATATATAATTCTCATCATAAAAAAAGCAAAAAAAAAATCTGCAATTTTGCACACACCTGACTCCCAACATTGGACCCATTATACACATTATACCTACTTTGAAGGGCAGGGGTAGAACCCCACTTGTGAGAGTGCTCTCTCGCTCTCTGTGTCATGTGACTGAGCTGAACTCGGGGGATGCAAACGTCTGCATTCCCGGAGAGGAAATCAGCAGCAGTTTCCTGGGTTTGAAGGCTGGGCATTAACACCTCAAAGTCATGTCATGTGGGCAGCTGCATCAAGATACAGAACAAACACACACGGCCCTTTTTGAAGCTGTATAAGCAGACATATTGTAATTGTGAGGAAGGAAGCTCTGACTCAATTAGATGGATGCGGGCGACAGTGTGCCTTGAAATGATTCACATCTGGTGTTAGAAATCAAATAACCACAACCAACAAACCAGCTGGTAGAAGTAAACTGTTCACTCAGTAACAGTTTTGATTGCATATGACATTTTGGACGCGTCACAGCGAGTGTTAGCCTGAGACTTCACTTGGGTGCATCTCACAGGCACATCAGCGTCTCTGCACTCACAAGATTTCACTCTCTCTGGATCGACAAAAACGGTTGCTGTTGCTGTTCTGATGCTTGACATTTTCTCACATGATAGAATATGATCTCACTGCTGATGGTATTTGGGCTGTTAACTATTCCACAGCCCGTAAATGCGTGTGTTAGCAATGTTGTTCAATTAAAAAATGATATTTTTTGGGTAATATGTTTTCAGATATTATATTGTGACGGTAAGCCACTCCATTGATTCACTGTAAATCGGTTGCCAACCTCTGAAGACAGATTATTTCTGGTGATCCAATCTCTTTATAAGAGAGATGTGTGTTGACTATGATGGGCTTGGATTGTTCTGATATTTGATGGACACATGTTCTATTCACGTGTCTTGCTCAAATATACATATACCATTTTGTCAACCATATGGAGTCTTTGTGAAACACCAGTGGGGGCTGTAGGTTTCAACCGCAACATAAACACAACTCCTAGTGGCATTTCCACAGTGGCTGCAGCATGCAGCCATGGCGGTGGCGGCCAGTGGAGTAGACCACGCTGCATGCTGTGTTCTCGTTCTGCTTTTAAGTCAATGCAATGACCCCTGGTTGTTGTTCCCACGTCCAATAGGCTGAATATGAGACTAAATGTCTCATTAAGGCACTCTGGAGTGTCAATGCCTCTTGTGATGATGACCAATGAGAGAGGAGATCGGGAGCTCAGATCAATGGTCTGTTGGATGGCCTGTTGAACTTGGATCAATAGCTGTTGGCTGAGTGAGGACTTGTTCTCTGATTTGGTGTTTCTCACTGTCAGACACTCGCTCATAAGCTGCAGTCACTCTTGCAGCTATCCACCCCCACACTGAGCGCACACACACACACACACACACACACACACATAAATACACTTCACTCTCTATCTCTTGCTCTCTCCAGGCTAAATAGTTTGCTGGCAGTCCCCGGTGCAACAAGGTTAAGTCATCCTTTTGACAGAGATGGAAAGGGTTATTATCTGACGCCGCTCTGGATTCATGCTGTGTGAGACAAAGGTGCATTCGGATCGATAGGAATATAAGTGCTGTGGCCGAGACACTAAGCCTGGTCCACTACATCATACGCGCTAATATAAATCTGACTCGCCATTAAAAGGTCAGAGGAGCTAACACACTTATTGTCATTTCTTTTCTTTATATATTTTTCATTCGTAATCTTGATTAGCTTTGAAGAAAATGTGATTGGACCTGTTGAAATTGGTTGGAAATAATTATTAGAAATGTAATTGACAAAAATAGCTCGGGGGGTTTAAAAAAAAAATCAAGTGGTACTCGTGCTGTTGTATTTTTCAAGGGTTTCAAGTTCCCAAGTTTTACCCCCATGGCCCTGAACAGCAGAGTAACAACACACTTATGCTCCTGTCCAATTATGTTTTTAAAATGAAATTATCTATCATTGGGGAAACCACTGACATTTTGTTCCTCACTTGCAAGCAATTCCAATAAAAAAGATACTAGAAATTTAATTGGCTAATGGAGTTGCCAGTGACAGAGAGGAAAGGCAATAATTGCATTTGAATTGCAGTCTCACTACTAAATCCTAAGCTTCTAAGGCATGGAAGGAACAAACATCAGCATTTCACCCTGAGAAAAAAAAAAGAAGAAAAAATGGCAAGGACAGCAAGATGGCTGACTGCTGCTAGACAATAAACAGCTGACACGATGGGTTGCCATGTGCTGATGTACTCCCACTGCGTGGTCTTGTACGGTAAATCTCTCACAGAAAAAAAAATAAAAATCCTGCTCTCCAGAAAAGGCCCGCATAATCCCAGCTTCCGAAAGAGTGAGGCAGGTTAAATTTAATGATATCAGGCCAGCGGCTTCTAACAGCTTGCAAAGACCTTTACCCTGCAATTTGCATTTCTGCCGTAAAAGATGATGCTTTGGCTTCACATGGGGTCTGTGAACACCTGGTGAGAAACAGCAGTGTCATCAGAAGTCGTAGAGCTGTTTTAACGCAGTACAACCTCGTGAATCTGAATGTCAACGTTCGATAAAAGAGATTCCGTATCTCGTCGAGCTCGATTTTGTTAATTAAAGGAGCAGTGAGTGGGATTTGGGGCCATTTAGTGGCGTGGTTTCGTATTGCAACCGACTGAATACCCCTACACTCACTCCTGGCTTTCCGAGACTCAAGGTCAACCTTAGCACAGTTAAACAAATGTGTCGGAGAACTACGCTTGCCCTCAGGTAACCTACAAATGAGCCTGGTTTGGTCTGAACTGGTTTGTCTGTTCTGGGCTTCCGTAGATACATGGTGGTGCACCATAGCTAACAGAAACACAATGACGCTTAGTTTCACCTCATTATTATATACACTAATGAAAACAGTTAGGAATAGGGGTGGGACGTTTTAGGGTTTTAGTCGTGGATTGCGATAAAAAACTTGATTAATTTAATTAATTTGATGATCACAGTGAATTTCCGTTATCAGGATGATTATGAATATCATCATGAACTGAGGAAGCTGTCAAGCCTGTCATTATAGTAGAAGAGTGAAAAACAGCTCTGAAAAGGGTCTTCAAGAATGATCGAAAAGAGCAGTCGCACAATGTTGCTCTTATTATATTGAATTGCAATTTTTTTATTTGTCCTCAGATTATAAATAGTATTTTGATGATTATCAGGATAATATCCAGAATCACTATTATTTTTGGCCAGGATAACCATGACTTTTCCCATCATGCATTATGATAACTATGATATTCCATTTCTGCCATCAGATCTCTGGAAAAACAACACACTCCTCATTTAAGGGAAATGACTTTAAATCAGATCTCCACCAACACAGACCCCGCTGATGGTGTTCTGTTCTCATGTCCCTTGTTTATCTTGTATACAAGAGGCGTAAAACACAATTAGGATATGAGCCATATGTAGAAAATCCTCCTGTCGCATTTTCAGGAGAGGAAACAAATCAAATCATGTTCGTTAAGAGAGAGCTGCTGGTTAACTTTTGGAAAGGAGGCAAGGAGAATGCATTATTAGACAAAAAAAGACTATGGCTGTATCCGAAACCGCATACTATACTGCTAGTACGTACTGATTTGGCCAAAATGTAGTATGCAGTATGCAGTATGCAAACAAAAGCAAAATCTGCAGTATGCGAAAAGTTCCCGGATGTCGTACTGATTCTGAGAATATTTCCAGTATGCATCCGACCAGTCTACTCTGCCTACTGTTTCCCACAATGCAATGCGCTGGAGCCTGGATAAATCGAGTAATGACGGAGCAAGCAAGCGTTTCCAGGGGAATACAAACGCCGGAGCTGGGACGAAAAAAAAAAAAAAAAAACGCCGGAGCCGCTATATTTGTTTACATAAGTACAGTGCATAGGCTACTTGATTATTGTGACGAACGCTATATAGGTACAATAGAAATCCAGGCTGTTGTACATATGAAATGAAAAAAAAAAGTACTCTGTTAATTCAAACTTTTTTTTATTAATATCTGGTGATTTCTGTACATGCAGAGCTCCCGAGACTATACTGTATACTGTCCACTACAAACAGCGGTTAAGATAACTAGCTTGCTGTCTCCCCCGGGACGACGACGCATGTTGGCCGGCGGAACACCTCTGGAGACGGTCAGCTGCTTCTGAGACGACCCGCTCCTTCCGGAGCTTCACTTCTCCGAAAACATCGAGGCAAATTACTAAACAGCCGTCATTTGGGTAAATTAACCGCACATTGGGGATCTAAACGGTTACTTTCTCGCATGAAAAAATATTAAAATGTAATAAAGTGACATAATAACAGTGCTAAAGCGGGAAATAAAACAGCTTTGCGCCTGTTTTACAACTGTCGCTGCTGGTCGCCACGAAATGCATTGTGGGAAACTTGCATACTGCATACTGCGGTGTGAATGGCGTCGGTCTGCTGAAGTAGCATACTGTATCCCACATTCAGTACGCAGTATACAGTATATATTAACGCAGTATGTAGTAGGCAGTACGGTAGTATGCGGTTTCGGATACAACCTAACCGTAGCTTTGAGCTAAATGCTAACATCCGGTTGTGAACGTGCTGACAGTGAAAATGTTAAGATGCTGTTGTGTACCATGTCCACAATCTTGATTTAGCATGCTAAGAGTCGCTACTTACTCCTAAAAGCAAACAACAAAGTAAAGTCATTGCAGGCATTTGATGACAGAACAGAGGTAATGGACAAATTTAGATTTTGATCAGACAATGGATCTCTATGAAAAAGCAGGTGACTGCAAATGAAATTCATCCTAAGGGGAAGGTAAACGTGTGCACCACATTTTTATGGCCATCCATTTGGTAGTCGTCGGGACACATCACTTAAAACCAAAAGCCCCACGATGGCACTAGAGAGCGAGCAGGGGGAATCACTAAAGTCAGAAGACTCCATCCCCGGGGGACCGTGGATGTCTGTACAGAATCGCATGGCGATCCATTTAATAGTCGTTGTGATATTTCAGCCTGGTGCCATCCAAAGTGGTGCACCGCCTGACCGTCAGAATGCCGTCGCTATCATTAGAGCTGTGGTAGCATAGCAGATAAAACGGATGTCCTTGAGGAACTTCCTGTGTCTACAGTGAGATGACTGTGATAATAATACTTTTCTAATATTGTTTCTGTTAGGCCAGGTTGAACGTCTGGACATCCAGATAACTACCGGTAGCTCGCAGTGTAATTTTTCAACACAAAGGCAATTTAGGATTTTAGGTAGTTCATTTTCCAGAATTTCAGACTGTAAAATATTGAAATGATGAATGCATTTTTTTGTATACCTTTTACATTCAAGACATGACAGATTACATGTACCCTTTAATCCTTTATGCACTTGTTCTTATGATGCAGCAATATCATATTTGACCAATGTAGAAACAAGGACATTATGAACATTTTTTAACCTCATTATTCTTTTCTGTGTTTATAATTGAGTCCTACACTAATTCTGAGTCATTGTTTCAGAGTCTTAATGCACTTCACAAATCCCATCCACAAAAGCCTCTTCACTCTGACCCGCTGTGACTGTGTCCGTTCTCGGAGCTCTCCCTGGCCTCGGCCCCCACGAACACTTTCTCTGCAACCTGAACCTTGTGTTCACCCTTTTTGGTATTCCGAGGACAGCACTCCTCTGGACGCAATCTCCTACCGAGAGAGCTCTTGATTTGAACTGTACTCTATCGATCCTTTTGGCATGAAAAAAGTATTTTTCTATTTCGCACCTTCGCTTCAAGTCGTTCCCATTCACAGAACTCCATTCCCAATTGAGACCTTGTGTTTCACCCCGGCTGACCCCCGTGTTAATTCACCTGTGCGTTTAATATAAGATTTCTGTCACCTGTGGAGCTGTCACCCCCCCAAAGCCAGTAAAAAAGCTGTGTTTTGTTACAGTCCGGTTGTGAATTGGGTTTGACAACCATGAAATAACATCACATGGGTCACTTTTATGACCTTTACTCAAGAATCCTGACAAATGTAGCATCATGCACAAAAAAAAGGAGGCCTTTGTACAAATCTGATGCGGTTTATTACAAAAACCTGCAGAACATATGTACACATGTATCTCCATATCTGTGCCACACAGGAAACACACCACTGCATGCAAAATCTACATTACACACATAAGCATTACATCAGTGACAATAACTTGTCATTTTCTGTAATTTAAAGAGGAAAAACGCAGTTCTCTAGCTACTCCGCGAGAGCATTGATGTGCAAATCTTCCCTCCCGACTCTTAGCTGAATACAGACAAGTCCACTTTCCATTAAGTAAATAGATAATTACAGTAGAGGTGGGGGACATTCCACTGGGGGGACGAACATGCTACGGTCTAATATTCTCTCATTCTTTTCAAAGAAATTCAGAATTGGCCAGGGAGACCAAACTTCAAAAGCGAGTCACTCCCCACTGAACCCATCTCTTGACTGTTTGATTGTTAGCTATTCCAGCCGTGTATACGGTATTGTGGAGGCTATACGGGGGAAAAAAAGTATGACCTCATGTTTTATTCACAGCTTTCTCCACTTTCATAAGATAAGGGGTGTCATTGTTGCACCAGCACAAAGTTAGCGAAGCTTCTCGGTGTGAACGTTTTCACCTTCAGCGTTCGCGAAGCTATCACATTGTTCAGATCACAATGCGTGTTGATGTTGGTAGAATAATATGTGTTAATAGAAGGCAAACAAGGTGGATTGTTCTCGTCTAGTAGAATCTCCATTCAGGCCGAGCATGTGTACTATGGTGAATGTGATGCATTTTAATATGAATCAATGGAAAGCTTTTGCATTGGAGGCCTGATATATTAGGCAACGGTTTTGCACACCTGCAGCAGCGTCCATGTATCATGCATGAATACATGCACATGAATCAGAGAGGAACATACCACCACCCTCCAGTAAACAGATTTGTTGTAGATGTCATTTCCAGCGAGGGCAGGGGATATGCAGGATAGGGATGACTTGCATGGTTTTTAGCTGTACCTGGGTCTGATAGCTTGTGCTGATTTATTTGGTCTGACATTTACGATAGCCTCACTGTATTCCCTAATTATCGAACAATTTCAGCATAAAATCCGATTTAGCGCTTCGAATGAAGCTGCCTGAAGTCATTTGGCTCTGGCCAGGACTTATCTCCTCTGGTGGGTTTATTCATTTGTTTTGCTACATTTTCTTCCTTTGTCAACCTTCACTGTACACGCTCCATAGATTTTTCACCACTTGAGTCTCACAGAGAAGGGGTCGGTTTAATCACAGAACAACATTGCCCCCCGTTGGCCGCTTGTGAGAACACCTTTTAAATCCTCCCTGATGCAGCCCATGATATGTATTGCTGAAACACTAGTACAATTGTTGTTCCAGCTGATCACCAACCTTGTCTACACACCTGTTATGATATTGGTATCACGTTGATACTCTTGCATCGTAAGCAAGTACAAAACAGGTGCATTTACACAGTCGTTGCATGCACACTCCAGCTTCCTGGTGGGTGAGTGTAAATCATTGGGGTTATCAAGTGGGCAAACACCTGGCCTCACCATTGTTTCAGATAATAACACATAACACACTTTAAGACGCCATAACCATAGATTTTAATGTCATAGAAATGGATATATGCTGTGTCATCATTCTATCAAACTGCCTGCTGCTGCTGGTGGATAGACTTTAAATACCATATACTCCCATACTACCATATACTGTTTTTTGGACCATTTCATATAATCTTGTTTAGTTTATTGTTATATTTTCTGAGTATGTCTTTAGGTTCACTTTCATTTTGTGTGATTATGTGGATTTAATGATCTTAGTTGGTATTAAAACTTGAATTTAATGTGTCAACAAATACCCAAACGACACCGCTGTCAAGTCTTAACTGGCTCTAAAAATTTGACAGAAATATTTCTTACCTAAAAGTCCTCTGATGAATTATGGATGGCGACTGTACAAGCAGCCCAGTAAAGGTTCTTGAAAGCAGGGGAGAGCCATAATTTTAGTGAATGCTGTGCCAGCCAAGATAAGTTATACACGGTTAGCAGCTAAGAAGCTAAGGAAAAGCTAATGATATCACTAGCTAACTAACAATGACATGTTGGGTGGACGAGAATGGAGCAGAATCACACCCAGAATGCACAAAAACAGGTATAATAATACTAATAGTAATAATAATGATGATGTTCAGTGTCACTGTTTAAGATTAAACTATCTAGCTTGTAAATGTGAACTTCTATAACGCTCCAGGCCAAAGTTAAAAGTGTAGCATTAGCGACACTCAACAGTCGCCTTTAGCAGAGCTGATAAACAACATGCATTTACATATTTACATCCTCACAGCAAATAAGATAAATGTCAAATATCAAGCGTTCGTGCCAGTAAAAGCTTTCATTATTTTTCAGTTTGGGATTTATCCATGTTTTTGCTCTTCCTTTATTTTCCTTTTCTCCCAAACATAATTGGTGGGATCTATAGTGCTAGCCATGGCTGCTGTAACTCCCTACATTGATCCAGAGTGTATACACCATAAACTTTCTCTGCAGCTGCTACTTCGCCTCATACGGTGGACATATAATGGGAAAATGTTCATACTGGCCCATTCCTCATGCCCCCATCTGCCTTAACAATCAATAGTAGTTGCAGCATGATCTCACAAAAGCTTCCCCCTGAAAAATACATTTATTTTAAAAGGATTGCTACTATAGGAACTAAAGCCAAGCTCAACATTATTTTTCCCCCCTCTGTATCACCCTTAACTTTTTAAAAACTTGATTTTAGTTTGTATCTCAGAGCCAATATAATACATATTTGGCAAGTGATCATTTGGCAAGTGTGTTATGAGAGTAAACGTGCAGAGAGCATCTAAAAGAATATTAGAAAATAGTCATTTTCTATCATCAAAATATTTAAAACTGACTATTGCCGTTTAATTATAATGGTGGGACCTTGTTTCTTTCGGGTCACCTTTTGAATCAGCATGGTACATTAATACATGAATAACTAAAATGTACAATTTATTTCGGTGCTGCTGAACGGTGAAGCTGAAGATGGTGTTGAAAGTCTCACTCACCCCTGTTGATGTCATTTGGCATTTTCACAATATGAGATGGGAAATTAAATTTGCAAATGCACAGTGCTCAGAATAAATATTGACTGCTTGTGCAAAGGGTTCTTTCCCACTGCATCTCTCCATTAACCAATCAGGAAACAGTGGTGCATATAGACCTATAGTGGGAAAGCATGTGTCCGCTATACCTTTCTACCCCGTATGGGTTTTTATCATTCTGTCATGGTGTGCCCAGAAAAATTGGCAAAAGTTCCTCCTGCCTTGTTGACTGTTAAAAACACAACAAAACATTCCCCTATCAAGCAGAGTTTGGCATGTGCTCTATGTTATTTGAGGGGCGGCGCGGCGGGGTAGTAGTTATCACTCTCGCATTACCACAAGAAGGCTCCAGGTTCAAACGCTCGAGCCGGCCCTCCTGTGTAGAGTTTGCTTGTCCAAAGACATGCAGGACAAGTGAAATGTTGACTATATTACCCATAAGCATGAACGGTTGTCCGTCTCTGTGTGTCAGCCCTGTGATAGCTAGAAGACCTCCTTAATTTGCCTCAGTCAAGGCAGCACTACTGTTTAAAGCCAATGTATGGTACAGTTTATTGTGCAGCATCCTGCAGTGATTGCAAAAATATTGATTCATCATCCCGGCGATGATCGGCCCTCCTAATGGTGTGTTTATTACTGTGCACCATCCATTCATTTAGTGTCTGCTATTTGCAGCCTCCTGATCACAGCCTGACCTGGTCTCACTTGTTTCAGCCTTTTGGCCAGAACTTGCATTTCAGTCAGTGTGCAGACAGTTTTTTTTTTGCTTTCCCAGGTTTTAAGTTTTTGTATGGATGTGCAAAACAAGTATATTGCACAGATATTACTCAATATAAACTGACCTGACCCAAACGCATAGTCTCTCTGATATTTTGTGCCTATTTTGCAAGCTTGCAACGTTTTTCTTCCAAAAACAGCTCGACATTATGCACCGCTCCAGCAGACCAGGACCAACATCTTCATCAGATGTGATATATTGGGGTTCGTATGCAAATTGTGCTTGGCAAAACATTAAAGTAGTGTAGATTTAGCATATCTTTGCTCGTGTTTCTCTCAAACATCCATCAGACTTCAATTGAATTTCAAAATAATAGTTATTACTCAAACATTATAAGCATACGTTATGCGTTTATAACACGATTAATGATCCTACTCTGCTGTTTATTAATCAATCAGATATACTAGTTGGAGTTTGTCCTTGACTCTCGAACAAGTTTATCCCAACCTTCTATGTTTTGCATCTTAATTATCTTCTCTCTGTTTGACTGCTCCCTGTATCTGAGGGCACATATCTGTAATGCAGATGTTGTTCTTGTTCTGTCTGTCAGATACTCTCATGAGAAGAGGATGCTCATCCAGCCTCTGGCAAACACTCAAATGTTATTACTCCATCATTACCTCCAAATCAAATAGAAAGTAAGTGATTGTGCACAAATGAATATTATGAATATTATTATCCAAAACAATTAAAACGTGCTTTTACTGCATCCAATTACAATTGGAAGTGATGGAACAGTTTTTTGACATCTTAAAATCATAATTGTGATGATCTCATCAAGTCACAATCATGCTTTGGAGTGTACTTGTTAATAGACTTGCATAACTTGTCCTTAAAATAATACCAAACTAGCACAAACTAAGGCTTCATATTAATATGCTGAGTGGGGCATATCATCATCTATTGCTAGCAAAACACACACACACACACACACACACACACACACACACACACAAAAATAAACGTCCAGGCACATATTTAGTCACAGCATTAATTATCAGCTGCTCTAATTGCATTCTGTGTCCATCTAATTAGTTTGAAGGCACCGATTTTACAGCAGTCAATGCATGGGGAGGGTCATGTCAGGAGCTGCAAATTAGGTCCGGGGTGTTGCTGATGAGCCAGGGGCATTGGAGCTGATACCGGAGCACACCATGACCAGATGAAAGAGATACAGCAGCGCTCTAATAATCTCTGCTGCAATATTAGTAACTCAGGTCCTTCCCCTCCTCCTCCTCTTTTCAAATCCTGTACAGTACTTCATTTCTGTATTAGGTCAAGAGGACTGTTTACATAAGCCGACACCCAAGGTATGACATGTTTTTGTTGATTGCTGAGCTCAGTTTGCAGGGAATTGTGGTTCTCACAGGACCTGCTTCCGGAAAGGAAAATAATTTCAACTGGTTACACTTTCCCTCTCTCTTTAGAATATGTATTACGGAAAGGTTAAGCATCCAATGCGAAAGGCTGGCATGATAATGTGAGATATGAAATGGAAAAAAGATGGGAAATCCAGTGAACAAAAAAGTGAAAATTTAAAATTTTTTAAATGTAACAGCACTGGTTTGGTCCAACATTCTGCTGAAATGGCTGCTTTTCTGTTTAGAAACCTCATAACTCTAGGTTATTCCTCCTCATAGTGAAATGATCCGATTTCAAAATGATGTTATTTTTCTCCCATTGGTAAGACTACTGATTATGAGAAAACCAAGCTTGCATGCAATATTAATATACAATACTGAAATAAAACTCAACTTTAATTGTAGATCATATTTAAAAACAAATGTACACATGCATTATGGATTATACAGTAACATAAAGAAGGATAACATGACTGCACACATTTTTCTTTTTAATTTGGTTGATTTAAACACATTTGTTTATGTTGTGTTTTCCCAGAGTCCCGATAACAAATCACCTTTGGCCTTTAGTTAAAAATCCAGACAAGTTAATGATTAATCCACATAAAAAATAAATAAATACAAATATATATTTTTTCCCAAACAGTTTCCAATGACTGGTGTAGATGGCTCTGTTTTTCCATCTGGGGGCTCAGTTTAGAAGGAAGCTCCAGGGTCCAAAAACTGCACACGTGTCAAACATTTCACCATTCTACTGCAAAGCCTCGCTCTCCTCATGAGGCTTGAGGTTTATTGTTGTGTTAGTCATGCATAGAAGACATCTATTGGCTTTCGGATTATTTACATACTGAATCAAACTTGCACAAGGTACATTTGAATGTCAGATTTGAGGGACGCCTACAGACTTCTCACCCTTCAGTAGAGGAATTTGAAAACACCTTTGTAGTGACAAACGGTGTACAGATACTAGGTAGTACAGTCAAGGTCAAACATTTTCAAACACGTAAGAAAACACAGGAGATTTTGAGACCAAGGAGCTGGTCGTATAACTGTCTTATCAGATTTTAAATTGTGTGCTTGGGACACATTAACTCTTTTATGGGCTAGTTTGTCATATGCAAATACAAACTGACTTTTGGGTGTGACTCGGTTTTCTCTCCCTACAAACATCAGTGGGCCCACCTTTCATCCAGAAACCCAGACCTATAATGAAAGTCTTAAAATCCACTGGGGGCCAGAAGAGGGAGGCAGGAATTGATCTTTTATAATCTCTGTTCTTTGTTCTAGTTTGGAGTCTGGCTTCATCTCTCTGTACAATCGAGTCAAAGCTCAGAGCAGCAGTTCTCAATTCTGGGAACGAAGCAGATGTTTCTGAATTTAGGAGAAGAAACATCTGTGCAAATCCACTCATTAGTCTTGATGAGTGAGGATGTGGTCAAAATGCACTCCTTTTTTAAAGTTTTCAATATGGCCGATACTTCAGTAAGACAAGCAACCAAATGATCAGAACATTTATGATTATAAAAATGATAATACGTCAAAATACAACTATGCAACCAGGCTGTGTTTTGATTGGAATAAAACAAAACAAACTATCTTCAGTAGAGTCCAATTGCACCAGTTTATATGATATAATGAGACACACCTAGGGGCAAGAATTATATTGCGCTGCTCTTCACGCCGGCGACGGATGGATTGCGGAGAAACGCGGTAAGGGAAGCTTAAAGTAACTGCGGGGAGCAAGGCCAGAGTGATGGGAGTAAGGCCAATGCTTCTGACCTTGCTTGACTGTCGTACCTACCCCATCCGTCACCAGTGGGACTAACGGATGGGCGAGTCAGTGGGCCAGGATGTGGACAGTAAACAGTGGTGACAGCTGACCTGGCAACTCTCAATGGGGGATGATGGAAGATGATATGAACAGGGGGCTGGGGTCATCCAGAGGTAGATTTTCTAACACTCGGATTCAGATGGAGAGCCACGGACCTGTCAATGAGGAGGAACGTGGCCCTGAATGACAACGGTCCATGGCACAAGTGCAGCAGGGATATTAATCAGCGCGTTGGTCCCACTGCAGCATGTGGAAAATACCAGTGGATACTGGCTTAGACTCTTACTGCCTTTTCAAACAATAATGTTGATAGTCTCAACATAAGATTCAGAAACTCTTCACATAACAGAGCTCTTTGGAAATGCCCGGTTCTTCTGCACACTCAACTTAATCTTTTGTGGCTTTTAATTGACCTTGTTATATAGTTATTATCAATGGACACACATCAACCGGCAGTGTAAAATACACTTGAAGTTTTTGATTTTACAGGATGTCATTTCTTGAGGACTTTGTAGAGAAAACATTTAAGCACATACCTAAACATGATCTGTTGTATTTTATATATTTTAATGTGTTGCTATAATTTAAGATATTGGTGCACTTTTTTAAATTTGTTTTTTAGGCCAAAGAGCTTACCAATGACATTTGAACACACATTTATGTCTTTATTTCCCTAACCTTTACAATTTTGAGCTTTTTCATGTGACAAAACTTGTCTGCCATACTGATTCTGTGTCACTTTTATTCTGCCTGAGGACAAGTCTCCTATGTCACAGTGAAATAAATCATTAAATTGCGTGTCCTCTGTGGAGGACGAGAACAGAACCGCGTGCATTTCCGTGGACAAAATGCTGATGCTGCTATAAAAAAAACAACAAAAAAACCCCACTAACCTAACTTTTCCTGAGATGTTCACTCAGTGAAAGGAATCCGCAGATTAAAACCGAACGCTCAAGATTACAACCCAGCACACTTATCTTTTCTTGATTTGATAACATTTGCTCCTGCTGATGAAAGCTATTTTGAAAAACCATGAAAATCTGTCAAGGTCCAACCCCCACATGCGTTACATCACTCGACAAATGGGGGAAACGGATTTGTCGCTGTACTTTGAACTAAAACGACTTATCAGTATCCTGCTGTACATATTTGTTGGAATGTGTGCTCAGCACCCACTAAACCAATTTGCTAGCTAGTGTTTACTGTGTGCTTATGTGTGTTTTGTGGGTGTGCGCTTGTGCGTTTGTCCTCCAGGTGTAACCCACTTGCTAATTGAGAAGCTTTTTGTTTACACCTGCAGAACTGGGACAGACTCCAGATAACTTCCAGTAATCAATTAACAAAGATGGCGCAGGAAAAACTCTGCCAGTGCAGCGCACAGCTATCAGGACTCTTTCTTCTCGAACCAACTCATCAACAACAAGCTTCAAGCATCATTTCTAATTGTAGCTCTACGGATACCATGATTTCATGAATCTATACTTTTTTTTTTTAGCCAAGCACGGCTCTATAGATGAATATATCTGAGTCCAACACTATTTGGCAACATGGCAATTCCATGTCACAATTATAATTGCAATTCCTGATATCCTTATTCATCAGAAATATGCTTAAAACTCTGGCAGCAAAACTTACTGGAATCACTTATCCTCACATTTTGTCAAGAAACACATTTTTATCTCACTTTTTTTAAGTAAACATAAAGGGTGAAGTAAAAAAATCTATCAATACAATTGTAGCAGAAACGTTTACATTTCTGATAATTCCTCGATGTCTATTTTTATAACCAGCCTCTTATTTTCCACTTCCTACCATGAAATCAAGCAAGATAGCTTTTTTAATTCACTCCATATGTGGCCATGGATTATCCCTGTAGTAGAAATTCTGATCAAATCCTATATCGTCACATCGCTAGTCCAGACTGTAATATCCCAACAACGTTCACATAGATTGCAATAAAATGTGGTACAGATATCCATAGTGCACAGCGTAGAACCAACAATTACTTTGGTGATCTTTTGTATGTATGGATGTATTTATTAGTTTGTTTGTTGGTCAACATGGAATCTGGTACAGACTTGTTTGAGATTTATGATCCCTCAAGATTTCATCTAGATATAGTGAAAATGGAAAGAATTATACCTGCTCAGATCTGCATCTTAGCTTTGTCAGTGTAAGCATCTTAGCATGCTGACATTAGCATTAGGCTCAAAGTAGAGCCTCACAGAGCAGTCAGTAGAGAAGTTTAAGTCTTGTTTATATTTCGATATTTTTTAGATCAATGTTTTTTTAATAGGGTGACATAACCTGCAAGTTATTGACTTTTTCTGATGTATCACATTCGAGAACTAAAGGTTTTATTTGGCTTCTCATAATTATATACGAGGTTGCATCACAGGCTCAGTCCACAAATCTCATGCTGACTGCCCACATTAAATCAATATATCCCCCACTCATCATATATGCAGTTCCCGTGACATGGGATCCCGATCCAATTGCAGCCATCTAACCTGTGTCTATAGCAGACGTTATTATTATTATAACTCTGGTGGGTGTTGATTGCAATATAGGCATAGATCATTAAGCTGTTAGTGACCCACACCCACTCATGTATGGCATTTATAGACTGATCTGGATATCTACAGTCTTCTACAGCTTGAGAGACAGTCCACTTAAAGATTTGGAGGTAACTGAATATTTGTTTTAATGATGAATCAGTGGAAAGCACCATTCAGTTTTATTCCATATGTGCCTCTGTTGTCTGGGCATTTAGACTGTCGTGCTAGAACCTTTAAACGGGTCTGGTATTAACACCTAACTCAAAGAAAAGAGCAAAGGCCCGGCTTTTCAATCATTTGTTGACATCAAACAACACTGCCAGTCCAGCTGAAGGATGTAGGGAGGGAAAAAGGTCAGTCCCTTCGCTCATTATGCCACAGAAATCTGTTTAACCATCTCTGGTGCAGTGGACGTTAGCTTGTTGTCTGTCAAATTCAATTTTGAGAGAGTCGGAGGCTGCCACGACATTCAGGTCGACAATTTCCTGAGCAATAAATCTCACATAACCAACCACTGCTCTCCATCAGCTAATAACAATGACAACAATTTTCCTCTCCATCCCCTGCTCCTTGCAGCTCTCCACCACCTCGTCGAACACACCGGCATCAATCGATCCCATCTGATGTCTTGTTACTGTTTGCCCATTAAAGGCAGACAATGTCCAATGAAATCTATCTGCAAAAGAGGTCATGTCTGCAAAACAATGGCATGTGCTCCGTGGACCGATGTATCCACCGTGTCAGCACTTTCACGAGCAAAGCATGTCAGATTTGCCCTTTAGGCTAATCTTTGTTGCCAACTATTCTATCAGGAAATCATCGTGACGGACTGACGGAAATGTCAAATTAACACAGCAGGGAGGGAAAGGGAGAAAGTTGCCCGAATGCAAATTATTGTGAGGGTGTTGGCTGTAGCAGTGACTAAGATGTTCACTTTGATGTTAGCCCTTTAAAGTATGGATTAAACACTGGAGCTGCAGAACTTAAACTATGGTTTAAGGATACCAATTAGCGTCTTAGTCCTTGCATACTTTAGGTATCACCGGCAATATCAATGGGATTGCTTCTGGCTTACCTTATTGGAACCCAAGACTGTTGACACAAATGAGCAAAACTGAAAACTTTTGACTGGTTAAAAGACATCATATCTCTAAAAAGATCATTTTCAATTTAATGACCAAGTCTTATATATGAGCACACAATAAAGTCACTAAGGGCTCTACAATGAAATCGATGCTTCATTGCACTTCGATGAATTCTCTGACGGGAAGCTTATGATGGCGATTTTGTGCTGTGGCTGGAGAAAATCACATGGATACTCCAGTGTGCTGTGCATTTGTCGTAGTAATGAAAATATTAGTGCATATTTTACAAAAGAAAAATATGTATCCTTGGATTTGTGATAAAAAAAGGAAAGCATTTGATGTGTATTGAATGTTTCAGCACCATGTATAGGGAGTTAGACATTCCGTTCATCTCATTCGTCTTCATTTGCTGGATCTTTGTTGATCCTACGTTTATCTATTCTTTTTGTCTTACTTCCTCCCGCTTAACAATGCAGACGAGCAGGGGGAAAATGTGAAGACAACAGGAGGGAGGGGACCACGTTCTGGCCTCTCAAGTGCTGTGACGTGACTTTTGCATGGATTGGTCAGCTGTCAACAAGTGTTCTGTGGCCTTTTGAGGCCTGCGGATTGTTGCATGCACTGCCTAAATAATATGGGTGCAGTGTTCATTCGATATGCCTCGACTTAACTGAACAGAACATGAAAAAGCAACTGCAGGTCCCATCCAGTCCACCACTCAGCAGCAGAACAGACTTGGATAAATTAAAGCAGAGTATCAGAGTACCAAGGGCATACATGAAAACTGCTTGCTTTACTTGTTTGAGTCGCTGTGTGTTCCTGATGGGTGATCTGGGACACGTATGCTTCCCTAGTCGTTTTTTCAAAGGGGAACATGAGCCTACTTAGCAGGTGGTGTTAGCATGTGCACCTAAGTGCTGAAGATTATGTGATTAAGTGTGAGTACTGGGATAGACCCTATAAGTGAATGTTTCAGCACTATTGAGAAAAAAAAAAAAAAAACACCCACACAGGGAGTGTGTTTGAATATTTCAGGACCACGGAGAGAGACAGAGAGAACGGCTGCTGCTGTGGCCCTTTTCCATGTTAACACTGAGAACCTTTTAGTAGGCAGTATGTTCACACCAGGAACGTGTTGAATAATTAGATTTAAATATGTCAGTATGCATACAGAAGTTGCGTGTCCTTATTATTATGAACACATTGTCCATCTTTGTAAAAATCCTCTGACATGTTAATAGTGCTTTTTTTTCAGTGGAGCTTACATTATTTCATGTAAAACTTAAATGATTGCACCCTATTTCTGTTGATATTGAATGTAATGTTAATACTGTTGCTCTTCTAATCACGCACATGCGCGCGCACACACACACACACACACACACACACACACACACACACACACACACACACACAGATTTATAGAGAAGTCAAAGCTTGGTCTAGCCTCATGTACAGCTCTCTAAACCTCTCTTAAAATAACTTGGCCTAGCCACTAGACTTGGAATCTAACATCCAAAATGATAAAAATATCAAAAAGCTGATATGAAGCAATGCCAACCAAACAGTGACTGTTAGACTGTTGTTGATGACTTTAAGGTCGTGCACCAGTGTGTATGTAACGCTGAGGCTTTGGATCAGCCTGCCTCCTTAAATTAGTCAAATACTTTAGAATTTGTGAGCATTAAAGTCAAGATTAAATTAAAAATACCTTTTAGACCTTTTCAAGATTCAGCAATAAGGGATTGTTAAGCCATGTTCCTTTGTATTGTTGTACCGTGATACATAACCCTTATCTTTTTGCAATGCAAAGGATATCATTTAAATCCCTGTAATTGTACATCCATTCACTGGGGAATCTTTACAGTAAAGGAGCTAAAGATTTGACTTCCTTTTCACTTGGACTCCCTTTTTTTGATTAAACTCAAGTTATAACTTATTTTAAAACAATAAATTCAGATTTTTTTTGGGTAATGACATATTACAACATATCTTTTACTTTGTAGAACACCTTGTAAATTTGCTATGAAAATTCCTCACTTTCATTTCTGGTGCAGTCACCTGAGGTGATGTATTTCAGGCTGGGATGTGTGCACTTTACTTTAAACTGGAATTTTTCAAGTGAAACTGTGCATTCAGTTGTAGTAACTAGAATGTAACTTTTATATTTGCGAGAGATGAGAGATTAATTCAAAAAGGTTGAGTTGACAGTAGGTGCATGGATGAATGGAAATCCTTTGCACCGAGCACTTGCTGCTGAGTCTTTTATGGCAAGTTGAAGACCTGATGCATAATTTATAAAGCGAGAGGGAGGGGTTACTGTTTGTAGCACTGTTTACTATCAATCACTATTTAAAGAAGATATAGTGTGGCACACACAAGCATTAAACTTGTTTCTTATTATTGAAGCGCCTTATAGGCTGTCCACTGAAGGTGTTGACTCCAACTGATTTAAATAAATATATATATATATATATATATATATATATATATATGGCAAACATGTTCTGATGAAGACCATGTGATAATCAAAAGCTACGCCTACTAAATGGACTTAGGACTTAGAGGTGATTTTGTTCCCAAGGTTGAGAATTAATTGACAACCTCAAGGATATGTTTGGAAAAACTCAGGCATATTTCTGAAGCAGCTCCAAAACCACATTGATTCACTTAAGACTGTTATGTTAAAGTCCAAGTTCCACCAGAATCACTGATGTCATTCAAAAAGAATAATACAAATATGAAATACCATTGATTGAATGCATCTAAACTCTTTTTTTCCATTTATTTATTTCGAAATAAAATTAGCCACGCGCCATAAAAGCCCACATAATAACTAACATGTGACTCCACCTCATGTCCGCCTTAAAAGCGGCACGTGCGCGCCCGTGTTTAATTGATTTGTCCCGCAGTGCGAGCTCAGATGGATGTGCGCGAGGAGCCGAGCGATGCCATCCTCACTACACCTGTGCTGCCGCCTCCTGGACGGACGCGACTCCTTCGCAGCGACTCCACTATAAGTGAGCGGGCAGCGCGCGAGCCCCACTCAAACGCGGGAGAAACACACACCGGGAGCGGGATGGCGAGGACTCTGCTGCCGCACCTCCGCGTCCTTCTCGTGGCGCTCCTGTTGGCGGGGAGCTCGCCAGCCGAGGCAAACCGAGGGGCGACGTCGCCCGACGAGGAGCGGGACAAAGAGAGCGACGCGGAGGCGCCGTGTGAGGTGAAAACCGTGACCGTCTCTACCCTGCCCGTGCTCCGCGAGAACGAGTTCAGCTTCACCGGCGGAGCCTCGGGGAACGTGGTCGGAGGAGGGGGTGCTGCTGGAGCAGGTGGCGCTGGTGGAGGAGGAACTGGTGGTGGTGGTGGTGGAGGAGGAGGAGCAGCAGGAGGAGGAGGGGGGGAATCCCGACTCCTGTTATTCGTTAGAACAGACCTACCTGGGCGAATTTCCGTAATGGATGATCTTGACAACACAGCTCTCCCTTACTTCACACTCGGTAAGAACTGCTGTGGTACTACCCCCCCTTACTGTGCACGTCCGCGTGCACTATAGCCTGTGTTCACACACGCGCGCCCTGGCGTTTTAATCACCTGTCTGGGTCCCATTACCTTGTTTGGACTCAGTGGTAACATGTTGTTTAGAGTGCATGCCGTGCAACCAAAGAATCCAGGTGAAAAAAGGTAATATCCCCCTTTCCTTTCAGTTGCTCAAAATAGTGCCGCTTTCCGCATGGGATACAAACTAAGTGCCTCATGTTTAAATTACTCCCTCTCTCCTTCCTCCCCCTCTCTCTCTCTCTCTCTCTCTCTCTCTCTCTCTCTCTCTCTCTCTCTCTCTCTCTCTCTCTCTCTCTCTCTCCTTCTCTTTCTTCAGCTCCCCCCTGTGTTGTGGGTTAAAATGATTATGACTTTGAATTTCATGCGCAACCTAAGCATGGTGCCCCAATCAAGGAATGCAATTTGGCCCTGCAAATGTGCATGAAATTGGTATTTTATTCTCACAAGAGCACATAATTCGCAGCACACATGCGTCGTTGGTGGTAGAAGTTTTAAGTGAATAAACTACTCCACTAGAGTTTGCAGTGTTTTTGGCCACGGTGGGTTTTTCAGCAACCTACACATCCTCCTTTTTATGTGTACCGGTACGTTTAGTCACAGATAACTGAGTGGAACTAACAGCACTCTGGTCTTTGTCAGGTCACCCGAAGTTCTCTGCAAAAGCCGTTGCCTTTTTGAAATGGCCTTGCGAACAGCAGCACTAATTGGATAATCATAGAGGACATAATAGTGGGGAAGCATTTCTGCCTCACACCAACCAGAAAAGATGTTTTCTCTGCAAGAGCAGACTATGCATAAAGGGAACGTGCTTACCTTGCTTTCTCCATATTTTTCACTTATGTCACAGAGAGAAAGATGGATGTTATTTTCCCCCCTTTTTTCTTTTTCTTTTTTTTTTTTTTACTGTGCGAGCCAAGCATCTGTTTGTATGTGTTGGTAGGAGTGTGTGGCACACAGTGATGCCTGTTAAATGCAATAAGCCACACAGGGTGGGCCATAATTGCAAATGACTCCATATTTTCCAGTTTCCAATCAGTTCACGGCAACCGTATTGGCTCGGTATGACAGAAACCCTCTCATATGGCAAATACAAAGACCCAAGACTTGGTGGATGTGGGTACTGAAAAAATCCATGTCATTACTGCAGTTTTCGGACTCCGGCTTGCTATCATGTTTTCTCCCCCCCCCCCCCCCCGGTCTCAGTTTCATTCTCTGTGCGAGGAGTGCCGAGTAAACTGGCTGCGTGAAGCAAAGGCGGGCAGGCAGGCTGAGGGCTGGAGCATTAAGCTAGTAAATCACTTTCTATTCTCATTAAGGACAGCCGTTGACTGGTGAGAAAGGCCTCTCTGTCCTCTCAGTCAGCCAGCTAGCAAATTTGCTGCTTCGCCTTTCCAATGCTTGACTGTACTGTGCAGGGAGGTGGAGGAGGAGGGAAAGGACTTTATATAATATTTTAATGTAAGCATTCACTGCTGCCGTTGAGCATAGTGTGAAACTGAATAACTGCTCTAGTGTCATCTTATGCAAGGTTAATCCCGATGTTTTCACTGCAAAACTGACGTTAATGGTAGTAAATAGAAATCCAGACTATTAGAAAAAAAACACCACTAACACGTAGATGTGTTGTCTATCCGGAAACCGAAATACTCTTTTCTATTTTAATAGCAAGGTGATGTAAAATGCCCACTGGCAGTCTTGAAAAACCCTCGTATTGTTATAATTGAGCTAAGATCCTGACAGGAGTCCGAGGCAGAAGTTGACATTTTGGTGTCACCTGTGTTTTCCTTGTATTCAATATTCAGCACCATAACCTGTCAGGTCATCTTGGCAGCTTCCCTATTCACAGATGTGTTCTTGTATGAGCTCTGCTTGTGAAATGACATGTTTCACTCCGACATCACGGCAATGCACAGTGTTGTTCAGTGGAAAAGAATGAGCAGATTTAATAACAGAAAAAATAACATATTTGTATGAATGCAATTTCATTTTTTGCATTGATTTTCCACCTTATTATTTTCTCCTATTTAAACTGTGAATTCTGGTGCTCCAGGATGCTACAAAAGCGTAGACCTCATCAAATACACAGTCAGACACAGCGTCTCACTTGAAGCCCCTGCTTGCTTCCACATTTTGACTTCTCATGCTTAAAATAACTGCCATCTAAAAAAAAAAAAAAAAAAAGTCAAATCAATTTAACAGCCTTAATGATATGACTAATGACTGATAATGATAATAATATACTTTATTTATAGGTTGTGAAGGGTTTAGTGAGTCAGGCAGACATCTTTGATTCAGATGCATTGTGGCACAGGGAGCCAGTGGAGGTTCTGGAGGACAAGGGTTATGGTCATGGCGGCAGAGTTCTGAATGTACAGGAGGTTATTCAGGAGTTTGATGATGAGCCGTACACAATGTTGCAGTAGTCCAGTCTGGAGGTGAAAGCATGGATCAGTGTTTCTGCCGAAAGGAAAAGGGATTGATGGATGGAAACATGTTCTTCAGGTGGAAAAAGGCAGTTTTGGTGATTTGATTTATGTGGTGTTCCATGGAGATGCTCCCGTCAAAAGTGCCGCCGAGGTTGAATTGTGGTGAGGCTTGTTGTGGTTGGTTTTGGTGAGTGATTTGGGACCAAGGTTGAGCATGTCGATTTTTGCTGCAGGTTAAGTTGGAGAAAATGTGATTGCATCGTTGGTTAGGGTGACGGGGCAGTGGTGATGGCTTTGGTGGAGATGCAGAGCTGTACGCCATCGACATAGCAGAGAAAATGGAGACCATGACGAGTTACGAGTTAGGAAAGGGGGGGCATGTAGAGGATGAACAGGAGAGGACCACGCACCGAACCCTGGGGTATGCCTTGGGACCGAGGTGTTGTGGTGGAAGTCCAATTGCTTATTTTAATGTTATGAAGTCTGTTGGCGAGATATGACCTTAACCAGGAGAGGGCAGAACTGGTGATGCTGAATTCAAGGGGCGCTGTAGTTGGTGTCCATTTTAGTTTGAATAAATGATAGGAAATAATTTCACTTGTTGACTGTGAAGGAACTGGATGTGTTGTCACTGGGTTTGAGAAGTCAAGATTGTTTAGAAGAGAGCCCTGGGGCTGTTGGAGCCAAAGTGTATGAGTTGGAATTAGTATGTTGAATGAGCAGCAGAAATAGCGTATTTGTATTTCTTAAGATGGTCAGAATAGCCTTGGAGATGAACTGCTAAACCGGTTTCCTTGAATAGTCTTACCAGCTGTCGCTTATGGGCTTTCATCTGGTGGAGTTCAGGATTGGACCAGGGAGCAGAATATGTAAAAGAAACAGATTTGGTTCTACTGGGAGCCAGCTGATCCAGACTCTGTGTGTGTGTGTGTGTGTGTGTGTGTGGTTATAGTTAATGGACAGCGGGGGCGGGGAGGCAGACATTTTAATGGCGAAGGAGGCTGAAAGAGCTGACGGGGAGAGAGATCTCTGATTTATATTATACACTTGTCCTTTGGAATGGGGATGTCAATGCTGTGACTGCCAGGTGGTCTGAGATGGTGAGGTGGAGGCTGGAGAGGTAGTGCATGGTGAGACCAGTGGAGCAAACTAGTTCCAGGAATTCTGTGGCTAATTTGCAGGCATTGTTATTAATGTGAAAATTGAAATCGCCCATGAGGAGAGTGGAAGGTGAGAGGGCCTTTAGCTGGGTGCTGTATCCTGTGGGTGTGATCTGGCTGAGAGATGTTATCCAGGTTTTGTTTTTTTGCCAGGTTTCACTGAGGCAAAGGAAATCAATTTTATTTTATTCATTTATTTTACATTCAATCTATTATTGAGTGAGCGGGTGTTGAAGCATGGCCAGTTTCAGGTGACGTTGCTTTGCAGTGGGTTGAGGGGTCAGAGGAAGGGGGCGGAGATTCACATGTTTGTTGTGATTAGGGCTGAACGATATGGACAACATTTCATATATCGGTATTCATGCCAGATAGATATCGATATGATATGACTATGAGTTCGGTAAAAACATTTTTTCAGAAAAATAAAAACATCATAATACAAAAGAATGTGGATACTGCAGTTTTATTGATAACTCACTACCAGTCATCAACATTAATATAAAGTCAACAATCAATAAATAAAAAATCCAACATTTTAGACTGTGTACATGGGTACCATGTATTTTGCAATGTGGTATATTATAGCGTCTGTAATGTTCTGGTGGACGGTGTAACGCTACTGAACGCATCAGCAATCATGCTTTGCTTGGGCTTCTTTTGGGATGACTGAGAAGTCCCCGGTGTTTCTCTCATTGCAATACACTCTTCGTGCAGCACGCAATGGTGTTGTTTCAGGTGGTGAAACATGTTTTTGTTGTGCTCCCTTGCTTCGTCGCAATTTTCGCCAAGCACGACCTGCACAACACCTCGCTCTGTTTGACATCATCCTTATTAAATCCAAAATACCTCCAAATATAGGAGGATGATTTATGTTTTGGCACCAAATCAGATTCTGCACCGCCACCAGCCGCATTATCTTCCACACCCATGTCACTTTTCTTTCTTTCTTTTTGATTTCCCCGCTGTGTATGTCGTGTGTGTGTGTGTGTGCGTCTCTGTCTCCGTCTGTGGAGACAGAGACATGTGGTTATTGAGCAGGTGGAGTTAAGTAGTGGAATTTAGCAATGGCATTCGCTAGCATTAGCATGTGACTGGGTGTCTGGCAAAGAAACACAGACTTGAGGAGCATCCGAGGGATAATCAACAGCATAGCCACGGGAGCACACATGGAGGAAGGATAAATGGAAGCAAGTAGCAAGAGATATGAAGATGCAAATCAAACTTCTCCTTACAGTTACAGCGTTTTGTATAGAATGTATACCTTGACAGCCCAATGCATCCCAAACCATAAAAAGCACCACCTTATCTGATTCTTTGATCCCGTCAGATGTCCCGATGTCAAAGAAACTTTGGCGGTTCGGGAAAAGGAGGCAAGTCCCCTTCCCCCCTGTGGCTGCTGCCTGCTCAGCTTTGATTTATTACCTCAAGTGTCATGGAGAATGGTTGAGCAGAAAGGGCAGTGCAGAGACAGGCCCCCTTCTCTATTTCATGTTTTGTTTTTGTCTTTTCCTTGTGTGGGGGGAAAAAAAAAATCAATGAAACGGTGAGATGAATCAATGCATTCCATAAGCACAAGGCCTGTATCATCCTTTCTTTTGGTAAAAATCATAATTTCTTTTGTGTGCATTGTTTTTTATTATGTTGGAAAAAGTTTTGAGTTTAAGTCACAGTCAAGGAATTAAGTGTGTAACTTTTCAGCATCAGGGCTTTCCTTCCCTACCGCCTTCATATTCCACTGTTCCACTTTGATTTCACTTAAAAAAAGAAAAAGGAAAAAAGATTGCTAATGACAGTTTTGAATGCTGCTTTACTGTTATTCAGGTTTGTGGCATCACACTTAGAAAATCTAGGGAGAGATGCCGCTACGCTTTGTCACACAAGATAATTTCCTGTGCTCATTTTAAGTGATGTGGGACTGGGTGCAGATCAATATGTTTAGCAACACGGCTGACTTGGTAAACACCTCATTAGGAGTTCACCTTTTTGAAAACCTTCAGGCACTTAATGCATGAGCAAACGTCTCCCACTGTCCCTTATCGTCTCCAGCTATTGAATTGGACAAAAATTGTAACACTTTTAATTTTCAACAGTGCATTTTGTTAGTGTTATTTCTTTTGCACATCTTATTGAGCTCTGGCTGTCAACCAGTCTTTCCCCTTCTCTACGTCTCCACCTCTCTGCCTAGCTGCACCTCACTAAGCAGTACTAACACCAATACCCCGCCTGCTCCAAGATGGGGGATTGTAGGTAACGGTGTTAGAGTGAAAATAAGTGTGCGTGCACCAGAGCACTCTGTACCCCGTGGCACAGAACATGTACACACTGCGCTACAGCTCAATCTTGTGTCAGGGGTTGAGCTGAGCACTGCAGGACAAGCAGTGAAGAGGAGGCTAAAGGTCAACCGGAGAGATGGGAGATATTACGCGGCGTGGAGCTGACATAGGGGTGAGGGTTTTTGGAAAATTTGAAAGCATGGCACTTGATTTTGCACTGCTTTTGAATGGACAGAGTTGGGAGTGCTACAAACGGCTAATCCAACTGATATACCGAGGGTGTGAGGAGAGCACAGAGCATAGGATTCCTGTGCAGGTCATCAAATGGTCTGTTTGTCATCGTTTGACCTGCTTTAATAGACCTACAGGAGGCTGTCTTTCTAAGATGAATGCGCTACGACAGGCAGTCTCATTTGTAGAGGGAATTCTCTTCCAAACCACATTCTGTACTTGTAATGTCCGACCCCAGGGTTCTCAGTCTCGCGTCTCTTGGTTTGTTCATGAACAGATAGATGGCAGGTTTTCCGCAGGAAGGAGGCTCTGCATTTAGCTTTGATCATTGCAGCGTTCCAGCTGGCCAGCAAAACTTCCCCTCGCCTGCTGGGTGTCACACATGTCAAACGGAATGTTTGCTGCAGTATCAAGGGCTTTCTGGGTATTTTAATGATTGTTTTACAACTTCTTTGAAGATCTTGTACTCTGCGTCTGCTTCCACTATGTCTTCATCAGCTGGATGTAATTAAACGACAAGGGTCCATTTGTGTTTATAAGTGTGACACGTGAACTGGGAATTGTTGTTGGGTAATTTTGCATATGCGGTGGACACTTCCACTACACACGTTTTAATGAGAAGTTTTTGAAGATTGATAATCGAGATGGCACTGCTGATGATGGGCTACACTTGTATGTGTGAAGGATTGATGAGTCTTCGTCAGGGTCCAAAACTAACACTCGCCACTCGCCAATTACGAGTAGATTTTGTCTCTGGCTGGTAAATTTTTAAGACCACTCGCCACTCTGGCGAGTTATTATTTTTTTTTACCGGCGAAAATTTAATTTTTCGTTACTGGAGGAGAATGACGCTGGTATCTGCTAGTTTCCTGACAGAGTAATGTGTCTTTTCAGCAGAGACGATCTTTTGGCACGTAAGCGCGTGATGCCACCATTCAGCGTACCCATTGGTGTTGTTTGGCGCGCCCAGTAGAACTGCTAGTTTCCTGACAGTCACGTAAGTGCATCGCGCCGTCATTACGGTCGTACGCATTTCAGTAGTAGAAGAAGACGAAGAAGAAAGCAAGGATGTGGAGATGCTGGCCGGATATAGTGGAGCCTCCCGCAAAAAAAGCAAAAAGAAAAGTAAAAGAGCATGCCGATTCCGAGGCAGACACTCCGAAGACCCGCGGCCACGACCAAGAGACGGAGGATAATGCTGCCGCTGCTGTTGTTCCTGCTCCCGCTCCCGCTCAGTCTCAGCCGCCTAAACCTGCTAACGTTAGCCGGCATTTCCTCGAGAGATGGCGGGTCGCAAGGCCATGGCTAGTGCATTCAGCCCAAGAAAAAAAAATGTTTTGTCATGTCTGCAGTGCTCACGCAAAGGGAAAGCGGAGGGGAAATGCGTTTGTGGTTGGCTGCACCACCATGAAGCTAGAAACAATCGTATTCCACGAAAATTCTCAGTCCCACAAAGACTGCCTGATTGCTGAGGAAAAAGTGTCAGAGCCTCTTCAACAGGCACCCTGTGTTATCTCTCTGGTTAAATTACCGGAGGCAACTAAGGAGAAGATGCATACATGTTGTCATGTATGCAATATAGCTGGACAATATAACAATATTATACTCTGTATAGATATCATTTTAGATTGTGTATATGTTTATATGGTGATACAGCATAGGTGTTCCTTCCTGATTTCCTAGCTGTTTGTTATTTGCATTTTATCCACTTAGTCATAATTGCATTATTGATTATTCTTTTTGTATGTTATTTGTGTAAATATTTTGTTAAAGCACAGACAGTCATTCCTGCAATATTATAAAAATATCTGTATTTGGTCAAAACTATTCTTAATTGATTTATCTGTATTGCCCGGCAGCCACTTTTACATGAATTAAAAAAAAAACTTTCACTTAAGTCATGTCTTTGAATACTTTGTCCACCACTGGTCAGATATTCATGTTTATATAGGGCTGTTGCAGTCTGGTTGAGCTAAAATCAGAAACAGTGATTCATATTTTAACATACATTGCTACTAGTATTAGTGCATATACTATTAAAATATTGATTGAGAATCGCATATTAGACCCAAATGACATGTTAAATAATACTGATAGCAATTCACAACACTTAAAAGCAATTTTTATTTGGTTGGCTGGTAAAATATCTGCCTGGCTGGTAAAAAATTTCACTTACCAGCCAGCCTGGCTGGTAAGTGAAAAAGTTAGTTTTGGACCCTGGTCTTCGTGTTAAACCGCTTTGCGACGGAGATGTGTGAGAAATGAAAGAGAAAACCAACAGAACATGTTTACTCTGTAAATAGCCAGGCTGTAATGAGACACAGGAACAGCCACATCATTTTCAGATTCATCAGTAGCACCTATGTGGAAGCTTCCATTGTCTTCCTCTGTTGATTTATTCAGGGTTTTTTTTCTTTCTATTTACCAACATGCAATGGAATTGTGCCTTTTCATTGTTACTTTTACTCACAAAATTAAATTCAGACCTATTTGTATCCAACTTCTGGATGCAGATATCAGGCTTGTGCACACAGGCCAAGTTTTATTATGGCTATGGGTTCATGGATACACCCAACCTTCAGAGTTTGATGCCAGCAGTGCATATGCATCCATGTACTTCTACAGTTTCCGTCTGGACCCTGCAGGCATGGGGTGGTCTGGAAAAACCTTGTCACGACTATCCTGGCCAAAAAAAAATTATGACCCACAATATTATCCCCATTATAATCCAGTCCACATGTCGAAGTGTCCTTGAACAAGAAACTGAACCCCAAATTATCCTGAATTTGTGTGCGGATGTGCGTGAATGTTAAATCCTGATGATCCTGTCATCGTCGTCTGCCATCAGTACAGTGTGTGTGTGTGTGTGTGTGTGTGTGTGTGTGTGTGTGTGTGTGTTAGAGAATCGATTGGCATGTAGTGTAAAGTGCTTTGTGTGTTACGAAGACTTTATAAATGCAGGTTACTTTACCATCAATATATGCTTTAAATGGAATCACATATTTGGTGAGAAACAACAACACACCACATTGCTATTTAATCACTGATCTTGTTTTGTTAGAGCATTCTTAAATACAGTAATCATATATCATAAGGTCTCATCGATACATAAATGGTAAATACATAAACAAATAGCAATATTGCATGAGTCTTTCTTAACATAACTCCTGTATTTAAAAAAAAGGAGAAAAACCAGGCTCTATTTTTCACTTCCCTACCATGAAAGCAAGCTCTACAGCTTTTCAGTCGTGCAGATATCCGTGATATAATGGAAATTGCGAAGGCTTTTTTATCGTGCTAAAATCCTATATTGCCCCATCCACATTATACAGTGGAGAGAAAAACAAGGCTTTCTTTAGCAGGAGAGTGCTTTTTTCTAAAACAAACAGTTTATGAGGTTGTGTTACCTCACCCAAGGGGAAACTCATTTGACTGGCAGAGAGTGAAGAATCATGCTCATTTAGCTTAATGGTGACAGGCCTAAGTGATGGTATGGGAAAGGCTGAATGAAATGTGGTCAGTGACCCATGCTGGTTTGCTTTCCTTTGCAGGGACTTAATGCTGTAATGTTTTTTGTCTTCCCGCCAGTGTCTGTAGTCTTGCCTTGGGGCGGCGTTAGACAGCTTTGATCTCCAGATAATCATTTGATCATTATCATCGCTGAGAGGGGCATTGTAGTTATATTTGACGGAATGAATAAAGAAGTTTATGTAAATGCCACTAATGAATGCACAAAGCTCCTTTCCCTGATTTATGCAACACAACAGCATGCACCATTGTTAATACCATTAATTTCCAAAGAAGATCAAAGATAATGTTTGGCAAATGAGGGGTTGGGGGAAATGCAGTAGTTCTTGTTTTATCACATATCGCCTGATTCTTGAAACGAGTCAGCTGAGATGTGATCCATTAGGGCGGGTTTGCCGTTCCAGGATAGATAATGAAACGCTCCCGATGAGTGTTTGCTCTTGCTGTTTACTTACATATGAGGTGTGGGTTCACTTCACTTATGTATCAAACAAATTAGATCACCTGCTTATACATGTAATTGTGAAAGCTCTAGGAACTATAATTGATTTTGAGATTTAGAAATCTAAGCTCAGCATGCAGGTTGTAGCGGACGTACAGTAATACAGGTAAGCACATGTACTGTTACCAAGCTTTCAGCTATTAGCCTTGTACAAAGGACTTCCTCTATGGCTTTGAAAGCTTTTATAGGTTCAGTGACAGCACAGGGACTCTCTCCAGTACTATTGTGTCTCTTTTCTTGTAAACCGAAACCAGTGCCTGACATTTATTTCGACATTGGCATCAAAAATTAAAGGCTAGCTCAACTTTAAAAAAAATAAGTTTTTTTTTTTTTTTTAACTCTCTGCCTCTTCGATGGCTTTCTGCAAAGCTTTTCCAAAGCATAGATTTATGTGGGTGGATCCCTATAAGCCCAAGACAACTTCAATTGATATGTGATGCTGGACTCGTATCAGAGAACAGCCCAGCTGGTGCATCTGACAGAAGAGCATGTCGCACGATTCCCCGCAAGATTCATAAACTTTCTGCTTGTGTACTGTAAAGGGGCTTTCCTGCGTGCCGGATGCATAATGTGACACTGATTTATAAAAGCAATTCCATTTAGCTGCTCTTTTTGCTCCTTGGGCTCCTCCGGTGAGTCTCCCGCCACATAATGGAAGGCCCCATGTGACAGAAGCCGTGTAATGTATTTGCTCTCTTAGGAACATACTTTTCACAATGAACGGCAGACATTGAAGGTTCGGGGAAAATCCATCAACCTGCACGCAATGTCTTTTTTTTTTAAAAGAACACGCATGGCATGTAGACATGCTGAATATTTTACAGCATCAAACAACTTCAGTGTGCTGTGAGAGGAGTGCAAATGACCTTTCAAACAAAGCTTTGATTTAATTGAATAAACCAGAGACCATATTGTGATTGTATTATATATTGTGCCAGGTGTGTGTGTGTGTGTGTGTGTGTGTGTGTGTGTGTGTGTGTGTGTGTGTGTGTGTGTGTGTGTGTGTGTCATACAAACACCTCCCAATACAGTGGGTGTCTCCATCACCACAGCTGGTAAAGACAGGAAATAGATGGGCAGGTTTCCATTCAAAGTTGATTGGATAAAGGCACGACGTTCATTGAAACAATGATGAAATCGAGGGTTTCGTCGGATTCCTAAATCGATTAACAAATGGATTTAACCAAATTGGGATTTACGCGAGCCTGAGCAAAATGAAAGCAATGCTTCAAAAGGCTGAATAAACTCGATTCCTATCATTCTGCTTTTCTGTTTTGATTGGATTGTTTAGTTCACGGCGTGTCCAGCAATCTGATTATTTATTATTTTTTCTCCACTGCTGCAATCAGAATGTGATGTTTTTCCTCTCTAGGTATTTCACAGATCAATACCGATGTGTGCCAACATGTTTTATTTTGAGTATTGATCCTCATTTAAAAAAAAAAATATAGAAAGTGTTGAACGTGCCAAGGGATTGCTTGAAGATGAAGCATTAAGTTCATTGAACTCTTTTTATTTGTATTTCATTGACTCAACTTTTCAGTTGATGTAATGCTGAAAACAACCTAAAAAATGTGCTGACTACATTTATTTCATAATTTAATTACAATTAATGCATATTTTATCATTTCAGTTGATTGGCCCATTGTTTTTGTTTGTTTCCTGCATTTTAGTGCCATTTTCATACATAATTTAATGAGAGGCAACGATCAATCAGTCCTCAGTTCAAGCAATTTATTTACAAACGTCCCGTCTCCCCTGTGGTGTCCACTTCTCACCAATAACAAACGTAGCACCAAAGACCAATTCAGTATTTCTGGATTAAAAGGAATACTGTGAAATAGAAAACAGTGCATTGCCAAAAATAGTTTTTTTTTACTCAATTTTTGGAAAATCATTTGTCATGTTTTTCCACTGACAATCTATTCTTCTGGGTGGCTGATCTCTGACTTTTGAAAGCAAAAGAAGGAAATTCTATGGTTCTAAATTAGATTTATTCTTTGCGATTATCCATCCTTGCAGTCTACAAAACACAGCCACACCATAATTAACACCAGTGAGAAATAAGATGGAAGTGAGAGTCAGCATCAGACTGTCAGTAAAATGTATGTTTTATCCAGAACCTGCCTCACAGGAATCCCCCCCCCCCCTGGCTTCAAACAGACCAGACTGTCTGTAAATGTCCTTCTACTGGTTGACAGGTTACACTTCCAGATCACAGGCAGGATGAAAGCCCAGTTTCACTCAGTTAGGGCTCCAGTTGCTCTCGCTCCCTCTTGTCCTTTCTTCTTTCATGCATAGTATGCCGTTCACCAACTTTCACCAGCTTTTATTTTAAACTCATCCCACTAATATCACTCCTTAGTTTCATAGTTTTGGATTCAAATTTGATTCTGAAAAATCCAAACATTTTCAGCGATCTGCTTCATATCTATTTTTAATCTGTCTTCATTAGAAGATGCTGGTGAAGCTCATATATATATTACCAATATTGTACGTGTGTATTAGTTAATTGTTACAGTGGCTTTGTAGATAAATAGTCTCAACTAACCTAGTTAATGGAATTATTGGAATCTCATAAGGGTCTTATTTTGCAAACATGACAAGCAGTGTGTGTGTGTGTTTCAAAGAGGAAAAGGAGAGCCATTGTTCATTGCAAGCTGGTCACAATGATGTTTAAGACCCATAAAATTTGATTCCCACCAGAATTTGCTCTGCACCTTGGAGATGTGCCAGCGCTGCACAGCTCACTATCGTCATATCCCCGTGGTTCCTACAAAGATCTTAAACCTTTTATCTCTGCTGGTTTGTTTGTATCTATTTGCATTCCCTCCAAGCTGTACGATGTGAGATTTCCTTGCAGATAAAGAATGTGCGCCATTAATCTCCCCCTCGACTGATGGGTTCCCCTCCCACCAACCCAACCCCCCCCCCCCCCCATCATGCACATCTGTCCAAGTTCCTGGTGGAGTTGGCTTTATCTACACAGGGACACATGTCCTAACTGTTTTTCCAGTTGTCAGTCTGGATAACATCGGCCCGTTGATTTCCAACAAAACAAAAGAGATGTTCTTCTCACTCACAGTCATAGAGTAGATTAAGTCATGATGAACCACATATTAGACAATGGTGGCATTGAATAGCTTTAACAAAGGTGCATATTATCCTAGAGACAAAAAAAAAAAATCCATCAATTTTATAGAAAATAAATATTAATGGTACATTATGACAAAATCAATTTTGAAATTGGCAGGGAGAGCTAGTACTGTCAGCACAGTCCTGCTTGACTTAATAAGGGTGTTAACCACCAGCTTAAATTATGATGCATTGAAGCTATATTTAGGAACAATCAGTATCAGGTATAGGTAAATTAAAGCGGATCATCAGGGATTAATAAGTAAATAAGTTCTCAAAAAGAATTAATTATGCAATTAACAATGACAATGGGTAATACAAGAGTGTATGTTTAAGTATACACTTAAATACATGGGATTTCTAGATTTCATTTTTATATTGGGGTGTTTTTAGGACTTTTGGGAAATGTGCAATTTCACTGCTGTAGTTGTCTACTGAATTTCTGGTATCGTGACATCCCCATTTTCTTTAATATGCAGTTGCATGGCTCATGAGGTCATTCTGTGCAATCATTAAACTTATTCAAGGCCTGTAATGTTTTCAAATTGATAAATAATATATTTCTCATCATAAAAACACTTTACAGTTACGGATTTAGATCATGTCCTCATCAGATTCAATCATTTATTTCATACAGCATCAGTGAAACTGATGTTTTCAGCACCTCTCTGCACTACTGATAACCCTAAGGGGAAAACGGGTGTTTGGCCTCACACATTGTATGTTTATCCACAAAGAGCTCATTGGTATGTCACGGCTGCATCCCGCTCCCCTTTTATTCAGAGGCACAGCACACAGCGCTTTTTTTTTCTCAGGTATTTTGTCTGGCTTTGGATTAGCTCTGATCTAACAGCAATTACCCTTGGAAGTCCAACACAGCATGCTCTCCCGAGGTCATTGGTAGGTGATGTGTTTTCAGACTCGTGAAAAGGATAGTTTGGATGTTTTAAAGTGGGCTTGTACAAGGCACATATTCAAAGTTGGTGAAGTATGTGCAGTAGATGGCATCCGGTGCATCCATTAGAAGCAGAACTATGGACTGCTGTGGATGAGGGAAGGTCCTAAAAGCAATGCCCACCTTGTTTTCCCGTGTTTCTGACAGGGACCTGAAGCTGTTGGATCAATCTATGTTCTTTGTGTTTTTGTGTAAGTCCACACAATAACACAAACAAACTGATGTAGGCTGTGGTAGACCAGCAACCCGTAAAATGACTCTTTTTTTTCCAATCGAGTCTGGTGGCTTTGGCAAAACCATAGATAGCTGCTTTAGTTTCCAATTAGAAACATACACAGCTGTTTAGCAGCAAGATAAATCAGCAAAGCTATTTCAATGTAATCTCCACAATTTATATCCATTGATATAAGTATCTCTACCTATACAACCCAACCTCGAAACACACCAACTATCCCTTTAAGAGCGGGCTGTACACACATGGTTTTGCAACAGGATCTTGAGGATTGTAAGGGATTGTCCATCATTATCATTCTAGTGCTGGAAGTAGGCTGTTTGTAGAGCCGTACAAATTAAAGTGAATTTGATTAAGACTACACAAATACCATTTAAGTAATGCAGTCATGCATAGACTCAGTGGTGATAAAACAAGTGTTGATAGCTTACACAAATACGCTTGTAGACACATCCCCCTCCCATCTGTTTCACAGTATGTTCAGAGAGAATGAAAAACACATGTCTGATGTTAATATTAATGTCACCTCCTCTAAGTACATAAATAAATTACACCGCTAGCAAATGGGGGTAGAGGCATCGAGGCCTGATATCAGACAGCATTATCAACCTGTTGCTCTTTTTCCATCCTCGGTGGGGGGAGGGGGTTAGTGCATCCTCCTGAATCTAAAGCCATTTATAGTCAACAGGTTATGTGTTGCTATGACGACATAATGTGCAGGTGTTTTAAGAGCAGAGTCTACTATCCTCTGATGTCGAGGGATATTAACACTATATGTGCTTTTGATCCATTTAGGACAGCCTTGATTGTCAGTGTTGTCTGTAGCGGTCTCCCTCTCTGTTACAATGACCCCTCGTTTCTGACGCCGGCTGACAACGCCTTGGCAACGGTGTTAGTTACGCTCATGGCACTGATTGGCTAATTGTTAGTCTCCCCGTGGCGCTCACTGGCCCGATGACTCCTTAATCAAGAAACTGCTGTTTGATGTCACGATGCCAAACGGATTGGTTGACCTGGACCAGGTGGAGGTGGAGTCCAAGCTCCAGACCAGGGCGACACAATAGCTCCAGTCCAAAGATGCAGGAAGGATCTGTGCGGTTCCTCCTCCGGAGGTGCGTTTAGGATTTATTGTTAATGGTTCTGGTTCATGAAAGTTGTGAACCAGCACATTTTATTTTATAACTTGTCTGATGATAAAAAGAAAACACTGTCATGTACATCAACCGGTAAATATTGTGGATGTGACAGATTCATACATGTGGGGAACTATGTTCCTTTAAGAACCGTACTCTTAGAACTGAAGATAAATGTAACTACAGACTAATCGTTAAGAATCATATCCCCTCAGTTGACATTAATTAAACCAACAACTTTTCTTACATTTTTTTTTTTTTTATTGAAAATGCGTTGAGGGCTTATGCTGTCCAACTGCCAGTTCTTTTGGTAAAAACGTTTTCCCAGATCTGTGTGTACACGATCCCCAAAGGCAGCAACATATCTGTGTGAAACGGTCAGGACTCTGATCTGATTCCCACTGCCGGAGGGTAAAGATGATATGCTGATGCTACTTGTGTCATCACAGTGTACTTTATCTTCATTTCTGCTATAAGCTTTGAAATCACAACATTTGACGATTGCCCTTCCTGACACCGGGGGTTTGAATGGTACATTTATTAGACTTATATGAACTTGCATGTCATTGTTACAAAGTCCAGTTGATCCTCTCAAAACTACTCCCCCAAGTTAATTAGTTGGTTTGATGGATAGAAACTGTATATTCTGAATCTATAATGGACAAATGACAATGCAGGGCAAAAAAAGGGACTCAAACAATGCCATGCCATGTTATTTGGCAAGAAAATAAAATATTTTTGAGTGATAATTTAATGCCAATATAAACTGGATTTATATATCCATATTTCTAGATACATGTTATGTACACAGTTTATTTCAAATAAATAAAGAAAGCATCACCATGTGATCTTGGCACTTAATGGGGATATGTAACCACTGCAATTAATGTCTTCCAGTCTATGATTGTCAATTAAAACAATTACTGTGAATGTAGCCGAAGGCAGAGCATATCATTGCCAGTGGCATGTCCCGCCTACACCAGCCAGCACACAGCAACATGTAATTACTGACTGGATAAAACCTCTCATTTATTTCAAATTATTAGCGTTAAACATGATGTTTTGTTTTGGCTAGTTATTTTTTTTTTTTTTTAGATAATGTACACATTCTGTAAATGATTCAGTTACATTTCCAGAATAATACTCAAGTTAAGCAATACTGTGATTACAGATCATTTTTATGAAAACATGCGGACATTTTTGGAGTAAGGAACTACGGATCATCGTACGTTGCTGTGTGTGCGATGTGCCTTCCACCCATTAGCCCAACAGGGTGATCACTGTTCCGTAACATGACCGCAATCAGGACAAATGCACTATTAACTCTGTAATGAGACAGCTCAACAAACAGAATTAATGGGTCCATTCAAAATGGCACTCTCCAGCAATCAACACTTAGTTAGGCTTGTTAGTATGGCTGTCAGAATGAGGGAGAATACTCTGCATTATCCGTGTGGGGAGATTGTTTTTCTCACAACTTTGCAATGTGCATACTAACTTTGACTTTGTGCTAGAACTATAAAATATGTTGAACATTTGGAAATTGGTGGCACTCCGGTGCTTATTTTAATGAGTCCCGGTCCCTTAATGTACAACTTTATCAGGGATATTAATTATCGAAGAGCCCCCCTGAGTGACTGGGGGAAACTCAATGAAAGATAAATGTGCTATCTGGAGGGGTCGGTGTCTCTCCTGGAGGAACTGTGAAGAAGGACGCCAACCCATGTGGGTATTGTGGCTGTTTAACAACCGATCCCCATACTGCTGATAAGTCATGTGCAGCAGCTACATCCGCTTCTCCGGGGAACGAAGCGGCGGTAAAACACGGAGGCTATTTTGAAAAGAAAAAAAAAAAAAGATAACTACAAAATACAAGCATTTGAGCCGCATGTTGCCACAAAACACACAGAAGTAAAGATAAACCCTCCAGATGCTTAAATATAGGATTAATTTTCAACCCTGACACAATAAAAAAAATGAAATGAAAGCTTTACATCCCACCATATAAAGTTGATGCATATCCCAAGATAAAAAATCTGTAATCGGGACACTTTTCTTTGCCAGAATTTTGGAAATAAAAGACATAAAATGCAAGTCAAAGATCGCCGATTGAGCCAAACATTTAGATGAATATACACGATGAATGTTAGATAAAAGTGCTAGTTTGATTTAGTGTTACACAGCACTTTTAACAGAAACATTAGGTCAATGGTATGATGGAGGACTATAAATCTAAAGTTAAGGTGACAATAGTTGGTCATAAAATATTTGCAGCATTGTTCACACTAAAAACCAAACACTTGAGATTATGTCACCTTAAGTTCTCATTTATTTAGTGTTTGTATCTACACTTTTACCTCATTGGATATTGTGGAAGCCAGGCGATTCAACATTAATAACCGCTCCCTGACAGTCCAGTGATGGATTGATTCCTGAGCACTTTTACTATTACATCCTCTGATCTAATGGGATTTTCCAGACTGACTATTATGATGAAGTAGACAAATGATTGTCAGGATGTTGCCACTCATCAGTCATATTAATTGCATTTATATGTCATTATTAGTCTCCTAATGCATGGTGGCTGCTTGCAGGCTGGCTCTCTTCTCCTTCACCTAATTGAGTTTTAGTCTGTTTTTTCCCCTCCCAATGTAAACTGCAACTTGAGTGCTCTTTTCTCTTGTCTCCATTACGAAAAAAAAAAAATCAAAAATCAAAACAGTTGCTTCCTTTTTGATTGAATGCAATTTGTCAGTCGATTTGAACAACCTTCTAAGTTTCCAGCCGATCGATCCAGTGACTGTTAAAGGTTACATGGCTTAAGACAGTCAACAATGAATATACAGGGATCAAAACAAACATATTTTTAGTGTATTGATTTTATTTTTTTTCACTGCATTGATGCCTCCGAGACCAAACGAGGGAGCAGGGAGCTTGCTTTTCACTCGTTTTCACTCGTTTTACTCATTTTCCGTTACGCCGAGCCCGTAATGAGATGTGCACACAAACAGTCACAAGTGTAATGATGAATTGATAAGAAAGTCAGACGGTCTGACAGACGACGTGCATGCAGAATTAATGTTCTCTTCAATTATTTGCAGTGAATTCTATTATCTGAATCTTGAACTGTATTTCAAGGTTTTTAATCTTCATATGCCGCTCACAGCCGTTTTAATCACTCAGTGTGCCGTTTGTACCATTCAAATCGGCTGCTCTGTGGCGATACGGCACGTATGGTAGTGACTGGCAGAAGCCATTTGATTAGGCAAGAGGCCATATCCCTGGGTCAGACAGCTTCCTAATGATGTGTTGTGTGTTTTTAAGGACTCTACCCTGTGAATATTGGATGGGCTGTAATAAGCTGTCACTGCGGGAGAGTCCCCCATTAGAAACCACTCGTGTCCCCCATATTCTCCACATGCAGAGGCAACAAGGTGCCTCAGCCGTGTCAAAATTGTGACATTTCACGGGAGTTTGTTTTGCTCGCAAACGATTATCCCTTTCAAGTCGAACACGCTTGTTAAAATGATCTGGGTGGGGGGGATGTTTTACTTCTGACTTTTCTGCATTTGCTGACTTAACAAAAAGATTTTCTGTCATAAGACATTGGAGTTGTAAGAAGAAGAAAAAAAAAAAAACCTTTAAAACTATGCCAGCACTGAGAATGCCAGAGGGGCTTTCATTCATTTTTCTTAGACTTTTCAAGGTTGACAGGTTCTCTTATTTATATCATGTTTGTTTATGTCCATGTGTTTGATTTGTTTATATTAATTTATTACCTCACGCCGACTGACTCTCATTTAAAAATAAACAATTGATCTAGCTGGCGAGCAATGTGTTGCTGTCTGCTTAATGATTTTTCCATCCAGTGAATAATCTACTTCCTGTTTTCCTTTTCAAATTTTGAAAGGCTGTAACGAGACGTTGTACGCACCTCCTCTCCGTTCCGAATCAAATGTGCATTTCACAATCTACGTAACATCTGTGAAATGGATGTAAACATTGTTAAAGATAGCTGAATGAGGTCGTTCTCCTGCCGTCTTCCAAGGTTTGCTTGCATTGATTGCAATAAAACTTAGATTACAATATCTCACAATCTGTAATTGACATTGGATAAACATGTGCAGCTATTGCCATGAATAGAAGTTGTATTGAAGAGATACCCCACGGTCCTTGTTTGCTTAGCATGGTGTGCCTGTAATTAGTCTTTATCTGCCCCATGGTGTTTATCTCCATATGACAAAACAGACCTTGTTGCAGGACTACTACTAAGTGATTTTCTGTTGTCATGACAACTCTACTAGCAGCTTGAGGTACATGCAATTTTTTTTTTTTTTTTTTTACAAAAAATCAGCCGATTGTTACAGCCACTGTGGAAAAGCCAAACAATGTGGTCTCTAGGCGGTTGCCACCGCGCACTGGGAACATTGCTGCCATCATTTGCAAGCAAACAGTAGGTTTGATGTGGTGCATACAACACCTATGAGTCACTTCTTTTTGTGGTTGCTTGTCGTAGGAACAGCAACAAACAGTGGACTTTTTATGGATCCCAACTTGAAATTTTGTGGTGCTTTACCTGTCTCAATTTAATGTTCATTATACAGGAAACTGAGTGTTCATAATATAAAGTGCTGCAAATACGGGGGTGATTATAGCTATGGCTGTAGTTTTTTATGATTATTATGATAAAGATTTATTTTGGTATATTTGTTTTTTCTTCTTTTTTGTCAGTAAAATTGTATTTTGTGGGTGCACAATCTAAAACAAAGTTTGGGACATTTGACTATTTGCTTTGAAGCAAATTTTTGGCAGTAAAAGTATTATTATTTGGTTCTTTTTTACCACAGGTATTTTTTAAATATGCCAAAACACTGCCTCTTACCATCATATCCCCTTTGTGCAAAGAGGCAAAAAGAAAGCCTCTGTTCTGCCTCAATATGAGAGTGCTTTTGGTTACTGCCAGGAACTGGCAAGCTCCTACATCTACATTTGTAATGCCAGGTTTTGTGTATGTAACAGCTTTTTCTTTCGCGCTTAACATGGTTCAGGGTCTGTTGCATAATTGAGTGGTCTGCAATGGTGACCTTTTCCAAATTGTGACAAGGAACATTTATTATACTATATTTTCTTTCCATATTTGAGTGGGAGCCTAATACTTTGTCCCTAAGCGATCCACAATTTCAAAAATATGTTTTATAACATCGAACAAAGACGTGGTTGCGTCTGTAAATGTGATGTAATACCTCCCAGAGAAGCGTTTTCTACTTAAAATTGCTTCCTTCAATTCATCTTTTCTAGAGCAACCTTTCTTTTGTTGAATCGATTGCAGACTGAAAAGCAAATTCTGGCGACTTTTCAAATAATTAAACCCATTTTAAGAAGCCGTGGCTACATGATGTCAGAACATCTATTTAGCCCTTTTAATCTGCTGTGGCAATGTGAGACCCAAGTTTTCTTTTAACACTGGACACTTCTGCCAACACATTTCATTTCAGCTCTGCTAAGCCGTCCAGTCTCAAACCATTTAAACACAGGACTTCTCTAACTCACTCTCGTAGATGCCGTTTCAGCACCGGAGAGCTCCTTCACTGTAGAGAAATGGGGAAACGGAAGTCGCTCAAAGTCAGCACTTCTGACAGCTCATGATTCACTTTACAATAACGCCACAATGAGATTATCAGGGCAAACCCAGAGAAACCGAGAATGAGAGTGGGACTTTGCCGTGGTCCCGTTTTATGAGATTTACATTGATTCCTACGTAGGAACTAAGGATGCAACAGTTCTCAATATAATATCGAACTGTATGCGATGCACAGTTATATGCACTATGCATTAAAACATTTTTTGGCTCATAAGCAAAATAAATAAATCATTTTGGAAAATATAAAAAGAAAAAAAAAATGGAACCCAAGAACCGAGGTACATATTTTACCGTGGGCAAACTGTATCGTTGCATCCCGGGTAGAAACAGTAATGCATTGAGCGAGTGTGGAATGTAACATGGGTCTCTCACAGACTGAGACAACCGTGCATAAAGAGGTTCCCGTGGTATTAAGTCATGCTGGTTTACTCACTGAGGTATTCATCTTTGGAGGTTTACACCAAGGAGAATGTTTGTGGTGCTCAAAACATTGAATGAAAACCAAGGAAATAACATTGTCGGCACTACCAAAGCAGTCAATCTAATGAAAACCATTGACATTGACATCTGTGAATCATGCAGAGGAACCGGGCTTTGTTTTTACTTTTAAGTTTGAAGTACCTTTTCAGTACTTTTAAGCAGCATAAATTAATTACTTTAACCTCATTTGTTTTCTGGTGGCTGTGCAAGTTTCAGTTTCTGTGTCAGATTTCTCTTTCTCTCTCGACAACACTGAGTGAGTAAATAGTTTTTGTCATTTATGTGAACTGACGCTTAAGCTGTTCCTATTCAGAGACTTATGGCTATGTCTTTGCCTGTGCTCAGGTTTATTTAAAACCATGGCCTGCTTTGTCCTTACCATCATAAAATTAGGTCAAGCACTATTTACTATACATAATAATTTTAGTAAATCTTTGTCACTCTCACACACACACACACATGCACACATACACACTTCTGGTAAACATTTTCTTTTTCTCTTGTATGTGTCACAGTTGTGATACTAACTCGATCCAAATATGTTTTTGAAGTCAAAAGCAGTATTGGAGATCCTCCCTGTATTATTTCCCCCATCCCCACCTATTTGCGTGCATCCTAAGGAAGCAAGGGGGGAAAAACACTGCTTGAAGGACGTCACAGCATATCTAATGTTGAGACATCATGGCCACTCTCAGAGAAAAAAACAACTGGAAAATCCTCCTGCTTCACTGAAGTCCCCAGTGTGGCAACATTTCACCTTCCCAACAAATGCTTAATCGGTAGAAAAACTAGAGTGTGTAGGTTGCGAAAGGTTTAGAGACTGTAGAAACCAGTGGATGGTAAATATGTTAATAGGCTGGGGGACAGGTTGGACTTTTGATTGATTGGTGAAATTAGTTTTGTTATTTTATATTAAATACATTATTTAAATGTGGCCATATGAACTTGGTTACATTCCAAAAAATGTAAATGACAGGGCTGGAAAAAACGTTTCAATTGAAAATCATTTTGAATCACAGACGATATTTGCATTGCATTTGTGCAATTCTTTATTTCTAATGCAGAGGTTTCACTCAAATGACCCACTTATCTCTCAGATGAGTGACACGTGGGAGATTTGGACTAATTTGACTAAATCTAATTTAAAACCATTACTCAACAGAGAGATTATCTAAGAGACACTGAAACATCCATCATGTGGAACATCTGAACACATTGAGCATCTATTAATGCTAATGCATATTTCATAATTGTCTTCAGTCCACTCAGTGCAGCCTAGGGTTGATACTGCTGTGACTTGGGACATTAACAGCGGGGAACATTGTGATTCCTTATTTGTAGAGATGAGAGATATGTTTGACATTTTGTGTTTGTGTATTTGGTGTTAATTATAATGCATACAGCTGAACTTTCCAACGTACTCGAGGGCTTTGGATATGTGAACTATGCCTGACTTGATATAAACATTCATTACCAACAGTTCTGTGTGTATCTCCAGCTTAGAATAAAGAATGTTGTTTAACTATTTGGGCCAAATCTCTTTTTGGATTGTTGGACACTTATATCACTTCTTTTTATAGGGCTGGACATGAATACCTATTCAGATATCCGTTCACTGCTGAAGAGGTGTTGCATAATGCCCAGAGTTGCATAAATATTCGGTAATACTCTCATTCAATCATGAGCATGCATCCGGCCAATCAGGATATGCCTACCTGAATAGATGCAAACCCATCAGTATATAATGCAGCACACCCTGCTGCTAAGCTATCCTTTTTCACTTCAGCAACGCCAATTAGCCCACTGACGGCCTATTTCCATGGATGGAGACACCGCTTCAAGAAGCCTCATCGGTGGTACACATCATCATTTTTGAGTGCTGTTCAGCAGCCATCAGCCTGGCATGCCTGCCGAGCCCTGCCCAAGTTTCTTCACCATCAGCGGTTGGATTTCTTCCAGCGCTGTGATGTGACTGCAATAATAGCGAGCAGGAGCTCAAGATCAACGTGGACTCTTAGTCCCCGCTCCATCTGCCAATGTTCTTGCTGCTGCTGCCTCTGGTTAACCCTGCTGAGACACTGGCTCCATCTGCAGATGATGATGATGATGATGATGACACCTGTGTGGCTGGAAGTCGTATCGGTCTTGAAGAAGGACCAAGATGATCACCTAATATTTTCAACACATAACGTTTCTTGTCAGGCCGATGTGGCAGAGGATGGCTTTGACACTGATGCTATTTAATTAGCAATGAGCTAGCTAGCTTGCACAGCTGCGTTGCCGATCTCTCAACTAGGATTAATAACAGACTGCTGTTTAATCAGACCTGCCAACAATTCATCTGGGTCATTCCGTGTCATTTCATCAAATGCCTCCCACCTGAGCATCTCATAATGTCCTGTAAAAGTTCTAGTAAAAAGACACACTTGTTATATACACTTAATACACTTGTTGATAGGACAAATCCAAAATATTAGGTCTCTACTGTCAAGAACTAATATTTTGGATTCGTCCCATCAACAAGTGGATCTTCGTACTAGATTTTTTTCAAGAAATTATGTGATGGTCAGGTGGGAAGGTTTTCAGAAATGGCCCGTCTATCTTCTCTGTTCTCGGTCGACCTGCATATTTTTGTGTTTTTTTGCCATGATGAATGTGAGTAACAGAACTGAATATTATATTCCTTGAGCACTTAACAACTTTGTTCGTAAATTATAAATGTTCCCCACTCCAACTTCTCGGCTCCACGTGACATCTTGTTAAATTGATCTCGACGTGAATGATGTTTTGTGGCTGCCCATTGATGAAGCACTCAAAACATTTTTCTCTATTAAAGGAAACAGCAGGCCAAGACGATCACATGGCTGGCATGCTGCTCTGTTTATTCATGAACATTAAACTATGCTTTTCGTGGTCAGAAAACACACCAGCCTGGAGTTGGGCTTTAAGACGTGTGTGTTGGTTGTTTTGCACCTGACATGCATGCATTCATCATCCATGCAGCCACTGTAGTCATACGGGGTCTAGTAGAGAATGGAGCCTGTGTGAAGCACATTTTGGCCAAGCGTTACTCCTGTTAGTTTGACCGCAGGGTCATTTGTGTTGTTTCGTGCCACTCGAGCTAGACGCACCAGAGAGGGAGGGCTCTTACTTCCATGTATACAGTGTTTCCATCAATCATGGCTTAAATAACACCTTTTGCTGCTTTGTACCTGTTGTGGAAGTCCCAGATACTCCAGGGAACATGTCTGAGTTCACCATTGAGCTTTAAGCCACACATCTGCTGGTTTACTACAGCGGCATAACCCCAAAATAAACAACTGTTTTGTGATTTGATTGAAGGTAGGCTATGCTAACACTGAAACTGCTCCATCAACATTTCAAATATAATAAGCAATGGATGAATCCTTAGTCGTAATAGGAGGAGAGCGTTACCCATTGAGTCCAGAGTGATTCTAGAACTAGGGTTACACTATCGACACTTTATTTTAGGCAAGAGGGCCCCGACTTTTTAGTATGCTTAAACTGGCACAGACCGAGGGATGAGGAGAGGCTGAGTGCAGCTAGAGGGCTGTGTGTCCACATGAGGCGTAAACATCACACTCATGGACTCATCGTGAGGCAGTTTTGTCCACAAAAACATGTTTGAGGGAAGCCTCGTTGTGTGTGACAGAGGAATTAGTTCTGCTTTGCTGACATGAATCTGTGCTGTCGACTAATGTAGAGTAACCCCCCCACCCTGGTTCTTACTGAGGCTCTCACTTACCAATGTGGAGGGATCTTGGTGATGGCAACATGGAGTGCAGAGCAGAAGGAGGTTGGGCACAGCCAAAAAACCACGGAGAGCCAAAGGAGAGGGGAATGTGGTCAACATAATTCAGTGGACTGCTTGGCGACGTTGTTAGAGCGCATTGTAGGTACATGCATTTTTTCAAAATGATTCCTAGAAGCCCAAAACTTCCTCTGGAGTTCGTTTTCATCACTGCGAGAAAAATACTTTCAGGCACACATTTATCTTACCTTGAGCTATATTCCCAAAGGCATGCCTTAGAGGCATTTATCATAGAGATGGAAATGTGAATCTGTGTCATCTGTGGCTGGGTTAAGACTGTGTGTGCTTTTATCTCCGCGGACACGTGGGGCTCATCACACACACAGCCGTTACCGGGATCACGTTTCTGAGTGAAAGACCTCACGTCGGGATGGAAAAACAAAGCCGTTTCAGGTAACGTAGCGATCCCGCTCCATGAAATGGTGATTGTTGGCAGCGGTTACATCGGGAGTATTTGCACATGCGTTTATTCTGTGTGCTCAAGGCTCCCGGTGTCTGTGTCTCCTCTCCCCCTTACCATCTTAACACTGTCTGCTGTCTGAAGGAAACAGATTTGATGGCTAATGACATCCGACAGGGGCTGTCTGTTATGGTCACGTGAGCCGGTCTCAGAGCGGTGGAGGCCTGCTAAAGAGATGTGCTCTGACCGCGGATGCATGCAAGGAAGCAGCGCGGAAGAGGCTGAATCTTAATTCATTATGATAAGGGGGAATTAAGACTATATATTGTATATTACCAGTGTGTTTTTGTGTATTAGAAAACAGAAAATTACCTTTAACGGAAATGCATTGAAGTACTCTCATTTATGGTCACCTCCTGCAATGATACAGTAGTAGTCTGAGACCATGCTAGAACAATCAATCAATCAACCCATCTCATCACATTGCATCATTACGCTTTATTGGAGACACAACAAATACACACATGGGCAGAAGCGCTCATGGGTGCATCTAGTGTTTCAGTCACTCCCCCCCCCCCCCCCCCTGAAGCCGCTCCCGCTCGGACACAAATCAATGCACCAGTCCAATGAATCCCGGTGACAACAAAATCCTCTTATGGACCTTTTGATCACAATCGGCGGTGGAGAAACCACATGTGGGTGGGTTTACCTGTGAAAACACATGGCCGTGGCACAATGGGGGACAAGCATGGAGAGGGGAAGCGGAGTAGATTACAGCTCGGACCCCGCGGGCTGCTCTGTGGGAGACGCTGGTGGTGTTCAGGAAAGATCCTGAGAACTCACAGAGACTGACAGGGGGGGGCTAGCATGTGGTCGGGGTTAGATGAGAGGCGCTCATCTAGAGATCTGCTACAAGCGCAGCCGTCTGGGACTGATTGATGCGTGCGTCAGGTTTGTTTGTTCGACAATCTGGTTTCTTAGAGAAAGATGGATGAATTAGATCCTGTTCACTGGGAGACTTAAGTTATTAAGCCATCATGTGTGATTTTGGTGCAACGAGGAAGTCAGCAGGAGACCACACCAGGGTAAAGATGTTGGTCTGATCATTACATGAATAACAACATGAGGAGTTATTAACATATGTCGGCGGGAAGCACTTTGTTTGGTTTCCTGTGGTGTGCTACAGTGTAATATCATTTTTAATAAATGCATTTTTGTGATTTCAGAAACAACATATTATAACTCACCACCACACCTTTCAAAATCAATGCATACTGCAACGTGCATACTGAGGAAGTGTGTTGTTGTTGGTATCTGACAAATGCATTGCATCATGCTTACTTCTAAGTAAGGATCGGGCCATATAGGATTTTATTGTGGATCCTCTAACATTTAAATTTGTTGATTGTGGTTCATTCCCATTAACCGAATAATTGTAAATATTGTCACGGGTGACTTGATAAAGCTATGCAAGTGAAAATACCCTGATTAAAAATGCAAAATATATATATTTAAATTATTAGTATTTGTCCTTTATTTATGCAAGGTTACTTTGTCTTTTATGATCATAAACATCATTTGATCGTTTTTCACTGAAGTTGTGTCTCATCTGTGACACATTAGAACTATTTGTTTTTGAACAAAAAAAGTGATGCCAGTATTTTTGCCAGGATAAAAGTGACAAAATCTAAATATCCTAAGTATGCCATTTTCTTCGTAGTTTAGAAGTGCTTGTCAAAGATCTCCATTCTAAGGGGACGGTGTAAATGTCTTCTTACTATCCGTCTATGTGCTCCTGTGCCAGGCCACTTAGGAGCCTTGGCTGACGCGGCCAGCTGCTCACAGGAGGCCTCTCCAGGAGACTGTTGGCCATAGAAACAAATTGATATCATGCTGCAGAAGCAGGCCAAAGAGGGATGATAGAGAGGCTTGAGGCCAGGAAAAGAACTGACACCTTTATGGAATTTCCTATTGAGGCTGAGTGAGTCACTAATGTTGGACAGTTATTCTCAGCCTATCCTTTTCCCCCCCATCTTTATTCTTTCTCTTTAGAAAAGAAGCACGCACACCTGCCCATGAAACAGGTTGACACCTAGTAACACCAATTATGGCATATAGTACTGTTCACGGAGTGTCTCAGCCTTCTCCTGTTGGAGAAATGCTTTTTAAGTGAGCGAGGGAAAGGTGAACGAAGGGATGTGTGTCATTGTGATTGTTGGAGTGCAACTGTGTATTGAATCCACCTTGATGTATATGGTTGGCCGTAACAGCGCTTTGATTTGTACACATTACTCCCAATAATAGAAAATCATTTCTGGGAGTCGTTGGGGAATATCGGAAAGATTTCCTAAGCTACCCATTTTAGAACATCATTAATTCATCTCCAATCAATGTGGAATTGCCTTCGTACAACTCCACTGTCTGCTGCTCACTTCTTCAGGTGAAAATGTTGCAGGTCAGCACATTTAATATTAAATGTCTATCCAGCGCGGTCTGCAGGCAGACTGTCTGTCTTTGGGTAATCATCATTAAGACATTACTTTTTCTCCTTTCTGGAAAATGGAGCCAGCTTTCTAAATGTGTCTGTCCATGTGACGGCACTGATGGGAGGCGTGCAACGCATCACAACACTGATGTGTGTGAATATTACTGTCACGTGTCCTGATTATTGTTTTATTAGAGCAGCTGGTATATGAGGCTCCAGAGACTTTTTTTCCCACCAATGTCTCTAAAAATCTTAAAACTTAGAAATATTATCCTTTTACTTTGTTTCAGTCATCCACACGGGCTGTTTGCATACCAACACAAATTGCAATTGATTAAGAAATAAAAGATTATCGCTAAATAAATCTTGACATTTTGCATTTTGTTGTAATAATGCATTATAAATTGTTTAGGGTATTGTTAGGAAGTCTATTTCTGTTGCTGTGAAAACACCTCTTTTAAACAACTTATTTTATTCAAGTGTTACAAGATTATATTTGCACATATCAGGATAATGTTTTAATGTGCCTTCATTCAATACTAATTTCTACTCAATCTAATTGATTAGAACTAGACTAAGGCATCCTACTGAGCTCTTAGCTCTGGTGCTATGAATGTTACTAGCTCTTTTTCTGCCTATTTCAACACTGATTTCTTGTTCACAATGTAGCATTATTCGGGATCAGCGCAAGAAAGCATTAATCTCATATTGGTTAATAAGAAATCAGCACTAGGACGTTATTTGTCACCACAGTTGATTAACTTTTGTGTTGAATCTGAGGTTGATATGTGCCAAAATAAAGAGTTATATTTAAACATCGGCGACATTGGTAACAAACGGCAGTTTTGGTCTTACAACTAAGATCTCACCAAATATATGGCTTAACTCTTAAACAGTCCTCATGTAGAAGAAACGTCTCATAATAGGTTTCAAATGAAAAGGATAAAAGGAACTGGAATGGTGTTGTGATTATTGGCCGGTTAGCTCCATTTGTGTTTGCAGAAGCTCACTTGGCATACGGCCGTGATGAATTATGATGGAAAAAAGGGACGAGTGTTTGATTACAGCAGCGATGGTGGGGCAAAGACAGGTTGAAGCTCCAAAGGAGGAGCTGACACCACATGTCTGTAAGATAGTGACGCATCGCCTTCCTTTGACACGTGGATGAATGCGTGGATAAATAGATATGAATTAATCTCTCGCTTACAATACCAATAATTTACTATCAACTGTAATGACGGGGGTTGGCATGGATGTGAATAATCCTTGATTCATTGGCCGTGGTAAATGTGCGATAGATATTTCCCCGGTTCCTCCCCCACAGCAGATGTCGGTGTGGAAAACTCAGAGTCGCGTAGGCTGTAGATTGGATCTTCTTTCACTGCACGTGTTGCGTGAACTTTCCATGATGCTTCTGTCACTTTCAATCAACCGTGCCACCGAAGTCTCTATGGCCCTCTGCAGCTTTTCCTAATCTTCTTTTACTTTTCAATATCATTGTCAGTTTCGTTGGTATCCAGAGCTGGAAAGCTTATACGGTACTGAGTGATATTGGAACTGGGTTCATATGCTGACGATAAGCCTCTTACACTAATAAAGTACACCATGCCAAGTTGACTCTGATTCCTCGGTACTTTATTTATTTATTTTAGAAAGGAGGGGAAAACAAAAGAGAGGAATTAAGTGAGAGTTTAATATTCACTTCACACGGAGGTGGATGGAGTAGATTAGGACATTAGGGATGCTTGGAAGCCATCTACGTTTGGATTATTGGTCATGGATTATCTACTTTGGAGGTGTTATTGACTGTTGAAAGCATTTCATTTCCAGTCAGTTTAACTGTTGGTTTAATCACATTATTAATTACTTCAGTGAAGACCTGCTTTGAGAGTTTAACAATTTGTTTTGTATATTGCAAAATATGATTGTTCAACATTTAGGGGAGCCGAGTCTTGAAAGGAATGCTGCTCTTATTTGCAGTACTTGCAGTACTTACTCCTGTTTGTTTCCTTTCCAAAAAGCCTCTCCAGCCGAGGCTGCAGCTCTGTGAGGAGGACGGCATACTAAAATGAGCTTATGTCAACTAGGTATGATGTTGCAATGTTCACTATCGTAGTTGAGTATATTAGCATGCTGACATTTGCTAATTAGGAGAAAGTACAGCTGAGGCTGATGACTTCAGTGTCATTTGTGTCATTGACGTGCCATTATATGTTCAAAGTAAGTTTGTGAGATATTCAATTAATCAAACCATATAGGTAAAGCATCTTTCATAAAAGGGAAATCAGTTCAAAGTGCTTCACAGATAGCCGATAATAAGACAGAACGAGACTTAACCGTGAAAACAACAGAAACACAAAAACAATTTCACAATTTTAGATACAGCACACACGACAAAACTGTATTTAGCTATGAGCTATACTTAAAAGTTAAAACTGCAGTAATGGAATGAAAACACAATGAATGAAATAAACACATTAAATGGAATCAAATTCCTCAACTAAGATGCAAAGTTTACCATGTCTCTACCAAATGTCATCAATTATCTGTATTATATTACCACACCTTTCTTCTTCTTATTATTAAAATGCAATATTTTATTAATAGTATTTCTTAACTAGTAATATATTTCTATATCTCAAGACTCATCAAAGCATTCACATTGATAAGCTCCATGAGAATGGAAGTTAAGGAGATATTAAATCACCCTAAATCTCATGGTGGATCCTCCAGCTGTGAATTGAACGTTCTGAGGGACGTCTCCCTTCATGGAGCTGTGTGAGGCCTTTCTGCTGTTTATGATTAAGCTGTGGGACAGAGATGATGAGTGGACTGGTTAGTTTCCTTTGAGAACTTGTAGGCAGACTTGTTTTGATGTATTGCCAGCATTCTTTCTTTAATTGTCTGAGTTTCCTCTCCTCTATGGCCTTCTCTAATGAGGCGACACAAAGGAAGGTGCTCCTATGCCTCATGTTGGGTTTTAGATTGAGTTGTGAAGTAGGTTTTTTTATGATAGAATATAAAAATGTGAATACAGATTTCCATTTCCACCAAGGTTGTCCTGGTAACGGTGTCAGGACAGTTGTGTAGATGACAATCGACATGTTCATTGCCCAGGTCAATGCCGTGTGATACTTGCAGGTTGGAGCCCAGAGTGTGTTTTACAAAATGTTTAAAAAGTTTTTAGCAGCTTGTTGAGTCATGAATTTACTGCAAAGAGAATGTGTTCTGTCCTTCCTACACAAAGCGCTCTCTGGCATCTAGTGGATGTCTGTATGGAACATTAGTACATGTGTTCTGCCTCCACGGCCAGGCATAGTTCATTTCAAAGTGTGGCTGTGAAGTACTCTGTTTTGAAAGGTTCATGAAGCTGACGCATTCTTCAAATTATTTGCAAACTTTGTGCCATCAATATCTCTGTGTGTATAATGTTGTGATTCCACATAATATCCTTGATTATCATTCACACAGCTCCTCAACACTTAAGGGTACATTTCCGCCTTGAGTCACTTGCGTGAGTTTGGATCAGGATCAGTTGTGTTTATTCCAACCACATCCTTTGTCAAGTTTATTAGCAGGCAAAATGTGGATAATCAAAATATTTTTTGAAAACAGTTGTTGGTCTCATAGTATCCACCAACTGCAGTAAAATGCAGTAAAACAAAATATGTGTCCAGGATAACATATGTCATTTAAAGTAACATATAAAAATAAGTCTTCCGTTTAATCTAAAAATCTGACTTTTACAGAAAAAATTGTAGTATCCTGTCATACATCTCCTCATATTTTTTTCAGACTCTCTGCCCTAATCCATATCTTGATATAACCAGATTATATACAGATTGATTTTAGAAGGTCTGGACAGCAGAAATAAATACAATGAATTAAACAAACAAACGACAAACATCCTTAAAATGCCCCTTTTTTTAAATCACAGATTTACGCCTCAAGCAGATTTACGAGCTGATCCAGATGTGTCTCAGTCCTGATGCTCTGGCCACCTAAAAAGTCAGATTTTATGCAACACACACACACACACACACACACACACACACACACACACACAGAGTAGGCTACTTTGCAGATGGTACCACATCTGTTGCTGCACAGTGAAGCCTTCCGCTACAGCATCACGATGTAAACCAGCCTCCGTTCTGCAGCACGACTTGACAGCACCATTGTTTGGAGGCTGAAATGATGAATTTCTATTTGTCATGCTTCCATGTTGGAAAGTGTCACGTGCGTAGCTACATAGTTACCAACACCTACATTGTTACCACAGAAACCCACACATACCCTCATCCACCACTGAGGTTGTATTTTTTAGAGTATAACATAAAAGTTGTTAAAAACACCTGCCCAAACATAGCTTTATTCTGGTGCAGTAAAGAAGCATCTGATCGCCGCCATTACTCGTGGTGAAGTGGATGATCTTGTTGATCTTGTTTGGGGATGCACCCGAAGCCCCTTTAGCAAGCTCAGTTTGTGGACCGGGGTTTTCCTAAGACCCTGTTTACTCATACAGATGGGTTGGTGACGTCTCAACACACAAATCCCATCCCATCACTCGCGCCGGTGTGGACAGTCTGTCTTAACAAATCCAATTGTCTGCAGCCTAAAACACAGTTCTAATCCCTGCATTTTTACTTAATATTAGCCTTCGGTGTAAATCATGTAATACTGAGCCAACATGGCTGTTATTACCAGGGATATTGGGCTGGTGAGGTCTGACTCTTTTATGTGAAACAGTGCAGGACCCGATCCCTAAGGCTCCACACAGGACATGACCTAATACTAGTGTGGTCTAATCCTAGTTTTTTCTTCTTCTATTGTAACAGAGGATGGAATTACAAGCCTACAAGGAATTAATATGTTGCAGACTGTTAATTAGGCTCCGGTCCTCCTCTTCCCAATCACATAATGATCAATGTTTGTAGTAAATGAATAATCCCATCAAAATATCCAACATAATGAGTTAAATGAATCCGCTGGACACATTTATCACTTCCTGTCACCGTCTCCTGAGGAACAAAGTACGTGAATTATGATCACGCACATCCGCAGTCGCCCCTTATTGTGTCGAAGGTCAGAGAGCCGGTTAGAGTGAACATGCTGGACACAGCTGGGGCATGACGCCTCACGGTGCACCACTGATTTATCTCCAGCGACAGGGCACCCAGCACGCCATGCCAGTGGCATTACCATCATTAATCAGACGAGACACAGCCGTGCCCGCAGGAAATTAATTAACTCAAAAAAAAAAAATCAGCGTAGGCTCATTTTTTACGGGGGCTAATTTATCGGAGGATTGTACATTTCTTGCCGTGCCATTTAAAGTCACATTGACAAAAGAAGAGGGATGTTCATGGGTAAGGGCAGGTGAGACGGAGGGACAGAAAAAAACACAGAGGTTTGACAGACATTTGAATGGCTATAGGAATGTTCGGCTATGAATTACTGTCAGTGCTGAAGTTGAACACGTTTAACAGCTTAGAAAACACTTGTGAATGGGGATGTGAGCAGAACACAGAGACGGCATCACTGCGTTTTTAAACATGAGAGCAGCAGCTCTTCTTCCTGACACTTATCTGCGACCCTATAACAGCAGATCAAATGCTGGAGGTCAGAGGTCATTGTCGGATCCTGTTTCTAAATCATTTTAGATGATCATTCCCTTCACATATATTTTCCTCTTGGAGGAACTTGCTGTTGTTTCAAGGACTTGGAAAGTGGTTGAGTGTATTGTGAGTATGCTCGGTGCCAGTGTTGGACATGGTGTGTTCTTAAGTCTTTCTGGAAGCATACGGAAACTCAATTGGTTTTTATTATTATTCTTTGTTTTCTTTTACCTTTTGCTTGCTATAAATGAACCCCTCAGATTAAATTAAATGCTTTTCACTTTACCATTGATTGTAGAGCATAAACATGTCATTATGTTTTTGTTTTTTTTCCCAAGTCGGCATGAAACTAAATAATTGCCCCTTGAGACTAATTGGCACTCTGTCTACTAAATGACCAAATGTGTTTGTATTTCATCATGTTAAGTTGTCATGATATAGTTTAACCTGATTGTGACACCAGAAACATCAAGTACGTTATATGCACATTAAAATTGGACGGTTAACACGGTAATGGACAAGTAAAAGTCAGATGCCTCAAAATGCAGCTGTCTCTTGTGACAGACAAGTAGCTGGACCTGGAACCTTTAAACATTTAATGAAGACACTTAGAAATGAATCAAGATTACTGATGCCAGCAGAGATATGGGCCTGCAACCGGCAGCCCAAGGAGACATGGAATGAAAACTGCCAGCACTGACTCTTCCATTGTGAAACATACCAATGACAAATGGCACAATAACGTCTGAGCTGCAAATAATTCTCAGGTTTGGGTGCTGCGTGCGGAGAATAATGGTAATCTCTTTTCAGGTCCAATAAATCGTTTTTTTTTTAGGTTGCATGATGGTAGCCACTGTCGAGCTCTAAACAGAAATAATCTAGTTGTTCATAATGTGATGATGCCAACATTTAGTACATTTTAATGTAGCAGTGAAGCATATAGTACAAAACAAGGAACATGTCTGTATCTGAAGGCATACATCTCCAAGAACACCCATGCATATAATAGGGGGATAATCTTAGTTAATAGCTGTGTTTATATAAATAACCATGCTTCTCTTAACAATCTGGACAAAAGCCCATTCCCACTTTTCAGGGAATATATTTGCCTTTAAATAGGCGTATTTACAAGTCTTGCAGCTATAAGAACATTTGCCCTCTGTTTGGTGATTATGTTCTGGTGGAAAAAAACATAATAATTTGCTTCAGCGCAAAATAAATAAACCAATAACGGGGCCTTCAATCTTGTTTTTTAACGTTTAGCCATGATGAAGTGCTCAGCTAAGTGTATTGTGTCGGCTGCATCCACTCATTCAAAGCAATTCAAAACTTAATTTGTAAGGTTGACATTAAAATTCTAAATCAATCATCGATTTCAACGCCGGTCTTTTCATTGTGTTTTAAACCCAGTATTTATGCACAGTAACAGATAAAGATTAGGCTACATTATATTATAATAATTATTGTTATTATAGCATTTGCAGAGTTAAATGTCAGAAGTGGCTTCATAGGATTGTTTGTGATTGAGATGTTATCAAAACATTTCCAGTTACTCCAGAACATTAAGTCCAAAAGCCAAATTAACTGACACAAAGTAGATGTAATAATTTCCCAAATCCATTTTTTTTTCAAATATATTCTCTACTATTCTCCTTCATTCCATATCTATTGATGTTGAGCCTTTCAAAAACTACATTTTCATTGCATTCAATAAGCTGCTCTCCCATTTGCTGCACACAAAGGGAGGCACGGACAGTATTACTGGGGTGGTCGAGCAGCAGTCTACCAGCACCATACAATACATTTATCTAACCACAGTAACACATTGTTTGAGGGTGATGACATCATAAAATATGACACCACTCATATCGATACACCCCTACTGTTGTAGGTCTATATATCCCATCATTTAATCTCCCTATCTGGCACACTAATGATGCTTCTCCACATGGTTGCTATTAAAGGATGCACTACTATAGTGACCACATCGGCACAGGCTACAGAGCCAAAAAGCAGAGAGACGTGATCCACTTCCTGGTTGAGACCTTCCGTGTACGTGGCCACCAGGTCTGTGCCAGGCAGGTGACGGATCCTGCAAGCAGCTGGCGAGATGTCAACCTCTTCATGTCATGCTAGATCAATTCCTGTAGAGAAAAAAAAAAAAAAAATGAACTGACTGATTTCCATTTGGCGTGTAAAGTTTTCACTGCCAGTACTATGACAAAATGCATTACGGGGCAAAGGAACAGCCTGAGGGACACGGCAGCAATCGTGGGCTCGTGCCAAGGCCGGGGATGGCTCGCTGAGACTTTGTCAACATGTGCGGACTTCGCTGAAAGGTGAAGGTATGTCTCTGCTGGCATGGAGTCACCCAGTTCTCAAAGTGTGTGATGTGGTTACACATATTGAGATGCTTCTGTCGTATAGAAACCAACTAGAAGAGAGAGAGAGAGAGAGAGAGAGAGAGAGAGAGAGAGAGAGAGATAATAATGTAGAAGCAAGCTATTGAGAAGCACACAAGGCGGAAAGAAAGAAAAGCCAGATGAGTCAAAACTGTACCGTGTAATCCTCAATGGTGTAGGTAATTACCAGAGCAGGACTTGATTACTAATCCGCAAGCTATTTCAGAGCGAGGTTAATGAGCAGAAGCTGACGTCCAGTAAGAGAATTAGAATACAACAGAAAGGACCCTGAACCAAGTGGGATCTGGCTTCAGGATGCCTGACGGGCATGACACATTATGTATCAAAATCCTTGACCAAGCTATTTCTGCCCTTTTCTCCTCACTGGATGTTGCTGTATGGGAGAGTCCCACTTGAATTCCCCACAATAAATTCATCCTTGACCAGTGTGTTTTCAGCTGGGCACACTTAACAAATCAGTCTGTTGTTACGAGGCCATTATTGTCTGCTGTTGCAAGGCCAATGTGTTTGGAGGAGGCCATTACGTCTGGCCTTGGAACCGGGACCCGAGTGGGGTCAGAAATCACGCAGGAACTGAGATCCACCAAGACACTGCAGCTCGGAAAGCAAAGCTCCAGCCTCATGCAAATAAAAACAAAATGGTAACTCATTCATGACTTATTCAGTCTCTGATCTTTATCTAGAGCTGAACACATTTAGCCATTTACCTAGTATTTCCCCCACGCCTAGCCTCCCGCTACTGGATCAATACGCTCTGGTTAGAAACCTGTACTTCTCCACAACCAATAATCCAAGTCTAACAGCAGGAAACACTTATTCCACCACATTGCTTTCCAGACACGTGCTCCAGACACGTGCTCCACGTGTCTGGTAGACAGACAGCATCAGACCTGGAAAGAAAAAAAAAAGTAACGTGGCTGGGCTTGTAGTCCTCCAAATACCGTTCTGAATTGAAATATTGAGGTGACACCGTCGTTTATCATGGATAGTAATTTACAGCAGGCTGATTTGATTAACAGACCTAAATATTTTACAACAACAATTTATTTTTTCCTTAAGTACCAGCGACATTCCACATCTTGGGCCCTAGTTTTGTAGACCAGGCGCAGTCAGCTTTCAGCGCACCTGCGCCGCGCCGACGGGGCGTGTCCGCCTGGACTTTGCAAGTTCCGTGCACCGCGCAGGCTCGCGCAGGCACACCTCCCGTCTCGCCCACCGGCGCAAGTGGGAAAGAGGGAGGAGGAGAGGGCGTGAGTGGGAGACGAGGAGGAGACGAGGCGTGGACTGGGATTAATACAGCCGATTCAGATCTTCACCAATCAAATGTGCTCCTCTCCTCTCCTTTAATGCGTTAGGGAAGGTTCAGTGCAAGTTCTGTCACTTGACAACCCGATGACAGAAGCAGCGTTGCTGCTCCCACCACGCGCATCACGCGCTGTGCGCGCGTATCATAATAATAACAATGTCCATATTATAAGAAACAGGAGAGAGAGAGGGAGATGTTTTGGTCCGAGAGGCTGAGTTTCTGTTACGCGTGCCATCTGCCTTTGATCTGACGTCAGATGTGACGGGACAATCTATATAGATATAAATTCACGTGTTGATTCAATTAGTTGCATTAAATAGTGTTTGTTGTGATTATTTATTGCATTTAAATGTGCCTGGAACTGTGGAAACCTGCCTGTGAGGTCTTGGTGACGTGTACGCACTGCGCGCCGTCAGCCAAACTTCCACTGCGCCAGCTGTGATTCGCATTGAATCAATGGACTTTATTTACGCCTTGCGCCGAGAGTAGACCAGGTTGGAGCTGGCGAGCTTTCAGCGCAGTCTCGGCGAGGCTTCTTGCCACAAAACTTCCGCTACGCCAAGCTGAATCTGTGACGCCTCCCCCTGCTGCGCCGCCACACCCATCTTGGCGCAGGCGATCCACCAAACTGCCAAACTGACCATGCGCAAGGCTGCGCGGGTCGAAACTTGCATTGCGCCGGCTCCGCCACCCTGCGCCACCCTGCGCCGCCCTGCGCTGCGCCACGAAACTAGGGCCCACGGTCTTTGTTTTTTTTTTTTTATATATTCTGACATTACCTTGCACACAAATGAATGATGTAATGCAGTTCAGGATCACCCTGTTAATGGATTCAACTCTTCATATTTGACCAAGGTCTCAATTGAAAAGGCCAAAACAAAGGATTAGTAATTGTTAATGTGTGTACTATTACACCCAGGCCTCTTACTTTGGCAATGGCAGACAAGTGAAATCAGAATAGGTCTTGTTAATGGGATTGTCGTGTTTTAGAAGAAGCCTATGCACTCAGCAGATAAGGGGACTGTTTATCCTGTTAATGTGTCACTTTAAATACATTAGGAGTAGGAGGGCTCCAGCTTTTTATTTTTTTATTTCCCCCCCTTTTTTTTGGCACTCTGCCTCACTAATCCTGAAGAGCGCAAGGGACAAAGCGTTTATAGATCCACACATAATTTACACCATTTTGTAGTGGGTTAATGAACCTTATTTGATGGGGAGCACCCAGATGATATCGAGACGTAATTGCGCAATCTGCGAGGGGGGCATTTTTTTTTAAAACATCAATTTAAATATTTTCAAATTGAGATGACCTTGAGCAACAATGGGGGCACACACACACACACACACACACACACACACACACACACACACACACATAGATGTATTCACTGCTAATGAGAGATAATCCAGGTCCCACTGTGCCACATGGGGCCAAAGGCAAGCAGCTATTTGTTTATTCTATTTACACTGTCACAACAGGTTCCCAGAGGTCTGTTAGTCACACCATAAAACAAAGGCTGTTCTATAATGCATTGCTTACTATGCACTTGTCTTTCGTTATTAGACAATATGGAGGCTGATGTAGCAATATTTCTACATGGTTATGCTGTGATTTCTTTGTAGTGTCAATTTATATTTTTTTTTTTTTTTTTATTTTTTTAGTCTGTGAAAATGCTCTCAAAAGCAATATGCATTATGTGGCTGTTACTTTCACTTAACTCCTGGGATGTTTATACAATACATATCATATCATGAATATATAGTGATACTTGAATCTAATTTTAAACCGCTATTTTGTGTTTTTCTTTGGCTGCAATCAGAGCAGATCTGCATTGATCACAGTCCCCGTGGCATCCGGCATCGAAGCACCACTTTTTTGTGCAATCGCTGCGCTACAGAATCTGGGCTTGTGAAGTATTAATTAAACCTCGAATGTTTGCTGGAGGATAACATATCTGCTCCCTTTACGACACCCGCTGTGACTTCCTAATACTGTAACTGTCACGCCTTGGTTGTGTGTTGCGAAGTCACCTTCTCCTTCATGCTGGGAGGCTCGCTGGCGGCGACTCTGAGAAAATGATTGGTTTTCGGTAGGAGGTGGTCAGAACGCAGTCCCAACAGCTGCTGCTGCTGTGATTGAGCGCAGTAGGAGTCAGTGTGGGTGTGGACATCTTTGATAAGGCCTGAGTAGCACTGGCATGGTCTCTTGTTAACAGGGGATCCTTCAGAGCCCACTAAGAAGCTCCAAGGACAAAAAGTAAGTCTCAAATTCAGTAGCGTTCCTCCCGCTCTACTGATACTAATGGCTGTTTTCTTCACACACCGAATGCAAAACAACGACCACTGTTGATACTTACAGAAGGGTCCGCCAGAATTCATGAATTGCTGTAATTTGGTGGCTAGTAAGACCATCAGTGGTGGCGTGAGATCTCCTGTAATGTGGCCTAAGCAGCAGGGAAGTGGGCTGAAAACCGTGTCAACTACAGAAACGGGTGTTGAGTCAACAGAATCGGATCCCATGGCGCCGATCGAGCCAGGAAGTATAGAAACAGCAGTTTACAGTCGTGACTCGTCTGGATGGAGGAGAAACATACTGACAGCTTTTTTTTTAATTTAATGAACTGATGGTTCAACAGAAATCCAAGTACCAAAGATGTCAGATTTTCATTAGAAATCTTATGAAGTGCTTTTATTTGTGACTCTAAAACCAGAAGTGAAACGCCACAGAAACAAGAGCAAAGTGAAACCCTACCTTGCCAAAGTGTACCAAAGTTTACTTTTCACAGAGCTTGCAGACGGCCACTGGATTTAAAAAATAATGCTGTATGGAGAAAATCTGAATTTTTTTAATTCTTGACATTGGCAGCCCGTCACAGTGGATAAGCTGATGTTATTCCGTGTTGGCAATGCGGCTTAAAGTGGGAAAAATGCAACAGACACAGAACAGGTACATTTGTTTTGTATTTTATACCAGTTCTAAATTATAAATCATAGACCAAGGTGATTAGAAAGATGGATATTGTGGTTTTCTACTCTCCTGGTTTATTTTATTATATTTTACGGAAATCCAAAATATTAAATTTGCACGAACACGTGAAGATTAGCTGAAAACAGTTAACATTCAACACGTTATTTTTATGCCCCTTCCCCCCGCGATAGTGTATTGACATTCATGACGATCAAATATTACCATATGTGTTCATTGAGAACATACGCAAGTAAAAACAATTCAATTGGATTTTTGAATGTGGGTCTCTCTCTTCTTCCAAATTAACTCAGGTATGACTTATTGATAAGACAACATGGAGCACGTTATGTGATACCGGGGGCTCGAATGATCACTTCAACGGAAACAGCCATCCATGTGCAGCAACCCACCGTGTGTTAAGTCTATGCAGATGACATTGTTACGTTTCCTGGAGAGAGAAAAAAAGCCTTGATGCATTTTTAATTGTGCTCATTTGCATTGGTCTTTATGTGAATGCAACCTATTTCATTAGTGTTTGTAATGAGACATTAGGGTGGCCTTTACTTACATGGGTGCTAAATTGGAAAGAGCGTGCCTTTTTTTCCATCTCATCTATTTACCTAAATTTTCCATAGCTGCCACCAGGTCGTTTTGAAATGGTAATGGCACACTTAGCATTTTGGGAATGGGAGGCTATCACATAAAGACCATTTAGTTGCTAATCAGAACGGAGTTTTTTTCAACCTGTTTGTTTTGCCGCTGATGAACGTTTCCTGTCGGCATCAGACGGTGGCGAGAGGTTAAGGAGTGAAAACGGGGGAAATTTCTCTTTGAGGCAGAACCTGAATGTCTCGGAGGTATGCTAATATTCTTGAACACCTTTGACGACTGTCGGACTGATAAAACCCCTTTCCCCCATCCTGCCTCTGTCTCTCTTGTCTCTCTTTCTTAGACTCTCACCTCTCCCTTTCTGTCTTTAATTTTGGGGCAGCGACATTTGAAACCAATGATTCCATCCTTATTCCCTCATGAATTATTGAATATCCATCTGCCGTCCATAATATAGGCAGGCTGCGCGATGAGATGGCGGGATGTAGTCGGGCAGAAGAGGGACGCATTGTGCCACGTATGTAATGACAGGCAGCAAAGTGCCTTTAGGGTGCCAGCTTTCATCACAGTAAATGTTGATGACACGGGCTTGTTGCCCAGCTGACAAACTGTCACGGTGCTGTCAGGCTCGCACAATCAGTGACTCAACGGGGCTATGATCACCTTTTTTTTAAACCGATGAGAGGCAACCTTTCAGGAACACATGTTGATGCGTGGGTGGGCAGGAGACCCTGGACGTATATATATGCAACGCATGTTCGTGTTTGTCAACTCCCAGACAATCCTGCTTTTAACCTGTGTGTCAGACTGCTGGAGGCGGCGCCGCCATCAACACCAACACGCATGATAGAGCTGTAAGTGTGAGTGATGATGTATTGTTTCAATACTTTTCTGAGGGCGAGCAACCACAAATGCAGACTCGCACCCCCCTCGCTTGCAGTCAGAGCAGCGATGATTCATTTGAAGATGGATGGATGTTTTTTCGATGATGGTCCATTGACACTGAAGTGGGTTTAGACTCTGCAGGATTTTTTGAGATATTCTATTCAAATGAGTTCCAGCCGTGATTCAGAAAAATATATTCCATTATCCTAATAAAATCGCCATGGATGGTTCTTTTTTCATTGTTCATGATCAGTGGAGCTGCTCCAAGATTTGTCTCCAGATGACATCACCTCCAGTGTTTTTCCCCCTGAAGAAGACTGACATGGAACAGCAAAATGTGTATTTGGTTTTAGGGTGAATTTCACTTTTAAAGAGCAAATCAGCTTTGTATAATCAATTAGATGTGGGAGAAATTAAATAAATTTGACCTAGTTTGGGCGTTTAATATATTAATTGTACACAAGCATATTTCACTCCCCTTTTCATCTGATTCCCCTGGTTTAAGGTGCGAGAGCTCACTTTCTCAGCATGCTTTGATGTGTAAAATCGTTGCTTTAGTGAACAGGTTTTTTTTCTGGCTCCGTGATCAATGCTTTACTAATTGGGGTGGCTCATGTTTAGTTTCAGTGTGCAATTTGCAGCTGCTAACAATGCAATTCTGGTTTGATGGAGGTGGCAGACTGGATTTGTGAAAGCCAGCAAGTAACTAACAGATGTTTGGTACTCCTCTCCTGCTGATTCAGCCTCACTGATTAAATCCTGAATTGACACACAGGTGTTATTAGTTAAACTGGAATGTTTGTGTTTCTGCAGTAGGCATTTGTATTTATTTGTAAGGGTGGTCTCCACTGTGCGCTGGCTTCCGGGCCTCTGTGTTCTTACTCAGTTAATGTGGTGGGCAACCTCATCTCATCAACGTCCAACTCTGAGGGACTACGCTAAATCACTCTTGCTCAAGGCGACATTTAAAGAATGTGTGTGGGGGCAGTCCAAACTCAAAATTGAACTCTGCACTTCTAGACAAACCTTGCGAATGATGGAAAGATGAAAGATAAAGCAAAGCAAAGGGGATAAAGAGAAAAACAGGAAGTCGTGAAGTGAGCACTTATGTGATCACTGGCTCTTGTATTAGGAGTTATGCTGACATTGAATGTTCAATAGATTCCCCTTGTATCATAAGTACCTGCAGAGAGGACTTAGCTAAGAGTAAAAAGGTTTTACCAAGGATTTGGGCCGAGCGTTCAATATCCCTGTGCCGACTTGTGCAAACTTTATGCAAAGTGGAAAAAAAGGGACGAGTACCAAGGTTTGCACATCTGTTCTTCCAGCCTCTCTGCCTCGGTTAAATCACAAGCTCTTCCAGTAACTAATGGAAACGGATAGGGCTGCTGCCTAAACACCAATGATCCGAATAATCAGCTAAGAAACCTCCAGGTCGAATCAAATTATTTTCGGTTAAACTGCTGCCCTTTTTTTTAACTGCATCACTGGATGCAAAGCAACACAGGATAACAGCGAAGCATGCTGAGAGCTTCCGCAAAACTGAATCTCGTCTCAAAATGACCTCATCACAAAGAAAATGGAGAAGAGTGATGGAAATGTAATGCGATGTGACGCAGATCAGCATGACTTGTTTCAGTTTGCTGCTCTGTCACCCTGTGAAAACGACTGTGAATCCACCGATTTTACTTCCTAAATAAAGAAAGCTTTCACAATCACCCAAAGAAGACAGTATGAGAACTATTTACAGTGTGCACAATAGTCTGCATGCATTTGTGTAAAGTGTAGTGTCCCTTTTTTGAACTCATGCATTCACTTTGTTTTTCAGTGCCACCATGATAGATCTTCAAACATGACACCATTCACCGAACCATTGTGGGGGTCTTATTTTGGGAGGTTGCTGTGGTCTGCTCTCAAATGGTTTCGGTGGAGAAGATCCTGTTTATTGTCCTTGCTTCTATTTTTTATTGTATTCTTTTAATTAATGAATGAATTAAAAATATGGTTTCTGTTAAGAGCTAAACCATCAGTCCTCTGCATTAATTCTCATGGTGATTTTTGTTGACTGGTTAAAATAAGAATCTCCAGAACAACCATACCACCATGCACATAGGCGTATAAAAATAATCGATACAGCATGGTATCGCATCAGTTTGCATGTTGTATCAATACATAGACCCCTAATATGTTTGTTTTAATCATATAGAGTATTGATATCAAAGTTCAAGTTAAAACTTTTAATACAAATGTAATACTTTTTTTTCCTGTTGCAATTGTGGAGTTTTAGCCCTAAAAACCACCAGTAAGTCCCCTTATAGACTCAGATAAATTGTTTTTTAAACACACTGTGGTAGCAACATTTTATATTTTTACCTCTATTCCTAAGTTCACAATGCTGATAACCAATATGAAAAGCACAAGTGTGTCCAACAAGCCATGAGGATCCGAGCATCATGATGGGTCGACATCTGTGATTCCTGATGGAGACAGTTTCATCCTGGTTCTATGAAATGTTCTCTATGCCGTTCCTTTGAGTCGTCCTTGGACTCCATTTGGGAGACATTGTGTTGCTGACACCCTTGCTGGGAGCAAACTGGTGTCAGTCTCTCACACACACACACACACACACACACACACACACACACACACACACACACACACACAGTCATGCACATATACACATTAATAATGTTCCTCTTAATGAATTACTAGCAGACCTTGAGGCCGTACACCTATACCCCAGTAATGTCTGGCCAGGTGCCCAATGACAAGCCTCATAGCACAAAAGACAAGGGCACACACACACACACACACACACACACACACACACACACACACACACACAACCCTTTGTCTTTAAATAGCATGCTTACTGAGCTTCCTCATCTACATAACAATCGTTCCGTGGTAGGTAAGAGCAGTAGAAACGCTATTACTGTCCATCCATCCTGCCTCACCGCAAGACTTGCCTTTCAGTCGTTCTCATGAAAATCATATTTCATTTGGATCAAACTAAGTGTCAGCGTCGTACACATTCTGAGTTATTTAAAGCTATACCTGACATACACGTACGCCATGTAAGAGAAGTTCCGCTGTGAATTTGACAGGCGCTTGATAAGCTCTCTTTAAAACAGTAACAGATGGCCGGAGGCGTCTCACGGTCGGCCCAGCAGACAACGCGTTATCTCCTTTCAAGGTCAAAGGTCAAGGAGTGTATCTTCAGCCCACAGATTAAACACAAAGAGCTGAATAGCCAGCAATTATGGCATTAGAAGAATTCCACACCTGACAAAATCTTACCTTATTCCATCGTCAGCAAAAAGTATAGAACACCTCACTTCATGACGGCACGAGGAGGATGCTGAAAGTGTACTTTGACAGGGCTTGTGTTAGAATCAATACTAAAATAATTCACGGTCAGACAATTATAAGGCAACCATTTTGATTATGGATGAATCATATTATTAATGCATCAAGAGAAAAGCATTGCTGGATCCTGTGTTGCACATGTGTAGTTATTGTGTCTGACAAACCTACTGAAGATGTCACCATGGACTGGACATGGGGCAGGTTATTTATCACTCTAATGACACTCTTCTAGCACTCTAATTAGGAGAGCTGTCCATATTTACCCATGTTTTTGACCATAGGAATGACATGTTTGGGTGTAATTCCCCCTAAGTATGTTATCTACTATACACTGCTTTCCAAATTATGCAAATTATATTTTTCTCAGATTTCCCTAAATAATTGATGCAAATGACAGTCAGTATAACTGTCAAGTCATCAAATGATTATGCACAACAGACTTTCAAAATATTGTACATGTTGTAAACTGAACTGAAAATGGTAATTTGTTGAATTTGCAGCATTAGGAGATCATATTTACTGAAATCAAAAGCTATTTCAATCAAAAACATCTTAAAGGGCCAAGTTACAAGTTAACATAGGACCCCTTCTTTGATATCATCTTCACAATTATTGCATCCATTGAACTTGTTAGTTTTTGGAAAGGCTATGCTTGAATTTCTTTGCAGGATGACAGAATAGCCTCCCAGAGCTGCCGTTTTGATGTCAACTGCCTCCCACCCTCATAGATCTTTTGCTTGATGATGCACTGAAGGTTCTCAATAGGGTTGAGGTCAGGGGGAAATGGGGGCCACACCATGAGTTTCTCTCCTTTCATGCCCGTAGCAGCCAATGACACAGAGGTATTATTTGCAGCATGAGATAGTGCATTGTCATGCATGAAGGTGAGTTTGCTACAGAAAGCACGGTTCTTCTTTTTGTACCATGGAAGAAAGTGGTCAGTCAGAAACTCTGCATACTTTGCCGAGGTCATTTTTAAACCGGCAGGGACCCTAAAGGGCCCAAAACATGACTCCGCCAACTCCTTGCTGACGTCGCAGCTTTGTTGGGACATGGTTTAGGGATAGCCAGATAACAGGTTTATGCACAACTGTAAACTTCTGGAGGATCCTACACCTTGAGGTTTGCGGGACTCCAGAGACACCAGCGGCTTCAAATACCTGTTTGCTGCTTTGTAATGGCATTTTAGCAACTGCTCTCCTAATCCGATGAATTTGTCTAGTAGAAACCTTCCTCATTATGCCTTTTTCTGCACAGACCTGTCTGTGCTCCGATTTCAGCCACAAATCTCTTCACAGGATGATGTTCACGCTTAAGTTTTCGTGAAATATCTAATGTTTTCATACCTTGTCCAAGATATTGCACTTTTTGGAACTTTTCAGCAGCAGAGAGATCTTTTTTCTTTCCCATTTTGCTTGAAATCTGTGGCCCGCTTAATAATGTGGAAGGCCCTTCTGAAGTAGTTTTCCTTTGATTGGGCTCAAGTCCTGAGACACAATATCATCCATGAGTTGAATTGGAAAAACAAACAAAAAGGTTTAGGACACTTACATCCAATTTGCATAATCATTTGGAACGTGGTGTATGGAGCATTGACATGAGATGTCTATATAACTTATATCCGGAGTTATGTCATCTTACTAGGCGGGTGTCTGCTCTGCATGCTCCCCTTGCACCTCGGGGTCTATGGCACTACGGAGCATCGCGCCCACAACCCTCCCCTGCCATCAATGTCCTCTGACCCAGAGTCAGCGGGTTAATAACCAGCTGCACCGAAACCCATTTGTCATTTGCTACCTGCCGCTGATAGGAGATGTCAGCGGACGTCTATGCCCTTGTCACCCAGCCTCATGACAAATACTGTATCAAGCCTCCCGATCTGAGACTCCCTGAGGCTTCTCAGTACCCCTTCACTGAACTACTACTCCCACTTGATAGCATTAGATTCCTGGTGCCTTGATCCACATCGAGATTAACCGGCGATCCCCCCCTCCGCTCTTTATCGTCTCCTTTTTCTATATGCTCCATTTAAAAAAATAAAAAAACAAACATTTTATCACTCTCCTGTTTGCTTTTAAACATGTCCTGCTTCCCTTTGATGTGTGACATTTCACGGCAGCTCTGGCCTGGAGCTTCTGGTTTTATATTGGTGCAAAATGTAGGATGATTTATGCAGATAAGCAGAGGGCACTGAATGGCGAGGCAGCATTTCTACAACTGCTATGGACACAAATTTAATCGAGCTTGATAAATCAATTCTTCTTGTGTCTGTTACGCTCCTGTCAAAAAAAGAGAGAAATAGGTGTAAACAAATAGGGGAATAATCCGTCCCCATCTGAGACTCACTTTGTCTTTAACACAAGTGTCACCTTAGCATTTTGAATTTAGAGACGATTCTGTTTAATGCCACGGGTGAAAAGGTGACCGTCGTGAAGATGTCATCAAAGCGGCTAAGCAATGCAGCGACTTGACAGTATTTCCTACCGGAGACACCTGCACAAACGTGCATAATTATGAGGGCCTGAGAAGTCTGTCCAGCGATTCAAGAGTTCAATTTCTAGTCGCAGCGCGGCGCAGCGCGGAGATGCCAATGCAGAACAGTCACATCTGAACTTTGCTTCATTCATCAAATGCTATTCATGCTTTTTTTTTTCTCCTTCTCTTTATGATGAGCTTTCACACAAAATGGTTTGTAAAAGATACTGCTCATGTTTGTCCCTGTTTCCTCTCTTCTCTGCAGAGATGTCGGGGACGGGAGAAGACATTTCTCAAGTCCACTGGAAGCAGCAGTGGTTGGAAAACGGGACCCTTTTCTTCCACGTGTCCATGACGGAGTCGGAGCTCCAGGCCCAGACCACGCAGCCCACGGCCCGGGAGGCTGCGCCCGCCCTGCACGAACACATGCACCTGCTGCACATCTCGGTCATGGTAAGTCACCGACACGGAAGCCTGATGGGAACATGCGACTGTAGGTGTGCGTGGAATCAGAATGCATGTGTGGCGTGGGAAATGCAAACATGCCGTGGTGTTCGACCAGAACATTTCTGACATACCTGATTATTTAATGTATAGTGTTGTGTGTGTGTGTGTGTGTGTGTGTTGTCTCTTCTTGTTGTATTTTATTTCCTGTCTCTTCTCTTTTTACTTTTTTTAAATTTTATTAGGGACTACGGATGCAAATTAGCAGCTTTGCTATAACCCGGCATGTTTACAGAGATATTTTCGATGTTAATTAATGTGCACTTACTCTATTATTATTATTATTATTATTATTATTATTATTATTATTATAGTAGTAGTAGTAGTAGTAGTAGTAGTAGTAGTAATAGTAGTGTGATAATAATAATCTAAATTATTACTAATTATTACTAAATTATTACTCTAAAACAGGCGTGTCCCGTATGGTCACAAGAGAACGTGGTGCAGCAAATGGCATCCGTGGTGTTGTAGGGAACGATCGCTATCACCAGCCACTTGTCACAATAGCTCCTCGAGCTGATTTTCTAACACAGCTGTAAAGTGTCATTTAATCCCCCGTTGCATTTCCTTTCAGGATTTTTACGCGAGTCGATCCAATGCGGATTTATTGGAGAGGCGAAAGTACACAGAAAGTTTAAATGCTGGCGTGACCAGGGGCCATGTTCACAAACATTCAAAGAATTCTGTCATAGAGCTCCTTACTTTAACTTTTAAGAAAGTCCAGCAAAAAACTCCAGCTTCGGGGTGATTTAGGAAACTTCTCAGAGTAAACTTTTACCTAAGCGAGGAGGGGGAGGGGTTGACTGTTCTGTTCAAAAGAGGAGGATTGGTTGAATACCAAGTTACGTAATGGACATCTGTTGAATATCTTCCAAGCCTCAGTTCTACTTTAAAAGTAACCTACAACCTGTGATAAACGTGGAACTACATGTGCAGTATTTATCCTCATGCTGATAGTTAGTACAAAGCTGATGATAGTGTTATATTGTGGTAGGTGATTTGCTTGCGTTTATCCATCATGATGATAATTGGGGAAATGGCTTGGCTTTCATCAGGCTCTTTGATTAGAAGTCTCTTAAGGGTTCGTGAATAACTTTTTTTTTTATCTTCGCCGGGATCATATCTTAACTGCAAGGGGGATTTCTTATTAATAGCATAATTTCTAAGGGTTTTCTGAGAATTTCGTCACTTGGGGCCACTCTTTGTACTGGGAGGCTTTATGAATACGGCTCCAGATCTTTACTGGTGTTTGAAGTCGCGTCCCACCACCACCACCATCACCACCATGTGTGCATATGTACAAGGATCCGTTTATAGATCTGTTTTTGCAGACTGATGACCCGCCTGTCCGTGTCACATATCGATGCTCCTGTTAATCTTTTGTTATTAAAGTGTGCTGAGACGGCGCGGGAAAGCAGTCTGGTGTTTAGGTTGCATATCTACTACTGTCAACACCAGCTTGGTTAAAAACAGAGCTACGGCGTGGCAGCTTATGCATTGATGCACTTCCTGGCATATTAGTTCTTGCTGTCAAGAGTGCGGACGAGTGGCGACGCTTTTAAAGCGTAACACTTACTTAGCTGTTAGCAGGTGGAGTAGGAAGCTGCTCAGGCAGCGATCGCTGGAAGAGTTCCCTTTATGCACACGGCTGTATTCTTGTATGTGTGTCAGAAGGGCTTTCATCGCCACAATGCAGCTTTATGACTGTGGCATATAAAAATTTACTATTGCTCTAAATCTACTGAGGCTGAAGTTCCTTATTAACATGCACACACACACACACACACACACACACACACACACACACACACACAATGTGGCTGATAACTCACCCCCTACATGCTTTTGTTCTGCAGCACACTCTCACCAATATAGTCTGTTATTGGTGAGAACAACCTCCACAACCTTGTGTGTTTTAATTGGCCGTCCTCTCCATCTCTGCTTGCATTCTAAAAACGTATTTGGTAACATCTCAACTTTATGGATGTTAATATTTTTTTAAGTGCTCTGCCTCATCCTGTTAACCTAGCAAATACTCCCGGCTGTGCTTTCACAGCTTCATCCTCCTCTCCCGGTCCCTGTTCTCGTCACGTCAGCCCTTCACTTTCTCATGTTTCAGTTTTCACATTCCTCTGCCTCGCCTCTCCTCTCACATCCCACCGCCTTCTGTATTTCGGTCTCTCCCGTCTTCTCCAGGCACACGGTCCTCTCGCTCCATCCGCCTCCGTGTTCTCCCCCAGCTCTCCTGCTCACGGCCCCACCCAGAGTCGGCCCTAGGCGAGTGCTATGGACCCCATCCATCACACTTTTTTATGAATACTATTCTATGTAGCCTATTAAATAGGCAGAATGTTAATGTCACTCTCGATTTAAATTCATGAAAGAAAGTTGGAAAGACTATTCGGTGTTTGGGGCAGTGACATTGTCAGGCCTATTTTAGCGGGGCTGGAGCTCCCCTAAATAGTTCCCGACCCCCCAAGTAATTTGGCTTGTTGTTGTCAATTTTTTATTTCTTTTCTTTATTTTCAGAATAATGAAAGGTTATATATAGAGTTTTAGGATTATAGCACCATAGTCACTGTATCTTCATTTTGCTGGATAAATACAAAATACAGTTATTTGGGTAAAGTTAATTTTTATGTCGTTAGATTTCACTGTGACCTTTAAAATCAGTCTTGGTTTATTCTACTGTGTACTTAATGACAGAACAATTACTGAGCAAAATCACACTCTGATTGAACCAATCTACACGACAGTAATTGGGTGTAATTAATTGGCATTATTTAGACCTGCAGCTTATGTAATGGAGAGGGGAATTAGCTATGGTATCACTTTAAGACACATTTACGTAATCAGGGCCTGTTCTAAGCATGCAGCTTTAATGTGTCTAAAAGTTAACATTACAGTAACTGTTGTTCAACAGAAGAGAATGGAAGAAGACAATGTCTGTTGCTTTTAACGTGTTACTAGCTTGACTTCTTCACTGGTTGTAGTGTTGTTCTAATACAGCACTAAAAAGATGGAAGCACAACTATTGTGTATGCTTTTCCTGGGGGCTAAGCCTCCTCCGTTTATATATCGTTCCTGGTTTGGGGTATAACCTACAAACATAGGATGTATATAAGAAATTAAGTGATTGAGATCATAAACTCATGTTTGTCTCATGTTCACTGAAGTAATAAAGTGAGAAGTTGTGTCATTTTCTTATTGACTTCCATCCAATCAGACTTCTTTTTACAACGGAAATCTAAGCCGTTTCTATGCAGTGTGTGAACACAGTGGTTGGTGGTGGAATTGGCTGGAAGTCAACGGCCACTAGTTAAAACGTTGCTCCGGGTACCAGATTGGTCATGGCTGGCTTTGGCTCCTCCGCTACCTCATTCCCCCTCAAACGGTTTTATTGGAAGTGGTATGCTGAACACCCCCATGTCTATGCCATAGAAACATAGACTGTTTGTGTCCACTTTCAGTGCATAATTGACAGTACAAGCAAAGATTTCCTCTCTTAATGTTATAATTACTGTGTATACTGTAATCCCACACATAAGTAAAAAAAAAAAAAACTTTTGACGATCACTTATTTCCAGTGGCAGTGATATTTTTAGATGGGCCTTTCTCGCTGCAGACATTTTGACTTGATGGTTATAGTGGGAAAAGCACAGGTGTTACTAACAACATTAATAATCGCTCCATTCTATTGAAGTGTCACAGTAAGCCGTGACAGTATGACAGTGAGCCATGATGTGCCAGCTTTCTGAAACTAAAGCTGGAAGTCAGCCATCATTAATTTCATTATTTACACCTGCTTTTTTTTTTTTTGTGCAAAATGTCAAAATGTCCTCCATGAAAAAGGCTTATTATAAACCATGCGGTGTTCTAGCCAGCAGTTTACCGCCTACCTTTTTTTTAATAAAAAAGCATTTTAATTGTTTATCATTTTAATGTCCAAATAGTTTGTGAATATTACTGTTAATATTTCCAAAATGCTCCGCTTTGAGAGAGCAACTCGCACCTTTTGTGTACACAGGGGTTCTCTGCACTCGTCCTTCAGTACAATGGCCCTTTTAGCTACGACTGGTTTAAATGAAGCATCGAGTGTACAGAGTTAAATTAAATAAAACCAGATTCTTCTCAACTCCTGCTTCCTATTAAACAAATAGATTTTAATAAGTGCCAAAGCACTTAACCAGAGAGACTCGTGTATGCCTTTTACGTAGACGTAACCTATTTCATATATAACCCTGCACTTGTTAACACCAAAATCAAATCTGACCATTATCCCTGTAGCCTTTTATGAAAACTCAGCCTTGGAGAATGAATTCCACATCATCTCATCTTTTATGATTTTTTTACTTTAATACTTTTATATTCAGTAGTATTTTATTTGTTTTATATGCTTGTGTGTTAATATGGTGCACCCATGTGGCTCCATAAATTTCTATTTCTTGCAGCTGCTTCTTTTATTGGCAGTCGTAGGTGAACTGGCAGCTCTACGTTGACCATATGTGAGTGTGAATGTGGTCATCTGTCTCGTTGTCAGCCGTGTCCAATGGGCACCAGCCCAGGGTGAAGCCTGACTCTCACCCGATGCCCAGTGCATGCTGGGAAACGCCCAAACCCTCCTCATCCTCAGAGTAGATCAAACGGCTATAGAAGGTTGATGTTTCATTTGCAGTTTTTGAAACTGGATCATTAATTCTGATATTATTAAACGTATTATAATAATGAAATCAAATTCCTTCTTTCTCCCTGTTCATTCCAACAGCGACTTTTCACATTGCAACTAATAATACACCACTTATTTTCTTTTTTCAGCATAGTCGGCTACTACTCATTATTATCATGAAATAATTGGTATGGCATCTAAATGTCTCTCTTGTTTTGTGGGATGTTTTGTCTTTTAACAATATAAATTGGTGTTTAACATGTAAAGAAGGAGGTAGAAGAGGGGGGGCATAAGGAGGCAGTCAGAACAGGACAGAAGGCCTGGTGGTTTGGCCCCATGGCCCCGAGGCATCTCCTGGCTCTTTGAGTGAACATCACAATGTGTGATGCTGTCATCTCAGGGCCAGACTGAAGTGCGAACACTCTATTCTTCTGGCATTGAGCTGTCAGTTTCTCACTCACTCAAGCAATCGTTTTCCCAACTCTCCCCGCATCCCACCGTCCTTCTCCCGCCGCCGTCCCGCCATCATGTGACAGCGGCAGATGGAGACGGGTAGCAGATCCAACACGGGCCGCGATGATTGACTGACGTAGCCATCGGATAGATTTGTTTTACATCGACCGACTCGCACTCATAACCAGGCGGTTTGACAACGTTGTCTTTTTCATTGGAAGGATGTATTATTCTGGGAATCCACGTTGTCAGCTTGTTGTCTTTAGTTATACTATAGCGTGTTTGGAGATTCCGTTATACGCCATAGTTCCTTTGTGCTCGTTGTTTTCAGCGTTTCCTAAACAGGGTTAGAACGGTTGCGTTGACATTTGTAAAGAACACCCTTGACTTGACTTGGAGCCTACAAAGAAATGTTCGCCACCGGAGGAGAAGCATTTAGTTTGCAGGAACAGCCCTTCACTGTCCTTGTACTTTTCATAGGCTTAAAGAAAAGCCTTTTTTGTTTTTCTTCCTCAAACTCTTAATCAAACACTGATCATTGATTGTGCTATTTTTTTTTTTTTTTTTCAGTGACTGAAATAAGTAATTACTATGATGATCTTCTCTACTGCCGTACGTTTAAAGCTTTTAAATGTATTCATGGCTGCAACTTATTCGTGACATTATGATGCCGTTCAGCAATCCTGCTGATTTGAATATAAGGGACACTTTGAATTCTCCTTTTACTGTTTATTTTTGAAGATGTTTATGTTTATAAAGCAACATGTATACATGCCAGAGATGTCAGTGATAATATATTTTACATTCCTATTTTGTATTAGTTCAGATAGGCACTTTAATTGTTTGATTGTGAGGTATGTTGAAAAGTGACACTTTTCACAGCGCAGTCAAGCAAATCCTTTGCTGTGTTACGACAGATACCGCTCCCCAGCCGTGCCTCGAGGCCGTTATCTGACATCATTTGATTTGCATTGTGTCGTCAAACTGATCACACTCACTTTAGAAACTACCGCAATGATTGTATTTGTGCTAGTTGGCTTATTGTCAGACGGTACTTTAGTTTTTTTTTTTTTTTATTAGTATCTTTATGACGGATGTTCGGGCAGAAGCCAGACCGGTGGTTGTAAATCACAGGAAGGGAATTCTATATATCAGTAGAATTGAAGTACAGCAGATCACTGCTGTCTGTCTTACTGCAGCCTCAGATTCTCCGTAGTTATGCAGTAAAGCCAGTACTTCTGCAACTATTTTATTTTTCCTTAAAACACATCTTTTTTCTTCTTTTTGTTCCTTCTCTCATACATTTGCAAAATTGGAGACATTTGAGGCATGGCACGTAAAAACCTGAAAACACGCGAGTAATAAATCTGCTCACGCTATCAGGGGGCAAATATGATTGATACAATTGAGGCCATTTCATAAAGAACTTTCACAGCCCCGTAGACATAAAACGAGAAAGAAATAATGTGTTTAATGGAATTATTAACATCTAACACCAGACGGAAAAGAGCCACACCGGTGGTTTGACCAGACCTCTGAGATGTAGTGAAGCGGCCCCTTAAACAAAGCCCGCCCCCCCTTCCCCTAACGCTGTGACGGATCACAGAGAAAAAGCAATTTCCCTCCTCTGAATTCAACCTCTCCACCAGAAACAATCCATGGCGCACGATGCATGATGCAATACGTGAAGTTTTTTGGGGGGCAAGAAAAAAAAAATTCTAGGTGAGATACAGTTGCGTTCCCTTTTCGTCAGCACCAGGGGTGATATAATGCAGTGGGAATTTGAATGTGGAGTTCAGAGCAAAAGGCACTCATTCATTTAGTGTGTAGCACTGTCATGGATTTTTTCCCAGACACGGACATGTTTGAGTTCACTGGGAGGACAGGTGATATTTTCCCAAAACGACAATGCAATCACTTCCACTTCGCTGCCACTTGCCTCCCATATGCCACACTGGACATTATTGGACATAATAATTTATTATGAGATATGGAAGTCCAACACAAACTCAAATTAAACATTACATGATGTTGAATACACCAGTTAGCCAAACACTAAACTTAATAAATGAAAAGAAAACATTTTTTTTATATTTTTATATAATTGAGCACGTAATTGATGATCGGCTTTCTTTTAAACCACATGTAGAAAACCTGGTAAAAAAATTAAGACTGAAACTGGGATTCTTTTTCTGTCACAGATCTTGTTTTTCTTTTTCTACCAGGAAAAAGTTGGTTGCTGCCACTTTCCTCCCTGTACTTGATTATGGGGACCTCTTGTATATGTATGCCCCTGCAAACTGTCTGCGCTCTCTGGACACCGCGTATCATGGTGCCTTAAGGTTTGTCACTGGATGTAAAGCCCTCACTCACCACTGCACTTTATACGCCCGAGTTGAGTGGCCATCTCTGGCAGCACGCCGCCTTATACATTGGCATATTTTTATTTATAAAGTCATTTTGGGTCTGCTCCCCCTCTATTTATGTAATTATCTCTCCAAATCTCAAAGCAATTACTGCCTACGTTCAAATGAGTTTTATTTATTAAACGTGCCCAAAGTTAACACTGAACTTGGTAATCACTGTTTTAAGTACGCTGCACCTGCTACTTGGAATGCACTGCAGAAAACTCTAAAGCTAAAGGAGCTGATCAACCTTGGATCTTTGAAAACTCGTGTGAGAGAAATTGGAGCAGCTTCATACCGCACTTGTTCTTGTTTTAATGTGAATCCGAACTTTTAGTCCTGTTGCTTTTATCTTGTGTTGTATTTTATCTGTGTGTTTTGTGATTTCTGTGTCATGTATGTGTAGTAACTTTTCTGCTGCTGTCTTGGCCAGGCTTCCCTTGAAAAAGAGGCCATTGTGTCTCAATGGGACCGACCTGGTTAAATAAAGGCAAATAAAATATAAATAAATAAATCAGGGTCATTTTGTATTTCAGCGCTCACACAATGTGATGTAAAGACCACCATTCTGCCGTCCTGATAGATGCATGAAGATCACGGCGCACCCTACACGCTCTGAACGACTTCCTTATAATTAAGCAGTCACTTGTGATATATGACCATTAGTGTGCGGTGGGTCATCGAGCGTTCGAGGCCACATGAATTAATTAATTTTCACCAGGTATTTATTATGCTGGCACTGGGGAGGACGTTCAACAGTGTTACATTAATGTCCAAGCCAGGTACATTGTGATTGCTCCGAGCTAATCATTTCGACCACCTTCAGGTTCCTTTTGTCGTTCAGGTTGCGTGTCAATGTAGCGTGAATGCAAAATCAGTGCTAATTAAAATGTTCGGTTGGCAGTGATATTAAGAGAGATTGAAGTGAAGCTTTTAGATGTGAGAATTATTTGAAATGTCATTTGCCGAAGGAGCTAATTATTCTTCTGAGCCAATAATATGCTTCTTTACATCATCACGGCTCAGTATGTGTCACTTAAATGCTACCTGCATGCCACATAAAAGGCTCAAGTGGCGGTTTGAGGACAGAACAGTTTGATATTTTTCGTCTTACCCTGGCAAAAAAAACAAAACATGTAGGTACTATTCTCTTTCAGCCATAGTTCCAACATGAAACTGCTCAGGACAAGATATGTGGATCATCTTTAGTAACAAAGTCATAATTGCAGTATTTTTATTCAGTTTTTCCAAACTAACATGCCTTTATCAATCAAACAGAGTTTGGGGGATAATTATCTATGGTCTTTTGACCCCTTGTCCATATACAAATACTAGTAGTATGTGGTGCAGACTAGACTGGTGCATGTGAGGTTTAGTTTAGGCGAGTGGCGAAACAATCATTGGTTGTATAAATCCCATTAACTCTCCTCTGACATCATTCCAGGGAGACGCTGTGGTCACTTTGTTAGCCGAAAACAAATGTCCACGCTTCTATCTCAGTTCTAAAAGATGAACGCGGTGCGTTTAAGTCGTTTGAATTAGAATCATTATTGTTTTTGTCCGTTGTCCATTATAATTATAATCAGCACTGGGGAGTTTTCATGATCATTGTAAATGAAGAGCACTCTCAGAAAGAAGTCCTTTATTGTTGGCTGTCGCTGTATACGCACTGCATAAACTGGAGTTTTAGCAGCATGGATTTCTTAATGATCTCTTAATTAGTGCAGCATTCAGAGTGTTCTTTTTAGTTTCCTATTTATTAGGCCAACTTTCCAATGTAAGGACACATTTGAATCTAACTTCCCCTGCATTAATGTGTAGGATACCTTATGATATTCAACCATAATATAATCTAAAAACACATTTAAAGTTTGCTCATATTGGATTTTAATTTGATTGATTCCTTAGTGAGAATAACATTCAGCTTCCTGCTTTTGTCCGCACTAGCTAATCAGTCATCGACTTGTTATTGTCCTCAAACAGCAAGTAAGTTTTAATCATTTGCCTAAGTGAAGTACTGCCCAGATTCACACATGGAGGCCTACTTCATTTCTTTCATGTTTGTCAGAGTCCAGTGAGAGGATTCTGTCAAAAGTAAATGGAAATAAAAGGTGAAAAGTATAATAGAATGTAAAACTGTGGAAATACGAAATGGAGTGAAAGTGCCATGTATAAAAAGGCAATGAGAATTATATATATTTAACATGCAAAGATATGCACATGCAAGGTCTGAGCTAGTTCTAAATTTGACTATGAAGAACTTATTGATGAAACGTGGATTTATGCATAAACTATCCATGAAAACGGTGTAAGCACAGGTAGGTGAGCATGCATTGCTTGTGAATGAGGCCCATTGTCTTTTTTTTTTCATCTCAATTTAATGTTGGAAGCACGCTGTGGAAAGAGATTACTCTCACCAGGCTTGGGCAAATTGCAAATGTTATTCTATTTTCTTGCTCATGTTGATTATTTGAATAGTGATTTTTTTTTTTTTAAATATCTTATTTATGGTGCGGCTGAGGCTACTTCAAAAAATAGAATCGTCCTGATGCAAGAAATCTGCGGTTTACCAACTGAACCAGACTTCAAGTGATGATGTGCCTCGGGTCGAAAACACAGACGGTGGCTTGTCATGTGACACTCATGGTTTGCTGCGGCATTGACAGCGCTGTCACATGAAAATGGAGCAGCATTTTGTTTCAGACCCTGGTGCATACTGCCATACTGCCATCAGTATGTTTGACCAATCTGTTCCCTCACGGCAGTGTTTTCTCTTGGACTTTGTGTGTCATGATGTCGCCCCCGTGGTAAAAGTATAGGAGGTTTGAGAACAGATTGACCAAACACTAACTGCAGCGAGAGTTTGCTGCAGGGTCACAGCCAGATTATAGTTGTGGAATGAACTCAAAAGTTCATTTGCAAGGAACCATTTTAAATTAAAATACAATGGCACTAAAATGAGTGCCAAAGTGAATTGGATATTTATTCATTTTAAATGGCTTTTTCTGAACTCAAATCCAGTTTTCTTCTTTCAATATCAGCTTTTGTGAACATAAGGTACTTTTTTTTTTCTCTCCCTTGAATAAAGACTAAAAGTCACCACCTTCCACTGCTGCAAACAGTGGACTAACGGAAGTTAACTCACGACAGGCAACGTCAATGGCCAAGGTCTTACTCTCCCAGTCGGTGAAAGACTTGCAAGTAAATTATTAGTCTAAAGAATCGGGCATTTTACCAAAATGGCACCGTGGCCTGGCAGACATGTAGCTGTCTTTGGCCATTTTGCAGCTGTAGTCTGCCAAGACAAAGGCTTTCTTCCCGAGTTCACACTACATTGAAGAGACAGTTAATCTGCAACAACCTAACAACATCCAGGGCCTTCAGCATCCCCCTCCAGCTCTCCTCGTACCCCCGGTGACTGCTGCCATGGGGAGCGGCCGCTGGCTCCCTCCACTGATGAATCTCTTGTCTTCCGTCCGGAGGGCTCATTTATTAGTTTTGAGGGGGTTCCCCAGTGTTCGCTATACCCTGGCTGACAATTGAGGTCTTGTGAAAGTCAACCTACTGTATGTGCACTCATTGCACACATAGACTTGCCTCTACAGCAACTACAGTAGGCTAGGAGTTAAGGTTGCAGAAAACAGGTCAACTTATTTGTATTTTCTTCCTTTTTGTACAAAAAACTGAATGAATACCTACTTCAGTGACCAACACATATTTGAACCAAATAATACATTTTCTCTGGCATCTGAGCTTGCAATTAATATACAAATGAACACACATAGTGTATTCATTCCAACAATCCATTGGAGGTAGGCGAGGAGACTTCAATGCTATGCATGTCCATGTTGTAGACTAGTTTATTTTTGCTTCCCTTTCCGTTCCAGTCACTAATGTGTCCATTTGTGTGTTCAAGCACCACTATGCATTTGGAAGAGGGATCCTTGTCTGGTGGCTCACCGTTCTACAGGAAGGCAAATCATCTCGACCTGCTATTCGAGGCTCACATTAAAAAAGCAGCTCTTCGTGTTCTTTCCCTTCCTGCAACGCACCGCCACATCGGGGTGACCCTCCCATCCACCGGGACTCTCAAATGTGCCTCGTTGCAGGAGTTGGCTTTGGTGTCCCTGTTTTCCGGGTGCACTTCCTTTTTAGTTCCTGGTGGAAGTCATCGAGGTCTTTTTGAAAGACTGTTTGTCCTCTCAACTGAAACTGTTTTACCTCGTCCCTAAAAAAGCAGAGCGTCGGGGTAATGTTTAAAGTAGCATTACAGCTAGAACAAAGACTCAAATGTCAAGAGAACACACATGATTTATTTCCTATTGCCTGGTTTCTTCTTTGTGTCCTCTCTGTCTCGGCCTGGTTAAGTCCACACTGCCTCCACTACTCCTGTATGAACTACATTAATGAATATACATCCACATAGTACTCCATTTAGCCTCTCTGACACTCTTGCCTGCTAGATGAAAGAGGATGTCGACTGCTTTCTCCTCACGCAGACACATGCTAGTCTATATTTCCTTATATTCCCCACTTGTCCATTAAATCAATGGATATCCTGCTTCACCGCCTTGCTAATTGTTCTTAACCGGAGCCATTAGTGCTGTGACATACTGTTGGGTATGATGTAATTAGGAAACAAGCAACATGGTGTTTCGTAATTTTCTCCTCGTAGCTTCATGTCTGCTGCACTGTTCAGTCATCACAAATTTGCTCTTTTTTTAAGTAACCAGCGTTCACCCCTTGGATTCATCATTGGCCTAAATGATGTGACACATCTGGCAAATTTCCGATTTCTTTGTTTTTTTAGTAACAAGTAACAATGGAAGTGGCACTTTAAATCAATGATATGTAGTAAGGGATTTTAGAAATGTTTTTCCATCATATATGAATGACGTGGTCGTCCATGTTTTCACAGTTATCTATGCAGGTATTCTCCCCTCACTTAGCAATGCATATGAGGTCATTAGTACACTTGGGGCAAGTGTAAAGAGTGTAATCTCCTTTAATTAGTCCGTAAGGAGGACAGGAGCCTTGTTACGGACTATTCACTATCATTTCCTGCAGCAAATGACACCATATGTGTGTGCATTAGGTCAGCGTGTGCTCTATGTGTTCTGGCCTGGCCCTATCTGGTACTCGTATCCATAGGGGAGGTAATATTACAAGCCACTCTTCGTGGACACTTCCTGGCAAGTTTCCCGAATTTTCTCATTCATAGTTGTTCTGTTCCCGGATTTTAGCAGGGGACTAAACACATGGTCAGGTGCTGTGGCGCTGCTTCGAGGACTGAGCCGCTGTCACGGTGGCTTAGGTCCAGGCTTTTGGTTGTGACATGAGCGGAGCAGGGGAAAGGAATCGCTCCCCGACTGTTTGCCTATCGGCTTTTAATGAATTATGTACCTACGGCATGAATTAATGTGGACACACAACGCCGCTCGAATCCTCCGCACACTGTTTTCTTTCCTCAAAATTGTTTACATTCTTGAAGTGGTTATTTGTGTATGCTTTGGTGATAACCTGCTGCACATTGATTCATAGCCATATGTGATGCACAGGATGTCACAGAATTGGTTTGTTGCTCAGTATGCACACGCACACTCTGGTGTTAGCGGGTTGTGTATTCTCCGCAAGGGGAGCTGTTTGGGAAGACAGACTGCCAGCCTGCACCACCTGAAGGAGAGGAAATGATGTGGGTGTGGCAGGCAGATGTAGGCATGTGTGTTGATGCTTCCTATTGCCACAAGAGAGTAATAGCTGCCGTACTTGTAATATTTGACAGTCCTGACAGTCTGTAGCATCACCTGCAGGCAATGTATGTTACAGCTGAATTTTAATGTGTTTCTGCTGCTTGTTTAGCTTACTAATTACAGTTACCCTCGGTAGATATGACATCTGTAGTTTGAATCAGCCATTGCATGTGTCTGCAGAGCTGACACACATAGAAAAACACTAGATTCACACGTATGGGAAATTGGAGTTCTGAATCATTGATTTGCATGCTTTCAGACTGTGGGAGGTCATGCTATTGCCTGGTTTCTTCTTTGTGTCCTCTCTGTCTCGGCCTGGTTAAGTCCACACTGCCTCCACTACTCCTGTAGGAACTACATTAATGAATATACATCCACATAGTACTCCATTTAGCCTCTCTGACACTCTTGCCTGCTAGATGAAAGAGGATGTCGACTGCTTTCTCCTCACGCAGACACATGCTAGTCTATATTTCCTTATATTCCCCACTTGTCCATTAAATCAATGGATATCCTGCTTCACCGCCTTGCTAATTGTTCTTAACCGGAGCCATTAGTGCTGTGACATACTGTTGGGTATGATGTAATTAGGAAACAAGCAACATGGTGTTTCGTAATTTTCTCCTCGTAGCTTCATGTCTGCTGCACTGTTCAGTCATCACAAATTTGCTCTTTTTTTAAGTAACCAGCGTTCACCCCTTGGATTCATCATTGGCCTAAATGATGTGACACATCTGGCAAATTTCCGATTTCTTTGTTTTTTTAGTAACAAGTAACAATGGAAGTGGCACTTTAAATCAATGATATGTAGTAAGGGATTTTAGAAATGTTTTTCCATCATATATGAATGACGTGGTCGTCCATGTTTTCACAGTTATCTATGCAGGTATTCTCCCCTCACTTAGCAATGCATATGAGGTCATTAGTACACTTGGGGCAAGTGTAAAGAGTGTAATCTCCTTTAATTAGTCCGTAAGGAGGACAGGAGCCTTGTTACGGACTATTCACTATCATTTCCTGCAGCAAATGACACCATATGTGTGTGCATTAGGTCAGCGTGTGCTCTATGTGTTCTGGCCTGGCCCTATCTGGTACTCGTATCCATAGGGGAGGTAATATTACAAGCCACTCTTCGTGGACACTTCCTGGCAAGTTTCCCGAATTTTCTCATTCATAGTTGTTCTGTTCCCGGATTTTAGCAGGGGACTAAACACATGGTCAGGTGCTGTGGCGCTGCTTCGAGGACTGAGCCGCTGTCACGGTGGCTTAGGTCCAGGCTTTTGGTTGTGACATGAGCGGAGCAGGGGAAAGGAATCGCTCCCCGACTGTTTGCCTATCGGCTTTTAATGAATTATGTACCTACGGCATGAATTAATGTGGACACACAACGCCGCTCGAATCCTCCGCACACTGTTTTCTTTCCTCAAAATTGTTTACATTCTTGAAGTGGTTATTTGTGTATGCTTTGGTGATAACCTGCTGCACATTGATTCATAGCCATATGTGATGCACAGGATGTCACAGAATTGGTTTGTTGCTCAGTATGCACACGCACACTCTGGTGTTAGCGGGTTGTGTATTCTCCGCAAGGGGAGCTGTTTGGGAAGACAGACTGCCAGCCTGCACCACCTGAAGGAGAGGAAATGATGTGGGTGTGGCAGGCAGATGTAGGCATGTGTGTTGATGCTTCCTATTGCCACAAGAGAGTAATAGCTGCCGTACTTGTAATATTTGACAGTCCTGACAGTCTGTAGCATCACCTGCAGGCAATGTATGTTACAGCTGAATTTTAATGTGTTTCTGCTGCTTGTTTAGCTTACTAATTACAGTTACCCTCGGTAGATATGACATCTGTAGTTTGAATCAGCCATTGCATGTGTCTGCAGAGCTGACACACATAGAAAAACACTAGATTCACACGTATGGGAAATTGGAGTTCTGAATCATTGATTTGCATGCTTTCAGACTGTGGGAGGTCATGCACACAAAGAGTCCACAAAGAATGGCAGAAGGGGTTCATGGATTTCTTCTGGTGTGTGTGACGTCTGTGTCGTCACTGCGCTGGAGTTTTTGCAAACTGATAATCTTGCATCGGTCCCATCGCTCGACCGAGTCCAGACGCTGTCTCACTCCCTCGTCCTCTCCTTTCAGTTCTCATACAGCTGAGGACAGACGGCAACAGAAACATCATATTGTATTTTGATGTTTATTACAACTTCAGTAGCCGAATATCTCGACACACAGCTCTGCTTGCCTCGCTTACACAAGCCGGCAGTGTTGGTTTGCTACTATTCATGACGTGTAACCAAACGGATTGAGACCACTTGAGGACGTTGGCTGCACCAGAGCCAATTAACCAATACATTTCAATTCATTAATTAAATGAATTGTTGATACCTGTAATCACAATAAAGCTGATTATTGTGGCTGGTGAGGGCCATTATTACTATTTGCTATGTAAGGACATATAGTTCTCACTGTGTGTTGTAATCCAATCTTCTCTGGGCGTTGTTTACATAGCCAGCCCTGCAGCGGGTACCTTTTCTGTGCATATAAGCCAGTAGGGGGCACTAGCTTGCTCATGCACTGTGCTCATACGGCACTTTCAGCTGAAAACCATGCCGGCAAAATGAAAGGGTGGCATCCAGCCTCCATTTCACCTTCAGGTTAACACGTTAAGCTCTGTCAGCAGTGTTGCCCTTGCACACACCGTTAGCACCGTTAGCTGCAAGCCGCTGGCTCAGCTAGAGCCGTTTGGAGGCAATCAATATCATCTGAATTCCGAGTCTTTAAATAGTTCTCTTCACAGTTGTTCTTTTAAATATCTCTGGGGAGAACATCTCCACACATGCTGATGTGCACCGCGTATATATCCAGCTGTCCTTCTTCACATACAAAGCACGTGCCTACTGGAAAACACACTATTGTTAAAGAGCACTTATTTGGCGGTCAAGTGTCATGACCGGGGCAAATTAGTTCTCGTCGGAGGATGCTATTAATAGAGATAGAGAAGTCAACTCAGGTAGAAGTGTCTGCATCCACAGCTTTGGTTTTTTTTTTTGCTCTTTTTTTCTTCTGCCCATTCATCCACCTTCACTCTATCTGTTCTGTTGCCTGGGTAACAGTTACCTGATGGAGACCAGGAGTTGGGGGAACAAAAAGTATGGTCCTAAAGGAACGATAATGCACGCACTTTTGACAGCTGGAGCGTGTGTGTGTGTGCAAGTGTAGATGCTTGACTGACGTGAACCATCATTCTAAAGAGCCGATGTACGCATGCACATAATTGGCTCCTTAAGTGCCGAGGTATAGATTGTTCATAACATCATTTAAAACATTATCTACATGAAATGGCTTACGTTTGAAAGCCAGCTCAATCAATGTATTGAGAGGAGAAAATGAAACACTGCTTGGTAAAACTGTACATTTGAACACTATTAAACGGACCAATCACTGACATTGTCTCTAAAAACATCTGCAAACTACATTCTTTTATATCATTCCTATATCAGGGTTTCCCGCAGCGCTTTCCTGTTAAGGCGGCCGCCTTAACAACAAAGGGCTGCCGCCTAAACTAACGTCTTAAAAAAAAAAGAAAAAGAAAAAGAAAAAAAATCCATATACTAGCATTATTCGCCGCAGTGTTTCCCCTACCATTGTACAGGCCGGGCAGGGCCTCCAGGCATAGGCGTAATTATGCCTGGAGGCATAATTACGCCCCCAGCCGGCGAGTTTGACAGTGCGTGTGCGTATAGCCCCGTTCACATACGCCACTACTCGCCACTCGCTTTCTCGCTGAATTCTACTCGCTGGCAAAAAAAAATTCACTGCCGCCGGCGACTTCAAACGGCAACTATCTGTGGAACTCTCTGTTGACGTCAACTGTCGATCATCTCTATTCTACATTGTGATTGGTACTCGCTTCACTCACATCGCAGAAAGTTAAAATAATTTGATCTCCGATCGACCACATCGCATCGCCTGTCCTGACCACATTCCACTAGAACACATTCACATTAATTGACAGCTGTCTCTCAGAGATGGGCGAGTGGCGACGTATGTGAACGAGGCTTTAGTCAAAACCAAAACAACAAGGAAGGCTGAGGAATAGTCACCCACTTATATTATTATTATTATTATTTTGTTTTTATTATTATTATTAGTAGTATTATTATTATTATAATAAACAAATTGTGTTTTAGTCATTTTTGTTTTCATCTTTTCTTGAATGCTTAAACTCATCAACCCCATTTAGTATGTCAACATTTGTATCAGTACCAGCAGTTTGTAAGAAATTGGTCAGTAATTGCTATGTCATATTTTGTTTCTCAGTATTCACCAAATTGATGCATTAAAATGAAATTATTTAAAATTTTCTCCCGGGGGGGCATGCCCCCGGACCCCCCTACAGGATCGCAAACCCCCCACCATAGTCTCCAAAGATATATATATAATGTTCAACTCAAAGTTACGCCCTTGCCTCCAGGCCAAAAAGAAATTAATATATGCCAAAAATAAGCCACCTATCAATTCATTCATAAATCAATAATCATTTACATGGGGGGGAGACACCCCCCTGGGGAGGATTGTTTTTGATAAGCTGTGGAACTCTGAGTTAACCTATTTCTACCTGAATTTCTATGAACTATTAAGCTGTTGAGTAAACCCATAACTTATATTTTACTTCATAAAATAAGACATGCACTCATATATATATAATTGGTTTAAAATACAATGTAAAAACATAATACACCTGACGCTGCCCTAAAATAGACTTGACTGCATATCTGAATATGTATAGTGTAATCTAATAAATCATTCTTCTAGATTATGACAATTTAAACCATTTGGGTGTATAACGTGATGTGTTTTAACAAAATTGGGGGTTTTTGATTTTTGTTTGTTTTCTTTGCATTGAAGCAAATAGACGTGTCTGTTTACATGGTATAGTTAGAAGGTAATAAGCACCAGTTACTAAGCTCTTAATATCACAATATTTAGCATCATGTATTTTTATAAATTATATTCCCATATTTCTTGTTTGGGCTTCTCTCTGAGCCATTCCTTGCCTCTCTCAGGTGCAATGCATTAATTTCTGATCGCTAGCGAATTAGTTTATTTGGTTGTTGGTTTTATATATATATATATATACTGCTGGGAATCAGACCAGCCTCACTGTATCTCATTAACCCCTATCCGCTGTGACGATGGCTCCGCCCAGATCTGCCATACAAAAACGGTGTAAAGTGGCTTTTTTTTACTCCTCATCTCCTCATCATCTTCGGTGTCTCACCATCAATTCATCCCCATTCTCACTGTTCTTTTAACGGCCCCTTGAACCACAGCGACTAAAGTATTGAGGAAATTCCCCATTAAAGTGTATCTGAACTGCTTGTTTTCCCTCCCCTTAGGGCTAATGATAGCATCAGATGTGTTTTGCTAGCAGCCATTAATGACTCAAGCATCAATTGGGAACATCTGTGCCGTTTGAATTGCGCTCGGGAAGAGATACGCAGAGCTGTTTTATCTACAGTATTAGCATTTCTTTTCAAAGCAATCTCAATCCATTATGTGTTGTCACTGCAGCAACGTGCATATCAATTCCACTACACCTTCTCCCGCACGGGCGTTTTAGCCCTGAACCTAGGTGGAAGTGTTGGTAGAACACTTTACTGTATCCAATGTGGCGTTTGTGTGAAGCGAGGGGACCTTGCTGTGATATGAGGAGTGTTTGAATGACCAGGGATTGTGGGTCTGAATGGGGGGGGGAGGGAGGGGACAATGTGCGATTGAATCTGGCATGGATTTTCAAAGACTCCGCTCCTCTTCTGCTGCTGGCACTCGCTGACAGGTCTACTCTCACAAGCTGTTGTGGTAACACTTGGCCAACAGCTGCAGATACAAATAAAGGCCTCACTTCAAGCAAAGCGACGGTGGAGGTAACAGGGGCTGAGGCCCCCAGCTGATGGTGGTTAGATTGAACACCCGAAATCACCTCTAATCACACATCGCACCCACCTGCTTTCAAATCAACGATACCACTTTCTGTAGTGCAAAGTCTGATCTGTTTATGTTTTCTGTTAAATACAGTTGCTACTGACAACACAGCAAAGAAAACATTTTTTTTTTTTTTAAATATGGCCCCCCAAGCGAAACAGGAAAACAATATGAGCGTATATGTGTCCACTGTTATTTTCTCATAATGCTGCTCTTTACAGCCGTGCACCGCGGTCCACACGGTGTTTCATAAAAGCAAAAAAAATCCATTCCCTGCCCCTTTCAGTCCTCAGCCCTTCCTTTTTTCTCAATCAAAGTCACCCCAAGGGCCTCATTGTCCAGGCCCTCTTATTGCCTTGTTATCAACAGCTGTAGTGAGCTGTATTGGCCCCCTGTGACACCACTGCAAATATTGGCATTACCTTTCTAATCACACGTCTTTCTCTGAAATGTCACCGCGGCGGGCAAGTGTGCTTACAGTTGGCTTACACCGCCTCGCTGTGAAGTTATCATTTTATCTTTTTTATAAAAGCGAATGGAAGAGCCACGGTGCTGGGAGGGTGGGCGGGGTGGCGTTCGGCTGTGAGGGCATCGTCTCTTCTCTCCCAGCAATACTAATTTGCCACAGTAATGAGCAAGCAGCAGTGCATGGTCATCAGGCAATTATATTTGGCTACCATGCAAACAGTGGGCATCATGGGATGTCATTATACTGAGGAATATATCGAGGCTCTTTTGCAATGAAGGGAAAAACAAACAAAACAAATGCTAGTCGTTATCTCATTGTAGACCAATCAATGTATGTAATGTTGAAATGCTTAATATGTTACCTCAAGGGATTCCACTACCACACAGTTGCCTACTATTAATGTGTATTCAAGTGTAATTGCATCAAATAAACCTAAGCATGGAAACGTTATTTGTATTTATACACATATACAAAAGAAAATGTGTGATTATACTTTTAACTGCCCATTGGGTGATATAATGGAAAATTATACCCCAGGGTGGATTTTAGTAAATGCTTCTCGATCAGCCATGCTCCCCATATTTCGTAATCAGAGGTCCCTTTCCCTCCATTATGGAACAAAGCCACTTTAATTCCTATCGTGCTCTCAGAACTCAATGATTCTGTTATTTCATGGACTGTGTAACAATAGCATCTCAATTAAGCAGTGTACACTCGAGGACCCGATGCTTGAGAATAATTTCTTTTAAATAATCAGTGAAAATTGTTTTTGGTGGTGAAGGTTTTTGTTATGTTCCTGACTTAGACAAATAGGCTGCTGTTACAATTAGAGTCAATGTGACAACCAGCTAGTAAGACAAAGCTTGTTTGTTGCATGTTAGTCATGAAAATAAAAATGGAAGCTCCTGATGTTTGCAGTGGCACTGCGGGTGTGCAGTATATTACATTTTGCAAAATAAGTCATGGAAAGTGTTTTTTTTTTTATGTTTGGCATTGCTAAATAAATGGCACTGCCTGTAAAAACTTTTTTTTTTAATAAAATGGCTTTTCTGCAAATGTTGCATATGTATGAACTCCCCTCGCAGTACTGAGATGTCATCTATCTCTGTAATCTATGGTGCCAATGCAGACTTCATCCATCTGTGCAGGACCCACACTGACTTATTGTTATTCTGGCTGAGGGAGGAAAGTGGTGGGTGTAGGGCATGGCTTAAAGCTCTGGGAGAGAGGTACCGGTTGGGGACACACATCCACACCAGCAAATCAGTCCTAATTCTCTGTTATAATTCACAAGGCCAGAGCTCAGGACAGCACTATCTGCCCTCGAATCTTTCCCCCCTGTGTGGGATCATCGTGGCTTGTAAAAGGGGGAGGGGAGAGAGGCGGAGTAATGACGGGATAGGACTCGAGGCGATGGGGGAGTGGAAGATGGAAACATGTATTATGTTCCCACGGCGAGAGGGACAAAATGGAAAGGTCGCCCCGGTGCTTTCCAGTTAAGCTGTGGGAGATTTTCATTCAGTTTTCAATCACAGTGTAATCAGATTTTATGATTAGATATGGGCTTTTTGTCAGTGTAATTTCTCCAGTGATTTACATAGCCGGGGCTGTAGACTTTTTGAAATCATCTAGTAATTTTCAGAATAGATGATTTCACTTACATAAAAAAAAGAGTGCACGATGCCGATTGAGATTTAACACATACTTTTTTTTTAGCATAGGCCTTTTGAAGACGGGTCCCTTTCTTTCACTTTGTCAACAACCGAACAAACCCTTAAAATAATTATTGTTCGCCACACATACGCCACACACCACTTCCTCCTCCTCATCGTTGACATCATGCAGTGTGTGAAAGACGGCAAGCTGTGATTGGTCAGGGACCAAAATGTGATAATATCACTTGTTAAAATCAGTCTGTATAATGTGTCTGAGACTTGTTGTTATGTGTGTGCCCAAGCAATTGGACAGCCACGCTCTTCTGCAAGGTGAATTAGCATTGACCAGAGAGCCAAGTCCTGTCATCCACGCTGCGACTTCTAGTTGGACCGAGCGAATGGAGAGCAGATGCTAGGGCACATGCCACTTTAACTTCCTGCTGGGACAGAGAGAGATGGGAGAAACCGATATGACACTGAGAGGGGGGAAGTGTAACAAAGAGTGGGAGGCTGACAAAGAAAAGATGGTGAGAGAGAGAAAAAAAGAAAAGTTGATAAAGGATGTTGTTCTGGCTTGAAGGTTCTTGCCTGACACACAGTGGCATGAAGAGAGAAAGAGGCCGTTAAGGGTGCATGTGTGTGTACATGTACATGCTGTGTGTTCACCTGTGTGCATTTGGCCGTTCTAGCTCGAGTTAATCCAACTCCTTAATGCCGTGTTTGTGGTAATGCATGCACATCATCTGCTGTTTGTATTAATCTGAACTCACAGTGGCTTTTGCTCTGAACAATGCCCTTAAGGCTGCTGCAGCACAATCCTCCCTTGGAACAGGAAGCGGATGGATACCAGGGGCTTCAGTGAGCCGCAGCCTCCACTGTGCACAGATGGTGGCTAAACCACAGAGCATGTGTTGGATGTGTTTGCTCTGATACGTGTTGTTTCGATGCACAGAGCCGCTTACTAGGATCATAGGGGAACTGGGGGAACACGGAGCCAAAGTACATATTAAAGTCAATATAATTGATCATCTGACATCCTCGCTGTTGAAGAGTTTGATGTGGTTTAAAGATTGATTGAGCAAAGCTTCCATAAGTGTATACTGTTTGTTTGCTAGATAATTAGCATGTTATGCTTCATCCCAATACATCAGTATTTGTCTTAATGCATTTGAATTCCTTCTTCTTTGGGAAACACACTATTTCATGTTGTTCACGAAAAAAAAACAGATGTTGTGATTTTGCAGTTATCACATCGTTTTAATACGGAATGATAATATTTTCCGTTGCTTCCTTTGACTTGATGCAGCTCACTTCCGTTTTAAATACGAAACGTGTGCAAAACATCTGCCTAGACATATGCTATTTTCTATGAATGTGCCAAAGAGAGGTGACACATCTGAGGGATCCGCGTTGACAGTGCTATTCCTGTCCTCAACAGAAGAAAAGCCATCAGAATTAGAGTCACACAGCAGAGATTAGACACAACAGCAGGAAATTATGCAGAAAGAATGCCGGAGCAAAACAACTCAAGATCGTTGCTGCGTCTTTGGAAGTTGTTGCAAAAGTAAATGTTGACCGTGTTACGTGCAAGACATCCCGCTTTGCAGGAAAACAAGTAAATGTGGACACATTGTTTTATTATTTAAAGGGATAGTTCAGATTATTCTAAGTGAGCTTGTATGAGGTTCTTATCCATATTCAGTGTGTTACCTACTGTAGATGTTCTGTACGTTTGGAGGAGCAAAGCAATGTACTGCTATGGATGGGGGCATATTTTAGCCGCCTAAAGGAAAGGCCCATCTAAAAAAATAAATCCATAATAGTTTAGGTACTTTTAGGATATTTTTACCACTTTACCTTGGCGTCGGACAGCCTTCCCCTCCAATGGGGAACAGGAAGTGAAACGTACGTACTGTATCGTTTTTTTCAACAAACTCTGGTGGCTTTGAAGAGAGCAAAGATAAGTTTCACTTTGACTTCAGTTGCGGGCGGAAAGGAGGGCTGTTTGACGGCAAGGTAAAGCAGTGTGAAAATATTCATTACATATCGTCCCCTTAATGGATATAGATTTATTTTTTAAGGTGGACCTTTCTTGTAGGTGGCTAAAATGTGTTTTAACGCCGGGCTGCCTCTCCAAAGTGTGTGAGAGGCGATCCCACTTCAAATATTCTCAACTACCCCTTTAAGACAAAAATAATAAGTATTACACAACATGAAATTGCATCAGAGAGTTGTGAGCAAATTAAAACCTTGAGGTTTGTTATGGCTCTGAAACAGACGGACAGCGAACATGTTCTTAATTATGTACGGCTTATTCTAAAGACCAACAAACCCCCCAACCTTGCATGTTACGGCTTCTTTCATTAGCGAAAAGGAGTCGCTGCCGCCAATTAATCAGTTATTGAATATCTTTAATTCAGATTCAGCCCAGTGGTCCCGTCTAATGAGGTTTTTGCTGTGGGTTTCTTAACCTCTTGACTCAGCTGCTTAACAGACTGACTATCCACGGTGTCGCCATGTTCAAATGTCCATGTGAACTGTCACAGTAGAGCAAGTGCAGATCGGCAGGTGCTCATTATGAACCCAGGATATACTTCTATAGGGATGTTTAGGCTACAGATCATTTGCTTTATATGTTGGCGAGTCGTCTTCATGATCATTTCAAACAGTCAAAGGAGAATTGCATTTTCCATGCTCAGATCCTGAGTTTTCATTCCTCTCTAAGGCTCTTATGGTTTTTTTCCACTTCCTCTGGATGAATTCTGAGTGTTGTGCAGTCAACCCATGGCATTCTGGTGGTTTTTATATGCACCAACAAAGAGTACTACCTCTGTTCTTCTCTTTCTGTAGGTTTAAGATGACGGCACAATGTTAAACCGAGGCAATAGCTTAATTTGAGGAGTTGGCTGCAACTATTGTGTCTATTGGGGGAACAAATGTTAGGGAAAGTGCTGAGTAGTTCAATTCAGGTGCCATATTCTACATTTAATCTGTAAAAGACAGAGGGGAGGCAAACATTGAGAAAGGATGACACATGTGCAAGTGATACTGACAGGGAATAATGAAAGGAAAGAGGCAACATGATCCACTGTGGAGAGGAAAAACAGGGAGAAAAGGTGGATGGGTAATGAAAGGTGAAAGGCAGGAAAAAGACTGGAAATGTACAGGAGGAACAAAAAGAGACGAGAACAAAAGGACGAATAAAACCCAAATATGGGAAGTGGCAGCATTATTGCAGGGGAGAGGGGGTGGCGGGGTGCAAAGTAAGGAAAACAATCACATGCTGGAATAAAGCTATACCACATGAAAAAAAGAGAAGTTGAATTATGGGGTTTCCAGCCAATCTCCTCCCCGTGAAGTCACTTAGGACTAAAGCAGCAGGGATTTGTAGAGTCTGAAGATGAACAGAAAAGCCATTTTCCCTCATGGCTACATCTGCCACTGTGAATTTATATGGCTGTTGTACTGAAGAGCGGAAGAAAGATGTGATCAAACATGAAGGGGAATGGAGATGGACAGATGCACAGTAATCGAGAATGAGGGAGAACAAAAAAAGGACGGTGGGAAGTGGCGAGAAAAACACTGTGAGATGTTACGGGGGAAAGGTAATCTGAGAGCGTCTTATGGATGCTCAAATTAACAGAGATGAAAAAACAAAAGCTGACATGGAGCATATAGTTTTTTAGTAAAGCTTTTAGATCGTCTGAATTGTAACGGCCCCTAAATTTAAATGTCAAATGTGTCTGACTAGTGCATGGTGTAAATGTAGAAGGTGTCATTACTTAAGATCTCCATGACAACAGGACAATGAACGGGTTATATCAGTGTTGATGAATAAGGACATCACGGAGCGACAGACAATAGTTAACTTCCGTGTTCTAGGCAACTAAAAGGACCCAAACTGATATTTGGAATCTTTTTTCAAGGCAGTCCATTATCACCCTGCTGCTAAAAGGAAACATGCAACTTCATGTGTTTTTGCCATTCTTCAGTGTGAATTAATGCAGAAGCACAGGCGAAGGGGAGTGTGCGGGCACTGCATTTCTTGCAAAAGCTGACACCCTATTGGAGATTAATGAACAAGTTGGTCTGTGGTGCTGGTCCTCTCTTGGCCGCCTCCCTTCTCAGCCTAGTTTTGATTTATGGACACCCAGCAGTGCATGAGTTATAATTTCAAAGGGGTTTGTTTTTCCTCATGAAGATGGAATTATAAATGATGTGATGCATGATCCCTCGTGGATTTTTATTTATTATTCCGTCTTGTTTCCGTGCGTTTGTACGCACGCACGTGTTTGCTGGACTCTCGCCCCCGTGGCCGAAGTCTGCATGTCATTTTGCGAATATCGGCGCATCTTTAAATATGCGCACGCAAAAGTGCTGAACCCAGCGTTTACTATCTGACATCGTGCACATAATATATTGCCTTCGGGTTGCCGTGTCTTGCTGAGTCAAATGCCACGTCCCACCTATTGGATGTCTAGTGCGGAAAAAACAAATCAAAGAATAAGTCATGCCCTCCCTCTTTCTCCTCACCACCATTCGGCCCGTGCATATGGATTTACTTTATCAGCCGGCTGCAGCATGCATGGCGGGTGTGTGATGTTCCTGTGATGGGGAGATATTGAATGAACCGTGGAGAAATGTGATGCTCCTTGGTGAGTTTACAGGACCACGGAAAGAAGAAGGAGGAGGAAGAAAGAAAGAGAGGGAAAACAGGCTGACATCCCTGGTGCACTGGTGTGTGTGACACTCTAAAGATAGGACTCCAGATGCAGCAAAGGGAAACAAATGCCGCCGCAGGTCTCTGTCTATGTGCTGGAGAACCTATACAGATAGGGAATGGACACAATTACAGTTACAATTCATACAAGTAGCTGTGCAAAAGTGTGCTTTTTCAACTCTGGTGATGTTTGCTGTTGTAGTTTTGTAGTTGACGCTGGATTATATCATAACGTAATACTTTCCATGTACATTTATGTAAGCCAATGTCTGCTGGTGCTAACAAAGTGCTGATTTTCATCGCTAACAGTCCGTAATGGGCTGTGCAGGCATCGCATTGTGTTTGATTGTGTGTGAATTAGTGCACGTCTGTATCCTTCCTACCGTCTAATTACTTGCTAATGTCATCATTGCTACAGGGGGTGCCCTGCGTTTCATTCTTCTCCTCTCTTTTCCTAAACCAGTCCAGAATTACTCATCAACTTCCTTTTGTCTTATTATGGGGCTAGACAAAATAGTGTGAACATTTACTGCAAAATCGACTTTGAAGCATCACAATGCTAACACAATTATTATATGAAAACGACCTCACCAACACGGCCAACATGTCAAATTCCATCCTCTATCTATAAATGACTCATATTGGAACACAGGTTTCCATGTGTTTCTTAGACTTTCCGCACTAATTTTATACTTATTATACTTATTTATTAAAGTTATCTTTCCAATGTCCATTGTGAAGTGTCATGTACAGATATATATATATATATATATATATATATATATATATATATATTGTCTGTGTGATAAAAACATATGCACTGTGAAGACTACACAGTGCACAGACTAGTAGTAGTCCAGGAGACTGACATCGTTTTGGAGACGGCTCCCTTTTAATATATGAAGTGATTTGCTGTATGTTGACTGGTGCACTTGTGTGTAACTGAGGCACAAATGGTTTGAGTGTCTTTTGGATCTAGTCAGCCGCCCCGTGTCGTTTTCAGAGCCCACTTATTGAAGTGGTGATTGCCAGACCTCATTCACTAGCTGGCAAATGGTGCTAATTGCCATTCAACCTAATATGTGACACTGGAGTGGTGATCGTTATTGTTAGAGGTGTATTACGTGTTCATAGTGTTGTGCACAATGTAAATGATCGACAGTGCTAGTAAGTTCCTACATTGACTATGGCTCTTTTCTCTCTTCTATCCAGGGAGGCCTCATCGCCCTCCTCCTCCTCATCCTCCTCTTCACCCTCGTCCTGTATACCCGCCACCGGTGGTGCAAGCGCCGCCGCATCCCCCAAAAGAGCGCCAGCACCGAGGCCACGCACGAGATCCACTACATCCCCTCGGTCCTGCTCGGACCCCAGGGCCGCGACAGCTACCGGGGCTCCCGCAACACCCACCAGCACGGCAGCTCCGTCATCGGCATGCCCATCCGGGAGACCCCCATCCTCGACGACTACGACTGCGACGAGGACGACGCCGGCGGACACTCGCTCAACTCCACGCCCAACCAGCTCCACGCCAAGCTGAGCGACGGGAAGATCCAGGAGGACTACGGCGTCAACATCGGCATCGGCGGGCACGGCGACATGATGTGCAAGGAAAACGAGATAAAGCATAATTTTGAAAAACGAGGTAGGTGAGAGGCATTTCCCTCGGAAGAGCAATTAAGCGTGATGGAAACAATAGCGGCGTGCATAATGGAGATTAATTGCGTGATAGCTGTCGGACGAACAGCACGGCGACGGTCGCGTCTCTTATCGTTCAACCACAAGCAGCCTGCACTAAAATTATTTGACTTATTTGTCACGGGCAATCTGTTGTGCTCAGCGGTAGATTGAGTGCATGGTTTGTACATCCGCGCTCGGTGCCAGCTCCCCAGATGGCCCGGCCTGGACAGTTCACTTTGGCTCCGGCCGGCCATGTTCTTGATAGCACAGCATGTTCCCGCTTCCATTTTCTGTCAAAAATAAGCAGTTCTGTATGACTCACCCCATTACATCACGCTGGTAACGAGAAGAATCCTGTATATGAACTACGCTTCCTCCTGAAACCACATCGCCAGTAAAACCGAGCTCTTTCACACCTGCCCGGTTAACGGTTGCCGAGCAGCACTGTGATGCAGTGCCATGTGATTGAATGTGTAAAGGTCAAGTGGCGGGGACCATCATTCTTGTGGATTGGATGTGGAGGTGTGTCGGCGGGTGGCCATTGATTCTTGCTAAACATAGTCAGGGGTCCGCACTTCAAATTCTGACCAGCCATTTGTGACAAAACTGGTGATGCATCAAAAACAACAACAAAAAATCAGCTGTAGATATTACCAAAACCAGTTACCCACACATTATAATATGAGGCTATTTGTTCATATCATATCCTGTTGAACTCGGGGTGCTCCTCGCCAAGGCAGGACTTTAATAATTGAAGGGTGCTGACTGAGTTGGAGGGTGCCATGGTTATTCATGTACTACTGAATTATACATGTGGAAAGTTTGTGGAAATGCCCTCTTGCTCCCATAATATTTATCATTCTACATGACGGGATTCACATGGGCTTTCTGCATCTGACTTGGTGCTTACTTACAGAAAACATGCTGGAAAAAACATAATGTTACTTTGTTCTATCCAGGGAGGCCTCATCGCCCTCCTCCTCCTCATCCTCCTCTTCACCCTCGTCCTGTATACCCGCCACCGGTTACACTCAGCATTATTTGTTGTTGTTTTTTTTTTTTTAGGTGCATTGCCGATTCATTTCTGATATTCGGAAAGTACGTATTTACTTACAGGGAAAGCTGATTATGCTTGAAGTTGAACATTATTTCGATGGATAATATGTATTTTTTTTTTTACTTTATTTATTTTTTATTTTATTTTTTAAAGGCTTGAGTCAAAATGTCTATAGTCCCTGACCCCGACCGCAGCTGACAATGAATCTAAAAATCAAATTAGCATTTCAGCCATGATAAAACCTTAAGGCTTGAATAGATAATGTTCAGCTCTTATTTGAAAATGAAACAGAAAATTATGCTACACGGTGAAGGGATCAAGGTTAATTTTTACTCTATTCCCAAGCGGAAAGGCAAAATGTTGGGATTAGCCACTGGGAAAAGAGACGTGAGGCAGAGGTCAGGGAGGTCGAGCCTCTTTTTTCTACAAGCCCGTCTCTGGTCTAATTACCAATTAATGCCATTATAACAAGAGAACAAAAATGTGACAGCAAATTGGCTGTATGCAGCAGGACTCCATGTACTTGTATTAATTTTGACACATGAATCTAAAGAAATGTTATGTGATATTAAATGGATGATCTGGAGTCCAATCCAGGGAATTACACCAGGAACATTACGCTGCATCAAAGTGGCTAATTCATTCAACAAATGTTCAGATATTTTGATTTATTTTTTCCCCGAATACATTTCTTGACTCCTGAACAATCTGGCATTTTCCAAAAGATAGTCACACAAACCATTTAATTTGATAACTGGCGCTGCCCCATCTGCAATCTGCATAAAGCGCCGACATTTGAACACGGGGCAATAAACCGCCGTCCCACCTGCTCTGTTTCTGCTCGCCGTCCCAAAACGTGTCCAAACACCAGTCGTCCTTTTATCCGTCTGTCCTGGCTGACAGATAACCCAATTCAACTGAACTCAATGGTATCATCCCGGGGGATTATGGGCCGTCCCTCACAGGGTTACGAGAGACATTGGCTCTTGTTACGCGGATCTCCAAACAAATGAGGCCTGTCAATGTCATTATTCAGCAATTCCCAGGGATGGGGAATGCATTCGGACAGTGGAGCCGGTGTAAATCAGGTGCTGGAAAAACCTTTAGCGGCGTGCTTGAAATCTTGTTCTGCGAGGGGGAGCTCGGGGAGTAGTTATCAGCATCAGACCGCCATCTTCACACATACCTCTTCCTCTTCTGATTACGCTGCACAGCAACAACCTGCCCCTCTCACTGCCATACTCCTGTAGCCTTTGTTGTTGAAGTGCAAGTCATACACACACCATGTGGTGAGGAGCTTTACCCTACGAGCGTGAGAATGGTGGTTTTCCAGTTTTTTCATTTTTAAAATAAAAGATGATATGTCAATGTAGAGCACTTTTTGATGGGACGGCTCTGCGTCTGGACTCAGCACTCAAGCGTTTTGCTACAGGGCCGATTTTTGTAGACTCGGCATCTCCTGGCTTGATCTGCTCCGTGCAACGCGTCGCGGCTTCGTCAGAAATAGACTAAGTGTGTATTTTTAGCGAAGGACAGCGGAGCGGAGCTTCACATCTGGTGAAATCACATGCTAAATGTGTTTTAGTTCTAATACAACAAACAGGGATTGCAGTGGCCAAGTATGACAAAACCCCCTGGCAACACCGACCGCTGTGGCAAGCCACATACTATACGTGGTTACGGCGTCTCCAGGGCTCTTTGTAGAGGCCATTACAGGCCTGTGCAGCTACGTACTGTGGCCTACTTCATCAAACAAGCAATTATTATAATTACAAGCAAATATTACACAACAACATTAGTAATCTTGGTCTGAATAATTAAAAGCAATCTAATTTCACTTATAAGTTTGGAGAATTTAATTACTTAACAGCTGCTGTGTATGAATCAGAGGCTCGAATCAAATGTTCAGATTCAAATTGAGGCTTGTGTGCTCTGAAATCTCCAAAATCTACTCGTCTACCTTTTACACATTTGACAAAGTGTATAACTGCATCAAGTTTACAGCTCGCTAAAACCAAATTCAATCAATACTGTGCAAAATGTGGCGTCTCTCTCCCTTAAAGCCACAGAGGGAATCCCGGCAGCAGCAAACCAAAGCCAGGTGTCAGACAGTGATATCCAGCTAATGCTGCTACTGCGTTATTCTTGATAGTCAACAGCAGCTCTCTGTGGGATGAAATGCCCTCAGGCTTGGGCTCAACACGTCTGTCTGGAGGACAAAAGGCATCGGGTCTGTATTCTAGTTCACGCTGTTAACTGTAGGAGTACACATCATTTGTTCACTGGGTTCTGGCTGCACCGCGTGACTGCTTTGTATATTAGGTATTAATAGCTAATTTGATTTGACTTTCTTCTAGAACTTTTTAAAGCCAAACAAGCGTGTCAATTTAGTGGGTGTTTCTCACTGATTTAAGAAGAAGCGGTGGCAGAATTCAAGGTGACCTCGCACTCTGATCGACTGCTCTAACTGGAAGAACAAAATGAACGTTGATCTCTATGTGAGAACTCATACTTTATAATATCATCAAGGTATAACGATGAGCCACCTGGTGAGATGGTGATGATGAACTGTGCAATAGCAACGTCTTCATCGTAACTTCTGGAAAGTCTTGAGCTAAACTGTATCATCACGTTCTCCGGGAGTCAAGTGCAGCGCCGGTGATTAAATATTAGTGTCGGTTGGACAAAGCTCTCCCTGAACAGCTCTTACTGATGAGTTGAATTAATTGATCCAACAAATGTCCGAAGACATTACCACAGCATTGTGATCGTTCCCTCCAAACCGCCGGGGTTGCTATAAAAAGTTTAATATCTCGGCGCACACGACTGTAGCTAATGAAAAAAAGGGCTCGGCTAGTCAATTAAACATTTCTGCTATGGTTAGGCATTTCCATATCCCGAAAGGCTTTCCTGTTGTTTTTCTTATTCCTTTCAGTAAATGAATGCTGTTTGTAAAAAAAAGCGCTGTATGCAATTAACGGATATTTATTTTCTATCGTAAACACAGATAAAGCCTTCGGGCGCTGCATGTAACCCGCTGAGAATCTCCTGTAAGATACGTAGATTTTTACAACTGTGAGGGGTAAACATGCATGTAATGTTGCTTAAAAATAGACTAAAGAGAGATTTGCAGTTTGAGAAAGATCCCTTGCTAGTACACTGGGTTTTTACATTTCCTCCCCCCCTGTGGAGCCGCTGCACACAAGCTAAACCGCCGCCTCTATAAAACAACTACAGTGAATCTGTATTGTTTTTTTTACAAAATATGGAACAAATAAAACAATTTTGCCTAAATTCTGGAAAAACGAACAGAAATGGTTTTATCAACCGCAAGACGGCCGCCATCGCCGATCTCCCCGAGTGTTTGCTGAGCTCTAATTGAACTCCAGACTGCAAAGTAATAATCCTGTGTCAAGCTTCAGATCGCTAATGTGACATCACTGATGAGAAATGGCTGTCTGCCTGGCGCGCTCAAGCTAGCTCAGGGTAATGTTTTGATTAATACTGAGTCAGGCTTGTCATCCTTCCCCGTGATAAATAGGAGGTAGTTAATTACAAAGACTTCCCATTCTTCCATTCCGCCCCATCCGCAGAGAGCGCTTAAGCCTTGCGTTGTCATCGGGCGCAATTTAGGGAGATGAATAAGACAATTTGCAGACACACGTGTGCGCCGTATGTGGGAGCGTGCACCAGCGTTGGAATGGTTTTCTGAGATAAACTAAGGCGATAAATCCAATAAATCTGTGATTTTTTTATTTATTTTTTAGCACGCAATTCTAGTCGGTGCCCACTTCAGTGTGAAATCGGTGTGTCAGGTGCATCAATCATGGCGTCTGCAATCTCTAGTGCATTGTGTTTGTCAGGACGTTTCAGAGGAGCATGGAATGAGCACACCCCCTCCCCCGTATGCAGCAGCTGATGAGATGATTGGGAGCAGAAACGATGAGAATAAAAAATAACGGGAGGACCAGTCCGCGGATATGAGAAATGGAGCCCGGGTAATGCGATCCAACGTAAGACCTTTGAAAGAGATGGAGGGGGAAAACAAGACGCGGCGGTAGAAATGGCCTTGTGAGCACCGAGGCCACGGCGGATCGATGCGTGTGCTCGATCGCATGCCAACTCGTGAGCCATCTTTATGAGGTTGTTTTTGAAATGTGGTCTGGGCTGCTCACCCACATGCAATGGTCAATACATCCCTCAATGTTGCTGCGCTCACTGGATTTCAAAGAGTTCATTAAAGGTATTATTCACATGGGCCGCAGCTGCAAAGTTTGGAATGTGGTTTGTGGTTATCCTGTATTCAGGGTGAAGACAGGTAACCAGTCTGTCACAGGGCCGACATGTAGAGACAGACAGGTAACCAGTCTATCACAGGACCGACATGTAGAGACAGACAGGTAACCAGACTATCACAGGGCTGACATGTAGAGACAGACAGGTAACCAGTCTATCACAGGGCCGACATGTAGAGACAGACAGGTAACCAGTCTGTCACAGGACCGACATGTAGAGACAGACAGGTAACCAGTCTATCACAGGGCCGACATGTAGAGACAGACAGGTAACCAGTCGATCAATGGGCTGACATGTAGAGACAGACAGGTAACCAGTCTATCACAGGGCCGACATGTAGAGACAGACAGGTAACCAGTCTATCACAGGGCCGACATATAGAGACAGACAGGTAACCAGTCTGTCACAGGGCCGACATGTAGAGACAGACAGGTAACCAGTCTTTCACAGGGCCGACATGTAGAGACAGACAGGTAACCAGTCTGTCACAGTGCCAACATGTAGAGACAGACAGGTAACCAGTCTATCACAGGGCCGACATGTAGAGACAGACAGGTAACCAGTCTATCACAGGGCCGACATGTAGAGACAGACAGGTAGCCAGTCTGTCACAGGGCCGACATGTAGAGACAGACAGGTAACCAGTCTATCACAGGGCGAAGAACCCAGAGAGAACCCACGCTGACACGAGAAAACATGCAAACTCCACACAGAAGGAACCCGAGCCCTATCCGGGAATCGAACCCGGGACCCTATGGCAGCAAAAATAGACTGATTAAGGGCTCATTCTGTTATTCAATATAAAACGGGAGGAATGACAATCAAACGGTGATATTTGTATTCACAGTTGATATGATGAGCTCAGGTTATGCCATCATAAAAATGTTCCAGGTTGAATATATGCCTTTAACTGCCTTCATTTATAAGCGGGACTCTGTCCAAGCTACCGTCTCCCTTTTTGGGTCGTTCAGGAGAGAACCGAGAGTTGCAGCTGTTCTCCTCAGCCTGCCTTTGGTCAATATGCAGTTGTCGGGGGAAAAACGACTTACTTCCAGCGTATTAAGTTAACGGAATTGTTTCTGGGTGTGATGAATTATCTTGGTGTGTGATAAATTGGCACCCTAACGTAATTATATTTGCATAATGTCTTTTCTGCTTCATTTCCGTTCCCTACATGTGCCGGAAATGTTCCCAGTAACACTGGAGCGAGATCGAGGAAATAATTTGTAATATTTATTGTTGTCTTTGGAATCTGTCAAAAGTTTAATTTAGTTCCGCCGTGAAGACATTTATCAGTGTCTCGCCGCGCAGTCAGAACTCAGAGTCGCAGAGTGTGATGAATAACCCTGATAAGAAAAATCGAAAAACACACGGCAATCAAAAAAAAAGATACCCGAGACGCAAATTTGTTCAAAGAAAATGTCATTTTCTAACAGAAGGGAGGTTAAAAAATAATTAAATCCTACATCCTGGGTCAGCACACAGGATCTGCAATGACCAAAACCAGTAACAACATAATAGTGGATATAGTAGATACCCCACATTATAATAACACACTGCACAACTACATGAGTTATAGGAAGAGACCGACCCTGACAGCGTCCACAGTATTTATGATATAAGAGTCCAAAGGTCATTGGGGAGTGATAGTAATCACAGTGTCGCCAGGCTTCCCCGCCGCCTCTAAGGTTGCATATCGTCTGCATAAACACACATTACTGCCTGCAATTTTTGAGTTTTATCGCAGAAATTGCATCGGTGTATTACTTTGTTTTTGACAAGGCCACACCCACAAATAGGGATTGGATGGTGTAGGATCTTATGGTCGAGAAATAGAGTGAGAAATAGAGCCTCATTTAAAAACAAAATACACTTGTATGTAATGTAAGTATGCTTTATTTATGCAGGGAGACCATAAGTTATGTGAGTCCAGTGTGTTTTAGTGCCGGGGTAATATTTTGAATCACATTCATTTTAGCAGCGTGATTGTTATATGACCCACAATGCACTGTAAACAAGATGGGGTGTGTGTTCAAGGCGGGTCAAGTGGATTGTTGACATGGCCGCAGACACACACTGATGCCAGTCTGCCTCTGGTTGACAGTCGGACCGGGACCAGGGGGACCCGGTCCTCCCCAGGGAGAGGAGCCAGAGTGAAAAGGTCCATGCGAGGAATGCTATCAAGCTCTCAGCTGGAGCTGTGAGACACCTTCACCCCGGGCTTTTCTAAAACGACCTAGAGCCGCTCGCCGTGCACCGTCACGGATGAAATGTGCCTGCGGAGGGCAGGCTTCACGTGGAGAGGTCCCACGAGTCCCCGCTGAGCTGAATCCCTCAGGCAGACTGCCTGGACCCCACCTTTTGAAAAGTGTAAAAATAGTTCTGTTTATTATGAAATGTCTATGTCAGATAGCTTGTCAGGGGGGAGAAAATAATCTCACGTGAGTCATGTGACTAACAACACAATGGCCCATGAACAGTGATATTGATGTTTGACCAGTTGTCCCCATTTACTACCAGCTGATCTGATACAATCCGGCTTTACAGTCGGTGTTTCCTGTTATTTCCTGACAGGAATAGCCTGCTCGTCATCGTTACTTATTAACCATTTACAGAATAATTCATCCAGAGTTTTGGGTCACCGTCTCCCACACTGTCCCAGCTGAGACATTCCTCCCTATGAGGACGTGGTTGTTAAACCTCATGACCGGGGTTTGTGTTCGTGATCGTCAGTCGGGAGCCTCAGCCCGTCTGGAGCAGCTGGAGGTCAGAGCTCGGCCCGCGATGTTCAGCTGGCGCAGCATGGGGAGACACATCCATATTTTATTCTGGCCTGTGGCAAGAGCCGAGCTATAGATAGCACTTTATTCTCGCTCCTCTGCAAACAGCAGATGCCTTAAATATACAAGTGGAGGCAAAAAGCTAGCAGAAAGGGAAAAGTGTTGGACTAAATGTGGGACATTACATGCTTTTCAGTGCTCGGGAGTGACGAGGCTCCAGAAAGTAAATGTTGTAATCCTGCAGAGCGAGGGAGTTTCTGTCTGTTCCTTGTGTTTTTCTAAGTCCTCCAGATGTCTTTTAAGTCTTGTCAATACAATTTCATTTGCAAGTGTTTTGGCAATTGCCATTGGAGAAAAAATACCTCAAATGCCCTCCTTCCTATGATATATGGAAATTGTCAAACTTACGATTTGTACCGTTTTAGTGTGTCTATATTCTTTTGTGACTACAGCTGTGGCAATGCCTTCAGCATAATCCCTTTGGTATGTCTCTGTTAGTTTTGAGATCAGAGATCTGTTCCTGGTGTTGTTTTTATTCTTTTTCATCTCCACATACATGCATCCGGAAAGTATTCACTTTTTCCACATTTTGTTAAATTAGTCTTATCCCAAAATTGATTAAATTAATGTTGTTCCTCTAAATTCTACACACAATACCTCACAATGACAAAGTGACAATAGTTTGTTAGAAATGTTTGCAAATTTATTAACAATAAAAAAGAAAATATATTATTTTATTCAGTAAGATTAATTCAAACCTATTAAGCCACACGATAAAAAAGTGAATTTTCAAATATGATTGTGTTTTATTATATTGTCTCTCCTTCTTAATGAATGTTGACTCATTTGTGTTGCTCTTTCTTCCCCCCTATTATTTTCCCCTGGCCATCTCCTCTTATGTTCATGCTCTTCATGCTTCCTGGCTCTTTCTCTGCATGGCATTCCCAACACCATCTCCTTTCTCTTTCCTTCAACACCTATGGCATCCATTGTCAACCCATCTCTTCCACCGCACTTCTCTCTTTCTCTCTCTCTCGGCCATTCATCTCCAGATTCCTCGTCTCCTCTGACGCTTTCTGTCTTTTTCTTTGTATCCGTCTAACCTTTTACTCTCTTCTTGTGTACCTGTCACACTTCCAGAAGCAGGGCTGTCAAATTATGCTAGACTGGACTGCTCCTTTTAAAACAACGGCACATTTAATACATCACAGAGGGAATCAGAGCTGGTATGAAACCCCTGCTCCCTTACCAGTGATCCCCCTCTGCACTCATTTGCTCCGCAGGCCGTGAAGGAGAGGAGCGAGGAAGGAAAAAGCGATAGAGATATGTCTCGAGCACGTGTGTCCACATGCTGCCTGCGTGTTTGAATGTTCTAGGAGAAAATAAAGGATGAGGATGAGAGTGATAAAAGAAGAATCATAAAAGAAATCTGTTTAATTTCTTGGGGTCTCAATTTATTTTCCTCTTGCAGATTTGCTCTAAATTAAAACAGCAGGGGTTTGCAGGGTCCAGAGATCTTCAGAGATCTCCCCAGCGTTTCCCCTCGTGGCTACATCTGCTGCTGTTGTATGTGAATGTTGTCGTGCTGCCAGGCAGGGTGGTTTTAAACGGGGAAAAGCTCATAACTGACTCCAGAGTGTTAAAACATGCATGTCAAGAAGTGGCGTTAAATTGGCAGCACATGCACCGCTGATTTCACAGGATTTCTCTCTAACTTCTGTGGTTTTATTTAGGTAACACTTTTCTTCTTCTTTGTTTTGAGTGGGTGTTGTCCTAAATGTATTTTCACAGGCAGCTAGGGCTGGACAGTGATTTTGTTCTCACAATATGATTTTTAACCTCAACACCCCGTGCCCTAAAAGAGAGTATTTCTAGAGTTGCTGCCACCACATACGTGCATGGATTCGGAGCACCTCAATCCATCTTCCAAGCGGCATCACCACCTGCCTTCAGGGTTTCAGGGGCATTATTGAAGAGCCTAGAAAATATCGCCTTGTGACTCGCTGACTTTTCTACAGTAAGGAAATATTCTCTTGGGCCTAAGAGAAATAAGGGTCAAGCACTATTTATGGACAGAGAGTCATGGTCAAAGGTTTCAGTTTCTGACAGACAGTAATTCCCATAGGCTGTATCAGCGATTTGGTGGAAGCCAGCCTTGTCTTGTCCATTTGGCTTTTTTGGAGTAGCTATAGTCCTTCAGTGTGTGTGTGTGTGTTGTTGTTTTTTTCGCTGACGGAACAACTGTTGTCCTTCCTGGTGCTGAATATCATTTTCTGTGAAGGTACAGGCATCAGATGCAGGCAGCATCATTTTTTTTTCTTTTTTGTTGTGATACCCAGAGGGTTATTTTTAGAAACCTCTTCTTCTGCAAATTAGTGCCTTTACCAGTGAATCTTCTGATGGGAATCCTGTATAGGCACATCCATCTACCTCTCCTGTCGATTTGTGATAAGTGACGTTGCATCGTCCTCATCTAGTATTATCTGTGTTATTGTATGAGCTGAAGTCTTGGCAGCGACTGCAGTAGTTGCAATCTTGGCGTGTCAGTTAGTATTATGAACAAATCAAACCCATTTGGTATTCTTAATCGGTGACAACCTTGAAAAAATAATTGCACTGGGGGGGGGGGATTTTTTTTGGTAAATCAATCGTATGCCGTCACCCCAGATAGACCATGACACTTCAAGCGTTGTTATGCCACCCACATTTTTCTTGTTCTTCTGTGTCTGCTTTATTTCCTTTTCGTCATTATCGAGCAAATCATTTTTAAGCAATCAAACTAAAATGGCAATGTCAAACACTTGTCAAATTTGTCAAAAGTGTTGGGGTCGCTTCCCAAAAGCTTGCAGGAGAAATTAAAATTACAACACTGTTTGATCCAACATTATTAGCTGGATCTAACTCAGAAAGAGTGATATGGAAAGTGATTTGTTTTCTGAAGTCATTTCTTTAGCACTCATAAGTGAATAGCTGGGACAAAATTGGGTTATTTTGAATATTGAAGGTCGCCACTGAGCTCGTGGTTTCTATGGGAATGGTTAGTAGTTGATCAAATAAGTTTGTGGTGTGCATCTAAAATCACCTATTTGAAAGCAGTCATGTAGTCTGGCAGTCAGTACTTTTTAAAGATAATTTCCCATGTTTGTTGCCTAACAACGCTCCTGTCACCTTAGTGGACTTACAATAGAAGGCTGAGTCCATGTACACAACAACAAACAACAGCTGCATCCTACCTCTCTGAGAGTCCGAGTTTTTTTCAGCAGTTAGAAAAACAAGTTGTATTGCACTTAAAGTGGGCACTTCAGAAACGTCCAGATGAACAACATTGGGTGTAACATTGCAAATAATGAAAACGTCTTCTTTGAATATGTTATCAGGCTATCGAGTTTGTTATTTTTTTGTTGGTGTTACTGTGTATGCTGAGAAATCATTTGGTTTGATGGCCATTTCATACTCCAACGAAGTCAATAAAAAGATTGAAAATTGGAAATCCACTTTCTATAAACTGCTGCCCACAGCTGTGAAAGCAATGCACTCCACAGACGATTACACGCACAAAAACAAATGCGTGCATATACGTACGCACTTTAACAACAGCCTGCATAAACAGTCCTACAAGAAATCGGGTTATCTGCTGTTCCTGGGCACCGTGAGACCACCAGGAAGAAGTTGACTGAAGCAGCATGATGTTGACATCCGCTGCTTATGAGACACTGCCAACACACGATAAGGGAGTAACTGCAGATAAGGGAGATGAGAAGGAGGAAAATAAAGCCACCAGAGCTTTGGCTGACATTGAACTCAAAATGAGAAGCCAGTTTGGACTCGGGGGTCTGGGGAAAAAAACAAATGTCATAATAAAATGTCCCGGTGGCTGCTTCTGACAGATGTGAGAAATGGGGAATAACAGCAAAAATAGTGAGGGACCCATGGAGGAGAAAAAGCATGACATTTATTTGTTTGTGAATAATGGCTCGCACCTACCGACTATTGTGGCGGATTAGTAATTCAACAAAATGATCAAACTATTTAAATGTTGTCTGACGAACCTGCGTCTGTTTCACAGGTTTGAGTGCACTTCATGGCATGAGCACATTTCCAAGGTGAATTAGAATAAAGGTGCCAGTGGAAGACGGAGACACAAACAAACATCGACAATAGGTTCATGACAGACATTTAGAGAAAAAGAATACATTTGTTTTGAAGGAGACTGTGGCTCCAGGCACTTATACTCGGCCCAGCAACTCTTATTTTCCTCAAAATGGAACAAAGAAAGGTAGATAAAGAGCGTTCTGAGAGGCCATGAAATATGTATGCGAGCAGTTAACCTCAAACGTGCTGTCATACATTCTCCTCAGCCGTGGCGGGTCAAAGCTTAAGTGCCACCCACTTTGGCTCCTGTTTGCTAACCCCGGCTATCTGAATGAGCCTATAGCTCCACCGTAAATGTCCACAGGGAATCAAAGTCCCTGAACCCTTTTTGAGTACTTTATTTGTCTATTCGCTCTCCTGTCAAGGTTTAAGCCTGACATATTGACACCGCGGCTGAAATGAAGGCCCTTTGCATCTTAAAAGATGGAGTGAAAAAATAAAAAAGCGAATCAACTGATGTTGTGTAAGCTGAACGTGTTTAACCTTATACCCTCAATCACCGTTTAAAACACATTTGGCTGGGCCTGATGGAGAAAACCACTCCAATATAGCTCCATTCACATGACGTGGATGCCCAAAAAGAGGGAATACACACACACACACACACACACACACACACACACACACACACGTAAGATCCTTGACTTATTCTCCGTCTCACAATACACAAGACTCCATCCCGGCACAGCGATTGCCGAAATATTTAAGAACATATCTTACATATTTCGGTGATTCACATCTTCCAGTAAATGATCACCATCAGGTATTCAAGTCATAGCATAGACCTAAATAGTATTTCATTTATGTTGTACTGTAGTCGGGGGAGTCCGAACGAGCACCGATGTACCTGATGAAATCATATTTTACAAGTTTAGATGCAGAGGCGATGTTGATCCGCTGGTACAAGCACAGACTCGTTAATCCACATCCAGCAGAGCCGAAGCTCGGTGTTAGCCGTCCCTTCCCTCCTCTGTTACATTCTCCTGTTATGTATTCTTAGAAGGACAGATGGAGCGAACTGACTTAAACGAGGGAGGACGGCAGTGGGAGCACGCACTTCCGTGGATCAGTGTGAGAAACCAACGCGGGCTTGCGTTTTTGAAGAAAAAACTGTGACGATAGGAAAAATCTCTTGCAAGTCGGTGCCAGAAAATGTAGGGAGTTTTTGTTTTAGTTTCTGTGTCATGTTTTCTCCCAGCACAAGGCAGATCCCACTCACAGCCAAGGGTTGGTGTAGACTCACTTCCGTGCTAGTTTACAACAACATAGCCAGAAGCAACAGCAGCTGCAATAGGATCAAAGCCACTATGCAATATGGAAGAAGTGGGCCTTCTTTTTTCTTTTTTTGTCTTGTTTTTTTTTTTTTAGTGAAAACATTTTTGGCATCCTTTTATTGCACTCTTACTGTTAATGGAAGTTAAACTTCAGTGTGATGACTCTGCTCAATATCATTTCCCCTGCTTTCTCCTATTAGGCCGGACAGAGGATGGAGGGAACTAATAGGGCTGGCCCCCTCAGAGTGGATAAGTCATTTTCTAAATGCTCTTTCATGCTGAAGGACTTATTTCCAAGAAACTAATGGAAACCTTTCTGGTAAACACAAGATTTAAAGTGCTGCTTTTGCACGATTATTTGTGGAGAAACGCTGTTTTACAAATCTGTTAAATCAACTAATTGATTAATTGACTAAGCAGCAGGGATGTGGGGGATATATCCACATGGGTGGGTGCGGATCCAGGGGTGTACATTTTTTAACATTGTGCTAAAAATAAGAAGTCTAGTTTTAGTATAACCCATCGTTTAACTTGCATCGATCCACCTCTGATGAAGAAATAGGATTATTTTCTCAAGACTCACTCAAATTCCCAGCAATTATCATCATCATTATCATCATCACACTACATGTGGTGCATTATTGATTGTAGTGCATCTCACTCAGTTGATGCACGCTTAGCAAAGGTTCAACACCAACAAGTGTGCTTAACACCCTTTTTCGTATTTCGGCTGCCTTCGGGGGAACCTTCGATCAATTTGTAAAGTGATAACACAGAGATTCTGAAAATTGAACACACTGTTATGATGGGTATATGTCCAGAAAGTGCATATCTAGCCCTCCGGCTGTGGAGAAGTCTTCATGTGTTGGCAAAAAGAAAAAAAAAAAAATCAAACATTCGTCTTCCTGACTCCCTCTTCGATTTCTGGGAGAATGGGTTTTGTGATGCTCTACCTCTTCTCGTCAACTACCCACGTACAGCAGCTTTATCTAGAAAACGACATAAATGCTCATTTACCACGCGCTTTAAAGTTAACGTGCTGCATACGAGCCCCCCCCCCTTAAAGTCAAAGGATAAATGGACGACTAACTTAACTAACGCCCAAACAGAAGAGCTAAAACTTATCGGAGCCAATATGCTTTGAGGATTTGAGGAGACACGGGCTGGTTACAAGAGGGGAGCTAAACGGTTTTGGTTTCAAAGCCACGAGCACACCTCTCTCAGACTAGGGGGATATGATGGTTTAAAGAAAAGAGATCAGGGTTTGTTGGAGGTATATTCCAGCACCAAGCCACTTTGAAGTCTTTTGCTAATCTTCAAAATGATATCTTCGACTTGAAGGCATAAGCCAGCATCTGTCAATGAGGTCATGGTCACTTTGCATCATCTCGTGCACCCGGTTACCACGGACACGCTAACAGCAATACCCCCCTTTGACGCAACCATTATTACCCAGCGAGCTCACCGCAAAGTAAACCCAACAGCTGTGTCCCATTGCAGGGGGAGTATTTGCACTGAAGCACCGCCCCGACGCCTCTGTTGCTGTTAGCTTCCCATTTATAATATCAGAAAACAATGTGGACACTCCTGCCTCTTCACTTTCGCCCTCTTCATCTCCTTCTTCCTGCGCTCTCGCACGCTCATCGGCATGCACGCTGAGCGCCCACTGGGAGCAACACATCACCATTATTCATGGCAAGAGTACACCTCGGAGCCAGACTGACAGATCAAAAGATGTTGATGATAGGTGGGGATAGTGGAGGTTGGGGTGATGAATGGCCTCATCCCATTGGAGGTGGGTATACTTATACTACTAAGTTTGGGGAGAGCTGTTTTTCAGAGCGGCTGTTGGTTTCAGGCCACAGCTTTCTCGCCCTAAACTCTCAGTAAATGCTACTTGCACATGTGATGGCCCACGTACAAAACTGAATTAACACATCACAAGCCAAATGAAGCAGATGCTGTAGATGCATACAGCACGTCAGTGGATATCATGATATCCCCGTGTCTCGACCTGTTTGTGTGAGTTAGACACAATAAGGGGAGAATATATTCTCTACTCCTAATTCACCATAGATTAGTTAGTTGCATATCTAGAAAGCTCACACGTCTGCCAATTCCCTGTCCTTTCCTTCTGCAGTTTTCGACTGTCATTAATCTCCCTCCTCTTCCCCCACAACACAGTTGTTTTTGCAGTCATTCCTCAGGGCTGAGCCTTCAGGAGAAGCGTTAAGGCAATAACGATTTGACAGAATCAATTAAAGGCCAGAAGGAAATTGAATAAATAATTATTATTATTATAAGAAGGAGGGAAAAAAGCAAGGTTTGCCTTCAAGCATCTATGTGTGTATTTTATATATATATATATATATATATATATATATATATACCATATATTTCTGTCTGTCTCTATTGAAATTATCTTCACTTTAAAGCTTTATGACAAGACTGCCATTTTCACTTTGGATCTCTTTTTTCCGTAGCCATTGACCCAAACACGGAGTCCGTGGAGGATTTAATGCAGAGGTTCCAGGACAGCTTCCGTGTTCCCAACACACCGACGGACATGTCTCACTACCAGCACGTCATGCACAGCTCATCCACGGGCCGACGGCGGGTCCCCAGCCACACCAGAGGTAGGACACAAAGTCATTAAACAGAACTTGACTGTTTTTTTGGCACAATGTTACAGACTTTGGGAACAAGAGGATTTATAACATTTGCACAGTCTTTAATTTCACTATGCATACTGGATGTAGACTTTTGGTACTCATGGTTTTGGGCATTGGTATTTGCCCTTTTGACCGATATTTTCCTGTATAATGTGAAATAAGCATGAGGCCACATGTTTGAGATGTTTTATGTGCGTTAAGGGAGGTGTAAGCCAAGCAGCTATTAACTATTATAACTATATATTTGTATTTGGAAGCTTATTTTGGTGTCACAGCTTGTCCATGGAAAATGACTTTGTAAGTTGCTTGATACAAACTAGATCGCTGCGTTTTCTCTTTAGCTGCATTCCTTTCAGTATGAAAGGCAAAACACAAGTTTGTAGTGATGGAGGAAATGCATGCAAATCAAAGGAAAAATAAGAAAACATTCGAATATTAGGATGTGTGACCTCTAGATGACGGTGTTAATCACTGAGGAACCGCGCCGCTCTGGATGTTTTTTTGATATCCTTGAAATGTATTATGTAGATCTTTTCTTTTATGTTGTGAAAGTGATGAAGAAACCAGATGTAATGTGCGGCATGTGAGAAATTCCATAAAAAAGTGACTTTAATTAGTCAGATTCAAAACTTATGACTGAAGATGTTCCTATTTGCATATTCATAAGAGATTCACAGTCCCCTGTATCTAATCTCCTGCATGTATCCATCTGTCTGTTGAAGCATCACCTAAATCTAAAATATCTTCAGGAGAATAATTCCATTTATTCAGAATAGAAAGATTACTCTTTGTCACTTTCAGAAACAGCCCCTTTCCTACACTTTGGATCTTTGTTTACATATTTTATCCAAATTGCTTTCAGCTTACTCTCTTGGCTTTCTGTTTCGTTAAAGATCAATTTGGGACCACAGTTCCACACTAGCGCAGTTTTGAGATGTGACACATTGGCACCTCCAGCTTCTGCCACTGCAATAAATTCAGCTTATTGCCAGAAAGATTCCAAATAATCGCAATCGTAGACATGCAGCCCGTGTCACTGGTCGTTATGACCATCGACACATTAATACTGAAAATGAGACATTAACCGTGATGAGTTCACCTACTCTTGACAGAATAACGTAGCACCATCTAGATGCAAAAATGCAACACTGAGCAACTTTCCATATTATGCATATTATACTTATGTGGGGCTTATTAATCTTTCCAGTCACATAGCCAGCGGGGAAGAGACTTTACACTGTATTTGTGGTTAGGGAGAATACATCAGCGTGGGCCGGTCTCATCTTATTTGTTGTTGAGGATTTAACTCTGCGATGTTAAGACGTATATTGTGAGCAGATAATGTCTCTGAAATTGAATGCGTATGGGTCAAGCGCCTCGCAAAGTCGGCGAAGGACACCGCTGAGAGAGGTCATTGGCAAAATAGTTCCCTTTGCAGGCGTATAATTAGAGGTGAAAGTGTGCAAACGCGTAGGCTAATACTACAAACATGATAATGGTAGAAACACTTAAACGGAGGAGGAGAAAGTGTTTGTTGGAGTGAGGTTAAAGCAAAGGGTTAATTGATCGGACCCAAAAGGTTATTGCTGGATACACGAAATTAATGACTCTCCAGCCAAAGAGGAAAGTTGGATTGTGGATGGGACGATAATTTTCTTTTCTACACTGTTCCACTCCGTAGTCATTTTTCATGCTGTGCAAGAGCAACGTTTGTCTCACATTCTCGGCCCGTGTGCAGAGCTTGGGTGAAATGAGCTGTGTGCCGTATTATGACTAGATATTACAGGGATCCATGCCATGCAGGTCTAACCAAGCGACACAGACAGGTGGAGTGGAAGACATCATCGATGTGGTTCATGCAAAGTGACAAGAAGTGCTTGGGCTGAGCTTCTGGAATTAAATGCGGGTGATCACTGTGAAGACAGGATGCTCTCACCCATTTATAAATGTATTTCAAAAGCGGGTGACTAATCCCACTTACTTGGAAATTATCAATATCAAATTAAATCTTCCCTCAGCTGGAAAAAAAAGGTGTCTTTAAATGGAATTGTGAAGAAATGTGCAAATAATCCCCTTGTCTCTCCGACCACGCCCTGCTTGAAAGGGGTTGAATACATTAAGGCACACGTCACTCAATCATGGCAGGCCGATCCTGGGTCGTGGTTCCTGAAAGCGTATTAAGACTGAGAGGTCCCGTTTTAAATCTATGTGCTAGGATCATTATATCGTTTAAGATACCTTTGGGAAATGGATCCTGGGCCCTGTTGAAAGAAAAGACTTGCGTGTCCCAGATATTCAATACAGCAAGAATAAGAGGAATAGCAGTAGGTACTGTAAGGATGGGGTGTCTACATCCAGCAGCACACGCAATCATTTTTCCAGAAAATTCACATTTTTTCCTGAAAGCGTGAGAGATGTGGTGGAACGGATGCCCCTGATGGCCAATCATTGTGCTTTGAGGGGGTCTAGATTGGAGATCTACCCCAGATCTGTAGGAATAGGAGCAAATAGGAGAAACACATCACGCTGGTACCTGGTTATCAAAGAAAAGTTCCTTATTTAACTTAATTTGCATTAAAGGGGAATCACAGCTCGACATCTACTCAGCTGTAATAAACTACAGCGTTTGTGTCTGCTCAGCCGAAGCTCGCAGCTGTTCATCTACTCTCCTCCTGGTGTCCACGAGCCCGCACGTCGAAAAGTGCGCTCAGCGGCAACATTCCTTTACCTCCCCGTCAGCATGTATCGCCCTAGTTTCTTGTAAGCACCATCTCGTATCTGAACTGGATGAAAAAGTGTTGGCTCGCGCACAGCTTGTCTGGTTGCAGTCGCTACCTTCACTTTCCAATTTCCCATGTTGGCAGCCACTCGCAGAATCTGATTTGGAGGATATTTCAGAGAGCATGATCAGGACAATAGCCAGATTCCGAATTGCTATGAGCATGAATCATATGTCAGACACAAGGTTGTACACATCGATAACAATTATGGATGGAGCAGAAGTTATTATTAAGAGATTAATTGTACCTGGCCTGCAATTCCATATTGCATTGCATGCCACCAGTTACCCACTTGCGTCTAGGTTGGAGAGCTACTTGATCATCAAAACAGCCAAATCTTGCCATGAAGGATTTAGAGACACTGTTATTTGATTGGTTTAACCACCTTTGGTGCACATCCAGTTCCTCAAATCACATATGCAGTTTAAAGACGATCCAAGGCATCAGTTGGTACTAACCTATCCTTTTTACTATACTAACTTATTGGAAAGGGGGCTAAATGAAGTTGCACATTTTGTTGAGGAAAAGGCTTGAATGCTCATATTCACACAGGGCCCTGAACTTCTCCATCTGAAGATATCTGAATAAAAATACACACTTAATCCAATGCAAGTTGTTTTTTGCATGTGGCATGAATGTAATATTTTTGCCAATTCTAAAATGGTGTATTTGAATAAAAATATTCTTGAATTTGCACAGTTGACTGGAAAGCTGACACTCTTGTGGAGCCAATGAGTCCAATTGTATTATCTCACACTCGTGCAATTTAACATTGACAAAGTAGAGGATTTTTGGAGTTCCTAGGTGTTGTCAGGGAAACTGTCAAAAACACTAGAAACAAGCACAAAATAAAAGCTCAGCTATAATTGAAGATTTAGCAATCAATGTCTCGCCCAAGCCGACCTTTATGGTGTCTCAGAGAGAGAATTTTCATTGGCTGACATGAATATTTGAAAACAAGCACCTCATGATGGTAATTTGACCTGCATTTCTCTGGTGCTTTCTCTTTCCGACCACTCAAGGTGCTTTGCAGTACACTCAGTTATCTATTCACACACATTCTTACAGAGGAGCCTGCACATCAGGAGCTAATCAAATCTAACTCTTGAACACACATTCACACGCCGATAGCACAGTCTTTGGGGAAATTTGGGTTCAGTATCTTGCCCAAGGACACTTCCGAGGAGCTGGGATTTGAACCACCGATCTTCTTTTTAATTTGATATACTGCTTCTTTGTTAGAATCTGAGTGTGTAGAAGATTGTCAAATTTTAAGACAATCCATCTTCTTATATGAATAACTTTACTTCCACATATATTATCGACCAGAACTGAAGTGCCCAGAAAATGCTTCACATCTGTGCCTTTTTCTACAGTTATAGTTTTTTTTTTTTTTTATCATTGGATTTTAGGTCTTTACTAAAACCAACTTGTGTCCCAATCAGATTTTCATGTCACATGGGGAAATCAAGATGTTATCCTGATATATGCACACAGAATGATTTGCCCCCGACTTTCCCAATCAATGGCCTCTTTCCTGCCTGAGAGAAGTTGATGCGTTCTGCTGTTAAAGTGCATGAGTCAGCAATTTCCTCACGCCATGTGAAGTTTGGAGAGTGGTTAGCTTTCATCTTTTGTTCTATGAGGAGGGGACGCTCACAGAAGCCTTTTCTTTTCTACTCCACAACCCCCTGGATATGCCCTTTTCCACGTCTGCACTGGTGCTTATGATCTGGGATTGTGAGCTGGAAATGGTTTTCTTCCTCTCCCTCTGAAGTTTGGTCAGATTTATTTTATTTTGTATGTGACTGGCTACTAGTTCATTGCTTTGATTTTACTTGTGACTTGGCTGCATTGCTCTCATCGACCTCCGCTTGGCATTGTAGGTGCTGGGAGTGTCGATTCATGTTGATTGTCTGAAGATGTAGGTTCCTCTCCACAGGCCTGTGGTCAGCATTGGGAATAGACCAGTACAAGTGGGCGACTTGGCTGTTGTGTTGATCTCCCTCACACGTCATGCTGGGTGCAGAGTGTCAGCGATTTGTAGCCCGAAATGAGCAGTGTACACAGAGTTGCAAGGAATTCTGACAATAGAAAATAGTACATACATAATATTTGTCCAGTAATTTTTTTTTCTTCTTTTCGTTTTTTTTTAACATTGCTATGTGTATAACATACTATTTTTCCTAAACTATTTACATGGCAAATCTGTTGTTTTTATTAATTCACTTTCCTTCTACTCTACATGTTTTGGGTTCAGTGTCTAATGTGTGCATTTTTGGCAACATACTGTATAAATATATCAATGATCAACAATAAATCCCAACATATTTGGCCTTTGGTTCCAAATGAGTGAAAATATAAATGCACAGTCGTGGTCCATTCCACACAATGTTTTCGTCCTCATCACATCTTTGTCGTCTTGCTATGCACCTTGGGTGAAAACACTTGGCGCGCCTTATCCACTCCTGGCAGTCTGCTTTACACAACGTGCAGTAAATCAGCTACATCTCAATATTTTAACAATCTGTTCGTTCAAAGAAATCCCATCAGCTCGTTCAATATAGCTTTTGAGCTGCTGTTACTGAATTAGAGGCTCTATATTATATTTAAGGGTTTGAACATATGTTTTTCATTTCTAGCCCGCTGTGTGCCTCATTTAGTAAGGCATGGCAGAACACATAAGCGTATTGTCTCCAGAGTTTTTGGTACACATTTTATAAATATACTGTAATGGGAAGACACACATGAATTAGTTCATGCTTTTTTGGCACATAAGAACTGCTTTGCCCTCAAACATGGACACAAATATTCTGTGAAATATAGAGCCTCTTTATAGGTGATGCCTTTGTCTCTAAAACTGTGGTAACATAATGTAACTGTCCTTGTTCCAGCTTAGCTACCTTTCCAAAATAACTTTGAAGTCACAACACATTGTGGTTTTGTCAAATATTAAGATTTGTCTTTCAAAACACACTCCCTTATTTGCATGCGCCTCTGTGCGTTCAGCAGCCAGCTGTGGTGTTAATGTATTTCCATGTGCCGGCTAGAGGCTGTGGGATTTTTTTGATGTGTCACAACAAATACGTTGCCTCATTATGATGAGGATAACCTTATGGTTATTATCTAGCTTTTCTCCTGTTTAATTGATGCTTTGAAGTAGCACATGAAAGTACTTCATGCTGTCTTGCTGTGTGTGTTTGTGTGTGTGTGTGTGTGTGTGTGTGTGTGTGTGTGTTCAGTGGTGCTTGAATTCATTCTGTGCTCAGCTCCACTTTCAGCAGTCCTCAATCTTCACTGCAGACAAAACACAATGATTACAGCTGTGGGTCTGAAGCCCCAGGGCCGGAGCTGATCTACTGCCAAGTCAGGGCAGCGTGTGACTCCAGCTCTGTATGCGCTCGGCGTGTTAACGACGCAAAGAGAGAGAAACAGAATACAAACCAACTGAATGGAAGTGTTCTCAAATGGTTATATATTTTGATAATTGTCCATTGCATTTCTTGCGCTATACTGCAATTCAATTCATTAAATCCCCTTTTTCACTGCAAATGTCCCTGCAAATTCCCCAACATGAACCGATGTTCACCCAGATTTCCCACTGCAGTGCTCACAAAACATTCTGTTGTTTGTTTCAAGAAGCCGATCACCATTCTTCAGGTTTTCCCCCGTTTGACCAAACTAAATCCTGAAAGAGTTCCAATTTAAAAATACAGACTCTTTCAGTATGTAAACAGCCATTTATTAGCTCTTGGGCTAGTACTGGCGCTAGCACTGGGGCTAGCATTGGGACTAGTACTGGAGCTAGCACTGGGGCTAGAACTGGGGTGACAAAAAAGTGCTACTGCAGAATTGATTTGACATCCTACTCTATAGATGTAACCGGATATATCACTCCAGCGAACACATTCAAGGGGGGGGGGGTTAGCTCAGGAGGTAGAGCGTTGGACTGGCAACCGGAAGATTGCCCGCTCGATCCCCGGCTCCTCCTAGCTGAGTAACTGGCGTCCCTGAGCAAGACACCCCACCCCAATTGCTCCTGTCGCCCTGCATTGTTGACTCCACCGTCGGTGTGTGAATGTGTGAGTGAATGAGTGAATGTCATTCCTGTAAAGCGCTTTGGAGAAAAGCGCTATATAAATGAGGCCATTTACACTCAAATGCTGTTTTAAAATCCTAATTAAAAAACCATGCCAATGTCTCCTTATCCTACAATCAGTATGCACATCTTGATATTCTTAAATGTAATTAAAATCAGTGTCACTGGGTTATAGCTCTCTCTAATCCCAGATATCGATCCTGCTCCGTGAACCATACCACTGCTCAAAAAGAAAACGCCATGATGCCTCAGCCTACACCTTACTGAAGTCGGTGAATCCTTACTTCAAATTCCCGCCAATAATTATTTTCACGTGATTGCTGGCCTGGTGCACACGAGGAGAAGACGTGTGGTTTAATGTGGCGTACGCACTCGAGTCGAACTTGGACTGCGTGGATGTGCCCGCCGGTTTCCCCTAACGGGAAGAGAGAGAGTGTGGAGAGGCTGTCTGTTGTACTTAAGCCGTCTTCCCAGGGAGACGCGGTCGGGAGTTCAGTGGAATGTGTGGTAATTTGGCTCAGTTAATGATGAGGAACACTATTTATTAGTTGATCCAGAGAAGTGTGGTGGAGGTTAAGAAATGCTGCCGCGGTTGACAAACGGCGATGGGGGGGTTTGTCCCCCGTCACGACCAGCCACACCTCTCCTGTCTGGGCTGAGACGAGCTTCGGGGAGCAGCTGGTGAAGTGATCCTCAGGTTCTCATTACTTAAAGGTCATCGTGAGCTGCAGCAGGTTAAATTAACACATCTGATTATTTTTCCCTTCTTTACAGGCACTTCTTTAATTTGGCCATTTCCCCAGAAATTATGTCTTTTTACGAGCAATTGTGAAATGCATAATGAACCATTCAAACTGCAAAGGCATTTTGAAGGAAGTGTAGACCGCGGCCGTGGTTTAATACAAAACATAGTGTGCTTTATATCAATATTCAAGCAAAATCACAATCTTAAAGGTAAATGATGCAACAATTACCTAAAAACAATGTATAAACGCATACAAAAATAATCCCTTTAATCATCACTAATGACCCACAAAAAGTGTGGTAGTCTCTTATCTACAGAGGCCCTGCCCTCTGTCTGTACGTGGTATTTTCTTATTATTTTGCCGTGTTCTGGACTTTTCTGTGGTTCAGCAAAGATCACTAACCCAACGTGGGTCGAAACCAAAGAGCATGGTGTGCAGCCTGTTCTCGCTCCTTGGTCAATCACTGCATCTTTGCCTCGCCCGCCGGTGTATTGAGGCCCATGGACCTGACAGGGACAGGGAGAGCAGGCAGGCCACAGCAAGATGAAGATGCCTTGGGGTGTTTTTCTTAAAAATCTGGGCCCTTACTGCTACACTGTGAGGACAAGCGGGTTTATCCGTGCTTTATTTTTCTCACCTTTAGCTTGCTCGACCACCTCTGCGCTCTCCCTCTCTATATCTCTCTTTCGAGCTTGTTGAGTCACAAAGGAGGGGTTTATTAAACCTTTAACGTTAACCAGATGGCTTTTGAAGCTTCAATTTATCCAATGATTAGGCTGTTAACCCTGGACTCCGGAGTCAAAGTCCCACGCTGTGGACTCCCACCATCCACCTTGACAACCCCGTTGGGTGCTGTAAACAAATGTAGCGCTTCATTCGTTCCCAGCAAATGTTACCTTTGAAAACATAATCCAGACGGCCATTACCTTCGTCAACACAATGTCATTTGGTAGCAATGAGGACAGGGTTGTTTTCTGCACATACACGTCCTTCCTCGCTGTCAACACACCCATAGTGATCCACCTTTCTTATCAGAATTACCCTTGCCTGTATATCACCGGAAAGATATTCATATTGTTGCCAAAGGGACTCCTTCTGCCTCCAGATGTACACCACCGTCCTAATTCAGCCTTCCTGCAGTGGTTTGCCTTTTTTTTCATTTCAGGGTTGCATTTAAGATTTTTATTTTATCAGGCCACAGCATGAATCATCCGTTACCGGAGCTATTATCCTGACCTTTTGATGTCCCCGTGAGGCAGACACTACCAGACTGTCCTGAAGCGAGATCCGCTATCTTTCCCGCCGTCTAAAATATGAAGCAGAGTGACTGAGGATCCTGAAGATGAGAGATTTTGGACTTATAATGCATATACTGACAAACAAAATCCGAAGCCTCACCTCAAGGCATTATAAGTGTGACCTTCTGGTTTTCTCTACCTTTCAACGTTGTTGTGGCGCAGAGTCGGCTTGCTGGCTCGGAGCACCAAACTGTGTGTGCTTTTTCCTTCGCCGCTCTGCTGGGTCCTGAATGGCTCTCAGGTGACTGGCGAGCTGATCGAGCCACACTCAGACATGAAAAGACAGTTTAACTCATCAGTGTCAACTTACTGCGAAAAAATAAATAAATACAAATGTCACACAGACAACAGAAAAAGAAAATGTGTTGGACAGAGGGCCATGTTTTTTTTTTTTTTTTTTTTTCATGTTGCATTTTGAATTGCTAGAGAGGCAAGGACATTTCCCTTTTTGGGTGACACCTGCCACCCTATTCCACCATCCGTGCCTTCACCACTTGATAATGACTGAGAAAACAACACGCAGCTGTGTGCCAAGGGCCACGGCGTCTGAAATGACCCTTGACAGCCTGTCGCATCTTTTCAGCAATCGCATAACTGAAATCCCTGAGATTTACTGTTCGCTTATTAGCTCCAAATTGGCAGGTGTGCTGTCGATGCAGGAGAGATGCAATAAAAAAATATAGAGGTGAGTGTACAAACAGTGAGTCCACTCGACTACAAGAGCCAAGTGCTGCCTTGTTAAGCCTCCCACCTTTTCAAGTCCTTTCCCTCCCGCGTAAGAGGTTGCAACCCATAAATTTAGGTGGTAAAATGTGTCGGCGGGGCTTATATTGTGATGCCCTCTGTAATAACTTTTCCAGCATGCTCGGGTGGTTTATGTATAACAGGATTGTGTGTGTGTGTGTGTGTGTGTGTGTGTGTGTGTGCAATGCCAGAGTAGAGCAGTATTGATTGGGATTCTTTTGGCAAACAGAGCAGTGGGAGACAGAGACATGAGAGAGAAAAGACGGTGAGAGGCGAGGACGGCCAGACCACCGCGACACGCCTGTGGTCTTCCTGTGCCAGCGTGCAGTCTCTGCTTATAAATAGACTGGGATGGACAGACAGGTTCTTCCTCTCTGTCCAGGTTTACAGGGTTGAATCCTTTTGCTTGGTGCAGGATGGAACGCCTCAGGCCTTCCTTCCTTCCTCCCCTGATCCTGACCTTCTCCAACCCGGCTCTAGTTTGCTCTGCTTCCTCCCAGTTTCACCAACATGGAATCCTATTTCTGCAGCATTTATACAAAAAAATGATTCCTAATTGCATCTGTTTTTTTTTTAAGACAGTATTTCAATGGTGCTATAAAGTCGTAAACTTGTACGACTCAAATGTTGCTCTTGCAGCATCTACTATATTGTGCGTTGTAAATGCCAAATGTGCGTACTCTCACTTTTCAATGAATGCGGATGCCGGTTTGTGTGGAGTTTAAAATATTTAGCTTGCTGGTGTCGGAGCTGAGTGCTGAATGCGGCTGTGCCTTAATGTGATTACCAGTTGCTGAGCCATGTGGGGGACCGGTGTTGTCGTCGGCTTAATGTACTCACAAACACATTCAGGCACAGATGTAGCACGACTATGTCTATACAAAGGAACGTGCACTGCAACACATATACCGGCAGATACTCGCTTATATTAAGGATTTTCTCCCCATGCTGATTTTATTTCTCACACAGACAGAAGCTGACCTGTGAAAGATAGTTCCTCTCGCCATGACACATTGTTATTGATTTGCGTCTGTATAGTTTTGCGAGGGTTAGACACATTGTCTGGCAGGCAGGATTGCCGAAATCACAAAGCCTGCCCAATGAGCCGATTTCATAAAGGCACTGTAAAATTGCAACGATGCACCACATATTCATTATGCATAATGGAAAAATAAGGTCACCCTTCAAACTCGGCGTCAGGCACCCGTGTTGACAAACATCTGTCTCGGTGAAGTGCTTCTTCGGAGGACTGTGTGTTCCGTGTGGCGGTTCAGCTCATTGGGTGCTGCTCTATAGCTAACCTCCATATATAATTTACTGCTCGGCCCGCACACCGTTAATTTCAGCCTTCTTTGCACTGGCACACACTCCAGCACTCCTACATAATTCAGCCGCCGTGTATAGTTGCTGTATGTTTGTTTGGCTTCCCGTTTGTCCGTTTGGATTTATTCTAGATATAATAACCGTGTGGTGTTCCTGTGTACATGCTTTTGGCACTGCATGAAGGTGTAGGCTCTGACAGCGGGAGGAAATTACCGTGCATGTGTGCATGTGCACATGCTTGACCAGTAAATGTGGTCCAGGCTCTGTTTTACAGTGTGTCTCAGCCCTGCTCCAACCGTCTTCGCCTGATATACCCACAGTTAATTAGCTGGATCAGGTGTGTTCAGAGTTGATATTTGGCGATGCCTCATTTGCATATTTAAAGCTTTTATGGTGATATCTATTGGTTTGTTGTTGTTGTGGTGTTTTTTCCACCTCATTCACCGCTAGTGTCTCCCAAAGTCTTTTGGATTTTGCAACACATAACTTTAAAAGCTGTTTTCTGAAAAGTAGCTTTTTTCTCAGCAAAAAAGTTTCCACTACATTTCCAATCTATATTCTGAAGGTTGGGATTTGATCATATATCATTCATAGCCTGATTTAGCCTATTTTCTGCCACGCCAAAAGGCTCTGGAGAAAAGTTACTGTAGAAATCAGGGTTATGTGTTGAAATGTGCAGAGTATCATAGTTCTCCCACAGTGCCATGTGCCCTCCACCCATGCAGATGATGCTGATTATCTTTTACTATTCAGATTGAACTCATCACCTCGACTCCCTGCTTCGCCATACTGTAACTATGTACTCTCTCTCTCTCTCTCTCTCTCTCTCTCTCTCTCTCTCTCTCTCTCTCTCTCTCTCTCTCTCTTTCTTGTCTTCTCCCCATGAGGGTTTAAAGGGGAAAGTAAGACAAAGAATGCTCTTTGTCTTACTTTTCCCTTTAAACCCTTTAACACCAAATCGCATCATTCTTCCTTCAGTACATAATCGTGACATCTCATTCTCCTGGTTCCTGCAAGCTTTTGTTCATATGTGTGTTCTTCGTTTTTCTTTTTCTGCTCTTGTCTTATTTTTAAAACATCAGTGAGGGAAAAAATGAGCATGTTAAAAGATTAAAAAACAATATTTGAGAACTAATGTAAGTCATTGTCAGGTTTGGCGAAACGACTTGCTCTACAAAGTTAGGTTTCCTTTGTTTATTTCTGATTTCGTCTCGATTTGATTACCTACATATGTGTTTCTCCCCAACATTATGGCATAGTAAAAACGTGATGTTTCTGAACAATAAGCCTTACTTTTTGTCTGCATTTTGAGTTTGTATCCTGTTCAACACTCTTGAAATGAGGTGTGATTTTATAGTCTGAGAGCATATGCATTTTCTCACGGAAAAACACGTACTTCCCATCCTTGAGGGAGAATGTTAATGACAGCGGGTGCCTTTGCCTTATCAAATGATGACTGTGAGGGAAAACGCAGTGAATAATGTATATTTTCAAGAACGCATTGCGCCTTCCAAAGTGTTGATTGAACGCAATTGCGAAAAAATCACAACACTAATGACATTTTATTTTTAAATGAAGATAAAGGAGATTTCGTTAGTTGTACGCCGAGACGCAACGAAACAGAAATGAATGCGGGCAAAGCCGGTTGACGGATGAGGATGTGACAAAGAACTAAAGGTGTCTGAAATCATCTAAGAGACTTCACGGCTGTGAGAGGGACTGTAAAAGTGACACGTGCATGCTCTGGTAATTGGAATTTGTAGTGCCTACATGCTGGAGGTTAGCCTCGGTGTTTTGGGAGTCTGTGTTTTTTATGGGACTCAGGGTTTTGGAAGGTATTACGGCTGAGGGAGAGAAAAGAGAGATCAAGACAAAAAGAAAATAGACTGAAAGGGGAAGAGACATTGTGTGGAAGGAAGACAAGTGGTGGAATAGAAGACCTGGGGCCAGATTTCCCAAAGACGTTTGCACCTTGTTTCAGATGTATTCTTGTATGTGAGTTTTATTTTTCAAACGCGTGCCCTCGCTCGGCAGCACGACTCACCTGTCATCTTGATCGTACGCACAACGGTGTCTGTCAACGCACGCCCTTTGTGTGATCAGTGAAATGTTACTCTCTCCTTTGTGCATATGTACGTGAGGATCATGCAAATGACAGAAATACATAATATACAAGTGTTGACTTTATATTCCTCTGGGTTTACTGAGCTCACTTAGTTTCTCTGCAAATGTGCACTTTTTTCATCCGTCGCAAAGACCCGTCCCTGGCCAGCTTTCTGTTCGAATCTCCATGACAGCAGACAAAAGGTGAACACATCACAAAAGATGTTCCTTGGAGCCGAGCGGAACTTGTTCAAGAAACAAAAAAAGAGAACAGCAGCTTCACAGACAGAAAGAGGACAGCGATATCTGATCATTTTATAATACCAAACAAAGAGGGTACAGACAGTTGCGACTGTGTACTTATTAAACTTGAAATGGATTTTGATGTTCACTGAGCTGCCGCTAATGCACTGTGGCAATTGTTCTCTCTTGATAATTCATTTAGTTGGCCGTTTCTTTGTTTTGTACGTCTTTTTCCCCCGTCATTCCATCTCTTTTTCTTCACCTTAGAAGTTCATTTATCTACTCCGGCTGTACAAATTGTTACAAACCTTGGATTAGTCTATGCTTTAAAATTGCAGCCTTAGTGATTCTTAGTGGTTCTGGCATATCTAATCATTTTATCATTTTATTATTGAGCAATTCTATTTCATCACCACAATGATCCCTGCTGGAAAGCAGCTCGAAGGCTGTCCGAATCTTGCATTATGACGTTATATCATGCGTTGGTAAATCAGATGCTAATCCGATGCATGTTGAAAGTACAAATTTAATGGAAGGCTAATTTGTGCCCGGCTGCCATGTGGAAGTCTGGTTGAGAGTGTGAGTAGTAGTACATGACCTGCATACTTCTATTTAGGGGGCAAAGTTTTTTTTTTTTTTTTTATGTTGGGAGTGGAGGATGTTTCTGCAAAGCAAGGACGTTCTGGCCAGCCTTCATTTCATCAGGGGGCTTTTTAGGGTTACGGGCGTTGGAACTGAGCCAAAAGTAATTCATTTGTGTTGTTGGTCAAACGGAAAATGTCAGCCACACATTTATTTCAACATGTTCCCACTCCGAACTCTTCCGAGGCAGCTTGCTAAACTTGAGTGGAGCTTCAGATGATGAAGTGGGGGCCTTTTTGAAAAACACCCGTCGTTAGATTGCCCAGTCTTTTCTAATAAGACGATAAAACTGTGACTATCAAGCGGTTTCTCGCCTTCTACAACTTTCTTTTCTGTTTCTCCTTTATGATGTATCCATAGATTATCTTCAGGACACCTGCTTTCTTTAAACCCTGCTGTTTTTATTTCACACTTGGAAACACTGGCGCATATAACATATGACACCAAGGGAGCTATAGAGAGCTTCTTATTATCTTGTAAGAATATGATATCACAAGATATGTGTCCCCCACCTCTTCTTTTGCATTCATTCATCACAATTAATCACATCACTTCAACTTACATTATGGCCGAGAGTTTTAGCGTCAATACATATGGAAATAAACATACGGTTTGTTTTTTTCACCAGCCCGGTTCTGCAACATCAGTCATGTATTGAGCCACAAAAAGAGACAATTTAATTACTTTCCGTGTAAGGGAATGGTCTTTATTTTGTTTTCTTCTTTTTTATCAAAAAGCTTTCTCCCTCTCAAAGTCCTTCAAGGTCTGATCAAACGTGAAGCCTGCATGAATCACTGTGTTGGTACTTGCAAGTGTTTATTTCAGAGTTGCGATGTACACAGCCGGAATGTTAAGAACAAAACTGAAGCACCTCTCCTAGCTCAAAGGAAGCAAACACAATCATCCATTTCTGAGGGGCGACCCTGGGAGAAAAAAATAAAACTGAAGTACTAAGAAATAATAAATATGTGGGTTCTTTTGCATTTAATGTAGAGTTAATGTACATTGCTTACAATAAATCATCGTAAAACATCATAATTAGAGATAATAAAATAATATGCATGTTGTGGACATATTTCTACCCATAGAAGGTCCTTTATCTAACTCATACATGTTGCTGTGCTCCCTTTTTTTTTTACAACACGTGTTGGACTCTGTGTTTGTATCTCTCCTCCTCGGTTTGTCTTCGTCTCCATCTTCGTCGCCTCTCTGGGCATGTTCGAACACTCCGCATATATTCAGAACCAATTTTCCACCACGCTGCTTTGGCTCCGCTCCCCAAATACTGCCAGACTCCCGCACTCGTAAGCCAACTCCACTCTCAACCTGTTTAAGTGCACTGGACCAAAAGAATGGCTACGGCTTCCTCTATGCACTTTTTCTTTCTTTTTTCTTACACAGACTTAATAGAACTTTTAATCATATCTAAAATCTTTATGGCGCGGGGCAAGATTTCACGAGCTATGACATAATATTGATGAAGTGAGTTAAGGAGGGAATTTTATCTGCATTGCACCGCAGTTTTTAAGACTGTGTCTGTTGAACGAGGGAGAGAGAATATGCTGCTCATTGACAGTAAATTTACTTTTAATAAGTGAGCTACGGTAGCAGGTTTAGAATGTTTCAAGGTGAATTAAAAACAGGCGGACACAGTGGCACTCTTATTCCTGTATTTGCCTCTGAGTGAGTGGACCAGCTCCCAAAGTTTCTTGTATTGGTGAGGAATCATTCCTCACATCTGCAACTTCTCTGAAAACGACTCGGCTTCACTAGAACCAAAGAACGTGATTGCCTTCTATAACGGTCATCTAACAGTTTCTGATGTACGTTTTTTACTTTACTCAGCTAGTTTCCACACAGTGCAATGTTTACTGAATCGACCGGCTGCTGGAATGCTGTGAATGTGCTCTACCCAATTATTCATTTTCAGAAAGAGGTTATTATATTTTAACTCTCAACCCCCTTTAATGTGTACGATCTGTGACTGGATTCGCAATGGATTCGATTTTTGAAAAGCTGTTGTTGGAGAGGGCTCTAAAAGTGAGCATTCTGGCCGCATTTATCAGACACCGTGGAATTACACTTACAGGAATATTTCACCAACAACATTAGCTGTTGAATTACATTTTTGAGACTTGGGTTGCACTGCAGCAGTTATGTGAGAGTTTGCAAATGGATAACATGAATTAACCATTAATTGAAAAAAAAAAAACTGTGTCAGAAGGTTCCGTCTCACCTCTTCTGGCATTTGGGACCAGTTGGCGTAGAAGTGGAGGATTTCTTCTTTTATCCATCACTTGGGTCCAAAATTGTGCTTTTAGCATTAAAACACTATCAATATGGTCTGTTACATTCAGAATAAATTCATCACCATACGTGAGTCCATTAAAATTATTGTTTTTATTATGTATTTTACTCTTAGTAGTTCCATTTCCCTCAAATGTGCTGCCTTCTTATAGTCGTGCACCACATTTACCACAGTTACCAAGCAGCATAAGTCTAACCAGGATCTATAATCACTCCTGTGAGGGTTAAGCTTTAGCCTCATGCACAAGAGTAAATATGTATGAGTCATATGACACGGATCACAGTATTGACACAACACACAACCGCATTGACCGTTTCTTTCCCCCATGCTTCCTTGGGTGAATTTGCCATCAACAGGTGAAGGTTTCCTTCTAAGATTCTCCTTCACGGTCAAGAGAAAAGCATTGATTTTCCTTCTGTCCATTATCCCCTTTCCACTCTGGGAGATTAGGAAATGTAATCACAGTGATCCTGGGGATTATAGAAGCAAAACATATGTACGACCGTGAGCAAATTAGATGGATGTTATTGGCATAGAGTTGTTTCTTTATGGTGCGACTTTGGCTAAAAGGCTTTCTCCTAACAAACGCTGAGAAATGTGTTCTCTGGTTTACAGTAATTAACACAATCTCTCCGGTGGACGTTTGGTATCAGATTAAGAATGCAGTTCAAAGCCGCCCATGCATATTTTAAGTTATTTCAGATTACTTATTCATCCATCAGTGGCTTAACACTTTGCAAATCCCTGGCAATTATCACTTAGTGTCAGCCCCTGTGCGTTCGGATGTGTGTTTTGATGTCGAAGTGGCAGCGCAGTACAAACAAAGCCTCTTAACTCCTGCAGCCCGGCTCTCGCTCTCATACTAACTTAAAAACAAACATGCACACACTCTCGGGATGTGACCAAATTTGATTAACAAGTTAAGCTCCAGAGACTCGGTAACAATGGACAAATTACCAACAGTGGCCGACAGATCAGACAAGGAGGGACAGGAAATTTGGAGAGGGGTGGCATCTGTTACGTCCTCAAATGAGGTTAGATGTAACCACCTTAAGAAGGATGAATAACGCTTGTTTTGTTGTTTTTGTGTTTTATTGTTTTAAAACTACATATGGGCTTTACAATTAGTCAATAAAATCAGAATCACGAGTCACTCCCCATTGACCCAATCTAGGTTTTCATTTGACATCCATTGGCAGTCAAAGAAAAGGTCAAAGTAGGCTAATTGAAGTTTGGGGTCCAGTTGAAAAAGGTAGAAAAACAAATTAACCATTTTAATCAAAGTTTGATCGAATAATCGATGCCATCCAAGCAGGCTTACACATGAGGTCAGTGTCCGTTATCATTGAATTTAAGTGGAACATAAAGCACATTATAGTCTATTGGTATAGACGGATGATATATTCATGTAAAATGTAACTCCATAGGAATGTAAAGGAAGAATACTATAGATGACCATGAATGAATCCCTGCAGAACACCTGAGGAAATAGGATAAGGCAGAAAAACGTGCTTCGAAATACAATAGAGCATTGAAATTGCAAAAGAAAAACTGTTCATTTCAATCCGTTCACGTTATAATCTAATAAACTGTGAAGTACCTGTAAACATCTACAATATATTGGCTGATATCTGTATCTAAGATTTCATATCAGGGCTTTGCATTTCAGAGGAGAGAAAAACTGTGAAGGCAACAATAAACAAATGAGAATGTTCTGAATGGTTAGCATTTGAATAGAACTGATGTTGGTATTTGTCATTTTGCAGTACCATAATCACAGTGGTCACAACAAGCCTGTGTTGAATAACGTTATCATCTTCTTGCTGCAGTTCTGGCTTGTGTTTTGTCTCATGCAGCAGTATTGATTACCTGGGAAAAAATGCTGGTTAACAGTTGGTATCTTTTTTCCAGCATCATTGTATCCTAAAATAATTTGATTGATTAATTTCCTTTTATCCTCCTCTTATCTTCACCAGTTCCTGGAGGGGTGTTTGGCCCTCAAGGTGAATCGGGGTCGGAGCCCGAAGACGACAGCCAAATTAAGTTTTACACGGAGCAGCACAGAGGACGACGGCGCAGCAAAGGTGAGAGGGAACTTTCCTATATTGTTATAAATGTCTTACATTTTATACACATTAACTCCCACAGCAGGGAAGCATCTTATCCGCTGCGTACTGCTCAGAAGGCAATAATGTATATATATATATATATAAAAAAAAGGGAATAAAGTGCAATAAAACATTTGGGAAAACAAAATGATTTCAAACCTTCCTCTGGGTGACTGTGAGCCTATAGCTGAGTGAAATGAGGCTAGACATTTGTGGAAGCGTCAGCGTGGCTGGAAGTAGGAAGGAGTCATGCTCATTCCCTCTGGGCTTTAAAGTGCCGTTCCATGGCGCAGCTCAATGACACTCACGACGAGATATATGAGCTCATGTAGACGGAGGCTCAGTGATGAGCAAAGCTGGGTCACGTAACTTTGATGGGAAGAATGATTTTAACTTCACTTCTGACGTAGTTGAAAACTGTGGATTCTCCGTGTGTGTGTGTGTGTGTGTGTGTGTGTGTAGATAATCTAATAATGTGTTCCTATTACTCTTCATGACTACAGTCAGAGGGAGAAAAGTTGCCTTTTCATTTTAATTGATACAAACTTAACATTACTGTGGATCGCAAGTGTCTCGTCCCTTTTGGTTCCCGTAGTAACAGAGTGAGATAATGAGCTGCCCTGAATTAGGCCTCTCAGGCAGAACTTGACTCCCGTATGCTAAATGCAACCTGACAGGTGGAATTTGAATCCAAGACAGACTCCTGGACTCCTGAACTGTGTGTGTGTATTGTAGACCATTCAGAGGACAATATTTTCACACTGTGACATGACCAACTCGGAGAGATTAAAAAGACGAATGAAACTGAGCTCATTGTGCTCGGTTTTGTAGTCGTGATGCGGTAGAAAAACAGCTAGATAATAATGCTTTGTGAATGTGTGATTTTTCTCTGCTTTAGCAAATAAAACATAAGAAGACATTGTTTTTCTTTTTAAATAGGGCTGGCTTATGTTTTGCCAATCTTCAACGATCAGCACTGAAGGTACGGCTGCTGTAGATCTTGGCTGGCAGAGAAATGCTTCAGGGGAAGTTCCAACCCAGGAACTAAGACTATAACTAAATTTCTGAAGGTTGTGTGATGTTGTAAATGTTCCTGATTTCCTGAGTAATGTTTTTAGTGAAAACGTAATCCTTTTTTTTTATTTTTAAAGGTGACGACTCAACTCCAGAGACCCTTAACAATAAAAGTGGGTTGGGAAATACATAGATGAATGGTTTTTGGACAATTTAAATTGAGCCTCTGTATAAGCTTGTGTGGGTTTTATATTATTTAACTTCACTGCATAGTTTGAAAGCAACCTCGTGTAGAAAGAAGGTAGATGGAGGTAAAGATTGAAGTTTAGCTTTATGGACACGGATGAGGCTCTCAAATTGGCTTTATAGGCTTCAATTAATTTAGTCCGGAAATACAAACTTAATTATGATGTATGTGTTGAATTTAAATGCAATTAGTCACAGAAAATGTTATTCTCAGAAAAAAAAAAGAAGAAGAAATTATCCTTATCTAAACCATCAACTCTATATAAACGGGATCTCGGCTTTTATAAGAAAAGCATGTGGACTCAGGACGGGAAAAGCCATAAAACTCATGACCGTCATCTGTGTTAAAGTTACAGCCTGTATAAAAAGGTTTGTGCTTTCTCTCGAAGATGGAAATTGTGACATAAATAGAAAGAATAAATTAAAATGATGATTTCTAGCTTCAGGCTGGCGTTGTATTTGCTTGTTGATTTACATCCACCCTTTGTGTCTGCGTATGTGATTCAGTGCGCCTATGAGCGCATTGAATAGGTGTTTTGGTTTATGGCAGTGAAGTAAGTGTTCGCCGACGTGAGTGCACATGCGTTTGTCTACTCAGTAAGCTTTTATAGTAATTGAGGGACCCCTCCATGAGCTCAGTGACACCACCCACACGCCAACGGGATTAACCGCTCTGACACTTTCGCAGCGGACAGCTGTTGTTTTCTGTCAAAACTCTGATGCGATTCAGTACGGGGGAGGATTCATTATCCTAACTTTGTCTCTCCGGTTTTGACCTTGAGCTGCTTTTCACCAACTTCCAAACGTGTGATGGGATTCACTGGACTCTCCTGTCGCAGGGGGTTCCTGGTAGAACCCTTTTAATGGTGTGTTGTTTGAATGCAGTACATTTGACCATTTGCACACTAAAAAGCACGCCATGCTGTAGCTGTAAGGCGAGGCAATACAATTGTATTTGTTTAGCACCTTTTAACAACTAGGACATTCAAAGTGCTTTACATGAAACATTAAAAGCTTTGGAAAGAAACGCACAAAATTATATTAAGATAAAATAATTATAAAAAATAAAACCAAGCAAATAAAAAAAAAAAAAGTTCAATATACGTCACTTACCCAGCGCAGTAATTTGCTACAGCTGAGCTCCACTGCTATGAACATGGAAACAATCTGTAACAAACCTGCGTAGTGAAAACAGACTGGGCAGAAACTGATTTGGAGACATTGTAAAGTGTAATTGGATCATTGACAAATATCTTAAGTTTCTTTCTTGAATCTGTTCTTGAGGAAGGTACAAATAGAAGTCTCCATCAGATCTGTGTCTGTTCTTAAACCATAGAATGGTGCATACCTGTGTTTTTATAATGATGAATCAAGTTGGCCTCGTAAATTGAATTGTGCAGGTTGATACTTATCATTGAGTTTAATGCCAGACTTTAAATGACAACAATAACAAAACAAAAAAACTGCAACAAAAAAACCTTCAGTAGGTTTGAAGAGGTACTTCTGCAGGAAGTGAACACAAAACAAGCTGTTACATTGTGGAGTGGATAGAAAATAACATAAAAAAATCAGACAATGCTATCACTTGTCCACAATAGTGATGAGTGATTATTTGTAATATAAGGAAAATACTTATTTTAAAATATTCTACGTGATGAACATATAGTAATTGAAACCCTGTATGTTTTACAGTGGGTTGTGAGAGGAGCATTCTTCCTCAGAACCGACGTTATCTCGGCCGTATCACGTTCCAGTAAGCCTCCTTTCAGCACGCTGATTTCTCCCCCATGATAAATATCAGTAGACAGAGGTTAAGCGGCTAATTTCATTCCCTATATCTGGTTTGGAAATGGGAGCCCTGACAGAGCCAAAGGGCAACCAAAACAACCAATCTATAACCCTGTCAGTGGCAATAAGATCATACATCACACTGGTGAACGAGTGCAGGCTCTGCTGCAGAAGCTCGGGTAGTCTCTATTCATCCTTCTCTCACTCGGCCCAAATTTGAACTTTGAATTGGGTGAGACTCATACATCAGGAGTACAATTAATGCATTTTAAATGATTATGGGAAATGTAAAGGCTTTAATGACCCAAATAAAACAAAAGGGCTTGTGTCAATCTATTCACCTTTTACCTTTTTTTTCTCCGTCTCTCTCCCCGTCTACCTCTAGGCCACCCACACAGCCCTCTGAATAAGGTCACCCTGACGCTGATTACCATCAGCACATGTGTCATTGCCATTGTCTACGCTACACAGGACTCCTGCCCTCTCACTGTCAAGGTTACCCTCCATGTGCCCGAGCATTTTGTTGCGGACGGTAAGTGGAAAATCCGTTAGACCTCGGCTGAATATTCAAGACAAGGCATGTTCAATGTGTTTTACACTCTTTTCTTTCTCTGGTCATTGACAAAAAACCCACTGAATGCAGTCAGAAGATGTGAAATTATCTATCACTTTTTGTGATACACCCTTAGTAATTGCAGCCTTGGGCAATGTTGAACTTTGTGTTTGAAGCTAAAAAAGGATATAGATTTGTGGAGCATGTTATCATAATAGCCACTATCCATCACGGTACACCTTTTTTTCTTTTCTTTTTAGCCATAATTGGATACAGTTGTCCTTCAAGCAACACAGGGATGACTGTCCACATACACACACTGCTATAGAGTGATGAAAGGTTATCATGCACTTTGTATAGTTTTTTATTTTTTACTTTTAGGAGGAGCAGCAAATGGACCAACTCCAATGCTCCTCTGTTTCTATTTAGAAATGGCTTACCCCCTCCCTCCTCGGACCCTGATTTTCAATGTTCAATTGTGATGATTTTCTATGTCAGTGACCCCTCTGAACAACTGCTAAAGTGCAAAAGATGCACATCCATCCGACAAAAGTAAATCAAGTGCTGGAAGCAGAGAAAAGAAGAACAAAAATGAGCAAGAATCAGGACAATAAAGCCCACACACTGAAAGCTCCCGATGGGGTAAAAAAAAGATTTATTGTCACCACAAACAACTGAATGACATTTTGAGCCATCAAAATGATGAAGAGCAGTGTTCCCCAAATGTGATTGTTTTGTTTGTTTCTGCAGCTTTCAGTGTGCAGTCTTTATTACATGTGACTGCATTGATTGAAATACCAACACATTCTCCTCTGTTGGTGGATGCAAACATTCTATTCAACTAATGTGACAGAAGAAGGTGTGGAATGAAAGAAAAAATTTAAATGTAATAATAATAAAGATAATAGAATATTCTATCTACTTTACATGCCAACATGGAGATGGCACACAACATATTTACAATCAACTGCTCAGAGCCGTCCCACTGTGTCTGTTTTACATTCCTGGTTGGGCATAATTGTAAATCGGGTCTGTGTATTCGCAAGATACCACAGTATGAAACCTTGCTGGGAGGTGAGGGAGGCCAATGTGGGAGATGCGCAAGGAGTTAAGTGAAGTAAGAGGGAGTGAGGAGCTGGGGCAATTTAACTAATGATTGCCATATCTCTGAAAGCATTCTCATATCAGTCGATCAGGTGCTCTTGCTGCCGGGGCCTTCATTTCTAGTCCGCCCACGCAACCGCAATGTCTGTGCCAATGGACACACAATGTAAATGGAAAAAAAAATCACAAAACGTCAATGCTGTTTACTGTGCAATTACTTGTGTAAAGAACACCTGAAGCAGATAATGCAAGCCAATGTACTGTAAACCACTTTTAATGTGATGCCGTTTGACCTTGCTGTCCTAGGTTGAGTTTTATTGTTGGTTTTCCTTCCAGCAGTTCTGACTGAACCAATCATGTTGTCGGGAATTGTTGGGTTGCAAAAACAACCCAGATTTGTTCTAGATTGAGTGATTGGAGAGAATCTGTGACATTCACCATTTAACTCATCCTTTTTTCAAAATGGTGATCCAGACCTGTCCACACAAAATCAATAATTTGACTAAATAATGCCTTAATCAAGATTAACAACCATTATCAACAACCATTTTCTGTAAAGATATAGGGGGGAAATGTCTCCCTGAACAGAAACTTTGCACTCCCTCCGTATGTGTTCTTATAGTCTCTCGTCTAAAATCTCCATTACCGTCACGTTCTGTTGAGTGACGTGTCATCTTATTCTTCTGCTGATTTCCAACAACAGGACTTGAAGCTCTGCGATGTGAAATTATTCTTTGTTGGTCGTTGGTAACTTTCTGTTATGAAACCTGCCCAAATTATGCCAAATTTCGGGGCTTCAATTATGCTAGCGACAAAATCAGCTGGCATTCATCCCGCTGAAATGAGCTGTTTACAACGCTATCGCGGTTGAGAGAGTTTGGCAAATGCAATTAGGAGCGAGTTGTCCAACTCACTGGGAAAGTCTAAAGAGGTTTAAACAACAGACACTCTAGTCCATAGCAAGACATCTCTTCGACTTCAGCAGTCAATATGGATATGTGTCGTCACTGTACAACGATTATTGATTGTTTTCTCTGACCTCAACTCAGCCGTAAACTACTTATGAGGCAGACTTCCTGCTCATGAACAAGATTTGTCTCCAAAGTTTGCATGTACTTTCACATGATGCTAAATTCTCAACTTTTACCATAAAATAGAAAAAAAAGGTTGGATTGTCTTTCTTTTAGTGCCAATCTCAGGACATTCTTTACATCTTTGCCCGACTCAGAGAACAGGAGAATCATCTCGAGGTTGCATGTTCCTTACAGCATTTAGGCCTTTTTACTTGTAGTTGTCTTTGTTCTTCTGTGCATACTGGGCTTGGACTCAGATACTTTAAGCAGTGCAGATGTGATAAAAAAAAGGCGGCTTAAACTCATTAGTCTGGCAGGCGTACAGTCGGCAGTGGCGAGGCAGGCAGAGCAAACAAACAAACAAGCAAACAAATCCAACAGACACACAAACAAAGCTGATCCAACCTGGTAAGCCACATATAAATATAAGACGGGTCAGGACAGAATAACAGGCGGGCTGGAACAAAGACTATAATGCTACAAGGTGACACATCTGAGCCGTAAACTATCCCGTATGTACGAGGGAACGTGAGTGGCAGGAGGTAGAGGTGCATACTTGATTGGGTCGGTGAACTCGAAAGGGGGTGAGAAAGTGAGACGCAATACAGGAGGCGGTAAACACAATCTACACGGCCCAGAAGGCAATGTGTCGGTGGGTAGCGTGAAGACGGGATGGGAGAGAAGCAGCAGTTTTAAATCAGCATCATGACTACATTACATCATGATTTAAATATATATATTTGAGGTTAATGAGGTTAATTCTTAGTTTTCTTATTTTAGCACTCCAGAGTGTCAAGTGAATCACTCTCACTCTTTTACATATTAAGTAAAAATCACATATTTAATGTTAAGTCTTTCTTGCCTGAATATGATAGTCAGATGGGGATTATACATAACTGAATCAAAATTACAATCCCAAGGTGGTCATCAAATGAAACAAATGGACGTATGAATATCGCCATAGTGATGTGTTAACACACACACACACAAGAGAACATGATAATGCAGCGAATGCAAATGAAATAGAAACCAATAGAATTGAAAAATCCTGTGCGCACACAATTGCCAGCAATCAGCCACGTTCTTACTGCTCAGGAGGGGTTTTCTACACGGCTCTCAGGGAAACCAACCCATGATCTAACAATCGTCTCCTCGCTGTGTGAGCTGCCACCATTACATTCTAACACTCTCTCAGCAAATGAGGGCTACTGGCAGTTCTGCTCCCTAACTGCTGTGCTGCAGGTAATGGATCACCTCAACTTTGGTCAGCCTGTTTTTGGGCGAACATTTCTGGGATCCCATCTGGAGAATTGTATGTGTATTTTGGCGGGTACTCGCTACTTCCTTGTTCCTGAGGTAGTGGGAGTCCATGATTGTTCAACATTTACTCATTTTCTGAATTGTAGAGTAAATGCATGACTATTGTGCGTAGTAGTAGAAAACATGCGGTTCTTTCTCGCACTACATCTTGAAGCACCTGGTGTTTTTATGATGTTTTTAATGCCAGAACAGCCAGTATGCTACGCGTATATCATCCCATACAGATCCATTCACTTCACCATCTGAGCTGGGACACGCTTCGATCCATGCTGTAGTTGCAGCAGAGCAAAGGCTACAAACAGTGCATATTTGCCTGAAGGCAACACCAAAGGCATGTTATTGGTCCACAGTGTAGAGTCTACACCTTCTATATGAGCGGCTCCTGTTGAGTCCGAAAATAAAACTTTAACACATGAGTGTATTTGTGTGAAAAAGCTGGTGACTTCATGTGTGCAGGCGGAGGCAGAATGGCAGTGTATTATATTAACAAACAACTAAAATGATAAGAATGGAAAAAGAAAGAATAGATGAGGCTTGAAATATTAATGCATAATGGCATTCATAATGGGACAATATTTCTCCTTGAATGTGCATCTTTTCCTGCAGTGGATTGGCCTTGTAGCTTCTCCCGTGACTCAGATTATATTGCGGGCTACTGTCTAAGCTTTTCCATCTTCATTAATCTTCTCTTTAAAAAAAGAACCAAAAAACAGCCTGGTGCTTGATTTCACGTCATAAAACAAAAATGAATGTATGAATCCTTTTTCTTTATCACATAATTGCTCTGGATATCCTAAGCTGGCTTTTGAAGTAAATTTTCTCTTTAACACAGAAATGTATATTGCAAATGTACCTTCCCAGCAATATAAACGCAATATAGTTATATAAGAATCCCGGTGATCACAACTGAGGACCAAAGCACATTCTGAGCTCCCTTTGGAACTGAAAGTCATTGGCATCAATTAAGGATAATCTTGTTCAGTGATCAGAGTTTAACGATTGGTCTGGGAGCAGTAAGAACGAAAGGTAAGTCAGTGCCAATGAGCATAGCATTCACTGAGTGACTCGTGAAACTCTTTTAGCTCTTCTGCTGCAATCACCAAGGAAATCCCATCAATAAACACATTATAGGTCTTAATTTTCTCATTTAAATTCAGCCTGGTCAGGAGGGGAATTAAACGTACAGTAAAAACAAAAGAATTGCCTACTTCCCAATGGATTTTGCAATAGAACGAGGAAAAGAGGATATAAGGCCGGAGTGTGGAACTTTTGTCTCCCCCCTCTGGCAGTGGGAGTAGTTACCGTAGCAACACAGTAGCAACACCAAAGCGACACCGTAGCGACAGAGCAACGGCTAGCTGTACAGAGGGAGCGGTGGCAGAAGCGTCGGGAAAAGTTTATCCCAGATAAAGAAGAAACTTGGGGCTCAGAAAAAGTATTCAAGTAAAAAAATAAATACAATTACACTCCTGAGGTCCAGCGAGATGAGGCAGTCGCCACAAACACCAGGAGACACAACGCTGGTCTACTGTGAAGTGATTTCCCGTGTGTTGATATGCTTAATTAACAGTGGTGTAATTCATTTTTCAATGGTTTGACTGTAGTGGATGCTCATTTATATATACAAATCCTGCACTCCAACAATGAAACATTTATCAGCCTTTTTGTTTTTTAACAAGCAAAATAATTTCTTCTTTTTTTTTTGTTTTTTTTTCAGGAAGTAGTTTTGTTGTGAGCATGGGAAGCTTCCTGGATGTTTCTAATTGGCTAAACCCAGCCAAGCTCACCCTCTACTATCAGACCAACTCGTCCACACAGTGGGTCCTGGACTTCTGCGGCCAGAGGACCACTGAACCCTGCGAGCAGATCTGTGATCAGGACACAGGTGAGTCCACACAAACACATGCACAACGTGAGTCAAATTGAAATCCCGTGCACTGCTTAGAAATAGGCACTTATAGCCACATTTCAGACCATATAGAGTTTGTTTGAACGAAAAAAAATTCTCATTCTGTGATCATTGTAAGGACGTCAATGCTTATTTTTTTCTATAGGGTTACCTTCGTCATTGTGTTTCATTGTGTATGAATAAAAGTCCTTGGAGAATCATCATTGAACTGCTTTATATGGAAGCGTATTGCTGCCTCACCAGAAGAAATAAAAACTGAAATAACGAATAATAAATAACGAACTGAATAATGAAATAACGTGATAGCGATCATGAAATAACGTGATCATGGGAGATGAGAAATGACGCTCATTGACGAGGGCTTAAGTCTAACTTAATCACTGATATGTACACATATAGACACAGAGGCAAGGATGTGGTACCAGCTTGGTCTTTACTTGGACTTCAGCATACAACAGACAGACCTAAGTAGTCAACCACTGAACCCAGTAGTAGTGACAGTCCAACACAGCCGAGCACCGAGTCCTCGATCCACCGCACTTATCACAATATCATCCATCGTGCTCAATAACAGCAGATTATCTCCGTGTGTCAGCCCAAGCATGAAGTAGAACTTAATCAAAGTGTGTTCATGAGCCGCAATACGATTCACCTTATTTCATGATCTATATCATTTTATAACATGATACGGATCATCAGTTTTTTTTGTCAGATTTGTATTTTTTCTACTCTTCTGTAGCTTTATGCACTTCCAACACTTTTTGTTTAAATATTGCAGTGATGAAGTGTTAATATTTATCATTTTCATTCCGTAGTGGAAGCATTAATAGTTGGATTTAGACTTTTGTAGTTATCATCACCAGCCACAAGTGTATTTCAGAGCAAGATACATTATTATTCATTGCATTTTTACATCTAAAGCCTTTTGCCATTACTTCAAGTGAAGTTCTACAATATGAGATGAACTGCAGTGTCAAAGTGTTTTAATTAAGATTGTATGACTTTTTAAAACATTGTGAAATACAAAACGATGGCAATTTAGGGAGTTTTTAAATTGCCTTAAATACCAACTGTATCATTTATATACAGATATTATCAACATAAATACCACCAATATATAATGTCCACACTTTTTGATAAGTGTGTGCTGCGTCAATCAAGCAATCGTTACCACAACTTTCTCAACATTAGAAAAATAAATTGGGTAAGTTGGAGCTCAGCAAGTCATAGATAGGAGGGAGCTGTCATGCATTTGGAAAATGAGGGATATACTTCTATACTGCCTGCATTACACTGATAGAGGGCAGTTAACATGTGCTGGATTGTTCACAATATGTTATCTTGGGCTATCCTTGAACTCAGAAATGCAACACACACGGACTCAACGCTATTTTACTCCTGATACTACCGTCTGATAAAAGTAAATGAGCGGGAAAACAGAACACAGCACCCTGCTCTCCTTAAACTGTTGAGTAAAGGTAACCTGCTTAGCTACTGTGCCTGTTTCCCCACCCAATGAATGCCCATCCTCCACAGCAGGTATGTACACGACAGGCTCCAGGATTTTCATAAAATATTCCCGCTGACCTTAAAAGTATGTGTAAACGCTCATCATGATGATATGTATCTTACCCTGAGTGGCGTAACTCCCCCGTGTATTCAGTGTGGAACTAGATAAAGTCTAAGCTCATTAGAATGGATTACATCTGTAATGTATGTGAACCGACGTCACGCTGGTCAAGGGCATTTTGAAGGCTGATGCATAATGTATGAGGCACTTGACTCACTCTGTACACATGAAGATGCCAAAGATGGAGTTGGCACGTGTGTGTGTGGGTGTGTGGATCCTGAATTTGTATACTTGCTTCCATCAATCCCCGGTACGTTAATGCATCGTGAGATCAGTAATGGTTGTAATTCAATGATGGAGTCACCAAATCATCCCAGTACATTCGGCATTCTCACTTTATTAGTACTTCCTGCTCCCCCCTGTTTCCTCGTCTCTCTCCATCTCTTTCTGGCCTTTTCAGCAGCGAGATAATTTGATCAGTAATTGACTTCAAATGCGTTGTATCCCTTCAGGGCTTTCTTTTTGCCACCACGTCCGTCCTCTCACACACGTTATAGCACCCGCATAATAGATGACACCTGCTATCGGAGCACCCTGAACAAACTCTTTCATCCGAGCACATTTATTGCCGCTCCAACAATAGGGTGAACCCCTGGATGGGAAATACATGAGGAAGCACCGCTTTCTGTCTTTTCAGCACGCTGCAATTCTGGCCACAACAATAGGCGATGTTGAAGTGAGCATTATGCCTTTTGACAAGGTACAGGAAATCACCTGCTGGGGGAAGGCCTGTTCAACATGAGTCTTTTCCTGGTTAAATAAAGGTTAAATAAATAAACATGGAATACCCACAAAAAAATCTGCCATGGAGACAGACACACACACACACACACACACACACACACACACACACACACGCCAGGACTGGAGATGTCTGAATGCAACTGGCTGCTGGAATGTCACTTTGCATTGCATCATTTTGTTGATTGCCACAAAGTGAAACGTGTCCTCAGTGTTGCGTAATCAACCACAGCTTGGGTTTATGAAACCAAACCTTGCATTAGTAGTAACGTGTTTGAAAACTCATATGAAAGGGCTTTTTTTATAATTTGCCGTTAAGAAGGGTGTGATGCACTAAAAAGTAAAATATATTATTAGAAAAGCAACTAAAAAGAGATAGGAAAGGATATTGCAGGTGACTGTGAGATGCTACACAAAAAAAGGAATAAAAACTCATATAATACAAATATATCCTATGTTATCCAGCTGAGTTTGTGCACAGTCAGCACTCCTGCTTCTCGTGGGTATGAGTTTTCATTATTCTAATAAAAACTCCAGCCATACTGTTATCTGCAGGTTTTTGCACAGAGGTTATACATCAAAATGATTCCGTTGTAGTCAAGAAAAAATAAATTGTGGCTCACTATCCAGATGAGTGCAGGGCTTAAATGCCATCTACTTGTGTAGTGTGTATCCATTTTTTTGTTGATACTATTGTTGTGGCTACTACAGTCTATGTTTTCATCATAAACGTGACCACTTATTACAAGGAAACTTCAAATCCCCACATTTGATCCAGTCAAATCAGTTTTCAGGAAGAAAAACGCAGACCGTCACGCTGTTTTACATCTCATGCCTTCTCTCTAATCCGTCTTCAATGTCACACCGGTTGACTGCCACTGTTGACTCCCAATCAGAGTATCACTGTCCCCGGATAATCAATCCTCCTTGCCTTCACCTTCACCCCGGGACTCTACTGCTAGTGTGGACGTTAGTGGATGAATGGCAGGATGCAACTGTTTCTGTTGTCTGATAGCTGCATGGGATCTAGTGGACTACAATTAGACTTGGACCACGGGTCGTCTTGGTAACGTTGTTATAACAGCCTCATACAGGAGTAGAGTAAAATGAGGTGTACTAAATGTGCTGTACATATAATAACACTTCAACTTGTTATTTGTCAACTTCTTCCATGTACCACACAAAAAAAAAAAAACGACGAATAACATTTTCCCCGTCCCACGGTGAGATAAAGTGCACAGGCACAACAGAAAAAACAACACACTGGGGTAAACAATAAACAATACAGTGCACAACATATTACTAATACTAGAAAAAAAAATAAACAATAAAAAAGAAAGTCTGGGTTTTTGTAGTGCAAAAGTGTAAAGTTAGCAGCATAGATCCTGTATGGTGGTGTAACAATGTCCACAGAGTTTTTTTCCTCATTTGAAACCATATCTCCTTCAACCTCACCTAATTGGAACTGTAACCGGTGGGCTGTGAACGTACACTCCAGCTTTATCCCTCAATTCCTTTAAATCAATCGTAAGTTTGCATCGGGGCAACAATACCTCTCCTGCGTCCCCGCGCCGTGACCCTTGAAAAGTGAGAACCGTCCATGCGGGCGCATAGCGATACCAGAAGTCATCATAATGAAACGTGTCATTTGTAAAAATGAGGTTTGTTATTCCAACGCAAGAGCGAAGAGAAAATGATTTGTGTTCTCGAGTGATTGCCACTCCAACTCCTTTACACTTTGGGCCCTTCATTTAGAACCAGAAGGATGGTTACCGTGAGAGCGAAGGGAAAGAGGAGGAGAGCGAGAACACGACAGTGACATAATGTTGAGAAATGTTATTGGCAATCTAATATTGGTGTTTGTCCCCAGCGCAGTATCGGGTTCCGTGTCTGTGTGGAACTCTGTATGTCATAAGTAAAAGGACTTGGGGAGCACAGTTAGATCATTGTTGTCTCTCTAAGCTACGACGTGGTTATCAGTCAGCCGTAACTTCTGTCATCACTGAAGAGGCTCTATGCATGACTCAGTTCCAAACATTTCCAGAAGGCAGGGAGCTGCAGAAGAGGCGGGTAGTGAATATCTTCACCATAACTAATCACACAGGAGTCTGCAGTCAACAGGCCTCATCCAGCCTCCGACTCCAGCCGGACGTAGGCGTCTAGGGCCATCCTCCAGCAACACAACCCTCCCTGACCGAATTCAGCCTCAACACAAACTGCGAATCCCTTTATGGATGTATATAACTCCCGCCTACCGCTCCGCTACTTCTGCTACTCACCTGCAAATCCGATTATGCCAACCTAAGGCAACTTCCCCCTCCCAGATACAGCTCACTTCCTCTCTGAAACCAGCCGATAATTAACCCTCACACTTTCCATCCGCAGCATAAACAACCAAATCCATCCGGGTTCACCCAGAATGTCAGCTCACCTGATTGTGTGTGTGGAAAAAGTCCATTTCATCAAAGGAAAAAATGTACCCACCGAGAGTTCATCAGAATGCAGGACGCCAAAAAAAGTATTGTAACCTTTTGCACCTTCCTGCTACTACATAAGGTTTTTATGCAGCTAAAATGTCCTTCGCTCAACATTGTATGCTGGATTTTTATAAAAAAATTTATTGTGTTTGCGTTGACATTTATTACACTGGTTGGTGTACACCCTCTAGGAAGTCAGTTATTTACTGCCCTGATATTTCATCATATTAATGAAAGTTACAACCCCCCGATGCTATCGCCTCTGCAATTTAGTACAGCAAACACCCAACGCATTTGTATTTGTCCCACCGTTTTGTGATTCATGCTCACCTGATTAACATTTTGTTATTCTGGAGATAAGGCATTGCTTCGGTGTGTAATACTGTGTATTGCATCGGTTTGGTTTCTGCTTTGTCATTACATTAACCTTACAAATGAACATGTTTAAACTAGCACCCAGTTAGGGCCTCTTCTGTGTAATGAGACAATAGTATCTAAAATGAACTGTATCTTCTTTTACAATCTCTATCACACGTTGATGAACTCTTTCTTTACGTGACCCATCTTTCTGGTGATCTGATTCAGAAACATGTGGCCCACAGTCAGTTCCACAAATCCAACAGTCAACAGTGAGCTGACCTCCTTTACTTTGTACTTGGAGCTGTGGGATGGTGGATGTCTGGGGAAGCAGTTAAAGGCTCACCTGCCAGATGTTTTTCAGAAGTATCTCTGATCCACGAGTGGCACACTGCACTGAACCTCCATCCCAACATCAAACTCTTCTCCTTCAGAGTAGTGTGTTTCCTTCCTCCCTACCCCCTGCATCTGAAGTGTTTATTAGAAAGGCTCCAGCGACTTTTGTTTCGGCTCTTTCTGCAGGTTGCAGCAATGACAAAGGGTTCATGAAGAAGGGTTATCCATCTAAATATAACCATCTTAACAAGGTCGGGACCCCTGTTCTCTAATCCAGGAATGTAGGGACACCAGGTGCTCCAACAAGTTCTCCCCCGTCTCCAACAGAGTAGCAGATCAAATGCTAGCCCGCCTGTAGATGTAGGCCACTCTGGCTGCATGAGCCCCCTCTGTACCAGGAAGTGTTGAAGGACCAGCTACATCGCCTCTAGCTCAAGGAGGTAGATGTGTCAGTTCTCTGCCAGAGTCCCCCTTCCGGTCTCCCCAGGCAGGTTTCCACCCATCTGGTGGTCTTTACAGGCCACGCCGAGACGCTCGAAGCAGGTGTCACGTAGATCCGTCCCTGCTGTGAGTCTGGGGCATGATGGGTACTGACAAGGTTTGTTGAAGCGGCGACTCCATCCATGGAGAAAGGAAATCATTGGGCAGATCACTGCTCGCTCACATCACACAGCGGTGTGTGTGTGTTACTGAATATACTGGGGCAGGCATTCGCATTCTGATTGGCTGGCTTTGTGTGTGCTCATCTACAGTGGATGGTAGGAGAATATTACCTGTAGAGTTCAGTAGAGATGGAGCCTGTGTGAGATACAAAACCAGTACTATGGTCCACTCCAATGTAGCTTAAGGTGGTTCACCAGGATGATTCATAAGTCCACATTCTCTTGGAGGCAGGTTTTTCAGAGTTTCCTTGCCCTTAAGTGTAAATCTCCAGATCCAGTCCTCTCTTCACGAGTGCCATTTGACGTGTCACTCCGACGATCCGGTCTCCGCCGGGTCTCCCACTCAAGTGCTGCACTTTGGCGTTATGTCGCATTTCCATAAGTAAAGTAATGGGATTCTGAAACATGTGCAGTTGTGACTTGTCATCGTAACACAACGCATGCAAAATTAATGCAGTTGAAGCAATTAAATGGAAAATATTAAAAAAATAAAATAATAGAACACCCTGAAAACGCATCTTTTAAAATAAATAAATCAACTGTTCCGACCTCATAATTAAGCAGACAAATGGCACTGATAAGGCTCGTGTCTCCCTACAATCCCAACTAGTCTCCAGTCAAACACACACCGTAAATGTAAAGAGGAGTACAGTTGCCATAGTGCATTACCAGCACAGTGAAGTTCAAGTTTAATGACCACACAATCCCAACTCCCCATGCCCTCCTTATGTGCTGTTTTACTGATGGCTTTATCTTTTTTTAAGAGCCAAGTTTTTATTAAGTAATTCAGCACAACTCCTCCTCCCCACCGCTTCTTCTGGTACACTCACCTTTTTGTCTGCTGCCTTTGAGCTCCCTAAAGAATAACTACAGTCAGTTTTTTTCATGTTTCTCTTCTCAACCACGACCTCCCATTTTTAATATGCCTGCACTGTATCTGAACCGGGGTTCTTAGAGCCAGAGAAACTGCTGAACAAAACTGATTCTTGCGTGTTGTCTAAAGGTTAGTTAATCCAGCGGAATGTGTAATCAACCAGACATATCTCTTCCTGTTCATTGCTTGATCCTCCCTCAAAGGCATTTGCATAAAGGAAAGAGACACATTTGGCTGATTACTTGCAAGGTGTGCCTCAGATTACTAGTGCTTCCGTGCTGGGGCTCCTCGTCTGAGAAAAGACTCGGAGAACGTGCCCCTCTGCATCCTCCGGGCCTTAACACACATCATACATCATAATATGTATTTATAAGCTACATATCTAAATCAATTATTCACACTTAATTGAATGTGATTAGTCTATTCTGCTGTTTAATACATTGGCCAGTGTTTTTAATTACACCTTGTGGACTCTGCTCATTTCTAAAAGAGGAATGTGCAATTCTAAATAGAACAAAGGCCGACCTCTCCGATATCTTATTCAGATGATGAAGCAATCTGTTGCTGTGAAAAGTAAGAGTCCAGTTGTATTTTTGCAAAGTTGTGTCAGATTATTTATGTTCAGATGTAGAACTGGACATTTTCAAAAGAGATATGTTGAACGTTTGATGCTATACATCACAGGAGGCGAGAAGAATGCGGAGACTGGGTTGCTTTTATCTTCTGATCAAGATTCCAGTTCACTGAGTTTCTGAATTCTAATTCGAAAAATGTGTATGTTTCATGCTGTTGTGTAGACTCCTGTATCTCTCATTCAAAGTACTTACAAGTGAATAAGCAAAAAAATAAATAAATAAATAATCAAATCTATACACAGGGTTTTAGGAGATGGAGATGCACACTAATCACTTGTGCACACTCAAATATTAGCTATCAATTACAATTTGAATATTTGAACACAAAAGTATCACAACAGCAAAGAACAGACCTTAAAAAAACTCACATGTAGTGTAGCTACTCCAGTATTCATGTAGTATCCATGCGGATTGCAGACTTGAAATATTATAACTTAGGTTGTGTAATATGTGGGAAAGGAGGATCTTCTGCATATTTTTTATGATGATTTACTTTAAAAAATGAGCAACTTCACCGCTGAAAAGCACAGATTCTGCTTTATGCACTACCTTTTTGCTACATCACCTTGGGGCAGGTCTTGGCGGTAGGGAGTTTGAATTAACATGATTACGGTTTTAAGATTTAACTTGTGTTTTGAATATGTTTTTAGGTTAAACAGTTATGGTGAGGTTGAGGATCTGTTGTGGCTGAGCATATGAAAGAAAATATAACCATGGTGTTATTGACCTCAGTACAAAATAATTAATGATATAATATTATCACAATACTTCAGCCATAATACAACGTTATTGCAATTTTAAACAATATGCGATACACTGAGTATAGCACTTACAGGTATTTGGATTTTTTTTAATTGTGCAGTCACATCTTTATAATCTAATATTACTTTTTGCTGGGTTTATCTCATTTTCAATTCAGTTTCAATCATTTTTCTTGCAGCTAAATTGGCTCTACATGGTTAAATTCCACGAAATATACCCATGACCAAACCAGAAAAAACGCAGCACCATCTAGTGGTTTGACAAAGCAATTGTTAACAAAATGCTAGATTTGTATTTGTGATGTAAATAGTTCATGCATTAAAAAAGTGATACCTGGTGCTGGTGTATCGATACAATATTGCCATGCAAAATATCACTGTATAAATACTATAATAAACAATGTGCTGTATTAATTTGTCCCTCACCCCTAACAATCATTACTTTTACTGCATAAAACATCCCAGGTTGTGTTCATCGTATTGCATGGTATGATATGATGACCTGTACTTTTTAGTTGGATAAACAATGGAGTAGGCTGTAGACAATGAAGCCATAATACAACCAAAACAAACGGGTGTTTATGACATGGATGGGGATGCATTACATGACAGAATGCTAATGTGAAGTCAGTAAAGAAACGCCGGGAACCGAGGCACTGATCCGTTTCTTGTTTGTTTTGTATGAATTGTGTTGGCCATGTTCTATCGCTTGATAGATGTTTCCTCTTGAACCAAGCGCATGCTGTGTATAATACTTGTCAGCAGAAGTCACAGTCACTTGTCAGTGGTTCTCCTGGACGCAGCCTGCTCCCACCTCCCCTCACCAATTAATCACAAGTGCAGTCAGGCTTTTTCACCAGTAAATGAGAGTTTTCCATGTAAATCTTTCACACCGCGTATGTAAGAAATACATCTCAAGTCCGGGTGCTCTTGTTCGAGTAGCCAATAACAGACTACTAATGAAAATGCCATTGCTTTCCTGTATGTATGTATGTATGTATGTATATATATATATATATATATATATATATATATATATATATATATATATATATATATATTTATTTTTATTTATAGGGGATTAAGCCGGGAAGTTAGCTGTGATCCGGTCACCATGGAGATTTATCTTGTGTAGCTAGCCTGCTCCAGATCAGGCTAAGAGCCAGGATATATGAATCTTAATTGTATCTCATTCACTTCATTGGGAAGCCAAAGTGTTCATTACAGTTATCCCACTGCTCATTACATAGTCCCATCCAGTGAAGTAGCCTACTGTCATCATTTAAACACTGTGACCATTATAATACATTAATTTAGCCTATATTCATACATTTAGAGGACTTGTTGAAACACAAGCTAGTGGCATGGCTTACTATTATGTGTTGTTATTAGCCTCAGACTTAGACAAAACATACTCTTCTGCACATAAATAAAATAAAGGTTCCTTGATGAAATAAATGATCACGGCTGCAGCTATTATCTTGCAATCTGTGCCCTCCTTCTGCTATTTGAAATGTCTATTTGAATGTCGTTTACGTTTAATCTCCTGCACATTTTAAAGTGGAGTGTTTGCTCCTCATTTAGTGAGGGCACATGAAATAGCTACACGCAAATAAAAATGTGTTTGTTGCTTCTCGGTGACTGAGTCCCGGTGGTGCATCGCACACTGAGTGAGACTTAAACCTATAAAGTCAAGCAGTAAATTATTAAACACTAGGTGATAAAATGTGAATGGTGTGTTGCCTGGGTGGCCATTAGGTGTTTTTCCAGAGCTATGCCTCCATATAGTGTAGGTCAACAGAAAGCAGGTGGTCGCATTTATTTTGGGAACACTGTAAAGAGATCAGTGACTTAAGATTTCACAAAAGGCATCGGTCCACTTGAAAGGCATTACACATGCGGTGTATTCGGCATATTTTATTTATCACACATGACACAGAAGCATTTCTATCTTTATTTAAAACTGATACATCGACCCACATAAAATATGCCGAGTGCATATCCATTGGTTTATAGTGTTTTCTCAGTAGCAGTAACCTAACAACTGGGAATGCCAGTTGAAAGTTATTCAATCCACCAGACACACTTTTTCGCAGACAATTTCTCATTTATTTCAGGGTCACGCATTGTTCACATTTCTTTTTTACAGTGTTGAGATGTTTTCGAGATACAGAGCTAAACAAAAAATATAAAAAAAAACAGAAACCTTACACCAATGTTCAACCTGATCTCATGCGGAGGCGTATAAACAGCACGGCACTTTAAGGACATTCCGATGTTAATGCATTTTAATTTTACACCACATTTTTACTGTGAAACGGCCTCAGTAACTCTAAGTAACAAAAGCACTTGTAGGTTTAGTGAAAACACCATTGATGAGCTTAAAATAAGTACATAGACTTAAAAATTTAAAGAAGTACAACTCAACTTGTGACACGAACACCGGTCTCTTATGTGAAAGTCCTGTTTTTGTTTGACCCATCCACCCCCCTCTCTCTGACAGCCCACTATAAATCTTTCCCACTTTTTTACACTATCACACACCACTGAGTGTAGCACTTATGTGTTCACAGTGTGGTCAGTACAAACTACATTGCATAAAATGATCAAAAATCAAGAATGACCTTGTTGAATGCTAAATGAGTTACAAACGGCATCTTGGTTTGGTGAGACCAGGCTGTGATTTTAATACTTTTACATGGATTGTTGCATTCTAGGCCTACACATAGAAATTTCACTACCCACTAGGAACTGTTGATATCCAACAATAGAATGTAATATGACATACAGAAGATATGGCGAATTTTTGATAGGTGCAGACTGACCCGGGCTGCACGATTGGCAGCCTCCTGTACCAAAAACAAAATAGCCCTGCTGCCGCCTGAATGTCTGTGCTCGTTCTGCAGAGGGATCTCTCCGGCCAACTGAGCAGAGCTGAGTGGAGATCATGTACCGAGACACAAAAACGCTTAAGGACAAAAACAAAACAAAAAAAACCTCAGCGAGGATGATAAACAATGATGGGGGGATACCGGGGAGCGAACAGAAACCTAGCTCTAGCCAGCAGGACCCACGCCACATATCCCGGGGACAACCAGTGTGTGTGTGCAAATAAGCAAATGTTTACGACACTGGTTTCTTATTTGAGTGCTGGCTGCTGGTGGGCTGTTATCTAACAGGTCCTTCAACGGAGCTCATGTCCGTAGTATTCTACATGAGAATGATTGATGCTACGTTCTGTGAAATATTTCAGGAAGTAGCTCAGCGGTGCCGGTGTCGCCGTAAATCTACTCCAGTTCAGTTTGCTGGGGGAGTTTAGCTGGAAAATTAGTCGGCGTGGCATTTGATACACTTCTAATGAACGAGCCGGCCATTGTGGTAATTTACTCACCTACTGATGATGAAAAATCCCCCCTTCCTTGTTCTCTCTTTTGCAGGAGAATGCAGCTGCCATGAGGGCTACTCCCCCGACCCCGTGCATAAACACCTCTGCGTTCGCAGCGACTGGGGTCGGAACGAAGGGTGAGTTCCTGTCTGCTCCACCCACTCATATCTTCCAAACTCCAACGACACTCAAACGACCTGGAGACTGATTTCACACTCCCAGCTGCATTAGTGCACAATATTAACTCTACATGAAATAAAGGGGAATTGTTTCGTGGTGATGGATTAGCTATTGGGAGAAAATTTCAAGACTCTGCAGGTTGATCCCGAGAGTATCGAAATGAATGGAAGCCGAGGTAGAAAATCAATCTCATAGTGTTCTGCACGCTCCCAAAAAACGGGTGCCGGTAATGTAAAATATAAGCAATTTGCAGTTAATGGGCTAAAACATGCAAACGTTACCTGTATGGTCTTTTAACTTGAGGAAGTAGACTTTGAAGAGGTAATTGGAAATACGGATAGGAGGAAGGGAAGGTAGAAGGACATTATAGTGTTTAATGAAAGAAAACAGCGAGAGGGAAGGACGAGAAAGACGGCTAAATGGAGAACACATGAAAGATAGACGAAGGCATGGATAGAAAAATATGACCTTGTTTGACAATTAGCTGCCTTCCCCAATCATTGATTAATTTAAAAAGTCCCACATTGTTATTCAACCCCATCAGTCATCTGCTGGACTCGGTCCAGTCGCAGATCAAATTTCCCATTCACAGCTCCGCAGGAGTATCAGCAGACTGAGGGGGATATGAAAACACAAATTTGATCAAGCGTTGTTAGTTTCGACCTTGTGTTTCATTCTGGAGGTATATTGTATTATATAAACATTGTGGGGTATTTTTTCTTTATCAGTGAGAAGACATTAAGATCCTTTTTTTTGTGTTCACATAGATTACATGAACACATTTTTGATGTCATTTCGGGGAAAGTTGGAATGCGACATAGAAATGTTAACATGTCTCTCTTTGATTTCCTCTCTGTCCTCAAGTCCCTGGCCATATGCCAACCTGGAGAAAGGCTACGACCTCGTTACGGGAGAGCAGGCCCCCGAGAGGATCTTCAGGTGAGTCCGTCACTTCTAGTGCGTCGCCCGAGTGCATGACTCCTGCTGGCCATCTGTGACTCGACACACGGCGGGGCGACGGCGGTGTTCTCGGCGTGTGTTCGTGTGTGCACATGTGTGATGGTGCATACAGATGAAGCAGTCGGACGGACACGCGGATACACCTCGTGTTGCCGTGAAGGCTCACCGAGAGAAACAGCCCAGGGGGCCGTCCCCGACGGACTCCTTTCAAATACTTTTACTGCCATTTTTGTTACACTTCTCATCCTTGATGGGGTCATCGTGTCTGACAATTTTCAACAAGTGCAAGGCTCAAAGGAGCTCTTTCACTATCGCTTGGGTGTTTTTTTCATTTTTATATTTCCCCCATTTAGATAGTCCACATCAACCTGACTTGCTGGAATTGCATCTGCTTTCAGACATTCAGACATTTTTATACAAATGTTGGTAAGAATTTATAGATGGCCCTTTCAACACATATTCATCTAGTTAAGCTATTGAATGTACTGTCATGTCCCATATTATGGATTTGGATTAAGTTAATAATCAGCAAAACTCTTGACAAAAAAATGGTGCACTTTGACTGCTACAGCTTATTTAATAACTGTTATAATAATATGCTTTAACCTATTTGTTTATTAATTTACAGTTTAATCATAATAATCCATTGAAGCATAATGTACTGCAGAGTTTACCCCAGGCCAGTAACTATGTCATTATGTAGGAAGCATACTGATGAAGAATAAGCCTCTGGGGGCAAGGGGCTATGTTTCTAGGATAGCAGATATATTACTTGGACTCAGGTCCGAGACGAACAGAAACCACAACACTTTTGATGCCAAAAGCTTGTCTGGTTGCCGACTGATACTGCATGTGAATAAGGAATATGTTAATAAAGATAGATTAGTAAGTAAATCATAGTAATGCATTGGCTTGTAACCCTTAACACTAAATATGGACATGGTGTGTCTAAGCCCCTCCCTCACAGCTCTGCCCATGTTGATACTTTTGTCACGTTCTAGAGGCATTTTTTTATTTTTTATTCCAAGGGTTGAGACACTTCAGCCAAAACTCTGGGGTTTAGTTAACCTTTAAGCTCCACGATTTCTTTTAAGTGAGTTAAAGTACAGCCTTTGATTTTTGTCAAATCCACCTTGATTTCATGCTCATTACCCCTCCAGGATGTAGCCGGGCATAGTTCTTTGTCACACTAATCCCGCTGCTCTTCACGCCGACCTTGCCGAGTTAGCTTCTCGGCGTGTGTCCACTCTATGAAATTAGGTAATCGACAATCTTTGTTCTGCATAAAAGCACATTCCGTCTGCCGGCGGCCCGCTGCAGGTTAAAAGCACTAAAGTATGTTGGGGATGGGACTCCGATGGCGCCGGCATACACCCGCACACTCACAGAAAGGCAGCAATCATGTGGAAGCACTGTGTCGGCCCAGAGTTTTTGAGAGGAGCAAGCTGAAAGGTACACACTCATACAGACCACATACACCTGCAGCCATTTACACACTCATACAGATAGCAGACAAAGTGGGTAAAGATGCAGCATCCAAGTGGAAACCCTCACCGGGTTCTTGTTGGAAGGGCTCGATATCAGCGCCGCGTGGAGAAGGATGGGAGAAACGACTATATTGCTTTTCAGCCTGACAGCGTTGGAGTCTTCCAAATGGGGGATGGTTTCACAGATGGGGATCTTTGTTGGAAACCAGCGACGCCTCTCACTTTTTTTTCTTTTCTTGTTGCTAGGAGCAAGTGAGAAAGTAAGCATCTTGCGATCTGAAAGATTGGTGGGTGAAGGCAGAATGGAATCAGTGTCTTCATTTAAATGTTAATCATGAACATATTGAAGTCGAATTTGGTTTGGATTGCCAGACAGTGAGTGGAGGTCAGAGTGAGTGCAATGCAGTCACTGTCTCTGTGTTTTGTACATGTTGAGGGGTTTAAATGCTGAGGTCAGGACTTGTACTAACCAAGTCGTGTTTGACAGGATGGATGTCAGCGATTATTAACCATGGATAAACTTACATGATGTTGCTGAGGTGATAAAATGTACTTTACGTTTTATGTAGGATTGAATGTAATCCGCAAGCTTTTTTGACAAGCAAGAGCCACTCCACCACGGTGTCGTTGTGGGAATTTATGATATCCTCGCCCACCTGCTTGGATACATATTTTAAAGCACACGATTCAAAGCGCAGCTGTGTTCTGTGAGGCCCTCTCCACGTGGAGCTATTCCCAAATGACAAGTATTGGCCCCCCACGGCGTCCTCCTGAGGATTATTCTCTTCGCTCGGGAGAAGTATCTCTTGCCAAAGTCAAAATTATTTTTATACCATCTTGAACAATGGTCATCAGCACACTTCACAAAAAAAAAATTAATTAGCAATAAAAAGCCAAGAGACTACAGCTACTTAGTGTACTCCTCCAAGTCCAATTATGTTTCCAACTGTGTTGATACACCAAATGCAAACACCATTTGAATGAGTTTCTACACAGGATTGACAGTATAAGCTGGCAATTATTCTAGTAGGCTAAACACGCTTCCTCGAATATAACTGTGTAGACCAGGTCTTCATAGCTAATAGAGGGAATTTATTTCCTGTTCCATTTTTTTCACACCATGTTCTCGTTTTTTCCCCCCTCAAATGTATTTTTATACATTAAAAACCTTTTAGAATGTCAACTCACTCTCAGACTCTCCCCCCACGTCCATATCACAGCTTCCCTTCCATTATCAGGACATTCACATTATTCATACTGCAAGGAAGTAATACAAAGATGACCATATTGGCAATTATATGAATTACCTTCAATCTATGAAATTATACACTATTCCACGGACGACAGAATCTTGCTGTCAGACCCCGCACCACCCATGTGCTGCACTTTTCATTGTGATCATACCTAAAATGCCTCATTTGCATGCCTGTGTATCCACATACCGTGATAACAAAATGTTATAATGTGACAGTAGTTGTGATTGACATAAACATCTTGCTGTTGTGCCAACACAGATCATTTTACAGTCTGGGCCAAGGGTTGTGGCTGCCAGTCAGCAAGAGCTTCGTGGTGCCACCGGTGGAGCTGTCAATCAACCCCATCGCCAGCTGTAAGACGGACGTGCTGGTTACCGAAGATCCAGGAGAGGTCAGGTCAGTCCGACTCAGCTCAGAGCTCCACGCTCATGTTAAAAGAGAAACTGGAACAGATTGCTGGCTGGTCCACAGAAACCTCGAGTCCCAGAGATACATTTTCTTTTCTTTGTTTTTAAAGGTCTCAACAAATGCAGAAGAAATCCTTTAATTGTTTTCAGAATTCTAAACCCTGGCTCTACAGCTTAAGTACCACAGGAATACTATTTATAAAGCTCCTTTGTTTCTTGGAGTGTATAAGTCCAAATAATACATGTCTTTTCTTCAATTGTGAGCTGTTTCCATGACGCTATAGTGTTTGTGTCGATGCTGCTGTTGACAGAAGTTCATTATATGCTACATTTCCATAACAGGCATGTATGGATGTAGAGATACTTCATTATCTTGGTTTTTTAATATAATGTGCTGCAGTCAGTATGCTGCAGTAACCATTGGGAAGGCATAACATTAAGGAGGAACATATATATATGAACAGAAGTGCTTCAAGCTTATTAGTTATAAAAGAATAATGTCCTTGCTTTTATTTGAAAAATTACCAAAACAACCTTTCATATGAAATGAATGGCAGAATACCCATTAAGCTTTTAATCAGGAGATTAATTCCCAAAAGGGTCTTGCATTCAGAGGACCGAAGTGACAAAGGCAGTGCCACAAAAACCTAACGTTGGGCTCTGCACAGAGGGATCTGAAAAAACCCAATCCAAACAGGAAAGCAGTGTCAAACGAGGTTATGGATTTGGCACCGTCGCAGTGCAACCACAGAATATTGGCAACGTGAGAGCTATGTTTTTCTCCTCCGACCAGCCAGTAGGAGCTGGCATGCATCAGCGCGGCTGAACATCACAAAACATGTCGGGGCATCAGCTGCAGATTAAAACAATCACACATCTATGGAATCCAACTGCCACCAGCATGGGAAGTGTTATTTTATTTCAAAATCCAATTGTCTCCTCGTGCTGCAGAGAAAATGTTGCACTTGTCAAGTAATGTTAAAGAAAGGATGGTGTTATAAAACAGAAGCATGCCTGCAATCGCCATTATTTTAATAGAATCAACAGAATGCATGATGTATTCTATTAAAACTGATGCAGTGATGCATGTTTTAATCAAAATACTTTTTGGAGAAACGTATTGACCGAAGCTGCAGTTGTCAACCACATCTGGAACCAATAGGGGTCCTTCTGAGAAATGTGAGTTTGCAAATAAATACATACTTAATCACATCGACCACTTAAGAAACTACTTATTATGCAAGCATAATGTTTTTCAAAATGACAAGGAATCACTTTTCCATAAATAATAGGCTAAACATTTGGGAGTAAAATGACGTTGAACTATAATTACAAGACATTTGCACTTTAATTTAAAAGCTCAGTACAAAGATGAAATTGTTAAAAACACCATACAGGAAACCCTAAAAATACATGGGAGAATGTGCACACAAACTCAGTGTTGATGCTGATTCTCACTGGCATGATGAACTCTGAGTAATTCTGGAAAATAAGTGACTGACCCTTTAAAATCAAGAAGCCAGGTTGAGGGTACTTGACAGTGATTACAGCTCGCCCTTACTGACCCAACAGAGGACGATCCTCACGTCGATGATTTAGATCAGTGCTTCCCATCCTTGTGGGTTGCTATAACAATACACATATTCAGGCTAAAAATAGCTTTATTAAAACACATTGTTGTTACCTCACTGGTAGATTTCTCAGAATCCTCTCTGCATTCACGTCTGGGTGTTTTTCTGACACCGAATATTCAATAAACGAATTCCTCATTCAGAAAGCTTAAATCTCAGTTGTCACTGAGTGCTGTGTTTTATGTCTAATGTGTATCATATAAATAGTTGTTGCAAATTGTATCCACTATCCAAACTTTTCACAGGCTTTATTAAAGTGCCTCAGGAGCACAGAACTCCCAAGGCTCTCGTACACATCTGCTTATTCTGACTTAAATGGCATTGCGGCACGGCTTTAGATTAATTAGCTGAGGTATGTCACTTCCTTTGAAAAAAGGGAAAATAAGGACGTGTTTAAGAGCAGTTTATCGCCATGCATCTGTTACAATGTCCAAACAGAATACAGTTTCTCTGTTTCGCTCAGAGGTAGAGCCGTTATTTCCAAGCCATTATTGCAAATTGAGCACTTAAGCAGAAAAGCAAAAACGTAGCTTTTGTGTAGCAAGTTTAGTTGGAAGGACGTGTCTTCATGCTGCTGTTACATCCTGCAATTACACCAGCTGCCTTCTCTATGAGCTCTATTTATAGATTAGCCTTTTAGAATACGTCAGTTAGTTGCTGCCGACTTCAAGTGAGATATTTTTTGCGACACGTTATAGCAACATGAGATATTACATATTATAACAGGACGATGGATTGGAAACAATGTGTGTTGAACCGAGAGCTTAATCATTGTTGAAAGACATCCCAAAAGAACTTTGAAAACATGAAGGAAATGCACATCATATAACTGATTATGAGCCCGAATAGTTGAAATAATGAGTTATTAATTCATATTTGCTTCATGATAAGTTCCTGTAACATGCGGAGGATCATCAATAAAGCAGGCGTCTCATTATCCGGAGCGTTTTTTTGAGTCCCATGGGATTTTGTGAAGTTTTGGGCTGATGCTTTTCCCAGTGTGTTTATGCAGGAGTTGATACAGTCAGTCAGTCATGAGAGACGCGTTGATGTGGGGGGGTGGCGCGCTGGAGCTCCGGCACTTAAAAAGGTGCATCGTCGTTCCACTTCTGCCCGGGGAAATCGACTCCGCATGCAAAAGTGAGTGCCGAGGTTTTAACTGCAGGTATTTTGTGTCTTGATGTCATCGTCACATGACCTCACATCACTTAGGCTTCTTTAGAAAGTATTTTCAATGAGCTAGATTTAGAAGTACACGCTTTTCCCATTATCCGGTGGCATAGTGACAAAAAGGCCTCTATATGTTAACCAGCAGACAACATTTTACCAACATCACTCACTGAAGTCGATTTCCCCAGTTTCCCATAGTTTTATCCACTCACGCTTGTAAGTGCACTTTTATTTGCCCAGTGGAGTTGTACGTGTTTGTGGTGCTCAAAGCCTCAAAACAGTACACGTGTTTGGTCTCGCACGTTATTGCTGTTATCAGTGTGAACTATTTTGTCCTTGAATTGATTTTCTACTCTTTTGTTTTTCTTCATATTTTTTCGCAGCCATTTAATCTCGAAACTAGATTTTTGTTTCTGTTGGTTATGCAGATAAGCCCAAGGGGGCCGTTGTTGCCTCAGATAAGCAGAGTGACCTGAGGTCAACATTGACCACAGGTAATCATGTTTGTTTTTTAATGTTCACTACATTTTCATTCCTTGAATATGAATTATGGTTTTTGGATTCATTCAAGATGCAGGCTGATGTGTGGTGCATCATCCTGATTGGTTGAAGCAGTGCATGTAAATGTCCGTCCTGCTCCTCAGGTAAGAGTGTATCAGAAGAACCTGTGCCAGTTGTCCGGACGATTGGTGGTTTGAATCCCGGCTCCTCAGTCTCCGGGCCGAAGTGTCTTTGGGCAAGATGAATCCCAAAAATTGCCCCAAAGTTTATGCCATTGCTGTAGTGACATGTTGCTTTTGATAAATGAAATGTAATGTAATGTAAAGGACAAAGTGATTTCTGACCTACATGATTTAAAGTTTACCAAAACTATTTAGTGTAACTATTTACCTATAAAAGTACAGTTTAAATACAGCCATATAAGCAAAGAGGTTATACTTTTATTCCCATTATATGCATACTTTTATGATAATTTCCCCTGATATGTAAAGCCAGACACAGTAGAGGAAGATTTCCATAACATGTGGATGCCCACACTATAGTGTAAGGGGTATTTAAATAGAGGAAATGTAAAAGTTCTAAAAGAGTTCAGAGTTTATTCACGAATTGAGACATTCAATAAATGTTTTATGTACCCATATTTAAAATCCCACTTCATTCACTAATTGATTGTCATAAATTAGATAATGTGTGCTGCGTGGTGGATGTAAGGTCATCGAGCCAAACAGATGTGTGTGAATTAGCCTCCAGTAACTACTTCCTCTGACGGTGTGTTTTGTACACATTCACACACTTTAAAAGGTTTTCACTTAACACTGGAATCCTGAGCGGAATGCAAAGCATGAAATACGTTGGTGTTTTGCTGTGTTCACTGTTTGGTCTGGTTAACTGATCAATAACTTTTAAATCCAGTCTTTTTTTTCCTCCCCCTCAGTTGCCGAGAGACAAGGAACCATTATATTTGCTACATCTTCAGGCCGCTGTTATAATGCCTCACATTTAAGCTTACTTTGCACTTGGACTACATATAATTATTATGTAACACATATTTGAACAAATTGCCTTATTTAAAGAAAGTTCTAATGATTTGAAATTGAATCTCCTCTAATATTAGCTTTATTTGCGCTGCATGTTGTTGAACAAAAGCCGACGTGTCAACAGCCACTTCATGAATGTCAGCGTATGAGGAGATCAGCCACTCCAAACGCTGCTGCGAGATTAGTATTGGTGTCGATAAGGAACTGTTAATAACCCTCAGTAACCGCAGACAGCCCACGCTGGTGATTAATGACCTCGCTCACCGCGGGAACCATCAAAATGTGCCGTTCCAAAGTTGATACCAGCAGGACTTGAGGATAAGGGGGCTTAGCACAGACCTCTGAAGGGGGGTCTATGGGGATTCTCCCCCCAGGAAATTCTGTTTGATAAACAAACTCTTTGTTGAAGCTCTGAAACCTTCTTTACAGTACAAGTACATGTCTTCATGTATACTTAGACATGCCAGATTATGAATTGTGATGTTAGTAGTTAGCAATTCGTATTATATTGAATGGAAATTGAATTCACTGCTATTTGGAATCTATATTTACTGGATTACTGTACCTAACTACAATAATTAAGTACTCCATTTATACAAGTATATACTTCTAGTCCACTTCATCTCAGAGGTAAATATAGTACTATTTACTGCACTACTTTTAACCAACATCTTCATTACTTTACAGATTCAGATGAAATAAAAATATAACACAATAATTAAGCACAACATATAATCAATATAATCAATGATCATGTATAATTATGGGTAGAACTAGTCAGCGGTGTATACAGTAATTAAAATGAGCTGCGACCAGCTACAGCATTAAAGTCATAAACACATTAAAGCATCAATAATTAATAATATCATACATATTCATCCACATTAAAAAGTTATTTTACTTTAAGCATTTTGAGTCCATTTTGATGCAACAGTCCTGATGTACTTTTACTTGAGTGATATTTTGAATGCAGGAGTATTAAAGTAGCGTGTTGGCGTAAGTCTATCGGACTTTTTCACTCACAATCATCATGTTCAGATACAGTTCATGAATTGTAGTGCTCTGCTGACCTCCATCTGCCCTCTGCTGCTTCTCTCTCTATCACTCTCTCTCTTTATCCCTTCCTCTCTCTCTCTCTCTCTCTCTCTCTCTCTCTCAGATGTGAGCTTCACAATTTTTTAATCACGTTGAGGTTTGTAAAATCAAATCAAACACCTACGATCATAATGAAGAAATGTGACCTACTTCATATTACAAATGATACCACACCACCCGACATTCACCTTCCTTCTTTTTTCTTCTTCTTTCTTCTGTTCTTTTCCCACCTGGACCTGACCCTCCACTCTTTCTCATCTGCTCTTCCAGCTGTGCAGCTGAGTCACTCAACTCTGAGCGTCAGACGCCCACACACACACACACACACACACACACACACACACACACACACACACGGTTAGTTCAGAGACATGTATTTACTCTGACAGTCTGTTATGTTACTATCACACATTCACACATTATGTATTTTTTCTTCCAGCTACACAGCATTTAAAACGATATTTCGGGGCTGCACTCGAAATGACCCGGTGACGCTGCTGCAAGCCAGCAAAACATTAAGTGCATAAATCCCCGTCCTCTTACACCAAATTTCCATCAAAACATGTTTTATGGCACAAAAAAAAAGGCTGCATCTGTTTTCATTGTATCACTCGGGTTCACCTGCATTTTTCACCCGCTAGATTTTTTGCTCGGCGATCACAATAAGCTTAAAGAAAATGCACTCTATTCAATGACGAAAGTGCTTGATGAGAGTCAGCATATTTGTGGGGAGCTGGAACAGGGGCATTAATCAAGCATGGGGGCAGACCAATAACGGGCTCCGTAATCATGCTGGAGCAGCGCTCTAACTTTGGGCAGCGCCGCCTGGTCATTCATCATCTGGGAAAGCAAGAGGCGGAGAGGGAGATTAATAACAAGTGCATTAGTCAGTGTTTAGATGCAACGAATGTGCTTCTGGGTCAAGCAACGGAGTCACTGTGCCAAAAGAGATGATCCCGATCAGCTAATCATTTGGAAAAGGGAACTTTATCTGATAGGAGTGTGTTAGAAATAATTCCCACATTCCAATGGAGCATCGTTGGAAGCTCTGTCATTGACCTTTTGTGGATCAGTTATCAGGCTCCTGATAATTAAACAATGGGAGGCAAACTTAGATGAATACTTTCCATAGTTGAATGTGTTGTGCAATATCCTTATTTTGATATTTCCTTCAGCATTTGTTTCCCTACCCCCCTCCTCCTCCTCCTCCTCCTCTGGACTGTCTTCGACAGGGATCTATGAATTGATTGTTCTGTTCATAGCAGATGCACTATCCCCTCTGTCCAGAAGGAGAGCCTGTTAGCATGCACCTCACAGTCGAGGCAAGCCATTATTTTTGAGTCTGCCTCACCTTCCCCACCATGTGTTTTCCTCTGAATTAAGGAGTCATTTGTCACTGCTTTGAGTGCCTGCCAGAAAGAACTGACGCACAGAATGTCATGTGTTGCTTGTCTAATTTGGAGGGGGAAAAAAATGGAGTTGCCAAATAAAGAGAAGCAGAATAAGACGTGGGAGAGCGAGACAGGGAATTGACTTTTTTAGATTGGCACAATACAATAACACTATTCAGAGCAACAGAGCAACATTCCTTTTGTGAGTGTGTTAAGCAAGAGGGCAGCCCAGAGGCAGTTACTGAACCGCAGTCAGGAGGTTTGCTGTCTACAAAAGCAAACAAAAACATAGTTTTAATATCAGTCTCGATTGCAGACATCGCCCTAGCCAGCTCGATCTGCATGTGTGTGATGGCATATCCATGGTGAGGGTCGTTCCAAAGCAGCTCGAGCAGAAGGCAAGTGGACGATAAAACCCTCCGGCAACCGGCCAGACTGCTGCTGTGCAAACATACAGTCTTGCTTCTTCAGACATATAAAGCTATGTGTTGTCTTTTAACAGATGATGCTTTCAGGATTTTCAGGACATGCAGACCTGTTTTAAACACAGATGCCACAGAGATTGCATATTCTCTCATAATCCCAAATCTCATAACCTCTGTGATATTGATTATTTGTGATTTGCGGCACTCTCAATCAAAAAATAAATAAATAAAATGAATAAAATTAGATTTGGCACTCATTACTAACATTACTAACCCATTAAAACATAACCCATTTACTAACATATATTTCTTAATATTCAAAATACATATGCACACACTTTTGAATTGCAAAACGTGCATTTCAGCTCCGATTTAGCTGTTAAATTTGTGTAGCTTTGGGATTCTCCTGGAGCCCTGGCTGCCGTTCGTGACTAGCGGCCATAATGTGACCCTCTCGTCCACCGGGAGAAAGTCTGTGCAGCAGCCAGCTGGTGATTTGTCTGTAGTTCCACAACCGCCTGGCACGTCTCGCCACGGACAATTCCTGAGTGGGAGAGTCCACCGTATAACGAGGAGTTTGCTTCCAGACCCAAAGCCCTGCATAGAGCTGAGCCCACCTGCTTGTTGTTGGTACCTCTCGACTCCTCACACCAGGCCTCCACCACCTTCCCCAACAAGTGAATACATGTTCTAAGGGAAAGTTTTCAATGAGGAATTGTATTCCACCTCTGGCCGTTGTCCTCGGCTCTGCAACAGTTAACCAGCTTGTTTCCCCCATGAAGATAATCATTCCGTCCCAATGCACGGGGGAGATGTTTTCATTGCATTAAATCAAACACATTGAACTCAGGCATCAGACTCTGACGAGTGTGCTCCCCGTCTGCTGTCTTTGATATTCATCGAGGCGAGCTGATCTCGGGACTGTACAGTTCAGTGATGATAGGGCTGCGTTTTCCCCGTATTTCGGATGAGGTTGGTTTTCCGGGCTTCATTGCTTTGTCTATCGCTGACGTACATCAGAGAGTTTGTAGCTGAGCGTGACCATGTGGCACATCAATATCCCCAACTCTTAAAGCCCATTGGCCATGTGCCTGAACCACTCAGGAGGAGCGAGCAGTCTTTAATAGCAAAAACTTGCTACGAGTGTAGTATCAGACCATGGTTGGGAAAAGTGAGTGGAGACACGAGGCAAATATCTTGATTATTTTCTTTATTCAGTCTTTGTCCCAACCTCACACCTGTAAAATGCAATGAGAAGAGTTAGACTGAGATTATGCGGCCGGGTCCTCCACAAGGTAGGTGGCCTCACTCATCATCTCATTTGGAGATGTACAACAACAGAAAACCAGACCTTGAGGTATCATCTGTCTCCATGGGAACACATGGAGATTCTCTGGACAACGTTGCAACAGAAAAGGATCAATTATTGCCCAGAAGCCTCAAATTTAGACTAATCCATTTTGCATTTTTAAACTGAGATGTGTCATTTCTGTAACTGCTTTCATTCTGACCAATGATCCATGTGAACATTTTCTAAAACATTTTTATTGCTAAAAACAGATGATTCATTTTCAGGTTCGAGTGGGAACAATAATCTTCAAATCTAGCAACTATCAAAGAAAAAGTGAAAGAACAAACAGATGTGAAATGTTATGCACTTTGGGGGACATTCTCCTTGTATGTATTTTTGGAGAATTTAGTTCACACATCCTGTGGCTATCCTTAAAAAACTGCAGACTTTAACCAGGCTGAATAAATCAAATAAATTCCATGAGTATGAGATATCCTCCAGCGGTTGTGACTGGCTGACCAATAGGTTGATTTTCCTTTTTTACAAATGCTATTTATTTTCTACAGCGGAGCTACTCATAAAGCCGGCTGAAAACATAAAACCCGATTATATTGCCACGGAAAGAAATATGTCTTTGAAAGGTTGCATTTGTGCTATGGCCTTGAATACTGTGAATTACTATGTGACATCAATGCTATTAATGCATAATGGGTCTGCCATAACCACATCACCAGTTTCTATTAGGGCCCATAAAACACTTAGTCTGCTGCGAAACAAAAGACGACACTTTAATTATCTTAAACTATTTTAATATATTTAATCATATTCTCCAGACTATTGTTTAAACAACGGGGCCGTTATTTAAAATGATTGGAATATTGTAATTGTAAATTTCACACTCCCATTTCTGGTCAAAACTAAGAGCATTGCAAAAATATGTATTTTTGTCTCCTGTTAACTTGATATCATCCATGTGGGCATTTCAATTAAGGATCAAATCAGATGGAATATTGGCATAATCAGTGAGGTGGCCATTGCTAAAGCTAAGCGCAAATAACCAGAGGGCGACCATATGTTGAGGTTATGAAAAACAAATAAAACAAACCTGACTCCATTCATCAAATGGAAGACTATCCACGTTTTGGCCCGACGAGTTGCTCTTCTGAGCTCTTTTGGTAAACATCTTGCTTTTTATTCAGTGTGTGTGACAGTGAGTGATTCGCCATCAGCGCAGCACCGTGTCAGGAGAAGGTTTGATTTTTTGCAAGGTGGACATTTCCTACTGGCTGTCAGCGAGCCGTAATACTTCACCGCTCGTGTCGAGAAGACGTGCCAATTATACGCTGATGTGCCATGAATCTTACAAGAGAAGCTAATATTTAAAATAAGGAATAGCTGGCTGAAAACAGGGCTAGGTGTTGCAGAGCATTTCTAACTGCTGATCGTACCTGGGCAGACGCTGAGAAAGAAACAAAAATGAAAATAGGGTTTTGTAATTGAAAAGGGAGGTTTGTGTCTGCACCCCCAGTATATCTCTTCTTGTAAAATATGAAATCCGAAGGTTTATTTTTTTGGCCAATGCCATCACTGAGCATTCCTACCTTTTTTGATATACATTTTAATGCTTTTTCTTTCATATTCGCCTAAAGCCAATGGCAAGGTCATTTTACAATTATCTTCACAAAGACTGTGAATACCGACTCCCTCCGAGTCCATTTTGCTATCTTTGCTCATTGAAGAAACTTTGCAAGATACATGACTTTTTGTTTACTTCCACTTTGAAGAGATACTTCTGTTTACATTTTAATCAAACATCAATATGCACATTACCGAGTTTAGACGCCCTTCTCTGCGACCGCCACGTAAACACACAAAGCAAGTACTCCAAAGTCCTCCTCGCCCAGTCGGGCGTCTGTCTTCCTGTCGTTCAGGATTCTTTTTTCTGTTTGTGGAGTCGAGTCACCATCACAGCACACTGTGCTTCCCGCGGTCCCATCACAAGAGGTGGCGCTTTTGTTTCTTTGAACAGAGGAACACAGGGGTTGCTTACCCCTTCGTTCAGTCTTGACAGCAGGTGTGCAGAGCTCAGTGTATGGGCGCACTGAAGTGAACACAGCAGCGGAGCTATACAGTGAGATTTTCTCAGAAGAAAGCACAACGATTCCAGCGCTTGGAAATGTCAGATTGACCCTTTTGTTCGTAAGGATTCAATCGATTTAAATCAGAAGCCGCCCTGGCCGTCTGACCAGGCGTAATCCCAATTGGAACTGAAAACGTACTAAAATGGTTTGCTCCACTTTTTGGGGCTCCAGGGATTCTTTGTCCTCAGTGGATGAATCCCTCTGACTTTGACAATCCCTTGACTTTCCCCACAGCGCTACGTAAAGGTTGACATTTGAGGGAAAGTCTAAACTATTGGTTGGATTACCACAAAATATGGTACACACATTCATGTCTCGTTTCAGGATGAATTGAGAACACTTTGGTGATCTCATAATTTTATTCATCATCAGGTCAACATTTTCATTTCTCCAGTACTTTGGTTAATGGCTAAAAGTCTGCAAAACTAATGGCATTCCTGGCAGAGAAATGCTGTCAAAATACTAAAAACAATCACAAAATAAAAGCACAGTCATTGATGGATTTTTAAAAAGGACTTATTATTTCTCTTTTTTGTGCATGTAGAAGGTCTCCAGAGCTGCAAAGCCATCCATCATGAATTCTCCCCAACAGAAACTCTGCCCCTGTACTGTTTCAAACACCTCAATTGAAATGTTTCCTTTTCTTTCTTAAAATGGTGATGTTACCAAGTACAAATTTGCATAAAATCTGGCCAGCTGCTAGTTTGGTACGTCCTCAAACAAGCTAGTAAGAGAGGAGCTGAGCATGGAGTCACTATGTTGAGAAGACCAAAGGAAGAGGAGTTGAAGAGGAACTAGGGCGGGACATTTCTGACAAGAAAGCGGTGGACCAACAGCTGGCCAGCTGACCAATCAGAGCAGACTGTTTTTTTTTGGGAGGGAGGGGCAGGAGGTCAAACACGTTTTTTAGAGCATTTAGCATGGAAACATGTCGTAGTAGTAACCTGAAATACATGTAAGGAGCATTAAAGGTCCTCTAAGGTTATTATTGATCGATAACAGGAGGCAGTCACTCACACAGAGTTGGCAACCACTGTTTCACCCAACATTAGGCAAGCTGGCCTCTAATTGTTTTCTAGAGAATAAAAAAGTAATTAGCACAAGTACGTATGTGTGGAAGACAGAAGATGCTTACAAAACAAGCCCCTCAAGAAGTCTAGGGGCCTCCGCACATCTGTTTCTCATTTAAGCCTCTTTGCTGGAGTCTGTGTGCAAAGATAGACTTGTATACATGATTCAAACAAGCATCACATAGATTTCAGCTGTGCCTCGTTTGGTGCTGATTAGCAAATGTTAGCATACTGACACGCTAATCTCAGATGGTGAACATGATGAACATACCTGCTAAACACAGGCTCACAGAGCTGCTCGCCTGCCTGTACACTCCCAGTCTTGTTATAAATCCAATTTGAATGTTGTATTATTATGCAGATCTAATAATATGCAGGGCCCTCTATGGAGTTCCACAAATGAAACGTCACTATAATAGTATCTTATATGTCAAAAAACAAATTAAATACATAAATTAAATGAAGTTAAATAAATGGGAAATACAGAAAACATTTACCTCGTATTGCCTCTGTGTATGTCGTCTCCTTCAACATCGCCAGACCTGGATAACGCGGCCTCGGAGGAGTCCTGGAAGTTTATCGTCGCGGGGGGGGCAATTCCCTCGACTCTCCCTTGCAACGTGACTAACATGTCCAATTAATGCCAATACGCCGATTAGTCCCAGACATGACCCAACCATGAACCAGCAAGAACCCCCTCGCATGCATAACTGCATTGAAAGTTTGAATTTGAAAATGCCGCATATATACCTAGTACAGCAGAACACAACAAGCCCTGGGCTACATCAGTTTAAAACTCCTGTTGGATTGGGTTCAGTAAGGTTCGCCTTTATACTGCCAGTCACAAAACGCTGCTAAAGCTCACAGAGGAAACCTGTCATGTTGATAAGGAACGCTTTCATGTGTTCAGTAACGCCTCTGTTATTGTCGGTGTTCATTCTCTGCCTTTTCACCGAAATAAAACTTGAGTTGCAAACATTACAAGTAGTCGTTGTCTGCGGGTGGAAGGGTAAAAGCCACCGACGCACCGCGGCGTTGTCTCATACTGTACAAGCATGCGTAGCTTCTAAATTGCACTTAAAAGGGTTTGCCAGACCACTTTCCAGGCGCAGAGGGATGTTCAGCTGCTGTTCTTCTCACTTCCTGGTGTTTTTCTAATCTGCTTTTTTCTTCCACTGCAGGGAAGAGGCCATGATGTCCACTTACTTCGAGACGGTGGAGGACCTGCTGGCGTCTTTCGGGCCGGCCCGTGACTGCTCCAAAGACAACGGCGGCTGCAAGAAGAACTTCAAGTGTGTCACCGACAGACAGTTGGACTCGTCTGGCTGCATGGTGAGTGTCAGGGTTTCAGACGATATGCTGACATCATCATGCTGTACATAGTGTGTGAAAAGCATTGTTTATAGTCTGAACCTGGACTAAGTAAATGAACGACTCCATGGCTTATAAAGTGTATACGTTTGCTGTTTAAAAATGTGTGTGTGTGTGTGTGTGTGTGTGTGTGTTTTGCTTACTGATAAAAGACCTAGTAGTTACACGTTTCATCCATCAGCCTGCTGTCAGCCGAACCCGGCGCTGAGCTGTAGCTAACTAGCTAGCAGAGATCAGAGGGTGTTGACAACCAATTTCAGCAGCACAGCAGACCGGAGCCACGCGAGTACAGACGGATTCAAGCCTTTAGTCTGGCTCGACACACGGGAGCTCCAGACAGCTAACGTGCCCAGACAGCAAGCGCGTGATGTCTATTGTCGTCATAATCACGCAACTAAAATTACGGGAAAAGAGGAGACCCGAAACAATAATCAAATGCATAGAAATGAATGAAACAAACAACAAACAAAGTGTGCCAATGACTCGTCCTTGTACTTGCTCTGTAGTTAATTCAGGGCTTTGCAGCTAATAGACTGATGAAGTATCAGCTGTATTCTAAAATTCATCAATTTACATAATCACCTCATTTTGAATCTTTCTTTCCCAAGATAATGCCACTCATTAAACGTGCATGCCATCTGCTACAACCTAATGTGGCTTTTTTTTTTGTTTGCGATATTCGCGAGCAATCTATAATGTTTTATGTGCCATAAATAGTGTGCGTCGCTGTTACCGTAGGCTCTTCGGTGCATGTATGGACACTCCGGGCTCCATGGTTAGAAGCAGTCATGACTCATGCTGCTATAGTGCCTGTATTCCTTGTACACAGACGCTGATGTTATCACAGCGTTTGCTTCGAGGTGTATGCGACACTCTTGGAGTAGCTTTTTACCCGTTTGGGCAATTTATGGAAAAACACAGAAATTGCCTTTTGACAAAACATAAGGGGAGTATCAGTTCACTGTGATGACAATGGCGGGGCTGTTTTTCACAACATAATATGGATCAATAGGAAACGCTCCAGTGGCAACAGCAGCAGTGATATTAATAGCGTTTGTAATATGCTTCATCTGATACCACTATTACTTGTCAAAATGTATTAGAAATACATAAAATGCATTTATTAATAGAGCTTCTTTCTGATTCACACCCTTCTTTCTGATTTTAGATGCAACACTGTACACGGTATTGCAAAGAGCTTTTCTCCCGGCACATTCACGAGTACAGGGCGACTCACAGAGCAAACCTCAGATGCGAGGCGTTTGACAGCGAGGGGCGGGTCTGGGTTGTAAAGTAATTAAATTGATGAGCCATCTCAATTGCTGGAGGACGGATGCTGGCCCATTAAGAGCTCGGACAGGGATATAAATTGACTCGTCTATTTGTTGTTTCTGTCAACCAAAGACAAACACCGATAGGGCAATTTTCTTGTTGTGTTTTTTTCTTTTTCCCTTATCTTTTTGACTGAAATAAAAAAAACTAAACTATGTCAACACCTTCTATTTACAGTTTAATTGATGGAAAGCATGTTGACACTGATCACTCCTGACATTGTTTCCCAACAATGATGTGCACTAAAGCTAATAGACAATATTCAGTAAACTAAATACCTTAGTAGAGCTTATAACATTCTCAGTGAGTTATTCTGCACATGCCCTCTCCAACTCATCCCCAATGATTTACCTCCCACTGTGTTACCATGACGACTAGTCCATTTCAATAAACCTGACTCATTTTCCCCATCTTTCATCAGAACCAAGACAATTTCCACACATTAAGTGGCTTGTAGCTGGGGTTTTTTTTTACAACTAATGTGTATATTTTGTCTGCATATTGTGACAATTGCCTTCTCCCACAGTATGGTCATCACTTTGTTCCTGATAACGTGAAAACACATTATAATAACTCCATGTCTCTGCAGCTGTTTGATGTTCTTCTGCTGTGTCACCCGAGCATGAGCAACACGGATAATAATTTATCAGAAATATCTATGAAAGTCAATGGTACACTGTGTCACGCTGATGAATCTCATGCATCCAACTATAACTATAGTCTATTCTCCCAGTAAAGAATAGCATAGGCTTCATAAATGCCATTATTTAATTTTGTGAATGCAACATTTTAATGAAGCAACATTTGAATTCATGATACGGGAAAGGACATACTTTTTGTGCCGTGTGATAAAATTGTTGTGTCTAATTTAATTCATTCCGTAGTATGTCTGCATTTATTAGCACTAAAATAATTCCACGCAGGGCTTTATTTAAGACTGGAAATACAAATTTAGTCATGTTAGCTCCCGTACATGCTTTGCATATAGTGTGAAATAGCTGATATCTGTAAAATAATACAATGACATCTAAAATAGTGGGCCCCAACCATGTTTTATTTATTTTCACAGTGGTCGTAGCATTTGCATCTTATTCCGGGGGCCGGAGACTCAAATTGAGCAGGTAGTCTCTCACACTGAACCTACGCTGCTAAGATAAATCCTTATTAGACCCAGAGGTGGAGAGCAGGAGAGAGTGTGTGTAAAATATGAATGAGTATGCTAACAAGCCTTTGGATTGTTTATCCGACTGTTCTACGGCAAGCCCCTGGACGTAACGTGGCGTATTTAATTAGTTTCCACTCACAGGTGTAAGCAAAAACATGTGGACCTACTTGTTTCTGCCCACAGCAGAAAATGTATTTTCACACTTTCAGAAAGTACTAATGCGAGTTGAAATATGACTAAAATGATTCCGAACAGGTTTCGCAGCTCCATGTGCGGCTGATTAATACGCAGACAAAAAGACTGACAAAGCCTTCCAGCCTTCAAAGATTAACTCAGAAGGATCACAGACACAGTGGTATTATTTTCTCCTTTGCGGGTTGATGTTACTTTAAACACCCCCGTCAGAGTGGGTGCTAACACAGAGCGGCGACATGCCACGCGGAGGGGCTTAAAAATCCATTATCAGAGTCGGTCCCTCAAGGCTGTCTGCCGCTCTTAAGACAGTTGAAATGCATTTTGAAAATGACACAAATTTTCGTCCGAGCTGTCGCTGAACTTTTGCAGATGTTACATATTCCATGTTTTCGTTTTTTGCCTGTGTTTCCTTGCTGAGAGGATGCCAGGTGGTTAATTCTCATGTGCTCAAACATCAGGTTTTCAACAAAAGCTGTTCTAAGTGCAGGTTAGAGATTTCAAGCGGCTAATGTTTCTGAACCGCAGCCTTCCTCTTTCATCACACCAGTTGGTCATGTTATACGTTACAGCAGTGAAGGTTAAACTGTATGTTCTTCTGCTGTTTGCATTGCAGCCTCTTCTGCTGTTACTACGAGCACGCTAATTTGTTTTCTCCTGTGTGAAGTGGCTCCCTTGAATGCTTATAATGGTTGAGAGTGGTTTGCTTTAAGGGGGATTTAGTGACATACACAGACAAACACAATGTGAACATGCATGTGAACTCAAGCATTTACAAGCCGTAGTGATTCCAATGTCAGATCATAATGTTGCAAAATGTTTCTATTTGAGTAAGTTATCTTTTTTGTTATTGTTAAGCACTATATTAAAAAAATGTTATGGCTTATAACATATAATGTTATAATGTGTGCTTCGACATGATAAGGTATATTAAGTAGAGTCTTATTGTGGGTTAGATACATGTTTACACTACAATTTTATTGCAGAAGTACATATTCTCCAGAATGATTAAAATACTGGACATTATGGGAGCATGATCTGCATATCAGCTTATCCGCCCCTTTTTCTTTTTTAAATCTCCTTTCTGTTGCTCAGACAGACAAAAAAAAAATAATCTCCCATAATTTTTACACCACAGGAAATCTGTCCTCCATGTATCTGAAGCTGGAGTTATAGTTGTGTTTGTTCATGTTGCGACACGTAGAAGTGACGGGAACGCCAACGGACAGATCTGTCTATCCAGCGTTCCCCCAGCGGTGTGGAATGAACGGTCAAATTCCTGTTAAACCTTTGGTCAATGTACCGTGTCATCCACTGTGATTGTGTGAGGTAGTGGTATTACTGTTGCACTCTGGGAACTCCCCATGGGGCTGCTTGGTGAAGTTCGCAACTCTGTAAACATGACATTTCCTCATCGCCGGCTAGCTTGAAAGTTTAAGCTTGAACAAAAACCGTAAATCCGCACTTTGTCTTCATGGCACGTTATTTTATCCGGCTAAGATATCTGTCTTCTTAATGGGCTGAAGAGGCGGAGCAGATGGTGGGATATTAGTGACATATCTTTCATCTGCTGATGTCCCTTTTGGGACATCTCTGTTCAAGTTGTTTGGATGCGAGGTTGGCAAAGATGTCATTTCTTTTAGCTTCAACCATCATCTGAAAGTTTAATTTTGGTGGCCCGTCAAACTCCGGTGGTTTATAATAGTTTAGAGAAGACAGATACTGTTGTCTCCAATCTCATTTTAAGGCACTTGTGTGGGGTCCCTGTATGCACGAGTTTATTAAAATGTGTTGCACACTCCAAAAGTCAGGAATTAAATGATGAGTTGTCAGTGTGCAGCCAGATTTCTGCTTGGTTGCTTCTGGTTTGCATAAAGAGTCAGCAGGGAGGGAAAAAAAGGCAACTCCAGCCAAACAAAAGTTTGTGCAAACCCTCCTCCTCTAAGCCCTCTACCTCACTTCCACCCCCCGTATCTCCCCGCCGCCCTGTGTTCCTGGCATCGGAGCGTCATGCTCCCTCCCCTGCTCCACTGCACTGCAAAGCTCAGTTTAGCACATTACCATTGGATTGCAATGCGTTTTGGTTTATAACGAATTGTAATAATTCTCTCATCCTTTCACTCTGACACCGCTGGTTAAACGCCGAATCAAGTGTGCCATTTAGTGCAGTCAGATGACTCGTGAGGGGAATATGAGCAAGAATCTGCAACGTAAGTAAACTGAAATAATATTGACATAATATTCAGTGATATTGACATAATATTCAGTGAATTATTCTCTAATCTAATGGCACTGATTTTTGAAGACAACATGGCCGAAAAAATCTCAGTTTAAGTGCTTACTCACGGGGAGGGGGTCCAACAGTATTTTGTTTGACAAGCATAATTTTTTAGAATTTATATCAATTTCAGTAAATTCAACCTGGCTCAGTTCCAAACCCAAACCCACATGAAACATATTAAATGAATGAAGACTATTAAATCATGCAGGCTTGTTTATTTTTCTCCCAACTAACTGGTTAGATAGAGAAAGGTTAGTGTTTTTATTTGCTCTCCCTTCTAATAATGCACTAGCATTTGACACGAAATACAGATGATATCTATGTTTGAGATGTCAAGAGGAGCAGAAAGTAGTTATTGCCTCTTGCAGTAAATTGTAGTATATTGCTGCTATTTGTTTTAATAACCTTCAGTGAAATCTGCAAGGAGGTTCATTTGTGTTTCTCTGCTACAGAGGTTAATTTGATCAAATCCATATTTCCAGCGGTATGAAATTGAAGGATTAAAACCATCCAAACCATCCAAATATAATCTTTCAAAAATATGATATCATTTTAATGCTTATGTTTAATCCTTCCCTGACAAACACACATCGGGCATCATAAACAGACCAGTCTGTTGTCTCCGTCTACAGATGAGAGCAGTTCATAAATGCCTTTATTGATCAGACTGGTCACAGAACAGAGCTGCCCTTCACTCTCATAGGGGCGGCATCGTCATCTGTTGTGTTGCTATAGGAAGGTGGGGGAGCAATGGAGACAACGGGGTCTCTAGATACAGTCGGTCCCTGTGGTGTCGAGAACAGATGCATCTTGATTAGCCGATGAGCACAAAAATGCTGATTTTCTATGTGGAAATCATCCCGTGAAGTCTGTGTGACAGAACAAGGCTGTGTGTTGTCATGTATATCCATCAAAACATACTGTATCTTTGCATTTGTAAACCATTCACACAAGAAAATTAAAATAAAATAAGCGCATCGAAATATAAAATGAGACGCTAAATCTGTTTTAAATGCAAAGTCGATTTTCTTTTTCCTTTTTTTTAGCCTTTGGGCAGCACCATTCCCAAAAGATGAGAAATAACAGTTTTTTCACTGAAGATTAAGTATGAAGTATGAATTCACATTTATATAAGGAGCAAAACAGCTGGGTTGAGACTTCTTATTTCTCACTGGGGGGACTGCAATGCACCCTCACAAGTTTATTTTTTATTTTTTTTGCACTTGCAGCAATAAAGCTGTTGCGCCTAATTTAGCCCATTTCAGCAGCGTTTGAATGCAGGGCATGCATCTCTGCCACCTCTCAACCAGATTAGACTGTCAAGTATGCTTTTAGAGTATTTGATTCACAACCCACCTGTCATTGTGATTTAGAGCTGTGCTGTTTTGAAGACTTTATTTTTTTATATTTAGATATATATATAACATGTGTGGCGTTTTGGGAAAGACATCGCCCTTATATTTTTCCCTTATCCGTATTTTGATTGCTGAAAACATTCCCTCTTCACACTTTAAAACATTTCCCCATCACGTTCTGTCGTTAATTCCGAATGCAGCCATCTGAATTTTGAGCGCACGCGTCCTTGATCACTCACTGTTCACACTTCTCTCACTATCCCTGCGAAATCTGTAATGGCCACTAAGTACGGACATCTGTGCATCTTAATTTTGACAAGATCATTAGGAATTGGAGTTCTCAATAGATAATGCTCAGCTCCTGATTAAAGCTGAGGGCAGTAATGGGTCATTAGGAAAATGAATAGCAGCCATTGAGAATGGGTGAACTTTAATTTGTAGGGGTGATCAACGTGCAGTATGGAATACGAAGATGTATGTGCATTCCTTTAATGTCTTCCAATGCCTTGTATTTCTAACCCCATATAGAAGAATGAAATTCCATCGCTCAGGTACTTAATGGTGTCATAAAATTCTCATTTGCAATGGCCCCCCAGAGAACCCATACACATTCAACCCTTAGAGTTATAGTTAAAGCAGATATGCAGGTGCGAAAAGAGAGGAAATGGAAGCATCATATCCGTAATGTCTGAAGCTATTAATTATACTTGATTGAATTCTCACATTTTTAAGCACAAAAACTCACACGGACACACAGCCACGCGTATGTCTAATGCACCCCCTTTAAACATTTAATATATTCAATATTAAGTCATTACTCAGTTTGCCAGAATCTAATGATTTTTTAATGTATTTTCAGTTAATTATAGTAACAACGTCTCAGTCACTGGAGTTGTTTCCGTGCTGTTCGGAAGGCTGCAGCCGATCCCTCAGCCTGTTCTCGTTCGCACAGAGGAACCTGACTGAAAGAATGTATCTGAAAGCCCCTGTCCTCCCGTCTCCCCTCGTGTCTTTGGAGAGCCGTCCGAGCAGAAAGAGCGAGTAGCTAGCGGCTGTTGCTAATGGCTAACCTTAAGTCCTCTTCATTCAACCGGAGAGTGATGCACGACGGTTCTGTATTACAGGCGGCTATTCCCCACAGCTCTGCCTTCGGCATGATGAATGGCTCCAATCTTGTCCCTGGGAGGAAGTTAGCATCGCATTCATGAGATCCAGTAAATAGATCTGTGACTGGAGAGCTTTCCCATTCAATGTTGAACATGTGGGACTTTTGTCCAGGACACGTGTGTGAACAATGCTCCAGTTTTTGTTGCAGCCTCCTTCCTTTTTTTTCCAGTTTTTTTCTCACATTTGGCAGAAGAGATGTCTATCGCTCAATTTGTTTTTGTAAAAATGTCTACAACCCCCGAGGGGAGAGCTGATGTAACCTTTTCCTGGACTAATTTGTACGCTTTGTGTGAAAACTGCCTTTATTAAATCTTATGAGATAGTGATCTTAATACGATAACATAATCTTGCAGTTATGAAAAGGCTAATTATGAGAAAGATGTATCATAATTGGAAGAAAAAAGCTCCTTGATTACTTTTAGTTGGATTGTAACTGGCGGGAATTGTAAATCACCAGATATTTTTGAGGGCTAAGACTCATGATAAGATTAAATAGTCCCATTACCTGTCGCCCCTCTTCTGACCACAGAGTCAGCATACAGCTAGTCTATAATTGCTTTGGTGATTAAATGTATAAAATTGAGAGGGAACCGTCCTCCAGGTGGAAATCAGTCCATAAATTAAAGCCTCACCTGAGAGTCGGGGTCTTTCCAAATGTCAAAAACGCATAATCCTCAGCTCAGCTGTTCGCTCTCCAGTTGTCTGTATTCAAATCGTAGGGTATTCAAGGCTTTGGAGGTTTCATATTAGGCACTGTTGCAGCTTCCCGTTTGATATTTCATTGCTGATGAGATGACACGAAACAGTGGAGGGAAGACTTATAAGAAAGCACGGTCTGCAGGTTTCGAGCACCTGGAAACTGATTGTTATCATGTCCGGGCCTCTTCTGACCAATTTATCTGACAGAAAAGCTTTGGCACGGTGTTTACAATGTCACAAACTGCTGTTTTTCTTTCACTTAACTTCTGTAGCTTTTACAGTGTTGAATGGAACTGGAAGTAGGCCTGTTTCTCTAACATCTCTAACGTTGTTAAGCTCCGGCTCAATCCTCTCTCTCTCACTCTGCCTCGTCTAATTTCTGACTTGATTTGCCTCTTAATTTCCCTGTCCTGCATTACATAACCATTAAAACCCACCAAATGAGGCTTTTAATTGCTTTTCTGGCCCATGGTTTATTACAAAGGGAAATTTTTTATCGCTGATCTCGGGGACTTTTTGTTTTTGTCAGATCGAAATGTGTTGACGTTCAAAATTCCTAAGTTGGTTTCTATTGTTAGAAGAGCACTTGAACACTCTCCAGTACACTCAACAGCAACGCCCAGAGTTTTTAAAATGTCTTTTCCACACAGTCCGTCTTAAAAAAGGAAAACAACATTATCATTAGTGTGAGTGGAGGTTCCACTATAAAGCCTTTTATTTCAGTGATGTCCCTGACATTTGACACGTACTGATACAGCTCTGAACCACTGACCATAAGTCTCACAGTGAACTGCTGGGGGGGTATTGTGACATGGACTGCAGATGTTAACGGTCTGCATATCCAACGCCTGCAGTGGATTAAGTGTTTGCTCTGGTTTGTGTGCACCGTATATTCTGTGCTGCAAAAACTGTGGGAGGTAAAAGTGAGAACGCCATGTTCACATACTGTTGTGCTACTGAATCGACAACGCCATACATCACCTCCCTTTGATTCCCCAATGACCCGATGACCTCACTGCAGTGAATAGAGCTGCAATAGCTGCTGGATTCTATTTAAGCCAAGACATATGAGATGAAGCAAGAATCCACTTGTTCTAAAGCTCTTTTAACATGTGACATAACCTTTTTTTTCCTCACAAATAACAAATACAACACACTTGTTAAACCGTCTGAACCTTGAGCAACGGCAGGCCTACATCTACCAACACCTACTAGACAACATGTTGTGTCATCACGCCTTCCAAACCCCACAATCAGTCCCACACCGGCACAAGCAGAGCATGAGGAATCGGTGATGAGTCAGTCAAAGTGGTAAACAGCACTCTGCAAACTGTGAAAAATAATAGTCTCTTACAGTCTTCATTTGAAACCGACGCAACCGGTACATCAACGCTCACAAAGGAGATACTACAGCGGGCCCCCTCGCAGCTCCGAGAAGAAGCGATGTGCCAGTTGTTTTAAAAAATGACTTTTTTTGCGGCTGATCTCTGAAAGTGTCAATTGATTGTTGGATTCCAGCCCCAGCATGGAAAAGCCATCAAATATTCTAATATGATCATTTTTCTGTCACGACTATAAACTGGTAATAGAAGAATCCATCTCTGCCATTGAAGTGAATAATAAGTGCTGTTTCGCAGCCTCTAATGTCTCACTCAGTAGGATAGAATATACAACGCGACAGTCTCGGCAATGAAACATTACCAAACTGTGAGTCTCTGATGCTCTTGCAAGGAGAAGAATTACATTTTAAAGCTTCTGGATGTGGTAAACTGCTTCTCTGCAAACAGCTGTCTTTGCTTTTCTCATTCGGGACATTACCGCACGATCAACATTTGAACACATCTTTGAGGATGTAATTGTTTCATATCCGGGCCTCGAGTTCGATGGTTAAACCGGCACGATGGGCAATAACGCTGCAGAGCAACGTTGCCTTGTTGTGAATTTCTTGCAGACGGTCTGCATCGAGCAGCGCGTTACCGCACGTGCCGACTCGTTATTTAGAGATCCTCTGACAGTAAGTAATAGCTATAATATTACACTGACATGAAAATACTATAAAAGCACTAAATGAGTGTGATGAAGCGCTGAGCGGAACAGGTTGCTCTTGTCAGTTTCGATAAAAGATCCGTGATCATATCTTTCTCCACTGAAAACACTTATGTTTTATTTAGCATGTATATTTTTTCCTGATCGCACGTTCATCTTGTAGTGGCCAGCATTCCCAGCCTTCTCTGTTGCAACATTGTTATATATTTATATAAAACATAGGTATATGTCATCATGCGTTTTGCTTCTAAGGGTATACGATCATTATATGTGATGATGAACTACATGTTTTCCTTCCTCTAACACAAAAGCTGAGCCAGCAGAAAAGTTCATCAAGTCTAACCTTTTATTTACATCCTGAATGGATAATACAACCCAAATCACGAGCAGTAGGCTATTAAGTCTACAAGTTATTAATGGTTAGTAAAATTACATTTTTAATGGAGTCCGGCGTTGTTATAGAAAGCATCTGCTGGTGTCGCACTCTTGCTTAATTAGTATTGCTAATGCTGGGGGAAATGTAATTCATTAACAGGAAAACACTTAAATGTAATGCTGTAACATAAAGTAGACAGTCTGAAGTGGGGATATTGGACCCAGTGTTCTCGTTGGTTGCTGGGAAAACCGAACGATGAACAATAACAAAGTCTGAACAAAATCTTCACCGGTTCTATCAGTAACTTACTGCTGGATCAGTGCATTTGTTTTAACCCAAAGGGGAAAACTGTGAAATAAGACAACCTCTTTCTTTCTTATCAATAATGTGATTGTCACCCATAAAGTAATAGCCTACTTGTATCAATCATCCCTGTGTCTTATGCTTGTGTGCCAGCTAGTGATCCTTTTTTGTGCAGACCACGTTTTACTGTGTGAATGCTGTGCCCCGATGATATGAGGCATTATATCTCTTTTAACCCTCCTTTAGGGGGCCTTATAAAGAGACAGGTGCTAAAACAGAGCGTCTCAGACCGAGGGGTGAATCCAGGTATATTCAGACGGGACGGTATGAGAATAATAATAATGTGTTTTTGAACATTAAAGCATTTAAACATGTTTGTGTAGAAACACGAAACACAATGATGAAGCTAAAATGAGTACATGTCCCCTTTAATTACCCGACCTTCACCGCTGACTGCACCGATTAATGATAAGTCTCAACACTCCGACTTTAAGGTTCTGATCATGAAATTGATATTGTTCTGTTCATCAAAGCTTACATATTGTGATTAATTAACACAATGTACTCGCTTCCTGCTTTTAAGGTAATTGTTAATATTTGTTTCCCCAATTTTGGAGTGGAATTTGTTCCCCTCATTGTAGGTCTGGGGAAAGTGGAGGGCTCATCTCTCCTCTTGATAAACACGGAGTCCCCCAGCACTCCTTCCCACTCGTCAGTGTGGCGTCTCACCAGTAGAGCATAACGCATTTTTTTTCAGTTTTGTGTCTGGCATGAAGAAAAATAAACAAACCCAGACTAAGTAATGCGATGAGCTTTAAGGATGATTCCAAGCTGCCAGTGTTTCATATCTTTAATCTCATAAAGACCTCTGTGTTTTCTGTATCCCATCAAATAAGATAATTGCCGTCATTCATTCTGCTATCTCTGAGTCCCTCCATATCCCGTTGCCCACTCCTCCCCGCTCATCCTTCCCGTGATCTCACTCTCGACGCCGCCTCGTCCTGATTAAAATGCACACGCTGACCTCTGCGCCTTACTCTCTTCTTCTCTCTCCCTAATTTATGCCTTCCTCCTCACCCTCTCTCTCCCTCCACATCTCCCTCCCACCACCTCTCCTCCTTTCTCTGTCTCTCCCTCCCTTTTTCTCACAGTGTCCTGAGGGGCTGAGGCCAATGAAGGATGGCTCAGGTTGCTATGACTACTCCAGGGGCATTGACTGCACGGATGGCTTCAATGGAGGCTGTGAACAGCTGTGTCTCCAGCAGCTCGTGCCCCTCGAAGATGACCCCAGCTCCAGCAACGTGCTCATGTTTTGCGGGTGAGAACAACCAAAAAAGTAAATACATTGAAAAGGTGTCTGCAGGCGGGATGGAGCGCGTCCTCGTGAGATGGCCTTCGTGAGTGATATTTCAATCAGGAAATTCTTTCTCAGGCAAATACCGGCATGAAGGAAATGAGATATATGCAAATGAGAAATAACCGGTGTGTGATCACCAAATCACAGCTAGATGTGATGAAAGACAATTGCCCAAGATTCCATATGAAAGTATTGTTTTCAAGTATGGTTTTGACAGTGAATGCTTATAAATCATGCTGAATGTTTCATTGCAGATATTGAAAATGGGCATCAGGTATTAAACCTGAATCTTTTGGCTTCCTGCACATCATTCAGCGAAACATTCATAGTACAAACCCTCTCTTCCTCACCCACATGTCCCACACTGAGCTGATACACAGTATGTGGACTGGGGAACCTTTTGAGGCACTTCCCCTAGAACTAGATTGTGTCAAACAGCATTGTAATCTCCATCAAGGGAGTTAAAAAAAAGCTTATACTGTGACCAGGAAGCTTGACATTCCAACATTTCCTATTTTTTTTTAATAATACGTGTCAACAAATCACGTTCCACACCATTATACCAACACGACCCTTTACCCTTTACCCTATACACAGCGTGGTTCAATGGGTTCAGGCTGTTTGTGCCGTGCCTGACGTTTTTGTAGTTTTCCTCTCACATCTCATCTGTCATCTCTGAGTTCCACTTTGAAGACTGTCGTGTGGTAATTTGGAGATACATTAATCACGCCACGTTTCAAGTCGCTCCATTCATATACGCCATTGTGGGCCCATTTTTGAGGAAGAACTCAACGGAGGAAGGATATCCTAGTTCTTTTCTAGATGTGCCAGGTCCAGTGTGAGATGGCATTATTCCCCCTAGTACATTAGCTCGCTTAGAGTATGGGTGAACAAGCCAACAAAATCAAATTTACAGCAATGTCCACTTTCCCTAATGCCATCAGTACAATTGATTTGGACTCCCTGTTCAATGAGTGCACCTGAATATGAATATTTTCGCCCCATCAGTATGCACACCTTCTGTGGTGGAGCAAACCTTCACTACACAGAAAGAGACACAGCTTTACCTTTATGAAACAGGAAGAGAGCGCTCCATCAGGTCTGCTGCAATTACAGGACAGCGTTGTCAACGACGACCCACTGAAGCGCTGAGACCTGATCCACTGCACGGGGGCCCAGACTTGAGAGCCAGCCAACAGCAGCAGATACTCAACCCTGTCTGGACTGGAGGAACGTGCAGATAAATGGAGGAGATATGATAATTGTGCCGCATTTGAATATGCTTCCAGCGGATTGCTTATGTCCACAATAACAATCTCTTCCATGATCATAGCAAGTTCACTGCTTCACTAATGTTAACAAAAAAAAACAGCTCAGCAAAAAACAACAGGCTGGATATATACTGACTGAATGTGTATTCAGGTGGGTTGATGGCTAAAGAAAAGGGCTAAGACATTGTCTTGGTAGTTTGCTTTCCTTGGATTGCTCATATGTACACCTCACTTGCACATTATCCATGACACTGACAACGTTCCCCTCCTCCTCCTCCTCCTCCTCCTCCTCCTCCTCCTCCTCAGGTGCGTGCAGGAGTATAAGCTGGCAGGGGACGGGCGCTCTTGCCTCTTGCTGTCAGACAACTGTGAGGGACCAAAATGCCCAAGGCAGGATGTCCACTTCAATGACACCCTGTTTGGTGAGATGCTGCATGGATACAACAACAAAAGCCAGCAAGTCAACTTGGGACAGATATTCCAAATGACCTTCCGGTAACTAGTCTACAAGTTCACGCATTTACACTTTACACAGACACACACGCCGCCATCAGAGTGCATTTTGTCATATTGTTACTGCTTATACAATATATTGTTCTTCCCGTTTCCTTTAATCTGATTTAGATGATTGTCTCATCCTGTGAATGTGTTTCTTCTTTCCATTCAGTCATCGTTTTTGTCACTGTCATTAGTTTCTGCTGGTGTTGATTACACCGACAATCTCACTTCGGGACGTGTTGTTTCACATCTTAGCTGTTAACATCTTCCCGGCGTCTCCGAAGACGCACCGCCGCTTTTATCAGGTTTTTTTTTTTGTTTTTTTTGGGGGGGTGCAGGAAAGATAGAAGGGCTTGAGAGCTCAGCAGAGCAGCTCTGAGAATCAGCAGTCAGGGTTTGCTGTTGGGGTGCCGCATCTGTGTTTGCACAGATGTTTGTGTGTGTGTGTGTGTGTGTGTGTGTGTGTGTGTGTGTGAGAGAGAGGGGGAGAGTGAGAAGGGGATGAGAGAGTGATGGTTGAGCGAGGATTGAGACTTATCCCATTGCGGTTCTCCCTAAACTGTCAGCCCTCTGAAAACCTGGCCCGCTCTGATAAGTCGCATGCTGTTTGTGGTGAAATGCTCCTGTAATCACACAGAGATGATGAGGGTCTATCTATGCACAAATACGACTACGCACACAAATAACACGCTCAGCCTGTATCTTGCTTTCTCTGTGTCCGGCTTTTATTTGTTCCCGCACACACACACACACACACACACACATACACACACACACACACTATACATCTACAGAGTGTTTCAAGTGACCATGAAATGCTTTTCATCTGCTCTGCCCTAAGGGTCACAGTTGTGCTTGACTCAACACAGCCACATGATGTTTCTGCTCCACGTCCTCAGGCTCCTTTTGTAATGTATATTGTTGTGATTCAGGATTTCTACACGGCACACTGTATACAGTTTAAGTTAAAACAGAAAAACAGTTTCAAACACTTTATTGGTAGAAAGTCTGTTAGTGGTAATAAACTTCTTTAAGATCCAGATTAATTGAATTTGAATGCAAGCATTGGAGAATTTCTTTGGGTGTTTTTTGTCTACAGGGACTTTTAAAAGAAGACGTTTCATTGCAAAGTAGGCACAAAAAAAGCACTGCAAGTCTTTGAATCCATTAGAAAGCTGCTTTTAGGAAGTCTTCTCTCAGAAATGTTCTGGTATTCAGGTACCTAATTCCTGAAAGTAGCATTTACTGTTGAAAAGTGCATGAAAAAAGGCACTTCCTGCCTTCATATTATATTATATTACATGTAATATGAATGCCTGCCAGATGAAGTAGTTCTAGGTGACATTCATTTGAATTTGTTAGGCACACAGTTTGTCTCCATCTGTCCTTGAAGTTGCCTTTGGAATGTGGGTGCGCTTAACTACGTAGGAAGTGGGAAGCATCCGGCTGCCGCATGTATTGACTTATTTTTAAAAGATTGCTGAAGAAACACAGATCATTCATTGAATATAACAGTATTTGCATAAGTCGGAAACACTGGCACAAATGGGTTTTTTTTTTTCCTCCATGCGATTTCAACCATTAAGCAGAGCGTTGCAGCATCTCTCACTCGTTTTCACATGGGCGTGTGCTGAGGAGCCGCATGTTGTAAGGTGGGACACCGCTAGGACTGACATGAAGAGCTGTAGCCTTTAAAGGGGGATTACTAACTTTGATCACCAAAAGAGCTATGAGCTAACAGGGGCTTAAAGCAAAATGTGTACAAATGACTGACACGTCTGCAGCCTCATAAGCGAAACGGACTGAGAGCCTCGTGTTCCCTAAAGGTTCAAGAGGCTAAACCAGTCGGGGACTACCCTTTAATCCATCAACTGGGGCACAGTTTGACAGATAAAACAAAAAGCGCAGTTTGGGTATTTGGAAACCCAGGGAAGATGACGATCTTGATCCATGTGCCCTCAAACAGCAGAAAGCCCAGTGGGTCTCCGGCCTCCAGACTCAAGCTCAGCACTGTGGGTTACATCATCCAGTGAAGGGATTTGCTCTCGACACCGTAGCAGCCCTGACACGCACTAGATCACAAAGAAACGTCTGAGCATCCTCACATGGGTGGAAAAGTACAAAGTCATTTCAAATGTTTCGCTTTAAAAAGTTGCCTGGAACCGTTTGGTGAAGTCTCAGTCGTCTCTCAGGTCGTTTTTTTTTTGTTTTTTTTAGGAATTATGTGAAACGTGTGAAAGGTCACGTATGCGTTGTGGATGCATTGTGGGTATTTCAGAAGCAGACTCTGAACTTTTTTGAACCGTTGTTGCAAATAAATCCTTAATAACAGGAGCCATTTGCTGCGCAGATCCATCTCTTTTAATCCCGTCCACACCCTCCCCCTCCTCCCATGCTCTGCTGGACGACTCACAGTTCCTAACATCCACGTGGAAATTATAACAGAGTTGATTACTAACCACAGGCTGCTGTTTTTCATTTTGCCCTTTGACAAACACACGTCGTGTCTAACAACTCAAGAGATTGCGCCCAGTGATTCACCTACATCAAAACACGCAGCTCTCCATCCTCCCTTTCGTCTGGCTTTAGAAATGGTTCAGGTGTCGCGGCTATTTATCTTCCTAAGAAGGTAAATCAGCGCTGCTACCTTACATCTGTTATTTTTCCTTTTCTTTTTTTTTTTCAGTGCACTTACACTTTGTCTGCTGTGAGGCGCCCATATAATACAGCTGACAAACTACATTTCTCCCTCCGCCACCTCAACCTTCGTTTTATTACACCTGTGCAATTTGCACCTGTTCCCAGAAGCTAGAAGCATTTCCATGCTAATTGCGAGACGCACACTTCGTCGCACTTACCATGTCCCCTGCAGTTAGAGGCCCACTTGGCTGATTACGTGCAGATGACAGACGGAGTGCACTTCCTGGCTGATGTGCTCTCTGTGGATAAATGACACGCGCGTCTGTCGGTGCAGAGAGCGTCGGAAACGGAGCGCGGAGAGCGTTTCGCAGACCCACCCTACTGTGCACAGCAGTTATTGGAGAGGGTGTGAGACAGGAAGGAGAAAAAAAAATAACTCTCTGAATCCATGACTGAACCGAATGCCCAGTTGGGGGGAGAAACTTTTGTTTATAGTTCACTAGAAGGTATTTTGTATGCATCGCCTTTCTGTTTCCATCTGTGTATTACGAGCTTGATCAAATTCATTGCACTTAACATTTTCAAAGTCACTTTTTTTTTTCCTGAGCTATTCATCACTCTAAGTCAAACCAGACAAGCTGGGCACACACGGGTATTACGCCCGCCTCCCCGTGCGTCTAATTAAACACGTGTATTACTGCATGTCATCGCTCCAAAGTACTCATTCGACTTATCAAATCCGCTGTGTCGTTTTTGTCAAAAGGACTCTTTTTTTTGTCCTCTGAATGACTAACTCCCAGAAGATACAACATCGCACCCGGTAGATTCACACTTTCTATATATTTATAGCAATAGGTTACAGTTTTTTATTCTCATTATTATTTTTTTTCCTCCACGTTCCCCCGCACTGTCTTTGATATGCAGATGCAAGTCTTATCCCACGGCCCTGCATCCCTTTCATTATCTTACCTCCACTGTCTCTCTCTCTCACACACACACACACACACAGAGGGACGCCAGGAGCCCAAAGTGAAATATTAGATGGTTAAGATGAATTGTATGATTTGAATCCCAGCATCACGGGGAGCATTTTAATATGAAATATTACCTGTGACGTACGGCTGTGTTTCGTACGCGTTGTCGTAAATTGATCTCACTTTGCTTCAGCTTCTCGAAAGCAGGACAGGAATACGTTTTTTTCAAATTGTGCTTTTTAGAAATTACAGGATAATACAATGTTATGCAAGCGTGGGCTTGTGAGATACAATTACATGTGTTGGGGATGTGAACATCACGGCTGAGAAAGGTTCCATTAAAATTGCAATGTCGCTGTGTAAATGTATGTACGGAGTCCGCCCAACACAGAAGGCAGCCGTAGCTTCTGTGAACTGACAGTGGGTGCAGGATAATACAAGCTGTGTTTTGGTTTTTCATGTTTGCTTGTTTGTTTTTTTCCCCCTTTTTTGACAGCACCGTAAAAGCGTACCAGCTTTTCCACCCAATTATCAAAACAGGTTGATGAAAAACACTTATTTCTCTCTTTTCCCTTTTTTTTCATAGACACTGTACAATGTAGTCCTTTGTGCTCTTGATGTACAGTAATAACATCTTGGCACTTAGACACACACGCACACACACAGGTGGCAAAGGAATATACGGAGACGGGAGAATGTGGACGTGGCAGTGCTGGGATAATGGCGGACCATCAGTCCTGAAAGCACATTTGTCAAATGAATTATCACAAACATCATGACATCCATTGCATTTACAGTGAGACTTGGGAAAACATCAGCCCGGCCGTATTCAATGATGGTCATTCGCTGGAGAGGAACAAATAACCTGACACATACAGTACGCTGAGCAGGGCTTCACAATTCACCAAAAACATGTAGTGGAGGAAACACAAAGGTTCTTCAAGGTCAGACACATTTTAATGTTGAATGTCAACAGTAGAGGTCTTTGCACCTAATCTGGAGAAAAAAAGCCACCTGAACCTGACAGGCATTTTCTTCTTTTGTTGAGGGGACCTGATCCAAAAAGCCCCGATGACAATTCATCCTGAACCGACCCTAACGGAGAGCGAATCCAAACACTGACAGCGGCGTGATACATCACCGCCTAACGAGCAACAGCGGTTGGAAAGTGTAGCGGTACATTTCATCTTTCCCCCCGCGCTCCGCCGCTCTCACTCTCTGTCTCACCTAAAAAAACAATGCACACATGCTTCCCTTGCCATTAACACGTGATCAGAGCTGATGGAAGGATAGCTGACATGTTGGCACAGGGACCCGAGACCAGCTGCAATAACACGCGGACCCTCCCCGCACTCGCTAATTGATAATAATGTATTCCTATCTATCATGTACAATTCGAGCTAATGCCCGTAATGAGAAAACAAGCCCTGTAATTAGGTTGATACATGTGACAATCACATTTATCTTCTGTTCATTTTAAAAGCAAAATTGAACAGTTGCGTGTGATGAATATTTTACCCCCCCTCCCCATTTCAAATGGTTGCAATGCAAGGTTTGGGTGGTGACAAGCTGGAGTGGAGAAGAAAGAAGAAGCTTCACCTGCTGCCACCGTTGTCACTCCGATGCCAAAGACGCGTTCACGCTCAAAAAAGTGCAGTCTCAAAGAAAATACACCAAAAAAAAAACGCTTTTGATAGACACTCGGCGCTTACTCCTCATCGCCACTTACCTCACAGACTAAGATGACACCACAACATGAATAATTTGTGGATCTGGCAGCCCACAAGGCTCACAGGCATAAATACACCCACACTTCCATGTTTCTCAGTAATTTCCAGTAATTATCTCCTTAGTACACACATTGTGGCTTCTGCTGGGTAGTTGGGTAAACAAATATTATGAGGCAAATGTTCTTCCCACATAATGCATAGCCATGAGACGGTGAGCCAGACTGCTGAGGTGAAAGGAGTTAATCACGGGGTTGATGACCAGCGTCTTTGTCATTCTCTTCCAGTATTCTGCTTGCTTCCTCGATTTTTGAACGCTCCACTGATAAGTGAATTGTGTGTTTACCTGTTTGCTGTTCTGCCAACCCGGTCTCATTCAAGTTACTGAAATAGTCATGAAATTGAATTGCACACGGACAAAAATGTTCCATTTATTTTGTGTCACCCATTACGACTTTCCATCAGACGTTAGGTTAAGGCAACAAAACCGATTACATTGCTTAAAATAAATTCCTAGTTTGAGGAAAAAATATCACAAATGCATCACTTTACAACAACAATGTGGGACACGAACACTGGTTTTGTGGTTGAAAGTCCTGTGTTTGACCCATCCCCCTCCTCACCCACAGGAAGTGGTCTTTCTCGCTATTTAAAATACGTCCCAAGCTCTGTCTGTGGCCGAGTCACGTGGATGCCTTTATTTAATGTGTCCAGCACACACGGAGGAAATAGGAACCTAATGTCTCTCTATTGGCGTTGTGTCCGTGCTGCCCAGAATGTGAACACACTTTGTGCCCACCACCAAGTAATGTGAACATGTTGCTGTGACTGTTCCGCATATATGTCTGTGAGTCCAGGCTGTTCCTGCATGTGTGCGTGGGCGGTTAGATTTGTGGAACGCACACAGATGAAGGTGTGTTTCGGGGTGGTGCCGTTTCAAAACACTTCCAAAAGAAACTTTGCAACAAGACATGCCGGAATCGAAGCACCGAGAAGAAGATAACTACGTATGTCTTCACACGTTTTTCTCAACCGCCGGCTAACAATGCACCGCCTATGATCGACTCTGGGGGGAGTCTCCTGTCGCTGAGATCGCCCCTGATGATATCGTTAGTGGTATTGATGCTTGGGCTACATTATTTATAGATGGCCCCACATTACAAATTGGGGTCATGGGATTTGAAAGATGAGTGTTTACCAGGTTGGTAGGGTCTCTTGAAAAGATGCTATTGAGTTGCATTGTTGGAACTCAAGAATAAGACCCTTTTACACTTACATGTACTGAATCATTTATCAGCCTATGCTGCAACAATATTGACCTTTTTTGCTTTTCCATCCATCCATCCATCCATTGTCTACCACTTATCCTGTATTCAGGGTCGCGGGGGGGGGGGGGCTGGAGCCGATCCCAGCTGTCATTGGGTGAAGGCAGGGTACACCCTGGACAGGCCACCAGTCTATCACAGGGCCAACATGTAGAGACAAACAACCATTCATGCTTTTTGCTTTTTTGTTTTTCAAATAATTTATGTTACCTTATTTTAAATCGTATTATGCTTTATGTGGATCCCCATTTGCTTCCACAAAGTTCTTGCTAGTCTAGTGTGATACTAAATGATGGAGTTGGAGTTCCCCCTTTCATATGCCATTATATCCCTCTCTAATAGGTTTTTATCCCTTCTGCATGCACACCAAAGAGACTTTTTCTTCTATGTTTGCTGACAGTTTCTGACAAACGTCTTGATTTCTTTGGATGCCGACTCCCTCAGTTAGAAACCTGTCTTAATTTGTGGGGGGGAAATGCAAGAAAATGGCATTTCCTGGGCCCTGAGCTGTGTGCTGAGTGTTGACACGTTTATTCTGGAAGGGATCGGCTTCATCTACTGTGGCTTGAATTGTGTGTTGCTTTGGAAGCGTCTACAAAAGTGGATAAATGGAAATGTCAAATTGTTGGGTCTTGTATATTCCACCATATAATTTATAGGCTTGATGTTCAAATATGGCAACAACAAACATTAAGAAAAATGTTTCTTTTCTTCACACATTCCAGCAGCTGACTACCTGGAAAGCTTTGCTTTTATTCACATGCTTTAGCGAAGCTAGTTGCTAGTTGGCTGGAGAAAAAGATCTTGGTTCGTGTTAAAATAACGCAAAGTAACATGTAATTAGTGTAAATATATAAGAACCGTCCTTATCACTTTTATTAAGACCTTCTTATGTAAGGATACATAAAAAGCATAACAGAGTTATATAACCACAAAGTCGACCTTTCTTTTGACATCACAAGGGACACGACCAGTGGTTCCTGGGTGAAAGTCCTGTGTTTGTTTGCTTCCACCGCCCTACTTCACCACATAATTCTTTCAATAACTTAATCCTCATATTCCTTGTTTGCATAAATAACAGATAATGCCAACATGTTTTCCTGGCAACTGGGCTGCCTTCGAAGGAATTTAGCAAAATAAAAGAAGCTGCATGTGTTAAAGCCTCAGCCAGTCGTCAGTGTCTGTAACTCGGTAGACATAAGGGGAGCCCGTTAGGATTGCGGAGGCTTGCCTGTGTGTGCGCTCAGCCCTTCCTGTGGGCTTGTGTTTACCTTTGTGTGGGTATGTGTTTGCCGGTGTGAGTCAGTGCACATGCACACACGAGTGCGATCACTCCTGAGGCAGTCGCTCCCCGCTTAATAACTCACATGGCAAGGCAGGACCTAACAGAGCCTAGCCTAATATCAGCTAATGTCAGAGAGGCTGACTACCTGCTGTTTGAATGGAGAGAGAGAGAGAGAGAGAGAGAGAGAGAGAGGTGGATCAGCACTGGCAGCGATAAGGTTTTAGAGGGAAAATGAATAGGGAAATAAATGGAAAGAGAAAGGCTAAACCAAAAGAGCAAAGCTGAGCAGAAGTTAGAGAGCGAGACACTGGGACAGAGAAACTGTGAGAGAAATGCAAACGAGTAAAAAGAAAAACGGATATCAGCACCAAATGAGACAGAATGAGCCAGTAAGTTACACATAGATTTAGTTAAAGCATGCAGAGAGAAGGCATAAAAATAGCTAGTATAGTATGTTCACATCAAATAACAACTTTTCCATCCATGATGGGTCTTCAGGTCAATCAACTACCATCGCTTCCAGAATCTATTAAGAGTAAGTAGTTGCTCATTTGCTGCCTGTTGGCATTTCCTTAAGAAAATCATTTATATAGATTTTTTTTCCCATTACAAGTACATGTGATACAGTATGCACTGTATAACCAGTCAACCGAAACACACTTAGCCAGTAAGGTGTCACACAAACTGCCGTTCCCGTTGCTGATCATCGGAGCCAAGTGTGCGATTCCCAGGAGCGTTACTTCCATAAATAGTTCAATTAAAGATGCTCAGTGTGGAATTCACGGCGTCCATTGCCTCCACGTGTCCCTCAACATTACGACGGCTGAGAACCATGATGTCCTCCTTTATCAGAATTTACACTTATCTGAAATAATTTCATGATTTGAAATTAAGTCATTTTTTTATATCACAAGAAGGCGAGGGTCCTGCTACTAACTCGTCATATACACATGACTAACAGATGCCCACGTATATATACAGGCTCCTTCTATCCTATACATTAACGTTGCCTTTCAGCCAACATTGCCACACCCATAGATTATTTGACCGTGTTTTTTGAAAAGCGTCAATGATCTTGACAAATGTCCCTTTGTGCAGAATAGAGTTCCTTCCCCGACCTCAATCCGAAAGCAATTACAGGAGTGGCTTCTGCACACAGTGCAACTTTACAAGTAGTCGTCGTACTTTCCCACCGACCGCCGATGTCTCTAAAGTGTTCTGTAAACCGTCGCTGCACTCGCTTGATTTGTTTATGTGTTTTCCACTTGTAGTCCTGCTGAAGTACTTTCACATAGTCTTGTTCAACTAAAGGGCTTATTCATCATTACAATGAAAGTGTATGTCTTATTGATTAAACAGCCTCTTCATTTCTCCACTTAAAGACATTCCCATTACGCAGAGAAGTTGACAGTCCACTTCATTTATCTCTCTCGTGCCAACCTTTTACCTTTATGAAGTTCTAAATTTCTATTTCGCATCAATGATGCTTCAGGAACGAGCAGAAAACAGGGACAATGATGGTGTGATTGTCTGCTGATGCTGCGGCGCACTCGTGCTAGACTGATAAAACCACTCGCACGTGCAGCAGCCAGTGAATCAATAGCAGACCGGAGGGTGAAAGACGAGAATATGCAGCAGAAAGCATTAAACCCTCGGCCCCAGATCGAGATGGGTGGGGGGGGGGGGGGGGGGGGCAGCTTACAATGCCACTCCTCCAAAACAGCTTCAGCTGTGCCTCTCTCTTGCACCGAAGGAAAGCAGCATGGAGTAATTTGTAGACCAGGGCTAAATCCCGAAATTAGTGGCTTGATGTTTTTAGTATTGATTAATGAACTACTGCTCCAGCAGGGAACTGCAGGGTGGCGGCACTTGTAATTTTGTATCCCCTCTGGACGACTATCCGTCTTAACTCTTCCCCTTCCGCATCCCTCTCTCTCTCTCTCCCCTATCACCCTGTGTTTCCGCATGCAGTAAATTTACCATTCATAAATTATTCATTAATACCAATTCATAAATAGATGCCAGCTTCAAGCCATTTGTCAACGGTATGGAGTTCTGCTACAGCGAGGATTCACCCACATTCACCTCTGCAAGGCCTCATTATTAAGATCATTGCCACCTCTTTGATGTGATTTTTCAGAGCCTGTGTTTCAAGATGGGACTCCCAAAAAAAGCAGCTGTACTTGAGTTAGTGAAATCACCTTGATAGACAGAATAACAGATAACATAATAGCATTTAATCGCGCCTTCGTGTCAGTCACATCGCTCTGTAATTATGCTGTAAAAGGAAAGAATACAAAGACTGCCTTGCCGTCTTGGCCCATTACAGCTGATCAAATACAAGATGATAGGCCCAAGAAAAAAACATGTGATGAGACTCTTAAACATATCTTTTATGTATCTGGGAGGCAGAAAATAATAGGCCTTAATAAAAGTGGGCTTTTCTTTCGGTAGATCAAGGATCTATACTGATGGATGCACACAGATATATGAGTAAATAAAAACATCAAGGTCCCCTGTCCAAGTTTTCAGAGCGAGTTCTTGTTGAATGCTTGTGTTATTGGGCAACAACTCCCAGTTGTGAAATTCTGAACTGACAATCATCATTCTGGCAGCATCGAAATTGAAGAGCTATAGGCACTTTATTCTATTGTCTTCATCCAAAAGAAAAGCAGAAAAAAAAAAAAAGATGATCTGCTCTATCTTCTGACTGCCTGCGAGGTTGTCTTTATTTGTCAGAATAGAAGACGGTCAAACTGCTCTGCCTCTTGATTGTTGTGCCAAGTGAGGAGAGATAACCTCCCTGTTGTAGTTGTCCTCTATCAAATCCTCGGAAGTGCTGCTCGGCTGTCAGCGTGGTGCCATGAGAGGGGAAGGAGTTTTTAACTGCTGGCGAGGGGCTCCTCGTAACACCGCGGTGTCGGGATGACAAACCCAGGGAGGGAGAGGGGGGGGAGGGATGGAGAGAGAGAAGTGTGTCAGGATTGATAGACACAAGGGGGAGGGGGGGTGGATAATGTGAAAAAGTGGCTCTGATCAGCTCTGCAACTAAATGGCCTGCATGCCCTCCCCTCACTCTGCGTCACCAAGCTTCATCTCTATGGTAATGTCCCCGGCCACCCAGTTCATTTCCACAATTTCCAAAGACCAAACGATATCTACAAAAAAAAAACATGTCTTTGTTGTATATAAATGGTATGCATGTTTCATACGAGGGAGGTTAAGTGGTCTGTGTGTGTTGAGGGGACCGAGCGACAGAAACAATGAGTTACGATGTAGGAAAGGAACCACTTTCCGCATCAACACGTCTCTGTATCCCTCCGCCGAGACACATATCTGTCGTGGCTAAATGAGACTTCGTGTGAAACATGCTACAGTGCAGTATATCTGACAGGGACGACAGTAACGGCCGCTGATTTTGAAATATCATATAAATGAGTCGGTGGAGCTCACATACGAACACATATGCACACAGGCGGTCTCATACAAAGCATACTCTCCACCAGAGGCTTTCTCATTGACAGCCTCTCTCCCTCTCAAGCCTTAATCAATAGTGGCCATGAGGAGTCACCAGATCTCCTCCTCTCACCGGCGTCGTTCATCAGCCGAGTGACGGCTGCAGCTAATGAGAGATTGTAGCCCGCGTCTCAAGGTAAACATCTCTGATTGTTTTATTACGCCACAAATTAGCCTGTTTTCTCCGGATGCTGTCCTCTAATAACTCTTTAATTCCTCATCTGGGGCCCCCTGTGCCCTGGGGGACAACGGGTGCTTTATCTTTGTTATGACTCATTCGACAGATCCCACTCGCACCGGGCGTTTATTCAAATAACAGATATTACAGCTATTAAGCATATTACATGTGATTGGATCAGCCACACACCCCGGTCTTATAAATCTTTCATTGTGCAGTCCAACGAATTGATGGTCGAGTTCTCAAGGGCAAAATGTGGCAACGGTTCTGAATTAATGGGCGAGAGACAACAGGAGGAGAGGCAGCTGGGCTGTTCGATGATGAGATGGGGCGCTTTAAATGTCGAACGCAGTTTAGCACCCTTTCTCTGTAGTTGCATATGAGGATTACTGTATCCTTAAAGTAATAAGGGTATTGTTTTTGGAAAGGTAAAAATCTAATTAAATTCACCTCTGTGGGAGAGAAATGTCTTAAAAAACCTGAGCTAATAAAGGACTAATCTCTACAGTATAAACATATTCTGCAAATTAATGCAAGATTTTGATATCAGAAGCACTCTGCTTGTAGTCCCTTCACAGGCCAACAGTATCGGCCAATCACATTCGAGCGGGCTTTGGTTGCATGCAGGTAAACGGGCCGTGCGGGAAAACAAAACGCTTTGGTTGAAATGCAATTTTGGAATCCACCGGCTATCACCTGGTCATGATTTACCTTATTATTGGTTTAAAATGAACTTGTATAAACTGGCCACTTGCGAAAAACTCATAGACGTTGAAAAACAACAGTTAAACTCAACGAACATTCTAGGCTCTGTTCATTTTGACTGCGCCATGGCCACTTTTTTTGCTCAATTGTCTATATTTTGTGGCAGACAGCTGTTTTGAACAAGGTCCCGTCTCCTTTGTCTGTGGTGTCTTTTGTTGCACGCTTCTCTTTCAAAAACGTTGGGTAATTATCCCATTTAGGGATGAATCCAAACAACATGGCAGCCATAGAAATTACAAACACGCTGTGTCATGCTGGATGTCACATTTTTTTTCGTGGTTGCTTTCTGGCTCTCAGTCGTGTGTGGAAGGAGACGCTCGGGAAGAGACCGCTGAAGAGCACATGAGCATTATCCGCTCGCAGCTGTGCCACGGTATGTTTAAAAAATAAATAAATAAATGAAATCCTTGGTAGAACAGGAGGTTTTATTGCATCTCGGTAGATGTAGCGATTTTCTCATTTTATTTCCAACGTGCCGGCAAATCAGCGTGGCGGCCTTTGCCAACATCATTTCACAGTGTGTCTCCACACACTGCTGCTCCAGTTGTTTTTCTTCTACTTCCAGTCAGAAGTCAGAAGCAGAAAACCAGATCTGGTCAAGGGCAGGCTGTTCTGACCAAAAAGTTTTTGAACATGAAAGATTGACATTGCTCAGAAACATGTCTCTTTGTGTCGATCGAGAAAGGCACCGTCTCCCCATCACGATTTCAAGCAAAGGTATTTCTTCCTCCCTATTGGTCTTTGTTCATTCACTAAGAGTGCCCCCCCCCCCCCCCCCCCCCCCCCCCCCCCTGCTCACACACAGTTCAAAACGCCACACTACACGGCTACCAGATCCCAATCTGACCTCTCCACGGTTCAGACCCTTCTCCCCTCTGGCGTCCCGGCGGAGAAATCATCTTGGCTCCTCTACTACGACTGTAAATTACTTCCTAGCTCGTACATTGTGGAAACGTCTCATACTCTCACCTCCAGCTCACCTCTGACCTCCAGCTCTGTGCCCGACCCCAACAGCTTGACATTAGTTGTTTTTATTACTCTTTAATTACATTATTGAATGCCGCTCACTAACAGAACATGATTGCTGAGGGGTCAACATGTCAGATTTAACATCCCCCTCACACCGCTGTTGTTTTCCCTTTGAGTCTGAAAATCAGACACATGGAGCGCAGTGACATAAACACACAGAAACACTGCTGATCCGGATGCCATTAGTCTTCCCTTTGGCGCAGAGAGAGAGCAGCCTCTAGTGGTGAAGGTGATGGTTGTTTTTTTTTTTTTTTTTTTTCCTACAATCCAGTTATTTATTTATTCCTCATTACAGAAAGTGCAGACTCTTTTGATTTCACACACGATCACAGTGTCATAACTTCTGCACTCTGGTGTTTTTTCTCCCTAAATGGTTATTAAAGTGTGTCGGTATGCAGTTTCCGCCCAAATGGAGCATGACTATTAAAATGTAATAGACTGGCATTAAAATGTGAATGGGGAAATATATTTGGCCTTCAACTACACCTCCTCGGTTCCCGATTGCCATCTCATATATATATATATATATATATATATATATATATATATATATATATATAGTATACAGTATAATAAAAGTTGTGCTTGTAAGCAGTAGAGTTTTTATATAAAACCTTATGCATCTGGAGCTTAAACTTAACCGTTATATGTCAACTTTAAGTGAAGCTGCCTAACCTCATCTCACACATAAAACATTGCATCTCACAATGTATGTTCTGTAGAGGTTGAGCTCAAGTGATTTTAGTTATTTTTCAGTCATTCGCAACATTCAAATTCAGTTTAATGCCATTATCTGCTGTAATCAGTGTATGTAGAAAGAAATATGCATGTGAACGTTGAAATTATCATCCAAACTGTCTTCTGTTAATGTCTTATTTTTTCAGCCTCGACTTAAGAAAGGTTACCCGCAGCTGAGCCAGAACAGTGACTCCGATAATCAGAATATAGCCTCTGTAAGCTTGGCACCAAGGCTTTGTGTGTGTATTCAATAATCGTCTCCTCAGGGAATTAGGGAGTCTTTGTTAGTGCTTGCATCAGTCCACAAAGGCAGCTTCTAAATTAGTGGGAAAAAAGAGCATCCTGCATGGCGTACAGTTTAGTGAAGCAGTTTCCTCATTGTTTGGGGAGCTGCTCGAAGCCGGGAGGTAAAGTCATCTCTGGAAATTATGGATGCACGTGTAATTCATCTTGTGAACTGATGGGTCGGCTGCCCCACGATTGTTTCTAAAAATCGGATTTCTCACAGTGTAGAACTGCAGTACTGCAGAGTACGTCTACAGTAGTTTACAAAAAAGTTTGTCTGTATGCTGCTATAGTTTCAGCTTTCCCAGGTGTTCAGCCAAAACTCACATGTTAATTATATAACTAACTAATCCCATTGCAAGATGATCTCTAGTTATTGTTATTAAGTGTTTTTTGGTTTTTGGTTTCTGCTAGGTGTGTTAGCCTCCTTGTGAGTCTAAATCTTTAAATGACATGTATAAAATAAGCCATGGCTGAAAAGTACCAGTACCCTATAAAAATACATCAGTTTTATAACATCGGTTTCAGATGCTCATTGACGCCTAAATAGTTGTGGCGCTGAGTCTTGAGGTTGTTGGTAATTAACTGAATGGTGTTGAGTGTGGTGAGTTCAGTTTAAGGTGTCAGTGTGTGTGTGTGTGTGTGTGTGTGTGTGTGTGTGTGTGTGTGTGTGTGCTGCAATGTGAGGAGGAGGTTCCTCCACGGACAGAACAGCACAAGAGCCAATTACCTCAGACACGGTTTAGATAAGTACCACTCAATATCAGTTACACAGTCACAAACTCAGATAGATATACTCACTCAAACCCCTCTTTCTCTCACACACACACACACACACACACACACACAAACACAGGAATCTGAAATAAGGTGGCTTGTAGCACTCACGCCTATTATAGAGTCAGATTTGCACAGGTAAACCGCACATGGAGACAGCTTCTTATCTGCGCCGATTACTTGGATGCCTGTTTGGGCGGAGAGAGCAGGTGTAGCTGGGAGTGAATAAGAGAAGGAGGCTGGAAGGAAGCAGGAAGGCGTTACCGCCGAGGACCAGGCCGAACAAACAGCCAACAATAGTAACACTCCGTCGAGGGAGAAAGACTGACATTGACAACACACACAAAAACCCTACAGCGTGTGAAACCACGGTATGCTTTAATAATCAGAGGCATCTGTACGGTGTTTGAATTGAAATAGTATACACGGAGGGCAGGAAGCAGTGTGAGACAAAGAGAGGAGGAAAACGAGAGGGGAATCTTAAATATATATAAATATATATATATATATATATATATATATGCATGAGCTGGTCTTGAATATTTGTATAGCCTACTTTGTAAATCTCATGTTTTAGAGATTCTCATTGAAATAAGAAGAGTTGGAAGATTAGGATTTGGAGGCCTGTCCGGCCAGGAGGGAGCCCAGTGTCCACTCCCCTTAATGAGCACATACGGGTACTGAATGAAACATGAGTAAATACACAAGTTTGCTGGCGTTGCCCCAGCAAGTCCAGGCTCACATGTGGTCTGGTGCTCAGGAGGTTGTTAAGTGTGCATGCTGGCTACAGTACCTGGGAAAAGCATGAAATCAGGAGAAGAAATTCAACTAGGAGAGCAACTCCTGTTTTTGTTTCTTTTCATATATAGTAGTAACCTTAGTAACCTTGAATTTGGCAAATGGAATCATGGTCTAAGTTTAATTGGTGTCTGTGAATTTCAGCCACCTGTGTTGCTCCTCATTAGTGGCATTATAATCACACAGCTCTGGCCTGAGCTGCTCACGAGAGGAAGAACAGATGAAAAAAAAAGCCCATTTTTGTATGGAACTGGAGGACACAAATCAGATAAAACGATACCAGGACTCTAAAACAGAAACAGCTAAATTGAATTTAGCCATCTGTGGAAAAATTCTATTAGAGGAAACACAGGGCAGGTTAAGGTTGAATTATAGAAGCCCTGAGAGGAAAGTGGGAAAAATATTCTGGTGATCTATTTAAAGAAGGTTTTGCCTGGAGAAAACGTTTTTCTGCCAGGCTCATTTTTTTTAAAGTTACCTTTGAAAGAGATTATAACCGTGGATTTTTTTTTTGGCTAGAAATGTGTTTCAATCAGCATTTATCTCCTTTTGGAAAATGTTAATGCTTTTAGTCCTAATTAGATAGAACTTGAGGTAGTGGTGAGCTTTTGACACGTTTGGCCAAAATGAGTATCATTTAGAGGGATGAATTCTAAACCAAAATGAGTATTATAACATCAAACACACAAAAATACCATCCAGGGTTTTTTTTCTCCACTTGTTTTCACAGATGAATTAGTTTAACGCTTTTTTCTGCTTCCTGTTTCACAGTTAAAAAAAAATAACATGAGAAACTAGACCAGATTTGTAAAATGGATCACCAGAATTTCTTTATTTCAGTGAATTCAACCAGCAAATCCAGAAAGTGTGTTGTTAAATAGATGCCTTCTAGACGTCTTCTATAGTCTTTTTCTGGACTTGTGGAGGAAAACACAGATGCAATGATGCATAAGGATAACTGTATTCCATTTAAGTTGAAGCATATCCCAGAATGCAGTTACTTTAGTCATGGCATTTGCTACACCTGTGTTTAAAAATTCAAAATGTCTGCCTTGAGGAAATTCTATTGTCGGGTTGCCGACTCGTTAAGGTTAAGGTTTAGCTCCAGATAAATGTCTCCTCTTCTAATAAGCCGTAAGCAAAATCTCTCTCTCTAAAAGCTTCAGGATTTGACTCTTCTGAATTTGCTGCCTTGCCACTTAACCTGTGCAGAAATAGATCCCACAACAATGTACACTTGCCTTTTCTGTTTTTCCCTCGAGGGTGAGAAGAAGCTGGAGGTTAAGGGCATTTAACGATTGACCCTCCGAAAAAGAATACGTTTTGTTTGTCTCTGCAGCGAACTATGACACGCATCACTTTCCTACACTGTGTGTGTTCGACCTCAGAACGTAACTGTAAAGAGAGGAAGCTCTTCTACGAGTGTCAAGGACAGTCCACATCTGGGCTTGAAAATCCATAAAGCTATATCATCTCGGTCCACGCGCACTCCAAAGGTTCTCTGAGCCTCCGCGTGAAGCCGGCTGATTTAATTTAGCAATCAATATGTTTTCTGTGAGCATAAGCCACGGTAATCTTTTTACAGCACCTCTCTGCTCTCCCTCTCTCTCCTCTCATCCTCTGCCCTTGAGTCAATCCCTCCCGCCCCTTCATTGTAACACCGAGGCTGTCATTGCATCTAACAGGCTTTGTGCTTAGAGGAAAACGACGAGAAAGCAAACGAGGAACGAGGTCGAACAAAAAAAAAAAAAATACAAATATGATATCAAGAAGAGTCTCTGTGGCATAAGGTCTGCACCGTGAGACTTGGTCCCATAAAAGTGGAGTATGGGAAATAGGTTGCTTCTGCTTGCTGTGTTCTAAGAATACGGCAAGACAACTCGTCATCTTTGACAGGAAATGAACTACAACTGCTTTTGGTTCAACCAGAACGGTCCAGAGTGAAAATGGATGGGAACATCTAATATATCTCTGCTTGTAGGACTGCTGCTATTCATTTAGCAGCTGATTTGTCCACTGTGATTTAGCATGCAGGTGCAAATAGATGGGAAAACACGTTCAGAGAGTAGCGCGTCCATCAGCTCCGTGCGCCCGCATGGGTGTCCTTCGTTACCTCTCGCGGTAGAGAAACAGGATGTGGATCTCTCCTCCTCTTCCCTTCACTTCTGCACTTTACACATTACCATCCTTTCTTGTACTTATCATCTCCAGCAGAGAGAAAGGGAGAGATTCCAAGGGGGGGTCCGTCTTATCTTTGCCTGCAGCTGCCTGTTCTGCCCTCAAACTGGGAGGACACAACTGTTTCCTTTATGTGTCCGCCAAGCATCACACGCACACATCCCCGCGCCCTTTTTTGGCTTCGTATTGATGTGCGCTCAAACGGGCGAGGGAGTCTTTAATGCCGTCGCTTGTTGGATGGAACGGATCGCGATGGTGACGAGAAACCGAGTCCACGCCCTTGATGTGTTTTTGGATATATTCCTCACTAATTGTGAGCGTCCGATGAGCCGGCCGCCTTCATATCGGCACATAAAACATTCTCATGGGGGAAAAAAAGGCGGTGAAATCTCCAAATCCCTGTCTCTGAATGATTCAGGAGACCGGCGACCGGACGGGGCACCTGGACACGTCAGGATTGTAGATATTTATTGTTGTTGAGTTGTTTTCATGGAGTTTGGAAATTGTAGCTGCACCTCCGACTGTTAAACACAACCTTTAGAGAAAGTAGAGGTGTGGATCTTTGTAGTCTCCATGGGTTGTTACGAGGTAGTGACCTTGTAAGTACTTAGGCGTGTATAACAATGTGTACTGAATACTACCACATAATAACCTGGTTAATGGTAAATGATGTAGTTCTCCTCCAGTTTGATGAACTAAATCTTTCTTTTATTTCAGGGACAACAACTTCATCAAGGACTTCCCCCAGCTGGCCGACGGCCTCATGGTCATCCCTCTGCCAGTAGAGGAACAGTGCCGAGGCGTGCTGTCAGAGCCGCTGCCCAACCTGCTGCTCCTCACAGGTGAGGCGGTGTCAGTTTGTTCTCCTTCCCCGTCTCTCCCTTTGAGAGTCATAGACAAACGGTGGCACCTTTTTGGTGATCCATTCACGGTCACTGACTCATTTAATTCAGACGCGTCTAGAGCCAAAATGACTATCTAAAGAAGAGAAAAACCCCAGTTATGTGTCGGTTATGACATTTGGCCAGGCCGGTTTTATGCAAAAACAGATTCGGTGAATTCTGTGAAATCCAAGAGTGCAAGGTGATTTAAAAAGATATGGACTCGTCCTTGAGTATTCAGGGATTTTGCCGTTAAGCCCCGAATTCCATCTTAAAATGCTTTCATCAACACAACAACACAAACTGTAATGCCCACGCACTTACGCACGCGCTGCACCTTGTAAACTCTGACACAAACCTCCCATTTCATCCTTTTATCCTTTCCTCCACCGTTCCACCGAACCTCCACCCAGAGTCACTTAGACGTTTGGCTGGAAATCTGCACCTCCACCTCTGCTCCCTAATACCTCCATTAGCTAAATTGGCATTTGATCCACATTGACCCCCCGAGATTTTTACTTGGGTTCTGCTTTCATCAGAATTGGACACGTACAGACACAGACACACACACACACACACACACACACACACACACACACAAGCACACACAAACAAACAGAGAGAGAGAAACAAAATTGCCCCTCTTCTTCACAGTGCATGAATGTCTCAGGTGTAAAAGGTTTTTTCCAGGGCCACAGGATCAAGGTTCCCATAAGCAGTTTATCTTTTTTTTCCCCTCCTCAGCTCTTCACTTTTGTGGCTTCAGTTCTAAACTGGTGTGAAAGTTTGGTAATTGAATTGCAGAGAAAGGCAAGATTGCTCCCCACTTCTAATGTCAGCAATCCAATTGGAGCTCAAGTTGCACTATATATCTACCATTGATCGGGGAGCAGCTGGGACACGGGCTGTGATAATGTGACGTTTAGGCAATAATGGATGACAATGGGTCTGCAATAAATGTTTCAAATTAAATTATGGATTTTATTTGTGTGTAATTCTTTCTTCAAATTCCAGCTGCTGTTTCTGAGTCAGAGTTTTGTGATTTGTGTTCAATTGTTGTCTTTCTTGCATCTCTCCTGCCTTAAATGGTCTCTGTGTCCTTTCTCAGGTGAAGCCCAGTTCAGTGAGGCAGTGGGCTATCCGATGGTTCAACAGTGGAGAGTACGCAGCAATCTGTACAAAGTCAAGCTGAGCTCCATCACCTTATCTACAGGTCAGTGTCTGAATAATCTCACCTCGTGGCTTCTTAAAGAGGAGACCTCACATATTCCTTTCCTGGTGCATACTTGTGTTTTTAGTTTTTACTATTAGAACATGTTTACACGCTTTAATGCTCTGAAAAACGCTGCAGCACTTTTTACACTCTTTCTGAGATGCTTTGATTGGTCAGCTTTTCTCTGGAGATATGGATACAAAACCATCTCCTTTTTGACCCGGCAGGCTTTTCTAAGGTGCTGAAGACCCTCTCAGCGGAGAGCACACGTGACGAGCTGCTGGCTTTTCTCCAGCAATACGGCAGCCACTACGTGTCCGAGGCCATGTATGGCTCCGAGCTCAGCTGCAGCATCTACTTCCCCAGCAAGAAGGCCCAGCAGCAACTCTGGCTGCAGTATCAGAAAGGTGAGCGGGCAGACAGACAGGCAGACAGACAGACAGGAAGGCCAAAAACACATAAAAGCTGAATTCTAAAGGGATGAATGGAGATGTCATCCTCACATTCTATTTACTGATTTTAAAGGCAGAGAGATTTATGTGAGATGTCATTTAAAATCCTTTTATGTGTGTATGGAGGCGAGGAGGCTACGATTAAATGTTAGCAGGACACCGTAAACTTTTTGTTACACAGCAGATAGAAAAAGGGTGAGATTTACTAAAGTTTAGCAGGAATGGTGGTTCTACTTTGTCTGCCTATAAATTAAACTGGGTTATGTTTAAGCTTCATCCTGCCTCCTGGTTAAAAGGCAGCATAAGCTTCATGGATTGAATTAAACATCAGTGTGACTTAACACCCCAAAAGCATCTTGAAGCACTGTCCCATTTAAATTGTTTGTTTTTTTAAAATACTGATTATTCATCATAGAAAAAAGTGCTGGTTTTCAGTGTGATTAAACATTTGCAGTCAAGGAGGACCAGAGTTGAACATCATTACCCCATAATACAAAACCTAACAAATCTGATGCCAACATGCTTTATGGCAGCGACGTGATGGAATAAGATTTAATTTTAAGCATATTGTTGGTTTTAATTTTGAGCATTCTTAAGATACTGTTATGTTTCTTAATTATATCCATGTTTGCTGTTAGTAGTCGAATGGAGTATTTCATATCCACGTAGCTCCTAGTTATTAAAGACATTAAGATTTTACATAACTTTGGCTTCAAAAAACGCATCGTAATAAATTAAACTACCCAACTGTAGATACAAATCCTATAATGACAGGGAACCATCCCACTGCATAAATACTTTCATTTCTGACACTTTGAAGTACATGTTACTAATAATATGTATGAATTTTTAATATGGTTGTATTTTTACTTTTACTGAAGTAAAGGATCTGAGTACTTCTTCCACCGCCAACATCAAGACACGTCAAGACTATAAAGCAAGCTTCCAGCTTTTGGAAATTTTACTCATCATTGGTTTCAAAAGCCTTGAATTATTGTACCGTTATCATTTCTGTCCCCGTGTTATTTCTGTCCTTGTCACCACCGCTACTTTAAACATTAAATGGAAGTCTGTAGCCAGCCAATCATGGGGACAAAAGAGGGTTTGCCTTGACTGCAGTTTCACAGAAAACACAAAGTTGCCTGAACGTGTATATTTTATAGAAAAAAAGAAGAAAAAAAAACCCCACAAATGTAGGAATGGTATGAAGAAAAACCGCTCCAGATCTTTCAGTCGTAAGTATTTATTGCACTCAGATAATCAACGATACAAACGTGAATTTGACTACACAGAGATGTCGGTACTGTGGTCAACACATTGTAAAATTCACAGCCTCCAAAGGACATAACACCTTAAACACACGGGGGTTATGTTCATGGACATATTGCAGTGTTACGATCCAATGGTATGAATTAATAAACATTGAAATATGCAAAGAAATACCTATCTCTACAGTGACATAGAATAAAAAATATCCAGGTAATGTTAAGCACACTAACACAAGGACACTTGCATTTTCTAGCATTTTATGCATAATTTCTGTCACTGTTAAAGTTGAATATTTTCTAGTGAGTACTTCTAGTGACCATGAATAAGCTGAAAGCACTGAGAAAAAAACAAACAGTTTTTTGGCAGGGTGGACATGCTTCTGAGACAACCTTGAATTACAATCTATTAGTTTAGTGTGGAGATACACATGGCCCTAACACTAAAACAAATAACATCATGTCAAAGGAAGGAAGGAATAAGGAAGTGACTGAGACTTCACCTGATGCTTACTTGTTTTTTTTCCTACCCACCACTTTGCTTATTCGGAAGTATTAAAAACACTTATTTTTCATGATAAGTTGATTCTCAGATACATATATTTGCATGTTGCTGTTTAACAGGGAATTAAGGTTAGCTTAGTGAAATAATTTATTTTAAGGCTGAAAACGTACGTGATATGCTCTTTTGAGCATATCTGGACTGGAAGATACGTATTGGCGGGAAGGCATATTTATTTTTCATTTTTCAACGTTTATTGACATAGAGTATGTTGTAAAACATGGGCAGATTTCAATGATTAACTTGATTCCCCATATTTAGGCCACAAAAATTTAAATAAAGGTGCCTTCTACTGCTATTTTACTTGAAAGCATCATCTCTTGCTGCACATGGACTCAGGAATTCAGTAAATTCAATAAAATAACAAAGGAAGTGCATGCCGATATATATGCAATGTTGACTAACAGGCAAAACACTGTTCTGTATATGGCCATAAAGGCCAAACAGTGGAGAACAAGTTGCCTAGTGTTGAATATAAACCTGAGGGAGACACAGCAGCCCGGAAACAACACATCCCAGTGGAACAAAGCCAGGTTTGCCGTGTGATGCTGGAGGTTTCGCTCGTCATTATCCCGGCAGCGCTACTCTGAACACTTCTGCCAGTGATCCCAAAAAAGATTGTGTATCCACAGGCCAGGGGTGAGAAAACAATGGCATGGAATAAGTTCTCTGGAATAAACGTCAGGTTTGAACAAAGTTAAAAGATAAAAGTAAAACAGTATTCAAGTCGGAGATGCCTGCTGTTCCTTTAATGCTCAACGCGGCGCTGGAGCCATTTGCTATACTGGCATTGCAACAAAAAGTGTTGATCGTAAGATGTAGCTGGAGCTAAAGAACAGAGCCGTCCAGGTCTGGAAGCTTTTGCTATCATAATGGACATGATTATAGGACTACAACAAGGAGATACGTTGTTTGTTGTTGATTGAAACTAACTTTAATGGTTAATTAAAAGGCAGGCAGAGGGGGACGTATATGTATGGCTGAGCAGAACATCTTGGAACAGGGTCCAGACCAGATGACAATAACATTATCTTGCATATGTTGCCCCAGCCTGCCTCCTGGTGAGTGAGGCTGTGGCTGGAAAGTCACCCCGGGGGAGGGTTGAATGAAAGAACATCAAGATGGAATACAGTTTGTCAAACAGGCAGTAGATTGTAGTAATATTTGCTCTGAAAAAGTATTTTAAGCTCATGTGCTGCTCCAAAAGTAAACAGCACACAGGCTAGCTATACAGTATTATTAAGTACCAGGACAAAATGATTAAGTCATCTACAAACTAAACATCAGTAACCCAAATTTAGATTGCATTAACTCAGCCACCCTCAAAGAAGTGTTAACCAACAGAACCCATTGCCCCAGATTACCCAGATGTCCCTGTCATGTGACTGTTCAACCCTCGATCCTGTAACGTAATAATCCAACACTTAATGTCTGAATGTTACTGAATGCACTTCAGTGAGTGCTGAGCTGTGTCGCTGTAATCATTCGCTAACTGCACCGTAAACTTCAAAGCTGCATTCGGGAACACCAGTTAGTCTGTGCTACTAAAACCTAAACACGAAGAAACAGTGTTGTGTCACGAGTAAAGTGCTTCACAGGCCAAAAGCCTTTGGATGCTTAATTTCATATGTAAATACATGTTAATTTAAAGCTCTTCTTCCTCCTGTTTCTCCTTTGCAAAGCTGAGCCTGATCAGTCAAACGCATCACACGCAGTCGGGCTGAATGGTGGATACAGCAGTGTGACAGAGGACGGGAAATCATCTGTTCTCTGTGCCTGCACTAGCTTTTGACATCAATGGCTTCTTTCGCTTATGTTAACGTGACGACTTATGCCACTATTCTTTGATGTAAAAAAATGCTGCATGGTCTGTTTCAGTGTTGTGGTCCATTCAAATAATCACGTAGGAGGCAGCTTAAGTAGTGGATTTTTTAATTTTGAGGTATTACTTCAAAATCCAGTGGGTTTTAAACTGAACCACACCTACGAGAAAATTGATTTAATAACCCGGTGAAAGCTGTAGTGAGACTTAAAGTGACGGATAACAGTGTGATTCTACCTTTTCCAAACTTCCATACACACCTACCAACACATACCTACTAAACCCCTCGTGCTCGTGTGCAGATGGACTGTGTTGTTCCTCTAGGACGTGGAGGAGTGCCTCCTCTGAATGTATGTGTAGACTTTGACACAGTGGTCCCAACAATCCAGCACCAGGAGTTGTCCTTTCTGGGTGGTGGCCACTCCTACAGGACAGGTCAGCCCTTCGTGGACGAGGACTTTGAATCCACCCTCTTTGGGAAACTGGAGGATTTCTTTCCTGCCACTGTCCGTAACCAGCAGATCCCCATTGGCATCCACACACATGCCGGTGATGCAGCGGAAGTCCTCCGTCTCTGAGAAGAAATGGCTGATCTGCTTGCCTAGCTGGCCGTCTGAATCCACTGAGCCGATAGAGAAGCCGCCTTCCAGGTGGGGCTCGTTGAGACGTTTCTCAAAGTTCAGGGCCAGGCCCTGGGTGAAGAAAACTGTTCCATTTGCACCACATGTCACAAATTTTGGTCGCACGGCAGAGCACAATCGGTTGTAGCTGACCACGCCTATATTGCGGTCTACGGTTAGACACCACAGCTTGCCACCTTCCACATCCGACACCACAAACTGACCCGACGGCATGGCAGCGATGCCCCAGGGTTTGATCAGCTGGTTCTTATGGCAAGCCACACAGTGCCCATCCATAGCGTAGACTTTAACCGAGTTGTCGTAGTTGTCAGTCACCCCAATCAGTCCTTGAGTCGTGACTGCGATGGATAAGGGGATGAGGTTAGGCAGATCAGCCCCAAGGAAGCTCAGGACAAAGTTATCAATGCTACTGGCATTGCGGCGGATTTCACGCTGGAAACCTTTGCGATTGAAGATCTGGATGCGGTAGTTCCCTCGGTCAGCCACCAGGACCTCCCCTTGTGCCGTTACACAGATGCTGACTGGTAAATTGAACATACCAGGTAGAGTTCCCTTGCAGCCCATCTTCTTCACAAACTGGCAGACTAGGGGCCCTGCACTTGCCCCAGCTCTTCCAGGTGACCCCCCACCCGCATCCATGGACTTTGATTTAAAGCTGCATGGTGAACCACATACCTGCTCGTCTACAGATGTGACCATGTCAATGTCTCGGTACAGATCCACTGGAGCCCCCCTTACATAACCTTTAGCCCCCATCGCCCCAGCAACACTCTCTAAATCACCCTCAAGTGCAACCTCCAAACCACTCTGCTCATCCTCTGTATTGACACTGTATGTTTTGGTGATCACTTGGCCCACTTCCACAGGTTTAGAGTGCTCTGCTCTGACCAGCTCTGGCTCTTGCAGCTGAAACATGGCGGGCAAGCTAGTCCTCAAATCCAGCTCTTCATCATCACTGCCTTCGCCATCATCCTTTAGCAAAGCGGTATCGCTCTGCCTCACCAGCATTGTCAGGTAATCACAGCGTGACACCACTTTTACCTCTGCAATGTTAAGAAGATATGTCTGCTCCTCCAGGACCTGCCCGTTTAGCTTTTCCACTTCTGCCATGGAAGTTGTGAATGTCCTCCGAGACCTGCTGAGTTCCTCTTGAAGACGCAACTCAGCTGAACTATAGTCCTGCTGCACTGCCTGGTACTTAAGCCTCAAGGACTTTGAAATATTTTCAATTGCTGCCTTTTTCTTCTGAATTTCGCCCATAACATCACGCAGAGAAGTCATTTTGCCGCCCAGCTCTTTGCGACGCTGTTCGGCCGCCACCCTAATCGGCTGGACTGAATGGCCTTGATGCAGGGGACCCTCCCCTTTACAAAGCTCACAGAGGACTGTGGCACAATCGTGGCAGTAGTGTCGTGGGAGGCGGTTGCAGCAGTACTTGCACATTAGGGCGGCAGTGGCGGCGCTGCAGGATGTAGTGCAATCTAGGATCTTGAGCACAGTGAGATTATCAGCCAGCTGGGAGATGCTGCTCATACGGGACACCTTGCTACAGAATGGGCAGCGCACGCCATTTATGGTGTTCGCCAACAGCTTTTCCAGACACTGCCGGCACACTGTGTGACCACACTGCAGCAGTTTGGGTCTCATTTGATCCTGGTTGTAGGTCTCCAGGCATATAGGGCATTCAAGGACCTCCCTCATTAGATCCGGGTCCAGCGGGGAAGGTGCAGCCTCCATGCTGTGTGAGGTTCTACAAAGAGTAAAGCACAATGTCATTAACCGAAGCTGAGGACATTACTACGCCTTGTGTTCAACTTCTGAGACATGACAGTTGTTGTTAAGCAGCACATTTTTTAGCATAGAAAATTGATGCTGAAATAACAAGAGTAAATTATGCTTGTCTGACTGATCGTAATGTGCTTATTTGCAGGTTGTTGTTTTTTTTAAGGGGGGGGGGATTTATTAAGTATGTAGTGCCCTGTAACTAGCAAAACAAGCTAGCTCGTCTCTGCTTCACGGTGGCTAGTTGTTGCAGTGAAGCCGACAGTAACGTACATAAATGACGACATCTGTCTAAGGTTAGTCAACAAGGTGTGCTAGTAGTGCTTGCTGCTAAAACAAAAAGGAGCTTCAACACTGACGCGAGTTGGGCTAATTGTTGTTATTTGCCTTTAGGCTATCACTGAACACGATCGTCATACGCCATTACTGTAGTGAGCGAGCTAACTATCCTGAGGGCAGGACGTTGCTTAGAAGTAGGTAGACCTAACAGTCCACACTCCTGAACGAACTGCACTCATTTTAGGACAAGTAAGTAGGAGGCCTCTCGACAAATATAAACAACAAACGTGTACACTGTCCCTTGACTACAACGCGACAACGTTATTCAACACAACCCACAGGGCTGCTCGTCATAGCAACGCATTCACATTCAGCAACACAATGCAGCTCATTGGAATATTTCTCTTTTGACGTTCCCGTCTTGAACGTTACCTTTTCTTCAAACGTTAGCTGGTTAGACGTTCACGGGGTTATTGTGATGGGCGTGTTGTGGTTCTGCTATTGCAGCTGGCAGTGAGAGGAGAAACTGCAGTGTTGACGACGTCACGTACGCAGTGTTACGTAATACGCAAAGCGCCGAGACCGCCTGTTTTGATTGGCTGCTGCGGGCTTGGACACGGTGGCACTAAGGCCCTAATGCCGACTCGCTTAATGTTACCGACATGCATAGTGGCTGCTCTATACGTCTCCGAGCAATTTGTAATTAAATATACTGAAAATATACTTTATTATGTTAAAATGACAGTGACAATATTTAGAGTCAATCAGCAGTGCATACTTCATTATTGTACCAGTCTATCCGTTAAATAATAAATATATACGATAAGTGAACAGACCCGTAAATGACAAAGTACGTCTAGCAGAGAGAACCTGAAGTCTTCTCCTACAACTGCATTTGAAAGCGTCCAGCTGTGGTGACAATTGTAATTTTAGAGAGCGACCACTAGATGTCAGCATAAGTCTTGGAGAAGATGTCCCTGCAGCACCCGTGCACACAAAGTGAAGAGTAAATGTGGGAATTACGACATTAGAAACCGTCTGCTTTTCTTTGGTCAAGAAATATTTAACTTACTTTTTGATTGTCATTTAACATATTTATTCAATTATATTGAATTCTGGCCTAGCAGTGTTGGTTCAACACGTTGATATAGCAGGGTGTTACAAATGTTATTGGAATGGTACATTGTACACAAGTTGCAACTCACACAAATGCACATTGTATTACCATGTGTCACTTGCTATATCAACATTATGTAATATTAATAAGGAATATGAGCTACTGAAGATAACAAGGGTCCGTTAAAATCAGAGGACTGTGTTACATGTAGCACTGGCAGCTGGTTTAATAAAGCAAAAACAATAATGCCAACAGTAACCACATCTAACAACATCTGAATTAAATTGCTATGGAAGATATCTGACACCTTTGCTGTTGTTGCCTGGGCAACATAACCCTGGCCAGAGGGGATGTGTCCCTCATGAGTAATTATACTGCAACCAGTCTACAAAGACATTTTAATTAACAAAGGCAGCGCAAGATCAATGGCTAGGAAATTCACTCCATTTATCTTTTCACCGTGTTTGATGACAAGCAAGTGAGCGTCAACTCCATTCCACACAGCGAAGAGATGTCATATGCGAACGAAGGGCCACTCCCTTCACTGCACAAAATCCATGTGGTGCTATTTAATTCACCCTCGATGAAGGGTGTCACCATTGGTCAGTAAAACTGTAGATTGCACAAACACGAAATAAACAGACACCCAGACACAGTACTTTAGTGATCCCAGATGGAAATAGTTACGGCGGTTTGCTACCAGTCTCAAAACAAGAGAGTAAAGAAAACAAGAAGACATTGTAAAAGTCCCAAAAAAAGCAAATAAAAGATTCCAAATTAGGGGGAAAACGAAGAAATACACTGTGCACTATTAATGTCAGCTAATTCGGACAATCACATTGCCTCTGGCTCTATTTTCTCCTGGCTATTATCTCTGCCAAGACGTGACAGTGCCAAATCTTTCATCACATGAATTTGTTTACATAGATGTAAACAATTGCATTGAGTTTAAGGGGGTGAGAGCGAGTAAGACTGGCTAGCCGCGGGCCAACCGGAGCTCCGGGGCTTTATCGTGAGAGCTGGGTGACGACAGCTCTTTGCTGTGTCTGCGTTGCCTCAAGAAGTGCATGTGGGCTCTCGGGGCCACCCCTTGAGCCTGTTTACATACTATTGCCCATGAAGTTACCACCCACCCTTTCAACTGCTTGCCAGTGTCTTACACAGGCACACATGGAGTAAGCGGCAAAGACATACATAAATAAATGTATGTACAGCCTGGGCTCTCTGTCACACAAACACACACCAACACAAGGTCATGGCTACAATTGAGGACACTGGGGTCATGTCCTTGGTGTTCTTTGTGGGGGATTTGGAAGTTTCAGTAACCCGACGTGCATTTCTACATTTAAAAATAGAACATTACATGTTGTATTTCTTGTTGTTGTTAGATATTTCATTTCTTGTTTCCAGAATCTCAACTGGACTCCCACCCAGACTAATCTACCCCAAATTCTAGCCTATTAGCCCCCTTTCTTCCTTCAGGTCATTGCCTAATGCTGCTTTATTTAGCCAGAGTCATATACTTTTAACGGTATGTTGTTTGGATAGCCATTACAATGGAATACATTGATTTGCTGAAGCATGGAAATGATTTAACACATGTTCATTATTAACCTAAAGTCAGTTTTGCTCACTATTTTATTATTAGGCTTTCAACAATAGAACATGACACAGGCCTTTTTACAGTACCGCATGCTCTGTAATCACATGATTCCTGCTCGTTACCTAGTCAACAGCACAGAAAACACAACTTATTGCAGCTTCGAGTTCAAGGCCTTGTGGTTTCTATTACTTCAGTTCAAAATTGAAAACTCATTTGAGATATATTATAATTTAATCTTTTTTTTTTCATGCTTTATTTGCGCGGTTGAAATGTCACATCAACATGACCCCTATATGATTTTTTTTATTGGTCAGAAACAGTCGTCAGAAACGTCCCCACCCGAGCTGTTTTTCTCCGAGCTGTTACATGCCTGCCGGTGAAGCACATGTGTCGGCATGTGTTTGTGTTTGAGGAACGGATGGTTGAAAGTTTACGCGCCCCTTTCATGTCTCAGTGTTAACTTATTCAACATTGTTGATATTACTGGAGTCCAAGTGAAATTGCACATGCGGACACATTTTGACACGTTTCTCACACAAACACATTTTGGGTTCGTCCACTGATGTTGCCTTTTTTTTTGCCACCGACGATAGTTTAAAGAATGATTACATCAACTGTCATTTAAATGGGAAAACAAGAAATAATTCATTTTAAATATTTACCCTAATTGGTCCCAATTATCCCACCTTGAATAACGTCGAGGGGTTTTCCTCCTGTCTTACTCACTTCCTTCTGGTTTGGGGTTCCTCTCGTTTCTTCTCGGCCTGTGTTGTTTGTTTTGTGTGTGTGCATATGTGCGCTTATGTAAAACTGTATGCATTGGTCATTTCCTCCATCCGTCTATGTGTCGCTGTTTGTATGCGAACGGGGATGTGATTCTAACTTAAACATTTGCACATTCGTGTGTTTATACTTTCATGTCAGGGGGCTGACGCTATTTATTTTTCCATTAGGATGAAAAAAGGTCAATGTGCGTAGGTTACTCACGAACACCTATACATAAGTGTTTTACATAATCAGTGTTTCAACCCAGACATCAAGGGGTTCGATAAGAAGAATTATACATGCAAATATATATGAATCATGTCTGAAAGTTCAATTATATGCCATAACTGGCATAACACTTTATCACTCGTTGAAAACTCACGTGTCCGTTCTTGTCAAGCAAATGGACACAATAGCACATCTGCCAAACCAGCACAGAAGACAAACAGCATGGCTCCGCTGTGACATGTGGCCTAATGTTCTTCCAAAAGTAACACTCAGCACCCAAGTAGCTTTCTCTCCAGTTTCTAATCCTCCCCTGAAGCTGTCGCTGGCCCTTTTTTTGTTGTTGTTGTTGTCACTGAAAGAGGAAATGATGAGAAAGAACCCCCCCGACTCCAGTGAGAACATCAAATAATGGTAATTGACACCCAGGAGAAGAAGCCAGTGACACCCCTCCTCCCATTCATCCTTTGTCTTTGAAAGCCGATGACAGTAAGAGATTAGTTGTTTTTTTCTCTTCTCTTCCTTGGAAGCAAGTGAATCCAGATGTGGACACTTCATGCAACTGAGCGACTGTGAATGTTCTTTGCAACTCCAAGTGAAGATTCGTAAATTGTTTTTATGGAAATAGCGACGAGAGAAAGTGAGAGAAGAGGGAATAGTTCTTACAGTTTGGAACGAATCCACACGGATGTGGAAGAGATGACCGTTTTCCTCCCTCCTCTTAAATTGCATGTAAATAACGATTGTGGATAACTTTGTTGTCTATCATTACCTACACTCTCCCTTCTTCTACTTATTCACCCCTTCAGAGGCGACAGACCAGGGGATCGGCGGCGGTGGGGGGCGGCGTGAGCTCAAGTCGGTCCCCTTCATCAGCTACCTGTCGGCGCTGCAGAAGAGCCAGCTGTTGTCTGACGACATGGTGAACGGCGTGGAGATCCGCTGCGAGGAGAAGGGCAGCTGTCCAGCTGGCTGCCACCTGTGCCATCACCAGGCCGTGATGGGAGGAGTGTCGGGGAGAGGCCACGCTGCGAACAGCAGGGGTGGAGAGCAGCCTTCCCCCATCCCCGTGCTGCTGGAAGTCAGCCGTGTGGTGCCCCTCTACAGCCTGGTCCAAGACAACATCACCAAGGAGGTGAGAAAGCAGCATGGGGCGAGGAAGTGTGTGTGTGTGTGTGTGTGTGTGTGTGTGTGTGTGTGGTGTGTGTGTGTGTGTGTGTGTGTGTGTGTGTGTGTTTGCTTGTATGCCTGGGATGTGTTTGTAGGGGAGGGGGAGTCACGGTAAGTGACCATAAAAGCAGAAAGAGAAGAAGAAGTCAGGTCAGATGTGATGCATCAACATCCACTGGAGGAAAAGCCAAAATAGTAAAAACATCCACATCCAGAAATGAAGTTGATTAAGTCAAACGTGTTTCTGAATGACAGGAAAAAATACATATATAATGTTGAAGCCTGGCTCTCTTTGAAATCCTTCCAACTGGTTGGCCACCTCCTTTTGCAAACACCCGTTTTTCATAAATGCGAGGCGATTAACACATGTCGCGTTGCCCTGTGATAAAAGGTGCAATCTGCTCGGCATGTGCAGGAGGCACATGTTAATTGTTCACTGTGATTTTCATGCGCGGTCTCGTGCCATGTGTCGATGGCGTAATCCTCTCAGACTGTAGACATCCATTGTCCTCTGAAGCGCATTAACTGAGGCGGTTGTAACAAATCGCCTCCTCTAGATGGCATTAGTTGGTTAACTTTGACCACTGGAAATGAGCACTGTAATACAGGGGGGCATAAAAAGATGACATCATGGTTTTCTCCTCTTGTGGGGAAGTTGATGTGTGTGTGTGTGTGTGTGTGTGTGTGTGTGTGTAACACACACACACACACACACTAGAGCATATCAGCCTAATGGCCACATGTTGTGTTTATGATTCATCCTGTATGTTGGATCTCTGTGCCGTGGGAAGTTAATCATATCAGATGTCTTTTCCATAAGGTAATTTAGGAGGGGGCTCTGGCTTCACTTGACATTTAGTTTACCGCAATTTGCGCTGTTTGGGCTTCGTTGCAAGACGTCGTCTCGCTACCTGACGTCCGGTAGACATGTCCTCTGTGTGTGTGTGTGCGTGAGCAAGCCGACGCAGAGCTGATTCCAGGTGACTCACACCCAACGCATGCACACGCCACGGGGACCTTCAGAAACGACTGCAGGCAACAACAATACCAGAGGCACACACACACACACACACACACACACACACATATATATATGTGCATTGAGATGCAACACACACTAACACACACACACATACACACAACAAAGCCCCCTGTACGTGCCGCCCATAACAAGCACCACAGCCCCAAAGAAAAGAAGGCACAATCGATATGAGACGATCCCTAGTGGGCCTCATCGATAGCTAAACGTGAGGAAGAGCAAAATGTCTCTTTTCCCCCCCTCTCTATCCAAACACCTCGCTATCCATCCTCCTCTCTCTCCCCCTGCCCAACCCGTGGTCTTCAGGGGATGTAGAGAGTGAGATGTATGAGGAGGAGGACGAGAAGGGCTAGACTGCAGTGGATCGCTCTGGCAAGCCCTTCTGAGCTAGCTTGAGGCAGGATTATTAGCCTCTTATTGATGTCATCGACCTCTTTGGAGGGAGGGGAGTCCATCACTCTGCTCCTCTTTCCCTCTCTTTCTCTTCTTCTCTTGGCCGCAACTGCTGCTGCCGCTCGTCTGAAAGGCACATACATTGCATTAGAGACGGCCGACAAAACAACATGCACGCACGTGCACACACACACACACGCGGCTCATTCTTTCCTGTCTTTGTGTGTGTCTGTCTCACACACACTTTAGCTTGAGACTATCTTTCTACTTGGCTGGGTCTATCTGGGAAGACAGCTGCCATGTTGCAAAAGCTTTCTCAGAGATGATTTTTTCTTTTTTTTTTTTTTACCTTAAACCCCCCGAAGCCATCAAAATAGAGGCTTAGTTGTCCAGTTTATGATTAGATGTACCCAATACAGGGTTTACATGGACCTGTCAATCTCCTCTGGCCCTCTTTCCTCCCTCCTTTCTTCCTTTCTCAGCTATGCATCTTTCAGTGACCTCTCCCTGGCTTCCCGGCGGTTTGACAGGACACATCACTTTCATATCAATTAAGCCAGAGTGGGGGTTTGTTACAATGGGAATCTATGCATCTATCCATGCTGGTAGTTTTATATTGGCATGTCCAGATTGTATCCGTTGTTAATATATTTCCCTGCATGGAGTTCACAGCACTGAAATGTGACACTAAAAAATACATAAACAGCACCAATTCTTTCCACTAAAAAAAAAAAGCCCCTTCTGGATTATCCACAGGCTTCACCGTCCAAAAGTTGCTATTATTTCTTCAGGAGGAAGAAGTGTGATTCTGCAGAGTAATAGGGATGCTTTTATACTGAAAAGACATAGTTTAAGTTAATGCTTCTCTTTTCCATTAACACCACAAATAAAATTGCCTTCACCTCCATTGTTTATTAATGTTACTGCATTTATTTCTCAAAACCCTAGCAAATAAAAGCATCAATATCTGCATGGCTAAACAGTGGGGACATTTTTTTTTCCTTTTAAATTTGTAGACCTGTTATTTGGAAGAAACATAATGATTTTGTTTTGCATTTGCATGGAAAGGTTTGGGGTTTCCTTGCTCATTGTCTTGCCATTGAATACTTGGCTTGCTTAAAACCTGGTCTTAACTTGAATTCGACTGGAACCAGTCTTGGAATTGGCCTGGACTCGACTAAGGTGGTCTTGCTTACAGGCCTGGGGCGTGCACGCAAATACACACACACACACACACACACACACACACACACACACACACAGATACTCCCCTGTTTTAGTGCCAGAGAAAAATACCTCAGTGGATAAATAAATAAGCTAACGCCTGTGGAGCTTGCCAGTGGTCCTATGTCCTGTGATGCTGTGACTGAATTATGGCAAACCTTTTGAACAAATTGGTTGTGAGTCTAATGGGTCAGAATGCTCTATATCTTGCCGAGCGGCCGCTGTCATGCTCTCACCGGAAGGCACTACTGCAGCCCCTCGCAGGGTCTACAACCTACTCAGTGGGGGCAGAACGAGGCACAGGACTAAAAGAGCAACAACATGTTTGCACCAAAGCTGTAGCAGCATTATACAGGGGAGAGGGTCAGGCGTACTTTCAGTGGCTGGTCCAGCAGGTCTGGTTATCTAATGCACACACTGGAAGGGAAAAAAAAGTTTTGATCCCAAGGACATCACTTCAGTACCAAGGAGAGCGCATGCTCATATAGATCATTAAACAGAATCTTCTAAACTCTCTATGACCAGTACACACTACACATCATTCTCAGTTTATTAGGTACAACTAGCTAACGCTAATGTAGGCAACATGATATACATGTGGTGGACAAAATAATACAAAGACCTTTCAGAATATGTCTGAGAATATTTCCAATCATCCAGATCATAGTAATATCTGATAGCTTTATTGTAGATCTGGCAACTGGACTTGCTTTAGGTTTTTGAAGACGTTTTGCCTCTTAACCAAGAGGCTTCTTCAGCTTGGGCTGCTTCCTGGAGGTAGGATTAATGCAGGGTTGCATTAGACTACATTAGTTTAAGCTATAGGCACGCCTAATAAATGGGCAACTGCAATCAGCAGTAGTTCAGACTCGTCCTTTATGCTAAATGCAAAATAGCCAAATTGCTCAAACTGAGTAAATCCCTTAGTCTTTCTATCACAAAGAAAGATGTAACTGAACAACCCCCTGATGATGGATAGGTCAATGGCAGCATTGATAATTATTCCATTAATCATATAGAGCTTAATGTCTGGCTAGAATTACTCATTTGGTTGGTCTCCGCTGAAATTATTTGTTTTAATTTCCTTTCTTTCCTCTTGTCTGTTGGCTTTTTAAAAATTATTGTTGCCTTAAATCGTTATTTTGTAACATAATAAATTATGGAAAGCTCAGATTAATGAAGAACATCCTCGGACAGAGTTAGCACACCTAAAAAACAACACCTGCCGTTTGAGGGTCCTAGTGACACGGCAATCCCCCATCAACCTCTGGGTGAACCAGCCCTCCTGCCGCCCCCAGTGTCCAATTTCCTGGAAGTACGACTTCTGATAAGGTTGCTTGAAGCAGCCATTGGTCCCTTTGTTAACACCATTAGCCCTGAATTATTGGAAATGCTACCTAAACGCACACACAGACACACACAGACATACACACTTAGGTCACCATTGATGGTGTCCTGTGTGTGCTGACTTAGACTCTTTACCACCACTGGTGATCATCTTATAAATCAATACTGTGGGCCAGCTGGCCAGTGTTCTCGTGTATTAGCCTCTGAAAATGGACAGTAATATGGTCAGCTTAGACTAGACAAACAGATTAATAAATTAAAGAGGTCACGGTGGCCTTCCTTGCCTTCTTGTAAGTCACGACAGGCTTCTACGAAAGCGAAAGGTCCAAAGAGTGTTTCGGTGCCAGTGAGTCTGCTGGGTCCTCGATGATGTCAAGGCTTGGAATTTGCGGCCGGAGTTGTTGCTGATGCTCGGTAGCCTTGCTGTTCTGATCTTGTTTTCTGTTAGAAGGAGGTGATTACATTTCAGCTCAATTTGTCCAGTATCGATAAGGTCAATAGAGATGAATTGTGGCATATTTGTGAAATGGTAGAACCTTGTGTTATTGTAACCATCGGGGGGGAGATTGTGAAGCAAATCTGTTATGACCGCACAAAAACTGTCTTACGCTATTAGAGTCATATAGGACCATCTTTGTCAAAACACTTGCTGGATATGAAGCATAATGGACAAGGCTTGTTTCTTACCCCAACCCCCCACACCCCCACCCCCACCCCCGGCTGGTCAACACAGAATGTATATGGATCCATAGTGGTCTGGGAAATGCATGATCTGTGGTTAATCAATACAGTGTAGGGTGTCCTTTTTTTCAGCTGGGACTTATCTGTGGATTGAACACAGAAGCACTCTCAATGTGTCTGTTCATCTCACTGCAGGATTTTCCCTACTAGCCCAAGCCTCCTTTTTTTTTCAGCTGGACATACATGTCTCCATAGCCACACATTTTGAGATATTATCACTTTACATGTATTCTTGCTTTCCTCTAAATCCTCATCTCTGCTTTAGCCCCCCCCAACTCATTCTCTAAACCACAATTCGATTCCCTGTTTACCCAGTGGAGGCTGGCTTGCATTACTCTTCAAACATAAACACGGCGGTAATCGCTTTGTCTATTTTTCACATGTGCAGCCATGCAATCAAGTGCGCAGACCCATATGGGGTTTTTCAAGGAATCTGGTGGTGGTAAACGCATGGCGGTCCTGTGGTCTTTTCTGTCTTATGCCCCTAGCAGCAGAGGACATTTCTCATATTTGTCTAGTCTGCGTGCGTGCATAGACCTTGAGTCCAGGTTTTTCTTGTTGCCTTTGTCTGTGGCCTGCTTCCCATTGACACGGGGTGGCAAGACCCCTCTTGCTGTTGTTTTCTGGCAGCAGTTAGCCACATGGGTTCAGGCAAGGGGGTAGAAATGTAATTACCTTTTTCCCCTTTTTGGTTTTCCAGGGGCTTATTATATGGCCATGGATTACAGTGCTTGCCTACCCCCTATAATAACAGCTCATTCAGCATGCTCATTTAGAGGGGCTGCTATTGGAGGATAAGTAATGGGGAAAGCTTTCACTGCTGAAGCATCCTGACCCCGTCCCGCAGTACGGTGACTCGTGGTTTGAGAGCCAGGAGTCTCCTTTTTCACACCTGTGTATCCTTCATCATCTCGTCGATGTTTGCTGTTGGCCACCTTTTTTCCTTTGGTCTTTCCTCATTTAGGTTACTTTCCCTCTCAAGATCCTTTCGCCTTGAGTGAGAGCAAGTGGTATTGGAAGAAGTCAGTTCCCATGAAAGACGTTTGAGTCTCCTTCACGGCTAACAATGCCGTGTTGTTGAAATGCTAGCATCAGCTCCTGAGTGCATACCCTGACTCTCTTCTTGGCCAAGCCGTTGGCCTCTCTGGTCAGGACTTTGCCCAAAGTCATCTCAGATGTCACGTTCACTCATTGACGCGCGGCAGAAATCTGTCTGTTTGTCTGTGCGTGTGCACTTCTTCATGTCGCCCACGTGGACGTGCTGCGTGTCTGCACTTGTGTGGTCCCATCGGTTTCTCCTCGCTTTCGGATAAGCGAACGTCACATTGAGTCGGAAACAAAGGAGCGGCTTCCCTCTGGCCACCTTGTTACCCGGCGATAGTGTCTCTGCGTGGTTCCGGGGTCCGGTTTTTGTGGCCATGATCAAGCACATCTCCAACGTTGTCTGGATGAGGCAGCACTTGCCAACCAGTTAGAGCACATAAATAACCGAGTGCTCCATTGATCCATAGTGTGACAGGGGGAACCACAGTGCTCGCGAACTCTCTTGAACTCGCTCTCGATCATGCCTGTGGCTTTAGGGAAAGCCCTGACATTATACTTTATTGCTTTGACGCTTATATTGGCATTTTCCTGCCTTTTAGAGGATGACTGAGCTTCTGCCTTTGATTTTTCCTTCGCCCGTTAATGAAGCAGCACAAGGAGATGTTAGGAGATGATGTCATCTCCGAGCACCCCCTCCCCCCTCTCTTCTCCCTTCCCCTCCCATCCCCTTCACAGACAGAACGACATCGACACCGACAGGTCCACACACACACACACACACACACATGCGCACGCGTGCAGGCAGCGGGGAGTGTCACAGCTTTCACACCTCCATCATAGAAATCACAGCGCATCTACGATATCGCAATGTAATCTCGCCGATGTTAGTGAGATGTTCCTGCCTTCCAGTAATTGGGAATGGTGGGCATGAAAAGGTCATCCTGTGTGTGTGTGTGTGTGTGTGTGTGTGTGTGTGTACCTGCACTCGTCGTGATAAGGCTGACGTTTGATATGTTAGTGGTGATTTCTTAGTTTTAGCGAATGGGTAAAAGAATACAATTAGTGTGTGTGCGTGCTTGCCTGTGTGTGTGTGTGTGTGTGTGTGTGTGTGTGCGGCCGGATGTGGAGGGCAGCAGGGGTGAGGATGGTCAGGATGGAAGATGGGAGATGGCGGGTGGGGTGAGCATAGATGGATGGAGAGCCTTTGTTCCAAGAGATAATTGCATTTCTCTCACCTGTTACCCTTTACAGGTCTTCAAGAGCGCCACAATGAGCTCATACTGGTGTGCTGGAAAGGGCGATGTCATTGATAACTGGTGTCGCTGTGACCTGAGTGCCTTCAGCAAAGATGGCCTGCCTAACTGCAGTCCCCTCAGGCAGCCAATGTAAGTGTGAGGTGACGCCACGACACCTTGGAATCCATGCACAAGGGAGATTTCATGGATGCATGCACTGATGCGCCGCAGGCACACTCGCACACGTGGACGTGCACACACATACCTGTCTCCGCCGACTCCTGGGGCACTTGAGAAAGTTGTAGACACAACCACAGTCCCCGAAGTTCTAATAGCTGTCAGTCGGCCCTTACACTCCTCTGAGAAGAACATGCTCTCATTCAAGGTGTCCTAATAATACTCACTACTGAGTCATCCACCCAAGCTTTTTTTTTTTTTTTTTTGCCGTGATAACTTTTAAAGAGAAACGGGAAGTTGAAAGGGCAAGATTTCAGATGATAAGGCCACGACGAAAGCATTTAATTAAAGAATGAAAATAAAATATGCCTATTAGTATATTGTATTCCAGAGTAAGTGAGTGCCAACTTATTTTGGCACTACTTTAGAATAACAATAAAAGCTCAACAAGAATAATATATAATGTAGCTAAAAGAGAGGATTCTGGTCCAAGACCTAATGACATTTGCACTTAATTTTATTTTTTGTAAAGGCCCTCTCCACTTTAGCAACTATAACCAAATAATTTAAGAAGCCTTTTTAGGAGGGAGACTTCCTGTGAATAAATCAACTGACTTCCCGGTAGCAAAAGGCCCACATGAATAGCTTGGAAATAATGTACTGATTCAGCTTATTGTGACTGTTCAAATTTGATTGGACCTAATGGATTCAGTTCTAATAATGTAAGTAGTCATTTCAGGGTCTTTGTGGGGGGAAAAAAAATATTGATTCCTTTATTCATAGCTGTTATTGCTTTTGTTGTGATTGTACAAGGGAAAATATATTAGCGGGCAAATCAGGAACATCTTAAAATACCAACTGTGGAACAAAATCGCCTCCCAGTCCAACACTGTTCCTGATGGCTCGGATATATTGTGTTTCCATACTGTTTCCAATGTCAAGAATAAACATGGCTGAGAAAAAAACAGGACATTTTTACAATCTACAATCCTCCCAACAATTGGGAAAAATCCAGCACAGTTACTAAATGGACCCTGTGGTGAGATTGGTCTTAAATCTTTAGCAATACTTTACCAAAACTATGTTGCACAAGTATTGCACAAGTAGTTTGAGACGCTCTCTTTTGATATTGTTTTGTTTGTGGATTGTGGTTGTGGGTTGTGGAATAAGAGAGGATGGTCGTGGTGCCACAACCAGAGTTTTTGGTCAGGCTTTCCCTGGGCCCATGCCTGCTGGCACGAAAGGGTCAGTGAAGAGTTGCTGAAGCTGCCAAATCTCCAACTCTGGCCAGTGCCGGAATGTAAAAACCCGCAGTACTTATTATTATTGTCTGTGGGGATGAAAACGGGTGGCTTTCTTTTCATGAAAGAGGGATAACCTACCTCTCTCATCCATTGTCACAGACACAGCTGGAGGGCAGGGAAAATGGAAATATTGTTCTTTTATCTCTTTTGAGGGATTAAAGAGGGGAAAACTGCACGGGGAACACTTCTGGAGAACAGGTGGCATCGGAATGCTGTTTTTTGTTCAAAGCTGCTGTTTTCCACCCTGTTGTCCAATGAGATACGGTATAGGCAGAGGTGTGACAGTCTCTACGACGTAACAGTGAAAACATGAGATTCCTACTGATCCATTCTGGGTTAAGGTCCACACACACAGTTTCATTCGAAGTTCCAGACGAGGGCAATAAACTTGTCTCATTGTTAATATGCATCTTATTTCCATGTGTTGAACCTTGTCCTCTCTATGTTGCTCCATTAGTTTGCGCCTTGCCCCTTACCTGGAGCCCTCAAGCACAATGGTGGCCCTGGAGTGGATGGACGTGGAGCCTCTGATTGGCTGCAAAGTGTCCGACTACATCATCCAGCACAAACGAGTGGAGGACCCTTCGGAGGCCGAGGTCTACACAGGTAGAAAAACTCAATTCCAAGCCATTTAGGCCATTTAGGCTTTAGCCATTTAGGCTTGGAATTGTCCTTTGTTTTGCAACTGTTTAGATTTCATACTATGATATGAAGTGAAGTATGTTGGCTCAATTGATGATTGATTTTATCAATGGGTTATCAGACAAAGGAACAAAAAAACAGCTCAACAAAAACAATCCTGAAATCCAATAGTATGCCACCACGAGTTAAGAAAAATACTTAATAACTCCCACAGCAGAAAACAAGGACATTTAAAATATCATTACCATTGCACATTTCAATATGAATACGTTAGCCTGTTCCAAAAAAAGCCCTAACCCGACTCCTATAAGCCTCTCTCTATAGATATTTACAGATCTGTAGCTAAGGCTGTTCCTGCCTAGATTATTCACTTGAAGCACTTTACTTGAATGCACACTGGCCCTGTGTTTGTTCCTCCATAAGCTCTTTTGTTGGTCTGTGTGGAGTCTCTTTCCCGTGTCCATTTGAGTTTCCCTCCTCTCCCTTGTGTCCTGCGATAGCCTCGTGACTAGCTGAATTTTGGAAAGTTTCACAAAATTCCACGGCATGTTTTCACTGCAAATAGAAGGGAAAATTGCTGTGTTCAAATGAATAGGGTTTCTGCTAAGCACTTACAGAGGTTAATAATCTCTGAAGAGTTGATGGAGGGAGTTAAAGTTACAATTGGAGGGGAAATTAGGGTAAAGTTTTGGTCTGGATACAGAACAGAAGGAAGGGCTTAGACTTAGGAGATGACGTAGGGCAATTTATCAAGTGCCATAAATGGTGCTGACCATTGTGCCATAGGGCTCGGGAAGTGGTCATGGTTGTGACGAGGAACTGGGGGTGAGTCAGAGGAAGGGTGATAGGAAGGAATTTAATAATATTGGAGAAATGAGGTGGTCTGGAAGACGTTGGCTTTAGTCATTGGGAAGTATGGACAGGCCATCCATCACCCCTGGGAGGAGTGCTGATGAAGCGTGGGCACCAGCAAGCGAGGAGAGGGTACAGACAGCTAGACACAGGCATGCTGGCAGAGGTGAGGTAGGAAGGGGCAGATGGTGTGGGTGACTCACTCTGCTATGTGCCAGTCATCACTATAAATCATGTGGTAACGGACACTATAATACAGATTAGAAGTCATTGTCTTCGACTTTTGTTTAGTTTTTTTCTCCACTTAACCGTCTGTTGGTGTTTATCTCTAAGTGTTAGTCATGTTTGTCTCGTTTACTTTCTTCCAAGTATCTGGAAGAACTCTGGTGAAACTTAGTTGAGTGCGTGTTCAGTAGATGACCCTTTTATAGAGGAGGAGGTCACGTTAATTGGCAGGAAACTCCAGCAGACTTACAGTTCCCCTTCAGTGGAAACATGTATCGTGAACTTTACATGGGCATATACGCATCTGGAGCTCTCACTTCCATTGCAAATACCAAAAAGTGACTCTGCTCAAAACCCTCATTGTTTTCCGAAATGGATGGGGGGGATCAAGATTGCTGATACAAACTTGGAAGGCATCGCAGGGATCGATTTATGAAATAATAGGGGCCTCTTAAAATGATGAGATCTTGTTCCCTGGACTCAGCAAATAAAAGCCATAGTGTCATTTTCTCACACTTACTCTGACATTTTTGGAAATTATTGGATTTGTACTCTCTGTACCCATTGCAGACTTCTTACTTAATGACCGTCTTTGAGGCCCAATCGAGGGAAATGTACGTCTGTATAATAAAACCATAAGCCAAGATGAATAAGAAGTCCAGTTTAGCCTTGCACCTTGCTCACCTTGTGGCTACAAAGGGACAAACTTGTCTCATATTCTCAAGCTCAGTCATTCCTTGGTGCTTTTTTTTTTCAAGCAGACTCTCTCTCTCACACACACACAAACACACACACACACAAACACACACACACATTTCCCCGTCGAAGCTGCCAGTGAAACCAGTCTCCTACTGTTGGCCACTGAGCAGCTCTAATGGAGCAGTTTGGGGATAAATACTTTGCTCGAGGGCATCTTGGTGGTTTTCGTGTTTCTCCTTAATTTTCCCTGTTCATATTTTCCAAGACTGTGTGATGATTTGAACCAGTCAAGCCTTCCCCTCCGACATCTAAGGGTGGGTACACACTAAAGGATTATTCGGTTGATTTACAGCAAAATGTATTTGACAATCTAGACAATCATGGGGGGAAAAAAATCCTGATCCAAAGCTTAGTCAGGGCTATTTGGCAATATAAGCAGGGGGTGTTCGGATTTTATTTTAAAGAAGTATATTATGGAAAACAAGATATTTTCCAGTGAGATTTATTATTCAGTGAAGCACATGGCACTCACCAACCTTTTTTATATGCTTAAATCAATCGAAACAATCAAATAACCCGTTCTCAACTCCCCCAGTTTGATGTCAGACAAGGGATTGGCCAGTGCCAGCAGTACTCACAGTGCAAACCAATCTATCAGATACCGCCTCTTAGATGCACCCAGGCAAACTTTATCTGTTTACGATGCTCCAGGCTTTCAACTAACAATGTAAACCCATCTGCATCATTATTAGAGGAAGGGATGGTCGGACAAGTCAAACAAAACAGAGGCCTCTGTTCATTTACTTTGTAAAACCTAATCAATGTTGACTTCTTTTGCTGTAGTTCTGATTTGTAACATACTTATTTGAACAGGTCAAAGTTGTCTGGGCTGTAATATGTGATGTGATAAAAAAAAAAATACAAAGGAAAGTTCATTGAAGAGTGCAATATAAATGAGAACGCCGATGCGATGCAGGTCAACATGGTGTGGTGGAGAGATGGGATGTTGACCATCGATGACATCATCAGTAAGGGCAGCACCTGCTTCCAGGGGAAAGGGATTCAGCCGGCGCCGGCGTCCACAGCAGCTAAAGCTGCATCCACATCCATTGCCGAGTTGAAACACTGCTTTGGGCTGCTGTATGAGAGAGAGAGGAAAGATAAACAGACAGCCACGCACAGACACTCAGCCATGCTTGAGTCCCACACTCACAGCACACACATTCAGCCATGTGCACACTCATACAGATGGCAGACGGAGAGGGAGTGTTCAGATGCAGACGCTCACTGGGTTCCCGGAGCCATGTTTCTATGTCAGGGCTGTCTATATAGATGGATGACACTGTATCCCTCCTGAGAATGATCATGTTAAGGTCAGTCATTTGACAATGAGTTGACTTCGCTGATTGGAGGATTCATTTAATTGAGTGAACACAGTGTGTCGTCTTTTTTCATGACTATCCAAGCAGCCTAATTTAGAATGGTAATGTTTTACCAGTTAAAGTGGGGTCCAGACATTTTTAATTTGGCACAAATGTAATCAAAAAATCTAGTTCAGTGTCACTAATATGCCCAAGTTTAGCCATATAAGCTATAGCATTTAAGTTCATGGTTGCATATGACTGTATTTTTTCTTATTTAATTAATGTAGACATTAAAAAAATTCCCCAGCAACATCAGCAGCAGATTCACAAATCACCTCTACGTTTTTTTAACTTCCAAATGCCCTATCGCTCCAGTTATCATTGGAGATGAGCAGTTATGTCTGTTTAGGAATGCAGCAGGCTTTTTTTTCCACAAGCTGGGTCTCAGTTTCATCCATGTTAATAAGCTGTTCCGAGTGATGTAATATGGTTCGGGTTTTTCATCCGTACCGGCTTCCTGCATGAATGGATGCAATCATCGGGTCCTTGAAAATCGTGACAGTGAATGGTATCTTCTTCTTGGTTAATATCCATAAATGTTGCCAATGTGACTCCCTCTTCCTTTATGTAAATTACAGAAATGATATTATGCCTCTGCACGTAAAAACACAACATAAGGCTGCACGTTTTTCTTGCAGTGGCCGTCAGTGCTGAGTGGAAAAGTCACGTCAAAGTGCGAGTGCTGCTTGGAGGTGCCTTCCTCAGTCATAGACCCTCATTCTAATACACCCCAGGCCTCTCCTTGCAATTTGTCAATTTCTTGCTCAGTGTACTGTGGCTTATGTGTTACTCTTGCACACACAGATGCATCATCGTTCATTCGAGTAATAGTTTTCGTACTCATTAATTAAAAGCTACACATTTGGCTTTTAACAGAAAAGTACAATATTATTACACCCATATACCTAGCACAGTTTTCATTTCTACCTGTGCATCTTGATAGAAAGTAACAAGGATGTGCAGCAGAGAACAGAATACGTGTTCGGATCACATGCTCTTTTTTTTTCACCGGGATGGATTTCTGCAACCTTTTCCAACGTCCTTCACACTGCCTCTGAAACCAGGCACCACCAGATTACATTTTTCACTTTTTTACATCCTCTGTTGACGTCTCTCACCATTCCCTCTCTCTTAAATTGTGCTCAGTCCCTCTTTGCATGTATCAGGAAGGCTTTAGAGGGGTCAGGTCGTTTTTATAGCATCACTCTGTTCCTTTCACATCTGTACAAACAATCAGGCCCCTGTCTCCGATCCTTTAGATCACCCCACTTATCAGTGCCGTTGAGCAGAAAAAGGTAATCTTTTCTTGAAGGCTCCTCGCAGGTCCCTCACAAATCTTCGTTCTGAGGTCAACAGTGACTGCTAGATAGACCTGTTGCTTTGATATGCAACGAGAGGCCTTCGAGGCCTTAGTTCATATATCTCGTTGTTTATATGGGTATGATGCTTTTCTGGCAGCACAGGGGCTGAGCCCATGTATGCATGATTGTAAAGCGTGGGAGAGAGAATCATCCGCTACCTATAATAATATGCAACACCTGAACCATCTCTGATTTTTTTTTTTTTTTTTAAACCAGTTTCAATTTCATTTATCATCACGTTCTGAATTGAAAAGATACCTTTTGGTGAAATGGAACGACCCTCTAGAGCCTGACCTAACAGGAAACCCTGAGACTGACAAAGGATACGTTCAGTGGTTTTACATGGATATTTTGAGGCTGCCAGTGCAAAGGATCGAGTATCACCAGGCTCCAGTGTATCGCTAACGTATGTGAGAGTTCTTGTGTCCTCTCATAAGTACTCTGACATACACCAGGGCTGATCTTAGTGCTCGCGTTCGCAGTTAATCACAAGAGGTTGTCTGTTTGCTGGCACTTAAAGAAAAAAGAAAATCCCGTGTCAGTCCACTTGTTGATACCTCTCCCTTTCTGTCCTTGAATGCCTCCCATTTCCACATAAGAAAGCCAGGGCTTCTGTTCCAAGAATGCGAGCGAGGAAATGTACGCGGTCAACTTTGTTACCTCCTGACAACCACTTGACCTGTAATGCTGCTGGAACCCACCACACATCTGATCTGTCTTCTACGTGAAACCATACAATCTGGAAAGTGTATAGTGAAATGAATTGTGAATGTAAGGTTCTGCTGCTAGGAGCAAAAGTGTCAACACTATAAGACCACTAATTCCTATGAGTGAGATCACACTCTAAGCCTTGATTTGTAACAATGGAAATCAGAATAACTGCCCTCATTCTTGCCACGTAGAGCATAGGCATGACACCAACCACTCTTTCTGGCCTCTGAAGGGACTCCAGCATTGTTTCCTCACACACCGTCCATTTGTCGATACAGTAGGCCCACAGTGAATCAGGTACACACAACTGAAACTTGAGCCATGCATGGTCAGTAATCATGAGCACGCCAACAAACATGCACTGAATAAAGGTGCAGGTCCGTGGAGAGGCTGTGATCATCGTAACTTGGAACAATCGACCCCTTTCTTGCAGCAAAGTTGAAGGTTAGGACACTGTGACATCAAATAGTTTCTTTTAATACACAAAAGAGAGACAGAGAGGTAGAGCAGTGAAGTGATCATCTAGTTTGGGAACATGCAACTGCAACTGCATTGACCAAGATGCAGCCAAGAAAATGTTTGTGTTCTTAAATGGAAGGACGAGTGTCCTGCTTGCGAGATACAATCACAAGCCATTTTTTTTCTTTAGGGAGTTCCCAAGAACTCCGTCGCCATAGCAGATAAACTCCTTAGCTCAGAGAAGGCTGTGAGCTCCACCACAGTATGTCAGCGCGGGCACAGGACTCGAGTGATGCAGGGAGTCGTGAACAGCCACGCGTCACCAGAGGGTGTCTCATTCACAACATCCATCCTGTCACAAAAAGCAACGGAGAGGATGAGGGTATTGCGGACGCTGTCTGCCAAGATCCAACTCCTGTGGTTTTCGCACAGAAGATGTCTGAACATGGCACGTGCCAGATGTACAGATGGTGCAGACAGAGAGGGATCACCTGTTCCTACGAGGCCAGTAAGGCAAGACGGGCACTGACTCACTGATGTGAAGCGGAGGTGAAAATGAGGTCATCCCCTATCGCAGTTAATCGGTTCAACGGGGTGTATTCAAGTCCTGAAAGGGCTAACTCCCACTAGGCCCCGTTGCCCCGTAGCCTACCGTGCTGAAGCATGATTGCCCCCCCCCCCCAGTCCCCCACTGGCCTGCGTTCACATTACTTTGGGTCCAATGGTTACATCTTCTTTGTACGTCAGCACCTCATAATGCGACACACGCATGGCTTCACATCATTATGAAGCTTCCTTTTGTTTCCAAGATGCGTCATCACAATGGTACAGAGCACCCACGCTAGTCAAACAAACTGGACTTTGGGGGTCAAACGTGCTTGGGCACGGTACAGATTGCCTCATGTAGGTGCGCCCATATTTTCCAAACAAAACTCATTCTGATCGGCAGGCAAATTCAAATACAGAATTTGCTGTTGCTTTATTAGTCGTGTAAACCCGTGTGAAACAAAAGTCAAACTAAAGGCAACCCCTATCCTCAGCTAAAGATTTACTTCTACTTCCCCTCCCCCTGTCTCCTTACTCCTCGTGTTTCGGAGCAAAAGTCAAATGAAACTCTGCTGGTGGCGTGTCTGCCTGCCAATGTGATTCGATCAAGAGACCGAGACGATAGGGAAAAGCATCATATTCTGGAAACCCTATCTGTAAACAGTATTTGCTTGTGTATTGTATGATTCAGAGTCAGCTACATCTATGGGGTGATTTAGTCATTATTGGTCACATTTGGAAATAGAAGGCAAATAGAAGGGTTTAAGGTTGCTTTCATGTGGGGTCCACTAAGGCATATGAAGGACTACATCAAAACATTTAACACATAACTACAGTGGATATAATTGTTATTGTAGCAGGGAATATCTGTAAAAAGAATCATATACTGCTTTACTATGTCCCACATCTCTTTTTCTTTGAGTTTGTATTCATTTTTTTCATAACAATTAATAAGAAAGGCCCAGTTTTGTGTTGTATGCTCTATCTTACGCTTTCGTGCCCCAAGGGCCTCAGACCCTGATTTAGTTTATTTAACAAGCCCCTTTTCTTGCTCTGACTTCAGTCACACCAGTGATGGATATGAGTGATCCACATCACTGGGCCTCACACAGGCCTCTAGATGGCACACCAAGGCAGAGACAGCATCCACAGAGAAGCCAGTTAGATAGGTGGTGCTGATGTATTCGTGTGGGACTCAGCATTCCTCTACAGCAATAGGTCAAACCAACTGTGATATGGAAGAAGATATTGAGAATCCCTGATGAAGATGACATTTGAGAAGAGAACATTAAAATGTACAAATGCTATAAAGTCTCCAGAGGTAGCTGTAATAGTTGCAAGAGCTACAAAATAAGTGACAAAGCAATAAGGAATTAGCAATTGATAATCTTCCCACCACTTATTTTTACATTTTTGAGAAAACAGGCTATAAAAGAACTACACCACAAATGCATCAGCGTGAGTATCCACAACGAGGCTGTGAAGATGGGTAGGTGGATAGGTAGTCTGATGTGATGGCATTTCAAAGTCTCGTTTAGCCACTTGTTGGCAACTGCCTTTTTGAAGACACATTAAAGCTTCAAAATTCATGGGAGGGGTATTTACTGACATATTTTACATTGTAGAACAAAAATACTAAAATCTTTTAAGCTTGTGTTAACCACAGACCTCATGTCAGGCATTTAATCAAAAACCCATTGACTTTGAGACGGGGGAACCGGAAGTGCCAAAAATGCGAACTCATTTCCAGGTTTGAGGACACATTCCTGCGCTGCTCTGTAATAAGGAACTCACCTGGTTTCACTTAAACGTTCTATAGCTAGGTAATCAACCTTTACCAATAAAAGATCCAGTTTATAGCTGAGTGAACACCTAATACGGTGGCCGCAACTGCAGATTGTTTTGCAAAAAAGGATGCAAGAGTGTATTCGCCTGTATGGGAATAATTAGTGGCTTACCTACACTATAATATCAGAAATCCTTAAGCTCTGTTTCCTGTCTCTCTCACTGGGAGTTCCCAGAAAAAGAAAAAAAAAGGAAAGCGCCAAACTGTTCTGAAATTTGTCTCATAAAAGGCTTAACCAAAAGTCCCCCTTATTGGCTGAATTCAGAACGCTTCTGGCTTCCATCATCACATTTTTTACAATCCCCCTATTGTCTCCTCAGCTGCCAATTTGTGCGGCTTTTGCCTTAAATCACAGTTATGCTGAGGTGACACTTTTTTTGTGAATGTGCTCATCAGCGTAGCTGCCCCCCCCCCCCCCCCCCCCCCCCCTCTGGCGACGCTCACACAAATGCACACACTTAGTGCTAATTAAAAACCCGTGAGTCTCTGCGTTGCGTCACCACTCTGTGATACCTGATTTTTCGCGGCGCGGAGAAAGAAGCGAAGGCAGAGCAGAGCGGGAGAATTCCGAGAAATTGGCAGGAGTCGTAAAAAATCGAGAAGAGATTGCATGAAATGTGGAAAGACTCGGTGAGGTGAGAGAAAGAGAAAAAGACAAAGAGTGGAGGAAAGCGAGATCACATTGTAGAAGAGTGGATGAGGGACGCAGACAGCAGCAGAGGGTTACACAGAAATGATGTCACCTCATGCTGGCACTGTTGTACTGAGAAACAGATTAGCCATTTGATCTTTGCCCCTATTTTCGTTCCAATTTCCTCCTCCCGGCTCACACAGCCAGCTTATTGAGATAGATGACACGTGGATCTTTCTCTGTTTTACTCTCCTCTTCTCTTACATACGGACCTCTTTACTTCCTTCATGTCCCCCCCACGCCCCCCCCCCCCCTTTTTTTCCTCCACGAATGGTGGCATCCCCCACCCCTGTTTATGTAACAGCCCCATTATTGGTTGGGACCAAGAATGCCCCCCAATGCGTCGATAAGCCCTCATTCAAAGAGATTGAATTATATGGAGATAAACGGTGTCCTTGAGCATGGGTGCAGATAACAGATTGGAGTGACACAGCTGACTCTCTTTGTTTTGTTAATTAAAGATGACCTCATCGCTAAAAATGGACGCTGTGCACCTCCTCGTCACGAGCCTCGCCATCAGCAGATTGCAGATTGCAGGCAGGGGGCCAAGGGCTTTCTGCATTCCCTTTTTTGCTTCCTTTTCCATTTTGCCTCTTCACTGACACGTTGTTAGTCTCTCTCCCTCTCTCTCTCTCGCTATCTATCTCTTCGCCATAGGTCTAGACTTTCCAGGTTTCATTTTTTATTTATTTTTTGTCTATCCATCGCTCATCTCTATGGACACGTAATGTGTGTTCACGGAGCTCACATTGATGGATGTGTGCTAGAATTGTAATTAAGACAAGATGAGGATGCTGCCCCTTACCGCCTTCCTTTTAATACATCAAAGTGTGTTGTGGGGCATTTTGTCCCCATCCGTCATAAGGATAATGATGAGATCTTTATGTGTTATGGAACACTGGCTCAACTCAGTGTTGTCTGGACTTGGTCTTTGTTGAATTTGGAGATTGCTAAAAAATCAATTGAAATGCATTTAAGCATTAAATTGGGATTGATTGCTCTCACTTTGCAATTCGGGTGGTAGAAATAACTATTTACTCATGGTGGAATGGCTCTGCATTAATAAACAGGAAAAGACCAAATAAATCTATGCATAAATTAATTGGAAGCTATTATAATCATTGCCTGGACACATTTTTACAGGATACAGTATTTGTGCTCAAAACACAAACTCATAGCTGCCCGAAATTTTTAATTAATGCTCATGTCATGTATCGTCCCAGCCTGTTGGGTAATATAAACTAGTTAGAATAGTTTCTTGTGTTGTTGAAGGGTTTTTTGTTGTAGGAGAATTTTAATGATAAGTGTTTCTAATGCTGTAACTTGATTTACTTAATTTAACTTATTTTTACTTTACATCACTACTATATATTTTTTTTAAGTAGGTAGCATGACAGACAATTCATATATAAGCTCACCGCCTGACTTATCTACACAAAAGGATGCCATTTCACCAATCTTGAGAACCAACAATTTGGCAAAACCTAAATCATTTTTATGAAAGACATTCTTTTCTCATGGGCAAATGGACCATGAGAACTCCCTTGTAGCTGAGTTCTGTGGGAGCTCCATCTGTAGCCATAGAACCAGAGTTACTACGGTAACCACTTTATTTTAACGTACGCTTTTCCACTTTATGAGAGGGCAAATAACGAAGCACATCCAGTTGCAAGTGTGACTGCAACACAAGCAACATCTGCTCGACCTACACACTCCTCAGAGCCAGCTGAAGCCATCACAGCCTACCAGCCTCGTGGTGCAGCAGGTGGAGGATGGCAGCCCACATCGACCAGTCAATACAGTGCAGCATCACAGGAAGACACAAGCCAACAGCCTGTCATCACCCACAGGTCTATTCTTAGTGCTAAGTACAGACCCAGGGGGAGACAGAGCCACAGTAAAAGGAGCCGGGGGCAGTAAAAACAGACCACACACGGGTCACATCAAAATGGTAGATATGGACCCTGGGGGCCATTAGTCCGTGACAAACCACCACACCTGACCCAGTTCCGTGCTCTGCAGAAAAAAAAGCAGGGGCAGCCCATTGTCAAACAGCACGTCATCCCCAGGTTTTTGGAGCCAATGTGCCACTAAGGTTTGATGCCGCAGCTCGTCGCCATGTTGCCAATAATAGAGGAAGTGTGATGCGGCTGTTGAATGTGGAGGATTGATATATTTAAATTTGACAAGGATGATGACGTGCTGTTTGACTATCAATGAGGAGCTGCCAATCATGTTTTTTTTTTTGTTCAGTCATGACCTCATTTGACCTCAAGCCTGTAATATCAGCTGCAGCAATATGTACTGCGTAAGATTGACGGCTGACAGTGAAATTAAACATTACATTGATCCTAAAGGATGATCAAACAAATAATGAATTATTTTTTGCTATTATATCTACTGAGCTTTTCATTCAGACCTGTATGCTACTTTAGCTTCAAATGTCACCGCTTATCTTTGATTATAACGTGGCCTCAATTATTCTTAGCTGGAGAGAAGTTGATTAATTTCAGATAGTGTGAGGCTCCAACGTAATACTCTTATTACTGTTGCAAATGAACGCGATATCAAGATGAACGTTTAAACGGCTAATCGACAAGTATGGATTTACAGTGTTTATTCACTTTGGGAAAGAAAAGTTGTAAAATACATGCATCCGTTATTGTATTTGGCATTGGTTCCAATAAAAGGACACATGGCTAGGCAATTCCACAGGGATTACTTTATTTTATTATTTTAATTGGCACTTATGATAATGTCTGTTGTGTTTTCAGTTTATGTTGGGTTTGTTCACATTCCTCTCACAATAGACATGGTAGGACCCAGCTTGTTAGCAGATGTAGATGCCTGCAGGGTTAATATCGCTTTGTGCAGAATTATCTTATTTGATAACATGGGATGGGTTTGTGCCACATGTATCAAAAAGGCTCAATTCTTGCAGCATTAAACATGGCAGTGGAATGGCAATGTTGCTCCAAGGTTGGTCCCCCATATTGGTCCGGACTGGAATATGTCATCAGCTTTTGGAAGGACTGCCATGAAATATTGTACAGATATGATGCCCAGAGGATGATTTGATACAGAATGCAGACGTGCCATCTAGATGACTTGTCATAACTGTTCACCTAATGTCATTTCACCTAGCATCGACAACACATTGATTTTTTTCATTTCTCTAATACTTTTGATTATAACGAAATGCTTTCAGAAGTAAGGACATTTCCTGCAACATTGTGTTCAGTGCTAAATAGCAAATGTTAGCAGGCTAACATGCTAAACCAAAATGGTGGATATGGTATACCTGCTAAACATCACAATCACCAATTTTAGCATCAAGTTCAAATCATGATTAGATCAATTAGAAGAATGAACAGGTAGATTCTTGGGGAGTTACGCTAGCATAAATTACTGTTGTTCCCGCGATAGCATCGTCCTTTATTATAAAGAACACTAAAGCTCCTGATTCAAACAGAGCAATACACACAGCCATCGTCCATGTCAAGTTCTTTTTTTCTCATATATGACTTTTTAATCTGCTGCTCTATAATTTGCCCCTACAATGGCCCGAATACACTGTCATAGGAATGACATGGAGAGCAGTATCATTTTGTAGATCTTTTCTCAACGCTTTCAACGGCTTTGTTTTTTGATATGCATTTATGCATATAATTACCAGCAGGATAACTGCAACAAGTACTTACACAACACTTACTTTGTACTGGCACTAGGACAGTTCGAATTGAATTCATGTCTAAAATGCGTTCTGTACTGCAATACATGAGTCTGCATCTAAGTATAAGCACGAAATTCAATTCCAATCTATTTTAGCCTTCTCTCTCAAACCATAAAAAAATGTTTCTCCATCAATAAAGGATGGATCTTCCTGCCAGTACAATGTCTCAGCTGGGCTGGGGATGTCCCTCTACCTGATAAGATACAAATTGGACAATAATGCACAACTCGACCTGCTTGTAGAAATCTATTTCCCACAGTGCTTTGTTCCTCCCTCTAAATATCTACCTCGGATGTTATTAGTAAATCCCCAACAACTAAATGGCAACCCCCCCCGCTTTTTATTTTGAATTTCCTGCCATAGTAGCATTGTGACATTAGGTTCCGGTTTCTGTGTACCTGTACAATGTCTGCTGTGTGTGTGTGTGTGTGTGTGTGTGTGTGTGTGTGTGTGTGTGTGTGTGTGTGTGTGTGTGTGTGCGTGTGCGTGTGTGTGCGTGTGTGCGTGTGTGTGTGTGTGCATGCGTGTGTGTGTATGTGAGGAAGAGAGAGAAGCAGGGGAGGAAGGTGATGTTGTTGGGGCTCTGTGTTGGGAGTGGAGGGTTGAGTGCTGACAGTTTAACAGAAGAGGCCCCTAGAAGGTTTGGCAGCACAGGAAATATAAAGTTGGTGATTTGTTTGTTAATAAAAAGCTTGTGTTTTGTTTGTTTAAAAGGAGTCTGGACAGAAATACGTTTGTCATGCTCACATGTCCACGTCTTTGCTGCTGATTGAGTCCAGTTTTAGGAAGTCTGCAACCTGTGAGATGTTCTTTTTCATTACTTATATATATGCAGTTATTCTATGTACAGTTAAGCCCACGGGCACAAGATACAAGATTAGGCTTTTTTTGTTTTGTTTTTGATGCACCGAACTTTGCATAACTTGCATAACATATCAATTATTTATTACAAAGCTGGAATATCAGATCAGACTTTAAACATAAACAAAAAATCTTGAAATGCTGTGTATTTTATTCGAAACAGCTCTTGTTTATCGTCCTTATTTTAATTTTTGTCTACTGCCAAATTATTCACAATATGAATGAAAGTTAACAAATCTGAAAAAGCATTTTTTTTTTATTTAAAACTACATGGTTTTTATGCACTGACAGCTGTAATTTCTAAATTATAGAACAATTACATTACTGCATTCTTTCAATGAATGTAGGGTACACTCATACATTATCTATAAATCTGAGAAAACTGCCTTACTACAGTGTTTTTTCCTTCAGCCACTTCGTCATCCCCTCAAATTTCCTCTTTAAACAGGAAAAAGACCCTAATGTGTGAACCCACTGACCTTGAGGATTTATATGTACACTCTAACTCACTCACACACTTGTACACACACACACACACAGCTAATGGCTGAGGCAATTACACTGTGCCTGAATTCAGTGGTGTAATTGAAAAGGTATGGTGGGGATAACAGTACAGCGAGTCTGGCTTCCAACATCAGAAGAAATGCCACCATGTACACACCTGTCTCCACATCCTGCCAAAGGGGGACCACTAAGTTGAAGGTGTGCATGTTCATTGCATACAGTCATGTCTTCTAAGTTGCCTTCCTGTACGGCAAAGCTGCACTTCTTAATTACATTCGGAGGGAAACTTATTTTATACTGGATTATATTTCTCACAAATCTGTTTCTAATCATAGTCAGCTTGTAGGGAGGGGAGATCCAGGTAGTTGGGTGGGTCCCAGGTCCCCCAAGGAGACCATTCTTGGTGAATCCAAAAAACATTTTTTAAATGTTTTTACATACGTCCCAAATTCTATTGTTGCAACTTTCTGTTCACTCGTATGACCCTTTCCCTGCCTACGGGTACTCGCCTACAGAGGAAGGAGCTCGCTTTGAATTCCTCCACCCGTGCCCACCCCCTCCTTTTTTTTTCCTTATATGCCAAGGTTTTTTTTTGAGAGGGGTTTTCCTTGTCTTCCTACAAAATTTGGGTGAGTCTGGGTCAAGGACTGTTGCTGTTGTGCACCCACAAAGCCCTTGGAGACATATGATACTGGGTCTGCACAAATAAACTGAACTTGACTTTGTTTGCAACTACATCATAGTTACAAGGGGTGTGTATATTTGAATCGCAGCGGCCCCTCTGTACGCTGTCCGTCAGTCCATCTTGTCATGTTCCCATGATTTGCTATTATTTTCCCCCTTTCTGCTTACTAAAAAAGGTCACCTGGCATTTGCCATGAGGTTTTAATCGCCATGTAAACTGGAGAACACGCAAAATGGCTTTTACCGTAATAGAATTTCGGGGGCCTTAATTTTTGCCAGCTGTGTGCTGTTTTGGCTTCGGTATTGACAGAAATGTTGACGGACCACAGGCCTACCCATGAGGAACCCCTCAAGAAGGGTAGAACCATTAATGCTGCTTCTGGGTGGGTGGGTGATGGCTTATTCTCGAGTTAATGGATTTGATTTAGAGTGTTATTAACTAATTCTAGATTAGTTATCAAGCACTTAAAAGCTCCCGCCTTGGAGGCAGCGGATGATTGAAGATCCTCGGGAGAAATTAGCAAACTTCCAGACGTAGCCGTACATGTTTGCCAACGGCTTGTAAAAACACTTCCAGTTTAGCAGTTGAGTCATACCACCAGTTTGCATGTGTGAACGCTTCCCATTGGATTCATCACCCTGTGTCATTTCCTCACCTCACCCCAGTGTCTACTCCCTCACACACACACACACACACACACACACACACACACACACACACATCACCCATGTTCCTCACCTCTCCTTTTTTTGCAGTACTGAATGAAAACAGGTATCTTCTTTGTACTCTCAGGCTCAAATGGAAGACTGTAGTAAGCAGGAGGGGCAAGGTGTTATTAAGGGATTGCATTCAAGTAAACCAGGACATCATCAAATCCTGGGATGTTTTTGATAATTGATAAGTCCATGTCTTTGACAGGGTTTGTAACAACATGTGCTGCTTATTCATAAACTGCAGTTACACGGCAAGTGTTGCTGGAATTTCATTTTCCTCTACTTTGAATCAAGTAGAGGCTTAAGATTAACACGTTGTTTTAGGTCATGAGAATGAATTTGGACATTTAATTTGGACACATAAACAGTTCTTATCTGCTTGTATGTAATGCAAATGAGCATTCTTTTTATAATGACATTTTATGTCCCTATCCATTTGGAACATGTGTACGTTCAGAGCTGGACCGAATGCTTGGCCCCAATTTCGATAACTGCTCAACACTCGTTGACTCGTTGAAGGGAAGAAGAGCTCAGTTGAAATGGTAGAACATCCAGCATTCAAAAGCAAAAGTGAATTATAGTCAGTGAGCCGCAGCCTATAAAGGCCTGCTGTGAACAACAAGCCCCGCTGCTGCACAGAGCACTGTTCGTTTATTCAGAATTCTATTATATTTGTCGTGTGTCCAAATTGCACCAAATTTGCATTTGGTGCAATTTGCACACACCAAGCACACACACACACAGATATTCAGACAGATTCCTTGCAAGATTTTTCCATCATATTAACCTGTGATGTTGGTTTAGAATGTTTCAGTTCATTTTCGCTACTTACACTTGTTTGCGTCTTGCGAACCGACATTAAGACACACAGAAAAGCCCACTCCGGCCCCTTTGCATGATAGTACATTGTGTACCCCACTAAGCCTGCATAGTCTGGTCTTATATTTATGTAATTGCATAACAGTTTATAGCTTTCAGATGGCTCTGTTTAAAGACGGTTTGACCCATGGAATGTGTGGTGGAGATTTCTAGGTAAGGGTATATGATTGTTAAAAGAACTAAAACATACTGTGTTCTCCTGCTGAGTCCTGAAATTGATAATTATACAGTAAGCCACTCGAGAGCAACCGAAGACCAGACTGAAGACATTTGACTTTTGTTTAGTCTCCCAGATGGATCAAGGTAACCTAAGTGTTTCCTCGTGCTGTCAGTGACATAAGTGGACCATTCACACTGTAATGTCAAATTATGACACGCCGCCTCATGTTGCTAAGCGAAGCTAAGCCCGTGTTGCTCCTCTCTATTTATGCCTTTGGGAGACATAACATCTTTCAAACTCCATTAGCACATGTGGACATTGTCATGGTGGGTTTATTTTCAAGTGTTTGTTTTGGAACAAAATGGCTAAAGAAGTGTTGCAATATAAACACCACGATCAACACATTCGTCAGTGCTCTGTGTGTGGACTTAGTGACCACGGGAGGATATTTCCATGCAAAAGACTCAATAACTAAAGTTGTTATTGTCTCATATTTGTCACACGTCTGGGTCATAAGTTATGGGTTGGGGTTAAACAAATACGACTTAAGCTAAAATAAATATCATCTTAAGTCGCAGCAGAAATCAACTTTGCTTTGAGATTTATTCTACAGCAAGACAAACCTATACGCCTATCCAGCATCTTTTTTGGGACTTTCTTGTTTTCCATCGTGTTCAATCAAATCACTTTCCAGACATTTTTCTTTTCACAAACCCTCTTCCCCCTGAAATGATGCCAAGCCCATGAAAGAAAGAAGGAAGTCACCTGGTGTAGGTACATTTGAATACAGTTTCACTTTGAGCTAGCCATGTATGCAGAACTCTGCTGTTCTTTTACAGTTGCCCTCATTTTTGTTTTTGTCTAAAGTTCTTTGGGAGAGGTGCATACTTTCCTCTCAACAATGTATATATTCACATTTTAAATGGGTCTGTAGGAGGGAAACTCATGACCCAGCCATGAGTAGGTAGCCTCGCTACATGAGTATGAGTCAGCGCGTCTGACGTTTGATTTGTGCAAGTCGGCGTTATAATCACACACATCAACTCATCTCTACTAAAAGATAAGTCTCAAGTGGTTGCTTCTGACCTGTGCTGTGGTCACGCATCAGCACCTTGATTTATTCTGATTATCAAAACATCCATTGACATCATTCCTCTCCATGACCACGTCTGAAATCGTAAAACATGGGAGCACACACTGTCCTTTTTCCATCTCTTTTCCTCGCTCCATCCCTCGCTTTACTCGGCGTTTGTCTAGCTTTGTTTGGAGTAGTCTCTTTCTACTTTTATCCTTTGTGAAGTGATGGAAATCTGGCATTCGGGGGGCATTCCTCTCGTAGTTGCATGCAATAAAAGGTGGGAGGATGGACTTAAAAGGCAGAATGAACATGGGTCAGCTGTCTATCTTAAAGAGAGCATTACCAATTATTTCTGCAAAAGAGTGGTCTGGTCATTATCATATCTGTCTTACAATGCCATAGCACTCCTTTTAATGTTTAACTGAACATTATGTATAATAGTTATTATTACAAAGAAAACAGAAGTTATTCATCAACCTTCTTCAGCAAAATGCTTGAAGCCATGAGCTGTGATGCCTTGCATAATAGTCGATTGAGAGACATTCCCTCACCATGTCAGCACACTTTCCAGACAAGTGAAGATCAATGTGAAAGTTAGGGAAAACCTCCAAACGGCTGTTTTACTTTAAACGTAAGCGAACAAAGTGCAGGACTTAGACACTGGAGACCATGTTTCACATCATGAGTTCTGTGCAGTGTGCAGGTTAGGCTACAAAGACACTCAGTTTAAGGTAAAATCATGGTTAAGGTCTTGTTTGTTGCAACTTACAGTTGTACCCGTCGGTAGATTTGGTTTGCAGTGACAGACGAGGCATCCTTCTTGACACACATTTAACAAACAACAAAAAATTGATGACATGATAAAATACCTTTAAACAAACCCTTTAAAATAATATGAATAAATAAATGAACATTGCTTCTATAGCATTGAGCAATGTTGATACAACTTGTTGATCTGAGTGATGGATGCTGGAACAAAGCTGTTCTTTGCCGCTTTGTTCTGCATCTCAGGACTACAAAGGAAGAACATTTTCACTGGGTAATGTGTTTCACCTGAAAATAAAAAGAAATAACAAAGACATTTAAATTGTACATTTAGGCACATCTGATATTGATATTAATAAGAAAATAAATGAATCCCATTTGCAAATCATGTTCAAATCTTCAAAAGAGCAACGCTGCAACATTGCAAGAATGTGTTTTTGGGGGAAATCTCCGATACACAGAGCTCTTTCTGTCAAAAGGTCAAGTCATTCATTTGTGCAGTTCTTTTTCCGTTCTTCTGCAACCTTTTCTTACCATCCCCTTATGCCCTCGCAGCCAGACTTACTCCCTGTGTTTATAAGTTGGCCCCTGTATCATAAGCTGAAACTAAGCTGCCCTTTACATCGTGTAGAAATAGTTGGGAATCCAACCATTTGAGAGCTTTTAAACTATTTTGACAGCTCCCTCTTTTTTCCATCACCCCAATGAGCACTGGAACCTGGCATCGTGTGAGTGTGTCGATCGCCTTTCCCGAAAGCGAACTTTATTTTTCACAACTTGTGAAGTATTGTGTAGTGTGTTTTGTAAGGCGCCAGGGTGCTCAGAAATATATCATTGTAGCAGTATCGGCCCATAAAGGAACGGTATCCTATTCTCTTACAGTCCTGTAATGTAGTGTGTATGGGCTGCTGCCAGCAAAAAGTCATATTCGATTTAGCTTCGGGGCTTGGTGTGAGAGAAATGGCTCCCAACAGACCGGGCAGAGGTCAAACTCACAGCAGCGGAGTCAAATAGCTCAAATCATTGATAAGAAGTGCTTTCTTAAATGTAGAAATCAATTCATGACTAACTCAATGTTGCAACATTGTTTTTCCGGTGTTGAAACACATGGTGGAACCAAAAACATGTGGTATTGTTATGATTAACTAAGAACAATAGATGAAAGATCATGCTGAATGATAAGTGACTTTTTGCCCTCCTTTTTGAGATAGTAAGATGGTACAAATAATATTTACAAAATGACCTTTGCAAGATGTTCTTTTTTTGTTTTCTCTCTTTTATTTCATCCTCCCTACTTCTCTGTTCCCCTTCAATGTCATCTCTCTGCCAGGTGAAGTTCTGAGCTTGGTGGAGGATCTGTTCTCTGGTCTAGGTTCATCCTGTGTCGTTGCTGGGAAGAGGACCGGAGACCGTCCTCACTCCGTGCTATATTCAGTGGTCTTCAAGTGCCTGGAACCCGACAGTCTCTACAAGTAAGTCTGCCCATGCCCTTTGCCAAGTTTTCCCAAGTCAATTAAATAACTCATTCATTGAGGCTTTTTATTTCCTCACTGTATGAATAAACATGAGTCATAAATTGTGTTGTGTTGTAGTTAATGCGGACACAGTTTCAAGGTTCCTGCACATGTCCTGTCTGTGAAGAGCGGTCTCTTATTATTTCCAGATCTCAATGGCTGTAAAAAAAATCATAGAAAATGGATATTATACTTATGAGGAAATGTGTTTCTTAATGTGTGTATTACTGCAGCTATATGCAATACATCAAAAGCTGGGGGAGCACTGAGGATGCTTTCTCAGTTTCTCAGTAGGAAAACCAAGTTCCCATTCCGGAAAAAGGAGAACATTCATGCAAATGATTGGAGGCTGAACCTGTAACATCAGTTGGGATCTGGTACACTGCCAGCCTAAAAAGGGAGCCCAGGTGTGTTAGCTCACTGATCTTAGAACACGCCTTTATTTTATCTTTAAACGCCTTTATTTAAGGCAGCTTGTGGGCGTGGTCCAAAGCCCACTGTGGCAGCAACTGGAGATCCTGTTGGCAGACACCTCTGGAGAAGAAAGCTGTCAAGCCAAAGAAGGAGAGTATCGGACTCGGTCAGCCCGGGGGACTACTTAATCAGTGGTCAGGTTCTAGGAAGCCTGAAATACTGCAGCTTCTGTGGTCTAGGAAGCAAATGTGTGGAAGAAGTTTGGCTAGGCCCTGAAGAGGGACTTTTTGTTTGGCTTCACAGAGGTTATGGCAAACCATGACACAATTCAGGAAGTGCAGACAGGACCTCAGTGAGGCTGTTTTTAGCAGAGGAGAAGTGTTGCCCTTGACTTTGAGGAACTTGGGAACCCAACTGACACCCCCTGCTGTGGACTCAGTGAAGTCAGAGGAAGTCTCACCATGAAGCGCCCCAGTGGCGAGGTGCTGGTGATGATGGAGATTGTCCTGGAAACATTCTGAAGGCTCTTGATATGTTTTGGCAGTCATGGTAAATACACCTCACATACCAGTGTCAAGTGGAGGTTAGTGAACGTGTCTATGAACCGCCTGAAGAGGGTGGTGGTTCCCATTTTTTCAAAAAGGGGGGGAATTGGATGGCGCTCTGTTTTTGCTATTTTTTTTCTAAACGTCTTTATTATTGAAACTACAAATCAGTGAGGGAATTACTTTACCAACGCTGCGCAATCCTGTCCCCCAACTCACCTACAGTAATGTGCATCATTGCTCTTGGGTTTCAGGCTCACGATTTATTGCAGCTCAATTCACTTGATCGTTTTCTCTGACCACATTTTTATGAGTTCAGTGTTTCCCATTACCATATAAAGACCTTTCGTTATTAAACATTATGTTGTGGCCATGTTTGCATCTTTCCCAAAAGAAGAATGACTGGGCAAATATCAGCAATACCACATCCTCCCTTGGGTGTCTACAATTCCCACTGCAAATGTTATTTTGTTTCACGGGGTGAATTTTGTTACCTACAACAGCTGGGTCGAGTTAACCAGGGAAGCATACTTAGGCTCGACGTGGTGAAAGTGGTGGATGCTTCCGTTCTTTTATGTCCTCCTTGGTCAGAGCAGAACAGGGTTTTAGTGAATACAGAAGGGTCTCTGTTAAGAGGCAGTATTTGTTAAACGAAAATAACAAATTGACCACTCTTTGTAGATTTTGGCGGGCATTGAGCTAACAGACAGAATTGCCTTAGGTCATTAAATGCGTCCATAGCCATCACCCTCACACATCATGTATTTACAACAGTAAGGCAAACTTTGACAATGTGTTGCATGGGCGGCCAAGTATATAGCTGTTGCTGAATGTTAGGGAATGGAATTACCCGCCATTAGACTTAGTCATCTTTATAACAAATCGTGTCCCAGGAACATTGTTAAATTTATTGCATTGTGGTGTTGTGCTTTACATTGCAACCTCTTCCTTATGTTGAGTTTACATACATTCAAGAAGCCCCATAGAGCACATTGAGTTTCCATAAATCAACACCACAAAATACTGCCTAAAAACTGGCCACCGAGCTGACCCAACATGTCTGTGACAAAGCCTCAACAATTTAAAAAAATATTAGAAATCATTACTGGACAGTTTTATGTTTCTGTTCAATCAGTTTTGGCAAATGCACATTTCAGACAGGAAATATATGTGCCTTCAAATTGAGACAGAGAAGTGGTTTTTTTTTTGTTGTTTTTTTTTTTTGCTGAGAGGTGCATTTCCTATGAGCACTATTTGACCTTTACATCTTGAAACAAAGTTACAAGAGCAGCAGACAGTGAACCAGACAGGACCCAGCTGTTGTTGTGGCTGTGGACACAAGAAACACATGTCTTCTCAGCTTTTGACTGTCTTCTCAGGTTGTGTTAAGTGTCCTGTGTTTATAATGTTTTGGGAACCTCAACTTTTCCATAACAAGGCCTTCAAGTTACTGTGCGTGTGGGTGTGTAGGCTATTTGTATTTATGCCAGAGGGAAGGTGATGGATGGACAATACCAACAAGCTATATAACATTAATGTCTCCCAACGGGACAGCTATAACAGTAAAAATATGTGCCGTGTGGTGTTTGTTTTATTTTTATTAATCTAACATTAACATTGGAGTATGTGGTCACAAGCTAATGAGCCTGTCAGTTTCACATGAAAGGTAGCACCCAGGGAAGAGCAGAGTAGTCCATATTTGGAAAGAATCCACAAGTGTTGAGAGCTACACATGTAAACAAGGAAATAAAAATGACAACATAAATCAAATAAAAGAGCCAGGAAGCAGTAACCGTCATTGGTAACATTTCTAGAAGCTGATGGAAATGCCAACAATGCCAGTACCATCTATTTAGTTAAATTTGAAGTTCCCTACATGCTTGACAGTGGATGAAGAATAGTGGGGGAATAACTGTTAGTTTAATCTGTCGAAGTTAGGCTTCCACTAACAGAAACCTGCAACAAGAGCCTAATTTCCCCACTTTGCAACGCTGTTATCTTTGTTTAGGAATTCTCCACAGTGTTGTTTTTCGCTGATAAGAGCCGAATTTACGTCTGAATTACGTCTGAGGGCACATCTGCTAGCAGCCAACTCTGCTTGTCTTAATCAAGAGCCTGATAAGACCTCTACTAGTATTGGCTTTACACTTGATCATTACCAAGGCTGGTATTCCTTAATGTTCCCCTGCAAACTGTGCATGCTACACAACTCATCCAAAAGTGAACATACAAGCACCAATATAGAAATAGAAGGGTCTCTGCTAAAGCAATACCAATATACTGTAGAAGAGAATATGTAACAGTCTAAGTCAAGTGTAAGAATACAATGGAGAACATCCAGCTACATATTAATATATTTGAAGACTGGGCTTTCAGTGGCATTTACTAGCAACACATTCATAATGTCCATGTGGGATCATATGACTGACAGACAAGCAATTAAAGGAAATATATGTAACAATTTACATTATATTACTTTGTATTGCCAATGCTGGAAATAATTCTTGGTTGCTTAGCAGCCTTATTCCTACGTAAAGGAATTGACAGTTTTGACCAAAGGATATGAACTTTATGCGCGCTCCCGAGTTCCTTGCTGCTCTTCAGCTTCCCTACACTGCCAGCAGTATGAAGCTAACATAGCGAAGTACTGTGTTGAGTGGATAACTTCAGCTAATTCATCTACATTGCAACGGCTGATCTGGCTGGTAAATTGGCTAGCTTGCTGTTTGCAAATTACTTTATCAGCTAACAGTACAAAGCAACCAACACCAGATGCATGCAAGTTACAGCTAGCTGGCTAACCTTAGCTTGCTGGCTTACTAATGTTATTGCTAGCCAAATCTAATAGGGTATATAGTTCATCTATACATAGTTGACTAGCTTGCTAAATTACTTAACCCGTGTATTATGCAACTATTGTTGCACAATATACCAATACCAGAAATGTTTTTGCAATACCCTGCCGTTAAAACCGGTAGCGTACTAGATTTTAGAAGTGGTAATCAATTTCATATGGGTTTCATCGTGAGCGACCACTCTGAGCTGGTATGTGTATTAGCAGAACTCAAGCAAAGGTGTAACAATTGCTTTACAAGCCAAGAGTGATACAAGGCAGGGGTGGCCATCTAAGTAACTGTCACGTAACCTAAGCTGAGGTTAACCAGCTATCTGTAACTTAGCTACAAGACATTGATCTGGCTTTGGTTGCTTTGTAACATTAGCTGATGAAGTCATTTGCAAACCACAAGCTAGTCATATCATAGAGCAAATGATCCAAATTAAATATAGAATAATATAGGTCCACATAGGAGGTTCCATTTGACATAGAAACAACAAGAAATGTAGACAGTAGACTGAGCATGCCAGCAAAGCAGTGAGAAAACAAATCAGAAACAAAGGTTACAATATTGTAACCCTAGTTCTATAAGCACAGGCAGAGCCCTCTTCCTGGACTCTATGGAAAATTCCCCCTCCAATTAAGAGCAAGCATTTGCCCACTTAAATTTTTCATGAGTGTAGCCTATCCGAATACGTGCTGAACCCACAGTGTAGAAGACAGCACACATCCTACATCTTTTTCATGGAGGGACAGGGTTCAATCTGTGCTCATAGAAGTAGGGTTACACCATCATAACCTTAACACAGGCTGATGAATACACACCCTGCTACGACATAACATCAACCCAACACCATTACCCGACTAGTCATTGCAGCCCACCTACTTCTTTATAACATAGTTCCCAGCCATCCCAGGTATTGTGAGCTTATAGAAGGGAATGGTGGATTCTGTTCTTGCCGCCTAGATAGTCTGCACATGGCGCTCCTCCTCTCAAGAGCAAAGTCTGGAGAGGACAGCCCAGAGGGGACAATGGGCCTGACCCACCCACCTCCTGAGAGAGAGCCCACCAGACCTGGGGTAGAGTCCAGGGCTGCCATCATCTGAGTCATTCCTGCATACCATGGTGCTGAGTACTAACCTGTGGCCACCTGAATGACCAACAATTGCTCCTGCCTCACTCTGTCATACATGGAATGGGTGAGGCGGAGTGGTGTAAAGTTGTGATGGGGCTGTCTTAGTCATGGCCCAAAACAGGTCTACCCCCAGAACCATAGTGGGCAGTCACTTGGTTGTCAAATGAATCCACTTCCGTTTTCCTAAACCAGGTCCAAAGTTGCTTCACCCTACAAGGTCCACTGCATCCACTATTTCAGTAAAGGTCTGCCTGTTGACATAATGCTACATCTTGTGGGCATGGCATTGGTTTGAGATTTTAGATCCAAAAATGGATCTGAAACCTCCTGTTTTCTTGGGATCCAGGGAGAAGGCAGAGTAAAGCCCTGTGTACTTATATTACAGCAGCTTATATTACAACAACTTTGTGCTTTAGATTCTACTCTTGCACTCCTTCCCGTTTTTTAAAGTCCCAGTTGGCAAGTCCGATGGATTCAGGGCACTCTGTCAGATTTTGAATGTTTACAACTCTCACGCTCCTCCTCCATGACCACCGAGCTCCTTCCCCTCGACTTCGTGCCATTTGAAATCCCTAGATCACGCCACCTTTGAAACGCAGGTCCGATGTTGACTCTGGATTTATCATGGGCATGGTCGCATTCTTTCTTTTTTTCCCTTCTTTTTCCACCAGTGTTTTCTTTTCCTTGGTTGTTTTGGACCCTCTCGTTTAGGTTTTTAACTGAGGAATTGGAAGCTTGTTGCTACTTCCCTCCGCCTCCCTCCTGTGATAGTGGTACGACCAGAGGGGGGAGGGGCTCTGTGTTTGCACGAACACAGCCCTGCGTGCTGATTGGACAGGATGATCTGGGTGCTGTCAGATCTTTGCAAAATAAACAACAGGCTGTACATGCACGTAGAGGCACATTTTTTTTTCTAAAACCGGATGATTTATGTTGTTCTATCGGAGCATAGTGTCAGCTTCGGTGAATATGATCAAAAAAAATTTGCCAACTGGGACTTTAACGACAGTTTGTTTTATCGGGTGTTGGCTCACTTGACAGACCCTGAATCTTCCCTGAATTGTCTCAGTCCCAGCTGCCCTGCATCTTCCTGGTTGCTCTTCAGCTGCTTCTCATTGCTCTGGACTTTCTACAGCAGTGTTTCCAGACGCTCAGCTTGTCTGAATTCCTTTGCCATCCTTTCTGTGTTTTTGCCAGCCTGAACTCTTAAATTCCTGCTTTTTTTCACCTATAACTCTTCGCTCTGTTTTCGCTCTGTTATTAGTGTGCCAACAGCCTTTTACCAATTAAGAACCAGCTCCTGCCTGTTATATTCTGTATAGCTTGGTCAATGTTCATTACCTTAGTGCCTTTATTTGCCTAGTATGGGCTATGTGTGAACATATGGATGTGTGTCAAATAATGGTAAAATGATTTAAGAATTTGACAAAAAAGGCAGGTCAAATTATACTTCCAAATGGGACAATAAAAGTCAGAAGCTACTGGGCGTTTCTGTTCCACAAAACCCCACGATCCACGTGGGCCAAGGACCAGTACTGCCAACATGACTTTCTTGCTAGATTGAGCGACTTTTCAGACCCCTAGCAACTTTGTAATTGTATTAACTTAATTGCATTCTGCTCAGATCAATTACTGTTGACGGATCTCCCGCCAACAGTGCGTCGTAGTTATTAGTAATAGTTTTGGATAGTTAATAAATAGTTGACTCTCTATCATAATGTGTCTCTTATTCTACTCTGATTTGTAAAGAGTTGATTTGCTCTCTTTGGAGATTTTATTCATGTATTTATTTTTACTTTAATATTTCAAATGTCCCTTCAATGACTGTGATTATTTGGCTTAATATTTCTCTGTTAAATCAAATAAATGTGATCTCATTCTCGCTGCTCATCCACTAAGCTTTATGCAAATGAATGTGCAGTGACTAATTACTAATTTGCAAATGAGCATATGAAGTCATCCGGACTTTCAGCGACTTTTGGAGCTTATGCTGCCAGTTGGCTCATTGGAAAAGAGTTGTCAACCGCGGCTGCAATCCGACTCTGCCTCAGGAGCAGTACGTGGTTACATAGTTATTTACAGAAAAAAAAGGCAAATGCATTATTAGTAGTATTTTTATTTTGTATTCATTTATTTATTTATGTATTTATTATTTTTTATTATTATTACTCTGGAAAGACTACCCATTTTGATGCTGATATTTAACTTCCATTCAATTGTATCATTTCCACATGATTTGATAGCATTTTATGATGGAAAAGGCGGGTCAGTGATGGCAGCACTTCCTGATACCGGTTCACCCGAATGTGCAAATCCTGCCTTGATCTTGTCAAATGCTGTTCAAAGCACCGTTGGAATGATTTTCTCAAAATATCTCGGTTCACTGCAAGTGAGCTCATTTGAAGCTGAGCTATTTTTTTCTTCTAATTTACAATGAAAGGCGAAACCATTTTTTATTTAGGGCTGTTGCACCATTGTAATGCCCAATAGATCTGAGAATTTCAAAGATGAGATACTGTAAGCTGCCACACATTCTTCAGGCAGTGAGAAACAATTCTATGTGGCTTTGATTGATTTGTGGCTCTACTGATGTGTGTCCAAATGCTGATGTCATGGAAAAGGCATCCCCTACTGCCCTAGCTTCTCTCAGCATGCCAAAAATACTGCCCTAATTGATCCTCTCTCACTCTCACTTTCTCTCATTCCCGTTCTCTCGTTCCGTCTGTGCCCAAGCTTTCTGTCTCGTCATCCCTCCGTCCAGCCATCACTGTCTCATTAAATTAGAGGACGATGGTCACTTTACTGGCAACATTGTTAATTTACACAAACATTAATCTGCCATTTTGCCCGCACTGTTTGCTGAGCTTTTCAAAACTGTGGCACACGGGGGAAAAAAAAGAAAGAGAGCCGCTTCCAGAGGAGCCGTGTGCAGCCAGATAGCCTTCAAATAGATGTGAGAGACAAGGAATTAGAGAGAGGGATAGACGGGGTTGAGTTGTATGCAAGCAATGTAGATAGAAAAATAGAGAGACAAAGTAGAGTGTGTACGTGTGTGGGTGGCCAGGATGGTTGTGTGTGTCTTGCCAATTCTGTTACTTGATCTTTTGACATTCTCATGGCCGGCCAGACCACGGCTGGTTCCTTTGTTCTCCCAGGCGATCTTTATCGTCCTGGACTGCCCTGTACTGAGCTCAGACACCACACTCGGTCCATCCAGACCCTTCTTCTGCTACTATCTCTGTCTATGAAGGACAGCCTAGCAGTATGAAGCTCCCCTGGCCCAAGGTTCTTTGGCATGACTGTGATCAAGTAGTCGTAAAATTTCGTAAAATGTCAACATTCCTCACACATTGTGTGCGTTTACCCAAACAAAAAGCAGATCTCCAAAGTCGACTCCGAGGGTTTTAATCTCCTGGCAGAAAAGGCTTTATTACTGTACATAACAATCATGTAATTGTTGTAGGGGGCTGTGGAAGAAGGGGAACAGTGCCTGCCATTGATGCCAACCATTTAAAGAACCAAAAAACAGCAATAAAAGGCTGGAAAGCTCACATCCTGGGTCCCAACAAAACTTTTTTACAAATTGCCTCGATAAGGCTCCTGCCTCCTCGTCCTCCCGCTCCCCTTCCTGTCTCCCACCTCGTTGTATCCATCTGCACGTTATGTGGCCACATAATTTAAACAGTGTGACTGTTACGTGCCGGCATTGTTTTGCTGGGCAGAGGAGCCAGCAAGGCCTTGTGCGTCTTTTGTGAGGTTCTTGGGGAATACCGCATCCACCCTGCTGAATAACAAGACCAGACAAACTATGTGAGCAATGTCCAAACAGGTCATGTTACAAACAAAACAAATCACTTGACAGCGTTGGGACGGCTTTCGAAAGACATTACACGAACACCAATGGGTTCAGGGAGAAAGGCGAGTTTTGTAACAACAATAATATCTTAATTTCTTTATTTTCATGTGTTCCTCGAAGTATTTAGCATCGGAATGCCATCTGAGTTGTTCATTTGGTCTCACTGTGTTTTGTGGTTTCCTTGTTGTCATTCTGTTGTTTTTACAGTGGTAATTATGTGGAAACACGGCTGAAAGCTTAGAGTTTTTCATAACTAGTTACAAACATTTCTCAATACGGAATTCACTTTTTCAAAAGGTTCCCCTGCAGTAAGAACAACAGTGCATGTTGATGATTTTTTTTTTTTTTAAGGGAAAAATTCACAATTATTTTTGTAAAATGAGTTTTACCACGACTGTATTGTTGATTGCATACTTCATTGTTACTGATATATTTGACATGCAATATTTATGATCAGCTCTTTTCAGATATTCTAGACATGTGCACAGCTTGGCGTTGGGTGAAGCTATGCTGGAGATGCATGCGATCACAGTGAACACATGTACTTATATGATGGATGATAAAGATGTAGCATTTTGCCCCAACAGGTGAGACAAAGCTAATAAATGACAATCAACACAGTCTGCAAAATAATTAAAGTTTTAAAAACGTTGGGTGGGAATTTACTTTGGGTGTGCCTTTTGAATTATTTTCTTTTGGGTATTCACAAACTGATCACGCTACTTTGGCATTTAGAAAAAAAGTAAAAGTAAATACATTTTTAATTCTGTAGGCTTTGCATTTCAGCTAGTTTTTATAATTGGCAGTCATGTTAGCTTTATCGACTCTAATCTCCTCACATAGAAAGATCTGCTGGGAAAAGGCCTATTCCTTTTCCCAGCAGATATTTTGACATGTCACAGAAAGGTAATGCTCAGGTGTTACAAACATTACAGCTCTGTTCTATTTGAGTGCCAAGGTTGTGAGCCAGCACACACAACACCAAGACCCTGAATACTAAGCAGGTAAATGGAATCAAGCCATTGTTCATTTGATTATTTGGCATGTCAACAAGTCTTCTGTGTAAAGGCTTAAACAGCTGGTTGTAGCTTTACATGGAGAAACTGATCTGCAATATGACAATTTCTTTAGCAAGTTTGCTAAACTAACGTCAAAGCTGTTCTATTGATCCCTTTTTTAATTGATATGTTTGTTTACTGCTCAGTTAAGGGATGTTTTTTTAGGGAACTCAGAGGCCATTGAAAGTAGCTCCTGCGTTTTCCCTGGTGTGGTTTCTGTGGTTGCCATGGCCACACAGAGAGCCGCAGCGACAAGTTAAAAGTTCAACCATCATCAAGACAGCAGTGGCAAACAGCCTTGCGCGTTCATGAGAGCAGCAGACGTCCTCTCTCTCTCTCCTTGCTGCAAGGATATTGATGGCTTAATCTGTTCCACCCTTGATCCTTTTTTTTTTCGATTCAATATGACCAGTTCCTCCTTGTACTTCTTATTCAGAGGTACACAGATTGGCATTTTCAAAAGGACACATAAAGGTTGTTTTTTCATTCTGAGCCATGTGACCCTACATTACTTGAGATGCGTTATATTTTCTCAGCGCGTATCATCTTGCAATGCCTTGAACTGTTTGCTGTGGAATCGTCGGGTCCTGAATTCCCTCATGAAACCCTGGCTCCTTATTCGCAAGACATTTTCTGAGAAAGATGATACATCACCTAGCAAGACCGCCATGTTTCCGACCTGATCTTGGGAATGTCAGTCAAAATCATAAACTGTTGCTTTTTTATTTTTTATTTTAGGTTTACTCTCCATGCAGTGGATAGCCGAGGCAGCCAATCTGAGTCAAGCGTTGTCTCAGTACGTACATCCTGTCCAATGGTAGATGACAGCCGGGCTGAAGGTACCCTCACCTTTTTCATTGGTTTTCCTTCTTGCACCCAATTATATTGTCTATTCTCTGTTTGCAAGTGAAACATGTTTACTGTAAATCCAGAATATGCCAGTCACCATTTATTGTTGGGCTTTTTATCTCAACTCAATGAAAAAAAAATGTTCTCCTTCATCACAACTGTGAACGATCCTCACAATGTTCACCTGCTTGATTGCATATTGTGGCTTTTAAAACAAGCTGTGGCAAAAAGTGAAGGGGCACTACAAATTCAAACTCCAGTTGCATTATGGGACAGGTAGGATCCAGTGTACTTGAGGCTTGGACTATATTAGGGACTTAATATCAGGATGTGTCATCCTCTGCTGCATTGATTTTCAACATCCTTCTTTTTTCAATTCCCCCGATCTTATAATAAGTTTGCTGGCAAATTGTTGCAACAGTTTTTATCTGCTTGTTTGCTCTCATTGTTAAATCGCTCCATCCCTGTGTTGCTCTTCTTCCCTCCTCAAAGAGATAGCAGACAAGGTGTACAACTTGTATAATGGCTACACCAGTGGTAAGGAGCAGCAGATGGCCTACAACACACTGATGGAGATCCCTCCTCCACTGCTATACAGAGTCCAGCACCACTACAATTCCCACTATGAGAAGTTTGGAGATTTTGTCTGGCGCAGTGAGGATGAGCTGGGCCCCAGGTGAGACAATCTGGATGATAGCACCGTTTCCTTGTGCAGGCTTAGATACTTCAAATATTTCCAATTTTACAGAAAGTTCTCTAAATATTTTTTATGCATAACATTTTTTTGTTGTCTTGAAATGTCCTTGTTTTTTGAGTCCACCACTATTTATCCAAGTGTCTTTGTCGTCTTGTTTGATGGTGCTGTTGTGTTGTTTAGGATCAATTACAGTCACCCTGAGGTTTCTTACATAACAAGAGCCGAAGCTGTCTGAACTGGTCCTGCCAGATTCAGACCATTAGACCATTTCTCATGGCATTGTCTGCACCCCCTCTAACAGGAACACAATTACACAATTGCCCTGCCCCCCCTCCTTTCCCCCCCCCCACTTTCCAAAGTGCTTCTACTGGAAAGCAAGTGGGCAAGGTCACCATGAAAACTCTGGGGTTACAGTCGCTCCTCGTATTACCGCGGCGGTGCCAAAACAGCGTTTGACAGCCAAGCCAAACACTAAATTTGATAGTCAGCTAACACTAACTCAACTTCAAACTCCATTTCCTCTTCTTCCTCATAAAAAAAAAGTTCCTCCGTGTCCACAACATGCCACCCGACATCCCCTCAACCACAAGCCTCTTAATAGGGACACCCCTATTGACAGTTAGCAGACATTGAGACATTACAACATCACAAAGTCGAGGGGGAAGCTCACTGATGAACAAAACTACTGAGGAAGAAACATAAACAATACTTATATATAAATAAAAATATAGAAAAAAACATTTGTGTAAGCAACTCTGACAAGGAAGCTGGTCCTGCGCTGATGATAGCAGCACAAGATCTTAAGTTACGGCCCCAATGTTTTGGTTCGTCCACCCCCACTGCCTGGAAGCGCTTCTTTCAAGCCATAAATAATATAATAATTGTGGAATAATTTTGAGGCTGTAGGAATATTATGCTTCTCTCTGATTGGTGAAGGGGGGTGGGAGGCACGGGTTGGCCATTGGGACTTAATATGGGGATTGGGGTGGTCGGATGGTGTGTTTGTGTGTGGGCAGCTATTGGGGGGGGCTTTTGGATGAGCGAGCAAGGATTATTTACTGCCTGAAGTTGGCAGGGTTGAGCCTCGTTGGGGTAATTTACAAGCAGGCTCTATTGGTGGTGCCTTTTAAAAGGTAACAGAATGGCCAAGTGAAACGTAAGCGCAGTCAGCACTCGTCCAGAAACAGAGAATCCCAGGAGCCCCCAAAATGTTCACCAGCATTGTTACAACTGAATACCAGCTCCTTTCAAAATTATATTGAATTATATTGTTCTCTGGACATGCTGCTCATGCACATGCTCACCGCTTTATTTACTTCACCGTAAACTATTATCTTGTACTATTATCTTTCTTTTTTCTATTTCCACACACTCTTTGATTTGATGGCGTTTTGTGTTCAGGGCTGCATTCCCTTGAGGCTGCGTTTGTGTCAAAATGAATTTCTTAGGATGCAGTTGCTTAAATCACTGAAGCCAATAACTTTAGACTAGTTGCCTTAATTGCTACTTGAAAAGTTATGCAGAAATGATATTTTGAACCTTTTTTCTTCTTTTATTTGTAATTTCCTTGTTCGCCATCATGAATGGCATTCGATGTGTTTAATTTGTCCATAGCTCCCATGTTTTCAAGCCTCCCTTGATTATGTGTTTGGTATTCTGTTGTTTCAGACGTAAGAATTTAAGGGAAATGAGAAAATACCCCCCCCCCCCTCCTTTTCAGCAAATAAGTGAAAGGATGTCTGTACTCCTTGCTTAACGAAAGACAGATGTTGATACTCAGCAGACACTGCGTTTCAAAACAAATGGAATTTTGCCCTTCTCCGCGTGTGTTTTCCTCATTTCAGTAACCATGAGTTTAACAACCTTGAAAATGTCTTCTGTATGTGTATTTCTGTTTTGTGTGTTTGTGTATTATAAGGTATCTTCTCTAAATTGAGCAGACCTGACATATGGCTCCTTAATGTCGTAAACAGCAACTCCAGATGAAATTCTTTGTTTCACTCACTACAGACAGCTGCAGTGTTTTCAATAGAATCGCTACCCCGACAATTCAAAATGCAATTGCATGGGGCGGTTTTGACCGGGACTTGCAGTCCTGTCAGAGTGACAGAAGAGACAATGTTGCAATTCTTTCAGTCCAGGAAACATTTAAAACCGTGCTTTTGTGCAGAGACAAAGCCAGTGGAGGTGCAAATAAAAATGAATGATGCCATATTTGTTTGTTTTCCTTCTTTGTTGACTTTATGGCTCAAAATTAACCATTTTGCACTAATGAGGGCGCAGTGGTGTATTTGATGTGTTTATGCAGATCAGGTGGCCTAGTAAATTTTAAGGCGAGGCTTGGATATAAAATCGTTCCATCCATCCAAAATCATATCTAATCTATCTAAATAAACAAAAGTTATCGTTTTTTTTTTTTTTTTAAACATTTGTGTGACGATGTTGAGCACGGAATTTTTTTTCTCTTTTGATAGAAAAGCCAACCTGATACTACATCGGGTGGAAAAGATTAGCCACTACTGCCGGTCCCTCCTGCGCAGCACTCACATCCAGAGCCGCACTGACACCATGGCGTACGTCTACTGCTGGAGCGAAGAGGGCCGACCTCCTAGCAACACGTGGCATGGCTCTTTACACGAAAGTCGCACGACCTGCATGGAAAAGCTCATTTCTGCACAGCGTAACACGTACAGCAACACCAAACTCCGATGAGACAGGAGTTCGGCGATAGCGACGGTGCAATTTTGTCCCCCTCCCCCCACCCCACCCCCTGCAAAATGACATCAATGATTGATGCACCTCATCACCCACTCTGCAACAGGTGTCTCTCAAGTGACTGGTGGATTTTGAAAAGCCAGGAGAGCCTAAAAACCCCTCAGAATTCACCGGATATTGTGTTAAAGCTACCGAAAAAACATTTTTTTGTGTGGCCTACTTTTACTATAACACAGAGAGGGGGGGCTGGAACGAACATATTTCTCAACTGCAAAATACCAGTGATTGCACATCAGTGAGAAACTGCAGTGTGAACATGTAAAATATAATTCAGCCAAGAGAAAAACTTGTTGGTTTAAATACTTTGAATGTAATATTGTAGTTCCTTTTTGGTGCTTTGAAGCTTACCTGGAACACTTAAAAGAGAGAGAAAAAAAAGGAAAAAACAACAATGTAACTTATTTGCCTTTACTACCCTCATTTGAAAGGAGAAATGGAAATGTGTTAAAGCCATTTGAATTTTTTTTCATAAATTAAATAAGTAAGAAAAACTATGTAGTTAGTCTTGTATTACATTTGATAGATTCAATTCAGATAGCAAAGTTTTATGTGGTGACAGGATTTACCAAAAGCCTGTTGAAATTATGCAAAGACATAGTGGGTGGCAAACAAACAGCATATTCATTCATAGACTTTTAATTAAGCGCCAAATAGGAATCAACTGTTTTTAATACTACACTTCCCAAAATAAATGGTATGGAAAATTAACTGATTTCAAGGACATTTACTTCTCAGACTAGAAAGGAACCTGAGCACAGTGAATTATGCACCCAAGACAAATAAAAACAATGCTTTTGCCACACTGACGTCTTTGAAGTAAATGCTTTACATTATGTGTTGTTGTTTTTTTTTTTTTTTTTTTTTGGACTGTACCGATATGAAGAAAAAAATGATTATATCGCTGGATTTAATGATTTCTGCAAAATCACATGATGTGTTTGTAATCTAATGATGAGTTCAAATTTTTCAGTGGAATGTGATTTTTGTTACGAGGGATTGAAATCAAAAATATGAGTAAATATTCTGAATCTTTAAAAAGTTCCTGCCTCACAGAGGAGTATGATGTCTGCTAATTTATGTGCACCCATAAACAATATGGCACGAAAATAGGATAATAATTTTTCAGGTGCCCAAACAGTTTGTGCTAAACTTGAGGTACTCCCACTGAATTGTGTATCATTGATTTGCGGGATCAGCTGTGGTCCTCTTATTTATTAGTCCACTCTCATATCTTCAAAGCCATGGAAATTGTTTTAATGAAGATGCCTTTTTTTCAATATTTACATCTCATGTTATATGAATTGTAAAATAATGACATAAATTATATTGTACATTTTAAATTGTAAAAAAAAAGACATGTATTATTATGTGGCTTTGATTGTCTTTTTCTGAAGAATGTGAAATATTAAAAATGTATATTAAATCAGAAGACTTTTCTTTCATCACTATAGTAATTTAATTTCTATAATAATTAAGAGTAATACTATCGAACAGTGAAGCATTTGTTCAAACCTCTTAACATCTGTAGAAGGATAATTATGCATTACAAAAATTTTCACCACATGTGCAGACCTACTATGACTTTTTTGAATGCTATACTATGACTTTTTTAAATGCTACACTATGACGTAATTTTTGATATACTATACTATGACTTTTTTATTTTAAAATGATATACTATGACTATTTTTTATTATAACATGATATACTATGATTATTTTCTTTGACATGCTATACAGTTACTTTTTTATTTTAACATGATATACTATTATTTTCTTCTTTGACATGCTATACTGAGACTTTTTCCAACATAATATACTATGACTTCATGACTTATTTTTCAACATGCTAAACTATCACTTTTTTTTTGACATGATGTATGATGACTTTTTATGACCTTTTTTTTTACATGCTATAATATGCTATAATTTTTTCAAAATGCTATACTATGGCATTTTTTACAACTTGCTTAAAATACTATGACTGACTCTTTTTTCTGACATGCTATACTACGACTCATTTTTCGACATATACTATAGGCTTTTTTAAATGCTACACTATGACTTAATTTTTGACATGCTATACTATGACTTTTTATTTCAACATGATATAGTTTAATTTTTTTACATACTATACTGACTTTTTTTTACTTTTTTCGACATGCTATACTATGACTTTTTTGACATGCTATAATATACATTTTTTTTCAACATACTATACTATGACTTTTTTCCGACATGCTATACCGGAATTATTTTTTGACATGCTATACTATGACTTTTTTTTGACATGCTATACTATCAAAAAAATTTTGACATGCTATACTATGACTTTTTTTGCCATGCTATACTATGACTTTTTTTGACATGCTATACTATCAATTTTTTTCAACATGCTATACTATGACTTTTTTTGACATGCTATACTATTAATTATTTTTTGACATGCTATACTATGACTTTTTCCCAACATCCTATACTATGAATTATTTTTTTAACATGCTATACTATGACTTTTTGGACATGCTATACTATGACTTTTTTGACATGCTATACTACCAATTTTTTTTCAGCATGCTATAATATTAATTATTTTTCAACGTGCTATACTATGACTTTTTTCCAACAAGCTATACCAGAATTATTTTTTGACATGCTATACTATGAATTATTTTTTAACATGCTTTACTATGACTTTTTTCCAACATCCTATACCATGAATTACTTTTTAACATGCTATACTATGACTTTTTTCAAACATCCTATACTATGAATTATTTTTTAACATGCTATACTATGACTTTTTGGACATGCTATACTATGACTTTTTTGACATGCTATACTATCAATTTTTTTTCAACATGCTATACTTTGACTTTTTTCTGACATGCTATACTATTAATTAATTCAATTCAATTTTATTTATAGTGTCAAATCAAAACAGAGTCATCTCAGGACACTTAACACATTGAGCAGGACTAGAATACGCTCAAAATTTCAAGAGTCAACACAATTTCAAAGTCCCAACATCACCCAGGGGCAAGCGTTACAGCGACAGTGGCGAGAAAAAACTGCCTTAATAGGCTTTTAGGCAGAAATCTCGTGCAGCCCAGGCCCTTGGGTTCCAACTGCATTTGGTGTTGGTAGTATGGTAGTGGTAGCATTAACAGTAGTGGTGGTATTAACAAAAGCAATAGTATCAACAGTAGTAGTCCATGGCAGCAGGCACAGCCACGCCAAGATGGATCCATCCCAGCCACGTCGCCGTAGACCAGGAAGCAGGAGTGGTTGAGCAGTCACACAGCAGGCAGGTGGAGCTACCATGTGGTGTTTCCAGCGTCAGGCCAGTTAGCAGTCTGCATCGGCCAGGACCTCAGTGGACTTTGCTGGACCAGAAAGCATAGCCAGACTCCCGGGAGTGATCCCGGGAGTAGTCAAGTTAGTGACAGTAGAGATGCCGATTTTAGTCAATTACTTTAATTAAAAATACTGGCAGTAAGAGGCAAACAAGACCACAACATCGGTGCAGTCCGGATCAGGTTCCACCACGGTCCAGGGAGACCTGCTAGGCAAGAGAGCACAGGGACTCCGGGGGAACATACAGAGAGAGAGAGAGAGAGAGAGGCTCAGTGTGTCACTATAGTCATCGTGCTATACTATGACTTTTTTCCGACATGCTATACCGGAATTAATTTTTGACGTGCTATACAATGACTTTTTTCTGACATGCTATACTATTAATTATTTTTCAACGTGCTATACTATGACTTTTTTCCGACATGCTATACCGGAATTATTTTTTGACATGCTATACTATGACTTTTTTTTGACATGCTATACTATCAATTTGTTTTCGACATGCTATACTATGACTTTTTTGACATGCTATACCATGACTTATTTTTCGACATGCTATACTATGAATTATTTTTCGACATGCTATACTATGACTTTTTTACATGCTATACTATGACTAACTTTTTAACATGCTATACTATGACTTTTTTCCAACATCCTATACTATGAATTATGTTTTAATATGCTATACTATGAATTTTTTCCAACATCCTATACTATTAATTATTTTTTAACATCCTATACTATGACTTTTTGGACATGCTATACTATGACTTTTATGACATGCTATACTATCAATTTTTTTTCAACATGCTATACTTTAACTTTTTTCTGACATACTATACTATGAATTATTTTTCAGCATGCTATACTATGACTTTTTTTCCGACATGCTTTACTATCAATTTTTTTTCAACATGCTATGCTATGAATTATTTTTTGACATGCTATACTATGACTATTTTGACATGCTATACTATCAATTTTTTTCAACATGCTATGCTTTGACTTTTTTCTGACATGCTATACTATGAATCATTTTTCAACATGCTATAATATAACTTTTTTGACATGCTATACTATACATTTTTTTTTTCAACATGCTATACTATGACTTTTTCCCAACATCCTATACTATGAATTATTTTTTTAACATGCTATACTATGACTTTTTGGACATGCTATACTATGACTTTTTTGACATGCTATACTACCAATTATTTTTCAGCATGCTATACGCTAACTTTTTTCTGACATGCTATACTATTAATTATTTTTCAACGTGCTATGCTATGACTTTTTTTCCAACAAGCTATACCGGAATTATTTTTTGACATGCTATACTATGAATTTTTTTTTAACATGCTTTACTATGACTTTTTTCCAAAATCCTATACCATGAATTATTTTTTAACATGCTATACTACCAATTTTTTTTCAGCATGCTATACGCTAACTTTTTTTTGACATGCTATACTATTAATTATTTTTCAACGTGCTATACTATGACTTTTTTCCAACAAGCTATACCGGAATTATTTTTTGACATGCTATACTGAATTATTTTTTAACATGCTTTACTATGACTTTTTTCCAACATCCTATACCATGAATTATTTTTTAACATGCTATACTATGACTTTTTTCAAACATCCTATACTATGAATTATTTTTTAACATGCTATACTATGACTTTTTGGACATGCTATACTATGACTTTTTTCTGACATGCTATACCAGAAATTTTTTTCAACATGCTATACTATGACTTTTTTTGACATGCTATACTATGAATTATTTTTTGACATGCTATACTATGACTTTTTCCCAACATCCTATACTATGAATTATTTTTTTAACATGCTATACTATGACTTTTTGGACATGCTATACTATGACTTTTTTGACATGATATACTACCAATTTTTTTTCAGCATGCTATACTTTAACTTTTTTCTGACATGCTATACTATTAATTATTTTTCAACGTGCTATACTATGACTTTTTTCCAACAAGCTATACCGGAATTATTTTTTGACATGCTATACTATGAATTATTTTTTAACATGCTTTACTATGACTTTTTTCCAACATCCTTTACCATGAATTACTTTTTAACATGCTATACTATGACTTTTTTCAAACATCCTATACTATGAATTATTTTTTAACATGCTATACTATGACTTTTTGGACATGCTATACTATGACTTTTTTGACATGCTATACTATCAATTTTTTTTCAACATGCTATACTTTAACTTTTTTCTGACATGCTATACTATGAATTATTTTTCAGCATGCTATACTATGACTTTTTTTCTGACATGCTTTACTATCAATTTTTTTTCAACATGCTATGCTATGAATTATTTTTTGACATGCTATACTATGACTATTTTGACATGCTATACTATCAATTTTTTTCAACATGCTATACTTTGACTTTTTTCTGACATGCTATACTATGAATCATTTTTCAACATGCTATAATATAACTTTTTTGACATGCTATACTATACATTTTTTTTTCCAACATGCTATACTATGACTTTTTCCCAACATCCTATACTATGAATTATTTTTTTAACATGCTATACTATGACTTTTTGGACATGCTATACTATGACTTTTTTGACATGCTATACTACCAATTTTTTTTCAGCATGCTATACGCTAACTTTTTTCTGACATGCTATACTATGAATTATTTTTCAACATGCTATACTATGACTTTTTTCCGACATGCTTTACTATCAATTTTTTTTTCAACATGCTATACTTTGACTTTTTTCCGACATGCTATACTAAGTATTCTTTTTCGATATGCTATACTATGACTTTTTTGACATGCTATAATATGAATTATTTTTCGACATGCTATACTATGACTTTTTTGACATGCTGTACTATGGCAATACACACTATATCTTGACTTTTTTCGACATACTATACTGTGGCATGACACACTATACCTTGACTTTTTCGACATAATATACCATGACTTTTTTGACATGCTATACTATGACTTATTTTTCAACATGCTATATTATTGCATTTGTTTTCAACATGCTATATAATATGACTTTGTTTTAGACATATTATACTATTACGTTGTTTAAATGCTACACTAAAAAAGTTGTATTATCTCTAAAAAAAGGCATATTGTAGCATGCGAAAAATAATAAAGCATAGAAAAAATAAAAAGGTATGTCTTAAAAAAAGGCCATAATGTAGCATTTCCCCCAAAAAAAAGTCATGGTATAGCATGTCAAAAAAAGGTTATAGTATAGCATTTTTAAAAAGAATGCCATAGTATAGCATGTCGAATAATAAGTCATGGTACAGGATGATGAAAAACTACTAGTATAGTATGTGAAAAAAGAATATAGCATGTTGAAAAAAGTCATTACAGCATGTCTAAAAGAGTCATAGTATAGTATGTTGAAAAACAACATGTACATCACTAGTATACCAAAAGTCTCTGAGGCAAACCAGACCACTGAAGAAGTGGTCGCGAAACTCACGATGATAAGGAATCATAGAGAAATGCCTGGCAGCCGCATGGACCAGCAGATGGAAAGCAGGAAACACACAGGTGAGAATCGTGGTTGGTAACAGAAGTCTGAGGCATTTACCGGGGCACAGACGAGGAGGGATGATCAGGACGAGGCGGGGTCGAAGACATGAGATCAATCCAAGGACGAGAGCAGACTGTGACAGTATAGTATCTTGGAAAAAAGTAATTCAAAAGTCATAATATAGTATTTCAAAATAGTCTTACAAAAGTAATAGAAAAATCATGGTATAGCATGTCACAAATGTCATAGAAAAATATATCAAAAAAGTAATTGTGTTAGCATGTCAAAAAGTCATAGTATAGCATGTCGGAATAAAGTCATAGTATAGTATGTTGAAAAAAGTAATATTTTAAAAAATCTAATATTTTTATTCAGGCGTCTGCATACCGCTGCAGCAATGAGACATCAACATCTCACTGTTGAGCCTAACAAGCCGCCCAGCTGCAACAATAACCTGATGCACAAACATGTGAAATGATAATTTATCAGCAGCTGCAGTATGAAACTAAACAGACTGTCAAGTAAGTGCTCTGTTTGTATCAGGCAAACAGAAAGTTAAATGTTTTCAAAATTAATGTTAGAACTGCAATGGTATTATTAGATACTCGTATACATATTTGTACTCGGCCTGAAAAAAAAGTGGTATCAGTGCATCCCTATTCGGCAAGGCTTCTGGTGCTAATTCTGGTGGTCATTTCCAACTTAATTTAGAGAAAAAAAATGTTCGGGTATATTTATGAATAGTGATCGTTTGACAGCCTATTTTTTATATAAATATGCAGTTATATGTCATAAAAGGAGGTGAGATGGAAATATATCTTGTTATTTCACCCTCAATCATATGCTGGCACCCTGAGAGGCAGACAGGAGGACTTTCAAGGTGACAGTGATGAAAGACTCCATGTTTGAGATTGTAGCACAATCCAATTTGGATATTACAGGTTTAAAGTTTCAGGAATATGAGAGGAACACCAGATTAGTCACTGTATTCAGTAACCAGAATGACGACCTTTGCGTCGTCCATCATAATACTGAAAGGTTCTCCTCTGTGTTTTGCTGATTTTATGCAAGTAACAGTTGGCATTTTTTCACTTTATCAAAAGCAAGTAAAAAGAATCAACAGATAATCAGGGAATTTGTCATTTTATTGAATATCTGACATTATTTTGCCATTAAACATTTTTAAGCCTTTCAATTTGGTTTCAGATCAGATTTAACCTGACGGGGTTTTGATCCGCTGATGTGGCTCACCTGACTCGAGTGTCCTCACTCACTCAAGACCTCAGTGGAGAGTAGTCCCCACGGTTTCGAACCTCTACACTCAAGTTGTACAATATTACAGCAATATTTATATTAGAATTAGTTAGCATGAAGGCAAAGTGAGACACAGATGAAACTAACTGTGATCAGATTTAAACTTAGCAATAGAATGCAATGCTGTAATTTAGCGGGTGTGACCAAATTTATCACATGATCCAGCCGAAAAATATTTACATTGAGTTGGAAGAGGGTGGAAGTCAGTCACTGAACTAACAGACAGCCATCCCCTATGAATTACTCTAATTTATATCATTAACTGAAGGTGGCTATGCCTCTCTGCATGTGAGCTGCTGGGAAGCATTTTCTTTTTCCATCTCCCTCAACAAACTATTCCTTTAAGCTCAGATCCAGTTTCTTTCCAGTCATGCAACATTAACTGCACTTTAAAAATCAGTAGCTTGATGTTCATTCTCACAAATTAGGCCATTAACGTCATTGGTGTGCCAGGAACAGCACTCATTTTGATGCCAATGTATCAGTGACGGCTTAAAGAATGAGCTCCTCTTTTAGAAACCACCTCAGCATTTTTTGCATTTCGAAATGGCCCACTATGGATCTTCCAATAGGAAGATAAACAAACAAACAACAGAAAGCAGCTCAAAAATTATCTTGGACATACTTTTGCAGCAGCAATGACGGACTTTCCAAAAATAAACAGACCACACTCCTCAAGCTTATGTTCACTTTAACCAGTGTTTTATTTCTACACAATAAATGACAGCAAAATGAACATGATACTCATCTTTATGACTCTTCCTTATGAAAATATAGTACACATCAGACATGTTTTTGCCATGTACCAGAGCACCAAAAAATATATATAATTGCAACTGTGAAAACAGAGAGAAATATCGATTGAAACACAAAAGTCCAATCTGTTGTATATGTGCCTGAAAAAGTGCATACTGTGTAAGAACCAAAGAGAGAGGAGGCCACCAGAGGGAGGGAGGGACTACTGACTCTGATGGCTACCTTTACAGTGTTGGTGAAATTCTCAGCAAACACAAAGGCGTTGGGATAAGACTCAACAATATACAGTATGGAGTGGGGGGGAAAAAATGAAAGCTGTTTGCAGACAAAATAGGAAATGAACTTGTCGATGGATAACAAAGATCAGTCAAGTTTGGTTATGAGGATCAATTGCAACAGACTCCTAAGATGCAGAAATGACCATTATGGTTTTTATTCATCTTGGCAACAAATAAATAATTCATGACTCAATGGATAAATTCATGGTTTAGACAACTGACAACAGTGCTTGTACTAAGCCATTACGAACAAATAAATGCTGACAGCGAGTGGTGTGGTAAAGCATCACAGGTAATTTTTTTTTTGTCTTCTTTTTTTTCTGTCTTGCAGGTGATACTTTGACACAATGCACAACATATTCACGGTTCATCTCTTTGTATAATAGTTATGATAAAAATCAATCCAAGAGCTACTCCCAAACAGTTAGTACATGGTTTTGCAAATACAATCATCATATAATATTATTATTTACATCTTAAAATATATTTGTTGAGCAATCGGGTACGAAACATCGTAATACCACTAGATATCCACGTAATATGTAAATACACTTTTTTTGTACTTCCCACTTAGAAAAAAGGACAATTCACCTTTTTTTTTATTTATTGAGGGATTAGGAAACAGAGATAAGTGGACCATTCTTTAACCAGAGGCCTGTGAGAGGTACTTCATGTGTTACAATACACAAGGAAAATGTCTTACAACAAGATGGCACATCAGTATTTTTCTCCACATTGATCTGAACAAAGAAAAAAAATATTAGGGCTTCAGACGCTCTTTCTTACACTCCCCCCTCGCTTTGTAATCAGTTAGACACAAAGCTTCTGCCATTTTTAGACGAGCAATACAACAACCTGGTGTTAAATTAGAAACAAAGGAGCGACTGTGGAGAAGGTATCAAAGCCTGTCAAAAAGGGCCGCTACACAAATGATATTATGTGATAAGCGTCGGCTCTAGGTGAGTAGAACTGTGTTCCTTCAGACTGACTTCAAAAGGTGACCGTAAGCTGGGCAAACATCCTCTCTCGTTTTCACAGGGCCAGCTTGACCCTGGCAGCCCTACGCAGGCATACCTGACAGTGACAGATGAGGCAGTGTGTCGAGGAGTGGAGAGGCGGAGTGGTGAGGTGGGGGGAGGGGGGGAGTCCCAGAAAGGGACGGTTGCCACCCCCAGGAGGAACTCTGACTCATTGGCCTCGGCTTGTTGCCAGTCAGCGCCGGCCACCCCTCGCCCAGGGGCAGCCTCTGTGAGTACACATTTTCACACCTGGACAAATAGCTAGACAGGCCAGGAAAAGCAGCCCACCCATCCCCACCTCTCTCACTGCCCACCTTTCTACTTTTCCGAGAGCACTCCATCTGGGACACCATCGACTGCCTCCAGTCCTTCTTTCCTTTTCATTTTTGATCCCCCTCTTCACCACTTCTCCTGTCCTCAGCTGACTGCGTACACATATTTCCTCTCGCCCTACACTGGTCTCTCAAAAACATAGTTTGCTATATTATGGATTTATGTTTGACCATTATATACTTGGTTCTCTTTTCACAACTCCTTGTACATATGGCTAATGTGTGCATTTAAAAAGCAAATAAGCAAATAAAGAAATAAAAACAAAAGAAAAAAACTTTACATTCTGGTTTTAAAGGGAAAAAGATACACTGCACTCAGTAACATTTGAACATGTGGTGAATCCTCATTGGATGCGAGCAGTGTCCATCTACACTCATCGACCAATGAGACAGGTTGTTGTGTGGCTGTGGGCCTGAAAGTGTGAACTGTATGTCTGAACAATGCGCGACAGCAATGATCACAACAACAGCGTGATGACAGAGACAAAATGACAGTTTTGACTCACAACCGATAATGTTTTTTTTTGTTTATAAGAACAATGTAAAAAATAACTTACATGGACATTAAATATAACTTAAAAAAGTATAACACTCTCAATAAATAGTTCTACTATTTACACCATTGTTATGAGACGCAAAAATGTCACTAAAATACCAAAAAGTATAGAAGCAGCAAACATTACAGGCATGAGGTACAGCAAGGGATCCTGTGATGACTACAGTAGAGAGGTGATGTCCTCATCCAATGTGTAATCTTATACTTCCTTCCATGAAGATCTTGGTTAGCTATGGCTTATGGATACCGTCTCCAATATTAAGAATATAATTTTTCTTTTTTCAAGTTGACATGCGATCACATTCGGTAGCCTTTCTGATCAGAATAACGAACAGTTTGTTTTGGTATCCAGACATCGACTAATGATACAAGTAGTTGGTGAGGAGAATATTTCTAAGTTAGTCGTAGTATGTGGAAGCGACGACGGCTATGTTAGTTCATAGAATGAAGGGAAGGATCCAGTGACGGATTTCTGATTCATCCGGTCAAACGGCTAACGTGGCTTTCCAGTGGCCTCGATTGCAGATGGTGAACCACAGTACTGCGTGTCACTGGCGTAGTGTAGTGATTGCAGGTCAGTCTCTCCCCACTGGTAACAGTTTACTATATAAAGCAGCAGTATGGAGTACTAATATTACATATACTTTGATAATATCAACATAATACAAGTCTTTTTTTAAACAGGGCTATATATGTTTTCATATAAAGTGTTAAATGCAATCTTTTTTAGATGATGTAGCCTTTACAACGTCCTTACAAATATTTCATAAAAGTTTACAAAGTATCTCATGAGTCCCTTTTAATGGGAATTCCTTCATTTAAGCTATTCCTTCCCCTTTGACATATCTTGGTTTCTCTGCCAAAATGTACATCTTTAACCAAAAACGATGTATTACACACACGCATCGGGCTGAAACAAAAGACAAACTAATTTCCAGTCTGGCTAGACCTTAAATACACTTCTATACATAAAGTGTTGTGTTGATATGTATCCTATATTGGTGGTGGTGGGGTATTGGGGATGTATGGATGATGGATGGATACATTGTTCATAGTGACAATACCTCCCTACTTCATTGAAAACCTCTAATGCAAAGTCAGTTTGAGTTGGAGAGGAGCATCTACGGCCAGATACAAAATAAAACACGAATGACAGGAAAGCTAATAGCAACACAGGGAGTCAAACGACCGAATATCCTAACATACAGTTTGTTTCAGATCACCATTCTGACAATTAGCAGCTTCTAAACATTTTCGAAAGATATACTTTTTCTCCTTACATGGAAACTAAAAAAAGTGCAGTAACTGAGGTCAATAATATAAACACTGATTAAATATGACATTTTGTAAAAATGAAATACATGAAAACTAAAACAAAAAACAAACATGTTTCAACGTTCCTGTCCATCAAGAACATATAATATTTACATGATATTTTTGATTTTTTTTTCGTTGTATTTGGTGGAAAATAATACCTTCTCACTTTTTCTGCACGTCATGGTATTGTCTTAGTTCTTCGCTAACATTGGTTTTTTTGAATGACATGAAACTGGTCTGACATTGTACAGCTTGCTGTGTACGATGATTCGTGAGTATGATCTGGAATGCTATAGCAGCCTAATATGAGTCAGAGGGACTGTGCCATTGGCTCAAATGAAATGAAAAGTCATAACCATGCTGGATTGTAACCACGACTATGGTTGCAGCCGAATGAGAGCAGCAAAATTTGGACCAATATTTCAAGCAGCCTTCATTATCGAAATATGCATGAGAAAAAACTAGTGTGGATGTGTCTTTAATGGAGAATAAAAAAACACAAAGCTATCGTAGCAGCCATATAATCTAAAGAAGTTAATTGGTGGGGACGGACACCCGAGTTCACAATACTGAAAAGTGCTGATCAGAACAACCAAGTGCACTTTTTTTTTTTACTGCAGAGACAAATGCAATGGTTAAATGGATTCCTTAAACACTAGACCCAGCAGAGAATCATAGGGACCTTTGATCATATTGTGCCTGCAAATGCTGTGTTGACATATACATCCAAATGTCATTTTCATGTATAACATTGCTGCCAGCGGAGCTACAGCCGAGAGTCCGATACAACTGAGGAAAGGGGGAAAACGAGAGTATATATGTATTCATTTGTGTGTCAGATGTGGTCTCCTTCCGTCTATCCTCGTTCTCACTAAGAGCCACGGCCTTTTACCCAGCCCTTTACTTCTATACTCTTGTGTGACTGTGCTGTGCAGTGCTGTGCGATCAAAAAAAGCCGCAGACTCCCGACAAGCATCGACTACATTCTGAAAAGGGCTGGGATCATTTTATTTTCAGTTTCAACTTTTTACATTTTTTTTTTAATCAGTTGTTGAGGTAACAAAGGTCTAATCAGGCGCCATGAGGGAGGAGTTCAAACTGAGAGTAAAATCACCCTAACCCGAAGTGAGGTGTTAACGATGACATTCTTTAAGTCGTGGTCAATGTACGAAGTATTTCTCTCGAAAAGTTAAAAAGGGAATGACAAGTGAGGTTCTGGGTTTTTCTTAAAGTTCTTAGTGCATTTCATATCTGGTGTTGTCAACGTGTTTCTCTGAAAATATTATGGACTAACGTGCAAGTGTGAATGAATGCTATAAAGAGGTCCTGTCAGCAGCAAGGCAGACGAAGCTGTCTAACCCGATTATATATTATGATGTGAGGATGGCAAGTAGCAGCAAACACAGTAGCAGAAGCCATGCTTAAAAAAGGTTTAATTAGGCATTCAGGATGTTGCTATTTTTGCTAAGTATAAAATTGTCTTAGGTAATTGTGTGTGTGGCTGGTCAACGATTAGTTGATAATTTGTGTGTGTGTGTGTGTGTGTGTGTGTGTGTGTGTGTGTATGTGTGTGTGTTTGCACGTTTTATTTTGGCTTTTGTGTTGAGTCTGTGGCTTGAAACTTAACAATATGGCTGTCGCATTCCCCACCAAGCTAGGAATAACCTCTATATCCTCTGACTTTGCCTATGGAGAAACACACTTTACTATAAAGGTAATAGAGATACAGAATGTCTGACCAGTTTGAAAACAGGAATGATAAAAGCACAAACTCCTAGCCCCTCTGAAAAAGGTGTTGAACATGCCTTCAAAGTGTCTGAGGATTATTATTTTTTTTTAACATTTGCCTTGATTTCCTTCATATTTGCAAAACACAGAGCCAACATCAACGCAATCCCCCACTTGCACATTTTGATTTACCTTTGGTTCAATAATGTGATTGTAGAGCAGGGTCACTAAAATAGACACTGAAGCCAGCACAAAACTGAACAAAAGACATGCTACCTAGGCTTGGTTATGTTTTTGTTTAGGTTTTTTTGTTTGTTTGTTTTCTTCTTTCAAAAAAAAAGGCTGTTTCATGTAATTTAATTTTTCTCTTTGCTATATATGTTTTTTTTTTTTATTATTATGTTTTTGCAGGGTTACTTTCCTTTTAGCTGAGAAATGAAGTGTTCTGTGGAGTCCCATCCAGTATTCTTGGTCTTTCTGTGATGTGGAGGCGGAGGCATTTCAGCTGGTTGGGGTTGCAGTATGGATGGAGAGGTATGCCTGTTAAGCAGCATGTGCAGGAAATTGGGAGGCCGAGTAGGAGGATGAAGGAGGGGTCTGCCTCGGCCACTCCGGCTGTGTTGTGTTGGAGCAAGGGTCCTGGGACATTGAACAGAGGTCCCTGCTCAAGGTCGGTCACCCCAGGGAATGGACATGTTCCTCCTTTCTGTTTTCTATAGCATTCAGATCCCGACAGGAGCACTCATCCCGTATGTCACAGGACATGGGGAATGGAATCACCTGGGTGGGAGAGAATAGGACACTCGCATTAATGAAGTTGTCATTTAAACATATATTTTCAGACATTATGCTGCTACAGTATGGCTCTACCACAAAAACAATTAGGATTAATTTAAAATGAACAATTTGTCATGATTATAATAATAACCACATGGTTCAGATTCAGACCTAAAAAGACCCAAAGTCCCAAAACCATCCACCTCAACCTCCTCCCTCTGTGGATTTTGTCAAAAGATATAAACGTCACTTGACTTCTAACTCATCTTAATCATCGTTTTCACTTGAACAGGAAAAAATTTCATTTTAAGGAACACGATAACTAATATTTGTTATAATATAATAGTTGTTATCATATAATATTTCCAGTGGACATGGACATCGCCTATCTCGCTTTTTATAAGATGCACCCACACGTACGCAATACTCTCTCTCTCTCTCTCTCTCTCTCTCTCTCTCTCTCTCTCTCTCTCTCTCTCTCTCTCCTCGTAGTTGATGATGACCAGATTTTTTGCAAATATCAAACAGGTTTGAAATTGAATCAGTGTGGTTCTCATTAGGTCATTTGTCTCACTTTGTAGAGGGTATGCATCTCTGTGTACACAGTGTACATAAACCGAAGCCTCCATGTTGTAATTAGTGTGGCATTAATCAAGAGTGACAAAAGTTTAAAGAATTGTGTCGGTGGCGTTCAGTTAAACTACAAGACAATAGTGGACACCTGCCAGCCAATGAGAAGCCTGTCATTGTGATTGTCATGGTATACAGAATGTCAGAGAAATTGACATGTCAGTTTGTCCTGATGTCAAAGTGGCAGGTGAGAATAGCACTGAAAGATCACTGGCCATTGCCCCTGGCGTTTGACGTCACTGGATAACGTTGGCAATGCGTCACCAGCACCAGCTGCTGCTGCCTTGTCTACTCGCCGCTCCCCGGGGGGCCTTCTTCAGCTGCTTGGGTACACAAAATGTGTCCAGGCCAAACAAGGAACACATGTGGTCCAAGTCATGGAAGGAAGGCGGCACACCAAAGGCATGATTTGTGTCCTGGTGGCTTATCAGATCAATCTACGAGGGGGGGTTCATGTAAGGGCTGAGCGGTATTGTCTTTTTTGCACAATGGGTCTGTGTATACAATGTAAATGTAACAACAATATTAGCTAATGTAACTCACACAAATACTTGACAGCCGGCCCTATGCCAAACACAGCTATTAGTACAAGGTTATTAGTGAAAGCTGTCTGGTTGCTTTGGGGGGAGTGGTTTCTTTGGAGGGTCATGGGACTGTTATCCCAATATGGAGAAGCTGCTGTGTAATTACCCAGACTACTACGTATGCCATCAAATAATCAACGTGCATACTAAGTTAAAACTGGGAGGGTTATGGAATAACTTTTGAAATAAGCAAGAAACGAGAATTCCCCAGCCTCTCAAAGATGCATCCACAGAGTCCGTTATATTTCACACCATCAAGTTGGAGATTTTGAAGCTGACTCACTTCCAGTGTCTTCATACCAGTTAACCTCGTAAAAAAAACCTGCTAATTTATGGAAGTCTCTGTCCCAATGTAAGTGGAAATGTGTCTCTGTGTATTTGGGTCAAATTGACCCGAAGACCATATGAAGGACGTAAATGTGTGGGGTAGAAAAAAATATATACTTGTACCATTTTTCTTCTTTTAAAAATTTGAAACGGGTCAAATTGACCCGAATACCATACAAGGGTTAAGGTTGTTGAGTTACTGACTTACAAAAGGACTCTGACCACCATTGAAGAGGTTAGTCAGCTAAGAAATCTTCCAACAGAAAAATGCACAGAAAAGGAAGGATGAGGTGCTGATTACAAATAAGACTGTTTCTAAAAAAGAAATTGTTTAACTAGCGGCATATTTCAAATATATATTTATTGATTTAATCGGATGTTCAAAGATTTTTCTTTTAAAATGAGAAAAACATAAATACAGTAACGAACCCTCTTTATAACGACTATATAGCACTTTCTTTTAGTTTGCTAAACGTAAGTTGTGGAATTAGTTGCTTTGCACGGCAGTGTATAGTAAAAGTAAAACATTATAGTTGGTTGTAAATGCAGCACACAGGAAACCACTAGTTTGTGGGAGTCAAAGATTTGTTGACAGCAGGAATGACATTGGGGAGTATGCTAGTCACTGAGGAGTGACGCAGGTTCCCCTTTGAAATAGGGTATAAAATAAGTTGTTTGTTGGGGGTGTGCTCCTAATGTGAGGGCCAGGTGGGCAGTGCCCAGACTTCTCTGGGAAAATGAGGCCTACATGTGGCGACTTTACAAGCCGAGACCGGACACACTTCAGAAACAACTGTAAACCGCATGAACAGTGTTTCCTCTGTGGCACACTGAAGCCAAGGACACGGGGCTCCTCGCTCCCACCTGACTTTCTCCATTTAATTACACTATCTTTTCGTTTTGCACTTTCACCTTTAGAGTCTGTTCCTCACTTTACCTTGCTTCATAACTCCTCTCTCTTGCAGCTCAAATCCCCCCCACTACCCCTTCCACTACACATCACTTCCCCTCCAAGGCCACTTCTGTTTATCTCTCTATCTAGAGAATGATGGTGGGTGGTAAATTTGACATGGTTTCCTTTGACCTTGACCTCTAGGGTGGCGGGGCCAGCTGCCACATCTGGCCCTGACTTGAGGGTTCTCTCAGGGTGGCTGGGAAATGGGACTGGCTGGCCTTGTGGGCCTGGGGGCCCTCATGCTGCCCCATGTCCCAGGGCTGGAGGAGGGCTGGGGGAGGACACCCACTAACAGCAACATGAAAGCCCTTCTGAAGAACGCAGACCTTGTCAGAGCCCCATCCTTCCATCTCAGGAACAGGTCAAAATAACACAGAGTTCCTCTCATTTATGTGTGCAGTATGTGCATGTCAGCCTGTGCTTAAAGGGAAGAAGGTGTGGAAGGGGCACAGGCCTGGGGAAAGGGGATCTGGCTGATCTAGGGATGCATAGCACACTGTTCATTAGCAAGTAACAGTTGTAATTGGAAGGAATTATAACAAGCAACATTTTGGTCAGTCTTTAAAGGACATTTTCAGAGTAAAAATTGTATGGAATAGGAAGGAACTTTGTGTTTTCTAAGGGTGGTTTAATATAAATTAATGTATATTTATCAACCCAAAATGTAATCATCTCTGTCCTCAAGAGTTAGGAAACAATACAAAACATTGCAATGCAAATGTAATGTAAAGGAACACAAACAGTGAGCTGTGTTTAAGATTAAAAAAAAAAAAATTCTTTGGAGAAAAAACATTTACTGCACACAAAACTTTCCTGTTCGCACAAGTACAATATTTTACGATTGTTACACTTGTTACATAACACTGCATAAGAAATCCCGCCAAGGCCGGTTGTTATTTATTTATGGTAGGTACGTTGTTACGATTGTTATCTTATGCGGTTATGTTGATATTTTAACACACACACCATGATGGTTTTTCCGATCATAACCAGGTCGTTTGGTTGCCTAAACCCAACCGTTCATTTAATGATCGCTTCACAACCGTAGCCACGTGGCATTGTGCGTTTCTGCAAGCGCATATTTATGAAACCTGCTTTTGGTTCAGAAATGTCGACTTTCATCACTCGTGCAGTCCATCATTTCGAGAAACATGCAATAACAATATTTTTTGCTGGCGACTGGTTTGGCCAAAACCCTTAAGAAATGTGGGGAGTGTGTGTGTGTCCTCCAGTGTGCAACTGCGCTCAGCTGTGTAGGAAAGCCCTGCTCCTACCTCCCCGTTATCCTTCCTTCCCCTCCCCTCTCAGATGCACCCCCACCCCCAACCTCAGCCCTTACTCCACACACACAGACACAGAAATGTTCAGAATGAAGGAAGCTGTGGCATGCTGCTGCTTATTCAATGCTTTGCCATAACCGTTGCATTGTAGTGGCTTAACAAAACAATAGAAAGACGTTATAAGCAACTTTAAATGCCACAAGCAAGAAACCCTCCTACTGTATGTGCAGGCCCGCTCCTATCTCTAGCCCTTCCTCCCCTTTAACTGTCTTGGCAGAGCCTTGGCAAAGGGAAATAAAGTCTATTTAGCTGCCCTCAGAGGTTTACAAAATAAAGAGCTGTTGCTGGCATGCACTCTTGGCATCCTGTTATGTGGATATTTGATGGAGAACATGTTAAGGCAGAAAATTAGAGAAAAAACAAAACAATATTTTTCACTGCTGATAAACATCTGTCTGTGTGTCTGTCTGTAATAGCTCCAAAAGATGAAAAGAGGGTCTGTAAGAAATTTGATTTGTGTGGATTATATAAAAATACGTTAAACGTGGTTAAATCTGGTAACGGCCAAAAACCCAGATAAGAAAATTACATTTGCGCTGTTTTGAAAGGGCTTTGTCTACGTGAACACAGACGGAGAGGTTAAGTGGTCAGCTGTGGCTATCACAGACCATCGTCTTAGGCACAAACATCAATCGCGACACACAGTTAGTCACGTATTGAGCAAACTTGTGCCAGACTGAGAGTTTGTAAACAGGGCTGAGGGGGCCAGAGGGATTTCAGCACTCACCCAAGATCCCCACCACCAACGTAGACAGAAAAACCTACATGCATATTTAGGAAAAGTTGTTTCAGAGAGGCCAAGCCGTGTAACTATATAATCGGTGCTCTCTGCTTCCAGCATCCGAGGGAAAGGAATTCCTTCCAAAATAGGGGGGCACCTACGAGAAGGGGTCTTGCGCAGGCAACTCTCAGAAAGGCATGCTTCATAACCTTGCCTCCTCTCCTCCCTGCCTCTCCAAATTCAGCCAACAGCTTGCAACTATTAAGGGGAGATCCTGTGGTGACCTTACGTGCAACCAGTCCTTGCACCTTCAAAGCTCCTGGGGTGGAATAATACACAGCAAGTCATCCAGAACTCCTTAATACACAAATCTCTATCAAAATAAAAGATGAGAGCAGGATTCGCTGGAAAAGGGGAGTAAAAGTAAATGAGCAGCTAAGTTCCATTCCTTTGCATGATACTGTTCCTTTTTTCTCTCAGTTATTCAGCTGTTATCAGATTTAGTTGACAAGAAAGAGGAGAAGCAGGAGGAACCTGGAAAACTTTAATAATTGATAATAACCTAATTCCTACAATGGTATTTAGGCTTGTTTGGAAAGAGTTGAAATTGCCCAATTGTTGTATCTGGAAGACATTTTATTACATTCCAGAAATTATGATTTTCATATTGGACCGTGGATTTACTCAAACAGCATGAGAGGCATGACATCTGATGTTGGGAAATACAATAATAACTTATAAAACCGCTGTGAAGATGTAACTTAAGTCTCTTCTGCTCAGGAGGGAGCAGATGTTTTCATCAGTGTGTCGCATCTTCTCCGTCAATGGACCGAAGAGATTACCGCGATATGGTAAACAAGTGAGGCAGAATAGGATGTATTTAGTGTTTGGACTAGAAAGAAAGTAAAGGATGTATGATTCTGAATGACGAGGGAGAATGAAAGTCTTTTGTAAAATTTAATTTTGGCTCTGTTCTTTTACCTTCACCTCATTACCAAAGATCAGAGGAAAACATTAGATGTGTGTGGATCATTTGGTGTCATTGCTCCCATGTGCTGTGTCACAACACACTGGGGACACCAACACAAGCATGATCCCCACTGAGGTACCAGACCTCTTGTGCATAACATATGTGTGTGTGTGTGTGTGTGTGTGTGAGAGAGAGAGAGAAAGAGAGAGTGAGGAAGAGTATGTATCATGAATGAGTATGTGTCAGTGAATGAGTAGGAGAAAGGCTGAATGAGAATGAGAGTAAGAGGGGGGCAGATGGAGAGAGTCGGTGCATGGCTGGTTTATTCCACTTAAGTGCCGTTACTTGACATTAAACACCTCAAAACTACTGCAGTCTCATATAATAGTCATGCAATCGATCCTGGCTTCATGAAGTTTATCATGTTAAATTGTTGTGGAAACCGTTTGAGACAGGTGTTGATTCTACTGTAATTTAACTGAATTATGTTATACTGACAGATAATCTATCATGTTGTACATCATGTAAATCAGAGAGCGTGGCTAAATAACAAAAATACCTCTCTATATAATGCAATATGTGGTATACGCTCTTACTTTTTTTTTTTTTTTTGCAAATATTACTTGCTTGGGATGATTTTTATTCCTGTACATCCAACCTGAAAATATAAATGATTTCAATAAGTCTATGTTTGCTTTAGTTGAGCAACCCTATTGAATACATTGCAATAAAACATATAGCGTTGTCTGCATATAAAGAAACGCTAGGATCACCAATAGATACGGATGCAGTGCCGTCGTGTAGGGGGGAAACGTGATGACAATTCTAAGGGCCCACAGCCCGCTAGGGCCCACACACAGCCCCCAGTAGGTGGCAATGAATGGGTAGAGGGGCCCACACCGATATTCTTTCAGGGGGCCCAGAATTCCTAGCAACTGCCCTGTACAGATGGATAGTTGACATGAAATGGTCTCTTCTGTGAAACAGACAACAGAATGTGCAACAATAAAATCTTTGTTCCGGATCAATTAAATAACTTATTCCTCACTCATGGTTGGGAGAAAAGTTTTCCCACCAAATAGAAAAGCACTGCATGGTTGGCACCCGCAGGCAGTCATAAATGAGTTACAGATTGGTTTTCGTCATATATTGTGTCATTTTTTTGTTTTGTTTTACAGGCGTTTATGCAACTCCGTCCTTGGCCAGGCCATGCATGTGTTTGGTTTGGGTAAAATCAGAATCAGGTGCAAATTACCCTGTTTCTGTTTTGAATGAGTTGATCAGATGTGGATGACTATGAGGATAAGCTTCAGCCCAAGTGCAATAACAACACAATCCAAATGTGTAAATAAACACAAGCACCAAAACGAAAATAACATACAAGTATAGTATAGCATTGGTAATTAAACAACAAGATGGTTTTCTGGCTCACGATTTAAAACTTGTTAGGTTAATTTGAGTTTCATCCATGTGTGTTTTATATTAGCCTTGTGCATTAAGCAACATGTGTGTGCAGGCAAGCAGCATCAATGGCTGGCTGGCTTTCCTCCGTTCCTTCTGTATTCATTTCAGATATCAGCTTAAATCCTTAGTGTTTCCTGTTTGTTTCTCACCCACGGTTACTTTCCTTGCCCCTCGCCTGGCAGACGATAAATCAAATTATGATTGGTTATTTCAGAGCAATTTTTTCTATTTTTCCAAATAGTTTCCAGGGGACCCACTAGAAGGGAACACCAGCCAGACTGCTTTCTTCAAATAATGCCAGGGTAAAATGCCTTTAAGCCTGGAGTTCTTGAGCCCCGCTCCAGTATGATACTTATTGTGCCCTACTGTAGCAGCCCGCCGAATGTTTCGGTAGATGGAATTGAACCCAATCCATCTTAGCTGGCATGACAGAAGTTAGTATGGAGTCGGCAATTCAATCCCCTATTTGCCTGTAGTTATTATTTCAGCGAACTGCTAACACCTGTTTTGCAGACACTACTATTGACCATCGGCATGTAGCATCCTTGACTTGGAAACACAGCAGCAGTAAACCTGGGCCAGATTCCTCTACAAGGATTAAAGGCTAACTTATATCAGATTTTGTCATCTCTTTATGCAGTAAAAAATGTCAACATCTTTTTTTACTCTATCCTAATGTTTTCCTATTATTAAAAGGAAGGAAAATATTCCTTTTCCTCTCAGCTGAGATGGCTGAGACCTGGCAGCGGAGGAAAGAGAAAATGATCTTCCACTATAGCTTACAAGCCATGGGCTGACGGTTTTGTGTAAGTAGTGGCATTGAAGAGTGAGGACCCCACCAGCATCAGACGGACAGACCAAACAATAGTCCTCTCTTCCCTGGTGAGTGTTCGGTCGCACCAAAAAAAAAAGAAAGAGAAGCAAGTCAAGATGCTCCCCCCCAGCAAAGCTAGAGTTTAAAAGCTCATCTCAAAATAAGGATATCCATTGATTATCTGTAGCTTCTCCTGTTCAGGGTTGCTGGGGCTTTGAGCCGATCACAGCTGACATTGAGTGAAGGCCGGGTGCACCCTGGACAGGTCACAGTCTATTCCGCGTCACGATTCCGTGTCAGCTGATATCTGTGCAAGTGTCAGGGTGGAAAGCGTGACCGAGGCTTAACGCGTTGCGTACTGATCCCATGCTGGGACCGTTCATACGAGTCACTCGTCACTATGTTTAGCACCGTTAATAAAGACCTCATTCTGCAATGTGATTCATCAGAGAACTAGACGGCAACATGGAGCTTCATAATCAAAGAAAGTTTTTCATCACGTCTACTCTTCTGTCCATGCTCATATAGCATGTATCCTGCATATGTTTAATACATTTTTTTTTTTTGCATGAATGATGCTTGTTTCCCTGATATGGATTTTTTAAAGCTGAGATCTGGCTGCATTATCTGCGAGAGAATTCACCAGGGTTTTTGCTGCTGCTCATAAATTCCTCCTGATGCAAATTCAAAAAGCACGCTACAGGAATGCACTTCTGTTTTGTTAGTTTTTTAGTTTTTCTTGTGAAGCATAAAGGGACTGAGGGGCAACGACAATAAATAAACTTTGAACCTGATGCAGTTATAAATAACAACATTTTTGTATACAAATACATTAAATCATGTTGCTTGTAAAACGTCTCCTTGCATCCCTTTATTAAGGACAAACACATTCCATATTTTGTTGTGCCCCTTAAGTTCTTTATGTGCTCTGAAATGTTTCAGCTTGGAGCACACGTGCTCTTTGGTGGGAAACGTTATCTAAACCCCTGAAAAGGTTTCTTACACCTAAACATAGGATGTTCCGTTAAACTGACCGTGCTCTCCTTTTATATAAAATAACAAATGCTAGACCGACGGCGTGCTCCCCTCTCACCTATCACAACCTCTTGTTGCTGCAGTAATTCAGCGGAGGCAATCCTCCCATTGGGGTCTCTCAGTAAACGTGAGTTATGCAACTTCTGGCTGAGCCCCTGCACTGAATCAGTGCCAAAAGATGTGGATATGAGATAGCGTCAATCAACAGCAGCCAAACCACTAAAGGAGTGAGGTCACTTCCCAGCGGGCTGCTCACTGACTCTCCTGCTGCTATTGAAGTTAGGATACAATAACTCACATCTGATACTGAAGTTATGAATAAAGAAAAAACACGTGGACCTCTGGACAGCTTTCTAGATGGAGGTGGGTTATGTATGTTTTTAACCGAGTAGCACAGTGAAATCAAACGTATGAACTGTACTTGTCTGGCCTCTTAAACCTTATTGGCCCAGAACTCTTTTTGCTAGAGAGCGTATAATATGTGATTCCTCTTGCGCAGCAAGTTACCAAACATATGGTAGATCTTGGAGTTATATTGAATTATTGTTTTGTACGACATATGACATCCCCTGGCAAGGAATCATGCAGGCTCTAGTTGAAACATTGAGCCCTGGTGCACATTTTTGCAACAGCATAGAGGCCATTTCACAGAATGTTTGAAGATTCAAATTTGTAATTAGTATGAAGTTATATTTCTCAGGTAGCCCATTGCTGGCTGGAGTGTCATGTCGATATTTGGTTGACAGCAACCGGTTGACCAATAAGTAGCACACCAGCATCTAACCAAACCAAAGTCACATTTGCATGCTGTTCGGCTGCAGCTGAGCAACTAATTCATGCATGTCTTCTACATGTCCTTGTGTACATAACTAGGTAGAGAAAACAGGGCTGTCAACTCATCAGCCGAGAGACTCACGCAATTGAATGTTACAGGCAATTAAAAAATACATTTATTACGTCGTGGCGCAAAAAAAGGACACTGATATTTCGGACAAGCTGGAGCAGCACAATGCAGCAACACCAAACCAATGCAGGCAGGTGTGTCTGTTCATATCACTACAGTACGACTGTGGAGCGGCATTTCAGGAATTTCTCACATTTGATATGGCAGCGATTTGATAGAACTGTTTCCATAAAGGATTGGCTGAAGTTCAAAGGATTTCTCAAAATGTCCTTGACTGCTATTATGAGTTGTTTATGAGTAGAAAGCCAGCTGAAATGATAATGTAACAAATGTCCTCATTCTTATACTATGAGGTTAAACTTGAGATTTGCTGAATGTTTTGAGTGAATAAAATATGATGTTATCCTATAACACAATTTTGGAGAAAATGTGCTACATTTACATTGTAAAACATGTCCTCATGTTCAAACTAAATTAAATCTTTTCCTTCAGAGCTTTGCAGAAATTGCCAATGTAATCGTCCAGGATGACTTCTGACTATGACCATGTCAAATCTTTAGTAATTTTACTATCTCACTCCTAACTAAATTGAAAAGTTGGCAGCCCTGCACAGAATATGTTGTACAGTACATTACAACCAATAAAACATAATTTAAAATCTAATAAACTGTTGCTAAAATGATGTCAGCGTGTTTATTTTTCGTACAATTTGTGTAAAAATCTTTGGTGCTAATTTATTGAAGCCCAAAATAGGTCCCGGTATTGCGCAATCCATCTGGCCGACTCTCCACTACCAGGTTTCGCCTACACCCCTCTGGAAAGAGCCATCCAGACAAATCATGCAACTTGACGTTATCTCTCAGAGTGGGGGCTCGGATACATCGGAGACTCTTCATAAGTCATAAATATGATGTAACCTTAGATCAGAACACATTGGGCTGTATTCGCTTGCTTGCAGAGACTTTCGCACAGTGAAAACGACAGTGAAAATGTTACGGCTGTTGGTGTTGTTTTTTTTGTTCACTCTCCCTCTGTATGTGTTGTTATCCAAGCTTGAGTTTGCTGCTGTGGCTAGCTCACGACTGCCGCTCCTCACTGTTCTCATATGGCTGTTACAGCATAAAGTTTATATTAGCTACAAGCTGCCGGCTTAGGCATCGACATATTGAGAGCCGTCAAAGGCAATCAAAAGGCTAAAAAAAAAGGCACAAATAATGAACAGAAAAGAAGCTGTCTCTGGAAACATGATAGCTCGGAAAAACATGATTATTTCTGTGCTCGTGGCTATTGACCAAAAACTCCCAAACGTGTGTGAAGGCGGACCAGAATCAATCATGGCAACTTTGATTGTCCAATGGAACATGACGAGATGTCCCTCGTATGTCCTTTTTCCCCAGAGAGGAAATGAAGAGGCTCTCTAGTCAGACGCACAGACACAGCCAGGGAGACACATAGACTGCAATATAAGTCCAGCCAGACATACAGATGGATATGCCAGGAGAACAACTCAAGTCCCTCGCCAGATTCACAGAAACAGGCCGGGCCAGAGAAGCAGATGCTGCTGCACGGAAGCTACAATACACTTCCAATCAGTTCCTTTGCCAGCAGCTGGCTGGAAAGAGCCAGACAAAGCACCTCCCTGAATTAAAAGAGTTACTACCAGGATGACCAAACTTTTTGTCATGCTCAGCTTAATGCTGAAATGCAACACAGCTGACTGGATGTTGACAGATTTCAATTTCTGTTGATCATAAGAGGAAGAAGTCAATTGCAGTCCAAGTTCTTATAATCATGTTATTTACTGGCTGTAATAAGATCACAACCCACAACACACACTTTGGTCATGGGTAACTTTGTCTGGATATAGACACACAAATATAGGTGTTTTTTTCACATTAGGAAATTGAATATCACAGGAAAACAATGACCGCTGATGAAGTCTGAAAACTCCCACGCTCTTGGATGTGGTATCAGTAATCTATCTACCAGTAATCTAAAGTTGGACACAAAGCAAAGGAAGAATCTCTTTAGAGATGTTCCAAGGGGTGAAATGCAGCAGTGTATTGAGTTATGGTTTCCATCATCCCTACCTTGTATAATTAAAAATTATAATGTATAAAACTTGATAATGGCAACCTCCACTGGATGCAAAAAAAAAAAAAAGGGTTTGGCACAGGGAAAAGTAAATGATCACATGTGGGAGGTGGGATTCATTCCTAAACTTTGTGTGACTCCAGAGTTTGGGGAACAAACACTGACTGTTGACCAGTGTGACAAAGACCAAATCCAACATCATCTCTTTGTCTCCAGGGTGAGGTTTATTCTGAGGTACAAGCATGCCACCAACCTTCTTGGTCTTGACAGTGGATTGGCAGCAATCGCCTCCGTCGTAGTTGCAGAAGGCTCTGTTGTTGACCGAATCACAGTAGTTGTCTCCCATGAATGGCTATATAGGAGAGATCACAGAGAGTGTATAATTAGTGAAAAACACTGAAAGTAAAGTGCCACTTTTAAACTGGTTGATAATGGCGAAAAGGTTAATTACCAAAGTAGCCTTTTGTTCTAGTGGTACTTTCCTCTTAAGCATTTCGGGGCATTTGAGAGGTCTCTGCATAAATTTGCTGATGAATCTCATGCATTACATTTCCCTCATCTTTCATTGTGACTTTTAAGCCCTTAGTGGGCCAGACCCGTAAATCAAACTGAGGACACCATAAACTATTCACTTCACAAAACACTCCAATAAGGTGATTTATTGGGTCGGCCCCACCCTCTGCACTAAGGTTACCAATCAGGTTATCCAATTGACCTAAACTGAGGAGATGATGTCACTCTTCCCTAACGTGAAGTGGAATTCTATCACAAGAGCGTCGTCACATGCAAATTCACCATTTTTAGAGGAAGGACAGGTTTAGAAAATCATGAGTGTATTCTAGTCCTGCTCAATGGGTTAAGTGTCCTGAGATGACTTCTGTTGTGATATGACACTATAAATAAAATTTAATTAAAATTGAATTGTTAAGTTGCATGATCACGTGTGTAAAAGGTTATACCAGATAATCATGTGGCAACAGCTTTTTTTTTTTAAACTGGCTTACAAGTTGACCTTATCAACTTGCATCAGAAAAAAAAACTTCAATGTTGACAGCTACTTCCCAGTGTGTTGAAAAACACAACAGTACTTTTGACACTAGTATATTACTTCTATATTCTCAGAAATTATAATAGCAAGCACTGTTCCTGTTGAATAAAGTAATACATTAATCACTTAGCCTGCCAATCTCAGCCCAACCTGGGCGTAAGTAAAGACTTGTAAATCCATGTTTTCTGACAAGAGATTCAGCTTTCAACAGTACATGTTGGCCTGAGTGTCTAACTTGTCCAGCATCTGCCAAACCATTGTCTGTCCAACTCCATTGGCCAAGCAAGGCGGATAAAGTCTTATGAAATATTTGCAGGCTATTAAGAGATTAATTTGTTTGAAAGTGAACTGATGTTTCTTTGGGTGTGTTCTTCACGGGATCATTCCTATCTGCACACACAAGCGTGTCTCTGTGTATGTTTTGTGTTATTTTCAGGCTTATACGAGTGAGTATATTCACCATGAAAATGGAAATTTTGGCCACTATGAGCGTCTAAATTCAAAACTGGCAACATATCACAGAAATTTCTCATCGCTCTGTTGATTCGGGGTCAAAGAAGGTGGAAAGTTTAAAGTATTAATGTCTTGTATGATAGATGAGACTATTACTCTACTCTAGGTCGAGTCCTTACCTCACATCCTTTGATGCAGTGGAGCAATTCTGGGTGTGGATACCATTTCAGTCCCATCGTGCAGACTATACTCTGAAAGATAAGACAAAAGTGGAGGTGAGTTGTCATTAAATACTGGTGCAACGGATTAATTTCCCTTATGTGCAGCATGTAAACAGCTTTTCCAAGAGAGTTCTAGCAGCATTTCAGTCCAGATAACTTGAACCCTAACTAAAATCAGGTTTTAAGCTACACACACACACACACACACACACACACACACACACACACACACACACATACACGTACACACACACACACGTTTCATAGTTAATCTTTCTTCTATTTACACAAACTGGTTTACCACTTCAGGGGGGTTGATTTTTACCAGCTAAAACAAAAAATAAATAAATGAAAATGCTTCTTTTCATAAGTCATGGCCCCAGGTTAGAAAAGAGCTGAGAGAGAGAGAGAGAGAGAGAGAGAGAGAGAGAGAGAGAGAGAGAGAGAGAGAGAGAGACATAGAGATTTTTTCTCAAATATCTTTGCAGAATATGTGGAATTCCATCCTGTCCTCCCACTGTGTTCTTCATTCAATTGAGATACAATGGAAAGCATTCGTGTCCAGGGGATATGGGCAGCACTGTGCACGTGAACCTGCCTGCACATTCATATAGGCCTATACTGTAGGAACATGAAAAAATGCACAGGTGGAGAAGGGTTTTGTTTGTGACCCCACACTTGGATAGTAGCGTGCACAATCAAAAGTGTCATCCATAGCAAAGGACTGTCTGACCTTAGTTGATCCATTCCTCAGACCCCCCGTGTCCCAATATCTCCCAAAATTGAAGTGCTTTTTCTTTTGTTGCTGCAAACTAAGGTATTTTTCATTTCAGTGCTGTCAGCAAATCAATGCAAAAAACAAAGATGGGGGGTTGAATGTGGAGAGAAAGAACAACATAGCATCTGAGGATGATATAGTACTGCATAGCAGAAAGCAGGAATGTCTGTGTGAATGCATGTGTGTTCAGGACAGGGCTTTATTGCTTGGCCCCTATATATTGGATGGTTAAGCACATTATTTTGTCTTATAGGTGAAACTTTTTGCAACGACTGTACTTCTATTCTCTTTTTCGCATGCTCTGCTATGATGATGTCATGCAGAAACTCCTTCTCTTCCCCCCTCTCTCCCTCTCTCTCTCAATTTTTTTTTCTTCTCTCAGCAAGGCCGTAAATCATGATAATCCATGATTGTGGCCTGGCCTCACCTCTCACTACGTATAGGATCCTCACCCTGTGAAGCCTCCCCGGGGCGCTGATACCACATAAAAATAGATCCCTATCTCAGCGCCAACACAGACGAGGTCGTGTCATGTAGAAAATGACTAATTCCACAGCAAGCCCGACAGGGTAATTTTGCTGATAAAGGGGGAGGAGGGTGCTGGGGGCGCGGAATTGTTAGAGACAGAGGGACAGGAAAGAGCAGAGGAGGAGGTGGAGGTAGGGAAGCAGGCGAGAATTCTAAGTGGGTCACACTAAGAACCGAAATACAACTAGTTTAAAGGCTATAAATCAACATCACTTATTAGGGTGGGCAACATTAACCTCCAACTCAGCAAAGTAGAACTAGAAAGTGCATTCGGGGACATGAATCCTATTGTAGATGCTGTATGAAGAACCCCAATCTAGGGGAGTTTAAAAGCATGTTATGATATCTCCAACTTACTACACTCCTACTGTTACTACAACTGTACGCCGTTGTCCTGATTGATAATGATTGCATTGCGTTTCCTATTGCAATAATTTGTCTACTTCTAGAATTAAATGGGCAGCACCCTCAGGGTGAACCATAAAGGGTCCCCTGCACTTGGACATAGGTGTAATTGCAAATGTAACGTCCTACAAATGATTACATGTAAGGCTAATTTCTGCGTGCTCATCATTTTCTGATGGATGCTTGTAATCATTCCGAACTATTAGTGTAGTGTGTGTGTGTGTGTGTGTGTGTGTGTGTGTGTGTGTGTCCTCTTGAATTTGTCCATTTGGAATCTATTGGTTGACAGGTATAAGTACAGGACAAAACAAAGTGGACCCCACCACTGAAATCCCTTCCTCCTCTAATCTCCCAACCCACTACCCTCACTTCCCTGACTTGTCTTATCCTATCCACTGCCCCCAACAGCAGGGCCTCGGTCTCACATTACCACTGAGCACAAATCATATCAATTACACAAATCTATGAGAAACAGATCATTTCATGTCCACGTGGCCCGAGCCACCGCTCTCTCCCGACATCCACCACAAAAAGCTGCTGACTCAGTGTGACTCTGAAACAAAAACAAAAGGGGTTGTAGGAAAAAGAAATACAGCAATGTGTTCCTTTACTTGGCCATAGTTTCTCTTAAGTCCTTCTCCGCAGCTTAAAGGACATTAAGCTGACAAAAAAAGCTGTAAAACAAATTGCACATCATTGACATTAATCAAGTTAAAAGGCTAGAGTAAAAGAGTGGGTGTAGTCAAGTACTCTCTACCTACACAAAGACACACACTCATACACACACATACACACACACCATAGCCCATGCCCGCCTCTTGACCCCACCCACAAATTTCCTAAAAATCCCAAATTACACCTTTGGGGGTGGGGTGGCACTCCCAGAGGGACAAGGTGTACAGTTCTGTGTTTAATGACCTTCCCCAAAATGACCTTTAACCTATGTATTTTTGCTATCTGCCAGTTTAAGCAAACATTACTTAATCACTACAGTCTCTATCTGTGAGGTATATCTAAATCAAATGAGGTTATTAACCAGTGAGCTTCACATGTATTTTGGAAAATTATAGTGATTACTGGTGACAAGCCATTTGATAAGGTTTTTACTACTTGGCCACAATGTGAGTGGAGTGTTTTTCTGTTTGTTTTTTTTCACTACAGGTTATTTTAGGTTAGGACAAATACACAGGAAATTGAATGATACAAATCTTAGGAACTTAATTCCCAAAGACGCTTTGCAGCTTGTTGTTTCTCCAAGAAGGTAATTGAAAATGTCACATTGAGGGCATGCTCACAAAAAGGGTGGCAGTATGTTTTCAAACTTGCAATTAAAAATAGAATAAAAATGTCTGAAGGGTTGCCATGCTGGCATTTAGCATTGTGGGTAATAGACCCAGGATGTAGACACTCCACGTGAAATTCCTTACAAGTGAGTTGTGGATGGGGGAAGTTTGTGAAGTGCGTCTGTCGGAGCTGAGAGGTGGACACACAAACACATGTGGAAACTTACCTTGACTTTGTGTGGGTTCCTCCAGTGCTCTTTAAGAACACGATCTACTGTCATGTTGCTCGGCAGGATCACCACGTCGTTGTTACTCTCTCTGCACGTCAGCTCACACTCCTCACCTGTGTGTGTGTGTGTGAGCAAGAGAGAAAAAATACAAAGAAAAAAAAACAGTAAAAGTATGCACAGACAAAAACTGAGATCAAAGCATTTCAAATGACGTCTCCTTTTCCCCTTTACTTTCAAATGATTATGATGCTGTGTAAAATTCAAAAGTGCTCTATTACATTACAGTGGTTCAGACAATTTTATTGACTCCCATTAAGAACAAATTAAAATGACTGCAAAAAGCACAAAAATGAAAAGGAATGAGTAATGTGAACAATGAAGCATAATAGCACATTTAACTACAGCTGTGAGTAATACAACAATGAAGGATGACATCAGCAGTAAGAAAACGGAATTGTTGTTATACAGCAGTAAATTTGTGCATACAGACCTATGCCGTGTCCTCGCTTGCATGAGTACTGTAGGCTATAATGGAGGTTTTGAGGTAAAGAACACTGGCCTTTGCTGTGTGGGCATAGGCGGAACGACCCTGTCCAGTTCCCATCCTTCCTACAACGGATCACATTGGACCCTGCGGCCTGAAAACAACACACATATTGACAGGCAAACAATTAGACACACACCCTGACACGCAAACACTAGCAGGCCAAGGACACTGAGATGCCATCCCGCAACAAATGGGGTAATACAATTCAATTTTTATAAGTAATCCAACCCACAACGCCTTAGAGAGAGAGCAGATTAAAAGGTGTATACATTTCAAAAGTCTGTGGTGGCAGGACTATTCTGAAAATCAATAGCAATCTAATTAGCATGGCGTCAAATTGAGTAGGGCTAAGGGAGACAGGGAGAGAAACAGGCAGGGCGAGACGAGTGCTCAGATACTGAGCCCAAGAAACATCAAATATTTTATCTTGTCATAATATAATGTGGTAGGTTACAATAGTGTGTTTTTAAACAAACAATATTCAAACAAACAAGACTGATACTGCATTTGTGAAGGATATTTTGATTGTACCATTCATTACTTTTACGTCATGTTTAACCCTAAATGGGGTGAGGATGCAAAGACGGGAGAAAAGAGAGAATGTCTACTTTTTTTATAGCACAGGACAAAAAGAAGACGTACATATAGGTAAAGCAAGAATAGGGGAGAGGAAAGAGATGGACAGACCTGCTTGCATGGAGCGTGCAGCAGCCTCACCGTATGGGCAGAGCCTCCTGTGGCGGTGAGAGCGGTATTACCGGCAGGATCAGAGCAGTTGAGTCTACAGACGCTGTCAAAGCGGAAGCCGTCGGTACAGTGATAGGAGCCGTGGAAGATGGGAGGTGGGGCATCACAAGTGACTGGCTCGCATGCTCCCTCTAACCAGCTGCCATCCTCCGTGCACTGGCGCTTAAATGCACGCCTGAAAGGGAAGAAGACAATTTATATTTACAAATGCATATAGTTGTATAGAGGTTAATGTAAAGACAATTTAAACTACCAGGACTTACTTTCAGTTCTGACGAAGAAACAAATAAATAAACAACAGTTTCTATTTCTTTCTATACCTCTTTGGTTTATTGGTGACATGGTAGCCCGGCTTGCACTTGTATTTGCAGAGTGTGCCCACTTTGAGGCCCGTCTCGTTGCAGCGCTTGGTCTGCAGCACGGCATTGGGGACAGGAGGAGGGGCTGGGCAGCGGAGTTCACAAAGAGCCTCCGGGAACGACCAGAGACCGTCTTCTAGGCAGGTAAGAGTGTTGTTGGTACCTGAGGAGAATCAACGGGGAAAGGGGTGGATGAAAAAAGTAAGTGTTGGTTTGTGGAAAAGAAAAAAAATCCTGCAATCCTGTCAGTTATTCCAATGTTTATTTTAAGGTTTTGTAATCTCTCATGGCAATATTGTTCAAAAAGTTGAAAAAAGAATACATCAAAGCATCAAAACATGTATCAGGATCCCCATGTGCAAAACCATATAATTAATCTGCCAACCTTTGACAGTCAAATGGACTGTCATCTAAACTCATGGAGCCTAAAGATAACAGCCAAATCTCTGCAGACGTGTGTATGCTCTGCTATGTATCTCACCTACGAGCTGGGCAGGTTCTCGACACTGAAAGGTGCTCTTCTTGCCGTAGGTGGTGCCCTCGGGGAAGGTGAAATGGGCAGGATGAACGTGGTATTTGTCTGGCAGACCACAGTCCACTGGCTCACATGACACCTGTTTGTTCCACTTCCCGTTTGCGCAGGTTATAGTCACTGCGGAGTCCGACTGGAATGTAAGACAAGAGTGTCAGATAGACAGATGGCAGATATGGATTACAGGCCTATTCTTAAGTATGCTATATCCATAAATATGCTTTGACACAAGCATTAATTTGCGCACTGATATGACAGATTGATATCCCACACACATCACATAAATGTTTACCTTACAAAAAAAATGACTACAGCAATTCAGCACTCAATCCAACAAGTCTCCAATCAGTGTGTAACCTGACAAAGCTTGATCCGGCTTAGTTTACTGTATGTCAGTAAGCCTGACAGGCTACCTAGCAGCTCAAGTAACTGCTGATAGCGTTTGTAAGGTCAAGTCATGGCACTCAGACAAATGATATCCAACAACTGCACAATCAGCCCTAACACAAAACACATTGACTTTGGTGGAAGTGTGACAACACACGGAGAAGCAATCTTTCACGACTGGAACGCCAACCTCCTATCCCCTTTTTTAGTTTCTGTTTAATTATGACACTTGGTAATATAAGATGATAATTATGATATAAAAAGAAGCTATTTTTTACTTTTATACCAAACAAAAATTATATTAATTAAATGTCATGCAATCAGTCAGTTATGTTGTTTGGTGGGGAACAAAGAAAATGCACAATAAAACAGACAAATCATTGCTATGGTTGCAGTTTCTCCTTAGCTAATTACATAAACATGTGTTGCATGGCCTAGCGATTGACAGGAGCCAACTATGCAGATGCCCGTCAACAAAAAAAAAAGCAAATTTCCCATTAGCTTCAATATCGAGGCACACTATGTCACCTTTTCAAATGAACAACGTGCAACCTGTGCGACTGGGTCCTTAAATGTTGTGGGAATGTGGTGGGAAACTGGAGAACTCAGAGGAAATCCACACATGGGGAGAACATGAAAAATCTCCAAAAACAAAACAGACTCAGGCCTGGAGTCAAACACAACCGTGGTAACCCCACTCTGCTATGACGAACAAAGAGTAACTCATGTCTACAGTACAATATAGGACTTAATGTAAAATGACTGTAACCTGACCTGATAAGAAGAAATAGCCATTCAGGTTACCGCTGAAGGAGCTATGACCTAGCGAGGTCTGACTGAGGCTTGCAAACGGCACGTGTCTTGCATCAATTATGTGTGTGTGCGTGTGGACTCGATGTTTACACATCCTGTATACATGGGAAACCATTCCTGAGCGAGAGTGTTGAAAACATTGTGAATAGAATATAGCATTACAGCTAGAGAGGGTAATGTTGACAAACTAGTGCTAGCATGCTAAATTTAAATAATGATCCAAACGAAAAACCCAGACCAGTGTCACCGACTCTTTTCCAATAAAGTAGCTAGCAGCACTAGCTCCAAAAGGCGCTAAATCTAGCAAGAAAGACGTTAACTATGGCAACCATAAGGTTTCCCTCCCCCAGATTTATCATACGTAAATGTAAAAAACGAGTGTGGCCATTGTTACTACTCAAGCTAGTAGCTTGTGGCACCGGTGACAACAATAAGAGTGCAGGCAGGCAGGTCGCCTTTACACAGGTTTATTAAAGTCTTTGGACAGCCACAGAAACAGATGTGTTTCTGAAGAAAATTACCAACAATAGCTTTGAGTATTTGCTGGTAAACACATGCTCATGTAGTTTCCTGGAAGCAGAAATGGCAACCAGAATGTTTCCAAGACATTCGATTTCAGAACGGCAATCTCCTTTCTTTTATTCACCATAAACATTTCCTTGAACTTAAGTCTATTTCCTATAGAAATAGCTCTGATTCCTGTAAATTAGATGGTTTGTGGTGTGATATTTGCAGAGATGAGACCAAAATGGGGGAGTCATTGCATCCTTTAAACCTCAACTGTTTTCCTCCTCTTCCATTAACTAGCACCATGTAACGCAGTAGGAATGCTTAAATTGATAGCGGTGCCAAGAAATCTCACAATAAGGCTGTGAGCGCTCAATCATTTTGACTTTTCCCTCTCAGAACAGAAAACGGCAAACCTGTGTTTTTACCAAGAATTACATTTAACCTCTGTTTTGGTTGACCTTAATTACCCACATCTTTTTAAAGAGTGGCCAAACTTTAAGGCCACACAAGCTGGACTCAGTTAGCATTACATATCTATTACTTCATAACCTCTCTCTTCCCATGTATTTTCTATCTTTCATCTTGATCCCATTATATGATACTGCATAACAGTATCAAGTTCCCTCAAAATAAATAAGCTCCTTTCATATTTGGATATCCAACAAAGTAACATATGCATCGCATGTGAGTCCCCTCTGGAAAATAACCGGGTGTAGAGATGAATGAGTCAATCATGATGGGAGGTTGTGAACAAAGTCTGCATGGAAGAAATGTGGAAGGATCTATTTAGTGTTAATGTGCTGACCGTAAAAAATGTGTGCAAATGGAATGTAAGTTTGTGAAATGGGTGCAGGCGTGTGTTAAGATACAAGTTTTTCCATCTTAACACACGTGTGAAAGTACGGTCAAGTGTACGCATGCACAGACGCACACGCGGCAACACATTTGCATTTACGTACATCTGCCATGAGTTGCTTATGCATTTAATCAAGCATGTATCCCCGCGTGTGTAAGGGTTGTATACCCGCATGTGTACTGTGTGTGTAAATGTGTGGGAATTTTCCTTCCTGTAAAAATTTTTACAGCTGACTATTTCTCTTCCAGAAGCGATTTTAACAACCTTTGGCTACTCTGCCTAATTCAAGCCAGACAGACTAACAGACAAATGAACCGACAGACTGACAGCCTCTTCCTTAAGCTCAGGGGTTTGCCTTAGCTCGGATAGCACACAAACACATTAGCGCATAGAATAAGTAGAGTCATAACACACGGTTGTACATTGATCAGTAGAGTCTATTCTTCGTGGAAGAGCCCTTATGAAACAGCTTTGGAGGAAAAGAAGAAAAGAGCAGTGATGTTGTATTTGCCTGGAATATACACACTTTCTGGTAGAAAAACTCCAGACTCCAGACAAGAATGTGTTCAGAACCGTAAAATGTGCCACTGAGAATCAGTATTCAAAAGCAGGCATGCATCTAAGTATATAAAATTCTGGAAAGTAAGTTTTTTTGTTTTTTTTTAGAGTTAAACTGACTTGTCTTACAAGCCACTTTGTGCAAGCTTTTGTTTTGAGTGGAAGAATCAATGAATCCACTGTAGATACAAGGGAAGGAGACACACTTTGTATTAGCAGACATGGAGGTCTATAGGCTTTGACAATCCTTCACTGCAGAACACTGAAACTTGAATTCACATTTGTGTTTGCGTCCAATAATAAATCACCTGCTACATGCCATACACCTGTCAAATCCTAACTCAGCATTCAAAAAGTCAGCAACATAAGGAGCAACAAGGTGACAATATTAAAGTGCTCCACCTGTGCTTTAAAAACAAGGATTACAATACGCCACCTTCACTCTTATTCACAGAGATGTTGCTTAAAGGTTAACAAGGGTGTGGCCCACTGAAGGTATTCCCTGTTGTGGCACTACAGCACTCAGAACGTCAGGTCCATGACCCCTGTACACAACCGGAGGAAAGGTACAAAGTGAAAAAAAGTCTGACTGACCTTCAACTCGCAGTCTTGTTATGTGTTTTATTTCCTCAAGAAACGGAATATGTGGGTGACGTTTGGTTACAAGAGTGATTTTAAATAGAACCTGGAAAATGTATTTATCATTTCATTGTGTCTTTAAAGCCCCTGGAAAAATTTGTTTTAACCCTGATTATTTTCCTTGAACATTAAATAGTCGCAACGATATAAGCAGCAGTCATGTTTAAAGTAATACCAAATATCTTTAGGCATTATTTCCAGTTATTGTTCACTATTTTAGTCCCTGGATGAGAGGCAAGGGATGTGAGCCTGGAATAAGGTCTTAAAATTGAGTTATAGTGAATTAATTCCCATGGTGATAATTGTCTCAAGCATTCGACCCACACTTAGCTGAAGGCAGCACCTCTGGATCAAGTCCAGCTCTTAGACCAGCGCCTTGATGAAGGTCAAAAGCAAGCATATTTCCTTACATGCATATCCTGTGGAGTGGGAGAAAACTGGAGTACCCACAGTAAAGCCATGCATGAGAACATAATGACGTCTGCATTTGGGTGTCCTTAAAATATGCACATAAAATGATTTCTCTAGCCAAGTTGGCTGACTGCCCACTCCAGTGAACACTGACCGAAATAATATGTTGATATGGCTCTTAATAGCCCTAACATTTATATTGGATAAAATGGCCCAAATTATACCGAGTCATTTCTGAATGTGTGTAACAGTTTTTGCGGGTGTTTCGGTCATTAAAAGAAAGTGGGCGGGGGATACTATATTGGGCAAGTAATAATGGTTTGATGGGCTTGCTCTTTGTTCTATGGTGGACAGTCATAAAGCATATAGAGACTGTTAAGGGAAAGCAAATGTGAAATAAAACTTTATCTGTTTCAGTGCCAGCACTCAGTGTTCCCCAACCATTACAAAAAGACAGAACGGTAGGGGGAAAAGACATAAAACACACACATACACAAATCAAGCATGTGATGGAAACAGATTTTTTTTGAAGATTATCTGACAAGGTGGTGTTCCCAGAACTACTTTCACTGAAATCACTGAAACAAGAATGTCATTGCCTGATGAAAGGAGACAACGCTGTGCTTCATGCCGACTTTTAACTTTGGCATGGAGGAAAGAAGGGAACATATAAATAGGAGGTCAAAATGATTTTGTATGATATTTTTGTTGTTTTCAACCATCGCATGTGATGATGAGATGAGAGCAGATGTACAGATGCTGGCCAGATCGTTATAACACTGTCCCTTTGACCAATGCCTATGACCATTTGACGTAAAACACATTCCCTTCATTACATTTGATCTCAAATGTTCCAACTTACTTCCGGGAAGAGACTTCTACTCACCCTGGAGGGACGCGCAACTGGTGAAATTATTTTCCAGAGAATTGTTTCACTCTTTGAGGATAAAAGACTGGATTTGAAATGGATCAACAAGCTGGTCATAGAGCCACCGCTGATGGCAGACAGCGAGTAAAAAAATAAAAGGATTAGATCATTTTATGGTAATTGTAAGCATCAGTCAGTCTGCACATCTAGTTTGCAACACCAACATTTTTTCTTTTTTTAAACCAGTGGTTTGTCAGTTGATTGCAACCATTCACTTGTCCTTACTGACATTACGTGGTTGATAAAAAGAGTTTAGAGCTAAGGGAGATCTGAAACCAACAAAACTGACCAGAGGTCCTTTAATGGAACGAATGGATGAAATGGAAATTGTTTACAAATAACGAGTCCTCTAAATACCTTTGAACTGTCAGACATCATTTGTGGCAAAGCTTCAAAGTCCAAAAACTGATATTTGGCACGGCCCCAATTTGTTTTCCATTCTCTCCCGTCCCCCCCTCCGCCCCACTTTCTCTGTGCTTTCCTGCCTCTCCCTCTCTGAAAAGCATAATTTATGACTAAATTAATTGACATTGATGAATAGCCACACTAGTGCGCTGCCAATCAAAACGTAATGCAATTAGAAGTTTGTGCAGATTCAATTGAGAGCTATTCTCGTAGTGTTGGTACAAAGAGCATGTATGGATGTGGATGTGATGTGCCATGGTGCATGTATACACACACAGACATGCACTTGTTTCTGAGTGCAGGTACAATAAACAGTATTTGTGAATAAGGCCATTTAGTGTAAGATAGAGGGACAGTGTGAACGACTTTGTCGTTCTAGAAACTCCCCGAATTATGAGGAGTTATGGATCTTGATCACAGGCATGTGAAAGATCGGAGAAAGAACAAATGGTTAAACATACACAAAGAGTCACACTTCCACACATAGTGTGCTGGAATAGATGGGACAAGGGACAATCCAGCAGGTGGCGGTAATGCAACACTTATAGATGTCAACCGCCATAAATCTCAACAGAAGAAGAAGATGGGACATGGCCAGATGGCGGTGGAGGCTGTCCCTTGTTATTTTCAGAAACTTGACAGGCCAGGAACTGTTTTTGTATGGTGCCAATGTTCTGGTAATGTTTTTAATGTTCAACAAGTTTGCGAAACCAGATATGTTTTTTTCGTAACCTAGTTGAATCAGAAACATTCACAGATTCAAACGTGTCATTGGCGGAGTCTTGAGATTGGCTAGCTCACTCTGGACGTAACTCTACATGTGCAGGATCCTGCGATGTTGCTGCTCCCATTAACAACACGGCCGTACCAGCATTTACCCTGAAATGTTAAGTCTCTTTCACACACAAAGTCCATCCCTGAAATGTTCAGGAGCATTTCCTGCAAGCGGTCATGTGTGAGTGGGGATCGATATTCAGGAGAAAATCTGGGCCACCGATTCCCCACCTCCAGACCTAACATTTGAGGCACAATGCCGTTCGACTGTGGTGTGAATGAAAGCACTAACGTATATCATGAATGGGACTTTTGCCTCACAAACACACGGACTCAACCACACATGTGGTCCTAGACTGAAATACACATGCAACGAAAATGATTCTTGTTCTCTGAACCTCCGATCTCTCTGAGGGAGAATTAATAATTTGTCTTGCCGACTTATTTACAGAGCTGTAGAGAAGGATAAAGTGTTTATATGGCTTTTACAGCAGCTTGGCCCCGATCCAAAAAAGGTTTACGATGCGGTGTCAACTACCCTGTTTGTTTGTTTACTTCTGCATCTGTGCGTACACTGTATCTGCATCCGCCTCTGCGTCCTGTCTATGCAGGAGATACACCGTATGTGTGTTGGTATCGACATGGAAGCATTTCATGTTGTGCCGCTGTGAGAGAGCGGTAGCAATTTCTCTGCCCTTTAACAGAGACTTCAATGTGTGCAGAATGAGCAGGGATGGAGCGAGGAAGGGAGAGGGAGCAGACACTATGCGATGATGTCATCGTCCCGGTGGAGTAGCGATACAAAGTGACTGTTTGAGGTGATGGTGCAGCATGCTCAGTGAGAGACTAAACACTATTATGCCTGTGCTTGTAAGGAATATGCTTGTACACATAATTGTGTGTGTATATGTGTGTGTGTGTGTGTGTGTGTGTGTGTGTGTGTGTTCGTATATGTGACGCAAGCCAGCAGAAGGAGAAGACTGGGGCGTCTCCGCTCCTCAGTGCAGCACTCATCTACCTGGATGTTCATGATGTCATCCTCCCCGGAGGCTTGCCGTGCCAAGCCTAGTTTTTGCAGGTGACAAAATAAATGCAGATAGAGAGGAGGGCAGCAGGAAAGTGTGCCTGCACGCCCCTCCTTATGGCCATTCGTGTGCTTGAGTCTGCATCGATGCATGTTCATGTGTGCATTCACAAATGCATGTTTGCACGCATGTTCCCATATGCTGTAAAATGCTTTTGCACTTAAGCGGTTGCATGTGTACTTTTATGCATTCAATGTGCCTCTTTGTGCACTGAGCTCCTGGACTGCCTCTGTGTGTGTGTGTGTGTGTGTGTGTGTGTGTGTGTGTGTGTGTGTGTTTTTAAACGTGTGTAGCACTGTGTTTACCTGGCTCTTGATGATGTCATCATCCTGGTGGATTTGCAGGACATATCCAGAGTTGCAGTAGATGGTGCAGCGGTCTCCATTGTAGAAGTGGCGGCCAGGGCTACTGCACTTGAGCTCTGCATTGCGGATTAAGGGTTCCTGGCAGTCAATGGCTTCGCACGAATAATGTACACAACTACAAGGGAGCGTGTGTGTGTGTGGGAGGGAGGGAGGGAGGGAGGGTTGGGGAATAAGAGAGTGAGAGAGTGAGAGAGAGAGAGAGAGAGAAAGAAACTAAAAACCACATTTAAAGTTACAACCGACATACATTTTGTGTTTAAAATAACATTGCAGACACGCAAACATGGAAGCAGTCACACATTTGCTTGCAAACAGAATAGCCATGCATTGAGTCAACCACATCCATCCATCAATGACTGCTTAACATATCAAATCAATAAACCACATGAAGAAAAGATTGCCATATTTGCTATGCGCATGAAACCGGTGTCTGTAGCCGCACGCACACACACGCGCACATACACACACAGCAGAGTGTAGTTTGTGAATTAAAAGCGACAGGATAATATTGTGTGCTGGCTACAACGGCAGAGTTTGGCCACAGCTTTATGTTGGTAGCCTGATGGAGAAGGCATTTACTGCTCTTGGAAGGCTTGGATGCCCAAGGCACCTTTTTACAACAGTGCACATTCTACAGTATAGGGTTCCCTTATGAAGCCAACAGCGAAAGAGGGAGGGAGAGAGAGAGAGAGAGAGAGAGAGAGGAGAGAGGAGAGAGAGAGAGAGAGAGAGAGAGAGAGAGAGAGAGAGAGAGAGAGAGAGAGGAGAGAGAGAGAGAGAGAGAGAGAGAGAGAGAGGAGGAGAGAGAGAGAGAGAGAGAGAGAGAGAGAGAGAGAGAGAGAGAGAGAGAGAGGGAGAGAGAGAGAGAGAGAGAGAGAAGGGGGAAAGGTATGGGGGGATGAAATAAACATTGTTAAACTGCAAGAACAGAATCTCTATTTTGCTTTCTTTCGCCCATGTGTTTACCTGCACACAGAATCTTTCAGTTTTCTCTCAAATTATTAATGAAACAAACCTTCTGTGCATCTAGATTGTTCCCTACTCACTGTCCCTCCCACTCTAACACACTCAGACAGACTCCGCCATGAAAGGAAAGCAAAAGTAAAATCAAATGAGCTCTTAGTAAAATTCTAAGCTTTGAATTAAAACGTTGATGTTGACAAGCTGCTAAGCTGAGCAGGTGACGATTGTGTACAAGGGACTATTCCTCTCCTGCAGCGGGAGAGTAGAAGTCCCTTAAGTCTAGGCTTTTTGAGGACAAACAAGGGAAGCCTAGAAGCCTCCTCTGTGGCCACTTTGGCTTGGAACAAAATCTCTTTGTGGTTTTCTGTTAGTCACTATGGAATTTCTGACATAAATTACAATTAACTACCTGTAAAACTATCCTACTCCCCTGCATATGAGAAGTACAGTATAAAACACAATATAACAGTATGTATGACAATAAAAAAAAAAAGATGAAAACTTAAAAAAGCAGAACTCCAGCAATTCTCGATGTAAGAGGTGATACATGAGGGGTGAAACATTGTGCAAAACTGAGAGAAAAAGGAAAAACATACATGTGCATGCGTTTGCAGACGAGCATGGAACATAAAACTGAGTCATGTTAATAGCTCCTGTTGTTAACAACTCAGGGAAAAGGGGATGTGGTGTTTTGTGGAAGCAAGTATTACGGGAAATGTGCTGCTCAGCCCAGGAGAATGAGAGAGTGAATGCGGGAGCAGGAGGCACAGAAAGGGGAGAATTCAGGAGAGGGAGATGGCAAACGGTTAGAGGGAAAGGAAGATGATGTGAAAGTAAAGGATGAGAAGACAGGATGGGATAACATGTGAAGGGGGGGTAGGGGGATGTGGAAAAGCAGCGAGAGGGAATAGGAATAAGGAGGAAGCAAAGTCGTCATGAGGTAAAATGAAGAAGACATTTAGAAAGTGTGTATAGACGATACGCAGATGATAAATTGGAGTCAATTGAAGAGAAGAAATAGATCAATGACATATAGAGATAAAGAGGCCGAAGCCAGGATTCTTTACAGATGTTGTAAGGGCAGACTAGTAAATAAAAACGGTTCATAATACTATATCATAACATTCAGCTTGTAGAGTGTTCAAGTGAAAACTTGAAGATTAGTGGGCATTGATTTTCATTTTCAAGAAGCCTTTGGAAATGAGATGAAGTGGTGAGAATATGAAAGAAAGGAAAGTCACAGAGAACTCTGGGGGAAATCAACTACTCGGTTTCTGTGTGTGCGTGTGTGTGTGCGTGTGTGTATGTGTGTGTGTGCGGTAACAAACAATTTCCTGGCTGGTGCAGATACACAGCAGTTTTAATCTATTTAGGTGCTGGATGTCTCACTGGCACACAACAAAAGCCACAAACAGCTCTATCTCTCTGCACAGACCCCGACCATCCATTCTTTGTTTATTGTGGTGTTTATTAGTGGATTTCTTGTTGAAAGGGTTGTGGGAGCATCATAAGTATGAATTGTTTCATGCATGACAGTGGTGTGGAAATTGGTAAATTGTGACTCCTTGTGCGTGTGTGGTCTGGTTTTGGCTGCGTTTGTGAGGAGTGACTTGACAGCATGTGGTTGGCACTTAAATTATTATTTATCTTTTAGTAGCAGATAAAAAAATAAAGGTACTTCAGTCTCAAAAATGTAGATTTTGTAGCTAGATATGTGTTGATTGTCTTGCCAAAAAAAAAAAGGTCTTCAATAACTGCTAAGGGCTTTTTAGATACATTTAATCATCTTTATTCCCTGGGTCAGACGATGGGATTTCAGCTGTTATGAATCGTTTCGTCACACAGAAAAATGTCCAAATATGGAAAACTGCTCTATTTTTTATGCCTGATAGACGGCTGATTTATTTAGTTAACTTGTGAACAATGCAAACATTTGGCAAGAATTTTCAAAGAAAATGACTACTTGTATTCAGCGTGCACTTCAGCCGAACATAATACAAACAACAAAATGGGGTGGTAAACACGATCTAGTGCTGGAGGCACCAGTGCCGTGGCTCGATTGTTGGAAATTTGCGGCGCTCAGCAACAGGTCCAAATTAATTGCAAATTCCCAGTGATAATATATTTGTTACCGAGAACGTTTTACTGTTATAGCTGTAGCTTTGGGCAGACCTCTAACATTAAACAGCTTGTTGGCATCATTAATTAACACATGCTTCTCCCTCTCTCTGGCTGAAATACACACACACACACACACACACACCTCTTTGCATCACTTGTCTCTTTCCAAGCAGTAAAGAAGACATTTATGGTCGAGGTCTTACCGGTGCTTGGTGGCACCTGGAAGTTTGCTTTACATTTTTTCTGATCCACAATCTTTCATACCTTGCCTAGAGGACTGGAACATAACTACTCTTTACAGTATATAGTAATGCATGTCTGTTCATCTTAGAAGAGGGATCCCTTTATCTACTTTGACTGCAGCAAAGCCCTCCGAGACAAATTTGTGCTTTTGAGCCTCGTGAGTTTCCTGTACCTTTAAGGCGAGAGATTGTGCAAGTTGTGCATGTGTGTGGCAGCATGTCCGTGTAGACGTGGACATAATCTTATGATTTCATAGGCATGTCTTTGGTTGTGATGTGTGTGTAACATGTGTAGGCCTCATGTTCATCAGTGTTGCATTTCCCTTTTTCTCGGCCTCACCTCTGGCCTGTGGGGTTGTAGATCTCATTGCTTTGGCAACCGCTTATCGTGATGGGGTCAAAGGACTGGAAGGAGCGCAGGCCTACTCCGGAGATGGCCACGAGGCGCGAGGCAAACATGACCAGGATAGCCTTGGTGTGGTAGAAGGCCACGGACAGGTCGTGGCTCACCGGAATCACCAACGGGTTGGTGCGGCAGCTGAGGCGCCACTCGCCTGTGGCATTGGGGATGGAGACGAGACAAAGGACAGAGGAGCGTTATTTTGTGGTGGGGTTAACGGGACAGAAATGGAGATCAAAACTATGGGGGCAAACCTTAAAAGTGAATTTATGGCGAAGAACAGACTGGAAAAGGGAGCTAAATAGTGTTATTGAAAGAGTGATACAGTGTTCTAATGAAGACAATTGCATAAGCTGAAAAGATGGATCAGAGTAACATGTGGCTAATGGGGCTTCGCTCTATATAATATCTGCTCAACTACAACAAGCTCTAGTTAGTTACAGTATAGTAAAAGCTGAAGACATCATCAGAGTTGAGTTTTTTAAAAGCACAGACGACAGTCCTCACCTAGACTATGGATGCCTTCCTTGGTGTCCACCAGCTGGACAGTGATGTTACACTGAGTCTGGTCCAGGTAGCCGGTCCCATCAGCAGCCAGATGTATGATCACTGCTGCAGCCACCATGGGATGAGAAAAGTGAGCCTGAGTGAAGGGAAACAAAAAGTAAAAGTTAAGTACAAATTCTCAAAAAGCAACTGTATCCTCTTGGTACTATCTGGAGTTGAATGCCCCCCCCCCCCCCCCCCCTAATTTAAATCATGTTCATTCGTCACATACGCTATCAATTTGGTGCATAACTCTTCAAGATTGCCACCATAATGATGCCTGTGTTATGCACCGCATGGTGTTCCAGTTAAGAATAGTATGAACTGAGGACGGGGAACTTCACAACGTAAGGTGGAGTTGCGTCCAATATCACACCTTGACCTTGGGCATTGCTTTCAGTATAAAACAAGGTCTAGAATTTCCAGTAAAATATGGCTTCCTGCAGAAAATCATTAATCATGCAAACCACTTAACGAAGCAATAAAAACAAAATGTTTGTGTCGAATGCTCAGTAGGACTCTTATTGTACCTTCAAATCAATTTTTAATACTTCCTCTCTCAGTCCAAGCACCTGTTGCACATCATCCTCTTAAGTATCAATGCGGGGTGAAAGAAGTTATCTGTATACATCCATGAGGTAACAGAGTGTACTTTCTTCAAATGGCCGCACATTAGACCATAATGCATCATTCTTTCATACAGGTCTTACCTTGAGCCAATAGTTAGGATAGCCCCAGGTTGACTTATGAGCCTCCCGACAGGGGAACCATGCATATTGGGACACTCCATCTGATAGATCAAACACCTTGGACTGACATGTCTGGGGAAACATAAGAGAGCGTGTATGCATCATTCCAACATTTTTCCACTTTTCTGGATCCAAAGTATTCTGTTATGTAACACATGTAAAGAAGTCGAAATCCATTTCACAGAAAGCTAACAAGTGATGACATGTGTTGCTGTTGTCAGTTATCGTATTTGAAAAGCTCGCTGCTTCTCTCAACTCATTTTTCATCACAGTTCTCCACACCTTATAGTGAAAGAAAAAGTAAAAGTAGGATCTGGAGAAGACATGCTTAAATGAACGGTTTGGTTAGGTCTTGGCCTTAAATGCTGTGACCCCTGTTTTTCCATAGCTGTCAGCTGTTTGTTGGCTGGCTAACGTGCTGCTTACGTGCATTGTGTGCAGGACTGTTTGTTTGTGTCTTGTGTATGAACCCAGCAACATGTCACGCGCTGCACGTCCCATATCCCTCTCTCCTTCTCGTCTTTGTACTAGTCGCCGTGTGCATTCGCCGTATGTTGGCGTTTTAAACCCTGTCACACCATACCTGCCAAAACCGTTTACCTTGAAAGCAGCCCGTCTGTTGCTAAAGAAGTCATTTGGGACAGATGGAACAGAGTGAACAATGTGACATAATTAATCTGACAAAACAGTGATATCGATTAATACTGCTGACATATACTGTAATATGTCAACTGATATGATGAATGGCAATCAAACTGCCCATGTAATCCCCGGAGGTGGTTGAATTTGGTATTATGGTATACGCTCATTGCGACCAGAGATCTGTTCTACCATCATTTGGAGTTATGTTGTTGACACCGAAAATCAGGAAAATCCAGGTATCTTCTCTTGGCATCTCTTGGCAGCTTACTTCACCACTCGGTCATTCTATTGGAAGCAGCGGTTAGGGTGGAGTAGAACTTTCAAAAGGACAACAAATTCAATTTAATTCAAAACTGCACTGGGATCCAGTCATCCTAAGTTCCACAATGACAACGTTGCTTCATCACTGTGACTTTGTTGACAAACAAAAGGAGAAAAGGACCCCTCTATGATTTGTGTTCCACAAAATATCACCGCATCAGCTACATTAGGATGATGAGGAACATGTGGGATGCCGGGAAAACAGGCTGATTATGATTAAAAGTAAAGAAACGCGGCAGAAATACAGAAAAAAAGACAGATGGACACGTTGATATTGAGCAATAGATAACACAAGACAAAGGGGAGAGAGGGCACATACCCAAGGACGGCGAGTTTCGCCCGCTGCCCTGAGCTAGTGAAATGAGACACCAGTAACATGAGAGTTTTGCTAGAGAGGCTAGATCCTGCCACCATGGAAAACTGGCCAGACCAGCTATCTGTCTATGTATCTGTCCCCTGGATCTGTTGACGTGAACTTTTTTTTTTGCCCAGAGCTGAATTGGCAGAAATGAGAAATGCAGGTGACAAACACCTGAGATTGGTTGCCACAAGACTTTGTCCCAACTGAGGTCAATTAAATCAGAAAACAGAAGAAGTTGCTTAATGATATTGACCATACATGAAGTGAAGGTTATTTTTTCTTTAGCAAGTTTCTCAGCCCAACTCTGACTTTAGTCTGGGCTTGATTTACCTAACCAACACAATTGGTTCCCAGTCATGGGGAGGCTCTAGGTGCTCAGGTGGCAATATACCTAGACTTTCCTAACCCCCCCCCCCCCTTATCCTTACTCCCTCCTTACTCCCTCATCTCCTGGTGTGCTTTACTAACAACCCAATGACAGAGAAACACTGCCAGGCTTGCCAAAGCCCTTACGCACAAGCAAACACCATCGTAAAGTATCAGAGGGAATTCACAAGTCTCCCATGGTTCATTACACTACCTCCAACACATTTCCCAACGATGGCGAGAGTCAAGCACTCTAAATAGGCTTGCCAAAGATTTGATGTAGTCATTAAAAAAGGAGGTTAGGATGGTGATAATAATATACTTACACCCATACAGCAGTCAACCAAGCAAGGCTGCTTGAGTTCGACGCATTCTGATGTTAAACATTCAGCCATTCATGCATTCATTAGTACCCACTTATCCTATTATGGGTCAAAACAGACTGGGCCATCACACATTGGGTGAGAGGCTGGGTACAGCCTGGACACGTTGCCAGTCTATTAGAGCGCTGACACATTAAGGCAGACAATTATCACTATCTCACTCACTTTTATACCTACGTGCAAATTAGAGTCAACAATTAACCCAACTCACAAGCCTTGGACTGCAGGAGGAAATTGGAGCTTGCGGTATGTGGAAATTCCAGAGTCGGCAGCCAAGTAGCTCTGGACCCGAGCTTTCAAATTGGATTTTTTATAAAAAATTCCAAGATTGTATTTTACTTTTAATCTTTTGATGGTGATGTGTAAAATGACACTTTACTATCAGTAAATGCTTTCAGAAGCACAAAAGTCATAACCAGAGCATTACAAATTAGATATATATTCTAGTAAAGAGAATGTACCTGTTATTGATAGATACAAGTCAGCTGCTCTCGATGTCTTCGGCATGCCTTTTTTCGCTCCCTTTTTATATAATCTGTCTCAGAAACGGTACAATTTAAAAAATGAAAGTTTACGGCAAATACATCAGCTGAATCCAATTAGAACTAATACAAAACAGATGCAGTTTCCTCTATCGCAGACATACTGCAAGACCTGATCAAACAACCTGTCCGTGATATTAGGAATACTGGAACACTGAACAAATAGTTGGATAGTCGGATTTCTAAGTCATAATTTATTTTGTATGATGTTGTATTCAGAGCACGCGATGATTAACTGTGACGAGATAGAAAACACAGGTTTGCATTTGGATGTTTCTAGACATGATAATGACTCTAATTTCAAAGGACTTCAAAAGCACCACATAACATGGCAAACACAAAACCAAAGCAGAGGTCATATCAAACACTCTGAGGCAAAACCTAAAAGGAAAATCGCCACCCATTCAGGCTATGAGTTTAAAGATGCTAATTTTAAAATTCACAGCATATCTATTACTTCCACACCGCTCTCACATGCTGACAGCTGAGTCGGCGGATTACAGCTAACAGTGCTATCAGCGCTAACAGTGTTTACTTGGGGGGTTATTAGCTGTAACCTGAGCACAGTGAAAAGGGAGACCACGAGCTAGCCAGTTTTTTAGTGCATGCTAGTGCATGTGAGCATGCACTAGCATGCACTAAAAAACATGACCGGGCTGACAGTGAAAACAAAGCACAGAGAAGCTACATTATATATTCAAACTGGCACACAGTTATTTGCTGCTCTATTAATGTTATAGAGAACCTTCAAATATATTGTATAGCAAAGACACCAACAAAATATGCAAATTAGGTAAAGAAACAGCGCATATGCATCCAAAACTAAGACCTGTTTTTGTCTGCCCTGCTCCAATCTGTTATGCCTATATAAAATACACCACCTGCCAGCCGACCTTCAAATGGATTGCTTGATTATAACTACAACATCACAGCAGGAACTGTTGACAAAAGACAGTCAAAAGAAGTCTTTCAGTTGGAAAAAGCAAGGGGAAGTGTACGGCAAAATCTTTTGTTTGCGAGGTAAAAATGAATGAGCTAACTTAATGCTCATAATTTGCCATAAATGTTTTAAAGGGATTTGGCCTCTCTGCATGGAGGTTTTGCTTTTGCACAAAGAGGCAAATGGGAGTCCTATTTAGTAAAAATACCAAAGCGATTACTTCTGACAGCTTCTAGCCCCACTCATTCTAAACACAACCCCCTTGTTCTGATTCATAGCAAGGAACTAAGACTCTTCCAGGTAGATAAGTCACAAGTTGGGATCTATTTGAAACAAAACAACTTCTCGCCTTCCTTAAAAAACAGTCACAGCAACACTAGAGATGACTTCTTTACTCAACACACACACACACACACACACACACACACACACACACACACACACACACACACGGTTACACACATGGTCTTAATTTGTACCAGCTGGCTAGTCAGACTGGCAGAAAACAGCCAATCGCTGGTCTGTAGACACAAACTGGTGTGTTTGTAAATCACCACTTCAGATAAAAGGAGAGCTAAGTGTCTTGAGCCAAGGTGAAACCGGAAAAGGAGAAAGGGAGTGCAGCTTTCAGACTTAAATTAGCCTTAAAATATGACTGTACTGTAAAAAATATTCATTAAGAGCATGAAGCTAAAACATAAACTTGGAAAGGGAAGAAGTGGACAGTAAATAAAGAATGAGTAATAGAATGATAATGACACTAATATTCAATTCAATGTATTTATATAGCCCCATTGCCTCAGAGGACTTTACAATCTGTACAAAATACAACCTCCTGTCCCGGGACAATTATATCGGATAAGGAACATCCCCCTTAAAAAGGGCCCTTAATGTACCACAGTCTTTCCCCTTTTGATGCAGATCAAGTTAGATCACCTCCACTGAGAGTTGCTGCAGAGAGCCGATTGCTGTACACATGCACAGACTGAAATACAAACACAAACACATGCTACATCCTTCTTGGCTCAAATAATGATGTTGAAGCCTCCAGATTGTCAAAATGGCCTATCTTGGATTGAAATCAATAAACCTCATGCACAAACATGGGCCACATGTTTCGCCGAAGACTACTGAGGCCCTCGGACATGTAGGAGGAAGTGCTGAGGTCCAGCTCCCTATATCACGAGAGGAACACAGGAGCTTGAGAAGGACCTCAACTCAGGACTTTTCGCTCTTCACTTAGAATGGAGCGCAAGACAAGCATGCTCTGTTTAATAAAACCATGCCACACCTAATAGCGTCAATAATTAAACTATTAACAGTTATATATTAACGTGTATTTTTTTTCTGATGTCATGACGTATCACTTGTGGTATTGTACGTAGCACGAGAATTCTTTTAGAGGGAAGGGACCAGGGTGAAACAAAACCATATGATTTGTCTGTTGATGCTTCATCGCATCAAGCTGAAAAAAGTTTTGCCCTTGACACAAGTGCTATAGGCGTCAGTTGGGCGCTTCGTGTCATCGGCTTCCATTGACAATGACTTGTTGCCTGTTGCTATGTCCCCCCTGGTGGGAAGACGGGATACAAATTGATGCAGCAGTTTCATGAAAGTCTGTTTTGTTTTCTTCTGTGGCTATTGGGTCTCAGCATGAAGCTTATGATGCAAATATGAAACTTCAGTAATGTATTGTTTGCGAAGTGATCACAGGAAGAATCCACACACAGCCAGACACGAGGAGCCCATCATGACCACATAATGTCTCACACACTATGTAACGTGTATGTTTGTTTTAAGTATGCAAAAAAATGTGACTGTGTGAAAAATAAAATGTTTTCAATTTCAATTAAATTTTTTAGCATAGCCTCACGACTTGACAATTATATGACATCCTCTCTCCCAGGACCCCTGCATTGGATTAGAAAAGACAAAAAAAAACAACAACATTCCCAATTTCCAGTTCCCAGTTAATGATTCCAACCCCACCGTCTCAAGTCTGAATGTTCTCTTTTCTGCCTTCATTCACTCACTTTAGCAGTAAACATAATCACTACAGCAATTAAGCTGTTCATTCATTCTGCGTGATCCATCCAATCACTTTATTTGACTCAGTGTGAGCTCTGGTGCGCCAGGAGTCGAGGATACCTGCTGAGAGTTTATTGCTTGCTTCAGATCCTGTTGTATGTCTCTGTGAGGTAAGGCAGTAACCCAGTTTGTTTGTTAGTTGTTTTTATTTCTGGAGAGGTGGAAATTTTTGGACGAATGCAAATTAAGAAAACAATTTCCCGAGAGAATATTTATCCTGTCACGGCACCTCCTAAAACATGTTTATTTCCATCAAAAGGTATTTCTTTTTCTTCTTTTCCACCCCCCCCCCCCTCTCTTTGTTAAAGGCATATACTGTATACGGATTTGAAGCCCGAGCATGGGAAGCAGGAGTGAGCATCTGTGAGGCATTTGTGGAGAGAAAGAGCAACAGAGAGAAACTAGTATGAGTTTCCAAGCACCATCCCATGGTTTACTGGAATGCTGGTGAGCGCCTGGTGTGTGAGGTAATGTCCTGTCACCCAGCCCCACCCATACCCACTGAAGCTCACCGTCTCATTGGTCCAGGGCTGATGATGGGCCACTTCCATGGCCTACTGAGAATGGGGATGTAAAACGTTAGAGTGGGTGCAATTACGCAGTTTACCTATCCAACTCTCATCAGGGCCGAGCCGAGAAGTGACTGGGTGGTATAGTAACACGGACCACAAACTGATGTACAGGGATTGGTGAGTGTACAAGGCCAGCAAGTTGAAAACAGATGGGTCTACGGAGAATATGAATGTCCCTCAGTCAGTGGCCCCCTATGCTCCATAAAACAGGGCCAAAACCCTGCATATTAACAGCTTGAAAATGTTAAGGGGGGGTCATCGGTGCCATGAAACAAATACACCAGTCACAATGAGGTTTCCACATGGCAGGACCACAATAATAATTGAAACGGGAAAAAAGTAAAAGGGAAAAAGGAACGCCATCCCAGAGGTTTCTTTTTAATGTTACCACACGCTTATGTCACTGGCACGGTGCCTAACGAGGGCCGTGTGGTTTGGGGGAATGTTGGTGGGAGAGACAGTGCCAGAGACGCTGGCCTTCCTGTGCTGCTGAAAGCAACAGCTCAGCTACTGTGTGAGCTTTTGTTTTTCAGGGCATGTACGTGTGTGCATTTCAGCCCCGTGCAAGTTTCGCCTGCGTGTTTGTTTGCATGTGCATGTAGAGGAAAATGTGTGTAAATGCGTATGTTTGCTCTGCAACAGCTCTTATAGAGTACACACGTATCCCTCTCTGACGTACACAAACGCACACTGCCTGCTTTTTGGGGGCAAATCCGGGGCCAGTTATCATTTTCCTTCATCAATCAATCAGAATAAAACAGTAGCTGTCCTCTAGCTCTCTGGAAGCACCACTCGCCTTAAGAGGAACATGGTCATTTAATCCAGACCTCATGCACGTATGTTGTTTGGCATCTGAAGATGGGTGAACTTCACATATAGGCAATGTCTTGCAGCGTGAGAGGACTAAAATGTTATCCCTTCTGTTGCTTATGTATAATTAAGGGGAGTGGTCTCCAGGGGTGCCCAGGGGTTGCGTCAGAGATTGCCTGGGCAGCAGCTCTCTCTGGAGAAATCACCTGGCTTGCTGTTTGATCTCAAAGTTTGAATGCACATGCACACTCGCCACTTACACTAACCCGTCTACACACGTGTATGTGAAGGCAAGCAGCCTGTACATGTACATGGATACACGAACATGGGCACACGCACACACACACACACACACACACACACACACACACACACACACACACACACACGCACAGGTTAGTTGCTAGGGCCAGTCCTCCAATTCCATCCCTCTAGAACAAGTTGAGCTGGCTCACCATATTCCATGGTGTGGTAGTGGGGGAACATTATGTTCTGCTCCACAAAGACAGCAGTAGTACATTTCAGGCCCCTATGGACCTGCCCTATAAGCCTGCATGGAGTCGGCAGTGTGTGTGTGTGTGTGTGTGTGTGTGTGTGTGTGTGTTTGCAGCCTGAGCATCTCTACCTGTGTGTGCACTTGATCAGGGGAAAGGAGGATCTTTTTAAATAAGCTGACGCCACCCTGCTGCATTCATATAAGATGTCTTCAATATTTTTGCAATGAGTCTGACAATGAAAGATTTGAAAAATGAGAACAACAACTATGAAACCTAGCTAGAATGTTATATTGGCAGTTTGGGATCATTAAACTGTCTCAACTTTATTAACTTCATACAATCTCTGGTGTCCATGTGGTATTTTGAGTTGATCACACTGCTCTATTGAAGAAGCTTCTCCACTTACTTTTTTTCACAACACCTGCCTGCTCTGTGCTCTTTTGTATTTATTTTCATTCACAGATCTCTCCTCAGTATCCCAAACTACATGTGATTCATTTACATTTTTTCCATAATGTAACTACTTTTTCTGTATCATTAAACATCACTTTAACACTACCAATGTAGCTTCTGCGTAAACTGTGCCGGGATTCACACTCCAAGACCCTAATCGGAAAGTGTGTCATTCTACGAAGATCCAGCATCACGTTTAGATTCTGTTAACATAAAGTTATTGTGTACAAAAGGGCAGTATGTATTTATGGCTCTATGCACCATTCATTCTTATGTTGCTGAACCCTCCCTCAGCAGTGGTTCAATGTAGGAGCATTCACCCATCCTTCTCCTTGGCTTTGCTCTGGAGCGTGAAGATTTAGAAGTTAAGAAAAAAAGAGGTCCGGCTCTCAGGCACAGATGCTGCATATTGAGATTCACCGTGGCATTTGATGGATAAAAGGATGAGTTTCAGTATCCCGCTGTAGTTGTCTGTATGTTTTAGAGTTGAAATGTGTTTCTGTGAAGATCCGTTTTTTTACATATGCGCACGCATGCACGCACGCACGCACGCACGCACACACACACACACACACACACACACACACACACACACACACACACACACACACACACACACACACACACACACACACACACACACACACACACATTGCACTTGAGATTTCGTGCAGATACATGATCTCTCCTTCTCCTCAAGTGCCTTCTTGTGCTGTTGTTGCTTTCTTGCATCCGCAAAGATCCCTATCACCACGGCCCGCCTGGTTCTCTCTTCTTACCCCCCCCCCCCCCCCCACACACACAAACACACACACACACACATGCACGATCAACACTGTATTGAGACATCAAAAGGAACTGATACACAAACCCAATACAGGACTTGTTTACTAGATCAAGAGGAAATTAAAGGATATCTTGTACCCCCAACACACTCATTCATAACAGAAAGCACTCAAACAGGCCGAGAGTTGGTTACACTTTGGGATCGTCCTCTATCAGGGAAGCACATCTTCAGCCCAACTCGACCAAAGAGCTGTGAGCCGTGAACATGAAAACATGATTTAATTAGACCACAAAAAATGAGGAGAGCTATAACCAAGGCAGGACAATGCGCTGTTGGTGTCTGATAAAAATATAATGACTACAACTAGCACAGACATTTTTTTGAACAGCATGCCAACATGGTCATCATACTAAGGCAAAGTTAGAGTAAGGAGTTCAAATTCACAAATGTTCAGTTATGCAGGTGGAATTGCAAGTTTCTTCAAATTTATGTTTGAAATGTCCCTCCAGCATGACATACACATGACCTAACACCCATCTAAAATCGTTACAAAGCTTGGTTGCAAAAATAAAACTGTTTTATGACGTAACCCCAGTGTAACATTTTGGGTTTAAGAACAGACGACTTGTTATGGAATAGGGAAAGAAACCAATGCTAGCTTTTGGTAGTAACCCGTAAGAGAATGGGGGTGTCCAATGTCAAACCTTCTTCACCCATCTATTACTCTGTCACTTGAAAGTAAACATGCGTCATTTTTGGCATTTGCAGAAAATAGTGATTCTGATCGTCTTATTGGTTTATTTAGTACATTGTATTTACTATATATTAGATAGATTTCTTTATCTTTTGAGAAATCCTCATTCCTCCATAAGGGAAGATTTGTTGGAGCCAAGGGTCATTGAAGCTGTTTTGGTGGCTCTTTGTACACTCCCTTTACACTTACAACCTCTTTTGTGTCTCAGTTTGCCTTTATTCATTTGTCTCTGTCATTTTTTTTCTACACATGAACACACCAACCAACACACACACGCACGCACGCACGCACGCACGCACGCACGCACGCACGCACGCACACACACACACACACACACACACACACACACAAAGGACAATATTGGTACATATTGTGGGATGGATGCTAGTGGTTAACCAGACTTCAGAGACGAGAACTTTACTGTCATTTTGGCTTTGTGCCGTGGTAACAACATAGTCTTGGGAGTGTGGTTGGCTGAGATCAAACGGTTTGGCATTGAGGCTGCTTTCTACTGCTGGAAGAAGTACTAGCAGGTGTCAGACTCGTCCAACAAACAGATGTGGCACAAGGGAACATACACTCCTCATACGTCTTGTTACTGTATGTAGACCTCGCCATTTATATTTCATACAGATCAGATGATCTTTGCCACATAAGATTGACTTCCTGTGGTCGCAATGACTATTACTCCAGCATATACAATTTGGCCCGGACTGGACAATGTAAAGTCACAGCTTGCTATGTCATTCTTTAAGATGAGAGCAATGATCACACCAAATTTCATCAACATCGAAGGAACTTCGCTTTGGAGCCAACTGGCTATGCCTGATCCCAATCACTGCAGAAATTTGCAATTTTCGCCAGTTTTGAAGTGTGTGCCAATTTTTACGAGCTTTTGAGCTCCCCAATAATGCAATTGCTCAGCAGAATAATAGCGATCCTTAGTAAAACAAATGGTTCCTCACATTTCCAGTGCCAGGGACTCAATGTTCACAATCAATTAACAACCCCAACAGCTCCAAATCCCTTTCAAGGACAATACTAAATGGACAAAATCCAAACAACGATAGATCAAAATTAAGCCTTCATGAGTAACTATGTATGAATCTTATATCAAATGTCTATTCACATGTATTTCCACCAACAAATCAAAGTCACAGAGGAAATGAAACGTCTGATAAAGAAGTACAAACAAAGTGAGAAACATACAATAAACTACTATGTGATCCGGATGCCAAAAAAGAAAAACAATGTTGAATTCATTGGGCACGCTATGTCTGATCCCTGGTTGGAGTCAAGAGCTATTGCCTGAAAATACAGCAACTGAAATTCCAGATTTGAGACATCACTAAACCCATCTTCAGAATAGGTAACGACTTCAATAATTTTGCTCATGAGCAGCCACTGTGGTGTTGTATATGTTGCTATAAATCCCTAAACAAAGGCCTGGTCTTCATCTTCAGCCTCCATTTGTGGCGTGAGCCTCCAGGACAGTCAACCCTACCACATGCATGAAATTGCACAACTGCTTCGGAACATTGTCTGAAGAATCGCTTATTTGACGGCATGTTATCTTATCTTTGCTTTCCGAAGACCATAAACGAAAAAGTTAATTTGGTTCGATTCGATGGCCTTTGATGTTACTGTAGTGCATGTTACTAAAGTGGGGAAGTTAATTTCAGTGATTACAGCAACATGCTCTGATGGGAAGTGACAAAAACGTTGTGTTTTATTAACCTGTGTTTGCATATTTTCCACCAGACCACATGCACTGGTGTCCACATAGAGTGGATAGTCAGTGACCCTTTAATGAGGTCATCTCATCATATAAGCCCCTCGGGAACAGGGTTTTCTCTGCAGCAAGGGTGCTTTTTCTGTGTCCTTCACAGCAGAAATAATTTTTTATGGTTATTTGGACATGTTCCACTGGTGTCTCATTCCCCTCAGAAAATAAACCATCTGCAATGTTGTTGGTTGGAACACACGCTCGGACGGAAGTGGTGCCGTATCAACTATCAAATGCGTATAATGCATCATCGCTGCACTTTGGACCGTCCGCCCCGGTTGACGGTTGAACCGGGACGGAGAGAGGGGCGCAGCTAATATTAAGCAGCAAGGTCCGGGCAAAGGAGTGATGAAAAGCACCACCCTTTCCTTGGGGCCTTCCAAGCCAACAGAGACCAGGGGCCCTAGTTTCGTAGACCAGCGCAGGGCGGCGCAGGGTGGCGCAGGGCGGCGCAGGGTGGCGCAGCCAGCGCAGTGCAAGTTTCGACCCGTGCAGCCTTGCGCACCGTCAGTTTGGCAGTTTGGTGGATCGCCTGCGCCAAGATGGGTGTGGCGGCGCAGCAGGGGGAGGCGTCACAGATTCAGCTTGGCGTAGCGGAAGTTTCGTGGCAAAAAGCCTCGCCGAGACTGCGCTGAAAGCTCGCCAGCTCCGACCTGGTCTACTTTCAGCGCAAGGCGCAAGGCGTAAATAAAGTCCATTGATTCAATGCGAATCACAGCTGGCGGATCGGAAGTTTGGCGGACCGGCGCGCAGTGCGTACACGTCACCGAGACCTCACAGGCAGATTTCCACAGTTCCAGGCACATTTAAATGCAATAAATAATCACAACAAACACTATTTAATGCAACTAATGAATCAACACGTGAATTTATATCTATATAGATTGTCCCGTCACATCTGACGTCAGATCAAAGGCGGATGGCACGCGTAACGGAAACTCAGCCTCTCGGACCAAAACATCTCCCATTCTCTCTCCTGTTTTTTATAATATCGGCATTGTTATTATTATAATACGCGCGCACAGCGCGTGATGCCGGTGGTGGGAGCGGCGACGCTGCTTCTGTCATCGGGTTGTCAATCGACGGAACTTGCACTGAACCTCCCCTAACGCATTAAAGGAGAGGAGCTCATTTGATTGGTGAAGATCTGAATCGGCTGTATTAATCCCAGTCCACGCCTCGTCTCCTCCTCATCTCCCACTCACGCCTTCTTCTCCTCCCTCTTTCCCACTTGCGCCGGTGGGCGAGACGGGAGGTGTGCCTGCGCGAGCCTGCGCGGTGCACGAAACTTGCAAAGTCCAGGCGGACACACCCCATCGGCGCGGCGCAGGTGCGCTGAAAGCTGACTGCGCCTGGTCTACGAAACTAGAGCTGCGTTTCAATAACGGTTTGAGTCGCCCTCGCTCACTTGCCCTAAGCACTTGCCCTCGGGGGAATCCCCGCCGCCATCTTAAGGGCTGTTCCAATTCCCTGAACAGCTGAAGTGAACTCCGTGAGATCGACCCTTGAGGGCTGAGTGATCGAGTGAACAACGATGGTCACTTCAGAGCTGTATATCACCCACAATGCATTGCAGTGGTGAACGAAAAATATGTCCATGCGGTGGCGATAATGAACCTCAAACACCATTGTCTGCTGTCTGTTCACCACCAAGGAAGAAGAAGAAAGAAGAAAGTAGAAAATGAATTAAATTTAATTAATTTTCTTAAGTTGTGCAATTAGACTGTCTGTTGCAGGGTTATGGCGGAGCCCACCATTTACAAGTGTAAGTATATAAGCCAACGTATTGCCATCAAGCGTAGAATACGTCTTCGTCTCAATGAAATGAGTCTCCACATATTTTGTGTAATTTGGAATAGGCAGTATAGCGCTACTCCAACAACGTGTGGTTGATCCATGATTATCTGGGCTGTTAGTGAACGAGGGCAGGTGTGTTCCATTTATCCCTTTCACTCCCCCTCCGCCCTCTTTCCCTCCGCCCTCCAAGGGGCCTTCGTGTGACGTCATAGCAAGGGCTGAGGGCGAGTGAGCGAGGGCGACTCAAACCGTTATTGAAACGCAGCTTAGGGCCCCAGGTCTCTGTGAACTGCCAAGGAAGAACTACCCATCCTCCCCCACCAAGCAGGGTGAAAGTGCACCGCTGGAAAAGGAAAGGAGGTGCTGTGGATTTCTAACACAGATAAAACGAGAGCATCATTGCAACACGGAATATGTCACAATAATAATAATAATAATAATTTTTTGTATTATCTTGTTTTGATAATTGTTGGAAGCCAAAATCTAAATTGAAATGTGATCATCTGTACAGCCCTTACACACATGTCTCAGTAGAGAGAGCACTGTGAGGCCTCATTACGGTCTCTCATTTATCAGAGTATGGATTACACTCGTATCAATACACTGCAGGACGTTTGTTTTTAACATTTGGTTTGAACAACAAAAACCAATAAAAATAATGAATTGAAATAATGAAGAGGTTTTTAAAGGAGATATATACACTTCAACAGCAGGCCTTCGCCTTGACCATCCATATTAAGGAGAAGGGATTAAATAGGATTGAGCCTAATCAGCGCCTTTCTGCATTGCAATAGCATCAGATCAATGCTTGCACCAGGTTTACGTGAAATCAATGGCTTCTTCTCTTGTCTTCAGTATGCATTACTTTAATTAGAGTGGCAAACTTTTGCACCGTCCCTAGGAGACATCTAATTAAATGTCCCAATCTACAAAATGACTTGACAGGCAAACAAACAAGAGAAGTTCTATTTTGCCATTGGATCACAAAATTCGGGGCTTCATTTTCATCTGTTTGTAAAGCATCTATGGCTGAAAAAAAGCGATCGCACCAAATCATGAATCATTCAAATACCATACCTCATAAAAACCGTTGTATGCCCTTACCTTAGTAACAGCAGGGTATCCAGCAGCCACCTCGCCAGAGCAGTAGGGCTTTTCCTCATGGGAAACTTCGACAGTAGAGGCCCACTGGTCGAGGAAGCCGTTCGGGGTGTAGAGGCCACAGTCTCTCACGCCCGTCTCCTGCTCAAAGTCCTCGCACACCCCATCGCCATCATAGTAGTAACACATGCTTGGCTCCTCTGCAGGTGAACAGACAGAAAAAGTTGAGATAAATGATCCCCCGCCACCACGTGGTGATCCCACCACGGAGCGTGTTTTCAAAGCCATACAGGTGAGTCTTTACACACTTCAAACTTTACTACTTACTCCTGTCCTCTCATCTTTTTTTAATGGAACATATGTATCCCCTGATCCTTCAGGATACTATTTAAAGCTTATTTCTATTATTTTGGAAGTTGAGGAGAGGACCGGATGAAAAAGGGGGAGGAAGATAAGGGATAAAAGTTGCACCGTTAAAGATACATTCTTATTACAGACATCCCACCCGGAGTTAATGTCTGGAACTGGGAGCTCATGGGCTGGGGGAAGAAGGGAGCAGAGCAGGGAGGTTGCCTGGGCCTCATTGCTCTCAGCTCTCAGCTAAAGCAGTGTCAGCCGGTGGGGTTCCAGTTAGGGGGAAAGGCGGCATTCTGTGCCAAGTTGGCCGGGGCCTCCTCCTCGAAATTCCAGCCCTCTCCAGCAAAGCCAAAAACTCAAGTCAGTTCTGTGCTCTCGCAATGGTGAAACGAGGGGCTACTGAGGGGGCATACAGAATACGCTCCCGCCAGTCACTCAGCAGGAGCAGAGGCAAGGAAGAAGGGAAGGAGCGAGGCCTGAGGAAGCTTAAACAGTGGCTTGTGAAAGCTGCAGAAGTATTGGGTAGAGCATGAGCTAAAGAGAGAAGAGGAGGGGGTAAAGAAAGAGAATGGGTGGGGCTACAATACTTGAATCTGGACAGGGGTAGAATAAACAGATAATGGAAAAGTAGAAAGGTGATCGAGTCCAAGAGCAAAAAGAAAAGAGCCCTAGAGTTGAGATAAATAAAGATGGATAGAGGGAGGAAAGGAAAGGAAAGGTCCTGAGGCTGTCAAACCTGTTTTATTTTTGTTTGGGTTTTTTATTTCCAAGACGGCACCCTAAGCCACACTGACAACATGTCAAAGTGGGGGAAAACCTTCCAACAGTATCACTTTTCTGATTGGGGAATATGTGAATATGGCTTAAGGAAATCAGATTGCATTTCTTTTATGCTTTATTTGCACCTGTGTTTACTGTGGCTTGGAGCGCTAATGAGACATAACCACTGGGATTGTAACGCCAGGTGGGGTCATGTGAAAAGAACTTTGATTCCGTCAATTCCAGATATAATTCGGCTCAATCGTGTGAATAGCTTATTAAACATCATCCAGACTGTAGCACCCTGGCCCTGTTGTATACTATAATTTTCCATCCAACTCCCTCTTTCACTATCCAACACACTGACAAGCAGGCACTCTCTCAGACAGATGGACAGAAGGTCCCATCATTATAGTGTCAGATTTCTGTGCAAAACTACAACTATGTCAGACAGTGTCAGGCACACACAAACACACACACACATATATGTACACACACACACATACACACACCCCTGAGCACTGCAGTTGGTGGAAAAACAGTACAGCCAATGCAGTCATCCAGCAATCTGACAGGGATTAAGTGGCCACTTCACAGAGGCTCACACATGTGTGTCCATGTATGCATGTACTGTACAAGAGCAAACACACACACACACACACACACACACACACACACACACTGACTCACAGGGGGGCAAACTGATTGTCTACAGCAGGGAACTGGACAGGAAACCATCAATCTATTCATAAAACAAAACAACGTAGGAGATGCCAGTCACTCAACTATGTAAAAGGAGATGACTCACCCTTTAAGATAATAATGATTCACAGATTTATTTATTTTTAACAGGTGGTCAAAGTGATGATGATATCTAATGCCATTTTGTATTATTTTCAAAAAGGCATGAAGTACTTGGATAAAAGACGCCCAGATGTCAAATCTCATCTAAAGCTTTGCAAACTTTCTATTTTGTGAAATAATACAAAAGAAACAGTGTCAGTCAAACTCAATGACTGGTGGTCAAATCACAACTTGCTGAATGTCTTATGTATAGACGTCACTTAAAATTCAATTCAATTCAATTTAAAATGTCATGCTGGGCCAGTAAAATATGCTTAGAAGTGTGCCAACACTCTCGCTCTGTTTGTGGCTTCTTGTGTTTGTTTCCTGTGTTGTCCTGTTTCTGTTTAAGAGGCAGTTGGGAGGATGAGCCGCACCTGAATAAACTCCTCCTAATTGCTCCTCCTGTTTGCTATATAACGGGCGGCAATGTCAGTTCTCTCTCTCATCCCAACTAGTGTTTTGGTTGTGGTTTCTATTTGATTTTATTTAGATTTGCTTGTCATTTTACACCGTCCTTGCCTAATATGGCTTAAATACATTTGTTTGTCTTCAATCCATAAGTGTCTGTGTCGTGTAATTTGGGCTGGTTCGTGACAAAAGCTTATCGATCTAAATTATTTTCTTTTAATTGCAAAACATTGCAAAATGCAGTATGTAATATAGTATTCTATACATAGTTTTAATATTGTATTGGTTTGCAAGTTATAAAGAACCTTTAAATTGTGTATCCTATTCTACAAAGTCAGAGGTTAGAAACAATGACCAAACATAGCACTGCAGGTAAACTTGCTAGTTCCAATATTTTCCTCAACAGCATTCCAGAGAAAGAAAACAGTGACTGCATATTAACTTTGGCAGTACCTCTGTCCATTCGACTTACCAACACAGTTGAAGAAGGGCTCTTTCTTGCATTGGCTGGAGCAGCCATCCCCATTCATAGAGTTCATATCATCACATTCCTCTCCTTTGGAACTAAAATAACAAGAGGAAGTACTCAGAAAAACATCCACACACACTAACACACTGCCAAACTCAAATACTGAATGAAACACATTAGGGGTGATGTTTATTTTCTTTCTGACAATGCTTCGTTGCACAACTGTGTGCGTGCATTACTATATGATGTGATCGTGTGAGTGCGGGTGCATGTTACCTCTGGATGCGTCCATCCCCACAGTAGGGTGACCCCACATCGTGTACCAGAGGTGGGGAGGGCTCGCTCTCACTCCGGCTGGAGATGGTTTGGACCTGGTAGGTGTACACAACATGTGGCACCACATCCCTGCACAGAGAGAGGCGAGAATCATCTGAGGCCATATATTTCCAGATAATATGAAGCCTCGAAGAAATGTCTGATAAAGAACCACATAAAAAGAAAAGGAGAAAGGACAGCTTGGAGAGATACTTGGTCCAGGCTTGTGAGGAACGGCTCGACTGCTGCTCTGTTTGCTAGTGTGTGTGTGTGTGTGTGTGTGTGTGTGTGTGTGTGTGTGTGTGTTGCAGTCTTTATATTTAAGTCTCTCAAGTACTAAGAGCACAAATAAGAATATCTGTACACACGTCTATCTATCCGGTCACTGCGTTTACCCGCTTTGAGTCCAGCTTTGTTCTGTTTCCTCATCAAAGCGATTCAAGGAACCATCATGATGGATGCATATTGGACAGGAGAAATATTGGGGGACTACTCACTTTGGCCGGTGTAAGTCGCCATGATGGTTTCTTGAGTCACCATGATAAGGAAGTCTGAAAAAAAAAGTCTGAAAGGAAAAAAAAAAAAACATAAATGAGAAAACCAAAACCATAAACGGGGGGGAAAAAAATCTAAGCTGTAAATGAGAAACCATAAGCAAAGCAACAAAACAAAACTAAAGGAAAACTGTATATGAGAAACTACAAATAATACAAGTGAGGGTGCTGTCGTGAAAAAAGTTGTCCTTTTTTATCGTAATTTGATGCTAATTATTTCTCTATGATTTGTCATTTGCCTTTACGTGTTGTTTTTGGTGGATACCAGCCCATTTTTAAACTATGGACAGGTTAATTGTTTCTTCAGACTCATCAAAAAGTAATTAGAAGTAAGAAGAAAGATCTAATGAATCCAAATTATTGTTTTATCTTTATCACTTTCCTTAGCAGGAAACAAAACTCTGATTAACAAAATGTTTAAATAAACAAGTAAAGGCAAGCAAAGAGTCTCTGAATTTATGCATTTATCTTTTTTGACTATAATAAACAATAAAAATAGTATAACTGATTTTCACCTCAGCACTCTCATTTGCAGCTATGTTGTTTACAGTTTTCTTTCCGTTTTGAATTTTCCACCCTTTTGCTTATAGTTTTGGTTTCTCATTTCTAGCTTGATTTGTCACTTATGGTCATGGTTTTTCCTTCATGGTTTTCTTTTTTGACTTTCAGAGTTTTTGACCCTACACTTTGTGTGTCCGTGTGTGTGTTTGTGTGTCTCATAAATAATGTTCTATAAATGTCCTATATTTATTGTGAAAAATATATTATATGTATCCATTGATTCGTTATCTCCATTTATTGTCTATTTTAGTGTGGTTGTAATTCTGTCTTGTTTGAGTGTCAGGTGATTGCTTTGTTAGACATGATGTACTCATGTGATGTTTGCTAATGCTGGAAAAATATACTCTGAACTATTCTAAAATGTATAAGAGCCACACAATTATTGAGAATGATGTTCTAGCAGCTCTTTCAACGTGCAATGTGCAAGATGTGGCAACAATTGTAGTATAAAACCTTAAAAAAGGTTAACATGATCAACTGCACATGAAAAAGTAAGTGTGTATATATATATATATATATATATATATATATATGAGATAGCTTCTAAAATGAGTTGAATACCACTTGTAGCTCAAGAAGGGATGGTAAGTCACTGTAGCGTTCAGTCTGTCCTCAGCCTTGATAGGACGTAGTAGTAAAATACAAGTCATTTTCTCGTTTCTAACACTTTGGCTTTAATCCAATAAACAAACAATGAAATCTAACATGGACCATACAGCCCCTGCTCAATGGCAAAGTAAAAACAAAGATGGAAAAAATGGAAACCATAGACGGAAGCAAAACATGAATATTACAAGATAAAAGGGATATTTGGGCTGGCTCTCAGAGTTTCGGCAGTTTGGTCAAATGTTGCGTATTCTTGTCCTGCTGTTAGTTAGTAATTGGCTTCTTTAAAAAAAAAAAAATAACTGATGTCCTATAAATTTAAGTTGTAGGGACCCAGTAGAAGAGGTGGTAATGCAATAATCCATTTGTTTGGAGTATGTGGATAGGTGTTACACGTCGCACCTTTAAAACATAGGGAGTTAAAAGAGCAATATTGCAAATTGCAGTTTAATGTTTGGTAAGCGTGACTGTGTCGGCACTATAATGAGTGAGCGTAATGCATCCTATATGTTCTCTATTTTATGCAATACATAAGGGAAAAGGAATGCATAATTGTTGTGTGTAATCATGGCCACCATTGGTTAAGTGCATACAATGAGGTATGAGTAGGGAACAACATCGGTAGATGAGGGTAAATAGGACTGATAGGTTAGCCATAGATCATTTCATGTGGACCATCAAGTACGATAGACCTCATTTTGGAATGCCCTCTTCAGTGATGTAAATGCAGTGACACACATGCAGGGATAGTGCACTGATCCCATGAGCACAGGGGCATACACAGATTCATATACCCATTCCACAAAGCGACTCACACACATGCACACGCACATAAATACATGGTGGATCACACGCAATACCTTCTGTATTAGTAACAGACTTTAAACCCATACAAGAGTATACCAGCATGAACCACTATTACCATTGTTGCCACTTTAATAATAATGTAATGCGGCCTCAGCAGCAAACATCGCCACAAAAGGATTCAAGGCAATGATAAAGTCGGCAATCAAACCAAGAAAAGTGTTTGAGTGAAGTGCGGGGAAGCCATAATTTTTTAAGAGCTCTAAGTCAAACCGTTCCGTTTAACATTTGTGTCCACTAATCACAGAGTTGGTGGTTTGATCCCTGGTTCCCCCTGTCCACATGCCAATGTGTCCTTGGGCAAGACAGTGAAGCCCAAGTGTGGGAGAAGGATCATAATTGCATACGAATGTTGAAAATGACATGATTGATGATATTAGCAGCTATTCTGCGTACCCATGTATAAAACGTATGCACGCACATACACCGCATTGCATGAAAGTGTGTGTTTGCTCACGCTCTTCCTTCAACTCATCTTTGTTTCTCCTGCGTTTCTTCATCCTATTCCTGGCAGGCATAAGTAGACCAGGTTAAAGTTAGCTGTACTGTCTCAATTAGACTGATGGACCGAAAGATCACGTAACAAAATGAATTTCCCCACAGCAAAATTTGTGCTTAGGATTAGATATTTATGTTGGCTTTATTATCATCAACACAGAATGTTTGACCTGACAGACTCTCTTTTATACTTTAGTATGTCCTGTTCTGCAGTGTTGGCTCATGCTGGTGTAACTCCAGGCTACACTCAAACATGCCCCCCCCCCCCCCCTTCCCCTAATTGAATTAGTTTAGCCCCTGCAAAAGTCGAGCTGTGGGAGACTTTATCTTTGAGGAGAGCAAACACACAGAATAGCCGGAAAGAAGAGAAAAACACATATTGCATTGCAGGAAGGTGGCACGCAAATGTCATTTTAAGGAAAATTCGAAATTCTAGGCTATTATGTTGTAGGTAATCCAATGCACAGAAAAGTAATTACACCGCTCAATCAGGCAGTGCTGAGAGACTTGGTCATGCAAGAACAAGCAAGAACAAAGAGAAGAGTGCCTATCTGGCTGAGGAGGAGGTAAACGAGGAGAAGGACACGGAAATACATGGAGAAAAGACAGGAGTAAATGTTGAATTCTAAGATAGGGTCTAGAGTTGTATATATAGGACAGGGGGACTTCTGTGGAAAATATGACAAGTTTTCCTCATTATGCTGTGGTCTATTCCATCGATCTTCCCATGGGTAGTAAGAATCAAGATAGTGCTGTCCCAATAACTTAGAATCAACGTAAGCTTAGTTCTTCATGTGTGGTCAATTATTGAAGATTTAGAGACCAAAGACACCTGAAAAAACATTTTTTTGCATGCATACAATTTTCCCATCAAGCCATGTCTTGCAATCCTGGAATAATGTTGGTCGTTTTGCAGCAGCAAAGGCGGAAGTATCGTGATGTCGGTGTACCGCCACAAAAAGTCGAAATGGATGACTGAGTGCACAACCACAGTCCCTCAGATCACAGGCTGTGGTTTGCGTCCATAGTCAACGTTGATTTTCTTTTGCAAGTCTATCTAGGCTCAGAACTGCAAACCAGTCAGCAGCGTCAATGGTGGCCTACTGCAAACTTCTTCCTGTGAGCTGTTAAATCTGTTAAAATTGCAGGTCTAGACCCAGACTACACTAAGAACTCAGATGGCACTGTGTCAGGAATACCTGCAAGGCCACGCAGGCAGCTCCGTTGCCCGATCAAAGTGCCTGCATGTCAGGATTCTGTACTCCTCTGCTCCGTCACACATGGGGGCACTGAGGCCTTTCAGTTTGGTCCCAGACAAAATGTTTGGCACTGATATAAAGACTATGGAAGATCAGATGGAATCTTAGCAAACTTAAAAGATGTATTTAAAGAACCACTTTGCCCAGCGGGCCTCTGTGCTACATGGGAAGCAGATCACCATTGTCAGTTTGGTGGTTGCTTTGTTTTAAGAAGGTCTTAGCATGGTGTAACAAAGTGTTTCCTAAAAGATTGTGGAGGTTATTTCAGATACATACAGAACTACAGTATACATGATCTACTTCCATTAGTGTTTTTATATACTGTGCTGGACTTAAGTATGCTGCTAAGCAACATATTATGTTACATGTGTGTCATGATGCTTCCTTTGGTTCCGAAGGGTCAATAGTGCAACTGCTCATAGCGTGATAACATCTCCTTAAACTTAGCTTTCGACCTGTTCCCAATTAGGCACTATGCTTGATTCCTCCTGACCTCACTGCTAATAGCCATGCTGTGTGAGACGCTGCGGTTGGCATAAACCCACACTTTCATCTGTAAATGAGTAGAAATGATACGTAACTGATCTGAGATTCAACTTCTACTACAGAGGACTCTACTTCAGGTGCAGAAGTAAAATTTCATCATCTGCACTTCTTTGTGCATCCAGACATTCTTCTCAAGACCCCTGTAGGAGTAGAGGTTTTATCTTGTCGCACGCTCAAAGTCAGGCACAAGGCACTGCAATATGCCTTTCAAAGGTGTTTTGATAGCACCAGGTGATTACACATGGAAGCATGTGCTAATGTATGTGCCTGCTACCAAGAGCAAGAAGAGTGTGTGTGTGTGTGTCTGTGTCCATCTGTGTGTGTGTTCCTGTCTCTGCTGGTGTGTGCACTCGGCTTATGTGTGAGCATGCATATGGATGTGTTTCCGTTCTGTAGCTGCTTGTTGTTCTTGGCTGAGAGATCCCAGATGAGAAAAGCAGATAAATTTAAGGAAGTCGAGAAAATATCTTAGATTGAGCCTGCAAGAACAACAAACAGGGCAACGCTCCTTTTGGCAGCTGATGTGCATTTGTGGTTTTGCTGCTATTAATTTTACATCTATGGTATGTCTAACAAACTAAAGCTACAAGTTTACAGCTTAAAGAGGTACTTTAAAAGAGACGGACAGATGTAAAGTGTGCACACCCATGTTGTTGTTAATATTGCAACAGACCTGCTAAACTGCAGCCATCCATCATTGTAATCTTTAAAATGGGAAATGACACATTAATAATCAGCCTTTGGTCCAAAAAAATTCAACCTTCTTCTTAAACATCGACAAATCTGAAACCCACTTCTGCTATACAATTTGTTTTAGTAGTTTCAATTCATTTCATATGATTTGTCTGGCTGGGGAAGCTGCCCTCTCTCCTTCAGCTGGGAGGTCTCTTCACATCAGCTCTGAGATAGGCTTTGACTGAATGACAGCTCTGAAACCCACATCAGGAAGAGGATTAGCCGACGGGCTGGGGTGCCTCAGACGCATGGGGTCAAACTAATCCAATCCTCCTACTCTCTCCCTTCATACTTCCTCGACCCCCTAATGTTCTCCCCATCACCTATTGCCCCCCTTGAGCCCCCAACTGGTCCACCCTTCCACCCCTGCGTCTCCTCTTCACTTGACCCCTTCTTACTCCCCACCCTGTAATTTACTCTGTCACCCTGACCTCCCAGCCCTTAGCAATTCCAAACTAACCACCCTCCATGGATGGAGCCAAGATGTCAGTTGTCCTCTTGATCAGTTCAGCTCTAGCTCAGGTGAAGGCCAGTGCCCTGACAGTGGGAGGTCAACCCCCCCCTTAACCAAGACCGCCATCACGCTATTCAACCCCATGGAAAACATGTTGCAAGAAGCAGCAGCTAACTGTGTGGTCAACAAAAGCAGTTCACCAGAGCAATCAAACAGAGCACTTCACATTGGATTTGTGGCATGCTAAAACATATGTGTGAACTTTGGTCTTTAGTCCGCCATGTCAAAGGGTACGCTTGTTGTCAGACAGTGAGGGTGATGGGGCATTACCTAAGCCATCAAACATCAATCCAACACAGAATTTAACATCTCTGACTAATTTCTCATCCTGAAGAATGAAGAATGCCACATTATTACTTTGCAATGGTAGCTGTTCGCATGTCACTTACACAGTTGGAGTTCCACCAGGACATGCAGATATAAAGGCAAATGTTCATCAGTAACCAAGAGTATCTCAAAACATTGCAAATGTTTGTTTTTACAATTACATTTTTTTTAGTGTCTTATGTTTTTCTTCCAAACACTTTTTAGGTAAATGCTTGAGTAATAAAAAAAAAGCACATATTTTTGTTGTTACACTTCTTCGTTTGAGTGAGGAGACTGTGAGGAGAGTGCTGGAACACACATACTTGCTATAAAACTTCTCTGACCATTTAACAGAGACAAGATGCCATATGGTCTCACAACAGAGAATAGTCAGCCAGTGCCACTGACCACTACCACTGGAATGCAACCACAGCTAGTGAAACACACCACAGCAGCGAAACTACCTACAGTACATCAGTGATTATTAAAGTGTGCCAAACCCCCCAAATAAATGAATCCCTTACTGCAGACTGCCTTCCACGGACACAGCCATCCATCCAGGAAGCTGTATAACGACTCTTTATGGAACATAGGTATCAACGCTCCATCTTGCATAACATGCATACTCACCCTTTCGCCTCTTATCAAGCACTTTCCTTCTCATGTGAACCACGCTGACAGCACGATAGTGAAATGGCACAACACACAGCAGTGCCATGTATGGTACAATCTTTATCGAGTCAGCACATTCCATGAAAGCAAAGCACTGAACTCTCACCACAGCGTGCAGATAATACCTTTAACAAGCCATCTGTTTGCCCTTGCATGGAACATGGGAAAAAACAAATGTGGGCAACGATTGACCTGTGACTTAGGAAACAAATGTTGGGCAGTAGATTTGAAACTGTAGAAGCAGCAGTACCTTGCAAGGGCTCCTGGGGGTATTGAAAAGGATATCTGGTATCATAAGAACATATTTTTGTGGATAGTTTCCACAGATAAATAAACAACTTCTTACTGGCGTTTCCAAATAAACCTGATTACACCACTCTGAAGCAGACAGCTAAGTGGTGCTCACAAATCCTTAACTTCTAAAAGAACACTTTTTGGCTTTTTGTCCTGGAGGAAAGGTTATCTTTATCAAACCTTTAATAAAAAGTATATGCTTTTCTCACCTTTTTTATTACAAAGGATTTATGAATATCTTTGTGCTCTCATACAAAAGTATTCACCTACCAGGACACTCACCTGTCTGTATATCGGCGGGTAGGCTCATTCAACATCAGACCGTGTGGTGCATGGGTGAAGGGTGGTTGACGCAACAGCCGGTAGCGTAGTGGTTGGCAATGCCGACAAAGCGTGCAGTCCGGCTTGGATGCCAAGAGGGTGGCATCAATCTCTAGGTGTTGTTCCATAGTGAAAAACTGCACCCCATACACCTCTTCCTCTATGTCCAGCTTCAGGGTCAGTGGTGTGTCACAGAAGACATTACTGGGCCCTAATGAGATGTTGTTCCCACTGACTGTCAGGAGCAAGATGTTATGGATGGCCGGCAAGGCTGTTTCCTCTGGGCTGAAGAAGGTGACCCACACAGTCAGGGAGTCTGGTACCAGTGGGAAGGGGAACTCTAGCTGGAGCATGCAGCCCTGAAGCGGGCACTCCGACAGGCCCACAACACCTTGCTCGATCCCTGCATTTGGGCTCCAGGTGCGCACACTTGGCTCACAAGCCTGCTCGACATCTGGAGGACCTGTGGATACAAGACAGACACCATACATTTACATAAAACACAAATCAGACACACTAAGCAAAAGTCACCTGGCCATTTCCTACGTTGACATAATGAACCAGAGACCATCTTGTCATAGGATCACACCATAATGCCCAACCGTGCTCCGACCACACCCACCTTCAAAGTGAACTTTCACTTTGATTACACAACACACACCTGCCAAGTTTTGTGACACAACTTGTATTGTCATCAAATTGACAAAACCTTCACAGACAGAACTACAAACACTCAAAGTACTCAAAAGCACTTCTGTGGTAGTTCCCGCTACAGTATGACGCACACACGGACACAAGGTGAGAAAAATACCAGCCACTCACTGTCACCTCTGGTAATAATTAAATTAGAACATGTATAGACAAATACAACGAAAATATGCTACAGGTTCTTACATTTCATTGAAGGATGCAGATTTTTTTTATTGCAAATAGTAATTTTTATCTTAATTTTAGAGCTAATTTTTAGGAATGCTGACTGATCGAAAAATGTGCATCAGCAAACTTTTTAGTGCATCGACACTTTTTGCAACATCAAGGTAGACGTGAAACTGAGAGTTCATTGTGGGTCCATCTGCAGAGGAAAGGCAGAGCTGAGGTGTGTACCTTCTGAGAGGGGGCCTGTGCAGGGTTCTCACTTCACGCAGTCATTACAACCTCTAACAGTCACACTCCAGCCATATTTGGAGTCCACACACAGCTAACTCGAATTATCCCAAGTGACGTACACTAACATTCATCAAGCACTTTTAGAAGCCAGCAAGCAGCAGACACTATGTTCTCCCTCGATTTCCTTTTGTGCATTTCCAAGCTGGCAACCAACGAAGCCATTTGCTAACCTCATTTCTGGGCACCATGCAAAATTCCAGTGTTTAATCAAGTGAGGACTGAATATGGTTTCCAAGCCACATTATCTCAACACATTTATTATTGTACTGTATGTGTATGTCTGCGTGTGTGTATGTGTGTGTGTGTGTGTGTGTGGCCAGAGTGGAGGTGAATTAAAGAAAAAGAGAGACAGAGAGGGAGGGGGAGGAGGGGGGTAGAGGCTGGGAGAGAATAAACTAAGATACACCAAGAGCTTGGCTTTGCTCGGCTTATGTAGTCCTGGCTTTCTGGTTACATTTTCATTGAATTTGCAAGGAAAGGAGCTGTAGCCACTGAAAATATTTTGTAATGTCAGCTGTTATGATGGGCCCTACTCCTGCTCTGGCGCTGTTGCTAATGTGGTCGGAGATTTAAGAGGAGACAGAATAGGAGTGTCATCCACTATGTAACCTGAGGCAATGTAAACTGTATTTCACAGATGCAACGGTGTATCTGTGATTGGCAGAACAATTTGTGCAAGCAAAGGATTTGAAATTGAGCAACAAAGCTGCAATCATTTATATTGAATTATCTTCTTAATTGTAGAGAGAGCAGCTACCTTCAACAGGTAGTCAAATTCACAGTGATGAGATTAATGTTTAATTTCATACCAATCCATCTCAATCTGCTAAGATTCACAGCAGCACACAGCTGCCCAAGAAAATGATATCCGCTGCTTACTGCTACATAAACAGCACAGCTCTGAAGTGTTTGACCTATAATTCCCTTAGTGCAGGGAGAGGGGGCCCCAAGGTGACTGAACCATCCAGACCTATGCTTTGAATATGAGCCATTCATTCACTGTTGATTGGCTGATCCCATCTGGGTATTAGTCTGATGGCAAAAACACCCATTCTGGGGAAAATGAGATGAAACACATTAGGGCACTCGGCTCAACGTAAACCATTGTTTCTGTAACTCATAGACATAAGTACAAATGTGACTGAAATGGACAATGTTACATCTCATTGGAATTTTGTGGCTCAGTATTGGTAGTATTGGAATACTTCATGGAAAGAGACAACTGACTTGTGGTAAAACAGGTGGTTTGTAGGTTCAATGGCCCCTTACATATTAAATAGAAGTGTTTTACTTTAATTAAAAAAATAAGGAATTAAATGGATTCATCAACAAATCAACATTTGTTTCTCATTTGAAAAGTTTTATATTCTGATAATGACCTCAGAACAGATGGTAATGGTTGTCTATAAAAAGTCTTATTGGGCCAGAGACCTGCAATTTTGACTTTGCTCACAACCCAGCACTGTTTCTGGTGGAAGCTGTGTATCTGTCAGCCTGCATTAGATTTTCTTCCACCAAGTGACTTAAAATTGGTGAATGCAGCTTTAAATAAAAATAGAATAAATTAAAAAAAACATACTCACCACCAATAGTAGAACTGGAAACCCACTTACTATGGCGGTAATGCCTTTACCTGCCTTTTTCATTCAAATTGCTGCGTAAGCATTCAGACGAAAAACAATCCTGTGTTTAAAAAATAAATTGGGGGTCATTGATGAATGTTGTTTTGCTTCAGACACTATGTGAAAGATTTAACAAGTTCCAAGAAGTCTACATGGGTTTATCAGCATTTTAGAATACCAAGAGACAGGGTCTCACAACTGGAAAGTTATTACCATGACATGATAATGTCGGTCTGAACACAGTCTTATTTTCATGCTTGAAACCTTTCCCTTTTTCTTTGAAGGGTTAAACATATTTGTCGGCAACAATGGCATTTTTTCATCATTGTCAGAGCTTGAGTGGGATTATGGCTGATATGGGCAGAGGGGCATGGAGGTTATAATGAGAAAAAAATACATTTTTCTTTATGGTGAACACTTCTTTTAACATTAATATCTCCTACTAACTGAATTGACAGTACTCTGATGCTGGGTTCAATTTTTCTTTTGCCACATTTTTATTCCACTCTCAATCAACGATTATCTGTCTTTTAAGACATCTGATAACTGTGAAACATGGGAGAACTGGGATTTCCATAATCAGCAACTGCGCTAGCTTAAACCTTTTCATGCACAGATAAAGAAATAATACCATTGATCACTGTTTGATATGACTTACTGAAAAATGACTAGTTGGCAAAGTATAACTCCAGGATAGATGCTGGTGCCTGTCCACTATCCAGCTATGATCCTTCTGCTCTGGAGAATCACACTGATCCACAAAAAGTCCAGAGAGCCGGAAGAATAAACAGACAGGGATATGTCCGGGCATGAACGCTTTATGCTTTCTAAGAAGCGTCTGGCTCTGGCTCTCACTATTGATGACTCACTGTCACACACTGTTACACACTTCCTCACTCCGAGGGCAGACATCAACCCCCTCAACCCTTTTGCCCTGACACACACACTAACACAGAGAGACTTCACAGACACACTTTATGAAGGCAATAGATGCTCTACAGCTCAGGAATCAATGTCACATCACTTTGCGTGGAGGCTATTTCGGAGGTTAATCCATCATAGCTGTTGCCAGTTGATATAGTTTTTGGTTGTTGTTGTTGTTGTTATTGTTGTTGTTGTGTTGTACACATGGAATGGTGAACATGGGTCCTACTTTTGGGTACACTGCAGATTATTTTGTCAGACAGGGATGGAAAGTGAGCATATCTTTGTTCTGTTTCACATAACACTCTGGATTAGGTTAGAACAAATCTACTGTTGCCAGGGAATTACACAGTCAAATAATATCATTACAATGTTTAAACCAATAGTTGAGCTGATTGGTCTAAAATAAATTTAATTTAAAATTTTGTGTTGCGCATTATGCAACAATTACACGTATTTTGTTGATTCTATGACCGATAACTATTGAGTTAGCTTGTTTGGAGCGTGGTTCTCCGTTCTTAAATAATGTCTCAAACGCTGCATGGCATCACGCGAGCCAGCGAGGGCTGCCACCCTTTCAAAGAGGCTTCTAATAATAACTTTGACCTAAACGTACACACACACATGCTTGCTGTTAAGACGTATAGAGTAAATCCATACATATTTACACACCGCCAAAGAGTTTCTACATTCCATATATTACAAAGGCATATGAAGAGTATTACTTTGTAAGTGCGACCTCTATGCGCTTATTCAAAATAACAGGAGTGTGTGAGTACACATAGAGCTACACACACATCCTACGTACATACATACCCACACACATGTTGGCAAACATATACATCCTGGACCTTTCACTTCCATTCATGCACACTTCTGTTTTCAATCAACCCCAGGATCCTCCCTTGTGAATCTCACTAACCACATGCAATTCTCCCAACTATCTTGTGTGGTTTGCATCCCGCCCAACCTCTCTTACCCCCTCCCTGAATCTATATCCATGTGTGTTTTGGGCTTTTCTTTCATTCTTGCTTTTTTCCCTCCAGCCATATTTATCCAGGCCATAGAGCAGTAAAGATTTATGAGAGGTACTCTGGCTCTCTCTCTAACCATGCCAGTGTTTCCCAGTCAAGTAGTGTGAGGACACAGCAGGTCCTTAGATAACAGGTGCCCAACACTTCCTCATTCCAGCCCGTCACATACTAACACTTTGTCAGACCCCTTGGTGTCACTTTCTACCACACTTGGTTCAGGAAAAACATGATGTTTGGGCTTAAAATAAGTATGTGTAGGTTTAGGCAACAAAACTGAGTAAAATATGAAACATGTGTAAAACACGTCACAAACATCACTTTGCAAAACTATAAAATATATCAATACCATGTTTGAACACTGGTCTCCTGGTTGTTATTCCTGTGTTTGTTTGACCCACCCTGTATGTTGGGCTTTTTGGGGTCTTCATAGTACGTCATCACACTCCCAAACCATCTAATACTGGCGCTGATAGTTTACATTGTTACTTGAAAGCCCTGGAAATGAGAACAGGCTAAGCTGCCTGTATGCACACATGCTGATGAATGCACAAATGCACACACAAGTGCATACGTCAACACGCTTATTTTCCAATGCAAGCACATTATGCCAATAGTTAACATGCCGATATTTCATTGTACAGTATCTTAGATTCAGTAGTTAGAATCTCTATTTGAAGTCCATAACTGCAGGACACATATGCAACTTCACAGCAGGAAACGGCAGCTGTGGTGTCCAGTGAGAAGCTGGCGCATGCACCAGAGTTAACAGGGAACGGGGAGCTGCCACAAACAGGGACCCCTTCCAAGAGGGAAAACAGAGTACAGTTTACACACACAGCGTGTTAGACAAGCCCAGACTTGCCTCTGGTGCATACACCATAGCCAGTGTGAAGGCAAGTTTCAGTGATTTTAGAATCTATACAGCATCCATCCACACACACACACACACACACACACACACACACACACACACACACACATATTCACAGTTATACAATCACAGATCAAAATCTCTACAAATGAAATTGTTATAATTTAAAAATATGTAAATTGGCTCACGATTAAGCCCCATTACAAATAAACTAATATGAGTTAGAAAGCAACAATATGTCAATGATATATGCATATTACACCCCATATTACACAATCACGTTTTGTCTAGGATATTGGCACAACATGTAAAGGTTTGTACAATATATGGACAAACGACGGTACAAACTGCGGATACGACAAAAACATTTAAAAAATTTAACAATTTGAGACTAATCCATGCAAGACAATACAATTATAAAAATGTAGTAAAATAGAATTAAACGCTATAATAACAGTACTAAGACAATGTGAATTAAAAATGTATACAACTCATGATTAATCAAAGGTCTGGCTGAATGGGTTTGATGGTTTGTTCATGTATGCACATTTTGTAAGTACCAGCTTGTATGTGCGCATGTGTACGGTTACGCACCATTTTGTGGAGCTCAGCTCTTATTTGACTAGCTCAGAAGTAAGCATTTTGCTCTTTCATTTTTTTGGTACGCAACCATCCTTACTGATCATAGTAGCACTAGGAGGATGTGAGGAAGGTTTTTCCAGAGTGTTAGGGCCAAAACACTGAAAGCCCTGTAAGCCTTTTTAGATTTAAAGGTGGAGTGCTAGTTGGACGATTTGGTCTAGCTGCATTAGTGATGCAGAGGTTCTACATTTCAGTTTTAGATGCTGACAGTAAAGTGTGCACACCCCTGTTAGTAACCTAACATTAATTAAAATGTTTAATTCTAAATGTAGCGATTGAATGGCTGCATGAAATGGACTAAATGCACTCACATATAGCTAGCTAATAACAAGCTTGCTAACTTAGTTCTAGCTAGTGCCTAGCTTACATAGCATTTTTGTTCCACGCTTTAAGAGTTAGGAGGGTGAATACATGTATAAAAAATTCATGTTTGTTTCTGTCCTCCTCATGGAGCATTTTCTCTTGACAAAGTTAAAGATATTCTTCAAAAATATATTTCATTCATTTTTAGAAGCAGTTTTTCTGTTAACATTAGCTCTGTGACTTTATCTCTTGACAAATTTGGGTCTATTTCTGCAGCCAGAACGTGGGGAGATGCTCTCCACTTGTCAAATGTATTCCCTCTGAGAAGCATTAACAGGTGCAACCAGCTGAACTCCTGTACATGGCTCACACATTGCAGACCGACAGGCATAAACTTGCTAGCTTAGCAACATTAAAACCACAAAAAAGCCCATAATGCAACATGCTTTCTCGATAACCCAGCTGGTACTAGCTTGCCCCATTTAAAGCAACAGTGAAATCCTAATTTCCAGGGGAAAAAATGCCTTAAAAACTGGAGTACTGTACGGATCAGGATTACAGATCTTCAATCTTGGTTTGGAGCCTGAGCCCTGATATGGAAATTGTGGTACCATACCGCATCATCCATTGGGAAGTGACCTCCTTGATCCCTCCATGTTGTCCCACGGCCCAAGTGTCATGAATCCAGTGAGTCATTTGCGTGTTTTTAGGTTGAGTCAGTCAACAAAAATTGTTGCATGTCAGAGTGATGACTCATAAAATCAAGGCAGACCTCAAATCACGTTATCATATCGTAAACTAAGGGTGAAATTGATGTGGCTCTGGTTTTATATTAGATTTGCTTTGAGCAGAATCATAATCAAGATGCTGACTCAAGACAGATTCAGTGCAGGGCAAAGGATGAGGAAGGACACATTTGCTTTTGTTATGATAAGCGTCTGTGAGATTACACTTGAGCAACACCTGTCCAATTTGTGAATCGACAAAGACAATGACAGAGCCCAATGCCGCGAAACCTAGCAACCACTAAGTATAGTGTAAGCATCGTACTGTACCTTCAGCCTCTCGTGGGGACCAGTGTCCAGAAGGGGCACAGGGACGTGGGGAGGAGGAGTTGGAGGCATACTGCAGTAGAACTCTGCCCTCTGTGCATTTATCACACACTGATCCCACTTCTCTAGGAAACCAACAGACAGGCACAGCAACCAACTTAGATACAGGCCAAATACACATCATTTATACAGTACAGATACAGTGAAGGCAATATTTATTTAAATTATGTAAGAAATGATGACGGTGTAACAACGTTTTGAATGTTAGATTACACAAATTGTAATATTAACTTAAATAAAAATCAATAATGTATTCAATCTCTATCTAAATTGGCGAACCCATGTAGCTCATTTCACCTGTCGTAAAAGTGTCCACAGATCGGAGGAAACCATTCCAGGGTGATGGAATTGTGATGCTGCTCGACCACTTGGGGCGACATTGGCACGGGAGGAGGCTTGGAGGCAGGTTGCCAGGTCTGGTAGATGAGGTCCAGGTAGCAGTGCATCCTAGCAACCTGGTTCAGTGTGAAGGAGTCTGTGCAGGCATCGTCTGCAGGTAACAGAGGAAGGTGATCAGTGAGGATTGGATTTTTCAGTCACAGGAAGTAGGCATTAAATAATTTTGCTGGTCTAGATCCCACCTGTTCATATTTAGCAGCATCCCTTCTCATTTTACTATGACAGAAACATGAAAAAAATTGCACAAACAACATAAAAGGATGTGCCCCCCACTGTGTTTTTCCCATGAAAGGTCCCTGCTAAATTCCACACCTGTCTCAGTATGCACACGGACTCAACAAATTCCTCCAGGGTGATCTCTGCGTGTCGTTTTCATGCGAGCAGCAGAACTGCAACGTATTTGCCCGGATAAGTCGCAAAACATATGCCGAGGCTCTATCTCACCTGCATAACTCATGTAGTTGTTAAACGGCGTGTGTGTGAAATGCCGACAGCCGCAGGTTTCGTTGCCAGGCTCGGGATCGTGGCAGCCTTTGTATTTGGGGGTGGGGTTGGTGTCCGCACACAGATCTCCAGTATCCATCGAGGGCTCGGTCTCCAAGCACGCGTCGTTGCACGACTCGATCTCTGATATGCCCCGAAACACGTGATAAAGTCCAAGACTGTGACCGATCTCGTGCACCATTGTGTCAGTGTGACCAAATGTGCCATAGAAGGAAGGGTTCAGAACGATTCCCCCTGAGGAGATGACAAAAGAAGACACATGATGAAAACACTACAAACACTCAATTCAAAAGCCTGCTCCAAATGTAGTGTCAAGTAATTGTGGAACTGGAGTAAAAGCCCATTATTAAGGGGCCTCGTCAGCTTCATTATCACTTTCTTCCCTGTTGGAGCTGTGATTGAGAGAGAAACTGCTCGGGGGCTTGAACTGTAATTACTCAAAAACAACAATCAAGGCTGCCAAGGAGGGGATGTGTGTGTGTGCATGGGAGCGTGCGTGCATGCATGTACGTATATGCTGCTGTTCATCTTCTACCCAAATGTGTGAGGGCCTCTTTGTCCCAGGGCCAAGTGGCAACCCCTGCCAGATCTTCATCGGAAGAATTGGCAAAGAAGACATTCAGATGAGTCGAGCCATCCAAGTGTAGAATCTCTTTCAGCTCTTTCACATCCAAATAGGCTCTGGAAGATAAAAAAAAAAAAGCAAGACAAAAAGTATTTTACATTAGGTTAATAGCTCTACAATGAGGAGATGAATGTAGATTTCCCTGAGACAGACTTACAGCAGTGTACCTTGCCAAAAAGTATAATGTTATCTTTAAGGAAGATAGAGTTCAGAATTAGGTCCCTGTTGAATTTAAACATTCTTTTAAAGTGTACTGGTGATTGTAATGACCCGTAAACCAACAGCATGAAGGTTCGATAAGAATAAATGACCATGTGAGGTTGAATCCAGTTGGTAAAACTTAACAATATGCACTTTTAATGTAATTTTCTTTCCCTGATCTGCTAAAAAAGTACCCAAATTATTTCTTCACAACAGATTTTTGGTAATTCTGTGTCGAGAAGGCACAGTGATTGTGGACCTGCAGAGTTATGACTGATGTCAAATAGTTTAGAGAGAGAGGTTAAAGAACTATGAATTGGGGTGGTATCAATTATGACCAATCATATCATTTTTCTCTCTTTCATTCCATTCCATTTAATTGCAGTCCCTCCCCACTTACAGTACAATAGTAAAACAAGGAGGATTACAGATCAGTTGTTGATTATGTTGTTTGGGAAGTGCAAGAGACAAATAAACAGCGCAATACCCCAAATATGCAGCTATGGGTGTATATGACTTTTAAAGTTGAGTTCTCATGTGTGGAGAGACAAAACGCCAAGCCGCAATGTTTGTGTCCAAGATTATGTCAGATGTTTTATGTTGGAAGACAGTGAATCATGCAATAACCAGAAAAATCCTTTATCTGTTTGTTTTTTGTGTGTGCATTATTTTGTCTGTCTTTGACGATCCCCTTGAGTGCACGTCTTCTTATTTTGACATATGTCACAGCAAGCCGCTGCCACATAATTACCAAACAGGTGCTGGTGGGAATAAATCCATTCACTGGGACTTCATTTTTCATAGTTTTAATGGCTGCACCGCAGTAAAATGACACTTATTTTATTCTATTTGAATGGACTCGAGGGAAATTAATGTGTTCTGAATTACTTTGCTTATGCATATAATATTTCCTTTTCAGATCTTCCCACAAGTCGTATAAATATACAGATTAATGTGTTACACATATGAGGAGGTGCTAGTGTGGCCATGAAATAAAGCTTTTCTTTCTTCTATTCGGGTTGCCTCTATAGCACAAATCATTTCAGTCAATTGCTCAGGTATTGAAACTGAAGGCTTCACTGAAGACTGCAATCCCTCAACACGAAGAGATAACTTTTCCAGGAAAACTCATCCATTTTATGAACACGTCAATTTTTTTTTTTCTACGAGACTGGCAAGCAGCATCAATAAGTTCCATCCTCTTTGAAGAGTGATAGTTTATTACTTTTCTTTGACTTCAAAAGTCTGTGGAAATAGTTGATCAGAAACAAGTGTGCCTTAATGAAGCTTTGCCATATAATCTTCAGTTATATCTAGTCATAACTGATCGGCTTCTGCTCGCTTACAAGATCGATTCGCACTTTCACTGTATGATTTGTTTTGATACATTATGTTACATTTTACTTTTGTAATACACCTAGAATTACATTTTGCACTACATCCCTTTTGAGTACAAATGTGCACATCATATTTGTCCCACTGAAGTGAATTCAGGTAAATATGAGGATAAAAGAAAAATTTCAAAGGCTCGTGCCTTTGTGAAGTGCAAATCCCTGGCGTATTTATATTTACTCTCCCACTCAACAGCTGACTCAAAATAAAAGTATATTTACACTATGTTTTGAATAATCGTAAAGTTATAAGATGGTCTACAAAGGCTAGGTGGGGGGGCTGAAGGTATTATTAATGGCCCTGTGATAACAAATATCCACAAAAAGTATAGCAGCTCAACGTAGAAGGTATAAAACATGACATCTCATGAATTCAGTTAAATTATAGTGGAGCATTTTCCTGCCAAACGAAGTGCAACTGTGTGAGCGGTACCACTTTAGGTTCAATGTTAAGCTACAGTATTTGCTTTTTATTGGCCAGTATTCATTCAATGCATGATATATGTTATTTTTATAGCTCATTAGACCAATGTTTTTGATGTCAAGACTCCAAAGTTGAACTACATTATTAGATCGGCGGAATCTTTATTGTACTCAGCATTTTCAAAAGTAATTAAGTGCTTTAAATGTGTCCAGCTGTGCCAATGTGCTCCCTCTTTCCTATAGTGCTTATTAGTTAGACATTTGAAAAGTAAATGTCAGCATAAAATATTAAAATGTACTGAGTTTAAAACCAACCTGCCTCATTCCGTGTATTCAACATAAAGGCAGCTATTTATAAGGAGTTGCTTAGTGATGATGCAGCCCTCACTCAAAACAGAGGTTTAAATAACGGGTTCAATGTGGTAAATGCTTTTTTGAAGCTTAAACGAGGACAATTGGAGACACAAACCAGGGCTGAGAGAAAGAGAGAGAATTGATAATATAAGGTACCTCTTCCTAATAATTTCAGGAATGTCATTATTTCCTTAGAAAATATTTTTCCTGAGGTTTTAGACATGTATGGGGGGTGGGGATGGGGAGTCAGCGAAGAAGCAGTTCTACTTTGGGGTCACAACCTACAGTAACTATTGTGAGTTCATTGCTTCCAACACAAAAATGCATCATGTTCACCTGCTGGATTGATGAACGGGGAGACTTTCAGAGCAAATGCAGGCAGTCTTAGGATAATCGATTGCAGAAAAAGGCCATTTGTGTGTCTGGCTATGATACACGTATGACACGTATTATGATTTTAGATGCAGGTAAAGATTTGGCGACCATAGGAAGCTGGTACCCAATGATTTCATGGGTGGTGTTTGTCATCAGAACAGTTTGGGCTTCTGTCTTTCCATCTGTCTATCTATATCTTACTCAAACCTGCTTGCCAATAACCCTTTACCCCACCCCCGTTCTCTCTCTCTCTCTCTCCCACCCCTCAACTATTTCCCCATCCCTTAGCCCCTGTTCCCCTCTCTTGCCTCCCATCAAACATTTTTTTTTTCAGCCATGATGAGCCACTTGGGAACGACAGGATTTTCCATGCATTTAACCACACCACTGTTCGGACATGTCTTGGGGGAAAAAAGAAAAAAAAAAAACTTTTAAAGACTTACAAAGAAAGAAAATGAGAGGGGAAAAAATGAAGAAGTGAAAGAGTGAGAGAGAAGCTAAGTGCAAAAAATCAAGCTTCGCTAAATTCAAGCATCACTGGAGAGTATCTGTTGTAGGGAGATCCAGGGGTGCGCGAGTCAGCTAAACTGCTGTGTTAATGCTTTTATATCTGATACATATTAAATGGGGGATTATGACCTCATCCATTTACACCCATATATAATTCATAGAAGCCCATAAATGTTCCTTGTATACATGTGTCTGGGGCGGCACAGTGTGAAAGCTAGGGTTAAGCTGGCATGGCAATGACGCTGTCACGGCCAAGAACACTATTAAAATTGGAGGGGGCCCTCAGCTCCTCTGTCATCGAGTCGGTCAACACCGCAGCCCCTAAACCCATCATTCATCTCTACCTTTATTACTATACTTGCACTCTCCTCTTTAACCTTCCAACTTACTCCGCTGATTATTTTTTCCCCTTCCAAAGAAGAGACATGCACAGGAACTGAGTCAAAGCTAAGATCCCAGAAATCCTGCCTGTGAGTGTGAGTTTAAAATGCAGAATAACATATCTATGCTCTCTTCAGAGTCACCAGTCGGGTGAAACTACAGCATGGATAAGTTTCACTTTCAGTTCAATTCTCTGTTGCAAAATGTTATTTGTAAATATAGCGTCCACTTAAACTGATATTGATTTTTGTTACTGCAACCGTTCACAGCAGTATATTGCTTTGCTCTTGTGCTGGAACTCCTGTCTGTGTCTGCTAACTGGTTGAGTGCCCACCAACGTCTACATACAAACACCTGAACTATCCCTTTAATAGAGGTCTGGGTGAACTCTCAGTCCTGGTGAAACTGGCGAACTTTTCATCCTGTACCTTAAGAACTTCTTAACCTTCCTGGACTTCTGAAACACAATGACCCCACCGAGGCACTTCCAGCTAATTTCCCCAGTGTGTCACGTTTTCAAAAGACCACCTAGAGTCTCTGGCTATATATTATCCCATCATAGCCAGATGCCACTCCCCTGCCTACCTAGCGGCCCAAGTGAAGCCCCCCTCCTCCACCTTACTCCACATTCCCCTCAGTCCCCTGGCCAAGCAGAAAGACCTCTATCAGCCCCCCATGCAAGCACAGGTGAAACCTCAGCAACAGGTGCTTTTATAAGTGTGCCATAGCTTTAAAGGGGAAGTGCAAACTCCTGGTATTTACGCCCAAGCACTCCATTATGTTTTATGGGACGGGGGCTTAAGGTTTAGACGACCAACTGTAAAACACCCAAGTCAAGGGCCTTGGAGATTAGCTCCCCACTCTGAGCACGAATACAGCGAGGAGAGGGAGTGAAGAAAAGAGAAAGGGTGGTCCATCCATTAACCTGTCACGGTGAGAGGTATTGACTCAGTATTGTGAGAGAGACAGAGGCCAAGGGAAAACAGATGACCTATTAGCCTCTGATAAAGCCAGGCCAGAGCTTCATTCCACAAAAACATATCAAGGCCCAAATAGTTTAAACCCCTCTTTTCCAAGTGTTTCCAAAAAATCCTTCAGATATCATGTGATTGATCGTCTGTCCAATTGCTTGGGTATTACATCGATCTTTCATTGACAGTAAAACACACACATCAGCTTCCTCGGATGACATTTCAGTGCCATTTTGTTTTCTTGCCTTTCTGCTTGCACATCTCGTTAATTCACAGCGTATAAATTGCAGCCACAATTTCGGATGCCCCCTACCTCCAGACACAAGAATGTAAATGCTGGCAGACAACATCAAAAACCACCAGAAAAATCATAAGAAGTGTCAAAACCGTGGGCTGTGAAAACAATGCAAAATATTTTCCTCTGCCAAATGTGGAGGGAGGCAGAGGGGGAATTATTATCAGTGGTATTTTCAGAGGGGAGATTGTTGCAGGACCACAGAGATGCCTGTATCCTGTGTTAGCCAGATTTTTTTTTTTTTAAACACTAACACGTAAGTGGTAACAGGCGCAAACGCTGCAAAAATAAATGCAGTACCTCACAACCATTGTTCCCCTGCATACACAAAACATTGTTCACCCAGAATTCCATAATTAAGGAGGAATGTCAAACTGTTTGTAGTGCAGCTCTCTGCAAGTCTCTCCAGACAAACCATAATCAAAGCAAAATAAGCAACCACTTGGGGAAATTATATCAATTTCTTTTCTTTTTTTTTTTTTTGACTGAGAATTATCTTGTCCTCGTTCTGTCTGTCTCTTTCTTCCTTTCGCTGGTATCCTTCCTTTCACAAGCCCATCTTTCAAACGCCCGCAGGGAGGGTTTGAACATTGCAACGGCAAGCGTTTTGCCAATGGCTGATGTCTAAATGAAGTTCTTCGCCTGCCACTTGATGAATTAGCTTCTAGTGATGACTAAGCTGAAAGGGATGCAATGGGAATTGTGGAAGCAACGGCAAGCCCACCTGCTTATCCCTACCGATGTTGTTAATTAGTCATTATTTGGCTATTTTGCGGTCATTTTAAACCACGGGATAGAGCCAAACAGACAATGCTTCTAGCTTAGCTGTGATTGAAAACAGCCTGGTTTCCTTGATTCATGCTATCAGAGAGAACCAAACAATCCCACACACGAGGCCTACTAGATTTCCTCCCCTTCGCTTGTCCCCATATGACAGTGGCAAGAAATCCTGACCAACATCTGAATTTCAGTCTTTTTTTGTTTTTCTGGCGTACCCATGAAGACCCCCTGCACTGTCCAGAAAAATGTCCCATTCTACTGTATTGAGTTTCAATGCAAGAAACAAACAATCCTGCCATTGAAGGTCTGGCACAACCCTTACTGCAGCAAATTCCAGAGATCTATTCTCCTTGCCAGTTTTTACTCATCATTTACAAGCCACAGTGACATTACCACAAAACAAAAAGATTTGCATGCATTTATGAAGGCCTCTGTATTCTCCAAAAGTAGCCGCATGAAACCACATAATCTCCAGCTTGATGTACAGTCCACCTAGGAGATTCTGTAACACTGTTTGTCTGGAAAATTCTTTCAGGCACCCATGTTAAGGGACCCATACCTGCCTCCTCAGGAAACATGTCTTTCAGTGGTTTCCTGGAGAGAGCGGTGTGTTTTTGAAATTATTTCCATTGCTACAAGCAAAAGCAACGCTCGACTCCCCTTTCTGACCTCTAATTGCCCTTACACTCTGTTTAGAATGTCACTCTTTCCAAACCAACTCCCTCCTCCAATCAAGCTGGCTTAATTAGGACCACTGGGTATAGGAGACACAGAGTAGAAAAAGGTGGGGAGAGTTGTTGAAAAAATTATACAAAAAATGAGCAGTCTGGCCTGCGCATTTGCTACTAGGAAAGTCATCCGGTTGCGTTTGTTTTGCCCTGCTTAAGTGTGGAACACTGATTGAAGCAGGCCAAGGCTAGATTGGACTAGCTGCTCCCAAAGGATTTCCCAGGCCACACAGGCTGGGAGTTATGTTACACTCAGCCTCCGTCCAAATGGCCAGGAAACAGTAGGACTAGACATTAAAACCTCTCTTCAGGGACACATGTATGGAAAGACTTGTTGTTTGATTTACTCTAGACATGTGAGGCCATGGTGTGGAGTTGGTTTACCAAAATTATTCAATCATGTCAACCAAGAAATCAATTTAAGCAAGGAATGTTGTGGGTGGTAAAAAGCTTTCTGGTTTCCTAGAAAACAACTAAAGAGGATTACAAGCACTGCAAACGGGATCACATGCAGAATGTGAATGGGGCCATCTTACTTGTGTGGAGACGAGCGGTTGAAGCACGTCTTGGTCACATCTGTCACGTTGGGGTTACAGCAGTCGCCGAGGTCGTAGAAGAAGTTCTCCCAGTTACATTCGGGGTCACATGCACCGTTCCCCTGCTTGTGCTCAGGGCAGCGGCTCCGATGCCCGGACATGCAGTCACCCGCGTCAAACCCCGTGAGCGGATGGTTGCACTCTGGGTCACATACATCGTCACCCACTTTGCTGATGTCACAGTTAGCTAGGATCAAGCGGTTGCGTAGGGAGGAATTGGTTACATTGTGAATGCTAAGCTCCCAGGTGATGTTGTAAGGGCTAAAGGCGTCATTTAGCTGCTGGTGCTGCAGGCTGATCTGGTGTTCGGATACGGTCGGCTTCACCCGTGCATCGTCCCAAACATTTATGACACGATAGCGTACTTTCTTGGGTCGGCGGAAGGTCCAAAGGTGGTTGTAGTTTTTGATGACCTCCACATTGTCGCAGACAGTTTGACCGCAGGTTGGGGGGTCCAGCGTTGTGTCCAATAATCCCTCAGGATTTACAACTCCAACAGCACTTAGAAACCCTAATCGTCCACCTCCACCCTGCTCGGGCTGAGGAAAGCTACCATCTTTTACAGTTAGCCACTTCCGGCCTGGGTGCTCGAACGTTTCGCGTATGACCAGCTGAGGTAGATCTTGGGGGTCCTCGTGGCCCTGTATATCCCTGACAATCTGCCTCTGCCCTCGGGCTTGTCTCCATAGGCCCACCCTCTCCACTGCTCCCCTGTAATTATGATTCAGTGCATTCCCCCCAATCATCAGCACTTTGCACTTTTTGGTCAAATGGCTGAAGACGTCGCCTGATTGCTCCCGACTGACACCCACTTGGGCGCCATTGACAAAGAGCTTCATGTACACGCCATCATATGTGATGGCCACATGTGCCCATTGGTTGGGCACATAGCGAGCGTTGGAGTGGATGGAGGTCACTTTGTGGGCACGGTCAGTTTTGAGGGAGAAGAAGAAGCGGGGGTCACGATTCCCGTGTTCACTGACTGCCTGGATGCCAAGCAGCCAGCCTCGGTCACTGGAGGCGTAGAAACATTTGTCGTATAGGCCTGGAGAGAGAATGGAGAAAAAAACGTAAGGTAATATGTGCATGCCTTTATTTCCAGGTGTGAATATGGACGTGAACATGAGAGAAACATTTGCATCAATGATAAAACCATTGCTCTTCATTCGCTTTGAGACCACAATATAATATTTTGGAATCTTAACAAACCCCCCTATGTTAGCCATAATACTAATTTTATTTCAGTATTTGTCAGGCAATATGCCAATTAAATGTTAATGTATACATTTTGAACAATGTAGACCATTCTGAAATATTCTGTTCCAGAGCCTAAATGGTAGCAGATATATCAATAAGATATGGAGTCTTATTTCATCTCTTAGTGCCTGTTGTCCTGGAAATTGGGTTGAAGTGCATGTTTAACCAAGGGAGACCCCATGGAAATCTCTCTGCATAGGCTTCTCATGAACACTGAGCGCATTTAAAGGCATTCGTGTGAATGTCTCTTGCCAGGGGAAGCCAGAAAAGGCTAGTTTTCTGCAAAAGCCTTGTTTTTGTAGAGGCACCCAAAACACCTTTTTCCTGTTTCACTTGGATCGTGTATGTCAGCTTCAGCATGGTAATGTGTTTTCACTTCTTAGGGGATCTCTGAATGTTAACTGTTTGTTTGTTTAGCGCTTGTTGAGGTACGTGTGTGCAGGCACACAAGTTCATGTCTGTACGCACGGGTGTTTTTTAACGCATGTTTGTGACTACGTGCGTATGTCCATATGGTCCCGTCGACCCGTGCAAAGATTCCAAAGCACCTTGAGGTGCCTCGCAGGGTCCATCTCAGCATGCAAAAGTCAACGTGTTTGCAGGTGATTCTGGGAGAGAGAGAGGGACACCACTTTTGCCACAAGAATACTTTCCCTGGGATTTGCTAATATCAGGGTTGCACTTCTAATCATAAGCATTGTGGGAATTCTATCCCACTACAAAAAGACGACCCGTGAGCTTCACGCTTCAGCATAATTAAGCGTCCTTTGCAGTTCTTCTAGGATCTCAAACGCCCTGTAAATACCCTTCATATTTATCTCTGCTGCCTGAAATTATAAGCTGATTATCATAGTGATGATCACATCCTTGCGTTAATGCACTTGTCCACTGAAATGCGTTTGTTCCCCATCGATTAGACTACATGAGCCTGCAATAAGTTCTGGCTAATGGTGATTGCACGGACATCTTGCTAACTTTGACCTGTTTCTAATTAGATGCACATTCCACTATGCATTCATTAAACCTGGTATTCCGATGGACTAATGTTCAAAGAGCAAGGGTTGAGTTCAGCATCAAGGTCAGTCCTTTTGGCGGATGACGTTTTCAGGCTTTCCACTACACTATCTGTCAGCTAGTGCACTCAAGGCTAAAAGGTGTGTTAAAATGCTCATAGGGCTCCTAGTGTAAACACCTGTCATAATTCTGCCATGCTCAATTAATCTAACACACTACACTTTTCCAGACCCTGCACTGTGACTCTTCTGGTTCACACAAACACACCTACACACACACATATGCATGCACACACTTATGCGGACATGCATATATACATGTTGGAGGAAAAAATACACCTGGAGACAAACTGAAAAAGTACACATTTGTGCCCTTCTCAGAAACACACACACACACACACACACAGGAAGGGATTTGCATGTGCACACGCTATGGCAGAGAGCCGTTCCTGTCAGGTTCAAAGGCAACCTTCCTTGCACTTGCCATTTGTCTTCTTCCAAGAAAAACACACTCAGGAAAAAAAAGTCAAAAACACGCACACATAGAGACACAAAGAAAAATGTCACAAGGACTTGATAAAAAGCAGGGAGGAAGGGAACAATGAAGAGTCCGTTTACTTTTGAGCCATTCTGACTCTGAAAGGTCAAAGAAAGGCACTTTTTCATAGTCATTCTAAAGTGACCGCCAGCAATTTCTCTGAGGAGACAATGGAAAAATTCCATTGATATTTTAAAAACAAAGTTAATGAACATAACAGGGGATATTGATTATAAAAATGTCATCGCACCACTTGAAAAACACTTGACTTTAAACATTTGACTAGGCGGTCGAGTTTCACTCCAAATTAATTCAACCGAATGCGAAATGTTTTAACGAGTCATAAATAATGGACAAGTAGTTGCACTAAAACACATTTTTGAACGTCAGACAACATAAATTAACACAACACGTCAACACTTTTTCTGCACTGTAACTTATACTGCGACACCGTCATCACACCTTCCAATTAAATGCGAGGACATTAATCAGGATTTTTGGGGGGTACTCGACAAAACTTTTTGAAAAACACACATTAAATCACAGAGAGGCACAGCACCATGATTCAAACAGAAGAAGACTGTGACAGTGTTTCTAGTTTGAGGCAATGATTGAGGAGTATAAGACCTCTTCAAACTTTCACCACTTAGTCATGATCTCCATGTTATCCACCTTCCTCTTAGTCTTAGACTGTTGTTTCTGAGCCAGTTTTTTGCATGTATCATCACACTGGATGGCCACACCAACATATGACTGTTATCGCAACTATTATCTTCTAACGTCTGCATATTATTGTCCTCGGGAAGTCATGGAAGACAGCCTCCATCCCTCTTGTGATTTATTTTCCTCTTCCTTTGATGCGGGACAACCCAACAAGACCCGGATACTAGGGCTAATAGGGCACAGGAGTTTGCATAGCATGTGGACATAGAACTTGATGTTCTGATTGTGTGTGTGTGTGTGTGTGTGTGGGCTTTCTTTAATTGTTTCAAATATTTTAAAAACCTGGGATCAATTCTGAGCACATGTAGCTGTCACATGCGGAAAATGACAGCAGATGAAAATTTGTCCTGGAGTCATCTGTAGAGTATAAAGTAATAGCTATTGATCTCTTGACATTTAACTATTTTAGCTGTTACTTTAACTGTTACTTTGTTTTATATTGTGTGCATAATCTATTATTGTATTTTGCATCTGCTACTGATGCTTTTGTTATTTGTGCTATCCTCTTACTTTATTATCTCTGTGGATTATCTTATCTTATTCTGTTTTCACCCAAAAAGTGATCCTGCTCTACCTCTTATTATGGTTATCAGAAAATCAGTTTATATATGTGTGTGTGTGTGTGTGTGTGTGTGTGTGTGTGTGTGTGTGTGTGTGTGTGTGTGTGTGTGTGTACACATAGGTAAAAGTTAAGTTTTACCTTACTTTTAATTGTTTCAGCTATCCGTATATTCTGCGTATGTGCACTGAGAGTATGCAAACCAGTGAAATCCCTCGTATGTGCATACCCATATGCTACTAGAATTGATTTTTTTCCTTTGTATGTTTTTTATTAATTGATTAGTTACAATCCTCTCATCCATTGTTACTAAATTAAGATCTTCCAGAGAGTTATAAGAATTTTCAAAAACAAAGATGAGAACGAGCCATGAAACTGGAAACAAATGAGAGAGAGAGAGAGAGAGAGAGAGAGAGAGAGAGAGAGAGAGAGAGAGAGAGAGAGAGAGAGGGGGGTGGTCAAAACAACTCAGTAAAAAAACAGCTGCTGCAAACAACACTGCACTGGATCAAAACAAGGGGATGGAGCATTTTTAAAGGCACTGGGATTTTTGAGGCCTGAATTGGATTTAAAAGATTAGGCTTTATTGAATTTGTTTGATGGTCATATTTTTTCTCCTTTTTTTGTGCCTTCTGTGGTGCACTGATGGGGGAATGATGGGAATAAATCTTTTTTTTATTTCAAAAAAAGAGCACAGAAGATTATATAGGAATGGTAATATCAAGTGGGGAGAAGCCAGTCAAAGATGGGGGGCGAGCACGACAACAACACCTGTACAGAACCATGTGATCCAATACTACCGTGTGAAGACTAAAGCATGTTTCTGTTGGGATTGTGTTTATTCAACTCAATGGCATGTGGGGCCATTGGTAGTGTTGTTGTTGTTACTGGATTGCATAATACTGTACAGATGTTCCTGTTATTGTGTCCATCCTGCTAAATCTAAGGGTCACTCAGGTCATAACAGACCCCCACCACCCCCACCACCCCCTCCCCCAGTTTGAGACACTAACAAGTGATTGGTTTTGCAGAGCATGTCTCTGCCAACTGGCTAGCACTACCTAAAAGTCTCAGTGCACACACACACACACACACACAGACAGAATGAATGATCAGAAGAGTGTGTGCGTGCATGTGAGTGTGTGTGTGTGTGTGGGGGGCTTAGACATAAAATACATAATATAAATAATATTAGTGGTTAACTTAAGTCCTGGTACCGAACAAACTGGCATACAGGAGGCTGTGGAGGAATGGGTTCAATTCAGTTCAGTTCAAAGGCAGCCATCTGCACAAGTACTGTAGCAGGCAATGCGTTGTGTATGCAACGCTCCCTATCGGCAAAAAAAAACAGCAACCAAAGAAAAAAAAGAATCTGGTCCTATACTGTAATGAAAAAAAAAATAAAGAAAAGCGCTATTGGTCCAAACAGTTGATGCAGAAGCGTTTTAACACCCTGTTGGTGCTCCTTTACGCATGGCTGCAGGAGAAAAAGCAGTGCGCACAGATGACAACTACAAAGTGTCAAGCTTTTCCTCTGATGACAAGGATCTACTCAAGTGCGCGTGTGCGCGTGCACGTGTGTGTGCATGTGCGTCCTCCTCTGCGCAGCCAACGGACAGGGATGCATCATCGCTGGTCGTGCTTAGCATCAGAGACTCCGAAACATGCGTGATGTCGCGCAATAGTCTGCGACCGCGAAAGCACAACGGCCACACAATAAACACACGCAGGGCATTTTGGGGCAGGAAGCGGGGAAGCCCTGGATCTCTCGGTCCCGTCCCGTAACTCCGGTAGCCTTTCCAAAAAACTGTCGATTCTTTTGGGAGGGGGGGGACACTCAAGCTTGCGGCTTGAGCTGCGCGCTTTGAGCGCCTAAACACACACACGCACGCTAATACACACGCGCGCGCACGCACACACACGCGCCAGACCTCTCCCGCTTTGTGCCCGACGTGACGTGCTCGCTCACAAAGTTTTGGCCATTACATCATAGTTTTAAAATAGCCAAGTCGGTTTAGAGAAATTACATTTTACGCACAGTGACATCAGCTGTCGGTCAAATGATGCAGCAGCGTATATCTGCTGCCCTGCACTCCTCACTATACGATCACAAGCCCACGGAAAGCACCAGTCTGAAGTGTAACCAAAAAAATCACCAGGACGATTCATTTAGGGAATAAAAATCACGTTGGAGCGATTTCTCTCTGTAAGCTGGCAAACTTAAATGTGATCAAAAATCTCCAGTGACCCTACGCTTGCACTACCTAAAATATCCGCTGTACTTTTCGGAGCATTACATCATTGTCTAGTCTGATAGATGAACTCATTTTCAACTCGCAGAAACTGCATGTTGCTTTGTTTCAGACTACATGACACCGGGATAAAATACTGCACACTTGCGCGTTTAATCCTCAATTTCAAATTCAACTCGCCAGCTTTTTTAGTTGCACTATTTTTTTTTTTTTTTTTTTTTTTTAAGGAGTTGATGTCAATATGATGGAGGATGTGTAAAACTGTCCTTACCTGCAATCACTGTGGGTGATCGTTGACCTCCCTCCGGTTTGATCCACATCTCCAGAGTGAAATTTCCTCTGGGTATCTCCACGCCGGGCTTCAGCCGTAGCTGGTCTCCCCTGCCGGTAAAATAGACCGCTTTCCCCCGGTCTGGAGAGTTTTCCTCCGCCTTAGAGGAGCGCCAACGCTGGCGAAGCACCCGTCGCTCCAAGCCGGGCAAAGAGCGTTTGCCCCGGGGCAGACGTGTGGCACAAGCCCCTGGGATGGTGGCTTTCGCCTCCCTAATGCGCACCAACTCCCTCTTGGATCTCCCCTTTCTCCGGACTGTCCCGCACTCTGATCCAAAACACAAGATGAGAATCACCAGGCAAGACACCCAGGGAGATGTCCAAAGTTTCATTTTTCGGGAAAGGAAATGGCAAAAAAAAAAAAAAAAAAAAAAAAAAAAATTAAAATAAGAGAGAAAAATAAAATAAAAGAAAGAACGGAATCATAAGGAAAAAAATATGTCCACAATGTTCTCCTCTTTGGAATCCTCTCGAGTTTTTTTCTTCTGTCTTTTTACAGCGGTAGAATGTCAAACCGTAGAAACTGTCTAAATAAACCCATAAAGCTATGCTGTTTTTCCCTCTTTATAATGCTAAGCCACGACCCCCTCTCTTAAGCAAAACTACTCTGGAGACATTCAGGGGACACAGGAATATTTGATTCATGTATGTGTTCCACGGTGCCTTTTCAATGGGTCCCATTTAGCCAAAGGGATGACTAATAAGTAATCAATCAAAAGGGGGGTCCGGCCGATGCCCCCCTCATCCCCTTTGGACGGTAGGAGTTACTCGCAGAAATCCACAGTTGTCCGCCAAGCTCTTGTCACACCTTTTTGTTGTTTTCCTTATCCTACTCGTAAAACAGCATAAGAAATGGCACATATTAAATTCCAAACAAAAGTGACAACAACGCGACCTCTCATATTTATTACAGGAAACAAGAGGTAAACGGTGAGCAAAAAAAAAAAAAAAAAAAAAAAAATGGAGTCCAAAGTTCCCCTTTGCCCGGTATGTCTGTACAAAAGTTGAAATGCACTATAATATCTGGTAAGGCGAATGAGAGGAAGAGGGACAGAGAGCTGCAGAAGTAAGCACCGCGGTCCTCATTGATTGCCTGGAGCAGATACACTTGGAGGAGTCGGAGCTCGCCGTCCGCTTTAGAGGCAGTTTTTTTCTCTAAGTCTTTTAAAGAACAACTCATGTTTCAAATGTTCCGGGGCTGTGGGTTGTTTTGTGTGTGTGCGTGTGTGTGTGTGTGTGTGTGTGTGTGAGTGTGTGGGTGTGCTTTTTTCAAAGTGGGAAGTCATACAGGTAGGCAACTCTCACTGACGGCAATCCTCTCCATGGCACATAGTGATAGGATGGTGTTTACGGAGTTTGAAAGGCGTATATGTATCCCTCTAGCGGTTACTATTTAGTCCGCAACACAGGACCAGAACAGGCAGTCTGGGAATATTAAAATAATTGTTCCAAGCCCCATAGTGGGATCTTTGATGAAATCCTCCCCCCAAGAAAGCTCCACTTTAAAGTCCATTTCATTTTCAAAGTCGTAGATTTTCATATTGAGATTCCTCAGGATATATCAGAACACATTAAAGCGGATACAGATGACTTCTCAATAATTCTTAACAATTATCTGTGGACTTTTTTAAGAAAATGTGCCAAATGTGATACAGGGATGAAAGCTTTTATTTTGTAATGTCAAAAGCGTTTTAGACCTAATCGATAGAGGTCAGTGTCTGACATTTAGGAAAACAATTATTTTATGCAAATACTCCTATTAGGCTACTCACAGCCTCTTGGGCAGGTCCTCAATTTTAACTTTGGCAAAGTATGAGGTATTCGAAAAAGGTGGACCTAACTGTCTCGTCAAAGTCATGTTTCCCATTAATGTCTTTTCAAAATAAAGCCAGCAGTAGATCAAAGAAGTAATGGGAGAACATTGACAAAGCCATGGCAGTTCTTGTCCTTTCTTTACTTAACTTAATTTGATGGACCATATGTCCTTTCTTATAAAAGCCATAGTTTGATGTTTTTAAACCACAAAATAGCAATAAGTGCATCTAAGTGCACATTTTCTACCAGTTTTTTTTAATTAAAGAAAAAAATCTGGCAACCTCATTTAACTCCAGTCTCCCAAGTCACTGTTACCAAAGGAGGATTTTTTTTTTTTTTTTTTTTTTTTGCCAAAGGAATTTGAGAAAAAAAAAATGTAAGTACGTTTCAGGTTGACTCACGCAGCCTAATGTTTACCGACCCGTCACTTTAGATGGATGTGAGTTTCAAAACCACACTCTCGATTAAAGTTTGTGAGCCTTTGAGACCGGCGACAAAGCCTCCGTAAGTCTCAGCTGCTGAGTGAATTGAAAACAATCCTTTGGCCAATGTTGCTGTTACTCTGAGGATATTTTGACAAGGAGAGGAGCGTGACTTTACCTTTTTAAACGGCTTTCCATAGAGACAATCGGCTGGAATGTTGGCGTTTCCTCTCCGTCCTCCCACGGTTGTTTGTTGTAAATGTGTGTTTAGACGGCCAAAACTTGCCACCTACCATAAAGGAAAGAGAGAACAAACATTAAATATTTGCTTTCTTTTTCATACGGTGTTGCGACTTTGGGCCACATATTTCCTTTTGTGTCTTGAGCAGGAGGGGGTGGTGGGGGGATCACATATTGAGAGCTGTTTGACCTTGAAAGTTGCTGGGTTTCACATGGACCGCAAATTTAAATCTTATCAGAAGGAGACAGTGGATAACTTTGTGTGTGAAGCTCTTCACAGGACAGGTCGATAAGACACATTCTCCTGTTAGATTTGGTTGTATGGTAACACACTCTTTGAAAGTTTTTTGTTTGGCTCTGAAAACACTCCTGATTCCCATGAGATTGCTTGCGTTTGATGCCCACTTTGTGGTTAAATGCAGACCATTTTCTCAATCGGCTTTTTATTCTGTCAGTCGGCGAAGAACCACTGAGTCACAGACTTGGAATGAAATGTACTGTAATGTCTTATTTTGAAATGTACTTTGCATAAAACATACTTGATGAGTTCAGTATCATCACAGAGGGTGTCCTTGCAATTACATTCCCTCGCTTCTTTACCTAAAAGCAGAACGTCACTGTCTTTCTATAAAGGTTGAAGACAGAAAGATGACCTCATGTCTTCCAGTCAGCATCCCTTCAGGTTGGTACACTATGTTCAGACTGAGGGGGGGGGGGACCCTGAAACATGCTCACATAAAGGTCATCTGCCATCCCTCCGTTATGCAAGGAGATTGAGCTGAATAGTTTTAGTACAGTCTTGCCCCAGCCGCCCAGCCCCTCAGGGCACGGACCAATCAACATGCACGGACTCCAGTCCGCGTGCTCTCTCCATTTGCACAGCGAGAGGGTGTAACAATATCTCTCTCCTTTTTTTCTCGAAAAAACAGGCTGATTCCCAGTTATTCCTGGATTTGATGGTCCAGGAAGACAACATCCCATCTTAACCCAATGACCCATGACGGTTCGTGTCACGGAGCCCCCCGTGCGATTCTGCAAATCCCACCGCAAATCTGAGTCAGTCCATAAACCAGAATGCGCTGCAGGGGCTTGATGTTAAGATCAGTCAGAGGTCAACGGTGAACAAAACACCACACAAACCTTTGACATTGTCAAATCAGAAGAGGGGGGAAAAAACAGCAGCAGTGACCAAATCCGACTTCCAATTTGAAATACAAGACATTCCCGATTTCAAGTCACATCATCTGACCTTTTTTGCCGAAAACCAAACATTTTATCCTGAAATGCATAAAATTAATTTCGGTGTGCCCTGATCTTTACTCATGTGCATATTTACTCAGAGTTGTAATGGTAAGTGACACTGTCAGGATTATCTATTTAGAGTGCAGAAAAACTGTTTTGGGCTTCTTTTTTTGGACCACTTTTGACCCAGGGAGATTACATCTGTTTCTAAAGGTAACAGCTTGGCCAGGGGTAAAATATGAACACAATGCTCACTAAGTTTCTGTGCAACAGTAGAATGGAGCAAAAAAAAAAAAAAAAACGTGTGCATTTGATGGCTGTCGAGATAAGAGACTGCATTAACTGACTGCACGTGGAGCATCCTCAAGCCTCCTCTCTAGCTCCACGGCGACGCAGCCATCACTTGTGTTTAGAGAAAAGTGGTCTCAGCGTTGTACAATAATCCCACCACGTCAGAGTGACTGCAGAGCAGTGCGATTCAAACGTGAAAAAAAAACATTGTCCTATAATCCATTAATGGACCCAGCTTAATCTGTGACTGTTCTAAAGCGCAAACCTAAATGCTTTTGCCTCGTTTTTTTTTCTCCCCTTTTTGTGTGGATGATATGGGGAGTAAAATGATATACTGTCAACAAGTTCACACATGAAAAAAGAATACAGATGACGTTTACTTTATTGAAATGTGAATGAGAAATGCAAAAGGACAATAAACGCAAAAGCTGTAGGCAAAAGGCGACTCTCTCTAAATATAATGCCGTTACAGAACACCCATTAAAGCCCTTAAGAGAATAATCCTGTGTTACCTACAAACTCGCACCAGGTCCAGTTTTCAGTGATTCCATGGAAACTGTCACGCAGGCGCTTTCTGGTAAAAAAAAAAAAGAAAAAAAGAAACCCCTACCCAATAAGAGACGTGCTCACTGAGACGGAGGTGTTGTTTGTTGACTTTTAAAACAGAATATCGCAAAGATTACAGAAAATGTATACATTCGCATAAATCGGGTTTAATCTTTTCTAATGCTTTTGACAGCTGTAATTTATATGCTCTTAGCATGGAAGGGCAGCCAGTTCAGCTGGACAGTGGCATTATATATATATATATATATATATATATATATATATATTATAGTTATATGTAAGAGTGCTATTGTGTTACAGTTGGATAATCAAAACATAATCATAGAATTTGGCAGAATGTACATGGAATACCTCATTACTCTGGTACGATGCATGAAATCAGTGAAATGTCAGACTTTGTTGATGAAAACTGAAATGTCAGTTGTTCCATCTCTTTACGTCTGTTTAATTACCGTTAGTTCATCACAGGAAATACAAATCAGTTGGACGGCGGATCCTTAAGTTAAGCGAAGCACGCGACTGTGTCCCACCTTCATATCTGTAATATAATCATCTCTCTTCAGTGCATTTGTATCATATATGTAGTGATATATCACATTCTTTTCTTTCTCTCTCTGTCATCCCCATCCCAACCCATAACTTTCCAGCGGCTCCTTTATCCTCCCTTATCCAAGTGCTACATCATATATTAGTTATAGCTTCCAGCTGTAGAGCAACAGAAAGCGGGAGAAGAGGAAGAGGATGTGACTGTGTTGCCTTTCTTACCACAGAGAATCCTGTTGTTCTATAACCGTCACACTACATCTGTCCACTTGTCAAATTACAACTCTTTCTCGGAGCAAAACATCGTTTAAGTCCGTCGCCGTGTAAAACAATTCAGGGGCAAACAAAACAAAAACAAAACCAAAGAACAACTAAAAAACGACCTTAGCTAACGTTCATCGTCTCGTAGCACAAAAGCTTCTTTCTCCGAAGAGCAAGGATACAATTTAAAATGTAATTTACTTGTCAAAGGCTTTTTGTGTCCACGCTTGCGTTTTTGGTTTGTTGTTTAAATGTTTGCCGTGCACGCTGCAAACAAACAAAAGAAACGACTTTGACTTGTTTTGTTTTTGTTTTAGTCAAATGTAACAACAGCATGATTTGATTACTGGACTAAGTATTAAATCAACGCAAAGTTGGAGGTGGAAGAATTTGGTAAGTTTACTACTTTAGGTTTTGTTTGTCCATCCACACTACAATGCAAGTCTGGCATTTTAAAATGCATCTGCTTTGGAGAGCCAAAGCACAGGAAAAAAAACATCTGAAAAGGAATTTCAGCAAAGATTTCACTGCATCTGAACGTATAAACAAAAAAAAAATTTGATTTTTGTTTTTGCCATTTCTTCAGTTCTCTCTGAAAGTATGTCTGTTGATATCTAGGGGAGGTATCTTCATTTTGACTTGTACATGTTCACTGTCTTTTTATAAATGTGCAAATCAATAAATGAATACAGAAATGACATGTGGTTAAGACAATCCTGCACAATTCACAGGGTTTCAGTAGAAGCATAACAATTAAGACTATTCAGTACAATCGTCACTTTGCGTGCCAGTATTTCTTTTTGTGCAGATCTATAATTTTAAAAAGACATACGATATAGTTGAAAAGGGAATACGCAGTCAGACCCCCAAAGTAAATAAAACGAAACAGAACAGGAAATACAGAGCCGTGCTGAGCATCGCATCACTGTCTACATATGTAAATGTGCACGAGGAGTGTGTTCCTCATCATCTTCACATCCTGGATTTTAGCTGCTGTTGTGAGCCGTGTGGTAAACAATAACCCATTATGGGTCCCTAACGGCAACCAAAGCTAGCCCTTGGTTTAACGCTGCTGCTTGTGGGGAGGAATTATACGTGCAGGGGTGCAGAGTACGGCAGAGTCAGCACACCATCGCTTGCCACCGCTACTGCCCCTCCGTCTAGACGTTAGAGCACGTCCATATGGAGATGGTTAAAAAGCTCATTAGCTGGCCTACTTGAAATACAGTTGCAGTGACGCTTGTCCATAAAAACACAAAGTGGAGTGGTTTCTGCAGTGGTATTAACCAGGTTGAGGCATCAAGCCCCCAGGACTGACAACAATTTGGCGCAGGCCCTTCAGTTCACCCAATGATGCTTTCCAAGAAAGGAATAAGGGGAGAAATGATTTCTTGGAAGATGTTTTGATGCTTGATGTAGTCTGATCCATCTGGGTAAGGAAGAGTGGAAAAATGTCTGGTAAGGTGAATGGGATATGGCCCATTGGAAGAAAAATGGCTTGGACTTATTAAAACATTTAGGGTGACTAAAAGGATTTCTGTAGGGTGGGTGCAGATTTAAGGAAGAGGGTGCAAAGACCATTTTTGTCACGGGCAAATTTTCAACATCGCATTCAACACATTGAACTCACTGAACTCAAACTCTCCTTCCCTTACTCGCACATAAAATAAACTGTTTATCGTGTAGGCTTTCATGTTGTAAAACACGCCCATAAAAGTGATTATTTACAGTATATCTAACCCCTTTTGATTCTTCGGAGAGTTGTTTGTCGTAGATTAAAGCCCCTTTCGTCCTTTCAACACCTTCTGTGCCGACAGAGGCTTGATTTAGGCTGATGGGGAACCTGAAACGATGGGAAAGTTGGACTTATTGTGCAAAAAGAAAAGCTATGCATGACGAACTGCAGCTCTTTTAGGAGTTAACATTAATATAAAGTAAAATATAACTGAAACCTTATTCCAATTTGAATCAAATGATTTAAATCAAAATATGTAGACTTATTGTAACGTCAAGCTGCAATAATTAATATCTTTACATAAAAAGTTTTTCCGCCCTGGGAGGTTGAAAGTTAGAATGGAGGTCAAGTGTGTGTTTGTGTTCATGCCAATTAGCAACAAGGGGCGTCACCTATAACAAAAAGGCACAGAACTTCTAAATGGATTCATGTAACACCAAACCCCATGAGCCATTTGTCATATAGACATCACTGCCCCGCCCCCTACACTGTAGCCCCACCCCCTGCATAACTCATGAACCTGTTTCAATGCCCTGGGTTAGCCCTGCCCCCTATAATTAAGCCACACCCTCTTTCCTAACTCATGAACCAGATTCATGTATATGGATACATACAGCTATTACTTAATCAGGGTTGTTTTTGTTTTATTTTTTACGAAAATTTGGGAGTCATTTCAGAAACCACTGGATGGATGTTGCTGTAGAATATCAGTCAATTTTTAGCACAAAAACCCAAACATGAATATTTCCTACGCTACGGAGCAGTGGATGCAAGAATGACTAAAATTAAATCAACGAATATCAAAAGGTGGACGAGCCCTTCACAAGCATCTGTCAACATTCTCCCGAGGTCCCTTTGTGAGCACATCTCAAAGCTTCACACCGACTAAAGCGTTCCCTTTATAACACAACCAAGCCTTGTTGCTCAATATCTTTGAGGTGGTGTGTTTCATTGGCAGGGCATGTTTACCCTCATCTTAACAGTAAAGGGAAAAAAACTAGGCTCCAAATGCTCACAAGGCGTCGGCGTCACGGCTCCTTTCTGTCAATGTGTGCACGCTGCACTTATCCGTGCGACTGCATTTGCATGGATTGCAGCTTTCACGTGCACGCGGTGAATAGTGAACAGTGAATACGGCCACACAGGTTCGGTGGGAGCCTGAGAGTGTGCAAAGAATGCACCTCGCGGTTTTTCACCGTTAGCGTGAATGCGCTAATCAGAGTGAATTCCCACGTGCACAGGGCTTTTCAAAACGAATGTAGAAAATGTCTCACAGCCTTCAAAGAGACAATAACCAAGAGAACTATGGCAGCAATGTAGCAGTGGATCTTGTAAACATATAACCTTTATGCTCTTTCTTTGGGGCGTGTCAACAACGTTCTGTTCGAACAACGTGTGGCGTAAGATGTAATGTATATTTTTGCTCCGGCTGGGAACTTAATGCGTTTATTGCGATGGTGAAGTCAGCAAGCAGAAAAACACATGCTGCAGCATAAGTAAACAATGCATAATGCTACATTAAGACGGGCAAACAATGGGCACGTGCTGATTCGCAGTCAACAATGCAATGCTGCACCTTAATGTGTCTGGGCCAAACAATGCAAAAGCCGATTATGCAAATTGGGGTTATCGAGGGCATTGCAATGTAACAATGGCGCCGAGTTGATTGAGCCGGGCTGTGCGTGTGTGCGTACGCTACCCATCCCCTTGGGTTTCTTCTTTCCCCGCAGATGCCCTTCCCAAAAACCCCCTATCCCATGGTCTCTGTTCCGAGGCCTCATTATAGGGGCTGCTGTCAATCGGAAGGTCAAGGGTCACGGCAAAGGATCAGCTTGATCAATACCCCCCGGCCTGATCAATCAACTTGTCTTTTGGTTTCCACCAATGAGATAGCGGCTTCCGTGAAAACAAAGGAGCGAGAGGAAAAAGAACGCCAGAAAGAATTAGGAGGCGTAAGGAAAAAGGGAGAATGCAAACAAGGCTGCCTCCACGAACTGATCCCAGAAGCTTCTTTTCTTCCCTCAGTTTAGAATGACATTGTCAAGGACTAGGACATTGATGAGCGCTGTGCGTCATCATGATGCACCTGTAATGCCCTTGGGCCCCTCTGTGTTTGCTCCAGATCCGAGACACCTTGCGAGCGATTTAGATCTGTGACTGCATAGGGATCAGTTCCTCATGGCAATAACACACACATACGACCATCTTGCTAGCAATAAATATAATAATAAAAAAAAAAGGTTAATATTTGTAGAAGTGCACATTCATCTCAAGTCATTACAGTGGGGGGAAAAAACCCTGCTCTACAAAATAACTCAGCAATTAAGCTTTACTAACACAAAAGATACTTCCATTTAATTATAAATCACCTCATTTCACATATCCAAATTACACGGCGCAGTCAGCCTCTCCTCGTTTCCTTTTAGCAGTTGCAGAGTAAAGAAAATTGAAACGATCCATTAGCTTTGATTATCAAACAGGCTTAATAAATGGGTCATTTTTCAGTATCCTCTCAAATTAAAATTGCCCAGTGTGTATTTTCAATTGAGTGTCTGCTTCTGTGCCAAGGAATTATTCTCCCAGAGGAATAATTCTAGCCACCAAGTAGTTACAAATCATGGAAATGAGCTGATGGAATATAGAATAGAGAGGCACTCGATGCTAAATCATTAAAAATGTACTTTCTTTACCTCAGCTCGAGAGCGACGCCTCTTATGACATTGGTTGGCCGAGAGCCAGGCATAAAGAGCGATCTGGCCGGGGCTGTTCTGTGGTAAAAGATAATGCTTTTAAAACTAAGGGCAATATCCTAACAACACAGTCATGACACGCAGCAATAAAACAGATTTAAAAGGGTTGTAATACAATGCTCTAAAATCAGTATACTTCAGTGATGACATTTGGACTGCCAGAAGGAGGAAGTCACTCGCAAAACTATGTTCTCCGCACGACTGTGTTACGATCAGATCACATAACACAAATAGCTCAATTATAGTTCACATAAAAATAATAATAAATGTATCATCCAGTCCCATCTCCCCCCAGCGCCACAAAACATAAAAAAGAACCAAAAAAGATTTATTGAATTAACTTGAAAACAGAATACCATTGATCTTACCAATCCTCTTCCATTTCCATTGTTGTTTACACATTCATAGTTTGTTTCAAGATTTTAAATAAGTGTCACAGACAGATCAGTATTGTTCAAAAATAAATAAACAAAGCCAGTTAGCAGTTACCAGTTAAAACACTGCAGAGATGAATGGAGAGTCCAGGAAGTCACTGCCCCCGGCCAGGAAATAGTCCGGCGCATAACCCTCCGTAGCACAACCCTCCGTAGCATAACCCTCCGTAGCATAACCCTCCGTAGCATAACCCTCCGTACCATAACCCTCCGTAGCATAACCCTCCGTAGCATAACCCTCCGTAGCATAACCCTCCGTAGCATAACCCTCCGTAAACATGCAGCTTGGCATTTTAACACCTCGGTTTATGCATGGATTAATTAAAGAAACCATTACGTGCCAATTAATGTGCATTGTAGGTCCCGATAGGCTGATTCTTTTATTACCTTAGGAGGCAGGCTAGCTGTTCCCCCTGCTAACAGACTTTATGCTAAGCTAAGCTAAAAGACTGCCGGATATAGCTTCACATTCAACAGACAATATGAGAATGGCATCAGCCTTCTCACCTAACTGAACACGAACGTATATGTGCATTTCCCAACATTTGGAAATAGAAATAAGCATCTGAGTGAGCCACGTTTTCCAGTCTACAAACAGTCACGGACCAAAAACTGAGAACTTGATGCAGAATCAGAACTGGGATGGAGTTAACTATGTTAAAATATTCTTTTAAAAAGGTGTATTTCCATTTTTTTTTTCAAATGTTCTTTTTGTAGAACAATTAAGGGGGACATTATTGAATTTGGGTGGGAAGAGAGGAAATGGAAGAACAAACAGGTCATGAACTGGATTTAAATGCACTATGTTACATGTACTCGGTGTATGTTTTAGCTTAGCGAGCCATCAACACAGCCCGAGGGACTTTGTCTAACAACTCATTTCAAGGAGAGAAGTTTGAAGGGTGCAGCAGAAGGTGAACGGAGTGAGCAGCTGAAAACTACACAGACGCTACAAAGGAGAAGCAAAGGAAGCAAAGAAAAAAAAATCGGGAACAGAAGGAACAGATTGTATAATGAGCCGGGACAGACGAGTTGATTACTCTCAACTTCTGACATTTTGTTATAATTTCCCAGCCAAATAGCAACGTGTTGGTATGTGTAATGTTACTTGTCAAGCCTTTAGGTGAAAATTAATTGTGGAATAGAGAAATATGTCAATGAAAAAAAAAAAACTAACAAAAGGCAGTGATGGCGGGAAAACAGCCGCTAAAGAACAGCGTCAGCAAATCCTCAATATGGTGGTTTCACAAAAGGGGCAATGACGTCTTTACACAAAACAAACGGGCTCGTTTCACTACCCTCAAATATATGGGCTTCATTGTGAGGCTCTAAAAAATTCTGGATAGACATTTGTCCTCCTCTTGTCATTGTCTCCAGCTGTCTGAAATTGCATGGTGAGGCTGGATGTGCTCCCCAGATCATGACGCCGATTAATAAATAATAACGGTGAGATCAGGGGGACATCACTGAAGGGGCTATTTATATCCACGGAGCAAATTTAACCTTGACCTCCTTTTTCACAGTGACCACACTCGCCTTTCCCCGAGCCAAGAGTCCAACATCACATTTTCACACTTTGGCGTCATCTCATAACTCTGACTTGGATATGAAATATTCAAATGGTGCTCTGCCTACTACTGTAATAGGCAGCGAAATTCCTCATCGCAAGCTTCTCGACTGTGTGCTCTTTGGGGTTTTTTTTGCCAGCACCTGTGAGTATGGTAATGTGTGTGAAGTGCAAAAGAAGAAAAAAAAACCCAGCTGACCAGACACTTGGTGATGTGTGCGTTTGCATTTTATTGTGTCATATGTAGCGAGCATAACTTAAGACACTCCCTGAGGTGCAATGAGAGGCCACAAACTCTTCTGGGCCTTTAATCTTAGTGTATGATGTGTATGCATGTGTGTAGATATTTATATGTGTGTGTGTGTGTGTGTGTGTGTGTGCAGAGGGAGCAGGCGAGCAGACAGGCGCACCGGGTGCCTGTGAGGTCAGGGGCTAGGTGGAGTGTTAGCGGGAACGACACCTGACAGCGGCTGGGTGGATGCGCCCTGGCAGTTCTGTACATCCATGTCACTACTGATCAAAGTCAGCACCTGCTGAGCAGGAGGAAAAAACTACAGTGCCGGTGCCACCGGCTCCTCCATACGGGACGAGGAGGAGGAGGAGGAGGATGAGAACACTTCCTCCTGTCCTTCCCTGTCCCTCCGATGCTCACTGAGCGGACGAGCCGGGACAGCTGTGATGGCCGGCCGGTCGTGCAGGGGGGTGAAGGTGCCAACCTTGTCAGTGCCAGAGGTGGGAGCTAAGCTACGTGGGCTTGGAAAACGATGCCTCCCTTTTGGTTGTGTAACAGCCAAGGGCAAAGGGAGGCGTACAGAACTTTCTGTGTTACTGTAAATGCAGCTGGACGGCTACATGTGTCTCACTGGGTGAAGCAGTCGGCCAGCGGTGGGGGGGGGGGGGGGAGTTGAACACTGTGTAAGTACAGTGATGTATAGTAGCTCATGGATTCATCAGGGGATTTCCTCAGGTTCTGTTCACAAACATACAGACACCCAGAAATAAACAGTTTAGATTACTAGATGGTCTTCAGGCTGAGTGGGAAAGTCTCACAGCATCTTGGCTTTCCATGCTGTGAATAAACATCTTGAACCCGGGTTACCTGGAGCTCCTGATAAATAAAACGCTCTCCAGGATGACGTAATGACTTTTGTTCTCCAGTGGATGTTAACTTCGTTTGTAGTGTTGGATTGCATGGTATAGGTGCTGCGTTCACTCTGCCCACTCTTGCAGCTGATAAAAAGCCAAATACTGCCACCTAGTGTTCACACACCGGTACACAGAGGGAAACCCCTTGATATTTAGCTGCTGCTGCATTTAACAAACTCTTCATTTTAGAACAGAACAATGTAGCATTAAAAAAAAAAAATCCCTCATGTTCTGTGTGTAAGGTGTGCCGACTGCAAAAAAGAGCCCCACACACTCCTCCTCACTTTCCTGGAGAAAGAGCTAACCTGCAACTTTTCCTCAACCCAGAACGAAACGGAAGCAATTGTCCAATGGGCGGGTTGTTTTCCCCACACTTCGCCTTTCCTAAATGATTGAAAATGAGGGCTAACACTTGGTGCCGTAAGCAAAAACAAACTTAGCATCTCACTGTAGTAATGGCTTGTGGAAAAAAAATGTCACCTTCAGCAGTGAGGTGTGGAGGAAGGGAGGAGGTCATGTGTATGTGTGTGTGTGTGTTTGTGTGTGTGTGTGTGTGTAGAGGGTGAGGGGGTTTGCAGGGCAGTGGAGGAAGAGTGGGGGGAGGCAAACTTGGACGCATGTGCTGCAAATTAGGCTTTGGTAGGCAGCTCTTGTGTCGGGAGCGGCGGAGGAGACAGGAGTGCGGGTGTTTTTCTGCATGGCAGCAGACCGCTGCACCTTGGGGGCCGACTGACCCGGGTGCAAAAAGGAGGGAGAAAGACAGCAGGCTGTGACGAACACTTCCTCGCTCCTTCCCTCTTCCTGTCTCGCTCCCTCCACTCTTTTTGCCTTATCCGTGGCCCCCGGGGAACCCTCGCACGCACCTCTAAGCAGCCTCTGTATATTCACTCCCCATGTTCAAGTCTTCAATCGCTCTGCCCTCATACAAGGCCTCTTTCCCCTCTACATAAATACAGGAGCAGGCTTTCTAAACATTTTACTTCATCCCCTCGACTGAAAAGGAAACTTCCCCCCCCCCATCTGAAACCCAGGCAAAAGGGAATTTAAAGCTTTTTAAGTTTCAATCTGATCCTTGAACACACACTTCTACTTTGATAAAACTGGACTTTAAACCTTGAAAATACTTCATCAAATACTACAGGTCCTTCATCATCCTTTCTCTCCCAACACACACACAGCTGCCATTCCTTAAACTACAGACACCAGTGTTATTGACACAGATTTGGAGTTTATTCACACATCACATACTACAGTGGGTAATGTATTCAAGAAACATTGAAACAGCGCTGCCACATATGACACAGGAAAACCAAAAGAAAAATGACACTGAACGCTTTCTTTGCCATTATATAAAAATAGTGTTGCTACAAAAGTATAAATAAGGCTTACTAATAAGACAACTCAGATCTGAAGCTACACAGGAATCTGCTGCCAAAGTGCATTAAAAAAAGACAAAATGATTAGACAACCCATTTTTTTTTTTGCATTTTAGCAGAGTATAAAAGGAAGAAATGCCTGTAAAATAGGATGAAAGCAACACTAATTTCTTAACCTGAATTGATAATACAGACTATAATCCATAGTTAAAACAGAAAGGATCTCCATGTTTGCATTCTTATACCATATTTTTTTTTTTACAATTATTATCTGAATAAGTTAAAATCCTGAAACAAAATAAAACTTACAGCGGATTTAAATTTTCTAACAGTATCTAAGTTGAGTTTTTCTATTATATCAAAAACCTTTTGAAATGCTACTGTAGAAAATAGAGGTATAATGTTATTGGTGTTCCCTACTGTATCTCTGAAATGGAGGCTCCCCCTTGTGGCGTAAAAACAGCAGTTCTCTTGTATTTACATAATACATCCTCTGAAAATGGATGATGTCAACACATAAACACCAACCCACGATCAGCATCGCTACTCCCACCTCGAAGGGTTACAACTCATCTGACTGTTGGTGTGTCTGAAGGTAACGTCTACTATCCAGCCAGTGTTTCTCACCAGATGGAAGTGAATCATGTCGGCTCTAACTTTATATATCGGTACTCTTAATAAAAGCATGCATATCTTAGATATAATTCTCATTTAATCAACAAAAAGAATGCTATTTCCAAGTAAAATTATGCTGACATCATCACGTCAACAATGGCATTTTGTCCCAGAGCATATCCTATTTAAAATACTTATTTAAAAACCTGTAAGAAAAAATCCCTTAATCGGTTCAATCGAGGATTACTGCTGAAACCGCAAACCAATGTACAGTTTTTTTGACTATATCTTAGACCAAAGCTAAATTTTGTATCAACATCGGATTTTTCAATCTTTAAATTACAACATTACCTTCTGAGTACTGAGGTAAAACATTGGATTGGTACTGGAAAAGAAAATCTAATTTAAAATAGAAATTACAGCAATCTTTTGTTGTCTTTACCAAAATATAAATGTGTGACATAAATCAGTTTGAAACAGTAGTATACATATTGACCACCACAATGAAATGATTACATCTTGGTTCCACAGAATCAAGTCATTCCTCCCCAAGGGGAAAAACAGAAAGCGTGTTAAAAATGTAGAAAGAGTGCTCTTCAGCCCGGTGGTAAAGTTTTTCTTTACGACGAGAAACACTAAATCAAAGCTGTTAGCGGAGGTAAGGCGGGCAACAGTCTATTAAAAACAATCCGATGTGAGTTGCAATGCAGAGCCATTAACCTTTGATTCCCAGACATAATTTAAGCTTGTTTAACCTTAAATGCTTCTGGAAATAAAAGTAGACATATTTTTTTATTATTATAATATAGCAAAATACAGCTGCATTCAGGTGGCCTTAAATATTCTCACTGAGTGAAGTGAAGTGTAAAGCCGAGAACAGACAAAGACCCTATAGTTCCCCGTGTGCAGTGTACTGACTTACCTACTGTATACTTCCTGTGTCCTTACAAACTAAAAAGGTACAGTCACATTTAACAAAACAATTCCAACCTGGGTCATAAATAACTGTTAGACAGAGCGACCGCTAACTGAACTGTCTATAAGGGTGATGTCTTTCGGTGTGATACTGTAATGAACGCTGACCCATGGAGGTCACATCCAAACAGGAAGTGGATGCTTGAATTTGTCCAATTGAATTGAACAGGGGATTGAGCGAATATTCGTTGGGCAAAAGTGCAATGTGACTGTACCTTAAGATGTGCTGAGGCCTAAAGCTGGGCAACATGAGAAAATAGATACTATGCCTTTTTACAGTTGATATTTTAATTCACGACTATTAGTGTGATTCATATTTGAATGTGAATTAAAGAGTATGATGTAGCCTCTCATTCATGTGGAGCAGCTAAATCATTTGACTGATCTGTACCCTTTAGCATTAGAAGAGGAGATTTAAGCTGCACCATAAAGAAAATCCAAAAAACAAACAAAAAGATCAGTATTATTGATACAACTTCCTGCTCTAGTATAACCCCGATGAAGACCTGACCTATTACGTAGAGGTTTATAAAGTGTATATTTGTGCTTGGGTGTGTTCCTGTTCTATAAACCAAGACATGACTTGAACTTTGGAATAAAGCATATGTCAAATACAGTTGTCCATTATATTTTTTAAGTCCACATTTGACCACTAGAGGACACTGTTTCAAACAGTTAGCCAGAGGTCCCTTTGAGTCTACAGGAGTGGAAGAAAAAAAAACAAAAAAACTATGAGCTTTAGAATAAAACAGTGAAAGAAGGCCATTTAACAGCAATAAAAAGGCATGACGTTGGTTCTGACTGTAGGGTTTAAGGAGGATGCATGAAGAAGACTTAAGGCCCAAAAAGAGAGATGACACTAGTACTCGACAAATTAAAACCAAAGGCAACAAACAAATTTACAGTTTATCTTCCATTCACCCAAGTCATTTTAGGAGGTATTAGCTCGGCAAAGGTATAATAGAATCCAGAAAAAAAGGAAAGAAAAGTCATTAGTATGCATGTGTTGACTTTAGTGAAGTACTGGCAGAATTTGCTTTGTCCTGAAAAAAAAAAAAACAACAACAACAACAACCCTCAGTGATCCATTTTGTTGCAAATGGCACTAACTGTATTTGGGGTGGAACGTTTCACAAAAGTCACGGTTCAGTACATACCCCGGCATTGAGGTCACAGTTTGGTGTGTTTTCCGGTACAGTGAGGAGAAAGTGGCGGTGCCTGCTTGGGTGCACTCATTCCTGAGAAAAATCACGTTGATTTCACAAACAGAAAAATAATTTACCGGTAACAATTAACTGCAGGAGCGTGCGTGAGAACAGTCGCTTTTAGAAGAGGTTGATAACAATGCCCTGTGATAAAGCTTATTGCTTTAAAAATGGAAATGTGTCGCTCGCATAAGGAAGACAATGTTTATATTAGAATGATAAATGACCAAAGAAGAATAAATAAAATCATAATGAAAACTTTCCCGTGGACAAGTCTTTTCTAATTAAGATTTGGCGGAGAGAAAAAAAAGGAAACACACACACACACACACACACACACACACACACACACACACACACACACACACACACACACACACACACACACACACACACACACACACACACAAAGATATAGGCAATCTGAATTAAATCCATGCCTACAACCTTACAAAAGTGATGGTTAACGACATTAGGGCTGTTTATCTGAGGTCTGAACGCGCAGGCAAAACGTCTCCAGTATAAAGAAGTGTATGGATTTCTCTGAATGATGTGATATTCCTGAAGTACCAGCACCGGAAACATCAAGCCACACAAAATGGCATCTAGATGTTAATATTGTGTATTTACTGACATACAAGCTGGTTTGTAGCATCAATTATTATAGTATCAGTATAATAGAAGATCTGTTAATCCAGCTATGGTAGGGTTGAGTGAAACTGGTTGTGATATGATGCAGTCCTCTTTGTGCATGTGAAGGAAAGAAAAGAAGTCAAGATTGATTGATTAACATCACGATATAGGCCCTCCTGTGCAAATCTAGCTGTTTGACCTGCATATCTAGCAGCAGAAGACCTCTTGACAAAACACCACTTTACGACTTTTCTTTACGATTAGTAACATAAACAAAAACGGAAAGCATCATATCCTTATTAATGTTGTATCAGCTGCGGTTTACCCTTTTGGAATGAAAAATGCATGCAGTGCAGTGCATGCAAATGAGCCACGCCTTCTTTTTCTTAGGCCACTGAAGCAGACATCAAATCAGCTGCAATGATTTAGTTCTCAGATACCTGAACCATGTCTCCCGTGGCTGAATATGTTTTTTAAAATATATATTTTCAGTGATGTGCGATAGTAAATCAAAAATCTAGTACACCCAATTGTCAGAGGTGCAATGGCAGTGAATATTCACCTCCTGAAGTATTTGTCATACACCAATGAAAATGATCATTCTCCAAAACACTGATGTATGTTTTCAGAGGTCTATGACAGGAGTTTTCAAGCAGTGAGAGCTGAGTTTACCTGAAAATGTTGCCATCCAGTGAGAATAACAGCATTATAGCAGTTTATTCATTAGGCTGGAGTAATTCATATCACTGGCAATAAGACGGATCCTGCTAAAATGTGCATCCCAAACTGAGGAGGGGGAGGGGAGGGGGGGGGCGTACCAAACAAGACAATCTTTTGAGAGTTACCGTTCCACCCCTACATGTTGTCCACTTTACAACAGTTCTTTCTCTGTATAAAATATGGAATAAGCCGTATTGTTTTATGGGTGTTTGCAACCTATACAATGTGAGTTTCCTGTAGATATCGGTCATGAGGAGTATTTAATACATTTAAGTTTGGTCTAAACCTACAGTATATAAATAATAGTCTTCAGTCATTGGTTGGAGGTGAAGGTTTGGTTGATTAGGGTTGGTGAAGCTTCTCTCCTAGCCCATATTGGAGCGAAGAAAAATGAGTTTGTTCATCTCCTCTGCGGTTACCTGCTGCCTCCTCTTCATAGCCAGGCTCTGCTCGCAGACAGTCACACACTCGTTGCGTATGCCCACAGCAGGAACAGCAAGGAGCCACATCGCCAGGCGAGAAAGCCTGGGGAACTTCTCATTCACCGCCGAGCTCCAGTACTGGAAGAGGTCAGGTGTGCCTTGGAGAAGAGGCTCAGCCAGGTATTGAAAAATCTCTTGTCTGACTTGGCTCTGACCCTCATCATTACCGGACACTGTGCACGATGAGGAAGCCCCCCTGGAGGTGCCGCCGTTCTTTCCCGCTCCCTCGATGCGGCTTATTTTAGGGGTTGGTGGGCCATCGGTGTCCCGCTCTTCACCACCTGAACCTCCGCCACCAGTCATACCTCCATCCCTGGTTTCAGCAGCCATTTCGCATGCGCGGGAGATGATGTCATCATGCTGGTAGGCCGGCACTGAACATAGTTTGAGCTGAGGGTCCAGGATCATGGCTACCTGGTGGGCTCGTTCAACCTAGGACAGACAGACATTTCAATTACTGTCAGTTCTTCCCAAAAACCAATCACGCATATGCATTCATCAAATATCAAGGCTCTCTTTATTATGGCTGGGTATTAAATCTGCTTTTTCGGTGCCAATCATAACGATAAAGCAAGAGTCTGGTCAGATATGCAAAATGTTTTTTGCTAATTTGTTTCTGGTTGTAATCGAAACATTACCATTTTAAGATTTTACTCAAGTAAAGTGCAATTAAATCTACCAGCTTGGTAGATTTCAACACCACCTAGCCATATTCCTTACATAAACCTTCAGCAGAAAAAAATAATGTTAATGTAAGAAACACAAGGTAAGTACCTTGAAATGTTCCTTGAGTGCTTCGAGGAAGTAGTGGCAGAGTTTGCTAGCCGTGCCGGTTCCAGCCTCTCCAGCTTTGGATGTGAAGAACTTCTCCAAGCGTAGGTAGACGGGCAGCACCTGCTGTAAAGTTGGTCTCCTCTGGCTGCTCAGCTCAAGAGCTGCCTGGCGCAGAGGTGCCAGAAGACAAGACAGCGTACCTAACAGATGCTTGTTGAGACCTTGGAGGAGTGGAGCTGTGGTCTTACTGCGTCCATAAGCCTCACAAATATGTTCAAAGTGAGCATGGACCTGCAGAAGTGCTTCAGCTGTACGTTCCCAGCAAGGAGGGGTGGGGCTTTGTGCGGGGGCGCCCTGTGTACCTTCCTCCGTTGTGCTTGTGGAAGTTTTGGTGCAGTGTTCCTCGCGAAGGGACAGCGTGGTGGAGGAAGCGATGTCTCGGCACGCTGAGAGAAGCTCAGCCAACTCGTGGAGACCTCGAGCCTGGAGGCTGCGCTTCCCAAGAACAGCCTGGACAACCGCGCCGAGTGAACACCCTGCGCATCGCAAGCATACCCTGCTCCGGCCGCCCCCGCCAAGTGGAGATCCCGCAAATCCTGCTGCCCACAGTTTGGGCTCAGAGACGTACACGGTGCGGATGTCTGACATCACAAACTCAGACAGCACATTCTGCACCCACTGGTGGATCTGCTCGGGCCCTTCCCTCAATTCGGCCTCCCTCACGCCGAGCACGTAGCGCTTCAGTCTCGAGCCCTCCACCTGGTAGGCCGTCAGAACGTAGCAAGCATCTGGGCCTGACGTCTGGGAGTGGCAGGTGACAGCGATGCCGAGTGAAGCATTGGAGCCGAGAGCACACGTGACTTTGACTTTGACTTGGTTGTACATGCGGGGCAGCTGTCGCAGTGCCAAGGCACTCATGTTGCCAAAAGCATCACGGGTGGAGTAGGCCCCATGACGAGCACCCGTATCCACTAGTGTCTGTGCCAACTTCAGGAAGTCCTTGCTGTTGAGCACGTTCAGCATGCTCAGGTCTGAACACATTACCCGTAAGAGGCGCTCAGCCACCTGCTGTCGTTCCTTCTCAGGTAGTCCATTATTCTCTGCCAGCAAGGACGACAGATGGGTGGAAAACACAAGAAAGATAATTAGTGTTTATGATTTTTAAGTCTGATATATTGGCAGTAAACACACTGTATCTTAGAAGGGAAAAGGAAGTACAGAATCACAGAGGAAAATAGACAAATGATGCTGCTGTTGTATGGTATGCCACGAGAGGCTCCTTATTTACAGTAACTAGCAGTGTGAAATGGAGGAAAGGTGACTAGGGTGCTTACGGTTGACTGTGAGGTTTCTCTGGGTGATACTTTGAGGCTGGATTTGTAGTTTAACTGAGGGATGGCCCGGAGCCTGAGAGCCTCTCCACAGCGGCTCTTGAGGACCGGAGGCTGAGGAGGTTTTGGGAGAGTCCCCTTTGGTGTGGTTCTCATTGTCCGCTGCATAGTTACAAACATGGAACATCAGGCAGAGGGCAACAATATCTTATGGTTTTAATTAAGACCATGTATGTTAAGTGCTTCCAGTGGAGAAAAAAGTAAAGAATAAAATTATGACACAAAATAAAAAAAAAAAAAACAATTGGACAAAAGGACAAAAAATAGGACAAAAAATAGGACAAAATTCATCCTGATCTCAGCTTCCCTGAGTCTGTCATTAAATAATTGTGCTTTGAAAACCAGCTTACAAAAATAATTTCAGCTGCTGGGTTCCTGTTTTTGTTTCGAGTCAACTCTCACATAAGATCGGCCACAAATATTGCATATGATATGTCTTTAAACAAAATCAGACTGACAGCAATGATTCATAAAGCAAGGACCAAAGCAGCAACAAAATCCTCATAAATGATCAACTAGTGTAGATGCGTTTTGTTTAAATTGGTGAAGACTGGATAACAGTATTCTCAGACTGTCCAGATGATAAAAGGAAAGGAAAGGCAACATGATTCATGCATAAGAGGTGAACAGACTGGTATTTTTACTTGGTAAATGAAACGTTGGTGGTTTCAGACTTCTCAAATATGGATATTTGCTTGTTTTCCATAATACTGTAAAATAAATATATATATTCTGTTTTTTAGAAATCTTTTATAATAATAATTTTCGGCTTTGGTTGCTTGCAACGGCAGTGGAAGGAGGGGCTAGCTGGGTCTTAAGCTCCCCCTGAAAAAGGCATTTTAATTACAGATGTAGCTCAAACGCCTCAGAGGCTGACAACATCATTAGAGACTACAATTTACCAATGTTCCCAAAGTCTTATTTGCACGCTACTGCTACTGTTAGCGACAGACGACCGTTATCTCAAGTGACTCCACATTGTAGCCTGTAACAACAACAACAACAACAACAACATAAAGCTACTGCTTCAAAATCAAACAATACTAGTAGAGTGCTTGTTCAAAACAGGCAGGTTCAAAATGGGCTGCCTGCTTGGCCTGCAGTGTTGCTGCTAGCAGCTTCTTTGAGAACCACTCAAGGGTCCTCAGAAATACACGTGTCATGATGTAGTTGGGTCACACACCTAGTTGCAGCTACTTACAGTCACAAATAGAACTGGTTCAGAAAAAAGCAAGGGGTGCAAACCTTACCATTAGGCAAGGCCTGGGCCTACCAAATAAACTGGCCCCAAACAGCGATAGATATATTGTAATGTTTAGATATGAAAACTATTTAGTTATATCACTATTCAAACTAACTGTACCCAAAATAACAAAAAAACTAGTGTTTAAAAAAAATATGCAACTCAACTGTATACCATGCACTGTGTACTTCTACTTCAAAGAAAAAAAATTGTAGTACCACAGTGTCACAATGTCAGTCAGAGAGCCTGCTTCCAATGCAGATTCTGATTTTACTCACAAAATATATAATTGAAATATGCTGAATTGATATTAATTAAACTATCCAGTACTATAAATTAAAAGCTCGACCTTGAACAGACATTCAGTAAATCTAAGTACAATGTGCTGATAATGCCTTTCTGTCCCGTTTCACTTGAAGTCAAATTTTAATGCTGGACAATTAACTGTGTCATTGTTATTAATAGTTTTACTTATAGTTGATCATTTAACTTCATGTATTGTTCATAATATCAGTTCATATGTCACCTAAGTTTTAATATTTTCATGGGATAAAGTAAGTGAATTCCCAATATGTGGTCCATTTATCAAAATAACACCATTTGGATGGTGAATATGTTGCGGAGGTGAGAGCTTCTACAGGATGCCCTGAAACCGGCCCAACGCGTTGCCTACTTCAGTGAACCCATGGTGAGAAGTGTTAATCATGCTTACTATTTTGAAAATAACCAGGGACTCAGTAGTAGGTCGGATGAGAGGTTCTCGAGATAAGTGAACACCACACAGTGATCAGCTGCTTGATAGTCAGATATTTTGTCATCAGAGCACTCGCATAAGAACACTAGATGTTCTCATTTTTAACGCTAACTTCTATCTTGTCCTGTGTGCATCAGGCCTGCTAGCTAGCAGTAGTTGTGTTTCCACAGTAACGTAAGATGGCTCTGTATGACCATAATCAACTGGAGCCAGTAGTAGTTGTTTTTGCTCACAGCTGCAGATTTGTAAATCCTCAGATATTTTGTGTAGGGACTATGATTTGATTTGATTGTTTTGCTTGTTGTCACACACATTTTGCATCATTTGAATTGTTCAATTTAAATCCTAGATTTATTTATTGCGCCTCCATTGTTGTATAAATGAAAATTATTTACTCATGTGCATTCAATTATGCAGCATAGTAGCAAGGATTAATTTGATCTAATTTCTCTGTTTTATCATTTGTTATATCAAAATGAATCCATACCTGCGACAAATAAAACCCTCTGTAGTTCCCCCAATAACAATTCTCTTACACCGTCGCTGGTTGCTTAAGATTGGAATTGATCTTTTTTTCCCTGATATTTTGTGTAGTAATTGATTTAATTAATTGAAAAAAAAAATAGATAATTATATGCATGATGCACTAAAGCTTTTGCAAAAAAAACAAAAAAAAGCCTCAGAACCAGATCTGCAACAACCCAGATTGTATTTATTTAGAATTAAATGGCTTAATAAACAACTAAGGATTATGTGTGATCACCCCGTCTTTCACATGCATTGCAGCCGCTGAGGGTGTGTTCATGTTATGCGTGTCTCCATGTCGCACTTAACATGCACTTGTAGTCTTGGACTCACCAGCGTGGGACTGCATGTGCTCCAGCAGGTTGTTGTAGAACTGGAACTGGATGCCACAGGCACCACAAGTGTAGGGTTCTAAAAATCACAAGGCCCAGAAGAGCATTGACTCTTTGTTGGAGGAGAAAATAAATACACTGCAACTATCTACCCGTCTCTAATGTCCCCGATAAATACTCTGGAAGTCAGTTCCAAAGAGATATTGCTGCTTTGAAGCCCAAAATGACTCAATTTGAAGAAGCAATTCTGAAAAAATGTGATGCAGTTTTTGTGTTACTTTGCAAATAATTGCAGCAAAGTTTACAATTTGTATGTTGTGGAATCCTAGTAGGGGTTAAGGCGCTGGTCCTGTAATCACAATGTCCGTGGGTTGAAAAGCCTTTGTTTCATGTCATTCCCCTTCCCTCTCACTCTCTTTTTCTGTCCTATCTAATAAAAAAAACAACAACAAAACAATAATAAAATGAATGGTTACATGTTGAAATAAAATAATTCAAACAGCTTTTCCAACAATCCTTGTCCACCAAAAGTAAAACCTAGTAACAGTAGGAGTCCGCCGAGATTTAGTTGACAATCTTTACAAGACACGGCTACATCTGAACACAATGCAGACGATATGGCTAGTATCAACGATGCTGTTCAGACATTCCCCAGTGATAATGAAGCTGAATGCAGAAAATCTGTTTAATCACAATAGATTATAGAGAAGCTATTTGCACCAAACAGTGACAGATTAACAAAAATTGAAGCATACAAGAAAAAAGAAGAAAGAACAGAAAAAAAGGTGAAATGCGGAGGCGGCAGCATGCACATTTTCTGCTTTGAGAAGGAAGGCGGGGTTGGACTTACTCTGGGTTGTAGAGAAGGTGCTCGCCACCAGAGGGCTCGGAGTTCCTGTGGGCACAAGGACATGGAGGGAGTTAAAACTGCAGACATAGTGGGCCCTTCTCAATCTCCCTTTATCACCCTTTCTGCTTGTTCATTCAGTCAGTGCCTTTAGAGGTTAATGTTATTCTTTTAAAAGGCAAGCATGATTTGCAATCAAAGAGCAGTTACTATACGTTTCTATGGCTTGGTACAAAACAGTATGTGACCTCACAGGAATTTGTATACAACCATTTTGAATACTGCATTTATTAAAAAGGGATATATTTATTGATCCCACCTGGTAAACAAACAACTATGTGGGGAAAAAGCACAAATTAAACAGCACAGACAAGAAGACTTTTGTAACCAATGCAGAAAATGTGTTCATGTAGCGTTGCTCACAGAAACTGATTAGGGAAGTATGCTTCCATTGCCTTTAACTACAAGTCTCTAGTGTAATGTCCTGTTACTGTGCATCATTTAGTGTGGAGTATAATAATAATAATAATAATAAAAGAGCTCTCTGAGTATAGAGTAACAATAATACAAGGAACTGTAGGTCACACAAACCTCTTTACATAATCTATCTCCCCTCCATCTCAGTTTTCTGCTCGGTGTCAGCAGTAAAACACTGTCTGCAAAAATACATTTTCTGTATATACCGACACTCACATACAGCACCTTGAAAAAGTATTCACTCCTTGGCATTTTTCTATTTGGAAGCATTGCAACCTGGGATTATTATTATATTTTTATTTGGATTTTATGTAACTGACCTTAGAAAGAAATAGTCAAAATGAGAGAAGTATTTATTTTTAAACTGGTACATGCATATGTATTCATCCCCTTTTTATGAAGTCCCTAAATACAATCTGGTGCTACCTTTTACCTTCACAAGTCATAATAAGTTAAATACAGTTAACATGTGTATAATCTAAATATCCATATGATCTAACCGAGTCTCCCACATGTCTTTTGCCAACATGATGTCTTTGTTTTCTGGCCATTCTTCCATAAAGAAGCAGCTCTTAAGTGTACGGCTTTAAATGGTCCTATGGACAGATACTTTACATTTGAAATAATGGAATGCATTGTGTTAATCATGTGACATTTAGATCGCACACAGTTGGACTTTACCAATAATGAAGGTAATTGGTACCACCGGATATTACTTAGAGGCTTCACAACAAAGGGTGAATACATACACTGCTTTTCAGTTGTTTTAGTTTTAGAATTGTTTATGAATTCACTTCCACCAATTTTTACTATTTTTGCTACTATTTTTACTTTCTCTCTCTCTTTATTCCTCCCCGCAAGTTATTTCAAATATGCGCCGACATTGATGGTTTCTAAGAGCATTTAAGACTAATAGTAATCCTGGCTAGTCACAAGCCTCAGAACAGCGCATCACCCATTGTAAATAAATAGACATATTCCAAGTCTGTAATCCATCAAATCACACTTCAGGATATTGCATTAATAATGATTAAATTCAGAAGGACAAAAAACTGTTCATTAAAAACAGCACATGCAAAAGCAACCGACAGAAGTAAAACATGTCATAACCTCCAGCTGATGTGGCGGTGAGAAACACACACTTTCACTTCTGTTTCAAAAAAATTAAAAAGGCTCTTGACCTAGATTTTTTATGGTTAGTTTGATGTTCAGTACCAGTTTCAATTATTCATTACTTTGAGTTGGATGTTGTGATCCAGATTCATCGGATATATATAGGCTATTTATTTAGGTACTTTGAGTTGAATGCTCATTGATTAATTTATTCACTTAGGTATTGTTACTTTGACTTTGATGTTCAGTTCAACAGTTACCACGGTTTTAAATCTCAGAGAATTTACATTCAGATTGATTGATTTTTTAATTTATTTTTTTCTACAGGCAAAACAAATCATTATTGTATCAGCCTTTACATTTCCTCTATTGGAAAACCACTTACACTGTCTTTGTAGCAGAACTGAAAATACCTTTCACCACACACAAATTCACACATCCAGATAAAATAAGTGACTCGGTGCTCACCGCTTGAATTCTGCGAACTGTTGGTGTCAACCAGACTAGACTGAATTGCGCTTTCCAGTTTCCGCCTGAATGGACTGTCTGCAAGTGGAAACACAGGAGAAACACCGACATGTCCCTGCTAAATAACCTGGATAACTCATAATTCAAGATACAACTCAAAGTCAATGACCTGAAATGTATTAATCTCAGTTTTAGTTTGTGGTATCCAAATCAATCAGGCTAACAGCCTTGACAAAAGGATCCAAATGTTCAGATTACATTCCAATATGGCTTTGATTCCTCCTCTTCATTCCATCTTTTTGACCCACTTCTAAGATGCAAGTGTGTGTCACGCTTTAAATAGTTATGGTAAAGCGCTTCTTAGCAGAAAGATGGAGGGGGGGGTCCCACAAAAATACAGCACCAGTTGAGAGAAAAATCAATGATTTATGACAGCAGGTGATAAAGATTTACTGACGAAATGGAGCAAAAAAAAAAAAAAAAAAAACACCTGCAATGTTGACAATGAACCATATGTAAAGCAAAGCAAATAAAAGTCTAAAATAAAGATTTCTCTATTTGATTTTATTTATTTACTTTGTTATAATAAACAAAAATGATTTAATCAATGTTTCTTTGGGGACTTTCCCTTGGAAAAAGAGAGAACAGCTTAAATACTATAATTTGGTAAGAAATTGGGAAATCTGTATGGACTGAATTAAAAGGTGCTCGAGGCAAATAAAAAAAAAAAATACCATAAACCATTAAATTGTGCAACTAATGTTCTCTAGAGGTTAATAGGTTGCAGCAGGATTGCCACAAATACAGTGGCAAGGTGACCCAGAAACTTACAGTACATCCGATCTCTTAGGGTTCTCTTAAATCCCTTTTCTACTGGTCTGATGTGACACACTTTAGCCATAGCTAGGCATGCTCCGATGAATTCCTACCAAATCCTCAAAGCAGGACTGTGATGATATTGTGACGGTTCTGCTGCACTTCGCTTGTGGTGCCACACTGCCCTTTTAAAATGGCATCATTCAACACTACAGGCGTTTGGTTTCTGATCATGTTCACTAAGTTATTTCTTTTCCATTTTATCAACTTCAATCTGCTCAATTTCTCATTTCAAACAATATTACAATTTGTCATGTTGACACCATCAGCCAATTAAAAAACACTCTACATCGCAAATGACAAATTTAACGTAGATTATGTGTAAATATTACCAGGTGCATGATGCTGAGCTTTGATGATCAAATTTCAATTAGTCATGATCTGGATCACGATTAAGCATTCGGATTATGGAGGTAATGAGGCATGAAAACTTTGCTTCACATCTTAAAAACACAACTGAAAAGAAATGTAGGATAAAATAATGCTTACTTTTTATCTTACCAGTTTGGCTGTGGCCAAATTTACTCATATCCATGCTACCACATTCCTGTACCCGGGATGTCTTCAGATCAAAGGAGCCTACATCAAGATAGATTCTCAGTCAATTGTAGTTCAATGCGGCAATGTACAAGGGTGATATCCAATCTTTATTTTTTTCAAAGATTTGGTTTGCACAAACACATTTTTCATATCCTACACATCATGGCTTTAAGCGCTGCCTAAATGGGCTCACCCATTGGTGTGTGAAGAGCAACGTGCTCCTGGTATGGGTTGAAATACTTGTACTGCTTCCCACAGAACTCACAGACATAGCTCCCAGTTTCTGCGGACAAGAACAAACAATCAAACCTTTGTTTGCACCAGAATCCATGTCAGTGGTAAACACCTGCTTCATATCAATTAAGGCCCAGTTTGTTGGATAAATTGTGTTCAAAAGGAACATAATCATTTTGTTAATCATGTTGTATTTCCTGAGCAGAAAACAAGAGGTCCTAATAGAGTAGAGAAGACGAAGGAACTGGTGATTCTGATTGTATCTCTTTCGGAGTGAAAATTTACATGTAGCATACCTCAATACTAGAGAACATAAAAAAACAGGGGTCTCCCTGCATAGTGCGTGGAGGTTCACGCTATCCCCCCTATCAGTAGGAGTCATTAGTGCAGTGACAAGTGCAGGCTTCCCACCTGCGAACACTGCCAATTGTGTTTGAAGGGACACCCGCTGCTGTCTGTTGAACCCGCTGTCTCTGCGGAGATGGGCGAGTGCTTTTTCCCCTGCGAAGGAGGACTTTTGGACTCATGTTCTGAAACCTTTCCAGTATGGAGTTAGCTCATATGCTTAATGTTAATTTTCCTAACATGGATCATTACCATGACTTAAGGTTGTTCATTACAAACTGTGTCCAATGGAACTGGACACAGGCGCACTTCAATCTGTCAAACGTATTCCATGTTCAGAAAAATCAGACGAATAACTGATGGACCTAAATTCTACTTAGACTTTTAAGGCCAACTAAGCAAAGGGGCTGTACCGAATAGTTCCCAGCTTCATTCAAAATGTTGATATTTAAATTCTAATTCAACATTTGAATGTTTTTTTTGCATGTCTATTCATGGTGTTAAGACCCATATTTCTGCACATTTGCAGATAAATTGCAAATGTAAGCTTGAAAATATATATTTAAGAAACTGACTAGTTATGTTCATTAAAGAAAGTTTTTACAAGAAAAAAGCAAATTAATTGCTTTATTCACATTGAGGATTTTTTTTTTTTTTGATGATGTGATCAAATATGACGACAGACAACTAAATAACTAATAAGCCATTCGCTACAGCCCAACGTATATTAAACATGAGAAAAGTTGAATTTCCCCTCCAAAACCATAATTGAATATATAACCAAAAACAAAAGAAATCAAATCATTTTTTAACAATTTGTTCTGGTGCTGAATTATCCCAATCTAATCTTTGGCTGCCATCCATGGAACCAACTTAAAAAAAAGAGAAAAGTGCATCAAATAGTCTTACTTGGTCCAATTTTCTGGTAGGGTTCAACTGGCTCCTCCTCTTTAAGGCCACCCACAGGTAACACTACCTGCTCATATGGATCTGAAAGAGAATAGAAAATGTGTTTTTTCAAGGGCCTCCAACTGTTTACTTACTACATAATTATACCTTCTCGCCCTTGACTTTACATGATACTCGGTAGTTGAGTGCTAATATGAAGGGAATCATTTTAGTTATTTCTGAAATAGTGGAATTTATTTACCTCCAGTGATGTGAGAACTAGCCTGTCTGAAACACACTTTACATGAGTTTTTTTGAGCTGCTCCTCTTTACTATGCTGCTCAGCTTTGCAGGAAGTCGAGGGGACAGTGTGAAATGTGAACTTCACTTATAAATGCCTTTTCAAGTCTTGGGGTTTTAAAGGAAAGAAAAATTCTAATGCAAAATTGTCCAAAAAAAAACTGCTGGTTACCATCCACTGCATGCAGGTCACGGTGCTCCTGGAAGCAGCTGTAGTATTTGTACTTCTTGCCACAGATGTCACAGGAGTAACGGAAGCTATCTGCAGATCAATAGATAGAGAAGACCAGTCTTGTTTATAAAGACAATGGATATTTTGTGAATGACTAAAATCCAAATGTGAAACATGGGTAAATAATAACCTAATAATAAAAAGATATACAGCAACATTTTGGTTAGGCCAAGAGAGATGGGAGAAGGTAAGATGTGACAAAGCTTTAGGAACAACTGAACCTGAAAACACAGCAATTTAAGCAACCATGTACCACAAGGTGTTCCAATAGCTTTCCACACTCAATTTGAATCAAGCCAAAGAAAGACAGGCAGGGAAGGCAGCGTTCTGTGTTTAGTCATTCTGCATTCGAAAAATTGATAAACAAATAGGATTAAAATGCATAAGAAAAGCTTTGATTGCATTGGGACGGACAAACAGAGGGAGGCTAAATGAGATTAGATGAACAAGACGAATAGGCGGATGAATCCCCAGGGGGAAAGTGATAGAAAAGGTAATAATGATTTGATTACTTTTATGAGTGACATCACAAATGTTTTTTTTATATATATTATTATTATTATTATTATTATTATAAATAAATCAAAACAATGTTTAAGTAGATTTAGTTTTATAAACTGGAACACTGAATTGAAATTTGTTGTGACTCAAATCATACAACATACATTTTTGAAGGTACACTAATATCACTTCTTCTACATGTATAAAAGTTTATTAACTTTCACAGCCTTTTCTTGCCAAGTCTGTGGAGGGATAAGAGAGTGAAAGGACATAAGGGAAGCAGTTTACTTGCTCTGCTGTAGCTACTTCTGTTGCAGTGGGAAGCACCGTGCAGCCAGGTGGCTGTTGACAATTAAGAACACCTGAAGTGCGTCGTGGCACAACACTGTGAAATTCTATCCGACGCCAAGCTGTTGCATAAACACCATGGCACAGTGCAAATGTAAAAAAAAAAAAAAAAAAAATCTATTTCTAACCTCCTTCCTCCAGTTGATCCAGGTTTAGTCCTCTCTCCATAATAAAATGCCTGACTGATGTTGCCCCAGCAGTGGGCCCCTCACATTACACACCCAAGTGACAAATATCATTTAGCAGCAGAGCAACAACTTCTCAATGTTTTCCAGTCCATTCTGACTCTGTCCATTCAACCAGTTGCATTCTTGGCTGAATTCCTGAGGTATTTAAGTATTGTACAAGCTGCGTTTTTTGCTCATTTTTAAGCCTGAAAAAAATGTTTCCATCATTCCTGTCCACGTCTTTAAAGTGTAAGATGACATTTTTCAAACTGTATTTTTATTATTTATGAAACATAATGGTCCAAGACATACAGGGGGGTAAATTAAATCAAAACAGTTGATTTAAAACAGCCACTTTCTTCACTTCACAGCAAAAGGTTCATGCAATGTGTGCTTAATTTGAAATGAGAAAAAAACAGCAAAGAAAGGTGATTATTAGGGTGCCTGACAGTAATTGCATTTATAAACACCTCAAGGCTCCAATACCATGTATATTCTGTAAAAATAAATTGATGTGATCAAAACCATTTTCCACAAATTAGTGGGTTTCTGGCATTTGTCAATGTAATTAAAGCTCACAGAACAGCACTGCTGCAAGCACAGGTGGGGAAACATTCTGGGTAAATCGATAACACAATAACAACATAGATAATTAGTTATGGATGCATGATCCAAGGTTGGACTTGTCCCTTTGCCATTATGTTTCTGTGCACTAGCTATCACACAGACACACTCTCAAGACACCAAGGACAGCAAGAGACAAGCCTGATCTGATCCAAACACGCTACTCTTCGCTTTATTTTCAAGTGGCTCTTAAAAAAATAAAAATAAAAAGCTAGACATGACAGCCAGTAATGGGTGTTATAACTGGCCTACTGCTTTTGGTGGATGACTATGAAATATTTAAGAAAATCCTCCCACTATTCAAACGAAAATGCAAACTTCCATATTAATCTGCCTTTGATAAACACTAAAACCATGACACATATTACTATACTGTATACAAAGTACTATACTGTCTGGCAATTTAACAAAACTGAAAAATGGTAAATCCATTTTACAGGGTTAGATTTTGGAAAACACAGCGGCTGCATTGGCCAATCAAATATGAAAAAGTGATAACATTCAAGAATTGTGAAATCCTGTTTCACCATGAAAGTATATCAACGTCTGTTAATTGTTTTAATGTCTCATGATCCATTAATCAAACTAGACTTTCTGGATGACTGCTACCTGCAGTGATACACCCCCACTAAACCTTGTTTTGTTTTTTTAAAGACATAATTTTTTTATCTAAACACCCACTTAGTCAGAACTACGAAAAGTCTGTTCTAGCCGAGCTCCCAAAATACTCTTCAGCACCAACAACTCCACAACACTACAGCCTGTGTTGTCTCCGGCTTTTCAAGTGTATTCTATGACCACACTCCTTCAACAGAGGGATATTTCACAAGCCATACTAACTGGAAAAATTCAGACTCATTATCAGTTGGTCTGGCTTAATTTTCCTCCGTTGGCTTTAAAATGTTGGCTTGCAATGATCCAGTGTAAGTGGCTATAGCAACCAATTAAGAGCATGTCTGGTATTAAGCAGCCACGGTTAAAAGAATGCGCTATCTTCACTGTGCTGCCCTAAAGCTGAGCTTTAAACCAATTTCATTCTTCCTAGGGAAATCAGTCCACTTATGCTGCCCATATATGTGCTTTATTTTTACTTGCTGACTTTTGGGGCCACTTGCTCTGCTTTAAAGTTATATTTAAAAATGCTCTTATAAACTGGCATGCCATTATCAACTATAAAGTGTAAATATGTGGCATCAAGCAAAAAAGCTTTATAGCATGCCCCATCCTCTTAAGAATTTGATCTATCAGGTAGTTTGTTTTTTTCTCCAAGCAGCTTCTCTGGCCTACTTATTAATACCGTCACAGACCTTTTGGTTATGCCGTGTTTGTATTCCTCATAGAGCTAAAAAAATAAGAAATACAAAATCAGTTGTTCTGCCTCCATCAAGATGATTGCGCGTTCTTTTCTCCCTGCCATGTTGATACTGCTGCCTTTAAGCGATGTGCACATTCATGTAATGATTGCTGAGTGCGTGTGTAGGATGCTTTATAAATAACTCAAGTACTACTCTGAGGTAGGAGTATTTTTAGTCCTTTCACCGTGATTCCTGGGAGTGATTTTAAGGTGCCTGATAAATACAGGCCCTGGCAGCTGATAAACAATGCAATTAAAAGTGCAACATCCGTACCCGCAGCATTTGATTTTATATTCAGTTTTTGGGGTTACCTCACTTAAATCGGAGGAACTCATTTTGTCAGACAAAATATCACTATGATAATCAGAACATTGAGTCCACACATGACATGATTGTGTCAGAAATGTTGAGGTAAAGTTGGATGTTGCCTTATAGGTACCTGGTATTAGGATGTCACCTATGGGAAGGCGGCTACAGTGAGGAGACAAGACTGATGGAAGAGAGGGAGGGGGACAATGAGCGTAAATAATATGGCTTTTAGCTTGCGAAAGTCACATAGAGACAAAGGTATCTTCAGTTATAAGTTGTGCTGGATTGTTTTAGTCAGATTTATGAAAATCTTAAAAAAAAGATATGTAGTAAAATAGCATAATGTCTGTTAAATAAGCCTGGTATAAAATAAACAGTTTGTTGTGGCATGCTTATAAACTTGTGTGTGTTCACTGGATGAGCGTGCAAAAGTGTACTCACTGTTGGGTGTCTGGGGTAGACCATCCACGACCATATTATCTGATTCTACAGAGGAGAAAGAGGGACGGGTCAGTCAGCCTTACAGAAATCTGTGAACAGATGAATGTGCTAAAATTGCTATCTCACATTAAAAACAATCCAGAGGCCAAAAAGACAGAAATAAATAAATAAAATACAATTCCTAGCTGAAACAGGACACGCATGACTCATTCGGAGGAAGTGAATAATTTTAGGACAATACTGTCAGAAGAGGAAAAACACAGCGAGCAGTCAGCTATTATGTGGCTTTTCATAAAGACAATACATGCAAGGGAAAAAAACAGAAGTGTCTTACCTCTGTGAGCCCTGACGTGTGTCTGAAAGCAGTTATAATACTTGTACTTCTTCCCACATACCCCACATACATAGGAACCTGCATGAGTATTCAAAACAGTGTCATAAACACAAAGTGACAGCATCATCAGGAGAACACACATATTGCATATTTCATTGTCATACAAGATATTATGAATAAGAAGTAAATGTCTTTCAGTTTACATTTAAACTGAATTTTTACGAATGGTGAACCTTTTGGCTAAAAAAAAGGTTATATTTCAGATTTTTATTGATTGAAATAATATGATCGTCAGGAGCAAAGATTGGTATCAAGGCCAGTCGAGGCATTTTTTATATTTTTGTATTTTTCTAGTATTTTGTCCCCCTTGTTGATACTGTAAATGAGGATACACTTAATATTAGAATCCCTTTAAAATCCATGAAAGTAGGTTTATTCCAGGCCGGCTGCATAAGCCTGCAGTACTTTCAGCTAGGTTTACTTAATAAACTGGCTAAAGTACACATAGTACATCTGTGTATTTGTGCAAATGTTTTCACAAAGGAATTTGCCAAGTGGGTGTTACAATAATAACCATCACCGCCAACACCATATTGTGAGAGCTTTAAGTTTGCAAAGCAGACTCAAATATGAACAAAACTCTGAAAATCTCTTTTAAAAATAGGGTAATCTCATCCAAATAACAGAAAACATAATATTTCGTCATTTAGCCTAATGGTACAGTTTCTAGCCATGCAGACAGGGTTGTTTGCAAGTCTAATACTAAACACGACATGACATGGCATTGAATTAACTTAAATTGTGCTCACAAGATTGGAAAGTTACATTCTAAAAATTAAACTGCATGCAACACGCTGTCAATAGTTTAGGGGCCATTTCTTCTATACAGAGTACTTCCAAAACAAACTGTGTACAAAGTCTGTGGTTTATCCTGAGAGACATTTTTTTGTTACTTAAAAAAAAAAAATGTTTAATGTCATTCAAATTCTGTGCAGTTAAATTCTGTTGCTTTGTCCGTCAGGAAGTTAAGTCAGGGTCAAGAGACACCAGACAAGACTGCATTCAGGATATGCATGTATATACCCATATGTATATTCACACACCTATGCATGAGTCTGTGCTCTTCGTTGGAGGAGGACTACCAAGGGCAAACATACCCTCGGTCTGAGCTCTACGGGATCCACCTTCACTTGCTCCTCCATCATTTCCTCCAATGACAACACAGATCTCAGCAGGGTTGGCATCACCCACTTTCCCATTACTCGTCTCTGAGATCCCAGGTTCTTTCTTTATAGTGACAGGTGGTGGACTTGTACACATGGACTTTGGGACTAAGGTTGGCAAGGGACCATCTGTGGCCGCACTCCCACCATCCGCCTGCTCCTTCCCAGGATTGGGTGCCTCTTGTGCACTCATGACCCCACCTCCTCTGAGCCTCTGCTTCTGTACAAGGACAACAAACAGAGAAAGAGACAAAGACTTTACTTCACCGTCCTGTGGCAACATACATCCTAGATTCGGGCGTGGCTTCTAGCCCAACATATGGCATTAGTGCTGGGCGGTATGACCAAAAATTTATATCACGGTATTTTTCAAAATGATATCGGTTTCACGGTTTTATTAATGATGTGAAGGAATCAGAATGCATGACTGTTGCAGTCAAAATACAGAACCCTTTATTGTGCAAGTTTTGCAACTTGAAAAAACATCTTTTGTAAACCAACTGGCTACACAATGTAAACAATACGTCTCCTGTAACTGCAAAATGAAGACTTCTTTATCCACTGAACATAAATTAAGGCAACATCCATAACCAAATAAATAGAAAAAATTAATAGTTCCACCGTTTGCCTTTCTTGTCGTAGGCAGTCCCCCTAGCAAACGCGTCTCTGAGTGACATTTGACTCGTCTTTTCTCCCGCAGTGCGAACTGCGGCTACAACTTTAGCCCGACAGCATTTGCAGAATATTGTTGTTTGTTCGACGTCAGATTTTTTAAAGCCGAAGAATTTCCAAACAACAGACACGGCTCCTCTTTTCGGCACAAGTTCTTCTGTTTCATTGCTTGCTCGTTCGGAACTTTCGGCGAAACAAATTTTTTCACCGCATCGTACGCTCAACACAGGCTGTGCTCTCGCATGCTGCTTGTTTAGTGCAGCTGCTAAACAGCCCCCTCTCAGACAATGTATGGCGGCGCGACGTTCCGCCCCTCTGTGTTCCCAACGTTCATACACTACACACTCACCGGTATTGGGGTATATGAAAAATTCATATCATAAACAAAAAAACACCAGTATTCGGTATGAACCGGTATACCGCCCAGCACTATATGGCATCAATGCATAATATCAGAAATGACAGGTAACTGACGCTAACGTGAACTAAAGAGAACAGGTTGTCTAGATACCAGCTTTGATTTGTACCTACCTAGTAACGCCATCTCTAATGTGATAGAGCTTATATATATCAAGCAAATATTGCAGATTTTTACTAAATGACATCCACATTTTTCAATTGTGGCATCAGTTAGCCTCTGGGACACTTATTTATCAGTCTATAGGAAGCTATATATGGCTTTTTGGACAAAACAAGCTAAAATAACGTGAAACTTTAGGAGCCATCCTGAAAATATTACACAACTCTTATCTATTCACAGGTACATTTTTGCCAGGATAACCCAGTTAGTTTTAACATAAGCCCTTTCCTCCAAGGGCTCTAAAATAGGCCATTTTGTGGCGAGGGGGTTCGGATCTTAAAATGTTTTCTTAAGATTGTCTAATATAAGATGTATGTACTCACCAAAGTATTTTAAAGAACACCCATCACTTATGTTTTTTTAAATAAATTGTTATGTACAAGAATTAAATATTACATGTTTCTCATTTTTAACAGCTTAGGCTATAGATCTGAAATGGAACTATTCAGGAAAGAGATCTATACTGCAGAATTTTATGAACTGACATAAAAGTAATTGTCATGACAGGCAATATATTGTATTTAGAGGCACAGAATTTTACATCTTAGAAAACAGATCTTGAACTTGCTTAAAGTCATGCTGTGTTGATACCGACATCACCCAGATTTACGTCAGGGGTCTCAACCACACAAAGAATGTCAAGTAATGGCACCCAGCATGGATCTTTCCCGTTTCCTGGAGGCTATGAGAATGTATTGCCCCCTTCCTCACATTATTTTCATCATCATTTCTGGTGAAAATGTTCAAAATGTACCATTTATGAATAGAAATAAATATCACATAACCTCACTTAAGGGGTTAGGCCCCCTGCATAGTTACAATTTTTGGCCATATTGCCACTTTCAGCTGCCTACAGATAGAAAAACAAACGTTCTTCAGGCATTCTCGTACCATAATCTGAAATTGTGTATGTCAGTTGATAAATATCTGCAATATCACTTTGCTAGAGTTCCATTTCAGATTTATAAGGTAAGGAGAAGTAAAACGAATATTAGTAAATATGAAGCCACGGGTGTTTGTTAAAATAATTTGGTCAGTAGATTTTTCTTATACTAGATGAGATCCTAAACCCCTAGGCATAGTCAAATCCTGGGACAAAAATGGCCCATTTTAGAAGCCTCGGAGGAAAAGGCTCATGTTAAATCTTTTATAATTCATAACCTAAATATGTTATCCTTGCAAAAATATACATGTGTATAGATAATGAGTCTGTATTGTTTGTGTCATAAGGAAAAAATTCTGAGTTGTTGCATATTTTCAGGATGGCCCTCAGATACCTTATTTTCACTCAATTTGGCCAAAAAGCCCTTTTAGCTTCCTATAGGGTGATAAATATGTATCCCAGAGGCTAACTACTACTTACTTGAAAAATGTGGATGCCATTTAGTAAATATCTGCAATATTAGCTTCCTTGATCGATCCATTATAAAATTATAAGATCACAAATTTGGAAAAAATGGACACATGGCTTATTTGGGGCCAAATTTCAAAGGTCCTCATTTCTGAAATTATGAGGAATTGAAAGCTAATATTTTGCATGGTGGGTAGAAACATATAGATCTACATAAGCAAAATCTGAGGAGTTGGCCTTGGGAGGTTCCTGAAATGTATACAAGTTGGCATGGAATGACCCCTAATAACTCTGACAACCACCATACACCTCGTGAATAATCAGTGACTTTTGAGAATTTTGAGATCAGACAAAAAGACTGAACTTTGAGTTTGAGTTGACTTTGAGTTAGAACAGAGCAGCATAACTAAATGCCCTTTGATGGCATGAATTCTACAACTTTGTGACACCCAAATGCTCTAATTTCCAAACTATCCAAATTACATAACTTGCAACTTCAGGACAAGGCTATAAAAGGCCTTGCCAAGTGAATGTGCTCAAAACGCCATGCAAAACAGACTTATGCCAGGATAAATGAATATTATGGGAAGAGACATTTTTCTTGTAATAATAGCACACCAATACAGCAACAACAAGCCTTTTCATGGCCCAATTATTTGGATAATCTTGACACGAAAATATAAGTATCAGTATCAATACTTTTGCAATTCATTATCTAATCTAACGGTGCCATCTTCACCTCCTCCAGTCTACGCACAACTTTACCGAGCAGCGCCGCAGTAGGCAGCCACACAGCTCTCAACACTAAACTGACTGAACACAAAGTGCTGCTGCTGGAGGGCCTTCCCTACCAGTTTTTGCAAAAGTGTCGTTTGGAAGTATTTTGCGTACAAGGCAAACGACCAGGAAAAGGCTAAGTCAACAAGCCGATATGTGGTGGTGGTGACGAAGTCGAGTAGCACAACAAAGTTGCCAAAGCATCTTGAAAGGTCAACACCCCAGTCTTTATGATGACTTTCTAGTCAGTAAAGCTCCCGTTTCAACAACAATCAAGTATTAAACAGAGACCGAAACCGTGGCAGCCTGCTCTACCGACTCTATTTGATCAGCAACAATAATATGGTGCCAAGTCACCAGAAAATAAACAGGACTGTAACTGATACATTAGCATGGACCAGATTCTTGTTGACACTGAGAAACCTGGCTTCGACAACTTATTCACCATCTGAATGCAAGGTTTAACCTTCACAGTATCATTATCAACTATATAACACAATAAAACAATCAGAGAATTTGAAAATACTTGTCATATATACACCCTACAGTTACGTTATTGTTTTTTTGCCCTATGTCAGAGAGTGGCCTTTTATTGTGACCAGCCTACGGCACACCTATAGTCATGCTGTCTAATCAGCATCTTGACATGCCACGCCTGTCAGGTGGCTGGATTACCTCGGCAAAGGGGAAGTGCTCCCCAACACATTTGTGACCAAAATTTGAGAGAAATAGGCCTTTTGTGTACATGATAAAGTCTCTCTTTGATTTAAGCTCATGAAAAATTGGAGCAAAAACAAAAGTGTTGCATTCATATTTTTGTTTGGTGTATATCCAGCCTACTTATAGACCAAAGCAACAGCCAATCACATGTGATAATTTATTCATAATGTCTTTATGTTTATTTATTTAATATTTAACCATCATGAGTCTCTGTACCGGAGCAGCCTCTTCATATTGCCACTTTGAAGAGTTCATGTTCATGTTACTCCTGTGTTTGCACAATATTTACAGATGCATCACTTTTTATCTAAAGCTAGAAATCACAAAAACATCTTGAAATTGTGACACTTGTGCTGCCATAAATGCAGCCGTCACACTTAATGAAAAGGTACATTTCAGATACAGGCACTCGCACAGAAATATTTTGGGTCAGCAAAGTTAGTCGCCCATTTATTGTCCACGCAGCAGTGCCAAATTTTACATCCCAGCGACACCATAAACTGAATGGTCAGCGCTCCATTTTCTAGTTTTAGGACTGAACTGTCAGGGGGAGACTCACCATTACAAGAGTGAACTCTGAGCTTCCTGCTGCAGACAGAACATTATTTTCATAGATTTTAGACCTTAGATTTCGATTTTGTAGAGTTATGGTAAAACAAATGCCTAATGAGCCTAACCACAGACATGCAGCATAGTTTATTACCATATAGTGTTCAAACAAAAATGATATCCACAAAAATAAACAGCACCTGCGAGTGAAAGAGATTCGATTTGAACATTTTCTGACTCATGAAGAAAGGCATGATGTACGCTAATTGCAGTATGCAGGTGGATTATGGGAATTAATTTGCTTGCCAAAATGAACTTCTCCACTACGGCAATAGTTTAGGCTCTGCCTTGAGCCAACTGCTCTCTAGACTCAAGTTTGCTGAAGATATACTGGAACATTTTAATTTCCTGATGTCCGTTTTCCATTGTTACTACACTTACAGAGTCTAGACTGAAAAGCTACAGTGTGTGGTCAGTCTGTGTTAACACAGTAATTTAAAAAAAGTTGTGCTTTAATCTTCGTCTTGGTGTGAGAAAACTGTTTTTATGCAAATTTCACTGTGAAACACGGAAAATACAGTCAAGACAGGTTTCTCTGTCTCTACGTTTTTCTTTTCTAACATAGCCTTAGGGGAAGCAATTTCAAAGTTGACAACAGCGGTATCTGGCATTGTTCTGGCAGAACATACACTGATATGAATATTTTCTACCATGACAAGTCTAATCCCCCATGAATACAAAAAAGCAATATGTCATCATTGTTCTTTTATAAATGATAGGTTAAAGTCCCTCTGTCAGCTTAACTTCCAGCCAAAACAAATAAAGACGGCACAAACGTAGTGACACTCAACTTGATGTAGAATAAGTTAAAGTAGATTTTCTCAACAACTGCACTTAAAGTTAAATCCAGGTAATTGTACTTTAGTTGCATATATCCAATTGATGAAACTTTATATTGCGACACCACTACCAACCATTTGGCTTGTGACTCCTTCAAAATAAAATATAATAAGAAGAAGTCAGGTTGAGTCTGAAAGAAAGTGATAAATTGAAGCATTTGTCCATTGTATTGGTGCAATTAATCATCTAACTACCCATATTTAATTAATTAAAAAAATAATTCTTGACATCTAAGAGGGGTCTGACCCCTCGGATGGAAACCATCAGACAAGAAGTAACGGTTTATAAAGTTAAAGTTATCTAAAATTTGTTTTCTAATTTTCTAATCTACTATAGAATAAACTGCTTACACATTCATAAATAGACAAAGGAGGTCATTTTTGTCTGCAGGGTGAGCACTTTTTCTTTGGATACTTATATTTAGCATAGTACTTTTGGACTTTTACGTAAGTAGGATTTGAAACACAGGAGTTTGACTTTAATAGAGTATTTGTATGTGGTTGTATTGGTTCTTTTATTGAAGCAAAGGATCAAAGTAATTCTTCCACCAAGCGTCATTACATTCTATAACTGGGTCTTCCTCATCTTCGAAAAACTCTGCTTTTGTTTAGAAATAATAGGAAAGTCTCTGTTAGCACCATTTGCACATAACATGCTAACAAAGGTCTTCAGTGCTCACTAAGCACTACCAGCCTACTCTGTAGCAGACATCCATCCATCCATCCATCCATCCATCCATTTTCCTCCGCTTATCCGGAGCAGACAGTGGGTGGAAAATAAAATGAATCGCTAAATTAACTGACTTTTGTCATCTGTAATCAAATTAAATAATGGCAAAGATACATACAGTACATGCATATCTGAATTAGATCAATCCCCATCAACTGGACTATTCCCCGTGCAACATTTTAAATGCATGCCCTGATTTTATGAAAAGGCTCATTTCCTCCAATTAAAGTGAAAATGCTAAATGTCTGTCCTCCTGTTCTTTCATAGTCTGAGGCTTGTGATGTGCTGTAACCTACAGCAGCATGCAGAACTTAAATCTAAACCAGATGCACATTTCTTGACGTTCCTTACAAATTAAACACAACCTAAACCAACTACAACAACAGGAAAGGGAACATAGTTAAATTAAATCACCAAATATTAGTTATTTGCATATCTCAGATCTTTACCATCACTGGAACGGGCACTGAAGTAAGAAGTGGTAGGTTACATTGTGATTTATATCAATCTATTAAAACGGGTTCTCTTTTTTGCGATGTGGTCCAGCTGTGTTTTAAAATGACAGTGTATGCATATTAAAAACAATATATATCAAGCAGTGTACTAAATCTATCTGGGGTTACAGAATAAGGAGGTTAGGCATGCAAAGAAAACATCTCTGGGACATACCTCTGTTCAGAATTCAGCGCTTAGTCGAGGTACTTAAAATAATTGGCCTATATTTGGGTAGTACTGTATCTGCCTCTGCACAATAATGAAGTAAATCAATCACTATGCTTGGTTAAAGCAAAAGAAATTACTTAGAGAGTTTTTCTTACTTTGAATTGTACCTTGCGACGCCAAAAAGCACTGTGCTCTGCATGTTAAGTAGACAGGAAAAGAGATTCCAAATATAAATTACAAATTTGTTTAAGGCTCATGTAAATGTTTCCACTCTGGATGGATTAAAAATAGGAATCAGCTAAAATGGGGGATGGTGGGGGCCACTTCAATCACTGCATGTTTGTATTATCCAGAGCAGTCAGACTAGGAGCAAGGGTTGACCAAAATCTGTTTCACACTAAATGCATTGCTTTCCCTGTTTCTTTAATCAAATGCACATTTTTCTGTCCTCTGTAATAAATGTCTTCCAAGGTGGTGTAAGAGCAATGATTTCAAAAAGCAATAATGCAGAGAAATGGACACACACACACACACACACACACACACACACACACACACACACACACACACACACACACACACACACACACACACACACACACACACACACACACACACACACACACACACACACACACACACACACACACACACACACACACACACACACACACCACGCTCTGGAAAAGAAACTGTCGTCTAGTAAAATTCCATCAGCATACACTCAAAACCCCCATAAAAACCTTTTCAATCTATATGTTAATGCCACGAATTAAAATTTAATAACAAGAGATATTGAAAAGCAGACTTGAATTATACAAAAATAAATCCTGAAAGATCAGGCCCCTAAAATTAGAAATTCAAGGCGGCATCCGGTCTGCTGCTAAACCCTTGTAGGCTGGCAGATTAAATTTTTGATGAAAATCAAAATTGCACTGCACACTGACGCAGGCGCAGCAAACCTGGCACTATTGTGATTTATGGATTCATTAAACCCGCGGGAGTTTCGCCCCTCCCCTTTTCACTCAAAAGAAATGAGATTTGCTATGCTGAAAATTTGTATTTTCAGAAAAGCCACTCAGGCTCTGCCCTACCTTTGGAAAACAGTCATGGGAAAAAAAAAAGAAGCCTCTGTGTACACAACCACTGCACGTAAACAGGCCTAATTTTCATTGCTGCAGCAATTGAACGTCCTTATGCATTATTCATGAAACCAATAAGGTTCATTTTTACAAAGGAAGAGGCAGGAAAAATATGTGCAGAATGTACAGATTTCTTTCTTTTTTTTTTTTTTTTTAATGCAGCAGCCCCAACCCCTGGCAAGCCATTCCCTGGAGACTATTTTAAGTGAAGCCATTTTCCGACATTTTCAACATGCCACTAAGAAAATAACTGAACACAAGGTGGTTGCTATGTTTAAAAAAGGATGCACGTTTGCTCACACACACACACGCACACACATCTAAAACACAAATCACAAATCTGTAAGTGTGCATTAACAAAAACAACTGGTGATGACATCAAAGACAGAATGTTTGTGCAACACGGCTCACCTTTTAAACTGAAAACAAAAACCTTTGCACTGAGTAAATGACAATTACAGCTAACCCCCCCCCCCCCCCCCCGGCTGTGATATGATCCCTTGCCGTCTCTTGTTTATCAGGGCCTGGAGGGGCAAGTTTCACCTCTCCATTCAAACTATCGGCTCTAAATGTCCTCAGTGAATCAAAGCTTTTGTTCTTTTAAGGACAGACATACCAGCAATCCTCTTACCTCATTAAAACGAGAACCCTCCCAGAATGCAGTTGCCATTATCCATATCAGGGTTTAAGGTGTTTCTCATTGCAATGCTGCAGCATTAGTCCTGAGAGCATTTTAACTTATTACTCGGCCTTCAGGAGCTTTTCCATCACTCACACAGTGATCCAGCCCCATTAAACACTGGTTGCCTCGTCTTCACTTCTGGACTTTAACTGAAACTCCTTCATTTTGATTAAGACCTTCCATGCAAAAGGTCAGAATTTGCACCCAGATTTTTGCATACCGACCGCACAAATTCCACCGGCTCTTTCAAATTCATACGGATTTGAAGGTCAGCATTAAAATTACCCACAGCAAAATGGCCTCCGCAGTTTCCCTTACATTAAAATCTGCAGGATTAGTATAAACAGTAGAGCCACTGGTTGTGATTGTTTTTCCTGCCCTCAAATTGCTGACAGTGGTCTTTCATCCTCCAGTGCTGTTCAGTTCACTTTGGACAGTTATTTTTCCGCTGACACATTTCCAATCTCTAGAAATAAAAGCCCAAATTGTTCCAGGTTTACTAAGTAGTAAATTACATCTCTTAACCCACAATAACACAAAAAGACACATTCATGCATAGACAAGTAACCGTTTGCATTTTGTTAGACTAAAATGATTCATGGTGGATTTGGCTTATTTTTATCTTCATTTCACAGACTGACAAACTGATTTGAATGAAAGATTTAAACATTTAGCAAAACATTATTCCAGTCCAGGATGACTGTGAATGACAATTAAAGGAGTGACATTCCCTTGAATGGTGCTTTAAATGCAGGGTTTAAAAAGGAGGAAAAATTGAATTTTGAATTAATTAGCATGAAAAGCAGCAGATGGGCTACTTTTCATTTTAATTTGTGATGACGTGTGTCCACCTCGAGCAGCATTTGGGACGTGTGTCACCATCCCCACAAACTGACATTCAGCTGAATATAAACAAGTCACCAAAACTAGTCTCGTTATAATTGTTTTGTTAATTTCTCAAAATGGCTGCCTACAGGTGGCGCCAACGACACCCAGATTTTAAATCCTCTGTCTTCCTAAAAAAAAAAGAATCGAAACGAATTTTGACAAGACGACACTTTTTTTGTATTGTTGATTTTTCTTGTCTGTCCAACAAATGAATAACAAAGCCGTCACATAAGCCTGCGAGGAGAAGCAGCGTCGGCGTTGTGTGACTTTCAGAGAAGGGGGGGAAACTCAGAATTTTTTGCAGGAGAAATTCACAAAACATGGCTGCAGGAGGTTTTTGTGTTTCAGATTGTTCCTCCCCTCATCGTCCTTCATGTTGCCACTATCGCCCGGTCCCGTCGCTCCAAGCTAGCGGAGTGGACACGGGGCTTTCACCTACGCAGCGTTCATATGAACAACCGAGCTGCACACACGACTGCTCGGCAGTTACACGAGAAACTTCATTACGAAAATTCAGTCCCCCCAAAAAACACACACATCAACAGATTAGGACTGTCTCCTATGCTTCAAAGACTGCACCTGGCAACAGTGCGAAACAAGACTGCCAGCTCTCATTTGTCAAAGTACAAGGGGGGACTTGAACTCTACACCCGCTACTGAAATTTCTAGAAAATTTAGGATTTCTAAATCAGAAAAAAGGAGAACACAGCAGTGTGACATACCTCCAAAAAAAGATGCAGCTCATGCGAAAACAGGCTCCCGCTCCAGAATATCTTCCCTCCTCGACCAGAGGTGACTGCACGATTGCTTCCTCAAAAAAAAAAAAAAAAATTAAAAAAAATTGTGAATTAGTTATGAGAAATTCCAAATGTTAGAATTTTCACCACAGCGGGTTTTTTCCTCCTCACCCCTCCTCCTCCGCACACACCGCGACACGCTACGTTACATTTTTTTTTAGAAAACGAGTAATGGCGTGATTAATGGTAATTTTTGCCGACGTTTACTTCAGTCCGTGCAAGCTCTCCGTTTGTGCCTGGCGCTGGGGCTTTGCGTTGCGGTTCCTCCCGTGGAAATTTCGTCCGCCATATACGAGGGCAGATTCCGAAATTGCAGCGCCGGCCTGTATATTAGCCTATATGAAAAAAAAGAAAGAAAAATGAAAAAAAAAAAAAAAAAAAAAAAGTCTGGGAAGAAGACAGAAAAAAATGGTTGGCCGACTGTAAAGTAACACGGGGAAAAAGAGTGGAAATTACGCAGAGAAATAGAGCCTCATGTGTGAGAACATTGTAATAGGATGTTCTTATTGTAGCTCTACACTATTGATCAGATAATGGCTTTTGTTATATTTGGCTGATGCACACTTTCTGGGTTCAACTGTTAGTCAGATACGTTAGACATGCCTTATCCAATGTTGTTTCCTTGTTATTTATTTCATATTGGGGAGGGTAATGCAAACCCTACATTTGCACTTTACTCGAGAACTGTCCAACAATGTAGTTGCTCAGTTTGCGCAATTAAACCAGAATTAAAATCCTTACCAGACCTTAGCCAAATAAATCTACTAAATCCACTCATAAATGCAGCAGTTGTTTTTAAACCAAGAGCAAGGTTTTGGCTGGCCAACACATTTCTTTTCAAAACCTTACTGAGAATTAGCAAATCTTTTTTTTTTCTTTTAGAATAGTTTAGTGTTTGTTTCTAGAGTAAAGTTTTTGTGCCAGGATGTTTAAAGAAACCGCTTTGGCTTGTCAACAAACAATATTTTTATATAATATATTTATAATTAATTCATTCTGCATATATAGACTGTGAATGTGGGTTGAATCATTTAGATGAGACAATAATACAAACATCAACACCAAACAATATTAATGACAATATCAACAAAAACAACAGTTATAATATCAATAACAACAATAATATTATATTATGTTATACAATAACATGGAGATGCAATATAGCAACGGTTCCCATGAGCAGAAACAGTATTCGCCTGCAATAACACAACTATCAAAAACATGAAGGCTATTTATTACTTGTGGCCCTTATGTGGTGCACTCCTGACATAAATAGCAGTTGTTGTTTTTTGGGGTTGAACACATGTCGATTTACAGTCAATTTCCTGGAAAAACTGTGACATAGATTTTGAAAAGTATCCTAATCAGGGGCAGGCACTAAATATTTCTCAGAGAACAGTAAGGCCAATCACAAATGTGGCATAACTGCAAATCTGCCTCCTTTAAAAGGGAGAATCCCTGAGAAGGGCACTGAGGGAAACCACCAAAGGGCTTACGGCAACTCTACGGAGCTGTAGACATCCAGGTGCTTCACAGCGTGGCAAAACAGAAAGTTACTTTTGAGGAAAAACAACTCATGATGATGCTGAAGTTTTCCACAGGGCATGCGAGAGACTCCGAAACAGCATGGAATAAGACGAATAGTCTGAAGAGATCAAATGCATATATTTTTGGGACATCACACTCAAACTAAACACTAAACGTTCCGTGCATCAGCAGAAAAACAACATCCCCACCATAAATCTGGGTGGAGGCAGCATCATGCTGATGCTTCTCTGCAGCATGCAGGCCCCGGAGGGCTTGTGAGGGTGGGGGGTCAAATGAATGCAGCAAAATATAGAGAAATCCTGGAGGAAAGCTTGCTGCAGTCTACAACTCGGGAAGGGAAGACAACAACCCTGAACATGAAGCTACAGCTGCGCACGTATCACTGAAAAATAACAATGTTTATGAGAGGCCAATCAAGACTATGGCTGTTCTTGGAAACTGCTGATAACCCGCGGCCCTTGCACAACTTTGCAGATGTTGAGCACTTGAGGAAAAACTGCATTTCGTCCAAATGTAAAACTCTGATAGCTATCATTGCTATGGGGGGGATATTAATTAAAATAGTTTTCACTTTTACATAATTTATTGGGCTTTTCAGTGTCAGAAACCTAATTACACCTGCTGATTAGATGATGTAATGTTGTAAAACAACAGAAAAACTGGATCCATTACAAGGATTAATTTTCCTTTCCTCGTGGGTGTTGCATTATTTATTTTACCTTTTATATCAAATTAAGCAGGGCCATTTGTGCTGGGTATAAAGATATATCTCATATTTGAAAAAGCTTTTCCTGCTTTTTAAGAATCGTGGAGACATGATGACACAACCTGTTATTCTCTGTTTTGAGAACATGCTCAATAATGACATTATTTCCCTTTTTCAGATCATTGATTATATGGACAGTGGCTGATAAAGTCATCCTGTCTCATTTAAAACAACACCAATCATAAAACAGGGCAGTGAAAGTTCAGTTCAGATGCACTTCCCTCTCCTTGTCTGGATGGTGTCGTTTTCATCAGTTATACAGAGTTGCTCTTAATGCTAATTCTATCTCTTATGCGCTTGGAATTACAAATTGGTGTTGGTGTGATTCATTGCATATCACGATGAAGTGTTTATGATCTTTTATTTAGCCTTTTAAACTGGATGAACCCACTTTCTCTTGGTGTATTTATCATTTCTTTCCAGCAGAGGGCACCAACATACCAATAAATGGTCACTTCTCTTGCATTCAGTGCAGTAGCCAGTAAGTACGCTGCTTAGCAAACTGCTCACTTTTTGCTCCTTCTCTCTCTGCTGCTTAGAGTTTGCAACAAGTTCATGTTCAGAGTATTGAGGGGGATTTTTAGCTGGGACCGTTCACCAAACGTCAACATAACTGAGGTGCGGACAGCAAAGAGTCTCCAAATATTGCATCTGAGAGAGATATTTATCAGCAAAAATAATGCTTTGTTTCAAATTTCCAGTTTTTGATTGAACGTTGAATTTGTGAGACCATTTTGGTGATGGTACCGATGCACGTGGACAGGAAGTGGTGGAAGAAACTGGTGAATCCCACTATTTTTGAACGGCCCTCCTCTCAGCTGTGTTTTAGCTCACTCAGTGTTGCTTCAAGATGTTTATTTCCACAGTGATGACAACAGTAGCTGAGGACATATGGGGAAGATGTTTCTGACCCCATGCTGAAACATGTGGCAGGTCAGAAATATGGGATAATACAACCACAGTATCGTCCTCTATATAGCCAAACAAACACCTTATCTTTCCTCTATCATTTTTACAGCTCAAGGTTGGGCTGGCCTCGTATCAGCCTACTTTCTGTAGAATAAGTGGCAGAAAAACCAACAGTGACAACAATGCTATTTTTTCTTCACCCACATTTCATGTTATTACCATTTAGGTCTAACAAGATTTGACAAAAAATAACCTGCAGAAAGAGAACAACAACTTACATAAAAAGGTTTTTGAAGGTTTTTTCAGCCACGGAAAACATCTTATTCAGACCCACAGAATAATTTATCTCTGCTCCTTTGACACAAAACTAACTTACATTGTGATAATTTGGGTTTGATTTTTGGGGTACTGAGAAGTGTCACAACTCCACGATCAAATACTGAACTATAAAACAAAATGCAAGTTGTTTTCATGTCTACGTGTGTTGTCAAATCTATATAATACTATGAGAACAGATGATACCTCGCCAGAAATGAAAATTCAACGTCTCCGCCGACCACCAACTCAAAAGTTACGTGAAGTGATCCACAAACAACACACTCTTACTGAAGAGATCCTCTTGGAACCTTTAATGGAAATACTGCACTTTTTTGTTTGTTTATGCACAAACCATGAAAACACAAATGAGCAGCAAGTGTACTTACATTTCATCCATTCACAAATACAGATGAGCCTGATCAGTAAACAGAACAATCTGATCTCTGACCGATCTCTGTTGACAGTTAAAATACAGAGTATCTCATTGTAACCAACCATTACAGCACAAAGGACCATCCTTTACCGAATAGCCATAGTGGGTAAAAGACAACAGTAGTTGTTGGCTGGCCACAGACCAGTAAAAGCAGCCAGGAATACTGGCTGGTGTGTGTTACGTTGCCTCTGGTAATTGTATGTTTTTGACAAAGGCCCATCCAAGGCCTCCATCACCCATTTGAAGTGTGTTATTTAGGATTAACAAAGCTATTCTAATTCTAATGCTGGACTGGCAAATCAAAAATAGAATAGTTTTGCTTTTCTATGGTGACTGACCTTGTTTGACACAGTTAAAGCAGCAGATGTTTTGGAAAATGTGCTTGTTTGCCACCTCACACAGACAACAGGATCAACATATGTTTCACGTAACTGTCCAGTATGAACTGTAATGTGTGTGAAGCTTCACAAAATATATAAACAGCAAAAAAAAAAATGTAACCAAAGGTGCAATTGTAAGCTTTTTCCGGAGCTTTCAACCACATCTTAAAGTCTTCAGTCGTGTCTAGAGTTTGTTCGGTTGTCTTCAATGTGATGTTTAGCTAAGCTTAGCATGAAGACTGGATGGTAATAATTTACATAATATATATCACCCATCAGCCATAACATTATGATCAGGAAGAAGTGAATCACACTGATTATCGTGTTATCATGGCACCTGTCAGTCAGTGGGATATATTAGGCAGCAAGTGAACATTTTGTCATCTAAGTTGATGTAGAAGCAGGAAAAATGGGCAAGTGTTAGGACTGTGATGGCTAGACGACTGGGTCCAGGCATCTCCAGTACTGCAGCTCTTGTGGGGTCTTCCCAGTCGGCAGCAGTCAGAAAAGTGGTCCAAGGACCACTCTTTAGGAGTCTGATGGCAGTGGAAATGAAAGAGTTCTTCAGTCTGGTGGTCCTGCATTTGACACTTGCCTGAGGGCAGAAGTGTGAACACTCCATGTGTGGGGTGTGGGTGGTCTCTGATGACGGAGGTGGCTCTGCTGTGGACTCCGCGGTGGTAGACGCTCTGCAGAGAGAGCAGTGGAGTCCTGGTGGTCTTCACCAGTCTTCACCACTGGCTGCAGGCATTTGCGGTCCACAGCTGCAGTGCTGTCCCACACAGTCATGCAGCCGGTCAGGACGCTCTCAACAATGCAGCTGTAGAAGATGCTGAGGATCCCAGGTGACATGCCAAACTTCCTCAGCCTCCAGCTGTGTGGTGTTAGGTACATCACAAGAAATAAATCAGAAAAGATCATAGGAGAACTTTTTCTTATCAATAAATAAGAGATATTTTAGAACAACTCTAAAAACCAATTAAGTGAGACGTTGTCATTGATGCCGCTGGTAATAAGCATATTCAAAATGCTTATCTTGAGAAAGTTGACATCATCGCCTCTTTGACTTTATCACCACTATCCCCATAAAAAATAAAGAGGAAAGAGTTACTCTCATAGAATAATTTAGGCGATGGAAGCAGCTTTATATTTGGCTTTAGTGGGGAAAGGTTATTGATAACATTTTCTCAAAGTACCATTTGAATGTACATTTATATGTATTTTACTTGAATATTTCAAGTCACCACTAGGTTACTTTACACTTCTACTTCATTACAGTTTGTACTTTCTTATATGTTAAACAACAATAGCTAAGTAAGTCATTCAATTTAGCAGCGCTTCGATGTATGAAAATATAAGTGTATATTTTAACCTGTTTAACATAAAATATATTCCACAAACTTGTTTGTCATGTTCTCGTGAACCTTTTCAACCTGCAGGTAATCAGAGGCTCCTTGTTTTGTCCCTTACATGATTTAAACCATAACAACAGTGCACGGCAACAAAAAACAAAAACACACTTTAACACCATCCCTGCACTTACATTGTAAGAACCTGATTGGAGAAAGTGAGTAATGTAATTGTAGATATGACAGGGCACTGTGAAGCGACTGAACCTCCTTTGCTTCCATATGCATGAGAAGTCAAAGTAGAAGCTAAGAATAACACGATGATTGTCCAGTAAACCTCTGCTGCCCACAAGGACAAAAAAAAATCATCTGATTACAGCAGCACCCTTTCCAACGCTAATTATAGTTATTCACATTCTGCACTTGGATGTTGTTTTTGGTCAGAAGGCCACAACCTAAAATCATCATCAAGGAAAATAATATAAGAATATAAGTGGAGTTCATCAAAAAGATAATTTTTTTATGAGGCATCCAGTGACTTTAGTCAAATGTGGAACTAACAAACACCAACACTTATATTGTATAATAACACAATGTTTGGATTAGAAACTTTTTTTCGTCATTTCATTTGGATAGGTGCAATACCAAATAAAATAAAGAATGTTTGTGATTTTTTTGACCTCGTCACTGAATGCTACGCATGCTTTGAATTCTTCAGAATGATGTCATGTCACGCTGACATGATAGAAGTTTGATTCCAAACTCCAACACAAGAATGGATGAATGGATGGATGGATGGATGGATGGATGGATGGATGGATGGATGGATGGAGATAGAGATAGAGTCGCCATGTGGACAAAACCCAGAGGAGTCTTCAGCTACGTCAGCAGCTCCGTTTTGATAATTGATAATTATCACTAAACAAAGAGAATGACTGTTGTCTGATTGGGCCGTCATTATTTTTGTATGTGGGGAAACGTATTAGACAGATTCAAATGTTTGACCTAATGGTGACGCTTGAGTCAAAAGTCAGGTGATCAACTAAATTATTAGAATTAATCCTGAGGATGACATGAATGTGTGAACCAAATCTCATGACAATCCAGCCATAGTTGTGGAGATGTTTCACTTTGGATCAAATAGTTGGACGGACAGACAGTACCAATGGTGTGGCTTATAAATAGGAGCAGACCAAAGCATTATGGGTTAGAAATAAAACATCATCATCCTTTTAAATATTCATTTGTATGCCACCATGGACCGCCACATTCGCATTCCTTTGTATTTTAGAATCCAGCGTTCAGCGGGATTTGATGTCACTATTTCCGAGAGCTAAAAAAAAAAAAAAAAAAACACACCCCGCAGTTCACGCTAAGGCCAAGGATAACAGCTCATTCCATTCATGTCTCCTCTAATTAGAAGGAAAACTTTATGTAACCTCCATCAAGCCCCTTTATCCACGGAAAAGACAGCAAACTCCAAACACCAAGTGGTACTAACACTCGTTTGTCTCGTTTTTCACAGATTTTCTTTTGGAAATGGTTTGTGCCGTTATCTGCCGTGTCCTCCTCTGGTGCATAACTGCTTCTCATTTCCTGAGGAGTCTTATTTGAAAGCACCATTGGCGAAATAATGTTAGGAATCTATATTTTTACGCTTCATATTTCATGTTGGACAGTTTAATGGAGTTCAGTTGAGTTATGAGGTGTTAACTGATTTCCATTCGTTTGTTGTATGCATTAAGGCCCTTCTTTCTATTGTTTGATAAACAAGAAAACAAGTGCATGCTTGCTCTTTGCCTGAAGAGCAAAGAATAAGAGATACAAATAATTTTGGACTACTATATTCATCTAATCTCCACACCCAAGAACGTTACTTTTGAATTATTTACATATAAAAACATTGTTGTTCATATTTAGTCATAAAGCCACCATGTGATGCTTTTTGTCACAGTTGATGTTATCACTGATAAATTGTGTTTAAGCATAATGAAAACCGTGACAATGACCTAAATGCACCATGTGTCATAACTTGCTGGAGAACAAAACTCGGACACTAGCCAAGCTAGCACGACATCTGATAACAAGGCACCCCAAGTATGAAGGAAAACAAAAATATTTTTCCATCTGCAGAGGAAAGAATACTTGCCAGAAAGTCCAGCTGGTGAGAACACTTCACGAAGAAGGCACAGATGGCTCTACTAATCATGTCGAGGACCAATACAACAGCGCAAGGAAAGTTCATTTTGAACGTTTGTGTGTGAAAGTTACACAATTCAAGTTGCAATATGTTTCGTGTTTTCACTGCGAAACCAAGCGGGACACACAGCCAGCTCCAATGAAGTGACGTCCCAGGGTGGCAGCCATGACATTCGTGTTTGGTGATGGAAGGTCAATCCAAAGAACCCATCATGCTCCAGTACAGTTAGTTTCTAGTGAAATTTAAAGGCAGTTATGTAACTGTAACAGAATACATCTGGGTCAAGAGGAACCCCAAACCTAAATTACTGGACTAATAAATTTGGAAAGCAAGACATCTCAAGGTATTCATAAATGACATTTATTCATTAGGAATGTGCTCCTTGGAGACGCAGATATGGAGATGCATGTGTGTGAGTGTTGGCTTGACCTCAGCATTGACATCATATAAATGAACAGTCTATAAATGGCACCTCATTAGCGGGATGTTATAATAGAGACAGGGCATCAAAAGGACCCTGGGGCCTTTAAATTCTGCCAGTGATGCAAAACTTGGAGACATCGTCTTGGCTCTTCCTCGTCTGGTATCACCTTAAACAGTGTTAGCCTTTATGTTGCAGTGAATATCATTTTGAAAACAAATGTGAATAATTTCGTGATTATTTACAAGTCTGACAACACAGATGTTGCTCAACAGCGTCCCCTGTGGCTACATGTGGAAATTACAGGAGAATCTTATATTCAATTTCCCTTTATTTCAAGATTCTCTTCTCAATTTTTTGACAAGCTGACCCAGCAATGTCAGTTAGAGCCCAATATCTAGCTAAAGTGTGCTAATATTAGTGAGCATAAGCTACATGGTCATACCAGACTAGTGGTGGGGAATTATTAAATACATTTTTTCAAAGTACCGTACTTAATTATTCATTTTAGCTACGTGTGCATTATTAAAATATTTCCACTCTGTGCTATTTTCCATTCATACTCCACCACATTTCATAGGGAAATGTTGTAGCCGACAGCCATAGTCACTTGTTATTCTGCAGAATAGGATTTTACATTATAAACATATGATCATCTTATAGAAAACAGTCTGCACTCTGTATAGATTAAACTAGACTCCACAGTGCTTTAAGGTTAATACATTAGTAATAATAATAATCCAGGTTTATATGTATATATGTTTATATGAAAGGAGCAGTAAAGTGTACTTTTACTTTTGCTACTTGAAGATAATTATACCTTTGATACTTTTACTTACTTTCACCCGTGAGTGTTTTTATAGTATTGTATTGCTAATTTAGCTCCTAATACAGATCTTTTCAATGCTAAGAAATCAGTGTCCTTTACAGCATTAGTTCTAGGCTGTGACACGTGTCACCTTATTCATCCTTTTCCTTCTCCACCACCTTTGTCGCTCCTCCAACTTGTAATAGGTTATGTAACAAACAAGCCATTTTCCATATTCATCACCCTTCTGTGTAATCTGCTCTCACGCTCCTCTTGTGCTGCTTGGGTTTGTCTCCTTTGTCCTGAATGTAGCGTGACAAACAACTAAGCACTTAATTAATATTCATTTATAAGTAGGTGTAGGGTATTTTGTGGTTGTGGCTTGTGGATGAAAAGCATGCACTATTTCTGTGCCTTTTGTTTCATTCAGCAACCTGCTGCTCTCCTTTCTGAATATTACCTATATGTTGTCCTCAGTCCTCTTCAGTGTCTCACTTCTTTTTCAGTTTCCACTTACTTTAGTCTCCCCGCATCTTCTAGTCAGTGACTGGGATTGAGAATCACAGGGATGTAACAAAACACGTATGCATAGACCTGCATGTGCATGCATTATACACATCTACACTGTAAGAGTCCAAGTGAGTGACTCATGTGTAGGTTTTAACTACGTGGTAATGGATACATCCATCTGCACACGTTGCAGTGGGTTTGTGATATTGACTACTGAGTTTGCACCGATAAAAGGAGAGCTGAAGCCCATTTTCCCTGTTGTAGCTGCTTCACATACCACAGTTCAGTATGCAAGTTAAATGTGTTTTGCATGAATACAGAGAACAACTGATCCTAACACAAAGATGAGAACGAGAGAGAACTATGATACCAGGCCTAAACATGACTGGAGTCCTTCTGTTGGTGCAGTTATTTAAATGTGTTCCTTTGGAATACGAATTCAAGGGCGTAGGCAAACCATACAGAGATAGGTCCATGAAAATATCAGTCGTGTTCAGCAGCATATGTGTGCTATTGTCATCCATGTTTTCCTGCTTTGCTGTGTCCTTCCTACCTTGTCCTGTTTCTGCCCCAACATGCCTCAAAAACAAAGCCACTAATGCACCAATTATGTGAAATCATATAATTATTTGGAGAGCAGGGCAATAGGCTGTTCCTCCATTGTCCAGCCAGTGGAGTTAAGGTAAAGCAGGTATTACTGCCCTTAAAATCTCTTTCGCCCAGCTATAACTGAAAGAAATGTTAACAGAGTACATAATGGATGGAGCAGAAGTACAGAAATGTCAAACTCTAGGTACGCTTTGATGCAGCGAACTGAAGATCATTGCATCCGTGGGATACTGAAAAAAACAACAAAAATCTCATTCAAGAATTCAATCCCTCATTTAGCATGCATCACGCCGGTAATTTCTTTAACAATATTAAAGCAACATAACAACCCCGCATGATTTTCTGCCTATTTGTAAAGGATATTAACGTGATGTCATTCATCCTTTTGTGTTTTGCATACTCGCAGTTAAAAATAGACATCAAATAACCTTAATGGCGTTGTGTCCTCCCTCTGTGACGTTGGAAGCTACAAATCCAGCTGTGCACACAGACACACACACACATTTGAATGTGCACTTTTGTTTGAGCATCATTTCCAATCATAACTCATTTCTGACGATGCCAGAGATGAGGATTATGCTAAACCAAACGTGATCTCTAATCTGGATGAGTTTCCGACAGCGTCTATCTCATTTTCAAGGCCTGAGCGGGAATTGAGCTCCCTGGTGACCTGGATGCTTTATAGCAGTTAAAGTTGTAGTCATGATATAATATTTTAACCAAATGCTAGTACAGTCATTGCACCCGCTTTTCTTCCAAAGTCAGAGAACGTTTTTTTGAATACAAAAATATGCATTTATCCTTTGACCAAAAGACTAAACCTGACAGAAACAACAGATTGGAGGTTTTCATTCCAGACAGACTTCCAGCGCGACAAACAGTAGACAGAAAATATGCCTGAGAGCTTCCATAAGAATTAAACCCATCAGACACCAACATAAACATCGGTGGGAGCAGACAACTGAATCAACTGGCCTTCGCAGCCAGGCAGGGCAGAGTCCTGTCTGTGCCTCTTTTGAAGGGAACTCGCAGCCTTTTGTTGTGGCCCACGAGAAATCGTCACCGCACATTTCCGGCCTGGAAAACATTGGAGACAACCTCAGATGAGATTGCATCCACACAAAAAAAGCACCAGAAATAGACTTTTAAGGGAAGTAGTGTCAGTTAACCTCCTCCTCCGGGGCTGTACGTGGTGTGGTGAGTTATCCACCATAACAAGAGGGGAAACTTTCTACTGTATACGTTTTTCCTCCCCCTCGTCTTGGTCCTCCTCAGACCGTCAGGAGTGGCGTCATGGCTACGGTGTTTAGTCACGCTCTCTTGAAGCATTTACAGTAGGGGGCTAGGAAGTAATATTCAGTATCACCCCCCCAGCAGCATTTTTGTCTTTCATTCCTAAACCCCCTATTTAAACAGCTGCTTAAGCCTGTTAGTCAGATTTTGCCGTGAAGAATGCGTCACCATCACTGAACGGATGCGTTACGGCCGTTCGCTTGGTAGAATTATTGGAGCTCCGTGTGTCACGTTGATCTCAACAAAACTCCAACAACAAAACGTGCTTTGCCTTCATTCTCTCCCTCTGTTGATTTATTCATTTCTGGCTCTTTATGCCTGTGAATTGAATGCTCTCTTGTTTAGATTCTACTGATCAGCTCAACCTGAATAAGAACTGATGAAGGCTTATTAACATCACGTGTGCCGGCTGATTGCTCACCATTTGCACCTGGTTTTTATTAGATAGGGGGAAGAAAAAAATATCTCAGTGCTTGAAGAGGAAAGCCACGTTCAGAGAAACTGTGTAATTGAGATTACATTGAAAACCTTCTCTTCAATGTCTGTCTCTGGAACCCTCATCCATGGGAAAAACATTTAACCGGTGTGTGTTTTGTTTTTAAGTAAGTCACATAAAAAAGATCTATTAGAGCTATTATTTGAAGCCTGTCTTAAATACTACTTTTCTTAGATGTGTCATTTCCTGCAAAGGTTTTGTGCCACAAAGAAGATCTTGATATCCCGTTTCCCAAAAACTCCCTCACCTCTTGATCTGCACACATGCCACCACATGCTGCAATTAGGAGTAACATAGAAATTAGCGCCCAAAATATGTTTTTTTCCCATGAAATGTGCCGCTTCAAAGCATAGTGATGGAGTTTTTGAAATATAAGGAGTAACAGAGAAATTAGCCACATTAAAGGCATTTTTTCCCCCAACATTTTTTCAAGAATCTAAAACATTAAGTTGAATTTCCTGAGTGTCGTAATAAGATTCCCTGATCAGACAAAAAATCATGTTGAACTTGAATGAATGATTTTGCAGCTTTATTAAAGCAATACGTCACAATCCGTTGACTTCTGTTGCACCCCGGCCGGTTGTCAAGTCAGTGAGGGATGATGTTGCCAGTCACTGGTTCCTGTTTTCTAATTTTACATCGGTAAGAAGGAGATGAGGAGTTTCCTGACTGCATCCTGAGGGATCAAGCCCTGGTTGCTAAGAGACTAATGGAAAGTCAGGAGCTAAAGGAATGGCAGGAGTGAGTCACCGAACGGGGAAACGGAGCGTTTGAGAGAGAGAAGATTAAAAAGGGGAAATTATACAAAATTATCTACCTCTGCATCACTGTGGAAAATAATATGTATAATCACGACTTCCTTTGTATTAAATGCACGTGTGCATGTGCAGCATATTACTCAAATAATCCTTTGCTGGCTGTTTTTCATTGACACAATTTCATTGATCCCTGCTCCACCACAAAAAAAAAAAACTAGTGCAGTGCAGCCACCCAATATAAAGGACAGATGAGGTGGTTTGACACTGGAAAACTTTTTAATGAATAGATGTTGAAGAACCAGGTCAACTTATTACTTTCCTGAAAGAATGGGCTAAAAAGAATCCCCAGAATACCAATAAAACTCAATGAAACACCAAACAAAAGAAAGATGTGGCCTCACAGCCAGATGCCAACCCTCTGTCCTCTCACGTCCATCAGCCTCACCTAGCTGGAATACTACCAACTGCCAGTATAGGGTGAGCTAAACTGAGCAGGCGTCAAAATTCACACAGAATAATCAACATACCAATAATACACAATTTCTAATTTACTGTTTGATGGATTTACAGTCCATCTATGGACGCTCCAATGACATTCCAATGAGCACACCGAATATCACAGAATGTCATTTACTGCACAACTACCGTAACTTTCTACCTACACCTTTAGAGCGCCCAGCCATTCCCTGCTAAGAGGACATAATTAGACAACTGAGCAGCTGATCTACAACCCATAAAACAAACTAAACAGGCGTGTGTCATTTATACACCTTGATGGAACAAATAAACTGAAACACTGCACTGAAAGAAACCCTCTTAATTATGGGGAACAGAGCCACGTGAAAAGGGAAACACACAACCTTTTCACAGCTAGAGAGATTTAATTCAGAGACTGTAGATCTTCGTCTTTCCTATGATAAGACACCCTGAAGCCTGACGCACTGCCTCCGACAGAGAAGTTATTTTTACTAAGCCCCTCAAGGACTTTAATGAGGTTTTTTTAAGACTTCCTTCTAGTGAGACAAATGGTCCTGCCTCTGCATCCTGCCTTTTATAATGTGCCGCAAAGCAGAGTAATGAGAAGGATGAGTAGGCTAGCTGCATTTATTACGCATCACTCGGCCCTCCCGGTGCTTTTAATGTCCCACTGACGTGACTGCGATGAGGCTGGATCCACGTATGGATTAACTACTTCATGGACAGATTCTAAACTATTGCACGCCAGCCATGCATCTGGACAATTTGATCTGTAATCCCTTGTTTTTCTTGAGATTATGCTGAAAAATGCATTTAATTAAATTCTCAGCATTTGCATGTGTAAATCATAATTGATTATTTCTAGTCAAATATATACTACGATACTACCACTAGCGGCGCCAGGATTTTGATTGTGGGTGCCTGGATACTACAGCCAAATGCATGTATACTGAATGTTTATGGTTGATGCTCCTTTGACTATAGTGAGTGACGTCTTTTTTTTTTTTTTTATTGCGTGACACAATATAATTTAACATTTTTACAGTGTCTGTTTTTAAACTGGATTCCATCTCCTGGCGTTCGCTCCAGACTAAAGTTACTGTGTTTACAGCTCGTTTGTCGCTTATTTTGACATCCAGACAGAATGCCACCACAGCACGAGGTTTTATGAGAGTTTCTCAGACACTCCATTTTTTCTTCTTCGACAAATTAGTGATAATAACTTCATTTTCTTGGGTTTTTTTTTAACGTTGTAAACTTGTGAGTAACTAGTTATTTAGTTTCCATGATTATTAATTATTTTTGCGTTAAAGGAAAACACGATTAATTCCTCTTAGCCGTGTCACAGATATTGCAGATCACAACTTCTTTGTGATGCGTTCACCTTAAGCCAGATGAACCTCGACAGTAAAAAAGGGCCCACCCAGAGTGGGTGAATTCAGGTCCCACATTCAAAACCTGGCAGTACACGCTGACATTAACCACCGTGGTATTAAGTAACACGTCAGTGGGCGAGGGGAGGACACGAGTTCCCTGCTTGGTATGAATCTGCAATGAGGTCTTTCCTTGACATTTGCAATGAAAGAGAGGGGGCGTGTAACAGAGCTGCTTTTGTAGGACAGCCACTTATGTGTCTTTCACTGAATATCACGACAACCAACGGGCTGAAAATTGTCCGAGAACACAGAAAAATATAATTATGAAAGTACATTCTGTCACAAAAACCCCTTGCGATCGCACGTGTACAGGTGCACACACAAGCACAAACTAGGTATATAAAAATTGCCACAAAGATCCCTGACAGATGTGTTGAAAACATTGCCTTTTTTCTAGTTTGAAGGGAGCGGTGACAGCTTGATTTATATGTATATATATATATATATATATATATATATATATATATATATATATATATATACACACACACACACACACATACACACACACACACACAGGCTCATAATGAGGCATTTCAGCAAACAAGCAAGCACTGTGCCTTGTGCAAAATGAGCTTCACTGTTCGGTTACAACAGAACTCAAAGAAAGTCCTATTTCAGGGGCCACTAGCATATAAATGGAGTCCCACAAACGCACACACTTTGGTGAAAACAAGTGTTGTTCTGAAGGTGAATGAGCTGATGTTAAGGTCCTACATAAGACCTTGTAGCGGAGGAGATCGCCTTAAAGAATGGCAAAAATATCCCTAACTGCACTGACTGAATGAGGAGTGATAAAGGAAGCTTTTAGATGGCCCCAATTTGTTGATTTGTATCTCAAGAAATCAATAGCGCTCCTGCTGCTTTTAAGAGGCTCAAAGCGAGGAGACCTGAAACTGCTGTGAATCCTCGTATACCTGCAATTTTTCAAACCACCAGTTAAGTATGTGGGACACGGCGTCAGGATCTATTCCTGTGAGACAGGAATAGATCCAAAGGAAGTGAAAGCAGTCACACAGTGGAAAAAGGCACAGTCGTCATTGCTATGGTTTTACCAGGCTCCCGTTGCTACTATTGCAGATCCAGAGTCTGTTATTGTGTCATCGTCTGACCACCAACCAAATAAACTCTGTTTTAACGAGGAAGGCGCGTTTTTTTTAAAGACGAGAACAGCCACAAAGAAGAAGAGCTTGTTTGGACACCGAAATGGACCCCACTTGGTTTTCCAAAAAGATCCACAATGTCACCCGTCCACATGTGTTTCCCTCCGGTGATGTAACCCAAGTGAGCGCAGAGTATGGAGATTCCAGCCTGAAGGAGCAGTAATCAACCAGAGGATACACAGAGGGACAGAAAAATAAACACATCGGAAAGGCTGCGTCTCATCATCAGCTGGAATTTCTGACTTTCCTTGTGAACAAACGCCAGGATTATTGTATAACAGAACAGACAACAATTCTTCCATAAGTGTGAAAATGACCAAACAGGACGCTGCCGGCCACAGATGGCTGCCAGGCCTCGCTGTTATGATTTTTGGTATTCATTGACAGCTGCAGCACACTTGAAATCAAGACACAAAAAAGCTTGCTTCCTCTGGAAGTATATCTGTATCTGATTGTTGACATGCACTCCCGACACACCTGGAAGAAGATTCCAACCTAATCATTCCACGCTGACAACATTAAAGCTTCATTCTGCTGTTTGAAAACTGCTAGATATTTTTTGGTTATGGTCTGTTTTTGCGCTGTAGTGGCGCCTCCTTATTATTGGGTTTTATTGCTATGAAACATTTAATTTATATCTAAGGGGGACTTTGATTTATGGATATGTAAAAATAACTTCTGACCTCCCTCCTTTCTTGGACTAGAGAGTTATTCATCTGGTTCGACATCACACATTTAGAAAGTTTAGAAAGATAACTTATAAGATAAATTAGACAGATGCACTTGCAAAAAATACATGAATGAATTCCAGCCATGGAATTTCTTATTTCATAAGCACACTATAACATTTTGATTTATATAGCCCTATATATAGCCCTATAGCCAGCCCTAATGTACACAATACAAACCTTACATAACGTATGTGTGCGCATAAATCATAAACACTACACAAACCGCTGTTATGCAAGTGTATAGTTTCCTATCCCGGCCCATTCTGGCGGTCTCCTCTCCACCCCACCCTGCCCTTCCTCTTTTAAACCCGACCCCTCCAATCTTGGTCTATTTTTACACCAACTATCCATTTTTAACTGGCAGCCCATGAATGCACCATTAAAGAATAAGTCATATGCAATCACAGGATATGGCCTAAAGCCAACAGCAGACAGCTGTTGGCGTGTCATCCTGTGATCCCGTGTGACAGTGATGTCCTTCAATCACAACGGGCCCCCTGACCATCCCAAGTGATGACATCCATAACTGCTCCTTTCTCTGATTGGTTCTTAGATCATGTGGTTGCATCATGGAGAAAATCAGCAGTCTGTCAGAAATTACAGTTGTGAGTATATTAGTACATGGTACATCCTCTATTCAATATTATTCTAGGAATGTCTCAAAATGTGGGGTAGGAGTAACCAGAACAAAGCAGAGACGATCGTGTGTAAGCTGCAAACTGTTGAAAACAACACTATATTAACTTAAAAAGGTCTGTGGCCTAAAATATGTTTTTTTCTCATTAAATGCTTCAAAACAGTGGGTTTTTTAATATTTCTTTACCAACAAACATATCGACATATTTCATATGCATCTTAAAATTATATAGTTATGTAATTTGTTATCATGAGGAATTCTGATCTTTATTCCATGATCATTTGCACAGTGCCACGTAAATGTACTCAGTTGAGCCCCTGCTTTCTGCCTCCTGCATTAGCATGCACAGACTTGGCTGACATGCACACAAGTCCTCGGGAAGATCCAGATGTGTGACTCGCTGCCAAGATGGAAAGCGCTGAAAACCCCTTTGGCTCACCCATTAGTCACCACATTCTTAGTGATGGAAGATCAACTTTAAACAACTAAGTTGGGAGTGTAGGTTGCTGCTTGATTATTCCAAACAAGGTTTTGTATTGTTGAGTGAGAGCTTTGCCCGATTTTACTAGTTTCTATCCACATTTTCTGCAATAAGAAATTCCACGTCACACTCCTTTTTACACCGGGCAGCAAAAAGAAGTGTACTACATGTACTTATCAGGCGTAAACGATAGACTTAACGAGAAATGGAAAGAAAGAAGAGCTCAATGAATGTCTGGTTAGTGTACGATTGTTGCATAATAAAATGGCTGTGACAAATGGAAAAAGGATAAATCATTCAGCTGTGAGGATGCAGCTCACGGTACACCTAATCCATGTGTAAATCTTGCATTGATTGGTACATGTAGGCTGTATGTGTGTGTGTGTGTGTGTGTGTGTGTGTGTGTGTGTGTGCACAGCCTGTGCCTCTAGAAGTGCAGGTTTGTGTTTCTCTTTGTGTGTGTTTAACCACATCGATTTTTGAGTTGCCACAACCTGACCCCAGCACTGTACACTCGAGTGTTTTGCTTTGCGTCTTTGAGGAGCTGAACCGTGATCACCTGCAAACAAGCACCCGAGCAATCAAGCCGCTCAGGATTCTTATTTTAGCCTCAGCCTCCCCGAAGCCTTTGCCAGATTGTTTTGTGTTCGTGCCAAGCTCTCCAGCCACTTGATCAAGCCTCGTTGCTGTGGCCTGTGAGTGAATGTTTTGCCCTGTGTCCTAGACAATGTGGATGTTGGCTTGTGCTTGCCTGTACCTGCATTTTCACTTAGGCTCTCCTGCTGTTTTTGCATCTGCGTTGTCCATTGTTTGTCATTAGAACTCACTAAAGACTTATGTTTGTTTGATTTACATTATTCCATCTAATGTTCACGGTCTCTGAATGATTAACACAAAAATAGCTGAAATTGCATTGATGCAATTGACCCTGGAGCACTTTTGATAATATTTCATCATCAGTGTGGGAAAATTAAAACATTCAGCTTTGTATGGGTCTTGAAATCCTTTTGACATTAACTTTTTAAATGCATAGCACCTTTCAAAACAAGGTGAAAAAGTACTTTAAAAGGTAATGAGTAAAACCTTAAATCAATCCTGAAGGTAACTGGAAGCCAATGCAGAGTCTAAAATGTTATGTGATCATTTGTGTTTGATGCGGTTAAAAGGTTTGAGTGCTGTATTTTGCATAATTTGAAAGCATAATGTGGTATAATGTTGAGGCAAATTAAAACAATTCTTGATAAAATAATTATAACTTTCTCTGAGTCAGGAAAAGCCATTTGAAGTTGATAAAAACAGGACTGAAATGCCTTTTTTGAGACAATGATCAAAAGTTGTAAATAAAAAAAAAAAAACTTAATTCATAGCATTTCTTTGATTCTTTGACCGGCATATATTAAGTCATATTAATTACAACCTCAGGAGATGCAGGTTTGGACCCAAATACTCACTGTCAAAATAAACCTGCAAAGTCCAAAATGGCAGGTAGGCAACAGGTTGATCCTAAAACAGGTGACAAAAACCAACACCAAGCAAGGAACAACAGACGCTGGAAAACCAAGATGTTAGAAAGAAGGGCTCGAATGCAGGACAACTGAGGGGAAGTGAGAACAGCTGAGCAGGAGGAGCAGGAGGTGCTAATGAGAGACAGGTGAAACAAATCAGGGCGGGGCAGACGATCAAAACTGGCGGGAAAAAACACACAAAGGAAGGAAGTAATCTGAAACGAGAGGAGAGGCGAGTAACAAAATAAAACAGGAAGCACTAAACATGAATCATGTGAATAAAAAAAACAAAGCGGAGTGCGTGATTTCCTTTGAAACTGATTTTGGTGTAATGGCTCGTGGTGTAAAGCGCTGCCCAAACACAAGATAATATACTAAATGTTTAAAGCTGCTCTAATCCTTATGTCTGTACTAATAATAGACCAGATGTGAAAGAGGTCACTCATATGACGTACCAATAGAGAGTTTTGTCTAAAGACACAGAGGTTTCTCTCAGGAGAACATTCATCAGGTGGCCCTGACAACATTAACGATGACGAGGTGTCCCAGTAAGCCATGACAGCAGCTAAATGGAATCCAGCCATCCTTCATTGATCATTTACACCTGTGATGTTTCCTGAAGTGAAATGTCAAAGCCTCATTTTTTTTATTATTTGATTATGTAACAACTTTTTTAACTCATCACTTGACTTGTTGACAACAGTATTGTGATTACAGGTATGAAGCTGTAATAAATATCAGTCCTGACCAAAGCAGGTGCTCAAACAGAACTGAGAGAGAATGCGTCTTTTCAGGGAGGTCAGCTGACGGTCAGCTGATCTGAGTTGCTTCAGCAACTTCGCTTTAAGCCTGAATCTCGACTCTGTGCTCCATTTAAGGGCAGCGTTTTGGTACACGGCCTGTTTCTGAACACACACGTTTCCATCTCAACACTTTCTGTTCTTTCTCCCACCTTTGATCACGGATTAAAGCAAAAAGCTGAACTCCAGTTGAAAAATATTACCAAAAGAAACACACGTCTTTCCACGTCTCACGTCTTCTATCTAGACCGCCTAAATCCTTCTGATTCGAGCCCCCCTTCATTCCATCCCAGCCTCTCTCTCTCTGTACGTTGCAAGCCTAGGCCTTAAGATAATCCTGGAGCCACATGGCGGCAGAGGACAGATGAGTAGTTTGACCTTATCTGGCAAGGTTAAGAGGTGTTCTGGCGATGGCTATATGGTACAGCGGTAAACAAAGCCGGGTCAAATGATACAGCAGGCTGACTGATGTTTCCTCACACCACAGCTGGATGGGCGTAAACCAAACAAGTTATTTGTCTCACGTGTCCCCGCTCGTTTCTGCTCTGCAGCCTCGAGAGGCTCTCTGTTTATCCGTCACTTCGAGTGCTCCAGATCTGCCGTGCATCTGGCACAAAAGAAACAGAGTAAAGAGAGATGGATGGCATGTCAATTCTCACTATTGTTTCATATCTTGAGTTTTACATGCGTTAAAGCCTGTTTCTGGATCAGAATTTGAGCTGCAAGACATCAGATCTATCACGCAGACCTACACAATCTGTTTTCTGGCACAAGACTTTTCACACTAATCAATGTTTGTGTGTTTAAATGGAAAAAACCCACTGGCTGTCTCTATTTTTATCAATACATAAAAATCACTCAGCCTGGGAGGAAAATGACACAATGGTGGTTTTCTTTGCCTCGGTGCTCAACCGAGTAGACGATCACATGAAATGATGAGTGCGAACGCGTCATCTTCCTCTCTTTTCACAGTCATGCATCATCATTCCTGTGATCATGCCTCTGATTTTTTTTCCCATATAAAAGGGAAACTATGCCTCTAAACATGCTTCTGTCCGATTTATATATAGTTGAATAATTTCACATGGCACAAGAATAGTATAAGCCTTGTATAGCCAGATAAATATACCCTCTCCCCCCGTGTAATTGTGTTTGTAACAGCAAGAGGAGTGTTACTCCGTGTGTGTGTGTGTGTGTGTGTGTGTGTTTTCTACCTGGATGAGGATTATTCTTTCTGCAACTGGCTACTTTATGTCATCTGGGATCAAACACATCATTCAAAACTACGAACCAAGCAAGCATTTGGACCACTGTATGAGGTAGGTATGTGCCTGAGTAACATCATGAGCTTGAGTCATTTCCGCTGCTGTGTCACATGCGCTCACTAACGAGAGTTTGCTCATTAACGTGAATCAAGGCACGCAATTGACAGTGGAAAGCTCGGGGGGGAGGAAACGGTGTCATAGCTGGCAGCGAGTCTGTAGCTGCACATGTCTGGAACACTTCACATCCAGAAGAGACATTTCCAAGATGAAACAGAAATCACAGAGGCAGATTGTGTAGAATTAGCTTGGGCCACAATACAGGATTTGGGTTAAGTGAACAACAAAATTATTTTTAATCAGCATTATACTGATATGTTGCTCCCATTAACTGTTAGATATGATGTTTCTTTCCTTCCAATACACATAAAAAACAAACAACAGTCTGAAGACCCCTCAAAGGACGGTGAGACAGCTGATGGCATTTTAGGTAATTTATGAAACAGTTAATGAAACCACCAGACAATAATAGCCCCAATCTGACATAATTAAATAAAAATGAGTAAACACTGTTTTGTTGACTTTTATGCAACTAAAGAAAGCAGGTTTAGGAAACAACACCAGCGATACAGCAGGATTGTATTTCCTAGTAGAGTAATCTTGTGCGGTTAGTGGGTTTTTGATACAATCCTATTAGTGCAGTGCATTGTTAAAGCTTAGTGTTACTGTGCTTAAAACATTCATCATTTAAAGTGTTTTGTCAAAGAAGATTCCGCCTGTCTTTTCTCTCTTTGATGGAGCCTCCTGCAGGGTCTTTGTCAAAACAGCTCAGGGAGACGCAACTGAAAACAGCAGGCGTGTGACACGATGGAACATTTAATTTTGCTAGCGCATAATGGTAACTTACGGGCGTAATTCAGAGGATTTAAGGTGGAGTTTTGATTGGCGTTCTGGGACATGAGATGTAAATTAGAAATGTAATATGTGGCTTAATGTTGCTTTCTTCCTGACAGGATTAAAATGTAAACAGACATCTTCATAAACACACAAGATCTTCTGCTACGGTTACCATGCCTCCTAAAGTGTTATCGAACCTTGTGAAATGAAATGTGACAGCGTAGATAGCTGTCACACATCAGATGGCTTAAAGTGGGCGTGCGGACTGAATAGTAGCCAGGAATAACATCTCTTACCTGATGCTTCGGTTGCTTGTAACTGATTTCCAGTTCCGGTTGACATTGCAGGGGGTCGCTGATTTTTTTTTTACAGTTCAGCTTCTACAGCTCAAAATAAAATGCTGCCTGCTGTTGAAATAAACGCTGTTTCATTCTGGAGGAGCCATCTGGAGTGGTTTCATGGCTAAAGCTCCTCCTGGGAAGAAAAACGGTGTCCTTGAGCTTCAGGAGCAGCAAGAGTGACTATATGGAACCTTAAAATAACTTGGATGGAGGCAATGAGACAACATATTGGTTCAAGGTGTCCGTCTGGTCCCAGAAAAGAACTGTGTAATGTAATTGATGGTTGGATGATATTAGCCGGGGAGTTTAGCAGAACCAGCAGTTAAACAGGAACAGTTTAGTTGCAGGAGGGAGCAATTTAACAAGCCTTGACTCCGAATTTGCGTCACACACGACTTCAGCACTCCTATAGCACTCCTACAACACTCCTAGTACTCCTACAGCACTACAGCACTCCTACATGACTCCTAGTACTCCTACATGACTCCTGCAGCACTCCTAGTACGCCTACATGACTCCTGCAGCACTCCTAGTACTCCTACAGCACTACAGCACTCCTACATGACTCCTAGTACTCCTACATGACTCCTGCAGCACTCCTATTACTCCTACAGCACTACAGCACTCTTACATCACTCCTAGTACTCCTACATGACTCCTAGTACTCCTACATGACTCCTGCAGCACTCCTAGTACTCCTACAGCGCTACAGCACTCTTACATGACTCCTAGTACTCCTACATGACTCCTGCAGCACTCCTAGTACGCCTACATGACTCCTGCAGCACTCCTAGTACTCCTACAGCACTACAGCACTCCTACATGACTCCTAGTACTCCTACATGACTCCTGCAGCACTCCTATTACTCCTACAGCACTACAGCACTCTTACATCACTCCTAGTACTCCTACATGACTCCTAGTACTCCTACATGACTCCTGCAGCACTCCTAGTACTCCTACAGCGCTACAGCACTCTTACATCACTCCTAGTACTCCTACATGACTCCTAGTACTCCTACATGACTCCTGCAGCACTCCTAGTACTCCTACAGCGCTACAGCACTCTTACATGACTCCTAGTACTCCTACATGACTCCTGCAGCACTCCTAGTACTCCTACAGCGCTACAGCACTCTTACATCACTCCTAGTACTCCTACAGCACTCCTAGCACTCCTAGCAATCCTACCACACTCCTACAGCACTCCTAGCACTCCTAGCACTCCTACAACACTCCTACAACACTCCTACAGCACTCCTAGCACTCCTATCAGACTCCTACAGCACTCCTAGCAATCCTACAGCACTCCTACAGCACTATAGCACTCCTATAGCACTCCTACAGCCCTACAGCACGACTAGAGAACTCCTACTTCAACGCAGTCAAGTTCACAGCAGAAGTGAAAAGGCAAATGTTCCACGAGGGCGGAGACCATAGGGGAATAGTTGGATATTTTTTAACACACTTATTAACAAAAACTCCATACATATCCATATAATATGATATCCATAACATCCTCTGAACTCATATCTTGAGAAGCCATCTTTGCTGTTTGAAACGTGACATAAGCGAAGACAACAAATAGTAAACATTTTGGAACGGTATTGGGCCCCACAGCTACCAAAGCTGAAGAAGCACTGTAGTACTTCCTCGCCTCCAACGGCGTCACCGTCACATCACCGGATGAAGGAAGAACAACCGACACCAGGAGCACTGGTAAGAAGTATCCCTAACTCAGACAGAGACAGAGATACGACCGAAAATCAGTGATCTTTCCCTATAAGCGCTGGAAATAAGGGTTTCCTCTGACATTAATGGGTTTCTCATGTTTCATCAAATCAGATTCAACGTCAACGTCACAGCCCGTCTATCTCCATGGGTTCAGTGTGTCTAATTCCAAGGTCCACAGCTGCTTCCTTTCAGTGCAGCTCTGCCTCCCTGAATCTCCACTCATGTTTCAAGAATGAATGGAAGAGTTTACAGTATTCAGACATACATGCATGCATGCATACTGCGCATCCCAATTCAGTTACATGTGCATGTGAGTGCTCGTAACTGAAGTGTCCAGGAAAAATGTTCTGTAAGATTTAGCATCATGTTTTGGATTATAAATGTTTTTTTTATAAGGTACGAGGTGAAAGATGTGGGTTTGCTGCACTGAATGTGGGAGGATGGGTGCACTGAGCCTCCAGCTACCAGTAATGACTCATGGTGTTTGTCATTGTCGTCTCTTCTTCTATATCACATAACAAGAAAAGCCTCAGTTTGATTATAAAACGGATAAACCCAATTAAAAGTTCACCGTGTGGAATACTGTTCCGATCAGGAGCTCTGTGAAAGTGAAGCGAAACCAAAAGTAGCCTGGAAAATACAGAAGCTTTAGAGAATGTCGACATAGAAGTTGATTGGACAAGAAAATAAACATATATTGGTGTTCATCATCACCTGAATATGAACGAGGCTGAAAATAAGAGACTTGTTCCATGCTGCATATACACTAGACAACAAACAAACATACAGTCCCTCCGCACCAATCAGGATCGAGGTGTCCACTGAGTCAGCGAGGGCAGCTGGAGAGACGTGGTTTTTCTTTTGTAAACCTGCCAAGAGTTGAAAGGATAGGCCGATCTGAGAATTAGGGATCAATCGAGGTTTAAGCCCCTCGACTGCTGCACAACTAGATGAGAGACAAGAGGGGAAGACCCGCTGAATTCAGCGTGACTGCATGTCTGGTTTCATGGTGCTAAAAGCGACCTCAAAAACACTATTTGCTTTTGAGAGAGTTATTAATAGGAGGTCATCTGACTGAGGCGTAAATTGACTGGAATGTTCAATAATAGTTAGTCTCATGTCTTTATTTGTGTGGGCTTGTTTACAACTCATCCCATTCGTTAAAATTAGTATTTGACTCTTTACTGCACAAAATTCACAATGTAACAATATAGATATTCTTATTCTACTACTTGTATATTTTCCTTTCCAGAGTTGGGGCGTTCATCTATTCATCAATGTTAAAATACACATATAATATCCCATTTCAAAGACAAATGAAGCCTCATCTCCCGGATTCAGAGGATCAAGCTGATGGATCCTTCATGGCCCAACTTATCTCGAGGTTGACAATTGGATTTTAATCAACATGGCGTCTACGAGCGGATCAGCAGTGGGAGATGCGGCAGAATAAACTGTCTCAGCCTGAAATACAGTTTATCATTCGCTGGTGGCGCCGGCGGTGAAACATATTCTTCATCATGATATAAAAAAGAAAAAGAATAAAATATGATCTTGGGCTCCATTTCAATCATTGGCTCTTCTATGCCTTTCTTGTCAACCGCAGCTGGTTGCTAGGTGACGGGAGAAGGAAAAGGGTGGGAGCAGGGACAGCTGGTGACGTAAACGGGAACCCCTCTTTTGACCTGAACGTCACGTCACGTCACGTTTAAAAGGATGCGGACTATGTAGACCAAATTAGGACAAAATTTTGGCGTTGACCTTTTTCCAAAATCAGGGGTCATCATCTATCTATGATCTATCTGCTCATCCCCATTGAAATAATTTTACATCCTTTAATTGGTGTCCAAAGGAATTGGTCAACATTTTGCGAGTTATGCTTATGCACTTTCTTGCTGAGAATTAGAACTAGAGGCTAAATATAAAGCTAAAGCTAGATGACGCTTAAAGCATAAATACAGGAAACAGCTTGCCTGGCTCTCTCCAACGTTAAAAAACTTCACAGAACCTCTAAAGCTCAGTAATAAACACTTTTTATCTAGTTTGATGAAACCATAAATGGTGCTTTTACAGGGTTTTGTGTGCCTGAACTATTTCCTGGCTAGGCGGCGTTTTGTCATGCTAGTATTCATGCTAAGCTAAGCTAGTCACCTCTAGCTTCATATGTGATCTTCTCATTTAACCTAAATGTCAAACTAAGAGTAATAGTGCTAATAGCTTTTTAGCTTATTTTAAGTATATCGGTAGTCTAACGTGAGGGCCGCTGAAAAGACAAAGCAATTAAAAAAACAGGGATGGGAAGCTTGTTTCCCCGTAGCCCAGCGGACGTGGGTACGATGGTGCACAACACTGAGCTGCTTGTAAAGATAAAGCCCATCACATATCCTGATGACAAATTCTCCCTGGCCAAGAAAGTGTGATAAGAGACCTCACGGTGGAGGAAGCGCCGACGACCATATATGGTGGAGCAGCACACAGGAGATCTGAGCAGGAAATGCGAGCTGGCGAGCTTCTGGAGGCTCACGTGAGGGCTGCGTTTGAAAACAATGACAGGCGCTGTAATGTGGTTTACACAGATGAGAGAGAGGAAGGAAACTTGAACAAAAAGGATTTTGTTAAAAGAAGTCCTCCATTGTCTGGCATAAAAGATGAGCGTGAAAAAAAGAAGACTGAAGACAAAGACGGTGTCGACAGGGAGCAAGACGGAGAGGAAGCAGGCCGAGGGAGGCGATAGGAAGGTTGATGACATTCCTTTTGGCAAAAAGAAGCTGTGTCTGTCAAAACAGATGGCAGCTGGTAAAGAGGATTAGGCGCTGTTACTACTGTTTCCAACACCGCTTCAGACTGATCCCCCCCCCCCAAACTCAGACAAAAACACACACAGATCCTGTCATCCCAACCAAATAACCCGGTCAACACTTGGCCCCGTGTCACACTCGCTGGCTCTTCTTTTCAGAGCAACAAGACCGCCGGAATCAAGACGAGTTGTCACCATCTCCATAATACTACACTATTTCAGATTGTTGACAAAAACAAAGATTTCTTCAGTTTGTATGGGAGTTATATGTTGTGTGTGAACTCCCAGAAAACTGAAGAAATCATTGTTTTTGTCAGTTCTCTACGTGAGTTCATACATGTTGTGTCAAATGTAAACAGCCTGGATCTTCCTTTCATAGTTCTGGCCATCATTTCTATTCATAATGGTAAAAATGTCATACGGGCCAGTAAGACAGGTTGTAAACAAGGCGACAATTTGGGCTTATTATCTAAAGTGTATTTGGAGGTAAAACTAAAATGTTGATAACAGTGTTAGTCGCCACGTTCAAGATCTCAGAGGTTAACTTGGTTTGTGTTGTTATTATTTCCAACACAAGTTTGAACAGTGTATTGATGCTAAGCTAAGCTTATGCTAGCTTAAGGTATCAATTTTCTCATCTCCCCAAGAAAATAAATAGGTTAATTTGGCAAAATGTCAAACCATGATGGTTAGGTAACCCTTTAAGCAGCTTCATACAACTATGATGCATCAGTCGGTTTTGGCATGTTTGCATCTGCAATCAAACACTACAAGAAAAATCCAGAGACAACACGTCTAACTTCATCAGTTGGTTGGTTTATTTCTCATTAGCAATGACACCAAATGTACTCTACTGTTTTCAGTTGCTATCACAGGAGATGCATTTTGAATTGTAAACAGTGAAAATGATAAAATGCATTTCTGAAAACTCCTTACAAGCAGTGTATGACCAGGGAAAAGAGCAGTTTGGACCTGCTCTTGCTCACCTATTTTCTTCTCTTTTTTTTTTTAAAACAATACATGTCATCTTATAGTTTTTGAGTCTCTCATATTTACATAGATACAGCTGGGTCCCACATTCACCAGCAGAGACCTATGGGTTTTTTGTTTTTTATTTGTTTTTAATGTGTTATCACATAGTTTTCTTAAAGAATTATATTTACAACCAAAATGCCCCCCAGCTGCCTGCTGCCGGGGGTTAACACAGTTAGAATCATTTGCTTAGAAGTCATTAAACTACTTATGGTTCTTGAAAGTTTACATTGTAAGTCAACCTTATAGCGCTACGTTTGTTGTTTTTTTTGTCTTAACAAATTAAGTTATAACAGAGCTCAAGCTGTTCGTCTTCCCCATAAAAATTCAAAATTATCCAAATAAATGGAACAAAACCAAACATAATAATAAAATAAAAAAACGATATTGCACTTAAAGTTCAGGACAGCATTGGACCTGTTTGGTGGTTAAGAGGAAAGTGAGAGCTTTTAGCTGAGTGCTTTAGAGGAGGTGCGGGTGTCTGTAGAAGCATCCAGCAAGTTAATCTAAATAAATAGGCAAACTTTTGTACAACATGAAACATCTTTTTTTCTCTCCTCCCGACTAATGAAACGAGCAACCTCTTGTGTATTGCTCAGTAGAACTGGTGAGTGCAGGTTGCAACCCTAAAGCATATAAAAACAGTGAGTGTGTAGAAAAACAGAAGATAAACCAAGCTGGAACCGGTCATGGCAATGTCCTGAGAAAGCTTCCTCGATTAGTCCAGAATGAGCTACAAATGTTAAAGGAAATGTTGTTCGGCCGCACAGACGATTTCTTCTTTTTTCTTCTTCTTCCGTTTTTCATTTCTCGTTTGAAACAGTCTTTGGAGACAGGAAGCAAGTCGTCTTTTTTCTTCCATTACTGGCTTTGAATGTGACTTCCAATGTCTTTTAATGTGAGAGTGACACATATCTGCGTTTCATCACAGCTCCAGTCTGTCCGTTATTTATACGTTATGTGTTCTTTGCCCGTCGCTGTCTCCGTCTTTGGCCCGGTCGAACATTTTTTCCACAGTCTTGGGATGAAACTGAAAACAGTGAAAGCTGTTTATAGAAGCTTTTGATAGGGTATAGGTGTTTAACAGAGATGGGTGTCAAACACAGCCATAATGCAAGCTTTCTTTCAGACGTCTTGTTTTCCCCCCTCCGTCATGCAGTTCGGAGCCTGATTTTTAAAAAAAGGGAAAAAAAGAAAAGGACTTTGTGTCGTACCGACAGCTTAGAAGTGGCTTCACAGAGAATGTTGTGGAGGAAAAGGAGGGGATTTAAAGTGGGAGTTTTGAAAGGAAATTAAGGGGAGGGGGGGGGAAAGTGACAAAACAGTACCGGACTGTCTTCATGTCTGCAGTTTTTTTTCTGAGCAACCCCTCCTTTTCTCCAGTACAACTGGACAAAAGCTTCAAAACACGAGCAAAAGACTGACACCACAAAAAAAAAAAAGATGGACAGTGATCAGACAAGCGTCCAGCTCCTGCTCCAGCCCTCGCTTGTGGGCTTCTGTATTTTTAGTAACATCCATCCATTCATCCATCCATCCATCCACCTGGTGACTGTAAACTACATTCCTTTGCAGTGCCACAGCTTTGTCCTCTCACACTAACAACAACAACAAAAATCATAGTGGACAGGATGACATACACAAAAAAGTAAATGTAAAAAAAGGCAAACAAAGACCCTCACATCGCACCCACCCCTCTACTTTTTTCAAGTCTGACCCTTGTTTTCTCTCTCATCATCATCATCATCATCATCATCATCATGTTTCTCTTCTTCTTAGATCTGTTTCTGGTCTCTTATGAAGAAGATGAAGTCGGAGTGGAGCTGGCCTTTTTTTGGTTGATTAAGTCCACGTAGAGTTCTGAACGCAGGAAGCGGGGGTATGAGTCTTTCTCCATCAGCCCGTATATCCGCCTCTGCGCTAGGTCGAAACAGGAGCGCGTCACATTCTGCAGGTTGTCCTTAGTGTGATCTCTGGTGTACGAATCCAGGTTTACCTGCAGAGGGAAACAATCAAACAAGGAAAGTATAAGTTACGCTGTTATTTTGAAGAAACAGCAGGAGGGAAAATGCTGTTTTTCTTCTCTTTGGCTGTTTTGATGCCATTCTTTCACCATGTGTTGCATGCATCCTCACTCACCTCTTTACAAGACTGGATAGCGATGTATTCCGCAAAGATTTTCTTGGCTTTTGAGGCCATCTTGGACTGCGACTTGATCTTCTTGTATTCCTCACACGCCAGCCAGAATTCCAGATTCTCCTCGCTGAACTCTGTGCGCAGGAAAGCTCTGAACGCTGCCAGACCATCTGAGGGGAAACAGAGAGGAGGAGGAAGAGAATAAACAAGAGGAGAGTTGACTTGAGTGCCATGGCAACCTCACAGCCGAAGCTCTCCTTGGAGTTTCAGCGCCTAAAATAGCTCTGTGACGGCCTTTTTGAGTCATGTGGTTTGAAGTGAGACATAAAAAAACCTTACAACGCGCCGCATATTCAAGTCCTCAACATCCTTTAAGTGACATCACCCACCCTTCAGCATGACATCTATACGTTCCCCTTTACACACACTGTGAATGGACAAAGGCATGACTGTTTTAGTGAAAGGACTTATACTGGCCCTTAGGGGCATTTCAAGTTTCAGGCCAGTTAACGATTTGAGGAAGAAGGCATCCAGAAGAAAGAATAGCAGGAAGCCGCGTCCACCCACAACTACCGTCTGCACCTTTCCGTTCCCATGAATCACCCACGCTGATAAGCAGAGCCAATGCAAGCGGTCATCTCTTACCTCATTCTGGTAAGAGGTGCAAGAGAGGAAAGAGGGGGGAGACTAAAGAGGCCAACAGAGCTGAATGAGGAACAGATGTAGCGCTGGCTCTGGATCAGCTTTTAAAAAGGGGGAAAAAATTGCCATTGAATTGTGGGAAATAAAAATAGCAGCACACTTGCAGGTTGCCTGAATTAGTCTCCCCTCTTTCTCTCTGTGTAACGCATTGACTCTGTCTGTTGGGATTAAACTTGATGCAAGCTGCCCGTTCAATGCAACACTGTGTGTGTGGTGTGTGTGTGTGTGTGTGTGTGTAATCCATGTATCAGAACATGCATATTTCCTTTGCTCACCACCCTCCCCCACCACCTCATGCAAGCACCGTATGTGTGTATTCACCCGCTGTCAAGGATCAATATTGCACTAAATCGTAGCAAACACATGATCAAAAAACAAAAAGACAGATGGTTTCCACGTATGTAAAGGAGGGAGGAGATAAATAAATAAATAAATAAATAAAAGGTCAAAGAAAAAGAAGTCAAAGTTACTTACATTTGTGTGTGAGCAGCTTGTCAAGTGAGTCCCCCCATTTCAGTGCTTCCTCCGGGGTGGGCCTGCAGATAAAAGCGGAGCGATTCTTTAACAAGCCCATCTCAGCCAGGTTTCTCATTGTGTGACCCATCCGCAGAACTTTGTCAATGCTGGGTCGACGAGTGGAAACGAAGTAGGTAATTCCTTTCTGCTGCCTCCTTCCACTCTAGTCTGCCGTTCTCCCCCTCTCATGCGGTTCTGCTTTGTGAGAGCTTGCAGCACTGAGAGCCATGAGTCTATCTGCTTCACCCTGGTGGGGGTTAGGCTTTTATATTCCCACTGAATGCAACTTGAAAGGCGGGAGGGGAGGAGCTCCGGTTAGCCAATGGGAATGTGCTATCAGGTTTAGAGGCCAGTGTCTGTCTGCCCCCTGCTGCCTCTCATCTGTTTCTGTACCCTGCTGTAAAGCTCAATGTAATCCACATCCGGGGCCTTTTCTGACTCAGTAGAAAACAAATGCTTGGTAATTTCAGGTACTTTTTAGTGGGTTTGGTCTTTTTCTGATGGTGGATTTGCCCATTAGCGGACAATCTGACGTCTAGTCTGACAAATCAACAAAAAACGACATTGACTCTTCAAATGTTTTCATTTTGTTTCTCTTACTCTAGTGTCTTTTAGCGTATGCATATACAAATATGGCATGTATGTGTTGAAGCAGCTGCTTGGCAAAGTGATCTATACTGTCGGACATTTATTATTCCTATTTTTTTTAAATGTACATATCAAATAGCATATATAGCATTTTGTTAGCATTCTGTGAAGTCATTTGAAATCATCAAAATACAAGCATGGGAGAATGGAAACAGTCATTTTATCGAGGATATTTCACATGAATACATTGGATTTCTTTTTTTTTTAAGATAAATAAAAAATCCAAACAGTTTCCTATCCCTCCTTCAGACGTGCCATTGTTAAACCAGCATGCTCTCATTCGCTTTATTAATACCTCACATTACAAGCACACTCCCATCCACGCTGCTGCCCACATGTCTGTCTTCCAAGGCCAGGTCATCACACGTCGAGGCAAGACCCGGATCACAGTCTCACACACACCCACATGCACATGCTGCCAGGAAGTGGCCACTTACTTGACTGACTTCATAGATTTGTCTAACTTGCTGGCTGGGTTACTTCCTGGGGATTCATTCCTCCTCCGCAGGAAAGCCAGCCGATTCTTCATGTCTTTGGCCCTGGGCGAAAGTAAGGGAGAGAGAGAGATAGAGAGAAAGAGAGACGGCAAGAGAGAGAGAGAGAGAGGGGGGGGGCAGAGGGGGAAGATTTATGAATACAGAAGGAGGCAATGGAGGGGGGGAACGTTGAGGCAGGACAAGGAGGAAAAATGGAAAATGGATGAAAGGAATGATAAAGATAGAGGAGATGGACAAAAAGAGACATGGGAAGAAAGTGTGTTGAGTCCGAGTCCAAAATCCACAATTAAAACAATCCAAGGCACGGGAATCACCAATAATGTTCTTCAGCACTGTAAATCCACATGAAACCAAAAACCCACAAAAGCCCGAAAAAGATGGAAATAAATGGTGCGTTGTGTACATTTTAGTCTTCAGCCAGGTGTGTCGGTACGGCGGGACAGAACTTTTCCAAACGGCGGCCGTGAAGCTCCCTTTCCTTCGCTCCGTGTCAGCGCCTCGCCTGTCAATCTAATCTCTCTCGCAGCCTTTCCTATAGATGTGTCCCTGGCAGGTTCCTCGGCAGGGACTGAGCGACTGTGGCAGTGAAGGAGGAGAGAGACTCAATCCTCACTCCTCTGTTTCATTACGCCATTCTCCATGTGCCTAGAGGGGTTGCTGAGAGGGAGCTGACCCAGGGCCGAGGCAACAGGGCACAGTGACCTCCTCGCTCCTCTGCTTCCCTCCAGCAGCAGCATCCAAAATCCTACCCGACCGCCCACTTCACCTGTTTCACCTTCCTCCAACCATCACACACACACACACAGCTGCACATGCGCCACCAGAAATCTCACACAAGGTGATACACTAATCCTCGGTCCCCATGGGCTCCTTCAGAATCCTGCGCATTTCCCACAATCCCATGGTGCGTGTCCTGGCTTTTCCCGACCTGGACCACGTGCTGCCTCATTGGGATGTGACCTCACTCAACACCCATTTCCTGAGTCCCTGCTTTTGATTTCCACTGTGGATTGGCTGGCCCCGCTAATAATGCAGCGCGGCAAGTGTGCGCTCGCCGGCCCTAATCACTGCAAGCTGTGCCACCGCCAACCAACAGCCCCCAGGAGAGCATGCACACCTCAAATTAAGAAACAAGACTTCCAGTTATAGACATGCACACACAAGGGGGACGGAAGAACGCGCAACCGCGGTATTAGCACAAACACTGTACACGAATATACTTGAATGAACGCCCACACACATTTCAAAGAAACATCCCTGCACCAGTGCCAACTCATGCCCACTTCACTGGTGCTTTCCAGCCAGACACAGGTGTTGGAAAACTCCCAGTCCCACCAGTGTGTGCATGTCGGTGTGAAGGGAAGTGTGAGGGAGATAATTTATGCATGCGTAAATGCACTGTGGTCACACAGCTCGGCCGCCCAGCTGAACAGAGGACGCAGTCAGACGTCTGATGTGAGTTTTTCCAAACTGCCACAGGACAGGAGAGGTCGAAACTTGCCCGTACACATGATACAACATGAGCTGTTGGAGGCAGCAGCTGAATAGCTCCTTTAAAATCGGGACGAGTGTGACTTTGTGGGTGTGATAATTTGGGTGCAGATGGTGCAGCTTACTTTAGTCAACGCCGAGGACTTGTTTTTTAGGTCTGGGAAAGTAGAGCTGCCAAATGAGAGGCTTAAAAAACGAATGTACGAGCAAAAAAAATGGCAAAAGTAAAAGCATGCATTGGATCTGGAAATAGATATGTTCCTTTTTTTCTACTTGAATTGAAGGGAAACATTCAAAATTAAAAAAAAAACAAAGAGATTGAATTCAAAGGACAAAACAAATTTCAAAATACAAGGAATATCTACGTGTTGACGCAGCATCGTTTGTGGGGATGATTCATCCAGTGATTGGAATAACATACGTGTCCTGTATGAAGCAGGCTTAAACCAGATGCTGGACAAAATTCAGGCCTCTCTTTTCATTGGAAACATCAGGGTGCTCTAGCTCACACTTGCCAGCCTGAAGGACATTATTACCCAAATAAAAACCCTCTTGCTCTTAAATAAACCCATACGATCAGAGAAGGATTCATTAGATCCTTCTATTTTTAGCTTGCACTCAAGGCAATTAGGTCTTGTGCTGAGCATGTGTTAGCTAAACGCCTCCGTCTTGCCAGTGCATGTGAGGAAAACCGGTATTTTATACGGGCTGGAAAATAGTTTGTTGGCCTGACAAAAGACGCTTTATTATTTATGTCTGGTTTTATACAAGCTGAGCCTGCGTGGGTATGATGCGACAATGATGTCATAGAAACAGGAAATGTATGTTTCTACCCTGCCACCATGTGGGTTACAATGGACACTGCTAACACAAACGGTTGACATTTTCATTCAATGATTTATCTTTGCACTTATTTTCAGAAACTCAAATACAACACCGGCTCCCAGCCTCGTTTAAACCGCTTCGCGCTGCCAACGCTGACGGCAGAAACACCTGTTTTTCTGTAAGACTGCATGTTTTGTAGTGTGTCATTCTGTAAGGAGGTGTGAGAAACCAAACTGATGTAGCCAAAAATAAAATTGCCTGTGTGGTTATTAGCTCAATGGGAGTCAACAGCAACTCCAACTTTAACTATAATACTCCTCCCTCAATGTGGGAAGACAGACTCTTTGAACAGAGTCAATCAGGGAACTCCTGTCATGTCTGTGTCCTCCAGACGTATATTTGATTTGTTATGACAGAAAAGATCTGCAATATCTGCTGCCAAACTACAAATAAAGGGAAACATTCTTCCACTCTAAACCCTTAACTCAGGCTTCTACTTACCGCCTTGGCCAGCAACTACAGTTATGGATATTTCTGTATCAGTTTTTGATGATAAAAAGATGCCAAGTGGTCTTGTACTTGAGTCTATTTCTAGAGCAACATCATTAAGAATGACACTGGACCCAGCGCTCTTTGCACCTCTGCTCTTCATGTGCTAAAGGCACTTCTCACAGTCGCTCCCTTTGAGAACATCTGTATTTAAAGTTGATACTTGCTAATCGCTCCCCAGCTCTAACACCATTAGCATTGCGCTGTATCACACTCCATTTGATGTATCACACACAGTGACCTCTGCACACAACTAAATCTGCTTAAACACTGACACATGCTCTTTAAAGGATTATCAAATTAGGATGATCGCCGATCGAACACACACAGACATGCAGCACACACACCTGTGTGTCTGCATAAGAGAGTGAAGGAGCGATAGGTCTTTAACTCCACATACTCTTTATTCCCTCTTTGCTTGGCTCACATTAGATGCACTAATAGCACCCCGCTGGCTATTCCTGGTGTTCTGAAAAGTAGGCCGCACTCCCAGGGAAAGGCTCTGGGAGCACACGGCCGAGAGCTGCAGACAGACACACTGCAGATCACAATGTACCATACAAGCGCAAGCCACATCAGGTGCCCCACTTCATTCCACTTTTGGTGTTTCGCTAGGCGAGGCTTTGTTTCCCATGACGACGGGAGTTCAAAATCCTAACCCGTGAGATTCGGGGTGCATCGCTGAGTACAAGAGGAGGATTTGAAATACAGATGGTGAGAGAAGCAGTCCAAGGTTCATGAATGTTTTCATTCCCTCCGCCACTTTCTATTTACAGAAGGCCGTGTGCAATGCGAGTGAATGCAGCACACACTCAAATAGCGCGATTGTGTGTGAGCGGCTCTGTTTGTGCATCTGTGTCCGTGTGAGTGTTACAGGTCAAGGGTTGTGTCAGTGTGTCGGTATTATTTCAAACAGCGTTTATACTGTTTGGGCGCTGTCTAAAAATATATGGGAACAATCTGCGAGTGTTCTTTCTTCACAGACAAAACAGTCCGGAGCTGTGACAAATATATCCGAAAACACAAGACACACACAGGAACACAATGAGAGAGAGGAGGCGCCTCATAACGAGAAAAAGTCACTCTGTCATATTCCTCGAAGAACAACGGAGACGGGGATTTGTCCTAAATTCCATCCATAAATATAACACCATCTCATTCACAGTCTCCCTTAATCGGGAGCAGAAAAAAAGAGCTCTATTTCTGAGCAAAAGCACCTTCCTAACCACAAAGACCACATGACCAATCCTATTCCTGAAATCCAGGCTGCGTATAATAAGAAAAAGGGACAGCCTCAAGTTAGAACTTCAAGCTGCGTCCTCCAAAATAGTTTGAGTGCTTCAGCCTCATGGGAGTTTCTTCTCCCTCACTGCGACTGTCAAATGAGATCCACGTAGAGGTCAGATAGCTTCCTACCAGCCGGAGAGCATCGATTCCTGTGGGACGCAAAACAGCCCCCTCCCACGCTTTTCCTTACCCACCCCGCTGACGTTTCTAAGTCCTGATAATCAAAGTGCACACACAAACGCATGACCACTGCCTTGCTCTTACCTTTCCAGGTACTTCTCCGAGAAATCGACCATAGTGTGAAACATGGGTGCCAGCCTGTGCGCGGGTTCACTTGGTGTGTGTGGAAATAAGACTGCATGTAAGCGTTTGTCAGGAGTGCCGGTGTTCGGGGCCCAGGGGTTTGTTTGACAATCACATTCCTCTAAACCCTGAGAAGATGTGGGGGAGCTTTATATAGTCCGGGGGTCTAGGGGAAGGCGGACCCGGGGCTCACCCAATCACAGCGCAGTGTTTAGAGAGGACAGATTCCTTCCAGTGGACAGGACATTTCTACTTTTTTTTTTTTTAACGGTTTAGTAAGTGGAGATGCCATTTGTCTTTTTAGAAAAAGAAGGGACTTGAATACTGTAATGATGTGTTCATCTGTCCAAGATGACACGCGCTGGTAGCTTTGTTAAAACTGCTAGAGGCTATTAGAAAGACTTAAATAATGTGTATAATGTGAAAATATCATAAAATCTCTCTTCCTGTAGTTTCTGCACTGGATGATTGCCACATTTTATTTCACTGGAACGTTTTAAGCAACTACAAGTGTATAAAATAATATCGTAACATCCTCAGTCAAGAACTAAACATTAATGAAATATCCTTTTAATGTGGCTTCTGTTCCTTTAAATACAATGTCAGAGAGACTAGCCATGTTAACATGGTATCATAACACCAACTAGAAGTACTAATGCTTGATTCCTGCTCGTTTGTTGGTTGTTTACATCCTGGCTAATTGGGCCCAGCTGACGCAGGTAGCCCTGAAGATGCTAGCTATTAGCCCTTTTTACACAGACGATTCCGCCGTAATGGTGAAAAAAGGCGAGTCAAAATATGCTGCAAACCGGAGCGTTTACGTCGAACTTTGTTCGTGGCGTAACGCCGCAACAGTGTTTGCGTTTAGATAGCACGCGGTGTTGCGGAACGAGTGAGACGTCACACGGGCGGCCGCCGTCTCGTGGACTCGCCGTGTGACGTATTCAAAGCACATCGGAAATTTGATTAGCTCGATGCAGCAAAACAACTAAGAAAGGTGAACATTTACTCGTCTCTCATATTGACACGACTCTTCAACCGCAAGTCAAGTTGTTGTGCGTCATAAACATGTTGATGCGTTTAAAGGCGGCCTCATACGAGCAACTACCGGCGTTTTATCTGCCTCGGGTCTAGTTTTCACCTCGTTAAACCCGTCGGCTTCATGTCGTCACGTAATATTCGGTTACGCCTTTCCGCCTCAGCGAGCGTTTAGACGACGGGGAGGAATAACGGGATACTCCCGCAACGTAAAGGCAATGTAAAAGGGCCTCCCTATAGCCTACAGCGTCAAAATGTAAAAAGTCCAAACTGTAATGCTGAATGGGTGGATCTTTTAAATCATTTTATTGCCTGATCATATACAACATACACATGAACGTGTTTAGAAATGCTGTCAACGGTTGAAATCTGATGCTCAGCTATAAAAGTGGGACTGATGGGGCCGATGAAGAGATCCATTCATATATATTGCCGTCTGCAGTTTTAATCACTGCAGTATTAATATTGTTATCCCAATAAATGCATCCGTCAACAACTCACTTTTCTGCATGCTACACTGGCTGATATAGCTTCATGGCTTTATTGCTACTTGTTGGAGGATAGGAGCGCAGTGTTGCAGGGAACACAGCACCTGGACCGAGTAAAAACAAAAGGTGATAATGGAGGGGGGAGAGGCAGACATAATGTGTGGACAATTTCAGGAAAACAGCTGTGCTGGATCCGCAGGAAGTAACATGGAAGAAAAGTGTAGGACGTGAGTAAATGTAAAAAGGTATATTACAGGGGGAAAGAGCAGGAGAGTGATGTTAATGATGCAAGAGAGTCAAAGTGCTTTGTTGGCGAGAAAGTTTCAAACAGAACAGATGTAATGTGCTCTTACATGTATGTACCATTTCACCTCTAAGTGAAAAACCCCATCGATTTTCTCCTTCTATGGGTGATTACGTTGCGTGTTGCGATCCGTTCCATTTGATCCTTCTGTCACTAATGATGATTGAGGTGATGAAGGTAGAAGAAGAAGAGTGTTTACAGTGATACTACCACTAATTAGACTGAAACCACAAAAGTGTGATGTAAACATTCAAAGTTGCACATGCAGCGGGAGAGGGAGATGGTTTGCAGTGTGGCATGCTGGGAAAAAAATGATGGAAAGTGGGTCATATACTACAAGATGAAAGAATCTTCGCACGAGATCAGGGCTCATGACACTGAGCGTTTCATGGAAACATGGGAGGCAGAAGACAAGAGTGTAAACATGTAGATGTGTGACTTCTCCTTGTGATCGTGACGAATGACGACAGGAAGGCATTTTCTCTACAGGAGCTAGAAACGTTTCTGCTAAGCAGCCCTCGTCACTGTCACGACAATGCAGGACAGATGCACCTTAGATAGCAAAAACCATGGGTGAGTCTCTTTAAGGTAATTCGCACTGCACCAGGCAAGGCATTCAGATATTTACATTGCAACCAATCCACATCTTTCACAGAAGAAAGAGGCCGCTCTAAAAAGTGAATGGAGTCTACCAGACCCAACAACTCTCTCAAAAACGGGGATTAATGCAAGTGAAGAAGAACAACAGAGGGTCTACTTTGGGATATAAAAAAGGAAAATACATTTCATAACCTCTAATTTTCTTAAATGTCTCATCCCACATGAAAATAAAAGATGAAATGTAATTGAGGAGTAAAAATAAATCTATTGTTATTTGCGGTTAACCAGTCTCGACACAAGAAATGATTTACTGTATTCGAAAATTGCAGGTTTTCATTTAGATTTGATTGTCTGGAAAACAAATAAAAATCCAGAGTGGTGACAGAGTGTGGTGCAACATCAGATGAGCTAGCATTGTGATTCACGTCCATGTACCTACTGCTAGAAGGCAAATCACTGTTTGCCAACCATGACCTGTGATCTATGTCAACTAATGCTGTCATGCTGAGTTGTTATGTGTGGCCATGGCTCAAATTACTATCTCATTTGTTATCTTGTGTATCCGGTTTTAAGTTAAACAGAATGAAATGACTCCTTGTTGAAATCACTATTTGACATAATGAATCACTGATTGCTCTTGTTTGTATGTTATAAACAACCACATACTCCAGATTTTAAACTCAAATAAAGGCGGGCACATTCTGTATGCCTGAAACATCAATGCAGACAGGTAGTCTGAGGCTGTTTGCAGCTGCTGACAAGTAAAAGCAACGCACTCAAACTCAGGGAAAGTCTGTGGAATCTTAATCACTTAATCTACTGGTTAACCAAACAGCATAAAAACACGGCTCGTGCAGAAGAATCAGGGCGGCTATCGGGGCAGCCACTGTGAGTGGTTTCATTGTCCTCACGGCGTGAAATGTGCTTTCATCTTTGATGAACAGGGGCACGAATAAGGCTCATTGAACAGCTGATGAATCACCGAGGCGTCGACGCACACCCAAACAAACACTCTTCCCTCTCAACACACACTTTACTGCTCACACTGCTGAGACTGTGGCACACATATGGTACCGCACTCGGCGGCGGCACACATCATTTACCACTTAATTAAGCAGATGACGATCAGCGTCGGATGATTAGTTTTCACAATTACCTTAAGCCTAAAACGTGCTCCCGCATTTCTGTTCCCGCTCTGTGAACGTGCGCAGGTATCGCACAGGCTGCAACGACCCATTTTCAATCCCCCTGAATTCATTTAAATTAAATAGAGAGCGAGGGGTCAAGGTTTTAAACGTAGCCATCATGGTGTGGATATGTTCATCCCCTGTCCACTAATCCAATTACATCCATACTAACACCAACTCCTGATGTCTCAATTAACCCCCCCATGTGCTGAGACAGGTCATTAACATTCACCAAACTAGTCAAAGACTCCCTTTAAAATAATGGATGTTAAAGCAGGAGTGTGAAATTTGTACCCTTTTACAGAATAGACGCGTTGATTGAATTTGCATTCAAATAAAAGGCTGATGACTGAGCATTGAAAGCAGAAGCGTTGCCTGCCATTGTAGTTGTCAGGCCCACCAAAGATTGATCTCTATCCCTCCTCTTACACATAAATATTGAATGATTACTTTTTATTCTGAGCCTAAAAAGTAAAACACTGGTTTCCTAAAGAATGTTTTAATATTGTTACGGGTTAAAACCCATTTTTAGGAGAACAAACCGAGGGGGAAACTGAAAATAATAGCAGACAGGAAACACACACACACAATGATTTATTTGAGTACTTACAGGTTCTTGGATTTCTTCTTCTTTGTTCCTTCGGGGCTGACCTCGCAGCTACAGGGGGATCCGGAGCTCAGCTGAGGGGAGATGAAGGAGAGCACACACTGCATCATCCACCCTCCACGCAGAAAGAGGGCCCTGTAGCCTCATGCAGATACTGCAGCTAACTTGAACTAGCTCCACCAGGCAGTGACCACGTAAAGTGTCTGGTGCTGTGAACTAGCGAGTCCTGAGGGTCCGCTCTGGCTACGCTGAGACTAGTCCGGTCCGTGAAACACAAAGCCAGCCACAAAAAAAATTAGGAATCCACAGCAGCAGTCCACAGTGTAAATCCCACAACGCTCTCGGAGGTGTGTGTCTGAATCCTGCTGTATAAAACCCCTCTACTGACTGTGTCTGCAGCAGATGGTGTTTGTAAGCAGGGTACAACAAAAGTAAGGAAAATCTGTGAGAGCGGGAGAGTGTGACGGACTCCGGCTGTTGTTTCTGCTGGCCTCCAACTGTGCCCCAGGTCTGAAGTGTTGAGCCAAGACCCCCAGGTCTCACATTACACTTTCTGCCAACCCACCGTTCTCATTGGTTCAGAGGGAAAAGGGAAGTGGCTGCAGGGTGGGGAAGGGGTCAATCTCCACTAATCTGATGGCCCGAGGCTGCCCCATTGTATGTGTGTGTGTGAGGCTCTAAATAATGAGCCATTGTATTACAGGAACAGTTGAATCGGAGCTAGATACTGGCCACAGCTGGTAACGCACGGTGTAATGTTAAGTGTTTGTGGGACCCGGTTTCGACCTTCAGAGTGAGGACACTTTTTGACTGGCCTTCGCTTCTCCAAGGTTCTGAGGTTAGAGTGACACTCTATCCCAAAACACTCGCCCCCCCTGCAAGTCGGCTGTAAAGTTTGTAGTTTCCTCACTGAGAGAGCAACAGCTCGAATTCCAGAAACATCTCCACCAAGTTATTTAACACAATTCTAAACCCCTTTTTTACCGCTGGAATCCCATGTGGCTGACTTCACGCTGCCCACAGCTGCTGTTCTCCATCACAGAGGAAGCTACTTACTTTTTACAGTCACCTTTCAAAACTAGGCAGAAAAAAACAGATGATTCTGAGTAGTACCCCTTCAAAGTAATAGCTTGAATTCAGGGAAATACTACGAGCGATACAAGGTTCAGGCTTAATGCTAAGCTACGCTAATCCTATCCTGACTGAAGCCTCATATTTAAAAGAAATGTATGAAATCAATCTTCTCAGCTCACGCTCAGCAATAACATTAAGTAAGCGTATCTCCCAAAATGTCTAACTACGAGGTAAAAATACATGTACTGTATACTGTCCTCACCAATGCAATACCATAAGCATATGTGTTTTTGTGCGGATGTCTTTGTGCATGCATACAGTGAAATTGTGTGGGCACATTGTATTTTGGTTGACTATTATAGTATGTTAACAAAGAGGCTTATCCCCATGAGCAAACACATCCTGTTATACATCCATCCACGTTGAGCCACCGTACATAAACCAGCTGCACAAAGTAATATCCTGTTGTGCTTTTGCACGGTTGTTGAACCTGGTCAATGATGAAATTGCTCTATGAGACATGAATTCTAAAAAAATGACCACCGTCGCGGCTTTCTGTATGGGTGTGAATTGATTCAACATTCCTTCATTGTAAATTCAGCATTGGTATGAAATAAAATAACTGTATCAAAGACCCTGCTTCTGAGGAGACTTCTCAGATCACGTCCCACTACAACTCGTGGTAGTAGAAATGCATTTTTGAATTTTAAAAATGTCTAGGTTTCATTCACCAGCGCAGCAGTGAAACTCCCCCTGACGGGGTTGTAAATCAATGCTGATGTGAGTGATTACAATATGTTAATGCTCTTTAACCTCAATGCAGCTTTTGATGCTGTTGATCGCATCCTTATTGAAAGATGTAATGGTTCCTGATGATTAATCCTCCTAAATAATTGATGATGAAAACGATTCTCTATGAATGGCCTGCTCAGAGTCCTGGATCACAGCGGAGAGCATCTCTGCTTCACCCTTCCCTTTCATAACTCCGACTGGGACTCAGATTGTCACGTTAGGATCCGACGCACTCGAGGCTTTCTGACTGGAGTCACAGTTGACTGTGAAAGGTGAATGAGTGTGTGTTATGTAGGAGCGGCCTAAAAATAAGCACAAGCCAAGAGCAGCAACAAAATATTTTTAGAGCTGCTGTTTGACGGGTACAAAGACACGTCAAACTGTTTAGTGTGATTCTTTGTGTGTGTGTGTGGTTGTATCTATTTGTGTGATAAAGTATCCTTGCTAAACACCTACCATTTTACTCAAATGAGCACCTAACACTTTCGCTCTTACTTTATCGCCAATGTGTTGTTGTAAGACACTTTGGACAAAAGCGGCTGCTAAAGCCCCAAATGTAAATGTAGAATAAACTCATACTTTAAATTCAGAAAACTGCGCCAACCCTGGAAATCTTATGCAATTTAATATCCCCATTTTTTCACAGGGCGATTGAGAGAATCTTGTCAGTAATCTTAGCGGGAGCAAGTCTCAATCAGCACACAGCCATCAGCCAGGCTTTCCCCTGAAACCTCAGAAAACAAATGGAAAACGACACAGACTTCCCCCCTCCAGAGACATATGTCCTGATGTAGCCCCTAGGACAGGATTATTCAGGGGTATCCGCAGACCAAATTATGCTGTGTGGCAACTGGACATCAGAGGGGGGATTGTCTGCCTGCTGGGTCAGCCTTTGTTCGACGAGCTGCCAGCATGTAAGGGCTGGATGCTCATCACACCCGAGTGATATGTTCCAGCTGGATGAGATCCACAAACACACTCAGTGAAATGTGTCTGCTTTTTTTTTGCTACAACTAGCTTTAGCAAGAAGCTAAACGGATACGTTTTTTAGGATCATAATGTAAAGCATACTGACAGGCATAAATCAACACAGAGCCATCAACGACCACATCTGCCGAGCTATTAAAAGAATAACGTGGAGGCCATCCAAACTGGAGCCGTGAAAAAGCTGTGGCTAAAGATAGATAGATCATAACAGAGAGTATGTTCTGAGAACTGAAGCACCTATGAAAGGCTTATACTTCATGACTACCAAAGTAATAAGAGCTTTTTTGACATAAGAAAAGGTTTATTTTCTTTAGATTAATCAGACTTCATGCGCAATAAACAAAGACGTCTCGGATCAGATTGTATTGTATCTATAGTATTACAGCGTCTATGTACAAGTGAGCAAATGTTTTGTTAAAAGAGCTAAATATTCAGGTTCTCAGGTTTCTCCCCCACCAGCCCCCTACACACAAAAAGAGACTTATATACACACACACACACACACACACACACACACACACACAGCCTGGCGCTAACTAGTGGAGCCTAAAAAAGTCTGAGTCTTTTCTAAAAATAGCCCGTGTGTGTGTGTGTGTGTGTGCTCATGTGTATAGACTCCTCACATGCCTCACTGAAGACAGTTAAGAAAACACAGAATCTGCCAAAGACCACACGGCGCTATCGCCCCCCCGAGGCCTGGGATGCAGATGTTGACATGCCATTAAGGGATGTGGAATGGCTCTGCAGCTACACAGATAAAGGTTCAAACTGGCTGCATGTGTTTCACTCTTCTCTTAGACACTCCTACGGTCCCGTAGATGATCTTATACGTATGCATGCACGTGTGAAAGTAATCCAGCACGTTCCTGGCGATGCTAAAGTATGAGAAATGCACCATGAACTGGGAATGTGAAGAGAAGTTCAGAACACCATTGGGCTGCTATTCCCCAATCGGACAAGGACCACTCGCCTCTCTGTCTCAACAAACTGCACATTCTTCAGTCGTGCTCTGCGCTAACAAACACATCCAAGGGACAATATTCTAAACAGCTCTGAAACATTCTTGACCCAGACACCAAGACCTCCAACAACTTAAACCCACCAGAGGTGGAGAAATGAATCTTATTCTTTGTGTATTTACACTTCTTCTCACCACTGTAACCCCTACTGCATTGCTCCACCAGGCCACCCTCGGGCCACTTCCTTCCTTCTCATTCCCCTGTTTCGTCCTTTGAAAACGAATTGACATGCTGGCGTCTGAACAATGTTCTGGGGAGCCAAACAATCTCCCATTTCATTGAAAGCAGCCTTGGATTGGTACAAAATGTTAGACCCTAGTTTCCTGACATTGTGAGGCTCTGTGTGTGTGTGTGTGTGTGTGTGTGTGTGTGTGTGTACCCCTTTAGGCTGACGCAGTAATGTCATTCAAGCTAACATCAAGACCCTGCTCCTGATTGCTCATCTCAGTTTCAATGTACTTGGTAAATAGCTGAATGCAGGTCGTTGCATTTCCTTTTCATACATTGCCAAAGAAATGCTGTTTTAGCCCCTTTTCACACTGTTACATTGAATTTCAATTCAAGTTTCAAGTGTACTAGTCTAATTATTTTCCAGTGATGAGTTCTGAGCTTGAGGACCCTTGTGTTAACAGTAATAACCGGGTATTTAATGTGGTTAAATGTGATTTAAACCTTATGTTCATGAGACCATTTGTGAAACTAATATCTGTGAGAAAACAGAGAGAAACATTTGTTGGTTGAGGGTCTTCTCTTTGTTTCTACTTTCACTGTCAAAGAAATGAAAGAGAGGAAATAGACTTCACAACAGGATTAACCAAAGTCGCGTGTTCATCAGGACGTGGGAACTATAAAATGCAGGAGGAAATTATTCCCATGACTGTCTCCATGTGACTTTTCAAACCACACTGTGCTATTCGCTATTTGGTATGCAGAAAATGAGGCTCATTATGGATCTCATTGTCAAAAATTCCTATTTGCACAGTCATAAGTAGTCACAAGAGCAATGAATCACTTAGAAATATAGTCTATTTCAGAGTTTTAATATAATTTAATTCTCGCTTTTTTACTTATAACAGTACCATTCTGTCTGCCATCTGCCTCCTTCTCTATATTCAATAATCTGACAATGAGCAATAGGCAACAGTAGGTTAGTTTGGCACGTAATGAGATGAGAATCACAGTCAGTTATCACTCACTGTTTTGTGTGTGAGCGTGAGGCTCTTGTTAACAACTTATCAGGCTGCAGCATCCAACATGGCAGATCATTATTATACATAACAATTAATTCAAACGAATCATTCTAAAATCAGTTTTATACTGTGGACTCAATCTTTCCATTCAAACCGATAGAATGTTTTACTGCAGAACTAGCGTACCCATCTACCTCCACCCTCACAGCACCCAGTAGCTTCCTGCTAAGAGGACATAATGAGTCAAACCGGTTAACACTCTCCTTGACGGAGCAGCTGAGCAGCGGCTCACCACAACCTCCCAGGCAGAAAAGCAACTCAAGTCCTGAACCCATAAAACACCAAACAAACTTCAACTATGTCATCATTACAGCCCGATGGATAATGTATCAAGTAAACCGAAACAATGGACTGAAATAAACAATGAAGTAGACACAAAATCCTGTAAATGGAAAAAACCCTAGGGAAAAGGGAGAAGGCAACTTTTTCACAGTCTGTATTGAATGCTTCTCAATCGGTACAAAACCGTCTCCAAGATGTTCAGAGTGCCACAGTTTGGGTATGAGTTGAGCATTTAATGAGCTTTCCTCACCTAGAAAATGACTCTTATCTACTCCCGGATTCAGGTGAGCTGCACAGCTGTCTGTGGACAAAGACAGCTTCTTGCAGTTTTTTTGGACAATGGCTCCTTTTACAAAACTGTGCCCGCTCTGCAGGAACAAGTTTGTACAATGTACTCATGGATTACACTCAATACAGAAAGAAACAGCTGCAAAAGTCATGATTTCCGACATAAACTGCGACGGCATATGCTGCACCTCAAAACTCTAAAACCTCCCATAACTATATATTAAAAAAAGTTTTTTAACAACTAATTAAACAACTAATTAAACAACGCTTAAACAACTAATTAGCATCCTGGCTAAAAACTTGTAGTGGTGTGCATTAAAAACCCCTGTGTAAAAAAATAAACACACTTCCATTTAGAAGGCGCTGTGGGAATGTTATCGCAAAGTCAGAAACCCCACGGTTTCCAGAAATTAAATGCTTTATCACGTAATTATATATTAAAGTTCTAAAGTAATATTCTGGTTCCTGCATCTGGCCAAACACATGCCTAACATGAATCTACAAAAATATAATTCTGCCATCTGTTTCTATGCTGGAGCTTAATAGCAAACCATTTGCATAACCAGTGTTAGTAAACCAAACAAATAACTGGACACAGCTTGCTTGCTTTTTTGATGATAATCTTTGTAATTTCTTGGCCTTGATGAGTGAGCACTTTCTAGCAGATCTTGGCCAGCGAGTTGACAGGAAAATAAAAGAAGGATAAAAACAGAAGACTGGGGTCTCTCTCCATGGGGCATTCGACAAACAATGGAGCTTTAATAAGAGCCAGAAACTACAACAAATGAGATAAAAGGTTTAATAAAGGCCCTCACTGATGTTTAAACAAAGAAATGTGGTAGAGAGATCACAGAACCAGATGCTGGACTCAGTGGGAGATTTTTTAATCATTACCAAACAATCAAATCCATATATGCAGCTTATGTCTGGGGTTTTCATGAGGCTATGATTAGGGTTTTCAAAATGTATGAATTCAGTATTTTTACAGGAGAGAAATATGACATTCAGAGCATTAATATTGCAGCAAATAAGTATTTGCTGTGTAAAGTTATAGTGGAGTAATGCCTGTATAAGCAGAGAAACAAGTCACTTTCCCTCTGTGTGTGTTGTTATCCGAGCTTCTCCTTGCTCTGTTGACTCTCATATCATGCACCTTTAAGGCAGTTTTTTTCAACAAATTCTTCCTTTGTTTTATAAAAGCCATGAAAAATGTCTCTGATGTGTTTGTTTTCTCTGATTTGCCTCCATAACTGTTTTTCATGAGTAATTAAACAACTGCTTAGGTTATATGTTTTGTTATGATTTTCATTGTCTCAATTTATATCAAAGGGAATATTGTTTCAACTTCCTTTAAAAATAAAAGGACATTTCGGGTGAAAATAAACTTGCGGTTGCAGTCGAGGGAGTATGATTTTGTGTGAGTGTGTGTGTATGTGTGTGTGTGTGTGTGTGTGTGTGTGTGCGTGTGTGCCTGTGAGCTTGTGTGAATGACTGGCATCTACTAACACACTGACACACAAAATACATACTTACAGTACAATGGCAAAACCACAATATTCAGTCATATCTGAAAATAAACTCTGTGACCCACAGACAGGATACTGACTCATTTCTACTCAAGCTACATATACAGATACAAAAGGGGCATTGTCTGCACGTTTGTGTGTGTGTGATTTTACCACACACCGATAGAGGGACCAGTGTGTGTGTGTGTGTTTTGTACTTGATCTGACTCTCCTCTGCCTCCTGTTATTCAGCACGGTCCAGGAGATGGCTGCTTCCTGCATAAGTACTTCCCATGTCGCAGGATGTTAATAAACAATGCTCATGCAAACGTCACTTCTCTGAGCTGCTCTGAAAAGCTGTCAGGTTACTCAGTCCTGGAACTAGTGCTATCTATTCAAAGGTAACTGACATTTTCTGACCAGCGGACGACCTTTCTGCTTGGAATTTTAATGACTGCAGACTCACACTGGCAGTTTTGCACACCGGTCATCAGAAGCATCGATGGGCCAATGATTTCCAATAGGCTGCAGCCACAGTGGGGTGAACCATGAATATATATTTTCTATTTATGCTACACTGACTACATATCATTTATTTTCAGTGGCTGACAGTTATGATGTTTTAATAAATTCCTGCAAACTGTTGTCACCCGACTCCGAGGTTTCCTCGTTGGCAGACACTGTCAAAAAGCAATTAAGTAAGATGATGAATTTGTCAATTGCAATGATGACGCAAGGGTAAGAAAATATCAGTGATATATGTCCCTAATTTCTCCACCTATCTTGGATTTCATAGCGATAAAGATAAAGAATGTGCTAGCGAGGTCTTTTCTGTCAGTTTAATTGTTTTTGGTTTAAAAGATTTGTTTTCATTGTGAAATCCAAATATCTTCATCTTACAGTTGCAAAGATATTTATCATACAGTAATCCATCACTGTTGTATAATAAATAACTATTATATTGATCAAGTTGGATTGGACGTGCTTATAATCTGTGATTATGGTAATGCTGTTGTGATACAGACATGATGTACAACATAATTCATACATACATGTGTGTGTGTGTGTGTACAGAATGTACATGCCTCATGCTTAATTGCTGTTTTTGAACATTTATGTGTGTTAACATCATGACAGTGTTATTATGACACTGTCTTAATGTCGCAACATGGGGCTGGTTGCCAATCACTCTACAAAGTCCACTCCCATTCAATCCCTGTTGACTGAAGTAGAAAAGAAGATGTACTTACAGGGCAAGGTGTTATCAGCTGCTACTTTTGGCCAATTATTAGTCGGAAGAGATCTATTCACAGCCGAGAAAGGGCTGGTTTCCAGGGTTGTAAGAAAAATTCTTGGAAAACAGTATGTCAGGATAAGATGTAAGGCATTTGGGAGGAAAGGGAGGAATGATGCGAATGAGATTCTGAGTGATGTTTGTGACACACACACACACACACACACACACTCATGTAAAGGCCATGCTTCACCTTGTAGTGAAAGTAAACAAACATTGAAGTCATGGAATATCTGACTCTACTCCTCTATTTGTGCAATGACGATACGATTAAAGTATCTGTTCCATGTGTTTATTTTGTGTGAAGCAACAAATATCATTGATTTTGTTACATAATGAAAAACCGTCTTTAAAAAGGTTTTGTTGTCACAGCATGATTCATTTCCAGGTAGTAAACTGATGCATAAGAAAGAAGACTAAAAGCAAATCACACATCATAAATTATGAGCTGCCACGGCGCTCGTCAAGGCCTTCTGCGGAGAAACTCCAGACACCAACCGTCGCTATGAGAATAACAATTGTACTACACTAAAACCAAAAGTCAAGCTTCGGGTGAATCCGGTGTATCATTACAGCGTTCTGACAACGTGGGTGCTTGTGTATTATCAGTTGCTTAGTGAACAAAATGTCCCTGAACAAGGGCATCTAAGATTCAGAAGTTCCCACTGTATCAAATACTACAACTCCAGATTCCATTGAAGATCATTTACTCAGAGTCACACAACAGTATTATTTGAATTATTTGAACATTATCAACTGTACATATGCAATAGTTATATCTTGCTATGGATATCTATTTAAAATATAGTGAGAAATTTAAATGAACGCCAGGCAGACAAGAACAGATGCAAAAGTAAATACTGTCTTGTTAGCAAATGGATTGGGCTTTATAGTTGATGACCAGCGTGATGGTGCTGTATGATTTAATGTGGGACATACATGGTGCTACATTTCAACTCAACTAAGACACACGCACCTTATTCTCACATCTCACTCTGATTTCCCTATCTACCTCCAGAGCTGATTGTTCCCTTGACCCTGTTCCCATCCTGCGAGGACAGCGTGTGTGCTCCCATCATCCCACCAGCATCGTTCACCCTGACTCTTGCCTCCTGTGGAGTGTGAGCGACCCTGTGTGTGTGTGTGTCCTGTTTCTGCATAACGCTGCTACACAGTTGCGTGCGTCTTAAAATTCAAAACCTAGCCAGGGTTAGGTGTTGATGTGAAACACGTGACCGGCATGCAGATAAAGTACACCGCGTTCTTCTTATCTCGCTGTATGTACAATTTTTGAGACAGAACACACCGGGACTCGGACAAGAAGTTGCGCATCCCAAAAGCACACGGAGTAATTTGCAAAGGCTTTCCTGAAATGGTAGTGGATGAGTATTCAAAGGTGCATTTGCTGATTTCATTTATAGACACTAATCTCACCATTCCCTCAGAATTATTCGTCACATTTCCAGTGGGAGTGCCCACTGTGTTATCGTAACAAGATAGCAAGAATAGCAGGGAAAGCTTTGAGAGAGCAGATGTTTGAATGGTCGAGCAGATGAGACATTAAAAATGTCAGCATTCTGCACATCTTTTAACTGAAATGAAACGGGATCTTAACCGTCTTTTTCAATGTAAAGTATTGCCCGACTCTAGCTGTGTCTCCTCTGTGTGTGTTTTGTGAGAAACCATCTTTCCGCATTTATGTAACCGATTCCAGATTCATCCGGCGCACTGCTATGGTAACGAGCGCTGTAAACATCTCCACTCAAACACACGTAAGACACGACCATAAAACAAACGGGCCTTCTGGATCCTCTCTTGGATTAGTGGACGTCAGGAGAGCGCTTTGTTGTCAAAGTCCTGTCTCTTAATGACCCAAATGCAGACACCGGAGGGCACTGAGGTGGGCAGAAAGCACAGCAGGTCCAGTGAGTAAGCGCCGTGACATCAGGCCGCCTTGTCTTACGAACGAAAAGGCATCATCAGATCCCCGAACAGCGTTTTAAGTTAAAGGTCACCGAGGAAATGCGAATGCTGATGGTAACTGCAGCATAATAACATAAACTGGTTACCGTGCAACCCTCCGATGCGCGTGATGTGCCTCGCACTTATTTTAGTCATGTTCATTGTCATCATCTTTATTTGTGCCGTGCATAGAAGCGATCTTTTACCACGAGGATGGAGTTACAAGTACTGAGCCAGACATTCAGAGTTGGACTTTTTGCTTGTGTTCCTCTGTTCAAATTGGAAACAACCAGGAAGATTTTTTTTAGAATCAAAGGGAGCTATTACAGCTCTCATTCCCATTGCATTACGGGAATATCAGAGCTAATAGGTGGAAACAGCATTTTCCCACACTCCTTCGTGCACAATCCATTGCAGTAACTATCCATGTAGCTCATTAAAAAAATATATATTATCACAAATGGCTACATAATTGCTAACAAATAACCAAGGGGAATGCTATCTTCCCCTTTGTGGTGGAGATTTGTTAGAGGGTAGAAGTCCATGTGGAGCACAGGGAGTGTTTAACTATTACAGAAGGAGAAAGAATGGAGGTATACAGGCTAAGTTTTTGGCCATGTGGGAGCTTCCCTGGCAAAGGAGGATTAGCGTGGGAAGCATTGAACTCTCATGAGGTCATGAGGAGTTACTAAGTTGGCTCAGAAAAAGTGTATAAGCTTGTTTTTGGAAATAATAATAATAATAAATAATCCTGGAGGTGTTGTGAGAAAAACATTCTGACTCTCAGAGAAAACCTGTTAATTAAACGAAAAGCGAAGACACCAATTATGAAAATTGGGGAATGATAATGAGACCGCATTTAACTTCATCCTGACCTTTGGTAGGAAAACAGTAATGTAATCAGCAGGCAAGAATTTAAATAATAAGAAATGCTTATTCAATTTGACTTGCATTTGTTATCAAAGTCAATGAATGGCAATGAATTTCCCCCTTCCCGTCAGCATGGCCGGCTATCTATGAACCCAGAACATCTCATGTTCCTGACTGTCTGTCAGAAGACACTCAGAAAGATGTGTATATTTAGTGAACAGGATGCAAACAAAAACAAAAACCAATAAGAGCTTAGCAACTGTAACTAGGTGCAAGAGGCCTATCACAGTTTCAGCACATTTGTACATGTTGTGCATGGACCTTAATAAGGCTGATACTCAGTATCTAAAGTGCTTGAAGGGTCATTTCTTTTTATAGCCTCTCTTAGGGACTGGATTGAACATTGTGTTTATCTGCTCCGATGTTCGAATGACATGTTGTTATTTCCTAAACCAAGGGAAACATGAATTGACAGATTATTATTATTTTACAGATTACATTAGAAGAATCCCTATTCAGGACTAGAACATCTACTGTGTGGAAGTTGGTCCTGGATGCCACAATATCAGTGTTTATTTCTTTGTTGATTGTATTTGTAACTCCAGCCAAATCTCATTAGTTAGTTAGTGAGCGAGTCCTCAACTTCAAAGCCTTTCCCCTTGAAAAAATGAATTCATTCATATTCTAATCTAATTCATGTGGTTCTCCAAGCATGCTTATTTAAAGAAAGCATCCCAATGGGGGCTAAGTAAGGAGAATAGCAATTAATCATATTTTTTATTTATAATGCTGCACTATAATACCAGGGCTTTTATTTCAATGTCTTTTATCCTGGGACACATTAAAAAGTCAGCTCATGATGGAGTTTCCCACCAGTTAGGCCTAGTGGTGGCAACAACGGAGGGCAAACTTTAGCAAAGGAGCAATTTGTTTGATTTATCTCACGGTATCTACAAAATGAAATATGTGTCAAGACTGTTTACGTCAAGGTTGTAAATAACTATGTTTTAAGATGGATAATGGATAAAGAGGCGGACAGGCAGGCAGGCAGGCAGGCAGAAAGACAGACAGACAGACAGCAAGTATGGCCATGGAAATGTTTCCATGAACTGTGACGTAAAACATCCTAAACTGAAAAAAAACGCATTCGGTTCCTTTGCATTTTTTTGTCAATAGATGCTTGACTGGGCTGGACTCTGTTGACTGTCCTGGAAGCTCGTTCAGTTTGCTCGGTAAATATTTACACGTTACTCATTTAGAATTTCACTGGACGGATTCAGCCTGGCTCTATCTCATGGATTTGAACCCCGGAGACCTTTTGTCCCTTCCAGGCCATTCAATGTGCAGTCAAACAGAAGGGAAAACCACTTGTTTACCCACAATGCCATCAGTTCAGTTTGGCACAGTTAAAGAAAACATGAACTTTCTGATGTACACCTTGGTCTTCAGCAACTCACCCATGGAAACTAGTATTAAGACATTTATATCTGTATGAAGTATCTCATATTTGGACAAACAGTCCTGGAGGGAATGCTCACAAATTGTTTCTACAAACCTATTTTGCACGTCATTCAGTAAAAAACATTTTGTTAGCTCTGGTCATGGGAGGGAGGCATCAAATCAACATGGGTGCTGCACTCTTTCATACTATAATAAGCTATGAGCGAAGGTTAGGTAACTAAAGACACATGCACATTAGGGCCTGGGGAGTGATGGGAAGCCAGCGGTAATAGGTTTGTCTTGGAAGAATACTGAGAGTCTCAACATGTAGCCGAGGTTCTTGACGACTTACAATAACAGCACACCGAGTTTACTAATATTTTTCTACACGGGCCTAAAACACTATGTTTAGATTCCTGTAACTGTTTATCGCATTTATCCAGGAAACCGAAGACATGGTAGACTGTACTCTGAAGGTACTCCGATGGAAAAAACTTCCTTTACAGCTCATTCTCAGCACTATGAATGACGAGATTTCATTCTTATGATGTGAACACAATTATTGTTTTTTCAAACTTTTGTCATATTTAAAGATTCTACAATATAGAACCCAAATCATGTGACTCTGTGCCTGGAATGGTTGTGGCGCCCCCTGTTGGGATGTTGTTGTTGTACTGGTTGTGGCAAAACCAAATTATAAACGCCACCAGGGACACTTATGAATAGGAAAATGTACTGATACTGAACAGAAAAGACATTCTTTTAACAGAAAGGGTCAGTCAAAGCTGACTTTTTGTAATACTCGTAATAATAAAAGCTGATATTTACCAGAGCCTTTCAGGGGATCCAAGGATGCTTTACACATATGGAAGCAGCAAAAAACAATTACAAAACTGCAAACAATAGTGTAATGTTTGCCAGGTAGTTACTGTCTAACATACACATCCATGTTTGTGAATCAATGAGGTATTTGGATTTCGCCTCAAGGACAAAGGTGAGTCAGTTTGATTAGATGAAGTTGTTTCTGGTGTTAGATGTTCAGCCTGCAACGAATAAAGCATCAGCAGCTGCGTTCTTCAGTAGATTATTTGTTCTGATTTAACCTGTCTCAATCTCCTTTTATGACCATGCTAATGCAGCAATACTTACCTATTAACTATAGAAAATTAATTTAGTTGTGCAACAGCCTACGGGCTTGTTTCAGATTGAAATAATAGAGGGGCTGATTGTGTGTGAGCAGTGCACCGGCATTACATGGAAATTGCCTTCTTGAGTGTTGAATTTCCAATGTTGTTCCAGCCAAACGAGATACTCTAACCCCCTCTTGCTGCCACTGTTAAATATAAAAAAGATTATTACTGAACTATTGTTAAACAGTCTAGATTTTATCAGAAGGATAGAAAATGTCCCTTCGTTCTTTTTCATTTTGTTCCACACCGCCTATAAGAAATATCCCAGATCTGTTGGTCACCTTCTTGGAAGTTTTAACAACCGTTCTGATTCATCCTGCAGGTGTCCATCGCAACATACCAACTCTATTTATGTGCATGTGTGTGTGTGTGCGCACTGGCTGTACCACCCGTTAGCACACCTGTTTTCAAGTATGAATGCATGCTAACCTATTTCCATGTTGGACTCTGCACCCCTGTGTATCCTCCCACAACGTGGGGAATGTAAGCCATCGCACAAGCATCAGTTAACTCATTAAAACTGTTTACCCCCAACAGCTGGAAAGACAGCTGATATTTATCCAGATTTTAAACAAACATGAAGACCCCATAAACAAAATGTTTGGTCTGCTTAAGCCAAACGCACCAGTTGGGATCCACACGTGTCTGTTGCAACGGCGTCTGTGTGGAAGCAACGCAACCTGAAACGGGATGATGGATGTGGCGTCTGGAAAAAGAGGGAAGATTTGGGGGTTTTGGACAATAACGTAAGATTTCTATTTAATGGTCTGATTGGAAAGAGCACCCGCTGGTTTAGGCTTATATGGCTATTTACTGCATGCCTAGTCGCCTTGTGATGGAACATTTCAGTCTATGAAGTTACAATGAAGCTACAAACTGTAAAACAGATTAGTGGATTTAAAAAAAATACTACAAAAATATTTATAATCCAGCCTTGTAGCTCATCTTTGCCTTGTAGTCTGCATTACTGGGTGGAGGACAAATGTTGTTCTCAACAAGTTGTGCTTTGCAATAGAAAAACCTGTGAAGACACACATGACAGATACAGTTTTGGGACACATGCACATACACTATTTTTCATCAAACTCATATTTGTCATTCTACTGTATCTTTTGCATTTATTAATTTTTAAAAATACATTATAGTTTACTTTTGGTTAAGCACTCACTTTATGACTTTTTTTTTTTAAAGTGACACAAAGCAGATTTAGCTGCTCGGTGTTTGGAATCACACGGTTTCTTTTAAGTAGCAGTCAAGAGAAATGTCTCAGTCAAACAAACGTGACATTATTTCTCTAGACCTGCTCTCTGTCTGCCTCTGGCTCTCCTTGCAGTGGTGAGAGGCCACTAAAGACATCAAGCGATAGAAAAGGTGCAGAGCGGAAAGAAAGACGGGACCAGAGTCGGCGCTTGTTATAGGGCGAGTAAACACTGTCTGGCAAGAGAAAAGAGGGGCGACAGGCAGAGAGACGGCCTTCACGTTATTAAAACTAGAGACACTAGATCCACACTGTCTGCTCCTCCATCTCATCTCCTCTCTATCAATACTATACAATTACATACATATGTGCATGTCCAACGCTTTATCTTAGAAAATAAGTTGAGGCGACATCTGGGGGCTCAAATAAATTACTGTGGCTTAATTATTAACTGGAAACAATCCAAAGGAGTCCAAATAAAGTATATTAAAAGGCTTGTGGGCATCTGATCAAAATAAGCATACAGTATATTTAAAGTTGCAGGGATGCTAAGGCTTATTCATATTGTTCATATCAAAATGTTTACATTATGAAATACTGTCATCATTTCTATTAAAAAATGAATAAATAAACCCATTTTTAAAGAATGCACATCAATGAATTCACTACTAATTTCTTCATGTTATGCTTTACATTCCAACGTTTAACAAAATTGCTTCTTTTTATATTTGATCACTGTTTCACCTGCTTAAAAATAGATCCATAAACTTTGAGGACGTCATGAAATAAGAGGTTGAACAAACACACACACGCGCTCATATTCTGCACCTGGAGATGTCACAAGATTTATGATTGAGGGGGGGTCAGATCATTTAAAATAATGGAAACATAAGTCTCTGTGGAGCTGTGTCCATGACGGCAATAGGTAGTAAAATTCCCCCTGAATCTGCCAAGACCAATAGGCTCCAGCTCTGTCTGCTGCATTCCTCCTCTGCACCGCTCACACACACACTGCCATTTAAGGCTACCGAGTGTGCTGACAGACTTGTGGAAGCAGAGACGGATAAAACCGCTTCTGATATTCTACGACGACAGAGTGAGCACATGATCACCGCTGTCATTTGCGTATCGCTGAGTCAATCATGAATCTGATATCACTTGGTATTCTGATGAGCATTGCCAAATGCATACTGATGCAACAGGCGTGCAGTTCAAACTGCTGTAAACAGCGTCATTGGGAGGAATCAGTGCAGAAATCTGCATTGTGGTTAGAATGCAATAATGCTTGGGAAACTATGAAACACAGGAAACAGGAAAGCCAGACGCACATTGTTGATCATTGTGAATTACTCAACCTTGGCCAAAGTGAAGTGATGAAAGATGTGATGCACCTACAGGCTGTGATGCATGCCTCCCTCTGTCGGACAACGGGAACAACTACCACCTGCTTTAAATGAATTACTCGCTGCACAAGTACAAGTCATTATTTATATTTATTGAAAGACTGTATTCAACGTTGTATTACAGCGTTCTCTTTGATCTGTGACTACAGCTTCTCATGACAGCTGACAAGAAATAATATTGCAAGAAATCTGCTGAACAATCTCTACTTTCAACACAGCTATCAGGTATACTTATGTACAGTAAATGCCACGTTAGAATAATATGCAATGGTAAGAATACATAGAACACACATAATTGTCATAATTTCATGATCGTCGATTTTTCACTCTTCTATATATACGAATGTACTGTATCTACATAAATGTGTTTATTTAGTTTCTCATGAAGAGATGTTAGTGTTTTGTTAAAAAAAAATTAAATAAAGTGTCACATTTGTGTGGATGCAGGAATGATTACTTGCTAGCTGGTGTGATTGTTTTGGTGTATACTGTCTTTGTTTGGTTTTGTGTCAAGTTTGGGGATTCAGAGCATCATTATGTTCAGAGTGTGTGTTTATATAAAAGCCTTTTCTTGTGCAGTTAATATTTCAACATCATCAACCAACATCCACTGTTTTGAGACCTGAACGCATCTTACAGTCTTGAATCTATTTTGCAAACTGCGGTTAGGTAGAAAATAATTGAAAAGCACTTCTGTCATGCAATTAATCAATATTTAAGACTACTCTAATAGTCCTGTACATTGATATTTAATTATCATAATAAACTTCTGTTATGACTCCGGGATTCCTGTGTGCTTGCTCTGTTTTACCACTTGATGTCACTCTTTTTACAGAAACCTGTGAACTGAAACTTTGAGCAGAAATGTTGCATCGGACACTGCTGATGCAATAGTCAGGAGACACAAAGGCACTGAGCTCCATTACACATCTAACTCGTATGTGAGGTCAGAAAGAAAATCTGAAATCAAAATTATACACTAAACCACGGTATTAGTATCCTAAATGTGTGTGTGTGTGTTTTAATCCTGACTCGGTATCGACCATGATTCTGTTGTGCAGCTGCTTACCTTCCTCCCAGAGAACAGCATACACAGCTGATGCATGGAGCCTCCATTCTTGGTCAGCTCTTTCTTCAGGGTCTTGGGCGATGGGAGTGTCCAGCCGCCCTTGTGGTGCGCTCCCCCCGCCTCCAGGCAGTTGATGGCGTTGTCTGAGGTGAAACAAGGCGTGCGCGGGTCCTGCAGGAGGCTCCCTTCACTGTGGGTGCGCCTGCGGAGGGAGTTCTGCACACTGAGCCCCCCTCCTCCGTGCTTCTCACAGGTGGCGCCCTCCACCATGCTGCGGCGCTTGCTGTCACTGCGCTGCAGGTAGGCATCATCACTGTCGTCTTCGTCGTCCTCATCGTCGGACTCCTCGTCGTCCTCCTCGTCGTACTCTTCTTCGTCCGTGTTGGGCGAGGAGAGGGCGTCGGCGCTGAAGGAGCGGTCGAGGCGCAGCTCGGGGATGACAAATGAGGACGAGGAGGAGGAGGGTGGAGCGTTGGTGTCTAGCGGCTCCGAGGCGTTGTCCTCGTCTGTGTTTGACACCACCAGGTTCAGGTTGACCTCCTCTTCATTCCTCTCTCCCTCCTCCTCCTCCTCTCTTCCTTCTTCTTTCTCTTCCCCCTCACTTCCAGCACTCTTTCTGCTGGCCCGATCATCCTCCTCTTCCTCTCTCCTGCTCTCCAACGTACTCGCCTCCCTCCACATCTCCATCTCATTCCCCTCCATACTCCTCCAATCTTCGCCCTCGGTGGATGGAGGTGGTGTTGGAGGCACCTTGTGTCGCTCCTCTGATCCCACCAGACCCCCAAGAGGCATGTAGATCTCGTCCAACGGGGTGAGAGGCTCTGAGGGGTGAGGGCTGCCCAGGGTTGGGGGCTCTGAGGGACTGGAGGGATACAGACTGCTCTCCTCACCTTCAGAGCTACGTGGGGGCAGGTGGAGGCACACACCACCTCGATCTCCGCCTACTCCACCCAGCTCACATGAAGGGGCTTCCACCGTAGGCTCCAACATCTAGGAAAGGGAACAGAGAAAGACAGAGGGAGGGAACAGTTAGTCAAAACCGTTCATGGCCAATTAATGCAACGTCTATATTTGGAATCTAAAAATTTTAATGCAACATAATTAAGATATACTTCATTGACATAAATCCATCATAAATATTTCATTAGTAGAATTTAGTTTTGAATTATCTCTGTTGTGCTAGATGCTGGTGCAATCAAGCGGTAACTCAAACTAGATGATATTTATGTCGGTTGAGAAGGTCAGAATGTCATGATGTGAAGTGATGGAAGTCTGAAAGTCCTTCATAAGATGCAAGCTTGGACGGGTGGAGCCCGTCTACAACCGTGGCATCATGTGGCACATTGTGGATGTTGTCAAACGAGGTGATTAACAGGATGAGAAATGGGACTTCCCATGACGGCCTATTGAGGTATCATAAGTGGCTTTTGTTTTACAGCAAGGGATAAAACTACAAATTGTTGATACTGTTTGCTCATAAGAGTTCATATTGTGATATATTTATGCTGCATTGGTTCAGCCAAACAACTCTGCACTCAGGGGCCATGGAATTAAAAACAAAATAAGCCAAACTTCTTGCAGAAATTCATGAGATTACTGCTGCAAAGTGTTAGCCACCCATCTGTTCACCCATCCATCTACTCTCTAATATAATTTCAACATACTGTACATTTCTGTCCAGCCAAACTGACCACACAAGCCTTCCACTGCTCTCATCCACTTCCCTGGGCCAAACACTAAATCCCTGTCACACACAAACACACACACTAAGCACTGTCTGGCCTCACCCTCTGCCTTTAGCAATCGATCTTTATTACCTCCTTCCCAAAATATGCTGCTTTAAAATGCTGCTTTAACCTACTGCAGCCCACAGAGAACATTACAAATGCATTTTGAGTGGGCCAACATCATTCAAACCCACAGAATTGCATTTCAAATTCAACTTGAAAAAACAAAAACACAAAGTTACTGAATATGTAACGCTGAATCACGGATATGATTATAAAGTTATGCACAAAACCTTTTCTCTCCATTTGATGTAACGATGCTGGATGATGAGCAACATGTTGCAGCTATTCAACATGCATTGTGCAGCTGTGTGCTCACAGGCAAACATGAATAAATACTTTCAGCAGAGATGATGCGCTGGTTTAAACATTAGATACAAGTGTGTTCAGTTGGGTTAAAAATCAGACCCAATTTGAGTTTCACAAAAGAAAGTGGAAAAAAAGAGAAATAAATTAACAAAGGAACCACCAGAAGTCCCTGTGTGAAAAACTAGTGACTCAGTTTTATAATATGCACATTTGAATGTCACTCATTAAGCTTTTGTTACTGAAAATGGGACAAATCATTTAATACGTGTGAAGAAAACCACAGCATTTATGACGCTCCTCTACGGTTGCAGGTAACATCTTGAATTACAAATAAGCTTAGTTTGAGGCAACACTTAGTTAGGTTTTGGAAAAACATGGTTGGGCTTAAAATAAGTACGTTAACTAAGTAAAAACGTAAACATTGCAACATAAGTACGGAAATCACTTAACTTGAAAGTCATGCCCGTGTTTGATCCATCTACTCTAAAATCAGGACTGCTTTTATGTTTGTGAGGGAAGAAGAAGAGAGAGAAGAGAAAAATGATGCCAGCTTTATTCCCTCAACCGAACAGAAAGCTGCCTTCAGCTCCCAAATTCTCACTCAAACAGTACGAGTAATATTCAGTTATATTTTTATACAGAAGTAGGGTTTATAATTCGGATAGAAACATGGAAATTGGTGATCAACGTGAACTTAAATTCAGTCCAGGAAAATAAACCGCAGTACCAAAAATATCTGTAATTTGTGAGTAGATTAGTGAAATCACTGCTCCTCATCTCCGTTTATAAAAGCAATTCTATCTCCTTTAAGTCTGCAGCGAGTCTTGTGAAGGCCCTCATTGTGCTGGTCAAAGTTAACCCATGATGACGGGCTGCAGTCACAAGACCCTCTGCTCTAATTTGAGATAATGCTGCCTCCTCTCAGTCAACTCTCATGAAATTTCATAAGCTGTTTGTGTACTTTTATAGCCCAAATGAGTCTCCTCAGATACGGTTGCCCTGGTTTTGCGCTTCTCTAAATGTATTTGTGAACTCTGTGGAAATAGCTTTCTGGGCTTTCCGTCAGGATCAACAAAAAAAAAAAAACCCTGCTAATGTTATTTGTTTCTTAGTGTAGGGCCAAAGGACAAATAAGTTCTAAAATTAAGCTTGCTCTGTCTCCTGACTCATATTTTTGTAATATGGTCTGCTGAGAGAACACAAGGCTCTGTTCTGGGCCTGTTTCCTTTCTTCATGTACAGACGCTATAAATCACAGAAACGATCTGCAAATCCGGCAATCAAAAATACTGTATTGACCCATCAACCCAAATAATACCTTGCAAACCTTTACCTCTGATGAACTGCACCAGACTCGGACGTTATGCCAAGGTACACGTGCTTGTTGTGTGAAGTATGTTCACGTTCGATGTTAGCGGTTCACACACCCTTTGGCTAAATCTGGTCGCCTACACCTGTTTTTGGATGGGTATTTCTCTGAGAAGCACAAGCCAAGGTCAATCAGAACACTTGCTTGCTTGTTGGTTTCATTTAACATTTTCCCAATGTGGCCAGAGTGAATTCCTTTAAGAGTAGAGCATTGACTCAGGGCTACAAATATTAACTTGACTTGCCTTGATGTTCATAGATAAAAACAACTGCCCCGAGGTGATCCAGACCTCCCATTTTCCCTCCTAACTACCTCTTAACCTCCCTGTGATCCTGTCTTAATGGTTCACAGTAGTGTTACTACCAAGACACCAGGGCTTCTTACTGATGCACTGGGTGTGAGAGGGATATTTATAGAATTAAATGCACTTTCATAAAAGCACCCATGGAGGAAACAGGAAGTAAAGCCTGTCTTTATCCCTTTCTGCCCTTCCCTTTCCTGCCCTCCGCTGGTCCAAGTCAGAATGATAATGAAAAAACTAACTTTGATTCTTGTCATGGTATGAATATTTTTGAAAAATCATGGGACAAACATTTCTTCTTATCTATCCATTATACATTTAAAAGATAGATGCATACAGACAGTCTTTCTCTTTCCTTTTTTTCAGATCGGCTGACCCCCGTCTCTTTCCTCGTCTTACATACATAACCCCTGACTGTTAAAGATATAACTTGAGACACAATGGAGCCACCTGTCCTATCAGATACACTTATTCCTTCTCAAGCTCCCTCCAGTCAACACATCCACCTGGGAACACACACAAAATCAAGGAGCACCAAATTAACCCCCAGCCTTTCAAGCCTGTCCTCATGTTTTATCTGAAGACAAAAGACATTTTCCTATTATGACTTTTAACATATTGTCTAGACTCTTTAAGTCTGCTAGAAAAGAAATAGACACAAGCTAATGAGTAATGGCCTTGGGTATATGTGTGCGTTTGCGTGCGTGTACAACACACACATTCAATACACACGTTACTCAAATATGACTCATAAAGTCATCAATGACTCAACACAATGCAACCACTTACATCGCCTCAATTAAGCAAGGAAACAAGACCAGCTAAAAGGCAGGGAGTGAGATGCAGAGCAAGAGAGTGAATAGATGGAGGACACAAAGTGGATAAGACAAGCAGAAGGGAGGAGTGGAGTCAGTGAATGGCCACGACACAGACATGAGATGAGTAAGTGGAAGAAGGCAGAGGGGAAGAAACAAAGCAGCAAAGGACATCTTGGAAAATGTCCATCTTGTTTGTTTTTGTTACGTCAATGGACCATGAACGGCATCGCTGCTTTCACGATGACCCACCTAGGGAATAATCACCTTACACACCTCACACTGACCCTGATAGTTTCTAAAAAGAATCTAGGAAGTTGAAGTTGTTTGTCTTGTTGAGTCAAACAGTAAAATATTGGTTTTAGTTAATTGATAAGATGTGATTTAATGGCTTGTTGACCAGCTTTCCTTGTGTGTTTGGCGAGCTAAAGCTATGCTTCATCATGTTAGAGATTGAGACAGTTATTTCTGTTAGAGGCCAGAAGGTGGATGCTAACATTTTTCCACCTGCGAGCCCCTGTGAATTTCACTTTAGGCCATTTTAAATATTTCATGCAACACTTTAAGTGCATTGTGCAGAAAACAGGTGCCCTTTGTCGTATGCCATACCCCACTTTTCTCTCCTATTTTCCTTTTAGATATCTACTTCAAACAAAGGCAAACATGCCCAGTCATTCATGATCTCCAGAGGATGAACGCTACTTTGGTGATTCCCTGAGTTTTAAACTGGTGCCAACAGCCGGTTAACATTTGGGTTTCAGAGTGGTTTGAAGATTTAATAAGAATAAAAGTCACGGATGAATTTGGGGTTCTGAAGGTTAAAAAGAAATATTTATGTAAATATAGAACATCAATGGATATGTTCACAGAGAAAATCCGGTCACAAATACACATGAATGCTTTTTATTCATGGGAGTCTCAAAATAGGAAGATTTTTTAAAGTCAAAATAGAAGAAGAGGGAAGCCACCCTTGACATTATTTCCAGCATTCTGACTGGAAAATGTGCCGAAATACAGTTCAGTTCCCCTTCCAGAAATGTAGAATACCACATCATATTAAGAACCTTCCTGTGACACCTGCCAAATTACTCATTCATGACTCATAGAAAGAAACACATGAAAATAAAAACCAGGTGCAGTGGATACCTGAGACCCTATTTCCCCCCAAAATCACCCTGAAGAAATGAAGACTGACAACAATGACCTTCATTTGCCAAAAAAAAATATTCTTATTCTAAAGGTCTCCATTTCACAAGATCTCATGAAGATGGAGCTTCAGAAAAACACACAGTCGTGGACAGTCACCCAGTGACAATTATATGAACTCTGTCCCACGGTTACCATGGTAATGAGAGACCCATCCCAGGGGAGCAGCTGTGCTGTGCGTTTTCCAAAAGCTAGAGATGTACCTATGAACTCTGTCATCGCAGCGTCTCTGCAACCCCTCCCGCTTCTCAATTTCAAAGTGCCATCTTTCATCTTTGTCCCTTTCCTTCCTTTCCATCCCTCCGCCGCCATTTCATTTCCTGTGTCCTGGTTGATTTAAAGTAAGACATCACATTAAAGATTGATTATTAATACATTTATTAAAGTCGTCCCTGGTTCACTCAACTTAGTCTAATATTAATGGTTTAATGTTTCCACCATTACACGTGGCAAATCCAGCTCAACTCAATTTACAATGCTGTTTAAAAAAAACAAAAAACAATAGATGTTTCTCTTCTTCTTCCTCTTAACCACTCCCTCTGCCTCCACTCTCTTCATTGGTTGAGCTGTAGTTGGCTGGCAGGATGTCTAAGTGATTTAACTCCACCCAATCAGTCTTCATTTCTCTTGTTTACCCCGTTCTTTTGTTGTCTTTACTCGCTGACTTATGTGGTGGAGTGCTTCGAAGAACATGTAAGGTCAGTGAAGTCTAGATTAGACTTCCTGCTTACAAAGCCCGGAGGGAAAACAAGAAATGGGAACAAAAGTTAATCAAACTGGCCACCATGTCCTTATTCTTCCTTTTTTTTTACACTTTTTATTTACACTGACTAAAAGGTTGAGTTATAATGCAGCAGAAACTTTGGAACTTAACAATATTGGCATTAATATCCCTCAAATTAAATATCTCAGAAGGTGAAAGTTACATTATATACACCTCAGCAAGATAAACCAATTTTATTAGAAGAGGGGCTCCAAATATTAGGACGAGGGAATGAGAGGAACAAGGATAAAGAAGGTGAAAGGAATCCAATAAACACATGGATATTGGTCTCTTCCTGGGTCCTAACAGTCCAGGGCACAAAGGAAGCCATTGATCGAAAAAGCATCAGTGTGTGTTGAGTGTGATGCTGCTTGTTATCTCCCTCTACAATGACAGAAAACTGGTTTTATAGTACCGGTGAACCCGATTATTTTCCTCTAACTCCTTTTCATACAGGCTATGTTGTTTATTTCTCACATCATATGTTCAATTCAAACTCACACACTTGCACGGTTCATTTTCTACGTTCCTGCAATCACAGGTCGTGTCTTACTAAAGACTTACGTGTCCTATAAGCTCGTCATGCAGCACCTGATATGTTAATCTGCCTGATGTTTGTTGCTTCTGTGAAAACGAGTGTGTGAACGACAGACGAGGAAGCAGCCTGTAGGTTTGTGCGTGTCCACGCCGACTAAATATTTATTAAGCATGTGTTGACATGTACCTCCCGGAACAATCTGGGGTCGGAAGATCTAAGAGCCTTTATTGCTTTGTGTAATGCCAATAACTCGTTACAGGGACGGGACCATGTAGATGATCAATCTCTGAATGACCTCATTACATGCACCGCAATGCACCGGCCTCTTTTGCCCTCAATTTCACTCAGAGACGAGCGATGAGGCGGGTAATAGTCATTTATCTGTCAGACCCCTCCATTGTGATCAGGGCTGACAGGGAAGGAGAAAGCAGACAATGAGGGAACATGTGAATAAAGGTTCTGTAGATCCACAGATAAACAGGAGGACAAGATGTCACAACGCGGCAAAACCTATCAAATTGACTTATGATATAAATGCTTTGAGCCACAATGTAAAGTAAAAAGCATCTGATAATCAATGTTCCTCCATATGTAGATAATAATACTGCTATTCATCTAGCAGTGCTGCAGGAGCATTATGGAGTCGGCACACTAGCTTCTACTTGGCAGCAGACTTAAATCTTGAAGATATCAACTGCAATTTATTACCATGTAGCCTATTCTCATTAATATTTCAGCTTGAACTGGGAGCTGATGGCGTAGTCTCCTTGTATGTGTGCATATGAGTGTTTTTGTCATTATATTCTAACTCTTTACGAAGCGTCACGATTCATCCTCTCACAGAAACCAGGCACAGGCCGTCACAGCGGGAGAGGGGAGAAGTGGCACGGGGTTGGGTTTTTTGTTTTTTTTTTTGTTTTATTTTTGGAGGGGGTGTGAGTGTGTGAGTTGCCAAAGATGCAAAGGCATTATTGGTAGAATCTGAGGATTGAGAGAGAAAATGCCATTGACGTAACTCACCCTGTGACGCCAGGCAGCTGAAAACAATGTGACCACTGAAAAAAGGCCTTCATAGAAAGGGCGAAGAGAGTGTTGTTTGTGTGCGTGCAAGTATCTTTTGGTTCTTTGTGTCTTACTTTTTGTGTGCGTGCGTGTGTGTGTGTGTGTGTGTGTGTGTGAGTGTGTGTGTGTGTGTGTGAGACAAACAGGCGCTTGTGATGCGTGTGATACTGTTTTTCCAAGGTTATAACAATAACACCACTTTTTCAAGCTGGGACAAACTGTAAACCACCAGCTGATAAATCACATTCAGTGTGGTGTGTCCTCAATTAAAAAAAGATATATCTTTACACCTCATTCATTCAAACATAACCTACTTTTTGCCCAAAGGATATCCTGAGCATCTCCTTATTTATGTATCAAAAGGCACCAACACAAAGTACACGCCCCTCTCCTTCTTGGAAGAGAAAAAGCCCACAATTCTTCTAATGAGGAAAAGAGAAAAGCAATTTTCCCCAGTGGGCTTCCTGTTGTTGTTTTCTCCTCCGGTCCCTCTGTTTGCTCTGACACTGTTTATTCTTTTCTCTTTTTTTTTTTAAATGTTAATCTCCATACCGCTCCTCTCCCTCAGTCCCCCTGTTTCCCCCCTGTGACTCCCCAGCCATGTGGAGGGCTAAATGATGTCACTGGCACACAGCCAGGAGAAGAAATCACTGCAATAAAAGCGTCAAACAGAGGATGCAAACAATCTTTTCTTCAGAAAATACTGTACACAAGTCTTGTTTACTAAGTGGGAGGCGAGGGCAATTAAATTAAAGAGAGCTATTAAAGCTACGCGAGGAAGTAGGAATAAGCAGAGGGAGTGAAAGAGACAGAATGAAACAAATGCAGAAAGTAAGATAACGCAAAGCTGGTTGAATGAATAAAAAATAGTGCACAACGACTGACACCCAACTCCTCATATGAGCGTGTCATAAAGATGCCTTGTGATAAACACGCTTTTATTACTTTTCCCTATCTTTCCTCCCATCTCCCTATCTTCCTTCTACCTCCGTATGACTAAACCGCTCCCTGCCTCCCAGCAGCACAATATCATCAACTCAAACCAACCACATGAACACTCTACAAAAAATAAATGTTTCTTTTTACCCCAAAGCCGGAGAAAAGCACCATGAAAAACGATGCACTCTATGGCTGTGAAATAAAATGATGGTCATAAACCGTACCTGGCAAGAGGAAGCAGTTCCAGGTTACAATCCACTAAAGGAAGATACAGGCACTCCACACATCCCCATTAAAGTGGCCCACTTCCTCTGTCAAACTGTTGTGTCAGTGTTTGTAGCTGGATAGCTGGGCTGGCGTGTGTGAGTCTGTCAGTGTGGGCTAGGCCAACTGAACTGTGCAAACACACAGAGAGAGAGAGGGAGGGAGAGAGAGCCCAAGAGGCTAAGAAGGTATACTCCCAAGCCACACAAACAAGCGAGGAGGAGAGAGGGAGAGGGAAGGAGAGAGAGGGAGGAGATAGCGATAATGACACAAGACAAAGAGAGAGAGAGAGCAGGGGGAGCTCAGAGAGAGCATATGCATGCATGTGCGTGTGTCCGCCGAATATAATAACTGGTCTCTGTGATGTTTTCTGTAAATATTGTCTGACATCTGTGCCTGCAACAATTCATTTTTTATATATTATTATTATTTTTTCTCAATGTGAATAGCATGACTTGAAAGTCCACTTGCGCTCCACTAAACAGACTAAAAATAGAGGCAGAAAAAAAACCATCCGATGTGTGTGGAGCGCACCAAATGTACCTGCTGGTTAATTGATCCACATGGTCTCTCTGTCTCTCTCTCTCTCCATTTTTCCTTCATTCTGTTATCTCAAGAGCCTCTCAGTGCTACTCAGGAGAGGGTTTTTTTGTCTCCTCAGTGTGACAAGGGATGTCTGACAAAGGCAGGAGACACACACACACACACACACACACACACAGGCACACCTGCTGTCTCTGTACACTGTTGCTTCAAGAGGTTAATGTCCAACACAATACAAGATGGTGTCGTTTTGCAGCAGGTAACAGTTCAATAACAATTACCGTGAAGGCAAAAACAACATGACCTCAAAAGGGTTTGCAGCGATTACACTGACATTAACTCTTGAAGGGCTTCTGCAATTTTACAATTGAATGCAGGGACAGACAGTAAAGCGAACCTAAGGCATCCAGAAACAATGATATAAAGTCAAAGGGTAAACATATAGAATGAACCCCACCATGTGGTAAAAAACTCCTATCGTGAAAGGAAACACTCATTTTGAAATTGATATAATTGCTGTTAACCAACAGTCATAACACAGAACATCTGAGTGTCGAAAGTATGCTGTAAAATGTTATTCCCAGCTTTCAATATGGGGAACGTCCCATTACTTTCTGGTTTTGCATTTTAGTTCTTCTTAACGTCTTCATTTCTATCAGTTTGAAATCTGGCACCCACTCATTTTTCTTTAGACATTAAATAGACACAGCCAAGTGTTTAAATGCCCTGCCTATGGAACTGCATGAGCCCCAATTCACTAAAATAATAAATCACACCAGAGACATTTCCCATATTCAGTTTTTTCTCTCATTACTTGAATCCGTAATTTAGAAAGGAGTAAGAAAATATCCATGCTAAAAAAAAAACACACAACTGTTATGCAGCCTGAAATATCTGCTTCGATAAATGTGACTAATGCATAGTTGACTTCATCTAGAAACGCACTTGCACAACAGTGCAAGCATGCAAACAGTGCTCCATACACACACACACAACCTAAACAGTCACATTTGCATGAACAATATTGCACACGTGCAAAAGCAATAACCCCAACAACGCCAGAAGTCTCCAGAAAGCGCTCTCAGTTTGAAAAGATAACAATACATTACCTTAGACACAGGCATCTGGGTGCGTAGTGCGCTTGTGTGAGTGTTGAGTGTGTTAGTATTGGTGTGTGTCCCGGACTACAGCAAAGAATGGCACAGTTCATCCACACAAACGCCGACGAAGCACGTGTGCAGCGTGAACAGAGCTGGGCTGCTAATCCAGTGTGACCATATGTGATCTGTTTTTCTTTTTTTGTGTCCGTCTTTCAGGACGTGTCAGTGATTCTATGTCTCCTCCTCCTGCTCTTGTGTTGTTGCTGCGGTCCCAGCTTCGTCCCCCCCCTGCTCGGTAATAACGCTCGTGTCAAAGTGTGTGCAAGAGAGAGAGAGAGAGAGAGGAGGAGGAGGTGGGGGTGGTGTAAAAAGGGACTTGGAAATGAAGCGGGTGGACTACGGGAGGGACAGAGGTGTGAGAGTGAGAGGAGGAATTGTAAAAACGTGATGTATTAATGATGTATTAGAAACGTGAGAGTGATGGTTGAAAAGATCAAATGCTACAAACTCTCTGGAGACCAAAGCGGTCTGTGTCATTCATTCTCCTTCTCTGCTTATTTCCACTTCTCTCTCTCATTCTCTCTCTCTCCCTCTTTTTCTCCTCTCTCTCTCCTTCTCCCCCCCCTCTCTCTCCTTCTCCCTCTCTCCCCCTTCTTTCTCCTCTGTCTCTCTCTCTCTCTCTCTCTCTCTCTCTCTCTCTCTCATCTCCTCTCACTCTCTCTCCTTCTCCCTCGCCCCCCTTTCTTTCTCCTCTCTCTCTCTCTCTCTCTCTCTCATCTCCTCTCACTCTCTCTCCTTCTCCCCCCTCTCTCTCCTTCTCTCCTCTCTCTCCCCCCTTCTTTCTCCTCTGTCTCTCTCTCTCTCTCTCTCATCTCCTCTCACTCTCTCTCCTTCTCCCTCTCCCCCCCTTTCTTTCTCCTCTCACTCTCTCTCCTTCTCCCCCCTCTCTCTCCTTCTCCCTCTCTCCCCCTTCTTCTCCTCTCTCTCTCTCTCCTTCTCCCCCCTCTCTCTCTCCTTCTCCCTCTCTCCCCCCTTCTCCCCCCCTCTCTCTCTCCTTCTCCCTCTCTCCCCCCTTCTTTCTTCTCTGTCTCTCTCTCTCTCTCTCTCTCTCTCATCTCCTCTCACTCTCTCTCCTTCTCTTCCCCTCTCCCCCCCTTTCTTTCTCCTCTCACTCTCTCTCCTTCTCCCCCCTCTCTCTCCTTCTCCCTCTCTCCCCCTTCTTTCTCCTCTCTCTCTCTCCTTCTCCCCCCCTCTCTCTCTCCTTCTCCCTCTCTCCCCCTTCTTTCTCCTCTCTCTCTCTCTCTCATCTCCTCTCACTCTCTCTCCTTCTCGCCCCTCTCTCTCCTTCTCCCTCTCTCCCCCCTTCTTTCTCCTCTCTCTCTACATGCTATTTTTAGAAGTTGCTCCATTGCAAATCAAAGCACTGAATCAAAACCTATCAAAGAGCAGGATGTTAGGGGCCATGTCTTTCACACCTAATAACACACACACATAATCTCTCTCTCTCTCTCTCTCTCTCCTATCACCACATCCCACACACACACACACACACACACACACACACCCTGTCTGTTACAATGACCATGTGTCTGCTTCAGACCTGAGGGGAGCCATGTAAGCTATTCATCAGGCCTTATCTAATCATATCACATGCTAATAAATAATGGGCTCTTCAAGCAGCTATTTTAAACCTTGTCAATTGCACCTCACAGGCCGTGGTCTCCCTCCCCGTCTCTGGCTGAAGGTATTCTCCAAGGTGATGCATAAAGCAATGATTGACATTCGAAAAGTAGAATATCAACTCACGGCGAACTAGATTTCAGTGCGATCCAGTTTCGACTGCACTCTCTTTCTTGGTAGTTGGTGGCAAGATGTTTTCCATTTTCCAAACATCCAAACATACTTATCCAAAAACTTCTTTTAAATACAAAAAATACACCCTGTTATTTGCAAATTAAACTATTATCCCAGCTCTGTTGCATGCTCAGTGGAACAAATGTTATTTTTGGGAGTAAAGAATGCGCATAATTAAATCTGACAGTGAATGGATTTCATGCTCGGCTGTACCTTCTTAGGACTGAGCCTACGAGGCTCTTATCTACACTAGCTCCGGTGCTGATGCATAATTATACAACACAGTTATGAATAGTTAAAGGTGAGCTAAAATAAAGCCAAACAACACTCCATCAAGGGAAATCATTAATGTTTAAAGAGAGACAAGGGAATTAATCCTATACTACAGGCCACAATGAATAACATCCGTGAGCTGTGTGTGTGTGTGTGTGTGTGTGTGTGTGTGTGTGTGTGTGTGTGTGTGTGTGTGGGGAGAGATATAAGATAAAACAGGCAGTGATAAAGGATAGAGAGAGGTGGACGATTGCATTGTTGTACTTGATGGCTGTAATATACTCAGAAAAGGAAAATATATTTAATATTTGGTTGAAAAAAGAAAACAAAGATGAGAAATCTGATCATTTTTAAATTCTAAACTGCAGTCTCTATATTGTGCAAAAGATGCCCTACAGTCACGCACAGAAAGTAAGTAATAAGTTACTGTAGCAGTTACAGCTGTCATAGTCTACCTTAATGACGACATAGCAAAACAAAGACGAGATAACCTTTTACTATCCTTGATACTTTATTCCAAATCTTTGACACTTCCTCTGAAAACTTGAACTACATTGTGAGCAACTCTGATCTCGCAGGATTATCTCTCTAACCAGCAGAGTGCTCTGTTGCCGTCCATTCAGCAGAGGCAAGTTTATTAATATATTTATATGACAACGAGGCAATTTAGAGAGCTTGACATAAAACACCAAAAAGCCAAAGCATAAAGTGCAGATGAAGCACATTAAAAACGGACAATTAGATCTCATCGAACATAAAAAAACAAGTCACAACTTCACAATACAGGAAATGGTTCCGCTCGGTTCCTCATATCTGCCCCAGTTCAAAATGAGACATAATGAGACACACATGATAACACATCCCAAAAAGATCATGCAGAGTGCTGTTGACGAGTGTGTGTGTGTGTGTGTGTGTGTGTGTGTGTGTGTGCCGAAAAGAGACGAGCAAAGGCAAGAAAAATGGAACCCATCCGTGTCTAATTAAAGACAATGAAGGGGAAAGTGTGTATCCGTTGTGGAGAAACAGAGCGAGAGAAATGTTAATCACGTGGATGCGTAGCCTATTTGAATTTATATATAGATACATTTAAGATCTTGTTTCACTGTTTAAACTGGGTGGCAAGCTTGCAAGAGGGCTGCAAGAAGGCTTTCACAAAGTTCCTTATGTCTGACAAATATTTGTATTTATGCCGTTTGCGATTGCCCACTTACGATGGGACGACAGGTGTGAAGAAGCCTCTCTCACTTCTCACCACCCTCGTTTGACATCTCATCTCCTCGTATTCTCCTGTGTCCCTTGCCCTCTTTCTCGTCCACTCTCCCTACGGCTGTGCCTGTCACTGTCTCAGCATGCTGTCCATCACCAGACGGTCACATCTTGTATGCTTCCTCGACCATCCTGCCAAGTCCTGCCAGAACGCACCGAACCATAATCTCATTCTGGTCCGCAGAGATTCACTTTGGGTTCCAAATCAGACCCTCTCTCGCTGTCCATCTCCTTGTTTCGGCCTCCGCCATCATTCATGTGCTCGATTTCGTCTGTGGATTTGTAGCTTGGGCTCTCTTGCAGATATCCAGTTCGGTGCAACGACCATTAACTTAAAGAGTACTGAGGCATTAGTCCTCTTAGAAAAAGAGTAAACTCAAGTATACACCATTAGTATAATGTGTCAATTGTCAAGTGTAAATTATACCACAGAAGTACTTTGAGTATGTGTCATTTTTTACTTGATTTATACTTAAAGTGACTTTGCTTTAATAATACTGCTCTGCTTAGAAGACTTGGTGGCTTTTCAAGCAATCCCTATCCTTCTCGGAGGGAAAATCTGATTTGAAATCTTCAATCTCCAAGTGAGACTCCATGCCGAGGGGCCGTCCATTTAATTTGACTTTATTTCACCCAGTCACACACACATTCATACACTGGTGCAGGCAGCGCTGCCATGCAAGGCACTGTCCTGCCCATCAGAAGCAACTTGGGCTGCAGTGTCTAGCTCAAGGACACAACCTCCAACCCGCTCGCCTTCCTGAGCCACAGGAGTATCAGACACCTGTAAAGATGCTGCCAGCGTGGCCCATCAAAATTTTCATGGACAAAAGTGGAAAAATGGGAATGAATCATTCCGTTTTGTGATGAATCCTGAACTGTGGAGTGGAGCCGCCGGCTTATGTTCTGTTTGTCATTTTGTGCTGCTGCTTAAGATTCAGTGTGCCGTCGCAGTGAGATGTACTCGATGCATATTCACTGACACTTCCTATCTGTCCAGAGTTTCATGTGTCATTGATCGGTTAGCCTGAGGTTGAGGGACGTAGTAGAATAGGAAGACAGGGGAGGAGAGTCCACCACTTCTTTAAATGCATCATCAATAATGAGTTTGAAAAATTGGAGAAAGAGTAGCACAGAGGGGGGAAGACAGAGGGCCCTTGTGATATTGCGTCACTGCCTCCAACATAAATGCTGCATTATAACCACTTCAGCAGCTAAAACAGATTCTCATAAATGTGAAATGAGACAGTCAGAGACAGAGAACAGAACAAGCTGCCTCCGAAACTCAACAGACACACGTTGTTCAATAAGCAGCAGCCAACTTTACTTCACTGTTCATGTGAGCCTATGCTCTCATGAGGAAGATTCATGCAATTTTTACTGCGGATAGTTTCTGACTCAGAAAAGGAGTGCCAGCATTGCTCATGAAATGCTAACAGAGTGTGTGTGTGTGTGTGTGTGTGTGTGTGTGTGTGTGTGTGTGTGTGTGTGTGTGTGTGTGTGTGTGTGTGTGATGAAGTGCGGCTGTCATTTTCAAAACAGCCAGTCTTGCCTTAATTCCATTTGAGGGTGTGTGTGTTTGTGTTTGTTGTGTGTGTGTGTGTGTGTGTGTGTGTGTGTGTGCAACTGTATTTTTCCAGCAGCTTAGTGGCTAATGCTGTCCAGACAAGAATGTACCAGAAAGAGCCCACAGGCTTATAATGGCTGTGGGCTACCAGACCACAAGGGTAAGTGTACATGACTATGGAAACAAACACAATGGATTGTATTAAAAATTGCTAGTTTAGTACAAACGTTTACTGAGCATTTGGAGCGCTGATTTAGGATCCCGCAATTAAAAATAGTTTATATCTAATTTGAGATCCTCGAAACGTCCAAATGTTCTTCACTTTCCTGCTTTTACTTTGAAGGCCGAAAGCACAGAAGGTACAGGTACAGACACTTTCATCCAGGATCATCTTCCTTTATAACACCTGACCCTGTAACATCACCTTGTACATTTCCACTTTAACTTCATGTCAGACGACTGTTATTATTTCTTTCAAGGTACAGACAGCCAGCCAGAAAAAAAGAGGTGCATCAGTTATTCAAGCCATCATAAACATTCATTCCGCATCTCTGTTTAACATCTCTTGACTTTAAATGAATCCCCACACAAAGTAGGAACTGGCAAATTCCCATCATGCCCCTCCCACATGGGACTGGAGGATTAGAAGAATCTCCAAGTGAAAAGGGCTCGCATCCAGATTTTTTTTTTTTTTTCCCAAAAGGGAAGCATTCAAAGCGTACAGGGACTTGGAGGAACAACAGCAGCTGCTGACAACAACACAGTGACGGAGTAACCCCATTTATTGGAAAAACATGAATGGACAAAATAACATGAGTAGGGAGAATGGCTGCCTTTGTGTGTTTTTTCCCTTTGGAGTAGATTCTGCTCTCTCGGCACACTTGAACACAACTCTTGAGTAAAGTGCATGCTTCAGCTAAGTCTGGATTTACTTGGCTTTGTGCATGCGAGGACAAATGCAGTTTCTGCCACAAGGGAAATGTGTGATTCAATGGGTAATTTTCTCAAGCTCCTTTGCTGCAATTCTCCCTCCCTGGCAGCGGTAGACACAGCACATCAAAGACACACCACTCAGGAAGTTGTAGTGTTGACTCAGCAGTAACAAGTCATCTAAGCACTAGCAAAGAAGTATTCCTTCATGTTGAATTACTGCGACATTCTCAGAGATATTTCCAACACTAACATGTTTCAAACGAAGGATTCTTGTCAAGATGCACATGTTATCATCACATATTGCAGCAGATTTTTTTTTTTTTACAATTTAGCACGATACAGATATTAACGTCCCACATGTGTCTTGCTTTCTTTTGCCAATATAAAAATATCCAAAGGATACTTTCCAAGTAAAATACACAAGAGACTTCAGTTTTAATGGTTCCCATGCAACAGATAGGATACTGCCAAGGCATTCTCCTCATATCTCAAAAAAAGCTGCTTTGCATATATTTAAACACATCTGGAGTTGACTGAATACAAACTATGTGCCTCTAAGGGACTCTGGAGAAATGCAATCAAAAGTGAACTAATTTGGCTGCATGTAAAAATGATTAAGCATGTATTCTCTTGCCTTCAGGACACTGTTCAGATTTCCATTTAATAAGAGATTACAGTAAAAGATTCTAATAACTGCACAAAGTGGGTATACAGGAATAACTCCACAGGGCAGGACACGGACGCACACGTGCATGTATAATCTCAATGAGACAGATGAATGAAGACAAACTCCTCTTTTATGTAAGAATATGTGTGACTGTGCGTGTGTGACGTCAATCTTAAACCGACCGAATCTGAAAACACTTGAAAATTAGCCTTTTAAGGTTGTTTTTTGTTGTTTTTTTAAGGCATGAACAATCGGAAAACAGCAAAATCTATTCTTCATCTTACTGATGAAATCCCTGTTTTATGATCATGCCACTGCCCAAAATATTATTATCACTTATTTACCTCTGGCTTAATTTACCTATTTTTTCTGTTTCCATTAAATGTTTAAATCAGTGTAAATATGTAATATGTTCAATGCCACGTCTTAAATTGGGAGGCGTTATTGAATAAGATGTGATTTGGGGCATCGTATAAAACTGCAGTACTAGCTTGTGGGCAAAAAACTTTTGCATTTCCAAAAGAGCGTGGCGGAGCATGGATCGTGTCTGAGCAAGCAGGAGGTCCATCCTATGAGACTCAAACTACATGGTTTACTTTATTAAAAAAAACAGACAAGTACAAATAGTTCCCAGTTACAAAAAGCTCTGACGTGTGGGCCAAGGTAATATCCTACAAAGATCACTGCATGACTTAAAGACTAATTAAAATTGGAAAAGCAATCAATCAGGGAGGTTCTTTTCTTTCTTTTTCTACCACGTCTTAACTGACCGATAGACTGGCTCCGGTCAATAGAGTTTGGGTAAATGGCATTGATTTACGTGACTTAACATGCCTTCCAAGTTGTTTTGTTATTGGACATATTGAACACTGAGGCGAGTGGAAATGTTTTCATTCATTCAGCCGGGTGCACCTAATTGATACCGATCATGGAAGGAAACGGCCAAGGAAAGTGAAAAGTACAACGTCCATTGTGTTGCTGCGGCGCTACAATATGTTTGCACAGATTCCTGCAGGAAAAACTCTGTAGCAGAAAAACATAAGCACTTCATCTATCAAACAGTGTTTACATATTTAAATCTGTTGAATTATTGGGCAAAGTTCATACAATTCACCCTGAACATTAAAAAACGGGCCACGTTCTTGGTCATTTACACTTCTGGGTAAACAGGTCTCATCCTGAATGTTTTAGATGAACCGACCACACACATGCATACAAGGACACACATGAAAACACACAGGTAGAAAGAGAAGGGCATGAAATACTGTCGGCTTGTCCCTCACTCTTTCATGTGCTGATGAAATGAACCCCTAATGCACAACAGGTGTAGCATTTATACACGAGGCTATTTACCCCTTTTAATCACCTTTCAGCTAAACTGGGTTGGGCTGCTTTGAAATGGGCCGTGTGTTCCGTTCATCAAAAAATGAAAGAAGGAAGGAATTAAGAAAAGAAGAAAAGCTATACAATTGCATTCACAGTATGTACATAATTGCGTTAACCCTTCACATCTGAACACTGTTAGTGAATGTATTTAGTTGGTAAGGTTATGTCAGCTTTCACACAAAAAATATCCTCAAATGGTATTTTTTGATTTCCCATGGTAACGCCTGGAATGATCAAATTGGGCCAGAGTCATCTCATTGACGGCTCGCCAGCAGCCTCCCTATTAATCAGGGCACTCGATTGAGCCCAGTGAGCTCTTAAAGATCAGTTACAGCAGATCCTTAACAGCACTGCCATTGTGCTACTTTACGAGTGGTGGATTGAACTCAATTCATTCATTCTAATGCTTCCAAGAAGTATAACAGGTCTACAAATGGGACTTTCCCCACACCAGATTAATCAAGCAACTGAATGGATCAATATGGATCATTCGGCATGTCACCTTTCGGATGCAGAAGGAAACCGTTTTCAGCAAAAAAAATCATCCCAGTGCCAAACAGCGGACAAAGTTAGCGACTACAACTTCATGGAGGAGCATCAAACAGCCAGATATTTCCAAAGGGTTAGTCGAGACCAAAGAATGAGCACATTTATTTTGAAGGCAAACTGCAGCCGTAGCGACTCAGTACTTTGTACAGGGAGATGGAAGCTGAACATAAATACGAAAATGCCTATGAAAAGACTAAATGGAGCAGTTGGCTTTCGGTCTTCAAATCACACAGTGAAATGTAAGAATTTTGATCTAAATATGTAATATTTACACTATCACACCACAGGTCAACTCACACACAAGCACTCTACTATACGTAGTGTATAATGCACTACTACACAGAAGTAAAATAACAGAGTTGACTCTCCACTGTTCAAATCCAACCGGATGAAAGGCAGCGTTGAACTTCCCCAAAGAAATATAAGAGCTAAGTGGAAAAACCATAACGGCTGTAAAGCAGGAAAGTGTGTATGCTTGGAAGTGTGTGGCGTTCACGGCTTGTCTGTGATGGGAGGCATGCATAAATATATGCATTCCCATGTGTTCATGTGTTGACTGATTCCTCTTTGACCTCAATAGCGATTGGCAGTGCTCCTAGATGTGCGTGTCAATGTGGCATACCTGTTCAAAATGCGGAAAGGAAGGCTCCCTCCTGTGAAGCTGGAGCTGCTTGTCAATGTTGTCCTTCAGGCACTGACATACACGACGCTTCTGGTCTGCCGAATAGGCTTCGAGGCTGAGCAGGCAATCACACTTCTAGAGAGAGAGAGGGAGAGAGAGGGAGAGAGGAAGAGAGAAGCAAGAGGGGTGGAGGAAAAAACAACAGGCAATTAGGCATCTACTGTCAGTGGAGAGAAGAGTAAGAAGGGTCTCCTGATCCTTGGATAGTGAAAGAGCATGAGGGCACAAATTAGAGGATTACACTAGAAATTAACATAATCAGAGTCAGTGATTTATGTGTGTATATGAGCTTAATCCATCCCAAGCACAGTATATCAGTGTGTTATTGTCTGCATGTCTCATCTTCTTAGCATGACCCCTCTGGGTAGCAAAAACAGCTGGCACTAGTGAAATAAGATAATGGCTAGTATCCACTTTAGGCAGAATTTGATATGCTGACAAAATTACTGCACACGATGGCACTCCTAAAAGAGTACAAATCAATACAACCCCCCCCCCACCCCCACCCCCACCCCACACTGCTGGGAAATTCATGAGAATAAATATTTAACAAGCAGCGGTTGAGTTGGAGACCTCGGTCAAATAGCTTTTTACTCAAAAAGGACATAAACACACATCGGCTGACTCTTCAGTACATCAAGTATCTGTGTTTGATCTCACTGATGTCCAGATTAAATCTCTAATGGCTTAATGGGCCCATTTGGTTTTGGTCCCAGGGATGCACTTTTGAGAAAAGACAGATTTTACGAATCCTTTATATAATACACAAAACTAATTTATGTATTTTTGCTCCAAATCCCAATTTGGCTTCCGAGAAGACCTCCGTAAAAAGTTTGAGGAGGCGGGTTAATGGGAGTATTATGTCTTGGATATGGTTGATTTTGGGCTGCGGTGTCATAAATGGTCTATTTGTGTAGCAGGCAAGTTTGTCTCTTTCCAGTGACATCAATGTTTACGTCACAGCAAAGCACCGTTTCAGCTTCGGTGGAAATACTGATTGTAGTAAATGCCTCCTTGTTTCTTTCATACTGTATATTGACTTATATAAAGGATGGGGGTTTTTTGTGCACAAGTTTAATTTTTTCCCCTATTTCTCCACTTTCCAATTTGAACATTTCGAGAACGGTTCCCCTGCTTCCTCTGGTGTCAGGGAAGAACATTTGTATCCTGACATTTTTGGGCACGAGTCAGGCTATAAATAGTTTTTTTTTCCATTTTGTGAAAGTCTTCAGAGATTGACTGGAGTCCTCAGGGCTTTCTTTGACGCTCACTGCCCTGGTCAGTGGTGAATCATGATGCTAGTTTCTTGGCTGCATGGACAATTGCATGCCATGTTGTGTCGCCAGCCCTCGGACTATCTGTCGCTTTCAATGTCACTCAACGTCCTGTTGAAGATGGGGGCGCTGCTGTTGTAGGGTCTAGTGGCACAGAATGTTTGGTGGTTGGAGCCTTGTCAGTGTTAGTGATGCTAATGTAGGGTAAAGGCACTTAAAGGCTGCATTAATGGTCGTCATGTCAAGACTGTTTTGCATCGATGCAGTATAAAGTGTACTGCATAGGAAGGAGAAGGGGGACAGAATATTGTGTTGACAACTCCTTCAGAAAAACCCAACAGAGACACAGTAAGAGACAGAATCCCCCTGTTGACTGCTCCGATTTTCCTCCGATTCCTAAATAATGGGACGTTTTGTTGTTTTAGTGATGGGAATTTCCTACTGCTGTTTTTTGCTATGCATGTACAATTTAATGAAATAATTGTTATAACAGCGTTTTTGTTTTCTCTTTTTTCTTCTGTGTATTTTGCATTAAGGGAAAAATACAAAGCCGTAATTAAATTGAGCCTGTCGTTTTGAAGTGCACCACGAGATGATAAATAAGGGTTTTTTTCAGAGCAAATCGATATCAACGATGATGTTCGTGGATATCATTGGGACTGAATCTGAGTCTATAAGGGCACAGCAGGGGCCATAATAATGCACACCGATGAACAGGCCGGCTTCAATGTAAACAATTATTCACTCAGGCAAACCTTTATGGTATCGATTGTCAGTTAAAATCTCATAATTCTATCTAAGGTTATTTCTCTATGGGTCAGGAAAGGTCAGGGAAAAGAAGAATGTATATAAATATATATAAACATCTCAACATTTCGTGGATGGATTGGCAGAAAAATGAGTTCATGGTTCCAAGATGATCCGAATGACCTCTGCCTTTTGCTCTAGCTTCATCATCGGGTCAACGATGAAGGCGGTTTTTGTCCTTTATTTGGTTTTACACATTAGCTGGCTGACTAATTGGCATCATATGATTTTGTGGTTGCTTAGAGACAGCAGAGCAGCACTGCTTATACAGGCACCAAATTGAGGTGGAGCAGTTTGCAATCTGAGTTAAAAAAAAAATAAAATTAAAAAATTACAAATGGTCAAAACACAAGCCAACTAACATTCAATCATGTAATGCTAATGACACTGTTCATGCCAGAAATGTAATACACGTGCAACCCAACACCTCTCAATACACACACACAATGATGCATTCTGAATTTCCATAAATGTGATGTACTCAGTTCTGGTCACGATTTCTCCTCATTGAGCTTCAGTTAATACACTAATTATTTTTGGATGAGTAATACTGTAAAAATAATGTAAACCCTCAGGCTTTCCAGAAAGCAATGCCTCATATAGACAGGTCTTTGCAGGCATCTCCCCACTGTCCCACATGGGAGGAACACATCTGCAATGAAGCAGTTCAGGGTCCCAGCGGCATGCATGCACCTGCATCCACACACACAAACAGCTTTACAGTTCCAGTTTGAACTCAATACAAATACAATACAGTCTTAATGTGGCGTTTGCAACGTAAAATGATTAAAAAATAAAAACAAAAAGGGCAACCAGCTGGGACTCTCTTCTCTGTGAGTCATAGAGAAGCAGAGATCTCAGAGCTGCACAAGGGCTTGTTTCCTAATCCGTCAAAGAGAGGAAGTGTGTATGTTTACTTAGTGTGTAGATATAAGGGACATGGTGCAAACATATACTGTCGTCCACTTACTGAAATCATGCACATTTTGTCTCGGGTAAAGAGGGAAGACGGGGGGGAAATGACAGATGATGACAGACGTAGAATAACATAAAGGTCTCTTATTATGAGTAATACTGCATACACAGCAGTGCACTTCCCTTTGCATTATATCTTTAAAATGAATTATGCTCTACTAGGACACTAGTAATGAAGATGTATTTCTCTCTAGCTATCAATTCCAGAAATCCATTTCTTTCCCCCTCTCTCCTTTACAATTATTCCACATTTTTGTGCGGTGACGCTCGACTGCACTATTGCATCTCTCTGGGATAGTTCTCCTGACGGTGACTTGCACATCATCGCATTACATCAGTAAAAATAATCAGTCACGCCAGCAAATGAGTAAATTGTTGACAGCTGGTCACAGATCACATGTTTTAGGCAGGAATCGTCTGGAGCCAGCTGGATCTTATGATGTTAATGCTGCAGGAGCAGCTGTGTCTAGCTGTGTCTTTCAGGGTTAAAAACATAATTAGTAACTTTAAAATCACAGCTTATCACAATAACATCATATTGATGTTGGGACCAAAATTCAATATTTGGACTTTTTTTCAGTATGAAAGGAATTCACTGGAATCTCCATGACGCAGGTCTTTGGGGATTTTCATGCAAAGATCACATTGTTTATTGGCATGTAACAGCATCAGGTCAGTGCGAGGCTGCAGCCCTAGAGGCAAAAACTTACATGGACAAATCATTTTTCAGCTTCAGCTGCAGAGGTCATAAATGAAGCTCTTTATATTTTAATAACTATTCATAACATACATTTGAGATAAAATAGCTAATGGTGCCTTTATTCTAGCTCCTACTTTGGTTCATGGCTGTTTATAAATCCACCCAGCCAAGAGATAAACATGAGAGCTAATGAAACAAAATTCAATGAATGGCCATTGGCCTGCCATGGAGTGGCTAAAAATACAGGCCGCATTTCCCCTTAATCAGATTGATTAAAGTGCTCCCTGGTTGAAGCCCTCCCCCTGAGCCATCTGGCAGATGAGTTTTCAGTGTCACTGGACTGCTGTCAACACAGCTCACCTTAAGCTGCCTGCGCACAGGTTAGCAGCTAATGGACGTAATACTGTTTAATGGACACAAATGCAGGTATCATATTTTCACAATGCCTGGGAATAAAGATCCAATGTGGGAAAGATCACATATCTTATTATGAATGTTTGTAATTTGATGCTTTGGAAGCTCTCATCTCTTAAAACTCTAACTTAGCATCATGACTGAAGGCAGTGAAGGCCTTTACTCCATGAATAAACGTCACAAAAATGCAAATGACTCACCTCCTGTATATATTTCAGATAAAAATAGTCATACAATTTCGCTGTCTTCACTCTGCATAACTTGATTGGTTGATGCCTTTATTTGCAGATCGAAAGCTCAGAAAAAAAGTGTTTCCTTTTCGCCACCTTATATTCTCATTGTGTGAAAGTACTCATGACAGAAACAACAACTCGAAACATATGTGTGCAAATGAAGTGCATTGAGTAAAAAAAATGCCCAGGGTGTGTTAACACCTTTACATATTCCGGGTATTTCCTGGAGTCATGAGGGTGCCAGAGTCCAGAAAGTCATTGTATTCCAGTACATTACCCAACACAATTTGTCACTGTTTTTGGTATTTAACATGTTAATAAACAAGGGATTTCGTTGCTGTTAGTTTATCATTGGAAAGAGCCAGAATAGTTGTTTCTCCCTGCCTCCAGTCTTTATAATAAGCTAAACTAATCTTCAGTCGCTTCATATTTCACATACAGATATGAGAGTGCAATCCATCTTGGCAAGAAAAATAAGTGAATAACTTTATTTTCCCCAAATGTCAAATTATTGCATTAACATGGATAATTTCATGGTTATTTTCAGATCTGTTTTGGGCACACAGTCAACCGCGATAAGATATCTGACAATGCAAATTGATTTGTTTTTAGGTCATCATAATTTGCTTGGAATGCGTGCGCTTGAAACAAAGCAGTCATAGAGCACCGTCACGGGCTGCAAATCACTCCCACCGTCCCGGCAGGCCAGCCCCAAATCCTCCAAGTCCTACAACTGCAACTCACAGCTTCAATTATCTCTTTCTTCCCATTGCAGATGTGAAATTAGCTTTTTGGATGGAGTTTATTTAGGTTCACATGTGAGTATTTTGAGTGTACAAAATCCTCTCAATGTAATAAGCACTGAAGTTGTGGCAATGGTAATCTATAAGGCAGTAAAATAGGTCTAGGCACAGAAATAATGCTACCAACAGCACTAATGTAGCGTTTTACAGATGATAATGATTCTAAATCTCTATAATAGCTTTTCGGGTTCTTCCCAGAAAACCCACATTAGCAGGAAATGTGAAATCTAAAAGGTAAATTGCCTGTTACATCATGTGTCCATCATATCCGGTCATGTTCCTCAGAGATAAAAGCTTTTTATTTGTTTTCCATGGCAAGTCCCTATACACCGTCACACTAAACAGCATCATAGCCTTTTAGTCATGGCCCATAAACTGTTGCTGAACATAGTATCGTGACTAGTCATTCCATCACAATTGAGTTAGTTGCAGCTAAAAGTATACCCAGCACGTCATCGTCCTATTATCTCATAGTCCTACTTAATGAAGATTCAATCAAAAGCACTAGTTCATCTGCTCGGCCATTTTTCTGCAGAGGGTTATAGGCTTTCACTTCTCAGCAAATAGGCTTTATAGCCATAGCATATAATAGATGTATTGCTTCCAATAAAGTGCTAATTTATGTATAAGCAGCTAGCTGCCACTTAAGTACTGGATATGGAGGCCACTCTCATTATCGTTTCCTGTTATTTTCCATATCATCTCGTTTTTTTTCTGAATTCCTCCTGCTCACTGGTCCACCATTTCAGTCCAGACTGAAATACCTCAACCTCTAATGGATGTATTACTATGATGTTTTTGACATATTCAGGGTCCCCAGAGGATGGAAGACACCTATTGACTTTGGTGATCGTCGATCGAAGTGTACTACTGACTGTACTGCCAAGAAATTTGGAAACAATGACTTTTGGTGATCCCAAATAAGTAAATGCAGTAAGATATCTTAACATCTACTTAATGGACTGGCACAAAATGTTGTAGAGCATTCACATCTGACAATTTGGGAACATCTGGGGAGGTCAGGATAATGGAGGTCAATAGCACCCTTGCATTACAGTCTCATCACTGTCATTTCTAAACCTGGAAGATAACCCAAGGCCAATGGCTGAGTAGAAGTGCATTTCTCTACACTGTAGGTTGACACAATATAGTCCAATCAAATACAAAACATGTTAAAAACCCTATTCAGGTTGTTGACCTCTAGTCTTTGTAATGCTGAGGTTTTGGCCCCATGCTTGAAGTTATAACGTAACCCCTAATGGAGCAACGTCAATAAGTTGCATTACATACACAACAAATGCATGTATTATGTTCCACAAATAAAGAAAGCATGGAATGTAATTTTCTCAACTCAGTTGCTTTCCCACACTCTTTCATCTATTTCTAGTCTGTTTCTCTGGTTTCCAGCTCAGAGCTCTTCTGCGGTCGCCCGGACAAAGCAGCCATGAAAAAGCACGTAAACTGAAGTCCTTGCCTCGAGGTGCTTCCTATAGCCACCGGGGAGGGTGATAAGCACATGACAAGGCCTGGAGGAAGTTTTCTGAAGTCATGTACTGTTTCTCATTTTGCTTTTTTTGGCAACAGAAGTTTTGCGTGGGCTTTTTTTTGTCATAGTCTTAACTTGATCAAGATATTTGTGTCGGTGCCGTTCCAATATTGGTAAAACCCTTCTTCCTTTTTTTTGCATTTTCACATGATTGTATTAGATGCGCTTTTAATGCATAAGCATGAAAGCATCCTCAGGCTTAGATAACATTAGCATGCAGGTCCACATGCATAGTTTTGGTACATTATGTGTGTGATTTTGACATTAAGCTGGGGAAACATCTGAGATCATCATATGAGTTTAATGGCTGTTTATTGTGTTTATTGTTTGTATTTGTATTGTAACCTTTTATTGTTAAAATGGTTATCACCTACATGTGAAAATGAAGGATTAATTATTCATTTGGAACACATTACTTTGGCACACTTCCCCATAAAAGTCAGTGAATAATTCAGGTGCTGGTTACCATTTAAACCTGATGGAACAGGGAGGTAAACCAAGGTTTAGTGCAGCTGGAAAATGTTTGGTGCTCGTGGATCTCAATCCTACTGCTGAGATGAAGGTCTTTAAGTGATGGCATTACGATATATAGCCACATATTAAATCAGACAAAAAGCAAAGCACACTTTAAGTTGCAGGCCAACTGGAATGAAGAGGGTACATCTCGGTTCAATCAGACCCCTGAGAGGCTGCTCCTGCCATGGCCATGATATCGATGGCTACCATAAAGTGAGTATTTTGCTGCCAAAGGACCCTGGGTGCATATCATCCAAATCCTGCCTCCAGATTGCAAGTGACAGCCTGTATGTCATGCAGTCAATGATGTGACTAAAAGCGTGGAGAAACTTTATACTTAATACTGCATAAAAAGGCTCACTGTACCAGAAAAGGCTTCAACAGTGAGTCTTCACTTAAAGTAATCAAATCAAAATTGCACTAATTTTTACTGCATCCACAAATGTAACATGGACGTCATCCTAGGCAACCAAGAGTGCTGTGACCTTCAACTGTGCAGACCTCTTGAAAGAAACGGCTATTTGTGTGCACAGCGCTGTGCTACGTTAGCCCGATCGCACAGCTCCCTCCCTGTTCCACGGCCTACAAACAAGCCATCACACTGTGATCTCACATACTTTGGCAGTATCGCTCTGCATTCGGTGCATCTTATCTCTTCTTAATCACCACATTTTCCAGACTGTTTCAAGCCCGCAAAGAAAGAGGATTCCAACCAAAACCAATAACTGCAAACTGATTATGAAACATGAATGAGAACTTACAAATCTGATGGCTAATATAAACGTATGCAGATTATTTATGGATGACACAATGAAGTCATTGTTATCGCTGTGCCTTAATGAGAGGATATTCATGATTTTATGGTCATTACTGATGACTACATTGAGCCTAATGACTAAAGTGAGGGGAAACAGTGCTGAATGAGTGGCCGTGCACAATACTGAGCTTTCACTGGAAACAACACACGTGCATCAGGAGCCTTTAACAGAGCCACATGTATGCAGCTAACTTTGGTACAGTATAACATCAGGAACATCAACATAAAATAACGTTACTGTGACATCATGGTGACCATATGTGATTACTACGAGCATTAAACAACCATAAAGTCATCTCCTTTTTAAAAACTTACACTTACATGTTACTATATACTATAATATCTGTTCTTTCCATCTCATGCAGTGAGAACTATACAAATCTCATTCTCTGAACCTGTGACTGCACTCTGAGGCAAACCATCAATCAGTAGGACTTACATCTCCGCAGTCAGATAGCAGGTGTTTCTGGAGAGAGTTCGCCTCCCTAACGAACCTTTTCTTAGGCCCGACCCGGTCTGCCAAGTTGCCCATGATGACTCTGTGAAGACCCCGATGCACTCTACTGCTCAACAATCAGCGTCTCTCTCCTTGCTCTCTGTGTTTTTCGTTTACCTACACACCGCTTTCTTGCTTCCTCTCCTCCTGCGTCACTGACACACTTACACACACACCCATGACTTTCCAGAGACACAATTGCATTCCCCAAACACACACACACACACGCGCGCGCACACACTTTCACATGTAAATCTGGGTTAGATCAGTTCTGTTTTGAGCAAGTGCTAAAATAGGATACCCTCCAGCGATGGAGGAAGGGCAGGAGCAGACAAAAGGAGGGGAGCGGACTATGACAGTGTCACAGAGGAGGAGATTTAGACTGTAGAATTCACAACTTTGGGAAAAACAAGAGCTTTTCATCTTTTCAGTAACTTTAGAAAAAATCCCTTGTGTACAGAGACTACTTCGAAGATGCACGTCTCATTGGAAATAAGAATACCCTGACGGATGAAACACGATGTCACATACATACAATGCTTTCTGTAAGTGAGGAGATCTATGGAGAGGTATGTTGCATGATGATCATCCGGGGAAAGTTGTATGTGGTGATATGTAGGAGTCTGCATGTGTGTGTGTGTGTGTGTATTAAAAGCAATGGGGATCAAAGTATTCCATGCAAATGCAATGTTTAACTGAAAAGCAGCGAGCAATAAGACAATGTTCCAAACCTCTCCCTCCCTCTGTGTGTGTGTGTGTGTGTGTTTGCCCTTTGCAGAGACAGGCCAGAAAGAGCAATTCAGTTACCATGCACACAACACACATTTCCCATTTCAGTAAACACAAACACAGAGGCAGCAGCGAAAGGATCACTAAAACACTTAAAACATGCCTTTTATCTTCACCAACACTTTCCTCCCTCCATCCACGTCACATATTCCTCCACTTCACACAACGGGCGTCGGCTATCAGCGGGACCAGAAGGTCAACTGCTCTGTAACGACTCTGTCATCACTTTCAGATGAATGAGCGCTGCAGCAGTTTGGCCGCTGCTCCTGCTAACTCCGAGTGTACCTGAATTGCGGAGTAGAAGAGGTCTCTTACAGGACCCGTGAGAGATACGAGCGCAGTGCAAGCAGGCTTTCGTCGTGGCAACTGCTCCCCGAGGTATGAAATGAACTGCTGACAGGTGTATCAAATAAAATAGATGGCTGCACATTTTGTGTGCATGTGTGGGGATATCTTACAGGATGGATGGCCGAATGAAGCTGAGCCAAGTCATTCCTGACTGTATACAGGCACACACATACAAACACACAATCTCCTTGTCTACCATCCAGTATATACTGCACAAGCTTAGTATTTTGGGATCATTTTTGCAAGGATTCATATATGTATGGCATTTATGTGACATATTTTAAGCTGCAAGAGCACACAAACATAATAATATGTACAATAAACAGAAAGAAAGAAACATGAAGACCTATGATAACAAAATAAAAGCTAATGAACCACTCAAGAGCTGATAGAAGCATTCTAGCAGACCTTTTCTTGTGAAGTCCCAAATCTGGCTTTAACTCACTCAAACTGTCTCCCTTTCCCTCCCATGCTGTCTTATGCAAGAGTTTCTATTTATATGTGTTGTTTAATTGGATAGACTGAATAATACTGGAGCCTTTTCCTTCTCGTTTCCAGCCTGGTGGGACAGATATCAGGCCCCTCTCATTTCGTCTGGAAATTTTTGAAAAAGGGCCCTTTAAATGATTCATAAGCTGCTAATGAGGTTATGCAGCATATTTCAAAGCAAGAAATAGTGTGACAATGTGTGTGCGTGTGTGTGTGTGTGTGTGTGCATGCAGCAGGAGGAGAGGTTGAGGTTTATATTGTTGCTCAATGAGAAGATTATCCATATGAGCAGACATTCGTTGCCACACGAAATTGCAGACGCGGCGTCACAGTAGCTGGGTGGATAAGAACCAAAAAGTAAACAGCCCCTTCAGTCATCCAGTTTCTGGAAGCCAGGATAATGTGAGCCAAATTCCACAGATTCACAATATATTTTTACCGAGCCAATCCAAAGGATGCCAATCCGGACATATTTGAATGGAGCCATCATCCCGTGTTTAAGTTTCCTACCACCCCTTTCCACTAGGATTGGGTTTCATTTCATCTGGTCTCTAAAAGCAACACATTTAAAGTAAGTAGCTGGTAAAAAAAGAGGTGTAAAGGAAAGCTGCAAATGTCTCCGATACATCTCATCAACATTTCTTATCTCATTATCAGTAGGGCTGGGTTTAAAAAATCTCAATCGATCTTAATTTGAAAGATACAATATGGATTCATAAAATCCTTACATCATTCTTCTAATGGATGGCATTTTCTCTGTCCTCTGTTATTCTCGTGACCGGGCAACGGAATCGGTCCACGTGAGAGACGATGGACTAAAACATGACAGAAGCTGAAAACAGCGTCAGGCCTGAAGGCAGATGTCTGGAGGAGGAGAGCTGGACAAAAGAGCAGCCATATGTGCAAACTAGAGGTCTAAAACACCACAAATCTCTGAAACCATTTAAGCAGACATCACCGAGAAACGCGTCCGAGCCCAATCAAACCACGGCAGAGAGGGCGATTTCAGTGAAGTTACCAAAAAAAAGAACTGAGGCTGTGGTGAGGGTGTGGTGTGGTTGAATGTGATGGCTTCCCTTGACTTGTCAAACCATGCTATGTGTTAGCGACTCGCTAATGCATAATAGATGGATGTACTGTAGAGTTGACTTCTTGTGTGAGTCATGTTAAATAAGTGCAATGATGTAACTGCATTTTTTAAGTAATGTAATGCATTTTAATAATGCACCAGGTTAGACAGTTCCATCTTTGTACTATGTGCAGCAGCATTAGTTCTTTTTGAAGCTGAGATATCTCAAAATGAATCAAATTTAATTGGGACCTACAATTGGAATCGATTCAGGATAATCAGTAGCGATACGCTGACCTAATTTTCAGGTTGTGGCTACAGGTTGTGAATGTAAATCAGGTTGCCACTCAGTTTGTTTTTGCCTCCTTGGCCGACAGAATGCAGAGATTAAGATATTCTGTCTAATTAGATTTAATAAGAGACTCAAATGGATTCACATTCAATAGTTCCATTCTGGATTATGGAATTGATAAAATGCTACTCACCCCCACCCTCCCCTTCCCCATGGTGCCACCCAGCTTGTTAGCACCTGAACCATGAATCTGCATGGCTAATGTTAGAATCTTTGCATCACACCTTTACGCTCTGCCAGATGACAGGTTTCACATCAGAATGAATGTGAGTGGAGACGATGGTTGTGAGGCCTTCAGACACAGAACATAGAGGAAAATGTTTGTTTTTTTTACATCGTCCACACATTAATAAAACAAGATTGGAGAAGGTGTGAAGGTGAAGGTGGAAGAAAGAAGAGAAGAGGTGAAGATGAAAACATAATTTATGGCAACATGTGAAGCGTGATGAAAGCTGAGGTTTGACTCCCTCTCTGCACACTTCTCCAGTTTTTAATACCAAACGCGATCTAATGGGCATGGAGGGCAGCAGTGGAAAGGGAGGGGCAGCTGAAGAGACGGGCAGAGGACGAGCAGCTACCAGCACCTGAACAACACGCTCATTAACTGCAGCAGAGCTGCCAGGACGCAAGGCTGGAAAACAGCCAAAACCCCGTCTGTCAGGTAACGACCACATCCACCTGCTGTTTGAGTGCAAGTGATAACAATTTTAAAACTATTTTAAAATATAATTACAGTGATGCAGACTTAATATTTTGGTAGATTTTTAGGGTAGACATCTAGATCTTTAAAGTAACAATATAATGTGAACTTGCCTTTTGCTTGGAACATTTTGCAGCCCACTAGAGTTCAGTCGTGGCTCTACATTTTTCATACAGCTGACACAAAGGCAATGTTAGTTTTTAAAGTGCCACGTCAGATAGCCAGTTGCATCAAACCAATGAAATATTAATCATGATGGCTAATCTCTTTCATTTTCAAATATAAGCAGATCGTAGAAAGGATGATTATTTTTCATTTTCACTACAAACAGAAAATGTATATAGATGGATGCACCATATTTGAACATATTTATATTGTTTTATACTGAATATTACAATCTCTGGGCCACACAGTTCAGTGTTTTACATGTGCAAACATATTACACAGCATTGTTTAAGATGATGATTATGCTATATCTGAATATATCTCTAAAACTAGATTAGAAATGTTAACAGATGTGTTTCAGCATTTCTCTGTTGTGATTTTATATAAGAACATTTAAAAAGGCATGTTGTGTTTGTGTGACAGAGACGGGTCTGAGATGGACACACAGAGGAGAGACGTTTTCATTAAAGCTTGCTGCTAATCCTTGCGTCTTCCCTTTAATGCAATTTCCAGGTTACAATTTGCTCCTCCAGACAAAATAGGCTGTTCACATTAGACCCTCTTTTTCTTTCAAACACACACACACAGCTTTTCTCTTACCTCAGTCATGTGAATAAGGTAGAATTTCAGTTCTTCCTCATAATCTGTAAGACAAAAACACAAAAGACTTTAATTAACTGTACTACACAACTATATTTCCTCTCTTTCGTTTTCACTCACTCCCTTTCTTGATCATAAAGTGGCGTCTTTCATTTCCTTTTAGGATTTAAAAAAAAAAAACTTTTATTGATGGAAGGCTTTTACTTTTGGTCCGCCTTATCGGCATCCACCCATAATTCACTGCAGTAGTGCTCTGCGAGACAGGCCTGTGGGCCGGGAGTCAAGATAAATGGTTTTAATCGAGTCGCCCCACCACACACACACACACACACACACACGCACACACACACAATCCCACAACAATATGTTGTGGTGATGTTTACTATGTCTAAGTGCACACATAAGCCAACATTTTCTGACTGACTGGCAACCCTGTCTGAACTATCCCACCGAGGAGTGGCTCGGCCCTGGGGTGAGATTTGAAAATGATTAAATATGTCCTAGAAAGACAGGCATCATCCATTCAAACCTACATACCTCCTTCCCCCCTTCAATCTTAGTAAAGAAGAGCATCTGCCTCTGTCCATGAAACTCCCCCTTTTTCAGTGTGTTAATTAGTTAGTGCACTGTAAAATGGTGCATGTTATGTGTTCCCGTAGGGTTTCACCATTCACAATAACAAGCTGATTGAGAAAAAAGTTGTCTGAGTCTTTTATAATATTCGGTGAATATATATTTGGAACTGAGGTTGCCGCCCTGAAAGTCACATCACACATGACCAATTTAGTCATGATGTGTAAGTTGATATACAATAGTTTGTCATAAATGTACGTACAACTGCAAGAATTAGCATTCAGATACTAACTAAACTTAATGAATTAGTAGAATAGTTCAGAACAAACTAGTTTTTCCCCATTTTAATAAATGATTTAATTCAAAGCAGACTTTTATATGTTTTAATCCGCATCACGCATGCCACAGGCAGCTCTTTGCAAGTCAATCTACTAATGCAGTTTCTTCTTATAACCAACAGCAGAGGTCACTGTTGGATATCTTTCGTGTGCTGTATGAGGGGTTTGTTGAAAAGACAACATTTACAGATTTGACTGACACGCTGTAATCTCAAAGGTAAGTGGTTCCTGATAGCAGTGGCCTACTGGTACGTCAAAGGTGTAGTAATTTCACAAATTCACTCAAATCCACTTCCTGTACTACTAAAGGACAACACCAAAAAAGGAGGAACAATCTTCTTTTGCATCTTGCACTGTATTAAATTAATTTATCTCCTAATTTAACGTTTTGTATCCACAGTTTTAACTGTTGTGCCATTTCCCTATAACAATGGCACAGCAGTTGACTTAACATAACCCTGATAATGTCATGTAGATGGTCTGCTGGATGACTTTGTTTAGTACGACGAATGTTTGAAATTGACACATGGTGATTTGCGTTTTATGTGTGTTCAATACTACTCTCAATGTTTCCCACGCTCCTCAGCACGGTATCGGGGTGACAGGAACACAGGAACTTGCAATGTGTCATTACATGCACGCTCACACACACACACACACATGAACGCACACACACGCACACATCAAACACACCCTTGCTGAAACAAACACAATCCCCCGGCGCCTCTTTCCTGAGTGACGCTGCCGAAGCGAAATAACAATGACAGGCAGCAGCAGGATGGAGATGTGTGTTGTGTGTGTGTGTGTGTGTGTGTGTGTGTGTGTGTGTGCGTGTCCTCTCCTGAAACACACACACAGATGTTCAAATGAATCCCCACCCTGGTGCTATCCAATTGTTGAGTGAAGGGTGGAGGTTAGAAGTGGCCCAGAGGAGAGCAGCCATGTCTGTGGGGAGGACAGAGCAGCTCGGGTCACTGTGTATCATTTTGGATTCAGACACGCTAGTGCCGGAGTGTTCAGTGGAATTCTTCACCGGGTCGACTCAAAAGGGAATGTCTCTTTTCATATTTCTGCTGTACATCTGTGATCAGGCAAAAATAGTCTGACTTAGCAGGTACGCTGGAAAGTCACATATACTAATAACGTAGAACTGAAAAGAAAAAGAACCTATAATGACCAAAACCTTTACTAAAGATATTTCAACTTGTATTAATTAATTAAAAGATTAACAGTAATGTGAAAGGTGGTTGAGTGGACAAATTAATTCATTGCAGTCTTATTTAAAGATCTGGTTGCATCCGTGGAATAACACATTGTATACTTCTGATTTGTTAAAAAAAAACAACAACAAAAAAACAGCTTTCCCATCGAAAATAAGGCTGAACACCACTCTGCCACTGGAGTCATTTTCTGGGGGGCAGGACACGACAATCTGCTCACAACAACATCTGTTTAACACCATCATTCTGCTAACTCAATCCCATTATCCTGACACTTCTACCCTACCGTTAAATCCTATTTACCGTCACTCAGCTTCACATCCTGCTCAGTATAATAATCAACTGACCTGACACACAGTATGACAGGCAGCTGGAGGAGAGAGATTCTACCCTTGTACAATTTTCAGCATTATGGGACCAAGCGTACCCTCTCTCTCCCCTGGCCCTGGTCCCAAGCATGTCTCCACCCATCACTCTAAACACAGATATTTACAGTGAGCCCTATTTATTTGACTTGCTCGGGCTCTGTGCAGCCCTGATGGCCAAGCTATTCTCTCCATAACGCCAGAGGAGATGGTTGTTTACACCGAGGTGGAATAAAAAGACAAAGCAACAGGAACTTGGGCAGCCTTTTCATAAATATCCTCTGGTTAAGCTCAACTGAAAATATCACTGTACTCGTGGTCTAACACGGTAATAGATTGCTTGGAGATACTGTGTATTTACATAATGCACTTGCGGTCCATGACTTGTTCTCTTTGGACTTTTAATAAACGTGTTGATGTAGTGACATGAATTCACAATCACCTCGACATCTCAGGATAACAGCGTTTCACAGGGTTTTGGTGAGAGGTGTACATACCGTCCTGGAGCCTCAGCTGCCGGAGGAACAGAGGACTCTGAAGGACATTACACCTGCCTGGCTCATCTTCTCTCGTCACCAGCATCAGGTCACTGTAGACAAACACTGTAACCTAGCAGGGGAGGAGAAACATTCTCAATTTCAGAATTCACTGTGACATGGTCTCACCAAGACTTCACACCTTCAAACCAGTGAGATGCATATACACCGCCTTGCACTCGGCACGTCTCACCCATAAGCACAGCACAGGAAACGCAGTTCACACTCACATACTCACATATACATCTGGCCACATCTTGTTTTTTAGTGACATCAGTTTCACCCACTATTAAAAAATTAACAAGCTGCCTGCACATGAATAAAAATGTAAACACTTATTTTTTATTGAAACTGCTATATTCTTGTATCACTGTTACATCAGCTTAACAGAAGTGTCTGTAATACGACCCACTAGTGCAGGAAAATGTTTTAACATTAACAATATTTCTGTGAAACATCATATCTTGTCCATGATACTGTAATTTCAATACTTTAGGGTAGGGCCGTTGGAATGAACTTCGGGAATGGAATATAATTCGAAAAGTAAAAAAATCAGTATTAATATGCTTTAATTAGTAGCCTATTCAATTTTTTTTTTTTTTTTTTAGAAACGTGTTTTCTAACGTTATTAAATCTCGCCCTCCTCGCCTTGGCCTACCCGCACAAATAAATGAACAACAAATAAAACAGATGTTTTTGACACATGAAGTCTGATGAACAATGACGTTTTCTAAATCACAATCTCACTATCAGAAATAGCCGATGGCGGCACACGCGGAGATAACACGGCGTGCACCAATAAATAGATGTTGAGGAAAAGAAGCAAAGCAGCTTATACAAGTTTGTGCTCTCGTGCCACATAACGGTCATAAGGTGCTATTCATGTCGATGGGCACTGCTTCAAGACAATGCTTTTGCTTTGGTAGCTTCCTCTGAAGGGTGAGATAGCAGAGATGGCATTTCAGATGTAGCCAGTATGTGGTTACAGTGACTGTGTGTGTGTGTGTGTGTGTGTGTGTGTGTGTGTGTGTGTGTGTGTGTGTGTGGGTGGGAGAGGATGCAAGTTAGAGTAAAGAACAAGGACAAAGCAAATGACAGTCAGCAGCAAAGAGCTATCATAGGGAGAAACAAATACTTGCATATTTCCATGCACACACACATGAATATATACTGTTCAAATGTGCATGAAAGGCTGCACTAACACTTGGCGTTTGAAATCCCACTGTCTCAGTGATTTTCTCTGTTTAAATATTCCAACAACCTTAAAACACCTTTAAATACATACTTAGTTTGTTAAAGCAACACTTAAGAGTTTTTAGTGCCTTAAAATAATGTTTCCGAAATAGTTTCAGTGGTTCATCACCTCAAAACCGGGTGAACGGCACTTCAGCATTCGCTCTGCAGCCCTCAATCGGCTGTAACCGCACTATGTAACTTTGCCTCGTCGGGTAGCGGTTTTGTAGTTCTAATGAGACTACGAATTTGACCTGCTTTACGGCAAGCATTACAAAAGCCAGTAGGAGGCTCTGCGTAGAGATCAGTGGGAGAACACCCGGCAGGTGCGTGGAAGATACCTTGCAGCTAGGTAGTTTTAAATTGGCGTCATGGCAGAGCCTGCAAAGAAAAGGAGGAGTATAATGTCCGATGAGGCGAAGAAAACAAAACGGGGGTATGAGAAAGAAAGAGCTCAAACGAGAGTGAATATCGGACCGGCTCACACTCGTTGACGAGAGCTGAAGGAGGCTACTAAATGCAAGACGGATGGTGACTCGGCTTTGTTGCTGCTGGACTTGTAAATAATACCGGTAATCATTTTTTTCCAACAGTGTGCATCTGTGTACAATACATTGTCGATTATTTTATTGGCTCATGTTAGCTAAGGCGTTAGCTATTGTGCTAATATATATGTAACTATCGCTATGGCTCATGTTGGCTAATCTTAGCTAAGGCGATAGCTACTCTACCTTGTTACTGGACATCATTCAAATCGTTCGTTTCCAGAGCCGGTTCTGCATACAAACAAATAACGTGCGTGCGACGGTAGGCTAAATTATTTACAATGGCAGTAATGGACAATTTTGCTTCCAACCTGTAGGGGGACCGAAGAGGAAAACATCTTAAGTGTTGCTTTAAGTCCCATAATTAACCATGTTTGAGATTTTTAAGTATATGGGTCATGTGATACATGTTAGTCAACTTGTCATGACATGACATAATATTTAAACATGATTACTTACTTACTAACATGTATCCAGTACTTAATATCTTGTTTTATCCAACCCTCTGTTGGATCGTAGCATACCTGCATATATTTTATTATTATGTGACTTAATCCGATTAAAACAGTTATGACCAAATGTCACTTTAGATTAAATCAAATTTGTGCAACACTGTGCTCATTATTTGTGTTCAGATATTATAATGAAGTGGTACATAGTTGTGTGAACAGTAATGCTTGTGTTGGCCTCGCAGGCAGACTTATGAAACTTTGGTGAGTAAAGAGTAAAAGCTGGAACAACACCGACGGATCATTAAAAACAGCCTGTATAAAGCAGTGGAGAGAAACTCCCTCCTGACAAACACTGGCTGTTAAATATTTGTTTTATGACTGACCCCAGAGAGGCCAGATTAGCTTCCATGCCAGCAGTCACTGCACTTCACTGCACCACACAGCAAAGATGATCAAATTATAGAACCGCAGCAAGAGCTTAATTGGGTAAAATAATCCCCTTTCCTACTTATTTTCTCTTTTTACAAACGTTCTTCTGTCAAAACATGAAACAAATTACCTGCGTCACTCATTTTTCTTTTAGGGAAAATGGACCTGAATGTTTATCAAGGTAATGCAAATATTTGTAAAGTTAATACCAGGTTAAGTCATTTTAGAAATCAGAATCAGAATAATGTGACATTACCAGACATGGTTCTGATGTAAAGTACTCATTAGTTTCTCTAAAGAACAACCTCACATTAAACATTATTTAACATTGCTTTGTTTGAAAGCTACAACATTAGAGTACTTGTTAAATAATTAGCATGTTCATTTTAAATTTCCATTTGATACAAATGTATAGCATTTGTTCCACTTTCAGTATAGTGTGTGTGTGTGTGTGTGTGTGTGTGTGTGTAAGGTATAAATTGAGCTTAATATAATGTGAAAGGAGCATTAATATATACTGAAAGGGTTTCTTTTGATACATAAAACATCGTTTCTCACTCAGTCAGATCCTTGGCTCTCTCCTCTTTAATCAATTATTCATTTTCCTCGACTCACATGGGTCTGATAGTTCAGAGTAGTTACAAATTCTTGTAACATCTCCTCTCCCCATTCCTCCTCTTACGAAGCTGCTCAATAATAAAATGTTCTCCCTTTCCATACTCATTTATAACTCTAAAACACACACCAGATTTGATTTGAGATGCACATTGGGGCAATGGGACGTCACTTCCAGTTTCCTGAATAAACAAACCACATAACTGGTTGTGACAAACCAACAAAATGTTTCCCACTGGTCTGTTTGTCTCCTGCAGAGGAGAGGAGAGGGCCTCGATCGCTCTGCATCAATCAGATTATAACGCTCCTCGAAAGAGGAATGAGAAAATAGCGCTTCCTCTCTCCTCAGATTCTATTTTTCGGATTAGTTAAAGATCATATCCTGCATAGAATTGTGGATGTTCTTTGGTCAACATCTGACATTCACATACTCATGGTAAAGTACTGAAATGACTACCCATGCATATTCTCACATTACACGCACAGACAAAGACAAACACGCATATGAACATCATTAATGCACTGATGCCTCTTACCTTGAGAGAGTGGTGCTTGCTCTCATGTAGTATCATCTCCTCAGATATGATGAGACTTCGGCTGCACAGGTCAAGAGGCTGAAACATAATATGCAGACACATTAGGAAATAGTTGACATCTTTAACCAGATATGTTTCAATGACCATAAGCAGAATGAAAAAATACAGTGTTTTCTATAGATTAGCCAAATAAAACACAATGTTTGCAGTACCAAATCCATTTTGGCTCCCAAAATCCAGACGACCTGCTTAACAGTTAGCCTTCTTTCTACTGTGGGAAATTCAACTGAAAGGGCTGTATGAAGACAGAAAGCGAGCCGTGACTGTGAGGCAATATGTGTGATCAGAGTATGACAAATGACTGAAAATGAACTAGTACGGCAACGTGGGTGGAGGGGACTTCCTCTAAAGCCCATAATGGGCCAATTCACTGTGTACGTGTAACATCTGCATACTGAACTGTGGTCAAGGGTGCACGTTTCTATATGAATTAACAGGAAGTATCAACACAGTCCCTGCAAGGTTTAAACTTAAAAGACCCCAAGATGCAAAGAATGTAATAAATCTTGCAGTAGGTGCAAATATCTTATCTCACAATGGTCTTCTTTGGATAATTTATCAATTTTCCACAAGATATTATTAAATTAACAATACTGAAAGTGAATATGCAGAATTCTATTTTGACTAATGACTTCGCATAACTTCTCTCTGCTTTCCTTCTTTAGAAATATAGTATTTTCAATTACCATCCCTTTCACTTGATCAATGCAATTCATAATTGTCTTGTACTGTATCTAAAATATGAAATTAACCACACAGACTGTTAAGTACTGTACCCTAAAGACAGGAAATCCAAAAGTGCTCAAACAGAAGGTCACTGTATTTGACTGCAAACCTCAAACGTCTATTTCCTTTTGACCCAAATGTGCCTGGGAAAACATCATATCTAGAATGATATTAGTTTGGATTCCCCTGTTTCAGCACTTAAGTGTAAGCTTCATGGGGACAGTAGGGGTCCTAGATGCATACTGTAGCACTTGACCGTTAAAGTCTGGCCAACGTGTAGAAGCGTTTTTAGAGCATATTGATGATGTATCTTTTTAAGATTCACATGCTTATAATTCTAATCATCATGAGATTAGAAAAAGTAAACAAAATAGTTGCTGAATAGCTTTTTTGCTGGATGAGAAGTTCAATACCACAATTATGTCTGAAGCTACAGCCAGAGGCCTTTTAGCTTAGCTTAGCATAACACCTGGAAATGGGAGGAAACAGGAGGAAACAGCGACCCAGCGCTGCCTGAAATTGGCTTACCTGAACAAAGATGGGGAAGATGAGGATCTTGGGAGCCACTTTCACATATCCATAGTTGCCATGTGGGGTGTGTGAGCGGACAATGGTACAGTTCTGGTAATTGGCAAAGTTGGCATTCTGCTGTTGGTAGTTTTGTGCGCCGGCATTCGTGGATGTGGACGCCGCCTTTGTCGTCTTGGAGTTGTTAGACCGCCGTAGGAAGCCAGTACGGTTGGAGAAACCCCCACCACCTCCTCCTCCTCCTCCTCCTCCTCCACCACCACCACTCAAACCTCCAGAAAAAGCACCCCCACCACCCTGGGGCTGCGAACCCGAGGCCTGCCGTGTGGGATATAACCTGGCAGCTGTGGAAGAAAGAGAAGATGGTGAAGCAGGTGAGCGTAAATACACAGATGACATATCATTTCGGGAGTGTCAGTCATCATTAAGCTCACAGAGATCTTAGATAGTCTGGTATTCTGGGTGCTTATTTGCTTTCCAACAGAGAGTTGGATGAGACGTAGATACCACCGTCTTATCTGTATGTTAGTTTGAAGATGGAGCCAGGAGATGTTAAGCTAAGTTCAGCAGAAAGACTGCAAACGGGGGTAGAAACATAGTTTGATAGCAACATTTTCAGCTCATAAATTAACATGTGTGTTCAGAGTGAGTCCACCGCTTGCTCACCATGAAACAAGCCCTCACTATGAGTGGCTCCAGCTGCTGTTTAGTAACAAGTGCTGCTAAAAACAAAACAAGTGTGCGTGTTTTTAGTCACCAAGGTTGAATCCTTTGCTCTGGTTGTTTGCCTTTGCCTCCATTGCACAAGACAGAGGATATATTTGATATTTTAAGCTGTTATATTGGACAGATTCCAGAAAAACCTCAGTCAGCATCAAGTGTTAAGCATTTGCTTTTTCTAAGGTCAATTTAATTGGAGACTATTTCACCATCTTAAAGAAAGGCTTCCAGACCAAACCGAGTTCAATGTGGCCTTTAAGAAAGCGGTGTATGAGTATGAACATGTTCAGGTCTTACCTAATGTTCCCTGGTTGTCTTGGTAAACAGGCCTCAAGATCTGAAAGCAGAATAATATTAAGTTACATTACTATTAAATAGGCTTGTTTCAGGACAATGAAAACTGACATCTAACCTACGTCTGGAATGGAAAAACGCCAGCAGACAAAATAAAACAATGACATAAGATACGGCATGTCATTGTTTTATTTCTAAACAGATCCTACAGCATATTGGCCCTAATACAATTCTGATCTTAACTTTCTATGACGTGATCTGGTTATCTGGACAAGAAGGTTTCTATTAGACCCAAATACTCTATATCCTTATTACAAATAAGGGGTCCTACACTTTCTTTCTTTTTATTTATTCAAGGGAACAAGCCGGACATAATCATGTGAAGTTTCTTACATGACATTGAATTTAAAGGTCAGGAAGCAACTGAGCCCACTGGAGCTGTTCTGGACTCAGCGAGGCAGTGATGGTGTCACAACAAATAACGATCAACCCAGGGAGTTTGAGATGGAAAGCTGCCACCACAACATATGATTTTTTTCCCCATCCCAACACAATAGGTGAGTCAGGAGTTGGAATGTCACAACATTTCTGCCAGCTTCTCAAGCTAAATATTTCTGTAGTATGAGCTTTGTAAGGTTTTTCTTTGTGAATAGTTTGGTCGTGATACGTCACCAACATGACCCATTTTCACAAGGTATATTTAGCCTGTGATGGTCACTGCAACATCTCCTCACATCTCTGCCTCCTCTTTTGTTTGAGATAAAAGTGGTGGGGGTTGACCAGACCCCTCTACGCTGTTTTTCAGTGATTTCTCTGAATCTCCTGCTGTTCTTGCTTCTAAAAGACAATATCTCATCTTCTGTTTGGTACTTCTGACGACACACCTTGCACTGTAATAAGTGAACCCCGATCTCATTACTCAGAGATGAAGATGGACACTACATGAGGCACACACAGACACACATGCACGACTCCAAATGATAGACTCACTAGCATAGGGCACAGAGAACGAGATAAAGAAATATGGGAAATCAACTAAACTGTCACATATGAGAGTAAAATGATTTAATTGGTTAGAAATGTTTTGGATGCAACTATTTAGACTCTAAACTGAACCTAGATTGCAGTCGATAGAAGACAGAGACCACAGAGCAGGGGAAAGTGCCTTAAACACATCTTGAATCGTTTGGTTCAACATGTTTGTAAGTAGTTAATGGGTTAGTATCATTTTGTTGTTAGCTGAGGAATTCAGTTCAGTCTTTTTGATTCAATGAATTTGCTTTATTTAGTTTTTATGATCAAAGCTTTTACCTCATATACATGACGTCACTGGATGGGAGAAAATAAGTACACGCTGTATAAAATGCCCTAAACATGTCATACTTTGCATGTACGTGCACGTTATACTGAAACTGCATTTAGTCAAATGGACCAGCATCGGAATATGTGGATTTCCATCAAGTGCTTGTTTCGTTGAATTCATTCTTTCTTAAAAGTCAGAACTATTTATTTTTAGTGAAGTATAATCCATGGCATGCAGATGATTTCTCAATTCTATGTGACATCTGTAGGATCAATTATGCCGGATACACAGGCACTGTGCTTAGTGTGTAGAATGTAATGAAAGATATATTGCCAAAGCTTCACATAGTACAGGCACACAATATATTATTAACAGCTGTATATTATATTGGATGTTACTGTCTGCTCTTGCTCGTCAGTCTATTACCCCGTATTTACATTACACTGACCTATGAAGTGCATTAAAAGCACAAATCAGTGAACCCCAGCGACCCAGACATACTGTATATACAGTCCTTCTATCTATCGGCACCAGGGATGAAAGGTAAGGAGACATATCTAGGATGAGCCACCATATGACCATGGTGAGGATGGGGAGGACGAAGAAGATGATGAAGATGCAGTCCACCACCAGTCTGCGGTACCTGGCTTCCAGGGTTGATGGGGGCCAGGATGATGTAGTTGTCCCCGTTGGACGCCTTCACCCTGGTACCCTTCAGTGTGGCAGTGTGAGGGTGGTGGAGGTGCCGCGGCTTCCCATCCAGCTCCTCGGCCGACCCTCCCTGGGCCCCCCACCCCATGGTCCCTACGCCGATGCCGCTGCTGTTTCCAGCCTCAGAGCCGTTGACCAGCAGCCTGCGGGTGGCGGTGGCGCGGTGGTGGGCTGGGAGTGGCGGCACAGCTGGGGGGATTTTGCTGGTTCCAACATCTGGTGCACGCCTGCGAGTGGGGGGGGATGGGGCGTCATAGTTTGAGGCGGACGGCTTGTAGGAGGGCCGATGGATGAGGCCCTCGAAACTAGGCTTAGCGGAAGGGCCGGTGCGCCACACCACCAGTATGATTTCATTGGTGCTGTTTCTACAATGAGAAGAAAAATAATGAGTGTAAATTCTAAGTGTAACTGCAAAGCTTTCAGGTGTACATCTATCTGTAAATGACTTATGTAAACCATTTCAAGTAGAATTAAAAACATTGTACATTGAACATTTTAATAATCATATTTGTAATTAAATAAAAAGTACAGAGAGAAATCTTTGTAAATCTACTATTAGAATGAACTGAATCATAAAACTATATCTGGGAAAAGGATATCAAACATTTACAACATAACAATATAACTGAGATTATGTTGTTGACTGCTGATAATTCACTGACGTCACAACACCTGCTCGTACAGTAATTCACTGATTGTAACTGTTTATTCTCATTGGCTGGAGGCGATCTCAACCTTTAAAATGCACGGCCTTCATAAACTACAGGTCTTGTTCAGGCAGTCATACATATCAGATGGATGTAGGTCAATCATGACAGCAAAATGTACTCCTAAAACAAATCATCCCATCAGATAATCATTACAAATCACTGGCCCCATACTTCTATGGTGTGTTGGACTTATTACCTGATAGCGTGGGCTAAGTCCATACATTTCCACTGCTCCACAGGCTGGCCATTTAGCTGCAAGAGAGTGTCCAGCTGCTGCAGACCTGCCTGATCCGCTGGACCCCCTGCCAGAGTGAAGAGACAGAATGACTTTGGATCATTACATCATTACCTTAAGTGCCATCCCTGTTATCCAGGGCTATAGCTCCCTTATGCACTAAGCTTCCTCCTTCAGTATTGTAGCTATAGAATTGCAAATTACTTTACAAATGAAAAGAAATAAAGATAATCATCCGATATTAACATGCTGTGTTGTTTTCTGATGTGAAATCCAGTTCCTATTCATCTCTTACAGGGACAGTAATGATGTGATTCGCTGGAGATTCAGAGCAGCAGGGTGGACGCCTGCCTAGGCTCCCTATTAACTTCAACATCTGCTGACTGAGCCAATGCTCATGGTAATTCTCCCAGATGTGAAATATAAAGGTGACGGGAAAATGAGAAATTTAGGTCAATCCATGTGAAGCAACAGCAGCCTTTATAGTAATATAAGCCATTATATGGGCTGTTATATGTTATCTAACAGAGTGTAGACTCAAGATAAGTTCAGAAATCTACTGTTGGCAGTCCTGAGAGTGAAAATCAAAAAAAAAAAAAAAGCACTTGCAAGCCCGGCAGAATTACAATCCAATCTACTTTGGTAAAGCAACTTGAAAAACTTCCAAGTTGCGATGACGAATGCAGAGTCAAAATTAGAGAAGGATTGTTCCGTCTTCAAGCCAGTAAAGAGCTCAAATTTTACAACATCTCTCTATTGGAAAGCTGGAGTTTCATTCGTACAGACAAGTGCATGCAAAGCTTACCTGGGTCAACAGCCTGCACCCTCACAGGGGAATCTGAGCAGATGGTGAAGCCATATCCATCCTTTCCTCGAAGGATGGTCACCTGCAGAACACAGAAACACACCATCATATTATGATTGGAAGATAGGACCTCTCTCCCTTCCCCCACTACCTGAAGAACCAAAAGTAGCATGCTGGCAAAATACTCAACTTCCTTCCTACAGGATGATTAAGTAGATTCGTATTCTGCTTCTACTTCCGATTAAAACTGCCTTGACAGCAGTTTCCCGGTAAACCTAATTAGCTGCTTAAGAGGGAAAAACAACTCCAGGAGATGGAGGAAAGGCGTTCTTTGTCCAGCGGTTGGAGAAAATACTGAATCTACAGAAAGCCCATCACCTATTCATCTACCCTTTACTTTGTAATAGTGTACAGTTGGTGCACAGAAAACACAAAATATGCTGTGAAAAAGTTTCTCTCACACAAAAACAAACAACTGTTTTCTCACGGACACAATCATTATTGTGTGCGTGTGCAAAGATTCGTTCTGCTTCTGCTGCTCTAAGTGCAATGGATAATAACATAATACTATTAATATCGAAAAGAGTAAATCTAGACTGTTTAAACCTTAATGTGTTCATGTTACTGCCACTGAGATGAAGAATTCATCTCACAAACTCAAAACAGCACAAACACATACAGAAAGAGAGAGACAATAGTGATGACCCTTTCCCATTGTCTCTCTTTCTCTTTGACCCTGCATTGCCAAACATTCAGTAGAGTACCTGTACCCGAAAGTCTGGGCCAAAGTCAACAAAGTTCCATCCAAAGCGTCTCACTTTCCACCTCATCTGCAGACAACCAGCGGCCAAAAACACATACTCACACGCCATCACCCGACGCCTATTTTCTCTTTCATGCTCTAGCACATGTATATGAACCCATGAGCAAAATGAAGAGACTTCCATGAATATGGTGATTATTCAGGGGCCTCAAGCTTGTGATGACCCTAAAATGTCGGGTAGGATTGCGGTTTCTTATAGTCCAATGATTTTACGTGCCCTGTGTCACACTGTTTGGGGACACAATTCCTTCACTACATTTCTCTACCCTTCAGTCCCTCGAATTTCTGTTTTCTCCAAAATGACACTATGCAAAAAAAATGTCAACGTGACAGAGAAATACAGCTGACTCTGTTACCTGCTGTGTAAAAGAAATTAGGATTGTCATCTGTTTTTGTTCGCGTGTATCCGCCTTGACATGTCAGAAACTTGATTAACCGTGATGTATTTGTGAAGATTGATGCCCTGCGCTGTGGGTATATTTTTGTATGAAGATGGACGGATATAACCTAATCACCCTTGAGCCTGGCGGTGTGACAAAAATATAGAAAGGAAAGGAATGGAAAGGAAAGGGAAGGACTGAGATATACAGACACGGAGGAGCGTAGGTGAAGCCAGCTGAAAAGATGATAAACGGGAATGGAACAGATAAAAGAGATTAAACCGGGGTAAAAGAGGGCAGTGGGACTTTAGACAGGACAGATGACAAAGACAAATAGAAGACCAGATGGTATGAAAAAAAAACATTTCACTGGAATTAAGGAAGACAAACAACCGTGGAACATTTTGAAAGATGAACTTACGTGAGAGAAAATGTGAAAATCAAAAACTGTGACTCAAAATGAACAGAAGTGAGACAGACATGGATCTGTCACACCTCACCTAACCGCCTGTCTGTCTATCCATGTTCATGTTTTTATCAAAAGCTGCTCAGACATTGTGTCCTTTTTAGGGAAAGTCTCAGAGCGGCTTAATTTGGGTCAATTCATTGAATCCCCTGAGCCTTTACAGAGCTGATGAGTCCACTACTTGGTCTCCTCTGGTCGGCCCGGGAGAGCCAGTCCCATGCTCCCTTTCCACTTGTAAATGAAAGCAAGGGGATTCAATTCAAACTGGAAGAGAAAAAGAGACACTACCCTGGAATGCAAGAAATCACTATGACTGTTAATGTTAATCTGAGCGTTTCTTTTCAGCAAATCAATCACAAGATGTATTACTGAAAGGCAATGATGATAAATTAATGGGAAAAGTTCCCTGTGCGCATTAAATATTTAAGTTGTATGAGCAGGGCCTTATGAATTAATTAAGAATCCAATCAAAAGCAAATATGGAAGAACTGACGAGACTAAAACGTACAATTTTCACTTTCTTGTAATGCATTTAGTTGCACCCAAAGGAAGAAAATCCAGTAGCCCACATGTGAACAGTATGTGTTCGTGCATGTGAGACAGCGTTTTCCTCTTTACATTCATGCCCCGGTGCTTCATCATCCTTTCAGACATGAATGCATGAAGCGGGGGGGCAGAGATCCCACCAGATTCTGATGATCTGATGATTACAGTCTGCTTTCATGTCTGCTTTCCGACATTGCAGCAGAGGGACCATGAACTGCACACACGTACGCATGAACTTAATCAAATCTACCACCCACACACACACACACGACATACATATTTGGTTAGACAATGTTATCTGGGTGAGTATGCTCAAAGGCTAAGTCAGCACATAACCCACACACATATGACCCAGGTGTCATGCTGTATTATTATCTCGGAAGCCCAGTCGCCCACTCTTCACCTATCTTCATAAACATGCACATATTTCAAAGTTGCATTTTGATATTCTTATAATGAAACTGGATATAATGTTGCAACCAGTTTCTTATCATTTCCTAATTGTTCCAACGTGTAATTGGGCACAAAGTGGCTTATGTAAGGAACGTGGCATCAGTTCATATCATAGCAAATATTATTCTCCTCTCATCCACTCATGTTATCCTTCGCTCACTATGTGAACTATGAATAATGTAGAGGACAGAAAGCTCCCCTCTCAAGAAACCTACATCCCATTCAGACGATTACTCCTTTCTGGATGCTTTGGACATGCAGTTAAAAGAGTTTTTTTTCTTTTTCTATACAGTAATAATATCAGGATCAAACAATATGCAAACAAAGATATCACATCTTTCCCTGTAGCCGTCAAACTCTTTCTCCCAGTCTCTCCCTCACAATCACGGGTGGATACTGTACACCAGATGCACTCCCCTCTCTTCCTCCCTCGGCTTCCCTTACTCCCTGTAACACACACACACACCTGAGGCAGCCTACATCCGATGCAGAGGTGGCACAGCCCGTGGATGGTATGCATCACACCTCCACCTCCTCCTCCTCCTCTTCCTCCTTCTCCAGCGTTCAAGTCCGCCGCCAGCACACACACGCTGCGACGGTGACTCTCCACCTGGGCGGCCCTCCTGCAGCCCGAGTATCTCCACAGCCTCCTCTGCGCGGCTGATTGTGTGCTCCTGGGGCTGTGCTCCGATGGCTGGGTGGACTTAAGTGTGTTATGAATCATCTCAACAGTGACAGCCGCCCCCAAAGAACGGCCGGGGTGGGCCCTTGCGGTGTTGAAAATGTCCGGTCGCCAGGTGACAGTGAGTTGAGTTGTGACTCTAGATAATAATACAGAGTCTCACCTTGCTAGAAAACAGACATGAATATGTCAAATATAATACAAATGTGTCCTTGGAGACTTTTTTCAGCCAAACTGGCCACTTCCCACAAATAAGTCTTGATTGACTTTTCCTGGTAACAGTCCTTTTTGCAGAATTGGCGTCACTCTGCCGCTGACCTCCTGCTGCACTGTTATCCATTCAAGGTTCCTTAGAAATGACTCCAGTCATCAGTGGACAGTTTTTATGAGTCCATCATTTCATCCACAACTTCACGTCTTCCTCTTGGCTCGGTGAAAACTTCAGTTCAATCCAACTATCCAACTTTCTTCAACGTCCTCCTGCCTTCAAACTCTGGGGGTTTCTATCCCGTAACACGGCGTCCAGCTTCTTTCTCTGTGGCGTGAGCGGCAGCAGTAGCAGTAGCCCGTGTGATCAGCTGTGTGAGAGTGCGTGGCGGCGTCATGTAGGCGAGACTGGCGCTGGCTCGGCCTGCTCAGGCCACACTGTAGCTCCTGGCAGGGGCGCTCATGGGAACTCTTCAACAGCAGAAGAATAGGAGGAAGTGCCTCCCACCGCAACCCCCCTTCACACGCATACACACACATGCACATGCACTTACGCATACCTCGCCACCCCACCGCCAGGACAGCTTTGTGTGTCTGCCCCCGATAAGGCCAGTTTGCTTCCTGAGTCCACACTGTGAAGCGGTGAGAGGTGCTATAGCTCTCAGTCTTTTGCAAATATACACTGTAGTGACTAATGTAGGTGGCACGAGTGAGCGAGAGAGAAAAGCCAGGATTTTTATAGGAGTGGTAGGGCAGGTCTTAGTCTGCAAACTTATAAGAGTGGACTTCAACTTTAGCTCATATTTGCACTGTAAACAGAAATGTTTCTGGTTGCTTAAGACAGCTTTTAATGACTACATTTCCCAAACAAAAGAAAATGACAGCGGCATTGTTTGGGCACGTACTTAATGCACGCACATGCTCGCATACCTCAGTCAGACTTCACACCTCATCAGAATCTTTCCACCTTAGCTCCCACACTCCCCAATCTCCATCCAGACAGCTTGTTTGTTATGTTTTCAACGTCCATATTTCCTCTGCTTTTCCTTTCGGCTGCCCCCCCTCACCCCCCGAACCACGCAGTGCGGAAACTCACAGGTCTGCGACCTCTGACAATCTCCCCCTCCTCATCCAGTTATCCAAACAGTACTTTTATTTTTTTGTTTTCAATATCCATATGCCTGGGAAAAAGAGGTGCTAATCTGCAAAAACACAAAAATAACAACAAACACCTCATCAGCAGTGCGAGAAAAAGCCTGTTAACTTAGTGTTGAAAACGTTGCCAGTCTAACCCCTAGCAACCCCATTAAATCCCGGCTCGCCCCTTTTCCTTTTTAACATTTGGGTGCCTGGCTCATGGAAAGAAACATGGACAGAGAAGTGATGGAGAAAGAGAGAGGTGAAAGAGGATTGATGCTGCACTAGTCTCTACAATGCTAATAAAGTGGCAGAAAAGGCCGTTGTCTTAAGATCCCTTCACGCCAGTAGTAATGGCAGCTTTTCCCTGTTTGCCTTTTCAAAAGGGCGAGGGTTACCCATCAAGCACACAAAAAACACTTTCTCTCTCTTTCATGCTGTGCTGTTCACCTCTAAATAGGCAGAAGGACGGATTAGAGGGAGAGAAGAAAGGGAGAGAAGAAAGCATGTCTTAGGGAGAGGAGTGAAAGAAGCTTGTCTAGGAGCCAGATGAGGCCAATCTGGTGTTTAGTAGTGTGGGATCTCTCTCTCTCTCTCTCTCTCTCTCTCTCTCTCTCTCTCTCTCTCTCTCTCTCTCTCTCTCTCTCTCTCTCTCTCTCTCTCTCTCTCTGTGTGACCTGAATAGACAGCTATCAAAGGAGAAGGCGTCTTCCAAGCCAGTGAACACACAAGTTCAGGGTCACCGCTCAGGTTGTTCTTAAAATCGATACTGTGGACGCTCAGCATATGGATTCATACCACGGTTCTATTTTGAAGGTGACACTGGGCATAAATACGAGATGAAAACAAACCTAACTGAGCAGCCTCATGGCTTCGAGCTTACATTACTTAGGCTAGGCTTCTACAAATCCAAATTGAGTTTAGCACTTCATAAATCAAAGATTTAAAACGCAAAAAGCTTAGTGCACTTCAAAGTGCTTTACATGTCAATGACAAACTAATGAAACAACAATTGAGTAGAAATATGAACAGTTGGAGACAAAATCAAAGAATCTACAGAGCAGCTGTGTGAGGATCACTTAGGCACAACGATGCTCCGAACAAAATGATATTGTAAGCATATATTTCAGCCTGGACTTTATAGTGGATCAACCAACCTTTTCCCATCTATAGAGCCATGGCACTCGCAATTTTCAACCCGAGTAGGACAGAGGTTTATACTGTATATACAAACTCTCTAATTCACCCATGCACACACACACACACACACACACGATATGACGGGAGGTGGGAGCATCAATCTGCTCCATGGTTAATGGACGACACGATCTCCCACCTGAGTCACAACAGTTAGTGGTTGGGGCCATACTTTCAAAATAAAAGACAAGCAGCAACAGGCAAGGATAAGCACTCATCCATTCTGCACTGAAGAGAGAACCTACAAGGGTTGGGAGCAGCCACAGCCTTAAATACTCTAAATTCTAACAATAAAACTAACCAGTCAACAAGTGTGTTATTTTCTTAGACACTGGTCAGCAAATCTAACCTCTCTGTCCTTTTTTCAGCTCACCTCACCCTCCTCCCCATCTTCCTTGTCGGACAGAAGTGTCAGACCCATTTTCACAGAGACGATCTAAGAGCTAATGCTATCTGACAAGCAAAGTGATGCAGGGGGACACTTTGTCTGGTGGCGCTATTAATATACATGAACTCTCTGCTCCCTGCAAATGACATGAGCAGTTTTTTTTTGGGGGGGGGAGGGGGGCTATAAACACAACTGGTAATTGCTGACATGGCAACTGAGGAGATGAATCCTTGTTGTGTAGCATGTCAAATCTTTAATCTCTGATTCAGATCGTTTTAAAGCAAGTAAACAGTTTGCATACTCATACATGTACAGACATGATGAAGCTGAGTAAGTACCATTTAACTTCAGTACTGTACTTTATAATATTTCATAATGCAAATGCATATACATGAATATATGTATTTTTTAAAGAAGGAAGTCCTTAAATTGTATATCAAATGGGCACTGCCATTATTTTGCTTTTTTTTTGTTAAAAAAAAAAAAAAAAAAGTGAAAGTTTCTCAGCTGCTGTGTATCCCAAATGCCAACAAATACATTACTTAAAAAGCATGTCATGGGAACACACTGTAACTCTCTCCTGGCTGGACTCCCGGCCTTGATGACTAAACCATTGCAGCGTATCCAGAACGCTGCAGCACGCCATGTGACCCCCCTCCTCCGTGAGCTCCAGTGGCTCCCTGTTGCAGCCCGCAATTCAAGACGATGGCACTGGCCTTCAAGGCCACCAATGGAACGGCACCTGCCCCTCTACAACAGTGGTCAACACACGGCCCGACGCGAGCACTTCGCTCCCCTACTTCAGCTGGCCGGCTGAAGTCCAGACTCTTCTCTGTTCTGGTCCTCAGTGGTGGAACGAACTCCAACCAATGTCAGGACAGCAGAGTCATTTGCCATGACTTAACATGACCCCCCCCCCAAAAAATGCACTTCTATGTTCTTACTAGGGCTGTCAACAAATATTCTAAATTCGAATATATATTTGAATAGTTGTTAAAAACAGAATTTCTAATGTGAAAATTAATATTCGACTCAAAAAACAGCGGCACAACTGTCTGCTTAGCAGGTGGGCGTGTGCCTGAGGTCAGGGGATGTGGGTTCTATACTGTAAAACTTCAATTAATGTTAATTATATTTGTTTCAATCACTGATTGAAGCCTACCATATTTGGGACAAGAATCGCGACCTTAAATTGCTCGCACAAAACTCTTGATCAGCACTCAGCTTTGTTTATTGTTGTCCTTCATTTAAACCGCTATGCAGAGAGCAGGAGGGTGCATGAGAGAGAGAGGGAGAGAGGAAGAGGGAGGGAGAGAGGGAGATGGAGGGAATAAGCAAGCATAAATTACCAATACAAGTAGTTATGTCTCGTTGTATTAATTTGTCCTGCTATTAACGTGCCTAATGTGCAACCAGAAATTTGATTATGTTCGAATATATGTGTTTTTTTTTAAAGGGAATATTCAAACGTCCTTTTTGACAGCCCTAGTTCTGACCGCTCTTACTTTATCAGCAATGCTATGTTGTGGTTTCTTTCTTTCGACAAATGTACTTATTTTAAGTCGCTTTGGACAAAAGCGTCTGCTAAATGCCCTAAATTTAAACACACAGGATGTGTTGAAAAGGCTCACAGTGAGTCTGAAGAAGCAAAATAACAGAACCTGATTGGTGTGGCATCCTTGAAAGCATAATTTCTCCCAAACGTAAAAAATATAAGAAAAATAATAGAATTGTGTGGGACAGTTTCGGGAGAGAGGTTGTAAAAGTGCAGTCAGTGAATAGGAAAATGTTCTTGAAATAGCCTTGTGGTTTTTCTGAGGGACATTCCTTTGTGGATATCAAGTATTATCTTCATCTAAGTGTCCAAAACCTTCAATGAGCTCTGTGTAAATCATCGAAATGAGTCATGCGCAAGGCCTTCATCCTCACTGAAAAATGTTTGAGTAGGTAAAGAGTGGGCAGTTAATGATACCACAGAGCGCTTTGTGTCGTGGGTGCGATGGCCATGGGGTGACCGAGGGAGGAAAGAGACGGAACAGTGAGGAGGAGGAGGAGGAGGAGGAGGAGGAGGCCACAATAGTGAAGGAGGAAATACGCAGCGGTCTGGAAGGGAGCAAGGCCAAGGCAACAGAAAACGAGTACAGAAAAGAAGAGAAAGTCTAAAAGGTTTTCCATTCTCCCCTAATTTAGTCTGTGAATGTGCTCCCCCCCCACCCCACCACCCACCCCCGTCCCTTAACTCTCCCCTGAGACTGTCCCACACAAACCGCACAATCATCTGTTACTCTGATTCACCCAGAGATAAAGAGAAAGAGAGAGAACAAGACCGAGAAGGGAGAGGGAGGGGAGAGGAAGGAGAGAGGAAAGCAGCATTCACAAATACGGATGTAAAACTTTTCCATCTCAATGCTGCGCCACATCATTACTGCCCTATTCACCTTCCACAAGACTTCAAAAAGCTGCTTAAACTCTTCACAGACCGGATGCAGGATCGTTGTCCTGATAGCAATAATGCAATTATACATAACATGATTTTATGCCTGTGATAAACTGCCAAGGACAGTGTATCAGGTACACAACGCAATTAGAAAGGATGAAACGTAATGGCACTAGTTTGTGGGATAACTAATCCTCACTGTGTGTGTGTGTGTGTGTGTGTTGCTCTACATGTACAGTGGAGAGAGGAAGAGAGTGTAAAAGGTGAAAGTAAAGTTAGCTCCTTGGTCTAATCCTGTCCAGTCAAGCTCATTAGCTACTCTTACTCAATATGATGGCTGCTTTCCTCAAATCCTAGAGTGTTTCAAAAGCAACACAGGTATTTATTTATAATCCTAACAAAGTGTTTAAGACTGATAATGTTTTATGAACATTATGTGCTTTGGTGATAAAAAAGGAACCAAAACCGACCAATTACGTTGCCTATTTACTGTACCGCTGAATACAAGATTCCACTGAATGTGCTATAAATACTCTCTATAAAGCGTTTTATGAGGGCTATAGGGAAAGCTCACGGTCTTTGTTGAGTGTAGAAGAAAGTCACTATCACTCTTCCGAGTGTGAACGCAAATTCTTTGTTTGTCACGAGCGTCTTTGGGGCAGACTGGGGCATTTCTCTTGTAGCAGACGGCCAGGCCCTGTGTGGTTGTGGCTTCCTCTGTCTCTGTGCTTATGGTCTGTCACTATGTTTTATTAGGCTACTGCTTATGCTGAAGTACTCTGCTGTCTTCTGACAATATGCTGTCGAAAAATAAGCCAAGTGTGTGCTGGTTTGGAAGCTATTTAATACTCTGCCCCTCAAGTGCTTTTACAGTAGTCTTTTTTTTTTTTTACATACTGCCCCATACTCTGCAGCCCCTTCACTTAAATAGCACCTATACCACGTACCTGGCATGACAGACAAGTGATGCATAAGAGAAATACACATGAAGGGAAGATTCTATATGCCTAATATGTTCAATAAGGACTGTCCCTATCTTAATACAGCTACTGTCACGCATGCATCCTAACGTGTAAAAGTGAATTTGCTCAAGTATTATCTGCTTTGGCATCGTGTGGGAACAGGAGCCAGAGTCAATTTTCCATGAAAGTCACTCTGGGAAGTTGCCAACTCAGGATCCAGTTGGATTACTAAACCATGAAGGAATCAATCTCACCCCAAAGCTGTAGTGTAAACAAAAGCATACAAAAAAGATGTAGCGTTGATATCCAACATGGCAATCCTAACTTTGGTAAGATTCTGGAAGACGGGTCGATTAACCAAAGGGAAGAAATACATGTTTGTTTGTCTGTATGACATTAACAAATCAAATCAAATTGTAGTGGCTACAGTAAAACTACACATCGGACTCAATTAGCCTAAGAAACAATGTTAGTGGGGGCACCTCCCGTGATTGGACCTTCGCTACAGCTTGCTCTTCAAGTATAGGTGGACGCATTGTACATAAGCTACAGCCTGGCTGTTAAAAATAATTTTAATTGATTGGATTTATCCCCCAAAAAATCCCACAGAACTGGCTAAATAGTGTGAAACTCTTAAACGATGCACCCTCCCAGAGAAACTCAACATCAACTGGTGTCAAGAAGTCACTGGCAAAACCGTGTCAGTGAGGTCTTCACCCCTTCTGTCATTATTGCTGCTGTCATCAAGCAAATACTGACTTAAATCATCACAGTTTCCCATCTCTAGCTGTAAAATTGATAAAGGTATCATCCCTCATGCTCCTGTGTTCTTCCTCATTAATTTTTTATTCATTCATGACTACCATAAAGTCAACAATGTGTACATTGAGATGATAGACTTTGAAGAGAACCTCAAACAGAAACATTAAGACCAAACTGAGAAGAGATGTAACGGGCGTGAGGAGGGCGACGCAGGAAGGATTTTTGATCTCAGATGAGGGAAAACGCGCTTAACGTCCGACAACACCGTTCTCTCTTCCCCGTTCTCGTGACAACCAATCATTCTGCTCCACATGTGACTCGCATGCAAGTGAGCGGTTTGACAAATATTGTCTTTCAAGAAATGACATCTTGCTCCATTCGCCGCTCAAAGCTCAAACGCATGACTCAATTAGTTGCCGTGGTTGCTGGGAATGTGTAACATGGAATTCATGCAGCATATATCTTACTGAAGGCATGTTTATGCATGATGAGTTTGTTGGACATGGTGCAATGTCACGGGTCAAGTACTTTGTATGTATTAAACACAGACCTCTCCATTCATTGTGCACGCACACGCTAACGCATTCAATAAAAAACACGCAAACTACCAACAATCAGAGAAATGAGTAAGTTCTACATCTGTAGAGACAGAAATGCTCCAAAAACCTGCAGTACAGCGACAGCGACTGTGCAGTTAATAGATATTTACTAACGGACACAAATCCACATACGCCATTAAACTTCCAAAATAATTCAGCAGCAGAAAACAGCCACGTACATAAGCATATTTAAGCTTTACATAAACACAGGAAGAAAGTAAAAAAGGTTTGGTTATACTTACTGTTAAGCATTGCATATTCTCAGGGCGATTGGTCTCGGGGGCAGCACCATGGTTTGACAGCACAGCCTCTGAAATGTAGACAAAGGAATCACGGGCTGAGACAGTGCCTTTGGAGCACATTTCTCTCTGTGCCAATGCAAAACAGCCCTCTGGATGCCCAAAAATAAAGTCCTCAAATAGTTCTGAGAGTCCATAAAAGTGACTCAGAGAGATAACAACAAGCAATTAGGACAACAGTTGTCTGCAACAGCCTTCGCTGGGCTGGGATTCAAACTTGAGAGCGCACATAAAAGGCAAAAGAAAAAAAAAAAAAGCCCCAAAAAATAGCCAGTCGAGTCGAGGAAAATCCCTAAGATGCGAGGATCCAACAAACTGCCCCAGAAGAGGAGTAGAAGTGAGAACAAGTGAGAGGGAGGGAAGGAGGGGAGGAGGGAGGGGTGAAAAAGAGAAAAGGAACTCCTCTCTTACTCTATTATCCGTCCGTCACAGGGCTCTTGGGAAGTTGCTATGGTTACAGGGACTCACGCCTCAGTGTCCTTTTAACTATTGCTCATAAAGGCAGCATTCAGCTTTGGGCCACAATGCAGATCTCCCCCTCTCTCTCTCTCCCCCCTCTTTCTTTTTCTGTCTACATTGCCTTCTGTTTACATCGTTTACTTACATCTTTCCTTCTCGTTTCTAACTTTCTTCTCCGTCTCTCTAACTTCACACACAGCAACCCCGCTGTCCCCCCTCCCTCCATCACCACCACTACCTCCATCGTCTGTTTATCTCCGTTTCTTCTTATCCCTCTCTTCTATACTCTTCCATCACACATACCTCCATCACCGTAGGAGAGAGATTTGCCTACCCCAGACTGTGAAATGTTATTTTCAAATCTCAAATCTCAAAAACAACCCCAACATGAGCCAAGGGGTGTAAGTGAATGAGCAACCTTCTGTTCACCTCACAAAAAGAAATAATCACATTATATGCACACACACACACACACACACACATATCTTTAAATGTCTACTTCAGTAGCTTTAGTAAGATATTTTTAACACTGCAATACAGTATCAATAGCAATCCAACACAAAGTTATACATACAAATTTGAATGACCACACAGAGCTTGACAGTAAAGCAAGACAACAAAAATGCCAAAAACAACCCACAATATGTTTATGTTTGAGTGACAAAGTCCTCCGGCAGCCATAGTAATTATGACTTGTCCGTTGGGAGCCGAGAAGGAAGTTGGGTGACGTTATCATAGCGGCAATAAGTCATAGGGAGGAGGTCAGGGTGGTTGGGTGGGTCAACTAAATGTAAGACTTTGCCACGCGACACTGCGGTCCGTTTCCCTTGCTTCTTTTAGCCACGACGGTGACCAAGATGTTTCTACCCTAACCAAGTTATGTTTGTGCCTGACCCCATCCAAATCTTAACGTCAAAAGAAAACTGATTTATTTTACAAAAAGTCCTTTGTAACACTTTTGAGGGCACTGAATTATGTTGTGTAATTACAGGGATATCAGATCAGAAAATGTTTAAATGGGATAGTATGAGATAGTATTTTGTCATTAAATTTGGGGGCTTTTTTAAAATGTTTTTATCTTAATAATGTATAGTTGTGGTCCAGCAGGGTTTAAGCGGTCAAGATTCATCCGATACAGCATCAGACCACAGACTTCAAATCAATTCCAGACATGTTTTAAAACACACAATAAAATACTGCTTTTAATAATAATGAATGTCTAATTAAATAGCCTTCAAACAACTGCATTTAGACACAACAGTTTCACATAAAGGTTTCAAGTTACCACATCACGCTTGGTTAAGTTGAATATGAATTATGAATATACAGTATACCACTGTTAGCTTCCAACCTAGTTGCAATTTCACAGAATGATGTGCGTTAATTCGTTCCTCACCTCGGTTTTAATGTGAGCCCAAATAAACAATTTCTTTTTTCTTTTTTTTTTAAATATCACGGTTACTGTCATTACTGGTATATTGTAACATCTTTCTGCATAGGGAAGTTCAAACATCTAATAATAAGAAAAACATTTTGGCATTAAAATGTATCTGTAAGCTACTAAACACAGTCCACATTTGGACACTTGCTACTACCCTCTGTTACTCTATACAGTAGTTTAACCTCAGAGTTAAGTGCCCAATCCCATAGTTGCAGTTGCCGTGGTTACCCTGAGGCTTTATTAAAAAAAAAAGGGGGGGGGGGGGGGGTTCTGTTGCTTGTGAATCTGAAACCTCCAGGGGTCAAGCAAAAGAGAGGGGCTAACCTGGCTGGCGTCAAGCCCAGGAGAGGAGCCTTTTGTGTGGGGAAGACATCAGTAACTTTGGGTATAAGAAGGGAGAGACGGCGAGAGGCTGGCAACGAGAAACATCCAGCATGACTGACATAAAAAATGGGGGAAAGAAAGAGGGACAATAAGGGAGGGAAATTGTGGACAGTGGGAAAAGCATACACAAGAGAAATTCAGGGAATGAGAAAAAAAGGAATGGACTTGTAAGGAAGTAAGAAACTGAGCAGATTGAAGAAAAAGACGGACAATGAAACTAGACAGGAAAAACGGCAAGATGTGCAAGAATAAAGGACAAAAATCAAAAAGTGTTTGCAGTCTTCCACACTTGAGCCAGCCAGTCTCAGATCTGCCAGAACATGAAAAGCCCTTGACATTGCCCGAGTCTCTCATTGCAGCACTCGCTCACTTGACACCCAGGCCTTCTTTTCACCTCCTGTCGCCCACAAACAAATAAACATTTAATGGAGAGGGTGGGAAAGCCAAGAGGGGAGGAGATTTCCTCCACTTCACTCTTTGGGTGTCTTAAGATCACTTCAAACCTTAAGAAATCAGTTTTAATTGGTGATACAATACATAAGGAAACTAGAATATGGAGGGGTATTGAAAAAGAAGTACAGTACTTGTCAAGCTATACTCATTCAGAGTAAATGTAAACGAATAATTCACCCTTTATTAATTACAATCATCTACAGTATCTACAAGACAATTTGAAATTACAATTGCAGACAATGAATCCATCAAAATCTTAATAAAATATCTAACTTTGAAAAAGACTGAAAATCCCACTAAATCACATGAGATTGAATATCTGAATAAATATGACAGTGGTAGACTAAAGTAAAATTAAACAATTTATCGGAAGTACTCCTAAATGACTGTTATTGTATCTTTATTGACCAGTTCTGGACTGGTTTGCTTTGGTGGTGGTTTAGTGACACAGTCAATAAGAGATCTTTCTGGCTCTGGCACGGCAAAGGCTTCGATTTATTGAACAACTAGAGTGGAATGTTATGAAACAGAGCTCGGTGTGCCAGCAGAAATCAATTTCTACACACAGACCAGCAGGCAGAAAATCATCAGTATGAGAACAACAACAACTGCACACATAATATCAGGCTAAATTATTTGGGTCCTCGTGAGGAAAACAACAAGTCAGTAACATGAAATGTGAAGGCCTGTGCATTGGGGTTACATTCAAGATTTCCATATTTCTTTTTCAGAATCACCTTCACAGAACAGACTTTAAAATCGTTTATCGCTTAAATTTTCATCTTGCCTCGTCGTCTATTTTTCTGCAGTACATTTGTTTTATGACTAACTTAGTATTCTAATTTGATAAACTAAGAAACACCCATATTATCATCATTATCAGTGGCGGGGGAAAAATAACAGGAACAATTTAGAATCTAACAGCAACACAACAGACTCTAATCCCGTAAACGAATCATCAAAGCTCTGGCACAGACTCAAGAAAAACAGAATAAAATGAGCAGCAATTAAGTGCGGCCCATTAAAATGAGAGCACAACTCCAGGACATACGTCCATGCATACGTATTGTGAATTATCATCACATACAGTTTGATCCCTGCATTTTGTTTATGCCCGAGGCATCTGCATACCAGCCAAAATCTGAATACGGAGAAAGTATGAGAGATGTTAGCACTGTGGCTCCGCCTGACCTCAGCAACCACTGAGCAACTGGCTCATTTATCAAATCATGCCACATGAAACACGACAATTTGGTGACTTTTGACAAATTCTGGATGGCCGGACAGTAGTGATTGACACGTTTCATTTCCTGTTTGTCCTTAACAAGGCAGACCAGCCAGAAGGGATTAAGTCTGCTGTCTGTTGACTCAACGTGTTGCATGATTGTCCCTGATTAAGGTTGTAAAAAAAGATTTAGAGAACAAGCATATAAATACTCAGCGACTGTGATAGAATTTAATATCCGGGCAGAATAATACCTTCAAATTCTACAAATCAATTTCAACATCCACCAGGTCATCAAGCTTGTCCTTTGATTATAGCAGCAGAAATAATTGTACTATGCATTGTTCCAAATGAACACAATAGAAATCACCAACAAGATGATCTCCATGAATGGTGTTTTTATTGAGAGCTACACAGTATTTCAGTAGTATTTTTAAGCATAAAAAACATGGTCTGTCATCCTCTGTGGCCTCCTTGTGCAAGAAAGCCTTTTTGTCACCGGGCAGAAGAATTTATCGGGCCTGGCCTCATTCATTTGTTCCTGAGAGAGTGACATGGTTAAAATGCAACAAAGGGCCATTCAAACGGCTGGAGTACAATGCAACTGCAAAGAAAAGAAGGAAACCATCCTTTACAGGCTTGAGGAATAAGCCAAGGTGCTTGAAAAGAATATTTCTTTAATATACTGTTTATTAATAATAATCCACACAATTACAATTGTGATGTTGCCGGTTGCTTGGGCCCTAATTAGATATATTCCCTACTTATATTTCCATAAGTTTGACACAATATTGACTACTTTACGATGGTAAGATGTTCAACTATGACAAAACAAACAAACCGGTATCTGTTCTTGATGTGAGAATGATGTGTGATCCTACACACAACTGTCAGCATGTGCTGTGGCAAGAATATACATGCAGCACAAAAAGGAGCCCTAAATGGCAGAATGGGAACACGCTCGTTTTCCACATGAGCGCGCCCCTTATTGGCAGTCGCACACCCTCCAGTCTTGCCCATTCCGTTCCGCCTACCTTCTGCGGGCTCAATATGTCTGCCCGTCACGAAACTGATTCCAATTTACTTTGTGTCCATGACGACTTTGAGCTGTCTGGGTTCAATGCGTCTGACCCCAACATGTTGGAAGTGTCCACCCACTGCAGATTAAACACTACGCTATTTGGAGGTCTGCAGTCTGCAGTGATGCAAAGAGTTTGGATTGTAGAGATGATTCTCTTCATGGATGTCTGAGACTGGCTAATCCCCGCCCCTCCCCCATTCACCCCCTTGTCCATCTAGTAGTAAACACATCCCTGCAGTCTGTCACCACCTTCTAGGTCGAGTCTTCACCTGTGATCACTGAAACATGTCCTGTGTATATTTAGCACTAACAGCAAAACAGTGACATTCATTGATTCTGACAACTAAACAGAATCCTTTGGTTACATCCATGGTGGTCAGCTGCGCGTAATAATTAAGTCTAATCAGCCACAATAACTGAAAATACCAGGGTGTTTGCTCAGATGCCTTAAGATGGTGTAACACCAGGGGTAGAATGAATAATATGCTTTGATATATTTTCTCTTGGAATATGCAGCTCATGTGAGACTGATGATACATCACAACATGTCTGATAGGGTGAGCCTGACCTTTAATTCTGGTCTCAGTTATCATGTTTGTTTCTTAATCTAGACATCTTGAGCAAAGTATAACTCACTTAAACGACTCCCACACCCATGACCCACCAACACAAGTGTTGCTCTGATTAGACCTAATCTGAGGATTTTGTAGGTGTGGTCTGACCCACCTATTAGCTGTGTCACCGTGTCAATTAGGACTGGAAAGATTACGCTCATCATAAGCCTTTCTGACAGCAGACATTTTGACTTGTAGGATGCAAGGGCCTTAAATATGTTACTGTATGTCATTATTTATTGGAGCGCAAAAATACAAATACACATATTTCAGTGTTTTATTTTTTTTTTCTTTTCCATTTAGCATCTTTCCTTACAAAAAATCAAAAGTAATATAAGTAAAAGGCAAAAATGGGCTGTCTGTCTGTCTTCTGCACTTTGATTGGCTGATAAACACTACAGGAAATGGTAATGCTCCGCTAAAATAAAATTACAGTTGCAGCTAAACATATAAATAAAACTAAAATTAATCAAACTAAAACTCTGGTTATTAACAAGTCAGAGAATGTTATGAGAATGCTAACCCAATAAGCAGTCGGGCAGGCTTTAGTATTTCTGCTAGATATGGTTTCATCATATAGTTTGTATTTCTGTCACAGGAAAAAAAAGATGTCAAATCTGCATCGCTGACAATGTCAAAAGGAGCAGAAAGTGCAACACAGTAGCGGAGAGCTGAGAGTGAAAGCTAGTGCATTAAAAGCTTCACTTCAGATCAAGTGGATACGAGCCTGGGGTCAATGTTACCCTCGGAGCATCAGATGTTTGTCATGTCAGACATGTATTCCCCAACACGTTGTCTTACATGATCACACAGTCTCACAAATCCACAACAACTCAGCCCATTTACCAGAGAAACCTATCCATATAAAAACACCCCCCCTACAGGACCACCTCCGTGTCTACGTTCAAAAACATTCAATAGAAGTTAATCACATAGAGTTTATGTTAATCTGCTGATTTAAAGGCTTGCCATCTGGAAAAAAAAGCCTGGCACTGTTCATGTGTGTGTGTATGTCTGGACAATATTCATCTATTATGAAAAGTGAAACAAGTGTGTGTATGATGCCGATGACACACTTATTAACCATGAGTCCAATCGGTGCTCTGCTATTTTTGTTTTCACGCATATACAGACCATCTGACCCACATCGTAAGCTTGTTGGAGGAAATGCATTAGCCATGGTCAAAAACGCACACACGTACATGTCACTGCGGGTCAGTTGTCTTCACTGACACACTACGCAAGCGGAAAAAGAAGAGCGACATACCACAAACCATGACCCCCTTTACTTATAAACCCTTTATTAATAACAGACCACTAGATTTCTTCTGTTGCTTTAACTATTTGAAAGCAAAAAAACTCACAGTATTTGTGGATGTTTTATTTTCCTCCCTACATGAGAGTACCAGCTATACATTTTCATTTTGTGTCTGAGTACACTCCTAATTAGATTGAACATCCATGCATCCTGTATTGTTTGTAACAGTATTTGAAGAGCTGTGTACAATAGAACTGTAGCTTAGGCTTTTACTACTGTAAAAAAAATTGAAAAAACGTTCTGACAATCAACACTAATTGCCCTGTCGCTCTTTGTCTCAGATGCTGCTTGACTGCCACTCGTGCCTCAACTCATGTTGAGCGAAGTTAAGATGACAGGCTTTTTCATTGTAAAGCTGTCAGCGCTCGTCGGATAGGTTTTGTTATGGAAACAGTCTGAAACATGCGATAGGAAAGACTGACATTTAGAATTACTTGCTCTCTATGTGATTTATTTGCATGCATTCTGCATAAGCCGTTTTAAAAGTATGTTTTCATTATGAAAAAGAAACATTTCAGTCTGACCTATTGATATTTGTACATTCAAATTGTATTCCGACTGTTGCCCGTAGCCAACCATGAGGTCATTATGATGCCACATCATGTGAAGACGTGCTGCTCTATTCCCAGTCCAACATTATTCTGTCTCCAGGCTCTTTGGCTCCACGCTGCCCTGGCTCTGAACTGGCACAGGCCGCTGAGAGAGTCTGTGCACATTAACATGGATTCATCTAGCAGACCACTAAAAAACGTGCTTCAACTATGTTTGCTTGTAAAGTTAGACTTTTGTTAAAGTGGATATGGCATTATAGGATTATAACAATATATTATAACCAATTTAGCCGTTGATATTCTTCTGGTCAGATAAGTTAACGTACATTAGTATTGAGGACAGATAAAATCTCCACCTAATCTACATCAACAACATGTTATTGTTGTTGATGTAGATTGTGTGGAGAGTTTTTTCAGTTCATTTCATTGGATTTAGCCACCTCACCCCTTTGAAACTCCTACATTGGTGAAAGTGCTGACTGCACCTCCTTCAACCAGGTCTGAGGTTCTGCCTAATCAGTGCATACCACGATTCCCCCAGAGTGCTGCACAAAAACAGAATACGCAAACAAAGCGACCAACAAATATATAACCAACCACAGCTCCTACTGGGCAGCTCCTCCTGACAACCCAATGAGCTCCACATGAAAACTAAAAATGATGTTTCCTCAATGTAAGATATTCAACAAATGTCTTACTGCCAGTAAAGAAATGATTCATCTAAAATGATGGATTGACCACAGTTCTTCATACCTTTAAAGGGCGATGGTATGGCACTATTGCTTGAAAGTAGTTAGAAAGAGTTAGGGGAGAGGCGTGATGAAAAGCAGCAAAAGAAATATGAGCTGGCTTTGAATCTAAAGCATTACGAAAACAAAGTGAGCCTGCCAAGCTCCCATATGTTCCTGTTCACTCCTGCGATTGCAGAATTTCACTTAATGATAAACTACAAATGATGTCTATCAGCTGGTAGATAGTACTTCATCAAATTGTTTGTTTAGTAGTAATTTTCCATTCTGCCACAATGTAAAGTTACATAAGAGGTCGCCTGAGGACTAACTGGACCGGAGTGACTAAAAAACAGTGATGTCTCGGATAGTTAGAGTTAATAAAATAAAAATACAAGTGAGACAGAGACATGAAATAGAAACGACAGGTAAAATGCTCAAACACATGGGAAACCAGAGAGAGGAGAGAGAGAGAGAGAGAGAGAGAGAGAGAGAATGGACACACAGAGCGGTATTGTAATGAATGGGATTTTGGTCATTTCGGTTAGTGCATGTCATGGTGCAGCAGTGCCTCCATGGCCTACATTCTGCCAGCTGGCAACAAACAAATGCATGCATGGGTATGCACCCCCACTCTGTCACACACACACACACACACACACACACACACACGGATCAGATGAGACAGTAGTGGGGCAGTATTTCCACTGGGGAACAAGACATTTTTTTACATCCATTAAAAAAAAACACTGACATTCTGACATAAAATTAACTCTCAGCATCTGTGACTACAATTGCAATGCTTGTTTTATAGTTAAAAGCCTCTGCCAGCTGCCAGCTAAGAGAACTACTTGCCTATGTAAGCCTTGAGTACAAGTACAGGATCCCCCCATGCAAGCCTTATAATGGTTTCCTGCTGACTGAGTCTGGAGTCCAATCTGATACCACTGTCCCACTTCTATCCACAGAAGCAGAAAACTAATTTTAAAGTTGCATGAAGCAGATTACCCTAGTTCAGCCAAGCGGTGTAAATTGGAATGGGTTAGCTAACGTCTCATGGTATAATTGTCATTCTCATAACCCAGAATGAAACTATGTGGATAAGCAAAGGAAACGTCGATGGTGCTGGGAATGAGGAGGGAAGTGGGAGTATGTGAATGTGAGCTGATGTGAAAGGTTTGTGCATATGTGTGTGTATAAAAAGATGGGGTCGTCCTGTGAGTAATGAACTGAATGGGTAGGCTCCTGAAGGGGTCTTCCATGGTAAGCAATAGTGACAGATTAGCAGCACATGCACAGAGTAAAAAAGAGGAAATATACCTTCCAATAAAAAAAGCACAAATAAGAAATATAGAGATAGGAGAAGATAAGGGGTAAGAAATTAGCAGTGCAAGGAAAAATGAAATGTGAACAGTGAAGAATCAAAGGATGAGACTAAAAGTCACACATTCAAACAGCAAACCACTTCACATTTACTTCTTTGCAAAGCACCATGCAACTTCCAAAAAATACCGTGCATGTGAGTACAATCAAGTATGATAACACAAACGTAGTACTCACCTAGTCTAGGCTGCCCTTATGGCTGGCACAGAGTAGCATAACTCCAACAAACACACACCACCACCACCCCTAACGAGAAACTACCAGTTAGAGCAAACATAAGTAGGAAGAGAAGGAGCACTCGGAGGTGGGGAGAAGAAAAATAGATTTCCAAACAAATGTGTCTGTGTGTGTGAGTGTGTGTGTGGGTGTGTGAGGGTGGGTGTGTGTGAGAGAGTTGGTGGGTGTGTGTCTGTGTGTGAGGGTAGATCCACTCCAGCAGCGAACGGTATGAGAGAGCTCCGTCTATCTCTCTCCCTCCCTCTCTGGCAACTGTGACGTGTCAGGGTTTCGTCCAGACCCGCCCTCCCTCCCACTCTCTGTCTCACCCTCATTCGCTCTCCCAATCCCTCTCTCTTTCCCTCTCTTAATCCCTCGCTTCCAGTCGCCCCACCTCCAGACCCGAAGACTGAGAGACTTTGAGCTGCGAGCCACACTAATATGTATGTGACAAGTTGATTTGACCATTTTTAGCTTTCACAAATCTATTTATCTACATGTCCTTTCACCTTTTTGAGTCATTTTTGATACTTTCGTTTGGGTTATATAAACACTTTTTTCATGCACCAATAATAATTGCTTACTTCATCATAATATATGGCTTATAGAATCAAACCAAGCACTCAATGGCAACTTTCAACACTTCCCATATTTTCATTTTCTTTATGACGGAAACATTTCCACTAAAAGTCACTGTTCCAATCTGATTGATCATGATCGACTTACCAGGAGAGTTGTAGTTGTGCTGTGTGGGCACTTTAAGATGCTTCTTCCTCCCCAGCTCTTCCCCAAGTAGGTAGTACCATCCTTGGACTTCCTACAGCGCACACACACAAAGAGTGACTGTGTGTGTGTGTGTGTGTGTGTGTGTGTGTGTGTGTGTGTGTGTGTGTGTGTCAAGCGCATGTACGTGTATGCCTGACTTGAGCTTGGGGATTCAGCTTAATGAGAACAAAATCTAAAATGAATTCACTATGTGAGCATAAATATGAAACACACAAACAAACAAACACACACACACACACACACACACACAAGCACACACACTTAATTTGCTTGCTGCTCCAGGGCTGCAAACACTGAACATACACACACACACTACTCACAATGCTTTATTCCAGCAGCTGATGCCCCCACTTCTGCACTTCTGCCCTGTAAGCCAGATGGTGTGTGTGTGTGTGTGTGTGTGTGTGAGAGAGAGAGAGTGCAGCATGACTGAATGTCTTTGCAACTATTGTACTGTACATGTGTTACATAAAGTCATGAAGAGGGGGATTTATTATCCTGATGATGTGTGCACAGTCTTGCAAACACGGACATGACAACACTGTTGTAAGCTCCGCCGTTATTTTACTCTGTATCACACATTTATTATAGCATGCACACACACACACACACACACAGCCTCTTTTGTACAAAATAATGTGATGCCATGGACAGTGACAATAATCTCCATTTTAAAAGCATCTTATCTGAGTGGACAGATTTCTGCGGGCTGTGGGACAAGGGGGGAGGACTTGTATAGAAGATGGGGGAGGGGAGGAAATATGTCCTGAAAGTCAGGGATGGATTTGCGGCCATCGTTCAATATTGCACTGCACGTGTCACAATGCGGGGAAGAGTGGGCTAAAGAGAGTTGTACTTCAGGAGACAGATGAGGGAGATGAAAAGAAAACGCAGGAGATGAGAGAGAAGTTAAAAGCACAACGTGGCTGCGTTGGGTGCAAACAAATGACAAGATGTGACAGGCAAGCCGACTAGGTAACAAAAAAGCTCCTTATGAAATAAAACAAGAACATTGGAGGTAAAAAATAGATGGGTTGAAAGAAAAAAAACAAGACAAACCAGAAAAAGAATAACAGATGTGGTGAAGAGAAATAACTCCCTGTGACTAATCTCCCTCATTAGCATATTCAGCCAATTAAATATGCATTGCAATACAGGAAGGAAGCCATGAGCCTGACTAAAGTAGAATTTCTTCACGATTTCCCATTTCTTTTTCTCAATGATGTGGATGTTAATTGAAACTACAAAAAATTTGAAGCTGTGTTCATGTTTGTTCACCTCATTTCATGCAAAATTAAGTGTTGTATCTCAACTATCTGACAAAATACAAAAAAATGCTTAAATAGAAATAGAAAAAAATGTATGCCAAATTCTGATGATTGAGACAAAGGGAGCAGAGAAGGGTTTTTTTACTGTACTTTTACTGTATAAGCTTCTTTTTTATATGCAGTGATTGGAACTCCAGATTATCATGCGTTTTAAACCACGACGTCACCAGGACACTCAATTAGGGCTTTAAAAAAAGCCCTAATTATCGGCTTCATTTGGTGCAGAATATTCCTTTGGTAAAGGGCTGATGAGTGCAATAACTGACAGTACAGAAACGCTGGAGACGTTTTCTCATCTGTGCTATAACCACAATGAGCATGCAGGCTTCCTTTCTCAAGATCCAATATGTGGCCTTAATATGCACACAGATGCATGCAAAATGATGTGATAACATACAGAAATTATCCAGTTCTGAGGCATTACATACCAGACATGTGCAGTGTTATTGCACTTACCACTAAAATGTGGATTTTCTTTTTTTTTTTTTTGTTATGTGAGTTAGAGTGAATATGTAGTACACTGCAGGGAGACAATTTGCACATATGCAAAGGCAATAGGAAAACTGCTGGATACACTTGAGTTAATAATTAAATCCGGACGGGAAGCAGCTCAGAGCAGCAGTTATAGGGAGAAACTGTACATGGGAGGAGAACCTATTCTGAGCCGAGGAGCAACGCACATTCATCTGCTATCACCAGGGACAGTTTGGGAAGAAAGAGGGATGTGTTCTTATATTATGATGTAAGTGTGGAGGGTGTAGTGGTGTCCCTCTTTTTGTGTCATGTCTAGGGATGGCAATGCCTGTTGGTCAAGCCACCACTTTGTTCCAGACTAAATTATCTCCATGAAAAATGTGATCCACCTCAGAATGAAATGATTTCACTTTGATGATCCCTTAACTTTTAAACTAGCACCACCATCAGGTCAAACATTCAAAAGCTTTGGTTTCTGACTAAATATGTGCAAAACTAATGACAAATACATGTGCAGCCACCGAAATAGCCATAGACTTGTACTCTTGTTTTAGCATCTGTGAGCGTATTCAGTTCTCACATCAATAGCCAAGACAGTTAGAAAACCTACACTTTGTGTGATGACAACAGGATGTGCTGGTTTTTTTGACAGCTTAGAATCGACTTTGGGCTTTGTTGTGTTGTGATAGAAAACAATGAAGCGGGTGTTGTTGTCATTGCAGTAACAGTGATATAAAGGTTAGATGCATATATGTTTTGGCCACAGAATACACTGCCTTTATGTAATGTGTAATTACATAATCTAAATGTGCAGCATTATCTGACCAACATTTTTGTAGTTCCATTGTAATTAAAAAAAGAAGTCTGACCTCAGTTCAGTCCGGAAAAAAGACACGAGATTCAGTGAGACTTAAATAGGGAATGCATGAGTGTGTATATGTGTCACATAACATTTCAGTGGAGAGAGACTCAAACTGTTTTTACTCCAGTGACTGGAGGCAACGTTGCTACACTGTAACCCCAAAGTATTTCCTCTCAACTATCGAGGTCACTGAAATTCATTCACACTGAACTAAACTCTTAGATTCATGGTCTAATGGGTGGGCGGACACACACACACACACACACACACACACAGACACACAGATAGAGAGAGAGAGAGAGAGAGAGAGAGAGAGATAGTGTTGAAGTGGGAGCTATGCTGTTGCTGTTGTTTACAGAATGTCTTTACACCCATTATCTCTGTTTTTTCATTTACCTTGTCTGGGTCCGTAAGGGAGCGCACACCAAAGCTCATGCAACCCAGCAGTGCACTCATTCTGTTGATAGAGAGAGAGAGAGAGAGACACACACACAGAGAGAATGAATAAGTAGGATACAAAAAAATCAATTAAGTAAAGCCAAGTAAAGCCGATGTGTAATCTAACTCAGGTCCGACATCTGAAATGTGTTTTTTTTTTCATCCTTCAAAAGCATTAAATCCCACCGAACTAACGACAAATACAAATAACTCAATGTGATGCCCTTCATCTAAGTATCAGTTTTTGTCAAAAACAATATCATCCCACATATCCATGCAGACTTATGTATTGCAAAGAAGGCTGATCGTTTGGGTGATTCTGTGTTGTTAGAGGCATAGTAAAACATAATGACGATAAACAAAACAATAATAAAAAGTTTAAAGCTGTGAAAATGTGACACTTGGGGAAGAAAATGTCGTGAATGTGTCAACATACTGACATTGGACAAATATATTATCAGAGTTGTGGGAGTGTGTGCGTGGTGGTGGCGGAGGGGGTGGGGATGTTTAATTATGCATAGTTGAGAAAAACAGCTCTCGACAACCTTCCAGCTGGACAGTACTAACGCAGCTGCGGATTCGGCTTTGAGGGCAAACTTGCTGTCAGCGCAAATAAACACCTGAAATGTTTCTCGGCTCTACTCAGTAGAATGAGCCAGTGACCGAAAGAGCTCAGCTGCATTGACAGAATACAATATTGAATTTATAATAGCCCGCTCTACCAGAATGTCCAGCTAGTAACTCTGTGAGCCTAAAGGTTAACATGCTAAAGGCATCCTAATGCATTCAATGGAGACGTTGACAAGCTTATGTGAAGTAAAATGTTAGGCTTGTTCACCATTGTATATTAGCATGATAGCATTAGCAATTCAAGACGATGACACTGGCCTTCAGTGCCATCAATGGAACGGCACCCATCTACCTTCAAACACTGGTCAAACCTCATGCCCCGAAGCGAGCACTTCGCTCTTCTACTTCAGCTGGCCGGCTGGTACCACCATCGCTGAAATCAAACAAATGTCGCTCAGCAAAGTCCAGACTCTTCTCTGTTCTGGCGCCTCAGTGGTGGAACGAACTCCCGACTAATGTCAGGACAGCTGAGTCATTTGCCATTTTCCGAAAAAGGCTCAAGACTCACCTGTTCAGACTTCACCTCGACTAGCATGACCCCCCCCCCCCCCCCCCCAAAAAAAAATTTTTTTTTAAAAAAATTAAAAAAAATAAAAAAAAAACTTACCTATAGCACTCTGATCGTAGCACTGTTGCTCGTGAACTACTAGTTTACTCAGATGAGGACCTAACACTTGTTCTACTTTTAGCTCTTACTTTATCGGCAATGATTCGTTGTGGTTTCCTTGTTTCCTTCTTTTGACAAATGTACTTATTGTAAGTCGCTTTGGACAAAAGCGTCTGCTAAATGACCTAAATGTAAATAGCATGATAACATTTGAGAATTAGACACAAAGTAAAGATGACGTGGATAGGAATGTACGTAGTTTGCAGGTATTTAATCAGAAATCAAACTATTGGGTAAATTCAAACTAATCTAAGGATTCAAAGTTAAGTGATTACCAAAGTGATTACAATTTGTCCTGAGAGGGAAATGAATGTTTGTACCAGATTTCCATTCAATTGTTATGAAAACATTTCACTCAAAACCACACCTTTAGAATGGTGCGAAATTTCAAAAGAAATGTCATAGGATGACCACAGTTGATAAGATTTATTTTCAGGGTACCATGAATATTGAACAAATGCAATGGCAAACCATCCAACAGTTGGCAAAAGTCACTAAAAGCTTAAAAAAAAAAGCCTCCTGTATTTTCTGCCTATGGTGCTTTTCCCAGCTGCACCTTTCAGTCTCCCTTTTAGTTATTTTTACACAAAATAAAAAAATCCTCTGTTACAATCATTACCAAGTATATTGCTTTGCTTTTCCATCAAAGTCGCAGGGTCAAACATGGATCAAACTCTGTGAAGCTTCTTACCGTTATAGATAAACAAGTCTGTGGAGTTGGCAGTCCATGTTGACTTATTTGGTATAATGAGGATCTTTTGTAGATAAGAATAGGAGATGATTGAGCAGGGAAAAACAGAAAATGGAACTGTGATGGCGTCTAAACTCTAAGTCTGGTCTAAGTTTAGTGCTGCTCCTATCATCAGCCTCACCTCTATACTCCTGACATGTTTTATCAACTCCACGAGGGATGCTTCATGTGGGGCTACAGAAACACCTTGGCCAATGGTCTGTAGTGGTTAAGAGGATCTGCTGAAGAGGCATTGCAATTTCTACACAGCAGCAGAGGGGAGAGTTGAATAAGCACATTTTAATAAAAATGTCCCGCCTCAATTTGAAATTGCTTCTGGGGAACAAAGGGGAGGAAAGATCAGCCCTGCAGAGACCACAGAGTTTAATTGTTGTTCCTGGTTCTTCCATGTTGGCTGTATTGCCATTGATTGACTGCCCACTCACTACTCCTCACCGGCCTCAGCTAACAGAACTACACACAATGCTGATGAGTCACTTCCACAGTTATTCTGTGCCTTTTTATTGGGCATCAACCTCCCGTTTACATGCATATTGTTGGAACAATAGACTTGAAGCCAAAATACACACTTCAGAGAGCTATGCTCCTGCACATAGCCGATGCAGACATCTGCACAGATCAAATGAGAGGGTGTGAGACGTGCTTATAAAAAGCATTTGCAGTCTAGACGGAGTGCGTTAGCCAATTGTGGTTTGTACCACTTCTTCCAGCCTTCCTTTCACTCCCTTTGCTCTCAGAGGTAGCAGAGAGTACAGAACCCCTCAGAACCGAAGGAAATGGGAGCATGTACAAGTCTACCTCTTTAATCTTGTAGTTAATTTATATCTATTGCCAGAAGGAGGGCAGGGTACTCTCCGCTTTAAATAAATCAAGTTCTTGGGCAAGCTATACTTGGAATATTATCAGCACAATAAATTGACTTAATTAATAATACACACAGGCAAATGTGTACTACTTTTGGAAACATGTGTTCCTACTGGCTTTTCCCAATTAATACCAAGGGATATTTGATGTGAATGAGGCTTAATTGCTTACCAAAGATGAGTAAATCACTCTTAATCTGTGTCCCAGAAACTGTCCCAAAGGGTCTTTATCTTTATAATCATTCCATGATCTTAACTCAACCAAGCGTGTCAGCCTGTCCCTGCATACAGTACATCTGTATGCATCCTTTGCAACACATGCTGCATGTGATATTTCGTTTTTATGTGGCCCTACAGCAAGACTCATTTTTAAAAAATAAAGAGGATCACAGTGTTTCATCCTCCATCCCCCAACAGCCTTGAACCACATAAAACATGTCCAAACTAGTGTTCTTCAGTATTTCTAGCACATAGCACTGCTCTTCTTTATCTGTCCTCTCAATACAAGACAGCGTAAGACATTTGTGACTCATTCGACCATATGTCCTCCATCCCCAGCAATGACCCTGTTTCAGCTTAAGTCTGGTGAGGCAGGGAGGCGAGAGTAACACATTCATTCTGCCAGATTCAGAAACAGCCATACAAGGAAACACACACACACACACAGCCAAACACACAGAAGCATGCAGCAGCATCAATTATAAAATGGTGTTTCACTGCTCTAGTGGGAAACTATGTTACAGCATCTTAAAAACAAACATGTTAAATAATAATTCAAATGGCACTCCCAAAACAATTGTCTTTGTTATCCCTGTTATCATCAACCATACCAACAACACCATCAAGACTCCCAGCAGGTACCTTGTTGTGGAGTCAGAGTTCCACATCGTGAAGAGCAGTCTCTTATGAAGGTCTCCTTCACTGACAACACTGAGAACAGGAAAGAACATTAGTTTCATTCATTTGTCTCTCGTTTTAAGAGTTTATTTGTGACTTTCAAGTGAACTTTTGTTTGGTGTCAACAGCTCACAAGTAAGCGAGAATCAAAAGCTGTGTATGCAAAACGCAAAAGGTAGACGTGCATTTATTTGCATATTCATGGCATCCATATCCTTATCTTCTCTGCACATAATATCATCAAATCTGAGCTATAAGCAAAACTGCCTTTTACTTAGGACCCAGCTGAGTTTTCGTTTTAGAAATTGATTGAATGCTTACAAGCAAAAGGTTTGTAAGAAGATGGGGTTCCTACAGTGAGGGACCATCTGAGTCTTCTGTCTGTCGCTAGGATGACTGTCTGGAAACATGCCGATCTGAAGAGGACAGGAAAAATGAAAGTAAAGCCTCCATCATTGTGTCAGTGTGTTTTTTTTTTAATTTTTATAATTCTGTACTTTGGTACATACCTTAACATAAGAGTCACATGACCCCTGGCCCTCGTCCACCATACCCCTAGCCTCCAAAACTGTGAGCACATACAAACAGAACTGAATAAATGATGACTTTGTAGTCACATTAATTATGGACATGCATATCTCATTTTCAACGTCACCAATACCAAACTAAAACTGGACCTACAAATGCTCTGCTCCACGTAAAGCTCAGTGGCTCAGAATGTGTGTGGTGTTTAATATTTCTGAATGAATATGTAGAGCAGGTGTGCATGAATGTTATGAATCCATAAAGTATAAAATGTGGAAGCATATTTTGCAGATGCACGAGGCAAGCCGCTTTGTTTGGGGACAAATGGGCTGTTGTGTTAGTTAATGTTATAGCAGCATGGCTAAGGAAACGCTGGCAGAGTGGAAGAGTTCAATGATTTATTCCCACAAAGAGGTTATATATAAGCTTACAGGCAGGTGCAGGCAGGCAGATAAAGATACAGGTAGGCAGGCAGTTACACATCGAGAAAAGGGTTCAGGTTCAAGTTCAGGTAACAGCAAGATCATTGCAACGTTGGAAAGGAAGCCTGGAAAGGAGTGTGTGGAAAAAGGCTTGTTCAATAACTTTCTCATGACTGATGGGAAAAGTGAGAGCAGGTGAGTATGGAAGGTCCCTTCACCGTGGGACTGAAGGGAAAGGGGTTATTGCAGGGCAGGAGTTAGCGGCTGGATGTGTGAGTGAGGTGACTGGGACAGGAATAAAAAGCGGGTGGACAGGAAGACAATGGCAGTGGATGGGTTTGAGGAAATGGGATTGTGGCTGCTGGGAGGGACAGAGGGGCAAAATGTGATTGCTTGGCTTTTTCACATGAACTCACCCATATTTTTGGTTCTAGATTGAGATATGTGGAGGAAGAATAAGAGGATGTCTGACTGCTGAAATAACAAGCTGTGAAAATGATTTGTAAGAAGTCGTTAAGTATTTCCAATGACTGAGAACCAATAAGGGCCATACTTTATAGAGACAGCTGCTCAAGATATATTTACATGATGCACTTTTTCTCTGCCTTTATCATTGCCAGCATAGTCATTTTATTGTGGGTACTTTATCCTGGGCCAAAGAACAGTCACAGTGGGATTCCATACAACTCGTATTAAGTTCAGGAAAATGATAATACATGACAGGGCTTTGCAAGCTTCCACATGGGGCTCAAAAATCACATAAATAAAGAAACGCTAGGTTATATTAAGTCTGACATTTTGGTCTCAGGATATTTCAAGACAAGACCAAAATATCAACTTAATAAAGATAAAACCATTATTTCTGATGACTATTCCTCTTGGATAACACCTGATGACAAAAGTAAAATCACCAAAACTTTGACTCCAGGTCTATGATAAAGCATTATTCATCGTGACAAACATGGATGTATCATAAAAAGTTCCTTGATTGTTGGTTTTACATATTCAGGTTTATATATGCAAAGAGAGCATCTGTCCCTGAAATAAAAAATTATACTTCCTTGAGTTTACTAGACATTTGTTGAGACATTTTGTTCAGACTACAGTCATTTTTGAGGACATAGTTTGTGATGTTGTACTGAGTTGCATAATCTAGAAGACAAAACATCTAGTTTGGCATCTGATGAGTAAATGGCGATTCACTGAGGAAATGACAGGGGCACAAAAGATCTGAGAGAGGAGATGGCAAATCATAAACAAAAGAAAGAGCGTACATGGCTTTTGGTTGCTGGGAGACCAAAATAAACAGTCACTTTAGTTGATTTAATGTGCCCAGCACCCTTCCAACCTACCAACGCCTTTTCTCATTAATGTCATGAGTTGACTGGTGTTCTACACTCATGTCATTCAATGTTTTATTTCATATGATGCAAATTATATGTGCTATAGAAAAAAAGTTGCATCAGCCATCAGCTTTAAGAAGGCACATACCGAATACTCCATTAAAATAAACATGGCAGAAAGTTTCTCTCTGTATGACCACAACTTAAAAAGTACTTACTGCTAACAACAAGCACGTCTTCCTCCTGGATGATTGACAGCTTCAGCTGACCTATTGAAGAAGAGAGAAGGAAGGTCATGACGGGGGGGCCGGTGTCATTATCGATAGGAATGGTTTACATAAAAGAATGGCTCAGGGAGGATTATTTTCTTATCTTTGCACAAAGACGGATTTTACAGAGGTTTTGCTGCTGAACTATTTCTTGGCTGCTGTGACTGCCTGGAGTCTCGCTGGTTGCCCAGCAACGTCACAGTGACGACACAAATCCAGGTAGTCATTGCACTTGGACACGAAATAGTCCAGCACACAGCTCCCGTAAAAGCGGCCAGGCTAGCTCCCTGGGATTATGCTGAAATAAGATAACCACCTTCTGGCAGTAGCTACATATTTGACAGATATGAGCGTGGTAAGCAAATAATTGCGTTTAACAAACAACCCGCTTTGATATTGATAACGAGGCATAGTTTTGGCATCAACGTAAAATCAGCTTTCATTTCATTCTCAGGATGTTGAACTTGACAATATTGGAGAACTGGAACCAGAGGAGGCATGAGAACAGCTTTGAAAGTGCAACCCAGATGCAAACCAAAAAAGGTCATACAGCCTCTGGGAGCCGGGACCGTGTGTGTGTGTGTGTGTGTGTGTGTGTGTGTGTCCACTGTCTGTCATCTGTCTCTTTTTCCCTCCCTCACTCACACTTTGTCTGCCGGTTTCTCTCGCTCTCTTTTTCTGTAGGTCTCCGTAGTTTAGCTAGCAGCTCTAGGAGACTTGTTAGCCATGTTGACATGGCCACTGCTAACATTGGCTTTGTGCAATTCTAAATGAATCCTTCTCATAAGAGCACAGTCTGAAGCTAAGATGTGGGAGCCTCGCTGTGTGATAACGCTGCTGGCACTCAAGGGCTTGGGTACAAGGGATGTTTGTCGTTCCCACACTGAACTTGGCATGGTTTTGTGCTGCTGGCCAGCGCGGAAGAACAAAGTGAGAACACTGCTTGAAATATCTTCCTGGTACGTCTGAACCTGTTGGTAGTTATGAAGTCTTTAAAATATCAAACACAATCTTTATCAAAGTGCAGTAAGAAGCCAAAGCAAACGGATATTGGTAAATGCAGACTGCTAAAGGAATGGCCATGAAGACATTACAACTGTAACATACAGTGTATTTTGTGCTTAAGATAGATCAGTAAAAGCTGACACCTTGAAGGCGTTTGATACATTAAACTAAAATGATCAATATATTGCTCCAGAAGATAATTGGCCTCATTTATATCACACAAAGAAAGAAAAACCATTAATACGGGGTAAATATCAGTCATTTGGGGTGTTAACTGTGCCAGATAAGGTTTTCAGAAGGCAGGGGAGGAAGGAGTGAAGAATAAGCAGGCACAAAAGAGAAGAGAGCTGTCTTTTTAAGAATGCTAACGGCTTGAAAGAGTGGAACGCTGACATTTTGGAAGAGAGGTTGAAGCTTGTGTAGGAGGGAATTAATAGGGCAGGCAGCACTGTGCGTCAATACATGCACAACTGAAAACGCACCCACCACACACAAACATGTTAATACACTTCAGCACACGTGCAGTACAGATAGATAGCACAGTGTGTGTGTGTAGTGCCCTGAAACACTCTCTGAATAAATCACTAGGAATTACGCATGACTACCCAATCTACTCTAATCAGACGTTTCCATCAAGGAGTAAAGTTCAGCCATCACAAGAAATTTAAACATACAAAATATTCTTCGAGTTCCACAAATCCAGAAGACTGATGACTTTTACTTATGAAGCAAATTCCCTCTGTGATTCTGGGCTTTATGAATAATATTAACTTTATTTGAATGTGCTGCTGCCCATCTTTTAAGATCGTAAGCAAAGGTCCACTTTGGCATCTTTGTCTCTTAAGAAAGTGTACTCAATTCACACACTGAATGTGACCATGGAGCAGATGCGCTGCTGTGCAAGGCAGAATTAAGAGCCGGAGTGAATTTGAAATTCTTGGTTTGTCCAGGTGAAGGAAGGTCAAGAAGAAACAAGCCTTTGGTTTTAGGGAGTTGCCAGCCTTACAACCTTTATAGAGAAAGTCTTTAAGAGAGTCTATAATTAAAATAATGCAGCATAATAAAAGGTCTAGAATGAGAGGTTTTATCGCAGCAGTAAAATAATAATGAGTCACCTCAACAATAAACGTATTGAGCACTTTGGAGAGGCAGAGAAGGTTATACTGAAAGACAGGACATTCAAAAAATATTTTAAAAGGATAAACTCAACTGTTGCACTTAAGAAAATACATATTACTCACTACAAAGGTCAAAGAGATTTCATTTTCTAGCGTTTGCATTTACTAAGAGTCAGCACTATGAAGACATTGCTATTCACAAAGCTGCAAATTAAAAGACAAGTTTCCTCGAATCCTTGTGTAGATTTAATTATTTGCTCTATTTCTTCTGATGCTATAAAACACAGTCACCGCCCCTGCTATCATCCTGCAAACATAATTGGTCTCCAGTTTGGGACAAAGCTGTGAATGGCTGTGAGTTGACTCATTCTTTACATCTTTAAAACAGTACAGACATCTCATGTTTAATTTGTGTTGTGAATCAATTGAAATCAAGTGAAAATCCATGTCAAACATGTAAATGTGTGTCATACTTGCCTGATTTCCATTCCTTCGTGTTGTTTGTACCTAGACATTTCCCTGAGATGATCTGTGTTGAACATGTCACATTTTGTCATTCCACTTGAGCAACCCTTCTATTTAGTTTTGGATCTTCTTCCTCAAAGAAGTCTATTGAGTTTGGACTTAATTTCATTGATAACGACATAATCTACTAGTAAATACGATTTCAATAAACAGACTTCCAATTACAACTTTAATAAATTGTGAGAAATTTGTGCAAATGTGGGGTAAAAAAAGCAAATCTTTAACCAACCAAAGCACACGGACCAGCACTAGACAAACAACATGTATACTATGTATGTCATAAATGTCATCCGGCCATGTGTCAGATATCAAGGATGAACTTTAATATCTGTTATTGGTTTTCAATGTCCAGACATAAATAACAGCAGCATCCATTTTGCCACAGTCTGTCAGAAAGCAACGTGTCTGAAATGTCCTACTTTGTCATTGCAACAGGGGCCCTGTCAGTGAAGGTATCACTCAAGAAGATGCTACACTGCCATGTACCTGAGGCTTTAGACATCATGTTGATGACAACCCAGGGCCGAAAATAAAGATGAGGACACCCAGGTCATGCCCTCTTCTTTCTTAATGTGTCCTTTACATGTATTGTATGAATAGTCTTTAATATTTTCTAAAAAGCATTGAAGGTAATTCGGAAAATAAATCTTCAATTAAATGACTAAAGAAAGAGAGAAAAGGCCATTGAAGGTTGTGTGTGTGTGTGTGTGTGTGTGTGTGTGTGTGTGTGTGTGTTATCCTGTACCTCCCACTCCATCTCTGTCTCCTTTCATAGGCTTTGCTGCTTCTTTGTTACATTTACATTTGAAAACATGTGCCCCAACAGCATCCAATAAAGCCAGGCCAGGGGACACTGTTGGTCTTTATGCGACAGTTAAGTAGCCATTATCAGCTGAAAGGAGCAAGAAAAGAGGCTGGACTTAATCCATGTTCTGAAACATTTTCTGTGAGACCGGGAGCAATTTTGGGGGGGAAAAGTTGGGAAACTGCTGCGTATAGAACTCAAGAGTTGTTATTTAGGGCGAGTGCCAATTCATCCCATTTGATCTGAGGGGAACAAAGAGCAGATTAGATGAGAAATGCAAGGTGTCCTCTCTCTTCCACTTGCTGTATTTCTTTTAACAAGCTTGTTATATAAACTTTGAAAAACTCACCTTCCTCCATGTTTGCTGCCAAGACCAGTGAGATGGAGCTTTTACTGCATTACTTAATCGGAGGAGTAGATTGAATTAATTGTGCCCACATTGAATCCACCAGACACCTATATATCAGATGCCCACATGCTTTGACAGACAGAACAGTAGAGCATTGTTTGATGGCTTCAAAGAGATAGACCTGGGGGGAATTCAGTGTCTGGAAGGCTCCACATTTCATATTTCTAAAAGGCCTTGGGCCTGTTTTTAACTTTTCATAATCTGGAATGCTCTGTGCACTTTAATCATGCCGACAAGAAACTTTCATTAGTTACAAACAATCTATTTCAGGCTTATCCATTCAAGGGGAAGAAAGATAATTACTCTATGTGCCGGAAAGAATATGTAATGAAGATACAAATTAGGTGAAGGCTTTTTTTGTTGGTATACACATAAAACAGTTTGAAGACTCACAAACTCTATGTCAACTAGATTTGTATTTTTTTCCATTTATCTCCAATAAATTGCAATAACATCAAACATTTCTGAGTAGGACATGCATAATTATTCCTCAAACTAGAAAGATGCATAAGCATAAAGTACATTTATTCCTTAAATTAAGTGGGAAAATATCCCTTTAAAGTGCACATTAACTTTAAATTTGACAAACCCTCTTTATTCTTTCAGTGGTTCTCTATTCTCCACTCTTATCGCTCATTCCTCTCTTCTCTCCCCATCAACCCTTCATCTATAACTGTTCCCTGTCTGACTCATGGATTGCCTCAAACCTAATTCAGTGGTGCAGTAATTTGCCTTACAGTGTGAGCGTGACTGTCAAACAAAAGGTAGCAAAAGAAGAAATTTAACTCAAACCTCTGCAGTCAGTAGTTACATATAAAAACCTGTCATGTTACTTTTAATTTCCTGGCAGCCAAGTGGGCTATTTTCTCTTACTATTAGGCAGCATAAAAGATTTGGATGCTAGTTACGTGCCTCAGTGAGCAAATGTGTGTTTGTAGAGGGGTTAGGATTGTCTGTATTGTTGTTTACAGAATGACCTATAGTGGTAGGAAAAGAGTAATACTCTAAACACATGGACAATTGACACCACTCTTTACATATCATGGAAAGAAACTGTAATTTGAAGAGGACGATACCAATGTCCAATGGGAAGTCAAGACATTAGGTCCTGACCAGGCTTCTGACTGTAATTCACTCTTTGGCAGTGAAAAGTATTTCCCTGAAGGTGGCCACAGACACACTCAGACAAACAGTAGAGGCTTTCTGGAAGAAGGAAAGCTTGTGGCAAAGTTTGGCCCAGTTCTGAAAGGGCAAGCTATCTGAATCAACTCAATGAGTCTCCAAGTGGGAAGATTATGCACAGCATGAGGATGCCGCATATCAAAAAGTATTAACTTTACTGTTTTAGATGGAATGCCAGATGTCAGCTGAGCAAGCAGGGCTTGTTACAATAGACCACACACACACACAGATGCTAGAAATCATTCATTCTTTTTAAGACTGCAGAGGTCAGGCATATGTCTGTGGCACCAATGTGAGAGTGAAGGAGGGAGCCCAAGCGAATTTTGGAGATGAACCCAAAAGGCATATGTGTGGGTAAGATCTAGGTGTCGCCAACACTGCAAAAAAGCTCAGGGCCTGGGCTAGACTGGGTCCCTCCATAAACCCGCTGTCTTGTATTTCCACAAAGTGATGGGATAATTGAGAAGCCATGGCAACAAGATGGGAGAACTTGCGAGGCAGAAAAAGGTATGAATGGTCCATAAACCTTGGACAATAGAATAGGGTCCCTTCACTGGGCCAGTGCTTCACTTCATAAAGGCAAAGAAAGCTCTAGGGTGCATGTCCCTGAGGAAACTAAATAAAGACATAACCTATTATCCTACATTAATTTGGATCATTGTCAGTACGGTAACTACATTGCAATTTTATGAAAAAATGACAACATTCATTTCTCTGATGTTTTACAATAAAGCTGTTTAGAATTAAACCTCTGAATAGACCTTTAGAATCAGCCACAGTCAGGACTTGCATATAAATACAAAAGCCTCCCCCACATCTCCGTCCTGTAATATGTTATCCATATTAATTTGTCTGGCTTGATGATTACTGGACAACGGATGATAGTGGTTTGGGTCTTACAGTAAACAGTGCAGGTGAACCCTCCTCCAGTCTACCGAACACCATCTATAAAAGATTCAGGGTGTCACCAGATAAAGAGGACTTGTTGCATCATCTGAGCCCGCTTGTTGCTGTGAGTAATATGCTTCTCAAGTAAGACAGCTGTAGGATCAAGTGTCAGAGCTGGCAGACCTATGTGACGCAATCCTTCATACAACTTGGACAAATTCCTTTACTGTCACTATGACGGATTAAGACAAACAGACACTCTTTTCTATTTTTTGGTTGATGCTCTTATGGATTCATACCAAAAACAACATACTACAGTCTTTAACTGCTGTATATGTTCCTGAACAATAAAGAAATGAAAAGGAATAAACCTCACCATGGGTAGAGAGGAGGAAGGATGAAGTCTCAGGTAAACTGGCGGGGTCCTTCCGCAGGTAAACGCTGACACAAGCCATCGTGGAGGGAGCATGCTGCCACTGTAGACTAGATGGTTTCAACAACTACAGAGATGAGAAGAAACGAAACTTGATGCCTGCTTTTGTGTGTGTGTTTGTGTGTGTGTGTGTGTGTGTGTGTGTGTGTGTGTGTGTGTGAGGTTAAAGGCAGGGAGGGATCACATGTAGATGCTAAAACATGAAAATGTTAGAGAGTATAATATCGCTTTGAGTGAGTTGACCTGTTAGTATGGTTGGCAATTACTAGGTTCAACTGTTTTGTTTCCAAGGAACAAATACATTTTATTGTCCATTATTTCATTAAATGTGCATATGCACAATATGCACAAAAGTTCAAACGTTATATTTCTGTATACTGTGTCACGGTCACTCGACAGCTTCCTCATTTACGCGAGCTACAGCCTCTGGCAGGATTTTATCATTGCCTGCCCTAAAAATGGACTAATGTGGCTTGTGAAGAACAGCAGCATCATTCGATTAATTACGGTTGTCTTTCCAGTGAGCATGAAAAATATTCATTATTAAAATAATGTACAACAGTCGTAAAAGCCTGTTTTGCAGGATTTTTTTTGTAATTCTGTTTAATCCTTTTGTTGTTTATTGCTACTAATGAGTCACCTACCAGTGACAGATGGCTTTGGATTTGAGGTTAAACAACATTATAACAGACACAACTGTTGTATATTATAATAACAAGAGCATTTACCTGATTTTCTATGGGCTGGTTGGTTTAGCACCATTTGGAGCCGATCCAAAGACAATATGGCCTCCGTTCACGGTACTGTTTACAACTGTTCTTGGCAGCTGTCAGATGGGTCTGCAGTTATTTGACAAATGAACGCAGACATGAGTATTATTCACATGTGAGAGTGTTAACTTAACAATGTCTGCTCCGTAAGTATCGATCTGGTGATTCCCAGAATTAGAATAACAAAAATAGAAAGTGTTCATAAAAAATTCATAAATAAACATATAACATTTTCTTTTATTAAACATTAAAGATACTGTTATCATTCAGTTAAACATTTTTTAGCATGAAAAACAACATGAACAAAAGCAGCGTACAGCCCTCTTCAGAGCAGACAACAAAGATGAAAGACAAAAGGCATTAATATACAGATTAAATCATCTATGTACTTTAGAATATTGATAGAATTAAGACAGCGTTGTGGTTGTGGTTATAATCCAGATTACTTTACAGCACGATTTAACACACCTCTGGGTGAAATGTTACACAACAGCGATAACTACAGCACATTATTTTGACATCTTGCCCAGTGGCAGTGTACCACTAACCCACAGATGAACTTCTACGCTAATCCTGATTAAGGAACCGCCCACCCACCAAGAAATTCAACATTATATTTGGGGAGATGAAAGAAAATCTGCTTGCAAATTGTGTAGCACCGCTACCACACACAGTGTCTACCTATTTAAGGCTGACAAAAATACATCAACAATTATCTCTTGTCCGCTCCTCAGGTCTTTGAGAAGTCATAATCCTTTTCCTCTCATTCTGTCCCTCCATGAAAAGCCCCTGATTCATTTGGTCCTTATCAGATGCAGTGAAGGGAAAACAAAGGAGTTCATTGAAACTCACGCTCTCCTTCCCTGAAGGGGAAACTGGCCATGATAATTCTACTGTGGCAAGGCATGCTCTGTGTTCAGGGACAGAACTGGACTTCCATATGTCAGTCCTCCACAGAGATACTAAATACACGTACTTTTAATGGCAACAGGGGGGGAAAGGTCTGTCCAATTTGTCATGTTTCCAATAGCTATACATCAAAACAAAGCCTTTCCAATATACCATTCCCCAATGTTTTCCACTATCTTGCCTTCACTCATCCAGAGTTTTTCCAGCGTTCATTTGGGGGAGCTGATGTAATACAAGCCCAGTGGAAACACATGCCTATATGTTTTCAATATGTTTTGTTTGTTTATTGTTTAAGAAATATATTAGATTAATGAAAGTGTTTGTTTAAGAATCGGAGGGCAGGTGTCCTTTTTCCATTAGTAAGTTTGGACTAAAAAAGTTACAGCTTATGTTTACACTCAATTGGCAAAAGAATTACTCATATATGTGAATACATGTCATGTGTTGCACTAGACTTGACTTTAGATTTAACCGATTATCCACACAGAACTTGAATTATTTTTCTTGTATGTTTTAAAAAGCCCAGTGAAAACATTTGGGGACAATATTAGATCGTACAAATTTGCTTAATGTTTTTTGGGATGGCCAGATTTAGCACAAGGGTTGTTAGCATACAGCATTTCACCCCACAGGCTGCTTTAGACCTGGATGGGCAACATCACAAGCAGCAAGTTGTAGGTCAAAATCACAGTGCCCTGAAGACATACATAACAAATACTCATATGGCCCTAATAGGTTCAGGCATGGAATAATAATAATGATATGAAAGTGCAAGGTAAAGACATACAGTCCGTGCAAAGCAGAGAAATGTGATGGATGGGCAATAGCAGGTGCAACTGGAAGGGGACGGTAGAGCCGAGGGAGGCTTAATTAAGATAGCAGAGATAAATAGAAGAGAGCGGGACATTCCTCTCAGACATGAGTTTTCAATTTGCGCTGGAAGATTAGGGATGACTGTGCAGTTTTGAATGGGGCTGAATTGTGGAAGTAGAAGAGAGAAGGCTGTGAGAGATGTCCAGATTGACACGAGGGACTGCTGAGCATCTGGTGGTAGCAGACTGGAGCACATGGCTGCATCATAAATATGTGAGGGACACACGATATCAGTATATTAAATACACGAGTAACCATCATAAAAGATCAGTATGTGAAGTACTGGCAGTCTAGATGCAGAACAAATACTTAATTTTAAATTGTCCAGTCGAGGCTACTGTAGAAACACGTAAATATTTGATAAGTGCTGTGAAGAAGGTTTTGCAGACAAATTTTTTTCTCAATTAATGGACTCGCTTAGACACCCTCCTTCACTCTGCTAGGAGAATACTATTGTCTTCCTTTACATATTCTTATGCTTCTTGAGTTATAGTGCCCTTTCTCTGATGCTCTGATGGTATGCTTATTTTCAAACCAACTTCCTACCCCCTCAGTCCACAAATCCATATAAACTAGCACAGTTGAAGGGATAGAGCTCATTCATTATTTATGACACCAGAATTTGAGCAGTGTTTTGTTTCCTTTCTTGAACCTGGTCTTGTTTGCTAAATGTGCAATTCATTCATCCAAGCAACCCCCATATATCCATTATTCATTTCGGGATGATGTATTGTTTTGATGAAGCTTCTATAAAGTGAAAATCTCAGCTTGCTTTGGGGCTTAGCTTGTTGCATCCTAAGTTTCCTGTCCTGTTTATTTGATGTGTCAATGTCAGCTACTAAATATTCAGGATGGTAGTGTAGCACACTTTGCTCCAGGTCTCAATGTACCCATGTGAAGTCTTCCATGAATGTATTTGGAGATTATTCTGTGCTCATTTATATTGCACTTTTAACACCTATACATCTTATATTATATATATATGCAAATTCATAAACTGCAGTCCTGATCTGATTGGCAAATATGAACATCAATATTCATATTCATCCATAATTTTGCTCATGAATTAATTCATTTGTTAAGCTGGTAAGATACAAGTGTCTAGAGGACTTAACGGAGCCAGATTTCCTCACCCTGCTCCCATGGTATCTGGCAAAACAGCTGACTGTGCCGGAAGCTTTGCATTCATATCAGAATGTGACTTTGTCAGTGTATATTCCAGTTTGAGATGAAAATCTTCATCGTCCCAGTTCCGGGTACATCCTCACAATCATTGTGGTGCTCTTTTCCTGCAACAATATTACTTGTTTTATGCAGTAATTGAAAGAAACCTTGTTGAAGACAAATACAATACATTTTAGAAAATCCCTTTTGTATTTCCCCTGACAGAAAAGCAGCTCCTAACACTAAAAAAAAACAAAAAAACTATTATTTCCTAACATGCATTCGTGTTGTTGTGTTGATAACATCCTTTTTGAGGGGATACTATATGTATTTAAATAAATATCAATATATTACATAAATAAATACAATAGAAATAACCTACCAAAACCTACAGGCTAATATCATAAACACTCTGAGGCAGTCCAAGTTACATTTCATGAGGAATTAGAAGTTTTAACAAAAAGGACAATGGCACAACCTACTGGACATGTTGTGAAATACATTTTTACATGTATACTGCCAGCACAACCCACTGCTATACTGTACCTACTTGGGGAAGTTTACTTCCTAATGATAGCCACGCATGGAGAGAAATTAAACCTACAGAAGTCACAACTGTGGATGCATTTTGAAGGTTGACTTATTTCAAATGTGGTAAGGTACATGTGCATGTATATGATACACATGGTATAACAGATTTATTTATGAAATTATTATTATTATATTAATTTTAGGCTTCTTACTAACGTGTTAAAGGCAATTATCAGCTTAGTTCCTGCAACACACATGAAAGATACTGCAACTCCACTTAATACTCCACCCCGAAACTGAACTGCAGTCCTTTTTACGTTTTTGTTTGTTTATACGTCTACACAAAAGTTGGTGTGGGCTCACACACTTCATCTTGAATATTGTTTCACTATCCTGTCATTCTCTGCATTTGCACAACGGCGCATTTAGCTCTAGCATAAATTCAGTACTATAGCAGGCTTCGGCCTGTAGCCTGTGTTTATTTCTCGTACATCCTGCCATTCACTCCTCTCACGCATGCTCACCCATAATCTCTTTGCTGTTATTGTTTGGGGCTGTCAATGGTAATATCAGCTGTTCTCGTGAGCTGGACACATCCATCACAACAGGACTGTGTGGACACTGTTCATTCATTCGGTGGGTAATTGTGTAAAATTAAATCAGTGTACCTCATTTCCTAAACTGCACACAGACACACACCTGGTCTGACCAATACTAACGTTGCCTCAATTTTTCAGTTTTATTTTTTCTTCAAAGAATCTTGAACACAATGAAGACATTTTTAAACGTGTCCCCAAGTTGATGCACTCTGTCCTACTTTGTACTGCACCACAACAATATCCCTCCTAATTGTTGTATATGAGCTCATCTTCTCTGATATTTAAACTAATATATCTAATATTTTCGGTTTGTATGACTCCAGATAAATATGGCATTTAACATTTTTTAGTCTAATATATAATGCCCTTTTCAATTTACGGAAGATGTGTCACTTTCTGCCACCATCTTGGTTTTTTATTTTTATTTATTTATTTATTTTGCCTGAACTAATTAATTTAGTGGTGGGTAAAATCTTCACTGTGCAACCAGTGGAGTAAGTCAAATTCGTTCCAGCTAAGAGTTTATCATATCCTAAACATAATAAAAACAGTCGTTATTGCTTTTCAACTGCTGGGCTTTCTAACCGGTGACATGCATGTGTTGCCAATAGTATACTTGGCTAATGTTAGCTCTGCGACGCCAATTATCAACGCAAAACGTGTAGCGCTGCTGACACCCATAGCTTACCTTTTTACTTGGAAGTGGGATTTGGAGTTTTTAAGTCAAAGGGGAACTGCAGACGTTTTTTAACAGTGTAAAATGACAACGGCTTCTTTGCTAACGCATGCGAGGAATCAACATTCATGTTTTATGCATGATAAAGAACTTTGTTCGCTTGTTGCGACGTCCAGCAGTGGGATGGGCAGAAGGATATGAACTGCGCATGCGCTTCAGGCAACCATGGCAACTACGTTTGGAACTTGCTTGGATCGGCCAACGTTGCCATTTGCGCAATGCGCATTTGTTTTTCAACGTAGAGCTGTGGCTAATGTGTTCGGAAGGTGTATCTAACCGTTTAGCGCGAGGCTGTCTTTACAGTCTCATGAAGCAGTAATAATACCCGCAAATTGTTGCCAAAGGATGCCGACCCCTTTCAACCCGGAAGAGGTTAGTGGAAGGAAGTTCTTTACAGGCTATTTTGAGTTAGCAAGTAAGTTAGCGTCTTCTTGTTCACACTCGCAGCGTTCTCCTGGTGTTCTCTGGCTAAGTGGTATTGTCGCTAAATAAATCTATATTTAACAGATAACGTAATATTTACCACTGTGTTTTACAAGCCACCCGTCAGCAGTCGTCTAGATAATCTATAACACACCTACGTATTTTGGTTGCTTCGATTGTAGCTACAGTTCAAAAGAGCTTCTGTTTATACCCTAAATATGTAGACAGGGTACCATCATAAGCGAGTAACGTTAGTGTGTCCGGTATTTGTTATTGCACCGATTCACTGACTGATCTCTGAAGTATGACAAAACAATAACAGGTTAACATCCTACAGGTTTGACAGCCATGGAGTTTCTCCCAGTACTTGATCCTCTAGAAAAACCCAAAGAAGGATTATGGTTAGTACATTCAGATTTAATTGCACTTGTGATGTTATGTTATTTTTTTTCTTGCTAAAACTTGTTTTTGTTTTGTTGTCAGGTATTCTTTGATACCAAGTGGGGGTGCTCCAGGTGTTAGTGTGGGTCACACCTGCACGTTTATTCCATGTGGAGATGGAGGAAAGGGAAGAATCTTTATTGTTGGGGGAGCCAACCCCAGTGGCAGTTTCTCAGATTCACACATCATAAATCTAGGTACAAAATGTCATCCAAGAATCTGTCCGGGGATATGACATCTGCATGTTTACATGAATAGGTCTTTCTATGAATTTTTGTTCTTTCCGACTCCACCAGATAATCATGAATGGGACATCCCAGAGTGGGGCGGTTTGGAGTCGCGGTATGAACACTGCAGCTTTGTGCCAAAAAGCTGCCCTCAGAGTCTGTGGGTGTTTGGAGGAGCACAGCAGAGTGGCAATCGCAATTGTATCCAGAATATACAGGTAGCAGGTAAATCTCAAATTTAAATTCACCTAGTTATTTGCAATCTTTATTTGTAGTATATCGCTCCTGTGATTTTGCAGATTAGTATGCATCACTCAATGAAGAGCTGTCACTTTAGATGATAATGATTAGATGTGGTCTATTGAGGTAACAGTACCACTTGGTCACTATGTTGTAACCAATATTGTTGCTTTGATTGTATAGTATTTGACCATAGATTTCTGTAAACTGAGTATGATCCTTTCTTTACATGTGTGTCCAGAGAGCGGGTCTCACTGGAAGAGTGTAGTGGTGAATGGCAAACCCCCCAGTCCCAGGACATACCACACAAACTCAGCCTGCCAAGGGGACAAACTATATGTCTGTTCTGGTGGGGAAGCAGGAGCTGCACCTGTTTCAGACTCCACACTGCACGTCTTTGATACAGGTTTGTGTTGAATTAAGTATCTGTCTAACATAAATGCATCTCCAAAACCCAGTAAATCTTTCTATGAGGTATTATGTATTACCACCAACAACACTGACACATTTTGCCCCACAACTCTTTTGGCTAAATTCCTTTTTTTAGAGGTACAGAAATTGATAAGTGTCAAACTGTGGAATGCCCCCACAGGTGGTTTCACGTTTTGTAGCTATTTCTATCCCTTCTCAGGACGGAGAGGGCACTGGTACATTGTGACAGTGGTTAACTGACATCTCTCTGCTCCCAATATTAACCTGAGCAGAGGTCTGATCAAGAAGAATTGAAAACATCTGCAGTGGTGTGCAAGGTTTTTAGTATTTTGTCACACTGTAGAATCTATCATGTAATTGCTATTGCATTTGGGAACCAAATTAATTTCTAATGAAAAAAATCCATAGTTATTTTATCTGTTTTATTTTTTAATAGTTATGCACACTAAAATATTACAGGCTTTTACACAGGAGATACTTTAATCTGTGAAATCAGGAAAAGCACGTGTAACAAACCTTAATTAATAATGTGTGATGACCTATCCAATCCACTAGGGGTCAGTGTTCTTTTCCTGGTTTATTTCTCCGTTGAGCCACACATGAGCTTGATGTGGTTCCAGTTATAAAAGCTGACCACCTGATCATGGACCTCTCTTCCTCTGCTGCTGTTTAGTTTTAGACACTTTCACACATCCACCCCATGCTTACATTACTGATTACTGACTTCCCACCTTTGGTTTGTTATTCTCTAAATAAATGTGTTTATCAATCGATCTTGTCTGGATATCCACGTTTGTCGAAGCCATTGAGCCAGGCTGTGACAAATGAGGGCTTGTCCTAACTCGATTGACCGGTTTAGATTTATGTATTACAGTTGCTTCTACTGGTTGTAAGTGGCTTAATGTGCAGAGACTGATTTCAAGAGGCGAGTAGGCAGTTTTTGGTTAATTCTGGAAAAACGCTCAGTTTTTTACAGCCTTGCTCAATAGTTGCAACAAACAATGGAGACCAGATGAGTTAAAACACTGGCTGTATTAAAGCCACCATTATTATTAGTAACAACTGTGCCTTTCCTGCAATAAAAAGTCTCAAACTCTTCTGCGACCAGCATTTTTGATCGTTTGGTAATCAATTTGACTCCTTAGTGAACAGATCTGTAGAAAAGGTCTTTAGAAAGAAGTGGATGTAAGCGTTGCTGTCTGATGCTACCACATTATGCACTGTGATAGCCACCAGAGATTAATGCATAATCCTCCTGCTGAACATATGACTGTTGTATTCTGCTTTATGTGATAGCCTTTATCTTGTTGTATTCTCAGTGTCTTCCACCTGGTCCCAACCAGAAACACAAGGCAGAAACCTGCCTGCCAGACATGGCCACGTTGTCGTTGCAGTGGGTTCAAAGATCTACATTCATGGAGGCATGGCTGAAGACAAATTTCATAATGATATGTACTCGCTTGATACAAGTAAGCCTGAACTCTCCTCAGCCTTATTAAGAGGATCAAAGTTGATCTATTTCCTAGAGACCTTCAGAACTTGGGAAGTTTGTTTTGTTTTATTTTAAAACATGGTTCTACCATTTTAAAGGGAGCATGAAATGGGTGAAAGTGCAGGCCAAAGGAGACATCCCACCAGGAGTAGCAGCCCACTCAGCTGTGGCATTGGGCAAGAACATCTACATTTTTGGGGGGATGACTGCAGATGGAGCCAGCAACTCCATGTACAGATTCAACACTGGTACATCATTTTCCCCTTAAAATGACTGAATATCTTTACCTCATTATGTAATATACAGCATTGTTGTACATGATTATACCTATGAACACTATGGGGCAGTTGAGTTCTGCATACCTTCTGTTGCAGAGAAAAGCAAGTGGGTCCTCATGAAGTTTGAAGGGGATATGCCACCCAACCGCCTGGACCACTCCATGTGTTTACTGCCCTGGAAGGTGTGTGGTGAGGGGAATGGAGAGGAGCAGCAAGCCAACAGCCCTGCAGCCTCAGAGGCAATACATCTGGCCTTTGTATATGGAGGAATGGACACCCAGGGTGTCATTCATAATGACTGTATTGTAACTGTGGTAACATAATGTAATATTCATCTAAGTTGTAATAAAATGTCAGACTACTTTCTAATTGCATATTGTTTTATTGGAAGCCGTTAAACTGGTATGCAAGTAAATTATTCGTTTGTACGTCTAAACTACAGTGGATATTTAGCAAATTCTGTAAAGTTCTGAGACCTAAATCTAAGTGAAAGGAAAAGGCTTTCATGTTTAATATTGGCCCATTGGTGAATATGTGCAAGCGTTGGAAAAAAAAAAAAAAAAAATTTGGTCCATACCAAACGTACCCTGAAGTTATAAATGACGAGACAAATAGTATTTTGTATCAAACATTTATTTCAATGTCTTTCCAGAAGTACAATGACCAGATTCAATAAATAACTTTTAGCATTGCCTGTGAACATAATGGACTCATGATCCCACAGGCTCAATGGACCCACAAACACCTGCCCCTCCCACCCACCCTAAACTAAATCCCTCCCCACTACATAACCCCTTCAGGACTGCCTGAGAACAGCAGCAGCAAGCCTCATATCCGGGCTGACGAATATCTCCGCCTTCCAGCGAAGAGAACACCTCTCTCACACTGAACTCGTTTTAAAGTCTTTCAGAAGATTCAGTATGGTTGCTTGTTATCGCCACCCCTTCCCAACCATTCCTCTCACTATTTGAGTCCCATCAGTCCAATATGTACATCTAGATGCAACTACCGGAGAGGAGAGGGGTGACAGGAGCGTTGACTTCAAAATTGGCCTACAACTCATCCTTCTCCTCTGGCTCGCTTTCAGCACCCTCAGGTGGTGGTCCACCCGCACTGCCATAAAGCTTGCTGATAATGGGTTGAACCACCTCCTCCAGCTCCTTTTTCTTGGCCTGGAAGTCTTCCAGCTCAGCTTCCTGATGTGACTCCATCCACTCAATCTTCTCCTCCACTGCCTTTTCGATGATTTCCTTATCCTCATCTGACAGCTTGCCACCAAGCTTCTCCTTGTCCCCAATCTGGTTCTTCAGAGAGTAGGCGTAGCTCTCCAACTCGTTGCGAGCGTCGATCCTCTCCTTTAGCTTCTTGTCTTCATCGGCGAAGCGCTCAGCATCATTTACCATGCGCTCGATATCCTCAGGTGTCAGACGGTTCTGGTCATTTGTGATTGTGATCTTATTCTTGTTGCCTGTGCCTTTGTCCTCCGCAGTGACACGCAGAATACCGTTGACGTCAATCTCAAAGGTGACCTCAATCTGTGGTACACCACGAGGGGCCGGAGGGATGCCAGTCAGGTCAAATGTGCCAAGCAGATGGTTGTCCTTTGTCAGAGGACGCTCACCTGTAGAGAGAATCGATAATTAAGCTGGTGCAATATTTAAATTCTGTCTTCAAACCAGAAAAACATTTCTGATAAATGTCCCAAACCAGATGTTTAACTAACGTTTAGAAAGTTCCAACTCTTACCTTCATAAACTTTAATGGTGACAGTAGGCTGGTTATCAGAGGCTGTAGAGAAGATCTGTGATTTCTTTGTGGGCACCACAGTGTTCCTGGGGATAAGCTTGGTCATTACTCCTCCGACAGTCTCGATACCAAGGGTCAGTGGGCACACATCCAGAAGAACCAGATCACCTGCAAGAGAGGAAAATGTTTAGTAAACACGTTTGCAAGCTCCGTTTGGTCATACTGACACTATAGTGTATTAGGAAGATGGTTTACCAGTGTCCTCCTCTCCAGAAAGCACTCCAGCCTGCACAGCAGCTCCGTATGCCACAGCCTCATCAGGGTTGATGCCCCGAGAGGGCTCTTTGCCATTGAACAACTCCTTCACCAGCTGTTGGATTTTGGGGATACGGGTGGAGCCTCCAACCAGGACAATCTCATCAATGTCGGGCTTCTTCAGGTCAGAGTCTTCCAGCACCTTCTGTACAGGCTTCATGGTGGAACGGAACAGGTCCTGGCAAAGAAAAAGAGGAGGTTTAAAGACTTGTCAAACAATGTTTTATACAAACTGGCTTTTTTTTTGTAAACTGAACTGATTGTAGTGTGTTGTGTAACTTACCATGTTGAGCTCTTCAAACTTGGCACGGGTCAGAGTCTCAGAAAGTCCTCTCCCTCAAAGAAGGACTCAATCTCAATGCGGGCCTGGTGCTGAGCAGACAGCCCCCTCTTTGCCTTCTCAACCTCACGTCGCAGCTTCTGCACGGCACGGTTGTCTTTGCGCACATCTTTGCCAGTCTTCTTCTTGTACAGCTTGATGAAGTGCTCCATGACGCGCTGGTCGAAGTCTTCACCGCCCAGATGAGTGTCACCGTTGGTGGCCACCACTTCAAACACACCGTTGTCAATGGTCAGAAGGGAGACGTCAAAGGTGCCACCACCCAGATCGAACACAAGGATGTTCTTCTCGCCGTCTCTCTTGTCCAGACCATAAGCAATGGCAGCAGCAGTTCTAAAGATAGATAAACACAATTATGAGAATTAATTATAATAGGAGGAAGGTAGGGTAATATTTTAATTTCAAAAAGGACAACAGATTAATTAATTCTAACTTACGGCTCATTGATGATTCTCATTACATTAAGACCAGCGATGGTTCCAGCATCCTTAGTGGCCTGGCGCTGGGCATCGTTAAAGTAGGCAGGGACAGTAACCACGGCATGTGTGACCTGAAGAAAGGAGGAGAACATTAGATTCATGTCTGTTTGGTAGAGTTAAATCCTTTTTTATATACATTGATTTATTCATTCATTAATTTATTTATTTTATACCTTCTTGCCCAGGTAAGCCTCAGCGGTCTCCTTCATCTTAGTCAGCACCATGGCAGAGATCTCCTCTGGAGCAAATGTCTTCATCTGGCCACCACCAATGTCAACCTGAATATGAGGCTTGCTCTTCTTCTCAGTAACCTGAAGAGGAACATGCATCAATTGTTAAATACCAAGTCTGTCATTCAATCAATACCCAAAGACCCTAACAACTTTAACTTTTGCTTCCCACCGTCAAAAAAGTCAAAAATGTACCTTGAAGGGAAAGTACTTCAGGTCCTGCTGCACAGAGGAGTCGCCCCAAGTGCGCCCAATCAATCTCTTGGCATCAAAGACAGTGTTCTCAGGGTTAGAGGTCAGCTGGTTCTTGGCAGCATCACCAATCAGACGCTCACCCTCGCTGGTGAAGGCCACATATGATGGGGTGATACGGTTACCCTGGTCATTGGCGATGATCTCCACACGCCCATTCTTGAACACTCCAACACTACAGGGGAAAGAAAATATTGAAATTTAGAAAATTGGTGATATGCAAAATGCTGCATCATCAAATTATCTTCAAAAACAATCAAGCCATAGAGCTTTTCTCTTTACCATGAGTAGGTGGTCCCCAGGTCGATTCCAACCACGGTCCCTACACTCTCCCTCTTGTCGTCGTCATCGGCAAACACGGCGCCGGTCACCAGCATTACAACCCACACCAGCTTCATCTTCGCTCGGTTGAACTCAGATCTACAGAGAAATCTGCGGAAAAGAAATGCAATGTAATTTAATAACGTGGCTTTGCGTTCATAACGTGAGCTCTCTGCCTCACAAGTTCGAGTCACTGCCAGTTAATTGTAGTGCTGCATGTCATTTAACGTTACCGGGGCCCAGCCCCGTGACATATTGAAAACGTGTTTTTTTTCCAATCCCCAGAATAAAAATGCCAAACATAAAAGCGTTGAAAAATATGGCTAAACTGGGTGGAGCACAACTGCTTGTTCACAAGGATACCAGACTGACGTTACATTTTTTTCTCCCATCCGCCGGTAGCTAGCTACCACGTTAGCGTGGCCAACGGACATGCGAGGGAACATTCTTTGCCACTGTGAGATGTTAAAAACACGTTATTTTTTTCACAGTATGCTACAATCACAATGACTGTCCAATTGATTTAGAAAACTATGGTAAAGGTCGGATAAATAATATGGTTACATCGCTTTCGCCTGCTCAGTTAGCTTGACGTTAGCTGCCCCCATTTTTAATGAAACGGTCCCAAAAATGAGAGGCCACCGTTGCAAAAAATACAAAAATATGACGTTATCGCATTATTATATTCAAACAATGTTTATACATACCTTAATTGCAATGTTGCCAATGAGTTTACGGCCTTGACGTTTCCTCAGACAGTAGCCTCTTATGGTGAAATGTATATTTTCCAATCTATTCTATGTTCTTGCCTCGGTGTAATAATGTTGAATGGACCGTGCGCTTTCCATATATAAGCCGTCACTTCTTCCCCGTCGTGGAGGTCCACGATTGGCTGAGCAGCTGTTCGTTGGAACGCGCTGATTGGTGTCTTCCGGCACGCTGTCCGCTGCTGATTTGCACACATCGGGTCGAGGCGACGTCACGACTTTTTGCACACGGTGCCGGTGCTTATTGGCTGTCTGTCAAGCGCATTCATGAACACAGTTGGAGCAGTGACACGCCACTCTGGCGACTGAGGAATAGAGAATTTTCACATTTGAGACCTTTAAAATCAGTTCTGCTATTTTTTTTATGGCTACATGTATGGGACTAACATTCATAATCATGTTAATGTCGTTTCAAGGTGTACGACTGTGTGGATACTGAGATGGTATCCTGACAAGTAATGATGACTCACTACAATGAATGAAAATGTGCAAACCTGTGTAATAGGCGTGTGACTCAATAGCCTAAAAGCTGGTTACGTGAGATGAACTGGATTGTCTGGACGTTTCATCAGTGAATCTATATATACTTGCAATTATGGCTTCAGACATCCACCTTGAGTCGCCTGCAATAATTTCAAGTTTGAACATGGGCATTCTCCAGCTGTGTCTCAGTTATCACATATTGATCATCACAGATGTAAGTTATTGTTTTGTACAGTGTAAGTTCAGCAGGTCACAACCCAAATCAAACAAATCCTCACACCATGGGTTCTCTTATACAACTTCTATGCCAAAAGCCTAAATAGGTCAAGGTTAGATAACTAGTTGCCAAAGTCACACACAGTGCAGTACAGTACAGACTTCAGCCTGAACCCTGTCAAATATGTAGACTTATCCCAGTCAAAGTATGTACAAATCTACAATTAAGAAAGTATTGCCAATATAGGATCAGACGTTGTGTTCGTTGTAATGTCCACCTGTTATGTGTGTTTTCAAGAAACACATGGCCCTCTTCTCTTGAAGGCCCATATGTCAGGCAAAATATGAGGAACACAGTGAAAAATACTCATAATACTTATAACAAAAAACTTCCTCTGAGGTGAGATAAAATCACTTGTTTTTAAAGGAAATCAGCTGTAGAATCAATAATTGTATCAATATTATGGCAGTGTATTCTGTCTTCAAGATACACACCCAACATTCCTGAATAAGGTTTTGGTTTGTTTCCGGAAAAGTCATGGAATTAGAAGAAAGAGAAATCTGTGCAACGATTATTGTTGTATTTGAGGGATTTTCTATAACAAAGTAACACGAACATAGTTTCTTTTTTATTTAAACAAGGAAAGAATAGGTAGACACTGCATTAGTATGAATATGAGATTTGAAACAAGTGAAATAATTTTGGCTCTCAGAAGTTTTAAATAAGTCAGAATAAATAGCTTCAGATACTAATTATTTTTCTTTAATTACTGAAATTAAACAAAAATAGAGGTTCTTACTTGTTTATCATTAGTTAGACATTACCTGACATTATTTACCCAATTCTAATTCTGAGAAACTTTAATACAATGTCACATTGAGTTTACGCCTGACATGTGTTGTAAATAAACTTGACTTTACTTAAGATTTGACCCAAGTCTTGACCCAAGTCAAGAGTAGTTAATCACTGTTTTGTTTTTAATTTACATTGTGGATATTACTAGACTGGTTTCACTTCCGGATTCCTATCCCTACTCACACAGCTAAAACTATTAGGACAACCATTTCCTGACATATTCTTCATGTACAAAGATATTTGTTCATTGATCGAATTTTATTGTTTCTCTTTTCATAACAGATGTGCTTTTTTTTAAAGGGCCCCTTTTATATGTTAGATACCTACATTTGCAATTGATAATTGTGATTGTGTGAATGCATGCTTCATCTTATGTACTCATACAAACAGTTAAATTGTATTATTATCTTTTTTTTTTTTTTTTTACCAAATCTGACAGTAAACAGGGCCTAAATTTAAATCTCGGACATGATTTTCCTTGTGTCACATATCGGCCACTTGCATAATCACTCTCCAATGACACGTAAATAAAATTGTATGTAGGTAAGTGTGATAAGGGGCTGAAACTTACAATATTTTCAATAAAGAAAATTACTGGTAAGATAGATTACCCTTTTCTTTAGGCTATTACTTTATAACAGGTCCTGTTGGCTAGAAGTTGAAGTTGAAGAAGATAACATTCCCATAAAAACATAAATTATAGTGTGACAGATATCACAAAGCAAGGAAATTAGTAATATTAAAAACAAGACTAAAGAACTCTTTAGCGGATAGGAGTATAATCATGGACTACATCATATTTTCACATGCATTATTGCACTTTTAACATATACATTTGCACTGTTTTACTGTTTTACTGTTGTGTTTGTTGTTTTTTTATTTGCCACATGCTGCCTTTTAAAATGTATTTGTTTTGTATTATTCATCTATGTTATACTAAGATTTTTACATTGTTTGGCGTTCTGTAGACAGCAAATGAAGAATTTCATTGTACAGAGAAACATGTTTCTTTACTGTGCATATGATAATAACCACTTTGAATCTTGAATCTTGACAACACCACTCACACACTGAACAATTGTTCATACTTTACATTTAATAATAACAACCTAATAAATGAAACAGGAATTTATACATTTTAAAACAAGAGATAGGTTGGGTTTTGTCTGGAGATTTTTTTTATGTGGGGATCACACATGGGACCTCCCTGCGACCCCTACCGGCAAAGACATCAACTGATGACGTGGTTCGGTCCTTCGTTGACCAGAGCAGCAGCAGTATGGCCGACCAGAGCAGGCAAATAAAACTCGCTGCAGCTAAGAAAAAGGTAAAGTATTCAGCAACTGACCCGGCTACTTAACAGCGGAAGAGCTGATCCTGTGTTTTGTCTGCGGGTTTTGCGTTACCGGTGTTTTCTTTCGTTTTGTTATCTAGTCTTTACTGAGCAGGGGTGTTGTCGTTACACGTCGTCCGACCTCTACGCTGTGGCTTGCCCGGCCTCTCCCTCTCCAGTCGAGGCGAGAATGCGCAGGAGAGATCGCTGTTTCTTCCTGGCCTCTATTGATAGCATTAACTTTGGCAGTTGATTCACCCCTTTTTAAGCTCTTTAGCTCATAGAGGAGTAGTTAGTCACTTAATAACTTAGCATACTCTCTTTTGCCCAATAGTTTAATCATGTCTTTCGAGCTAATGTTATATCTGGTAAACGTTATGTGGTTATTAGCAAACGTTAACGTGCTAGCTTTCTAAAGCAAGTTAACGATAGCAAGCTGGCTAACTCAGGAATAGTTAGCTACGTGTGAGTGTAAATAATTCTACATAGCTGCTCGGGCGCTTATCTTTACTCTCTGTAAGATGGATGAATTGTTTAAGGGAATGGTCAATAACCAGCTGGTTTTAAATAAACCCTGTGCTAGCATTGTCGCACGGTTAGCAGGGTAGAATGACGGGGACTGTTTTGACAGCTGACACCCCTCTTCCCTGCCCTGCTCTATGCTTTAGCTACTTGTGTTTGGCTAATGAGAAAGATGGCCTTATCAGCTGTGAAATGTTAGCTTCAGGAAATGACTCGTCAGCATTCCTTGCTGTTCTACGATGTTCGTGGATGAATGCTCGTGGTGATATATGACACTTGGCATCTCATTGCGATTCAACTCCAGTATTATAGAAATGGCAGCTCCTGTTGTTCCCCTGTGATTCCCTCTGGTCCCCCACGACAGCTGTTATCAAGCATCATGCCCCAAACACACGCAGACTGGGGGAAATAGTGTTTACCTGGATAAACTATATGTGGTAGATGTAGATGATCATAGTTTACCTCAAGTTATCAACTTCATCGTGTCTGTTTTAGCATGGCGTTGAACAAACAAGTCAAAGTAACACTGAATGACTTGTTGGCAGTGGCTATGCATTGCAATCTACATTTGAAACCGGATCTTTTCAGTAGCAGAAAGGGAGCAGTCTATCCTTGCTTCATCTTGGACCAAAATTCCCAATTCAGTTAGCTTGACGAGTCCCTCAAGTGATTAGAAATGACTTGTTCTGAGCAATGTCTCTAGTTGGTTGAACGTTGGAGACCGAGGCCTACTGCAATATCTTTAACAAGAAGTAATGGGTAATTTTATTAAATATGCTGCAGAAGATATTTCTTTGCTACACTTCTAACACATCTATCGTTTCATTTTCTTATGTGCTGCTCAGCTGAAGGAGTTTCAGCAGAAGAGCTCCCCTGCTAGTGTTGGAGGAGAAAAGCAGGGTGGGGGAGGTGGTGGAGCAGGGGCCAAGAAGAAGAGGAAGGTGAAGGGACTGAGCCAACATGATGCACCTTCAACAGACAGAAACTCTCCGGAAAATGTGAGTTGATCCCATGAGGTCTTTCCATTTATTCGCCCTCTGCTCACTCTGTCGATGTTGGTCTAATAACAACTTCTCTTTGCACTGTCCTTGTTTTGTCTTGTTTCTCAAACTTAGCGGGATACTGTAAATATATATTTTTAATTTCCAGAACAATATTTGTATCTTAAATGCTGTTATAGCATTAGAATGTATCTGAACTCAGCGTTCACAGAGCAGTATATACCTGATTAAAGAGATCCACATGCATGTAGACTAAGTTGTTTATTTTTTGTTTTCTCCTCGTGGTTATGCTTTGTAGCTTTTGGTCACAAAATATTGTGCCAAAAGATATGGCTGAATTACTATCAAGTTCCTTCCTTTTTATCGAACACACACAGTGCCAACAAAAACAAAGTAGCAGTATTGACACTTCTGCTGGCCAGGTTTGTGGGTGAGAATAATGTTTATCTAAGTCAGAAAAGGACACTGGACAAAAGTCAGAGGTAGTTTTATCACCTGACCATAAACACTGGCCATTTTAGTGGCCAGGGTTGCAATGCACCAAAGGGTAAGATACTTTCTGAAATATACTGAGAATTTTAAGCACTCCTCGATAATTGCATGGTAAAGTAAATGTTTTTCAAGGTACACACACACACATACACACAATATATCTGTCTATAAGACACATTTGTTATCATTAGTATGCATTTTGAGAAACTATGAGTTCTGTCAACTAGTCATTAGTATTGCACATTGGTTTGTGTAATATCAACCTGGTAAAGTGGTGCAATCCTGACTAGTAGTCTCCTCTCTATTCTTTATCTATTTATAGCTTCTTGTTTAGTCCATTATGCAGTTATTTTTGGGACAGAATGTGGACAGCTGTACAGAGACTGACTCATTCTAATAACAGTTATGTTAATCTGATTAGTAATAATTATTAATCATAATCAGGGAAGCAGTGAATTACACTCAGAAGTTTTGAACATGTCAAAATTAGAAATTAGACTTGTCTGAATTAGAAATAATACTTGGTTAATGAGTTTTGGCTAGTGATTTTAGATAATTATCAAAAAACAGAGTCACATGACTGACTGATTAACTGCGTTGTCACTACTATTACATTTGAATATTATGCACCGTCTACTTCTGTGTGGTCTCTCTTTTGTGTGATCTGCTTTAAAGCTTTGATAAGCAAATTGAGATTGCCCATGAGCTCCAGCACAGAGCTTTCATGCCGACTGTCATTCAGGTCAATTTTCCTCAGACTATGTTGGTCAGTAGTTTTCTAAGCTGGAATCTGGGCTCGTTGCTTATTCTGATGCATTTCTTCTCCCAAAACATGTTTGAGTGGTTGTTCAAGACAGAATAGGGTGATTGTAGAGGCAGATTAAGCAGGTAGGGAAATAAAGTCAGGGATTATGCCAATCTACAAAGACAGAGTGCTGACCCTTCACACTTATTCTGATTTATTATTTGTTATTTGCATGAGTAATTACATTCTTACTTTGACCTGGTTGTTCTGATTATTAGCTGTTATTATTAGAATATTAGTTCTGACCTCTTGAACTGGGCATCGTAGCCTCAGTTTCTCATCATTACATACCTTAGTAGTCACTTGTAGACCCCCATCCTTTTTAAGATTTCTTGTAGCAGCTGCTTCTATGTGCCTGTTTGTCACTTTCTGAATTGTTCTCTCCCCTTTCACATCTTTATTTTCCACCATCGTTTCTTTTCTTCTGTAGTTTGACAGTATTCTGAAAGCACTTAGTCAAAGTAATGGAGTAGTTCTACCTCCTTATGTCAAAAGTCAGGTGAGCCTCTCTTTCTCTCTTTCCTGTCTTTCTTTTTGCCCTGCTTGTTTTTTTTTCTTGGTCTAGTTGCATGGCTGTGTTATCCGAGTCTGTGTTCGTAATTCAGGCATGCTTCGGAAAAAACAAGAAATGTATGCGTGTTTAAATTTTTTTACATTGTTGTCATCGTTGCTTTTGCATTTTTCACATTTGTTCACTGCCTGATTTCTATGCACTCTGAAAAGTGTTATTTTGTCATTATTAATGTCTTTCTCGCAGTATTGTCCAAGTAAGTAATTGAAACAGAGAATGGCTATTTGTCAGTCATTCAATTCAGTGTAGTTTTTTATACACTTTCTCGCTACAGCTATCACTATAAGTAACATACTGCATACTATAATGTAGCTATTTACCACACAAATGGATACTAACAAAGATCTTACATGTCCTCATTACATTATATGTTATCTTAGACTACAGACTATCATTGCATTCATCTAGACATATAAATTATGTAATTGAGTTAACTGAACTAAAAAAGATTCAGTACAATAATCAGGTTATGGTTGTTGTATGTTTGTCTGTTGCTATTTCATCACAACTGCTCTTTTTCTTGGCATTAAACCAGTGTGTGCATTTTTTGTGTATGTGTCACCTCAGACATTTTCTGACGTCGAGGCCATCGGGTCGTCAGCTCCCCAGCTGCAGGAGGACCCAAAGAGCGAGCCCGTGTCTAACCTCGCTAGTGCTAACACTGCTACTAACCCTGACTATGTCGATCACAACACTGACCTGCAGGTGTGTCTCTCTCTTTCTGTCAATTCTCTCTCTTTGTCTTTATCCATCTCTCAACTCATATCTAGTCTTGTCATTCTTACTGTACATCCTTTACATCTAAGGTTATATGTCTCTGCGTAATGACTCAAAGTCTGTTGCCAGCATTATTATGGATATGTGTGTGATGAAAACAACAATCCCCTGCTTTGGGGATCTGATGTCATGCAAATTATTGTTATGAAATGATCTCCCTGTATTGCTGTGTTCTTTTTCTGCCTGTGGATCTGTTTACCTCTCTCACTCTCTCTTCCTCTCGTTCTGCAGGTTTATCCCGATACTAACGGTAACGAGAGTTTAACAGAAGAAACTAGGTGGGTTCCTGATTCCTTACTGCCCATGACACTCCATATTTTTTTAGAAACAAACATACACTGATGGTCATGCCGCAGACATGACTTTTTGCAGTTAAACATTATTTTTAGAATTTGGAGATATAGATTTATTATGAGGGCAAAAAACAATCTCTGGAAACTATGTCATCTATCATCAGCACATTTCATGTTCGTGAATGAGTTATAATAAACAATTCTACTGTGGCTACAATATATTCCGCTATTAGCCATAGATTTCGAATAGAAGAATTACCTGGTCAATGTGTGTGATCGATTGTTTATGTCTGTTGTCCTGCAGACCACTGTCTTCCACAGAGAGCCTGCGACAGCTCTCACAGCAACTGAATGGCCTTGTCTCTGAGGTATGATTTTAGGAACACACTCGCACACACACTTCTTTGTCATACAGTGTTAGACATTCAACAATAAAACACTTCATTGATATGTAATTTCAGCTAGGGTGTGGTGGATCTATTCTTGGCAGGAATGCACCGGAAGCATTTTCAGATCTATTAGTTGTCCCCAATTGTCTCCAGCTCACTGACAGCATTAACTGGTGCACCGGGTTAACATATTTCCTCTAAACTTGGTTTAATTTTACACATTGCAAGCACTATGTTTTCATATGACACTTAAGATATGTTAAGTTCTTGTTACCGCACTTGGTGGTAAAATACAGGTGTTACCACTGCTGACAAAACAGATTGCCCATCTACTATGCGTCAGTACATTTCATATTCAAGCTCATAAGGATGGGTCATTTTTTTAAATTTTCTGTGTTGGAAGTGCATTAATGTGCTTATCTCTGTCATTTCAGTCGTCTGCTGCATATGTTAACGGAGACAGTCCACCTGTTAGTGAGAGGGAGCTGGAGGTAAGATAGAAATCTAGTGTTTTCTGTAGTGATGCATTGACTGCTCAGCTGCCGATCAACACCATCTGGTTTCAGTTGAACGGCCGTAGACCGTTCTCATATATAGTGAATTTTGTATGAATTTATTATTTTTTTTCTGGTCACATTAAAACACGCCTGATAGATTTACATTGGCACACAGCGACACAGATGGTAATGTCCCACCCAAACACATGCTAAATGTCATCAGCCTGAGTTAAGAAGACATGCAGCTCTGTTTGTCACAAAAAGTCCAAATTTAACTGAATAACCGTACAAGCTTTGTAAGAAATAAGTTATTCAGACAGATATTATAATGACATTTATTTCCATGCATGCTGTTCAGAGAAATTGCAGTGACTGGCTCATCTGCCAACAGCACACAGTCACCTGGAGCTAATGGAGCTAAATGCTAACATTAACAGAGGTTGCATTAGCTTGATTGTGATGTGTTCAAGCTCTACTCGTTAAAAAGGGAAAATGCTATCCTGATATGTTCAAACTTAATTTTGGAAAGTTTCGTTTTTGGCAAGAAACTTGAATGAATACAATTGTCTAAAGGAGATGTTTTCACAGAAATGTATATTACTGAGAGAAGAGTTTACTTTACCTTAAGCTTCTAATACATAATTACTATCAAAGCAAATCTGTGAATACAAATGCATCATTTATTTCTTAATCAGTTTAATGATGTGTTTTTATGCAATTTACCACTAGACTACAATAACAAAGTAAAAGGATAACTTTAAAATGATGTCTGAAGCCTTGTTCAAAAATAAAAGGAAAGAATATCTAGCTGGATTGATGGATGATTGATTTGTTGATGTATACCAGATTTGAGGCTGTAGAAGAAAAAAATATTACAAAACAATAAAAATATTGTGGATTCCCAAGAATAATGGCGGTTTATAAGTGTTAAGGGCTGTAGAAAGTGTACAGAAACACACGGTTACCTTAAATTTCTTCATTTATTAGTTTATCAACCGTCATGTATTTTCTGGTATATTTTTATTTTGTTATTATTTTATTATGTTTATTGTTAACAACACATTTTTGCACCACTTGTAAAGGTCCTATTGTTTTCCTCCATGATAACAATTCACATCAGAATAGGTTTTTGTTTGACTTTTGCCACTGCACTTTATCCTTCTCTTTTCTTTCTTTTTTTCCCTCCTTTCCCGGATGCATGTGTGCACGTGATAGGGTCGGAACCAGGAGCTGGCAGCCGCCCTGGAATCCAGCAACCTAACAAACTCTCAGCTAAATACCAAGCTAGACCAGCTGGTAAGAAGCTGTGTGCGTGTGCATGTTTGTGTGACTGGAGTTACCCTGTTCCAGCCATCCCAAAATTAAAGCATCAGTGCATGTACTTTATGCATTCTGCATGTGATCTTAAATAACCACATACTGGAAGAAGTCATGCATGGTTTTCATGTTATTTATTTGTCTTTCACTTTCTACAAAGTGTAACCAGTGCAAAAGCTGTAGATACTTTATTATAGCACACTGCCAGTTATAAACTCAAAGCCTCCAAAAAGGTTTAAGATAAAAGGTCAACATGTCTTTGCGTTATTCCTGTCCTGTCTGGCATGCAGATTAGGGACATTGTGCCAGAATGATGGTTGTTTTCTAGGGCTTGCATTGCTGCCGAACAACTATGTTGATCTTTCCTATACTTAAATGTATATCTTATTGGTCTGGCAGGCACAACAATCTCAGGAGCTCTCTGACCAGCTACAAAAGGTAAACTGTTTTTACCCTCTTCATTTTTCCAGTCTGAAGAATTTTCAATTATTTTCTGGTCATTCATGGACTCTGGTATTTTTCTTGCTTCAGGAGCGAAAAGAATTTGAACAGAGATCTTCAAAAGAGCAGGGAGCCATGCGGGAGCAATTACAGGTAACATCTCTTACCCAAACACACATTGAGTTTGTCTGATAATTCCTTTTTTAGAAATTCTGAAACTGTCAAATCAGAAAAAATCTGTCATGTGATGTAGCAGTGTATAATGTCAATGCATAGAGTCTATGGTTCCACCCTGATATAAAATGGCAGTGTGGTAGCAACACACCCTTCCCATTGCAACATCCTCCCCTGATAACTCATCATGACAATAATAAATGATGTAGTCAGTGTAGCAAGGCTGAAGCACTGTGTGCGCAATTACTTCAAAAACAATTGTATTAAGTGTATGTGGTGATCTAATGAGGGACTTAATGTAAAAGCAGCTGACATTACTTATTCTCACAAAAAGCTGTTCTCCTTGTTTGTTTGTCTGTTGTCTCCCAAGGTTCACATCCAGACCATTGGCATACTGGTATCAGAGAAATCAGAGTTACAAACAGCACTACAATACACACAACATGCTGCAAGGCAGAAAGCAGGTGTGTGTGTTTTCTAATTCACTGTACATGCACTTGAATGGGGGGAAAAAAATCATATTGGCAAGACCTTAGTTGACAGTTTGTTTGTGTGTCTCTTCTGGTGTGTAGCTGATGCAGAGGAGTTGAACAACCGTCTCCACGCAACAAAGCAGAGAGTGTCCGAGCTGGAGAGAACTCTCTCCTCTGTCTCAACACAGCAGAAGCAGTTTGAAAAGGTAACACACATTGCAGTAATCACTCTTATGCAAAAGGAAAAAAAAGTATGATGTAGATGTAATATATAAAATATGACAAACTAACTTGACACACAGTGAGCTGTATGCTTGTAAAACAGCTACACACTAAAGCATACCTCCGTTCTACGCTCCAGTTGTCTCTCATGAGTATTTGTTTTTTTCCCCCTAATAAATGTTTCCCTTTTGGTCTCCAGCACAACAAAGAGTTTGAAAAGGAGAGAGACAGCCTGAGGCTAGAGGTGTTTAGACTAAAGTAAGTCACTTTGTGTTTATAACCTTTCTACAGAAGAAGATTTGCTGAATGTGTGCAAGGCAAAAGGAGCAAATCTCCCAAGTCCTGTTACAGTCTGGTAGGTTAGATGAACAATCTCTGCAAATGGTTGTGTGTGTGTGTGTGTGTGTGTTTGCAGCAATTTGAGCGAGGAGTCGAAGCAGCAGAACTCGGAGCTGTCGGAGCAGATACGGCTGAGTACACAGGAGAATGGAGCTATGAGGCTGGAGGTGGAAGATCTTCGCAAGAGACTCGAGATCGCTGACCTCATGTTGCAACAGGTGCATTAAGACACAGGCAGAACATGTTACTGCATATACACATATATATATATACTGATCATCATTCGTCAACAATAAGTGTTGGATCAACTCTACAGCCAAGCTAGGTAAAAAGCCAGAGGGGTGTTTGGGATTAGTTTCAATCTTGCCTGTATTTCACTCCAATATGTGTTCTATTTATTTCTCTCCAGGTCTCCAGTCAGTCAGATCCAACCAGTGCCAACCAGCAGGTCCAGTTACTGCTGGGAGAGAAGCAGCAGCTGGAGGCACACAATCACCAGGTCTGTGTGCAAGTACCTTCCTCCACTTCACTGCATGTGTGTCATACCAGGGCCCCTCTGTGTCTTTGTTTAGTTGGTGAAAAGTATCTTGATATTTATTCTAAATGGAGGGGCTCTTTTGCAGATAAGCTGTTATTTTATTCTGTAGTGAAAATTAAAACAACTCAACTTGTTATCTACTAACTGGTATCCCTGCAACATATACTTCAGCCAAAGTCATTGTAATTTTCCTGTTGGTATTAGCATCACATGACCCATGGGATGTCATCTACCTTCCCTACTTTTCCTCTCCCTTTTCATAGTTGATTATTTGATACACAAAAGTTGCAAATTATCTCATTATTATTTAAAAATGAACCAACTAAGACATGAAATTTGTTCCTAAGCTTCTGCTCGTTTACCTTTTTTGTCTAGAAAGTCTGGTCATGTTAACACCATTTTTATGTTTTTGATATTGTAGCTGATGGAGTCTATTGGCCAGCTGCAGACAGAGAGGGATTGCTATGCAGAGCAGATCCAGGAAGAGGGCCGTTTATGGAAGGACAAAACGGAGCAGCTGCTAACACAGGTTAACTACAGTTATTTTAACAGAGACATATGGTTGACTAAAGCTCTGAAAATAAATACATGTGTATGTTCTGTGTTTTTGATTATTTTATTTTGGTGTTTAACAAATGGCTAATTGATCTGTGTGCAGGTGTCTTTGGTGGCAGAGGAGAGGGACAGAAACATCAGCCGAGTCCAAGAACTGGAAGCCAGCATCACAGAGCTGACACATGCTGCAGGTAAGCGGTTCACTTTAATCTTATCTAGTGCTTTTTCCTTTTCCTGGCTTTTCTGCAGCTCCTTCCTTGAGCTGCCAAGTTTAATGGAATGGGCTCCCCTTATCTTCCAGCAATGTACACCTGATGAGCAGTTTCTGGGATCAAGCAGAGCAAACTTCACAGGGAAAGAAGACTGGAGCACACTGATGTGCAGCCATAAAAGTGCTTACAGACTGATGTTTGACACCTTTGTAGTGTCAAAATTACTGCCAAAACATTTTTCTTTTAAAGGCTGTAAATCAATCTGTGTGCTTCAGTGTCGTTTTCCTCTGTAGTAGAAGAAATGTTGGAGCTGGAGATGTTGGTTTTATTGTCAAGTTTTAATTTTATTAAAAGTTTAAAATCATAATAAATTATATATTTATTTTATAGTTATAGTTATTTAAGCATAATAATATTTTTTGTAGCATGGTGTATTTACACCAAGCTCTAGCAAAATAATTCAACCTGGTAACTGTAGTCCTGCTTCTTCTCCTCCAGCGTTGTTGTCCCAGGAGAGGGAGGCTCGGGATAATGCAGAGGCTCGGTCCTCAGGGCCATCGGAGAGCGAAGTGGCTCTGCAGGAGGCCCTCAACGCTCTACATCAGGAGAAAGATGCTCTTACCGCACAGTACCAGGCACAGGTATGCATTACATTAAGACATGCTTGGGAATTCCTGTTAAGCTAAGGATTAGTTCATGTCTTTGATTATTGAGGCAGAGTCTTAAAGTGGCTATTCTCCTATAACATTTGCAGAAATGATGCCATGTTTATGTTTGGGGAAGTTTCTTTAATCAGTCCCTAATATTTCTCCACAGCTACGAGACAACGAGCAGCTGAGCCGCCTGTGTGCAGAGCAGGAGACGCGTCTGGGGGAGATGGAGCGGCAGGTGGAGAGACAAGTTGAGGAGGAAGACGACCGCCGGCGCATGTTGGAGGATGTTCAGTCAGACAAGGCCACTATTAGCCGTGCTCTCACCCAGAACCGAACGACTGAAGGACCAGCTGGCTGAGCTACAGAACGGTTTTGTCAAACTGGTGAGGCTGAAAATCCAGCTGACCATCTGTCCTTTTTTTAATGACACATTTTGAAAATGCTGTTATTTATATATGCTTTTTCTTCTGTCTTTTGTCCTAATTTGCTATAATTATTTAAGGATCATATCCATACATCTTTTCTTCTTCCTGCTGGCCGTCTTCCCTTAAATGCATTTTGTATCTCTTCCCTTTCTTTTTCTTTTTTTTTATTGTTCTAAGCTTTGATTCATGTATCTCACAATTAGTTAATTAACTTTTCACAATAAGGAAATAGAATTAGGAAAGTACATTCATAGCAAGTATTAGCTCAAAGGTCAAAGGACTGCTGTCTTGATGCCAACATTCTTGTTTCTCCTTCATTTGTACAGACTAATGAGAACATGGAGATGACCATTGCCATCCAGTCAGAGCAACATGTGAAAAAGGAGCTGGCTCGCAGACTGGGTGAACTGCAAGAGGAACTGCACAACAGCAAGGAGCAGGTACGGTCATGCACCAAACACTCTCAATGACAAACCCAATTTGTGATCTAATGATGGTGTTTCGTCATATTTCATGTCTTCATTTTACTCTTATCTTGTGGAATCCTATATGTTTTAAGTATTTTTTCAATAGTTGTTGTATGCCATACACATACAAGTGCATTCACACGATAGAAAGAGATAAAAAAAAAAAAAAAATGTTTTTTTCACTACGCAATCGTTTTTTCTATTCCTCTCAATTTTTATTTTCCTCTTTGTTTCCTTAACTCCAGCTGGAACTGAAAAGTACGGACATTCAGGGTCTGATGGAGCAGCGGGATCAGGTAGTGGCCCAGCTGCAGCAGTACTGTGCTGGCTACCAGGCCCTGGCCTCAGAGAGAGAACAGATCCACCACCAGTATCTGCAGCAGATCCAGCTCATGGACCGGCTGCAGCACGATGAAAGCCAGGGTCGTGTGCAACTGGAGATCAGTCACAATCAGCTCAAGCAAGCGCAGGTGTGTACTTAAGGAATAAGGCCTTGTTCACATGATCATTGATGTATGAACAACTTCATAATATAGCTTGAGACGGCTTACATAGCTCTGGAGTCAGTTTGTTTTGAATGACTCTGTCGCCCTCTACAGGATCATTTGGAGCTGTTAGTCAAAGACAATGAGCAGCTGAAGACTGAGGTGAAGGAGCTGCTCAACAGCTCAACTCTTGCCTCGTCATCCAGAGACCAAGGTAAGATTTGTCTATTTTTTTTACACCATTTGTCTTTTATTGTCATTGTGAAACATTCTTCCTGTTTTATTTCTTTGTGTGCTCTCCTCACACCCCAGGAATCACATGTTCAGCAGCATAGTGGCTCTCTTGTTTAACTGTTTTCATTTGAAAGAAATTAAACATAGAAACTGAAAAATGTACTCCTTTACAAGCACAAATTGTTATTGATGCAAAGCTTACAACACGTTCTCATAGCAGAGCTGCAGCACCAGCAGTTTTAGAACTGCATTTCCATTGTATCCTGTGCCACCTACTGGCCAGGAAGTTAAGAACAGCCGTAATATTGCAGCTCCTGTGGAGAATGAGTGTTAAGGTATAAGACCACTGACTTAAAAATGGGTAAAGATGATCTGTAATCATTATAATTTGTCATTATATCACTTAGGTGATGGAGTGGAGAGCCAGTCCCTGCAAGAGAGTCCAGAGAAATCCCCTTCCATAGTTATCCCAGAAGACTTTGAGAGCCAGAAGGAGATGGTGAGGGCGGTGATGAATGTTTGTCATCAAAAAATAATTTCTAATTACAAATAAGGCAAAAGTTTGCCATTACCCTCATTTGATCCTCTTAGGCAGCTCCCTCCTGCCATCCTCATCCTCACCTTTTCTTTCTCGCCATAGGAGGAGTTTATCCGTGGAGCTTTGGCTCAGCTGGAGGCAGAGAGGGACGAGGCCAGAAGACAACTGGCAGAAGAGCACAGGCTCCACATCGCAGCACGGCACCAGACCACGTTGGCCCTCAGCCTTGAGCACCAACACCACAGCCACGCGCCTGATCATGACCATCATCATGATCACGATCACGGTCACGATCACGGTCACGATCACGGTCACGATCACGGTCACGATCACGGTCACGATCACGGTCACGATCACGGTCACAATCACGATCACGATCACGGTCACGATCACGGTCACGATCACGGTCACGATCACCATCACACTCAGGGCCAACACAGTCACTGTGAACACAGTCACGAGCATTCAGGTGAGGAAGACTACATTTGTGTGCAATGAAAAGGACAAGACTGCATTTTTTAAATCGGCTATCGCCTTCACAGAAGGAGGAGTACCGGTGGAAGTTCATCAGGCACTGCAAGCTGCCATGGAGAAGCTTCAGGAGCGTTTCACCTCCCTCATGAGAGAGAAAGCTGACCTGAAGGAGAGGGTGGAGGAGCTGGAGCACCGCTGCATCCAGCTGTCTGGAGAGACTGACACTATTGGTGAGACAGTAGGATATATTTGTTGTATTACTTTTGTTTCCAGAGAGGTTTGGTTGAGTGTACAACTCCCTCACTCATCCCAATACTACCTTCTCTTTCTGTCTTTCAGGAGAGTACATAGCTCTGTACCAGAGTCAGCGGGCCATCATGAAGCAGAAGCACCTGGAGAAGGAGCAGTATATCAGCATGCTGGCCCAGGACAAGGAGGAGATGAGAGTACGGCAACGCAAACTTTTTCTTTTGAAAATAACCATCAAAGTACTTTATTGCAGTTTCATAAGATGTTTGTCCTGATGCATGTTTTATCTAAATGTTCTTGTTTCTCCGATGTCCATCAGGCGAAGCTGGCCGAGCTGCAGGATCTGGTGATGAGGCTGGTGGCTGAGAGGAACGACTGGTACAGCCGCTACACCGGAGCTGTAGCCGGCGCAGGCTCAGTGAACCCCGACCTCCTTCCTGTTGGGGAGCATCACACTCACCCAGAGCACCAAACGCACACGCAGCTGAATGCTGTCAATGGAGCAGGTGGGCACATCCTGTACTACTGTATGCACACTTAAGCTGTCTCTGCTACAGCATAAACTAATGCAAAGACAATTTCTTCATTTTGCTTTTGACCATATTTACATGGCCATGAGACAGCATCATTTACCGTAATCAGGATGTCAGCAGTCAGATAATTGCAGTCCATGCAAATTATATTTCTGAGGGGTTTTTTTTGTATTAAGAATAATAAAATTGCTTGTTGTTTTTAAGAGTGTAAGTCTTTTTTAAAACATAATTTGATCATGCTCCCTTCTCTCTCTCTGTGTTTCAGAAGCCATGGAGGTTATTCCTCTGTCAGAGCCCACCACAGGCCTGGAAGCCCTCATGTCTCAGACGCTGTCGAGTGGGTCAGCCCAGAGTGACTCCAAGGCCCTGGTGCCCAAAGAGGACGGTACAGCCCAGCAGATCATGCAGCTGCTCCAGGAGATCCAGAACCCCCAGGGAGCACTTAGATCACCCCCCTTCCTCGGGGAGAACCCCTGCATCCCCTTCTTCTACCGACCCGACGAACAGGACGAAGTCAAGATCCTGGTGGTGTGAGGTGTGGGAGTGACACAGGCGCGCTGTGTGTGTGTGTGTGTGTGTGTGTGTGTGTGCGTGTGTGTGTGCGTGTGTGTGTGTGTGTGTGTGTGTGTGTGTGTGTGTGTGTGTGTGTGTGTGTGTGTGTGTGTGAGATACATGTCTTCAAGTCTGGGGAATATTAAACACCACAGTATACCATGTTTGTAGCTTGTTATATTCACAAACACTTCTCAAGACATATGAGACCCTGCAACATTGGTCCCATATATGTATTTGTCTTCAGCCCAGTTACATTACAATACCCCCTCTCTCTTCTGTGTCTTGGCACTAAATCGCGCATGGTTAAAAAGAGAGTATTTTCTATTTGTTGTTTTTATGGGGTGGGGGTTTGTCCATAATGCTCTTCCCAGAGAGATGACCAGTATTTCTTGATGCAATCTGATCATTCTCCATACCACCATTTTTAACCACCATCCTCTCGTCTCCCATTTAACACGTAAGTGCAATAAAGGGGCCATATATTATGCCCCCTTGCTGATCCAGTACTTCTAAAGCTGTTAAAAATGATCAGCCTGTTTGTGTGCAACTTTAGGGCAAATCTCAGTTTTACACAATTCACTGTACAAATGCCAAAAAAGAGAGCATTGCGTTTGAATGTAATAACCTGAATATTTACCTGTATGTTTGTGTGATGTGTGGAGAACTCATGATGGTTAAACGAGGAGAAGAGATGCAGCGTGGGAAGTCAAATGGAGAAACTGAGGGCGCATAATGGCTTTTGAACTGTTGGCGCTGTTCGGTTTCAAAGTCTAGAGCTCGCTAGTTATGAGGTTCAGGAAGAAAGAGGCAGGTGTTGCAGAATGGTACTGGTCCTGGAATGGTCTTTTCTCTACATTTTTTTTGTCTTTTCCCTCCAAACACTGAAAATAAGTCTTATGTTTGTACAGTGCGAAATGTTAATATATGTGAAACGACTGTGTTGTAATGTCATGTCATCCTGTTAGACTGAGAGAAAGTCCTCACCGTTAAGAAAAGGGTGGTTTCTAAAGTCACAGAGGGGATAGATGCAATTTAAAGATCCAATGAAGAAAAAAAGATTTTGGTCAAAATGAATAAGGCATTATTGTGAGAGTGTAATTCAGATAAATAATAGAGCTTGGGCTGCTGTACTTCAAGCTGCGTGCCACATTATTTTTTTCTTTATCTTTGTTATTAGCACGATAGATACTAAGGTGCAGTGAGTGGAGGACGTTACACAAAGTGTGGTGTTTAAATCTCTTGATCTGTACTGATGACATCTTTCTTATTCAAATCATCTCTAATATCTGAGGCATTTGGTTGGCCTCATCAAGTATGTCCATACTCTTTTTTTCCCCCTCATCAGAGCTGTTAAACTATAACTGAGCCCTAACCTCAATTTCATGGGGTCTTGAAGTTTCTCAAGAATTTGACACTATTGATTAGAACCTGCTCTTTTCTGTTACGATTGCTTGTAGTTCCACATATCAAAGGTGAATTGATGCACATCCTTTACAACTGGACTGCATGAGTGTCGGTGGTGCGTGTTCGATCCAAGTCGTTTCCTCTTGAGCCGAAGTTGCATCTGTTGTACTTTTTTGTAGAGTTCTATCAGATTATATAAGTATGATTGCACTAAACTGTACAAAGCTTCTCATTCGTCTCTGTCCTCTGCGGCTGGTTGGACAGGGATGTTTCTACCATAGCTGGCTTAATCATTTCTGTGGAGGAAAAAGGGAATCCTATGAAGCTTCAGTCTGAAGCTGAGGGTTCCGGTGGAAGCAAATTAATTTAATTGAAAGTGTGTGTGCGTGTGTGTGTGTGCGCAGCGTTGCACTCCGATAAATTGTAAATATGAATAGAAGGGGACATTTAGTTGCGTTGATTCCGAAGGTGGGGGACCAATCAGGATTTGAGAAAATAAACTCTTTCCAAAAGTAGTGATGTTCATATTTTGTAACTCTTGCATCGGCAACACTTGAGTCAACCTGCTTTTGGCCATTGGAAACATGACATGGGATCCCAACATGGAGACAGACTTCATACTTTTTCACCTAGCTTTAAGGGAGAGATGCTCATATTCACAAATCTAGATTGGAGGATAGATTGATTGATCCCTTCATTGTGGAGCGTTCCCTTTGTAACCATGAGCTCCGCCATCACAGCTCATTTTGTTCCATTTCAGATTAATTCATGGACGAGGCCTCTGGTTTTTTAAGAGTCTTTCCATGATTTTAATATGCAACGTCATGAGTCATACAACAATTCTGTTATTTTAACCTCGTCATTAGGATGTCTTTGACTTTTAAGGTCATCTTTGTTGTGTTGGCTTTGAGGTAGAGGGCACGTTTGTTCAGTTATTAAATATTTATCACAACATGCAACAGGGCCGAAAGCATGAGTGAAAATTCTGGTATTTTAAGCCTATTATACAAAGCAAAATGTAATATGTGGAGGCCATATGTACTTGGTGTTTTGTTTTTACAGGCAAAGTACTACACTAAACCGCAGCACTTTGTTAGTAACAGCTAGTTTTTGAATACATTTACTTAAATCATTCTTGATTAAGAAGAAAAAAAAAACAATTCCTTGCTTCTTAGCATTCTGTCATTTTTTGGGTTTCCTTTTTGAAACATTGCCACAAATATGATTTTTGTGATAATTAGCGTTTGGTTAAAAAATGAGGTAAATACACAATAAAATCAATTTAGTGTTGTTTTGGGGCTAGTAAAACAACAAATAAAACTGGATGAAATTACATCCCGCACTCTCTAATTCACTGTTAAATATGTTATGCGTGATTGAAACAAACCTTGAGAAAGCATTTATTGTCTCTACTGTAAAAGAGGTGGTGTGTATATACTGTAACTGTGTAACATATTGTATATTCATTATGCCTGGTGTGTGGGGGAAAGGCTTCTCTGCCATGTTTACTGGCAGTGTGGACTGTGTGTTTGAAAGTTAGTTCAGACTGAGGGCGTTGGCAGTTACTGACTGGCTGTGGTTTAATACAAAGATTGACTAAAGAAGAGGAAATATTCTATTTATTTGGAATAAATTAGTATCTCAACTAATCAGTTTTAATGTAAAATAGAAGTCACTATTGGGTGGAAATGAAGGATGGTTCAGAGAACTGATTTGTTCGAAGGCTGCTTCTGACAGAAGCTTTCTGACTTGTTTCTTCCTCGAGTAATATTTTCTCCCCTTCTCCTGAATAAAACTGATTGAGCAACTTGAACCCATGTTGTGTCTTGATTTCTTGGTTGTGTTTGATACTTTAAACCTCGGCACAAATCTACAGCATGCAGTTTGACTCAAATTGGAAAAGCAAAGTGACTATACAAATTTTAAACTATCATATCTTTGGAAATTTTGGGGGAAATTTGCTGCACTTTTTGGGGTTTTATCTTTTACCAGTTCATACTCAAGTCCCTCCATTAATTTATGAAAATACTTTCCACCACAAGTTAGATGTTCATTATTTCATTCATTATTCATTCAACTGCTGGTTGTTATCTTGATTTAACCATTTAAACTAATGTATATCAGAAAAAAAGAGGGGGAAGCTCATCATAATTTTACTCCAGTCCAAGCTGTTTTTTTTGTTAAAGATCACTTCCATTCTTTCAATTCTCCTTCGTTGCCAGATCCAGTGGAGCTGTTCTGCTGACGTTGAAATAAAGAAAACAGAGAGGAAACTTCATCCAGTACACTGAGGTTTCTTTAATGTGTAGACAAAGCACAGCAGCCCTGCAGGGTAAAGTCCCTGTTCCATCCACAGTAGTTAGAACAAGATGCAGGACCCGGATGCTGCAGGAGTTCACACATTCACACCATCCCTTTCTGCTCTTCGACACAGAGAAAAACAAGAAAAAAAAATCCTCTCTGCTACCAGCTAAATATCAAACAACCTGCCAACGTCCATATATGTCACTGCATTACACATTTTTATGCGTTTTTCAAATATTTCCTGATACACATACTCATTTATTCTTAATCATTTAAATATTTAGGAGACTAAATTCTCTAGAAGGCGGAAGTAAAAGTCCCATAAGATGCACCACACATATACATAATAACACAGATATGTCCATAATAAACTATTAACTCTTAAATAATAAGTAGGATATGCTTCGTTGTGTTTGCGTTGCAGTTGTGGAATATTAAGATGCACAAGGGGTCAAGTCGGGTTTTTTCAAACGGCTAAAATGACATCAGTTGAGGTACAGAGGTGGGGTTTTTTGTGGCTGGTGGGTTTGGATTTCTTTGTTTGGGGTCAAAATACAACACATGACACTGACAGAAGAGCTCAGTGGAAGAAAGACGGGTGAAAAGATGGGTTGAACTCACAGGCTCTCAGACAGCGGTGTGATAGTGTAATGCATAGACTGTGGCTGTTTTCATGTTCTCACTCACCCCCGTGACCACTGAGAGAAGAAAGAAAAGAAAAGAGGGGGGAAAAAAGAAAATAAATGGCAGATCATAAACCTGTATTAAATGCTGTAAGACTTCCTGTTGATATATCAGAGGATTTGATGCGTAATGTGACTTCAAAACGCACTCCAAATGTTGAAAGCTTTCCCATTAGGGACCTCATTCCCTCTGAATAAAAAGGACGCATAAGGAACAGCCTTAGAGTGCAACCCAGGCCATGGATTCCCTTCCTCCCAGTTAAAAAATGTACTCTTGACTCATGTGTGACTGGTGTCGTGCAGCTGTCTGCAGAAGGATATTCTATATATTGCACTTTCTATTTAGATCCCGCCTCGATAAGGTAACGCATAACAATGTGTTTTGTGGAGAGGAGAGGAGGAAAGTGGGAAACGTGCCATGGGAAGCGCCTCTTTAAGCCAAAATAAACATAAAAAAGATTGGGAAAGCTTTTGTTGTTGCATAGGTTCTGTGGAAGCACAGACTACAGCATTTTTAAGAGGTCGTCGTGACACTGCTATGTAAACTATATGGCTGTCCACTCAGGATGATTAACTTATAACACAGGTGAATTAGTGACTGTGAGGCCTTCTGGAGTCTAGAACGGGTCCCTCAGATGATCGCTTCTGTCCTAGTGCGAGGGGGAAAAAAGGAAAAATATGATGAAGAGCAGCTACTCCTGTCCGTCCAGGTGTCTGAGGGTGAGGAGTCTGATCGGCAATCACACATGACCGGCAATACCAGGTGAGTAAGTGACACAAATATATATATATATATTTGCAGAAATTGGGGTGAAAAACATAAACAAAACATAAGATAAACCGTAAAATGTTAAGATAAGTGAGTCAACAGTCAGAATACCCATCAGAAAGGCTGGAGTATAGTGTAATACTCAGGCAAAGTGTCATGCTTAGATTGCAAATGTCTACCACCTTAGGTGTAATAGCAGGAGCACATATTCTGGATGTATTTGCTTGTGTATACTAATATATATATATATATATATATATATATATATATATATATATTAAAATGTATATTATATATGTGTATAATGTGCATGCACATGTGCACATACACTCAAGATGTATCATTTATTTTATATTCTCTCAATAGTTTATTTAAATTCTGAGGATGCAGCATGTTCCTATGCCAGTCATGCAATTGGGTTTCAAGTATTCAGCATCTCTGTGGGAAAGCAGAGGTGTGTGTGTGTGTGTGTGTGTGTGTGTGTGTTGTCAGGGAAAAGTAGGAGCAGGAGAAGGGAGCCGGCTCAGGTCGGGTGTGGCAGAAAACGACAGGAAGGTGGCGCTGTTGTCCATGGCCTCTCATCCCGAGGTGGGACGGACGGATTGGCGGAGGGAGGGAGGGGGGGAGGAGCTCGGAGGTCTAGTGCGTTGGAGAAGGTGGGGGTCTCCGACTGCCATCGACACAAACACAGGAACTAGAAACAAGAGAGGACGGGGGGGAGAGTTGGATTAGTGTTTTCTAGGTCTTCAGTCTTTGCCGTCTTCACTTAAACCTCAAATTAGGGCTTATACTTACTTACATGTGGTAATCTCAGGACTCCCATGTGTTAATCATGCACGTACACCTTCACTCACACAGACAGCCACTTATATCGTGAGATAACACATGGAAGGAAACCCGAAAAACACAACCAACACCACAAGGATGTCAGGCTCAGTTACAATGCAGGTAAATGTTTGCAGTGGAGGCCAAATGCAGGCAGGAGGCCTTCCTCCATATCCGAGTGATGTCTAAGTACAGTAGCTGATTATACAGATTATTTATTGAACTCTGTCAATGTAATCTTTATTAATAAAGACCCTGAAATGCATAAAGTGTGAAAACAGGCTAATCCTGAAGGTTTTAGGTATGGAGATTAACATCAATGTAACTCCAAGCCTAGGGGTCGCAATATACGCCTTTTAATGTTGTTACCCTTTAAAATGAAGCAGTCTCTACTCACAAACCCCTTTCACAGGTTTCATGTGTCTACAGCTTGCAAAGACGGATGTTCCCCGTTCAGACGGATCATTTTAATTGTTTTTAGAGGCCCAGAAAGGTAAAAATATCACATATTTCCCAAGAAAAAAGGGTTTGGCCAATATCGACAGATCAAGACACAAAGGATGAGTGGGATGTCATGGCGTACGTACGTCACATAGAACACTGACACACAAACAACAGCCATCTTTAAATCGGACAGTTCCATCCCATCTAACCTGCTGAGGACTTTCCTTTTTCACAAGACACATTACACATTCTGACACCTCTTCAATAAAATGGCATCGACTCCAAAATCAGCTCAAACACTGACGCAAACACACACGCGTGAACTGGGTGTGTGTGTGTGTGTTTGCACATGCAGCGCTCTGAGAAGAAAACCAAGAAAAGTGAGAAAAAGGAAAAAGGGCATGCAGTGAAAGGACGCCTCCTGAGAGGAAGAGAAAGAAGGAAGGTGTTCATGATGATGATGATGATGATGATGATGATGGTGGTGATGATGGCGTACCCAACGTACCAGAAACGTTAGTCCTCATTGGTCAGTGATAGTGATTCTGTTGAAGGAACCATAGTCATGTGCGGGACAGAAGCGTGGTGAGGAAAAGAGGGATGAAGAGGAGGAAGAAGAGAGAAAAAAGGAGTGCAAACAGTTACAGTGCAGGAAATGACCAATGTCACATGTGCTCAGCTCTCACTTTAAGACCAGAATACACACACTGAGGATTTGGAGTTTTGGGATTTATATTCCGTCTGTTATTATTTGGAGGCTGAATTTGCCAGTGAGAGCTTTGCTCAGCAACGTTAGTGTCTCCTACTTTAAAAAGAGGCAAGCCGCTACTCTGACAGTGAAAAACAATGTTAGCTAGCTCACAAACACGGGCAAGCACGAGGCAGATACAGTTAATGGAGAACAGAAAAGAAAGAAAACCCCCCTAACGCTCAGTCAGGTCGCTGAGCTGCTTCAAAGCACACATTTCTTTAACTATCCGGATGAGGACAGCGGTGAGGCCGATGGGTGTAAGCGATGAATGGTGGCGTATTAGATATCACTGGTGATGGCTGACAGGGTGTTGAAAGTTCAAAGTGGTGCCAGAAAGGTAACCGTTTAACCAAACGGACAGAAGATAACCCATTAAGAGCTTTAAGGCTGTCTATCCATCTATTTAGGGATCTCTATCCATCTATTCGTCTATCCAAAAACCAGAGCTCTCCACTTTCATTTACCTCCTTTATCCCCTCATCCAGGTGTCTTCACATCCCCCTTAGTAACAGAGAGTATCCACACTTCAGGTTGGATCGTTTCCATGTTAAAGTCCTTGTAAAAACCTACATGAACAGGTTGGAGGAAGGCTGCTTCACTCACCTTGGGACACTTGGGGGTGCACGGTTAGGTCGGGAGGGCACGGTGGGTGGTGGCCCACTGTAAGGGTCTGGAGAGGCTCCCGGGCGAGACGGGACAGGGGGTCCCCCAGCAGGTGGAGGCCCCGGTGGAGGCCCACGAGAGACTGGGCGGCCCGGAGGTCCCGGAGGGGCCCTGCGGTTTGGAGTTGGACTGGTGGCTGGAGACCTGGAGGAGAAATCATCAACAAAACTAAAACAACCAACCTAATAATAATGATCAAAAGTCTACTTCATTGATAGTTCACACCCCGTCCATTCTCATCAACCCTTACCGTCCCCCGGAGCTGCCCCGCTGCACCTGCAGCCAGGAATCATCCACGGGAGGCGGCATGGCGGTGGTTATGGTGGACGTGCTGATGTCACCGATGATGCCGAGGGCTTCCCGCAGAGCGTGGTACATCCGCAGCATCTCGTCGCGGTGCGTGGCCTGCTCCTGAGACTCCTCCATCAGCAGGTTCTGGTCAGCGCACGAGTACAGCTGGGCCAGCAGCTCCGCGTTGATGAAGTCTTTAGTCTGGACACAACGACAGAGATGTTTCTGACATCCAAGATTTGGATATAAATCTAAGCGAGCTGAGAAATGGCCGACTCACGTTGTTAATCATGAGGTGCATGATGGTCTTCGGCATCAGGTCACGAACGGTCTTGTTGACGATCGCCATGTAGGAGTCCACCAGGTTACGGATGGTCTCCACCTGCCGCTCCAGCTGAGGGTCCATGCTGTGCATTATGTTGTCGGAGCCATTTTCATCACCGCCGTCGCTCTGTGGAGAAGGATGACAGGCAGGACGGAGGATGTGGAGTTCAACTTCAGTTTAGATCAGCGAGACTAAAAGCTAGAGACACAGAGCATGATGACGACATACCTTTCCTTCCTTATCCTAGAAGGTCAAACAGTGATGAGGAAAACATTGAAAGAGGACAGATACAGTATCACATGAGAGACACGACAACATTTAAATAGTCGGAGTAAACATCACAACTCACATAAAAACAATAATTAGCTTATAAAAATGATAAAAAAAATCAAGCTCAATAATGCTTGTTTTTACATAATGGTTCCATACTGTGGATGTCTCGCAATCAATCCAATTAAAGCAGACATACCAACGTGTTTTTATATTATATACTGTATGTATGCATAAAGCAAATACTTTGACAAAATCTTACTGTCACCCGTTCAGGATAAACTCCAGCTCTGAGGAAGGAGGCCTTCCAGGCATCCATGTCTTCCTGACTCTCACAGGCCAGCTCCAGCTGACGGTAGTCTTTATAGACATTCCTGTGGAAACACATGCTGAATGATGCTCTTCATCCGTTGACTTATCATTCTTTTATACCCTTAATGTGTAATTGAGCAGCTGTGTATCCTTATACCAGTGGTGGTGAGTAACTACATGCATTTACTGAATTACAGAGGTAGGGTTTTCTGGCTTCTTTATACTTTTACCGCCCTACATTTATGGTTACTTTTCCGTTTGAGTTTTGACATACAACACAAACTGTCATGTTATACGTTAAACTACGCAGCAGTATATATATATATAAAACACAATTAAAACAAATGTTTTCCTCTGCAAACTACAACATTCAAGTCCTGCAACTCCTATTTACTGGGACGTAAAAGAAAAATAGGACTTTAACTTGTGATGGACTATCTCCCTAGTGGGGTATTATTATTCTTGCTGAAGTAAATGATCCGAATACTCCTTCCACCAGTTCCTTATACTTAAGCTTAGTTTAGTTTCTATTCATGTGTCAAGATAATTGTGCTTTTATGTAGTAACATGTTTGTTTCTGTATAGTGTCTGCTGTGTGTATATATAGCGATGTGTGTGCCTGTATAATAAACACCTCTGTTCCGTGTTGAAGAGGGCAAAGATCTGCTTGCTGGACATGAAGCCTTTCTCCACATCACGCAGCTTCAGGTTGTCCACCTGCAGCATGTACTTCTTCTCCTTCTCCTGCAGGGGGCGAAAGAGAAACACACGTGAGGGAGGGAAAGAGAGGGAGAGAGACCGGCTTGCTTTGGGTGAGGAATTTGGCTAAAGAGTGAAAACAGTCATGGAGATTTATAGTATTTTGCACTGAGGTTGTAGATGAGACCAAAAATCAAATCACTGTTGCATTATAATCACTGTGGGCTGATCGATTTACTTCTCAATATATATTCTTCATATTTCGAGAGAAACAATGACAGAAGCTTAAAAAGCGATTAAAAAAGACAAAATGGAAAGATGATGAAAGAACTCGGGGAAATCAGGAGTGAGCCCTCGCATATTAAATTTAACGGCATGGCAAAAAAAGAGAGAGAAAGAGAGGCAAGAGAGACGAATGGGAAAGTCACACACAGACCTCAAGTCTGTGGTTTTGATTACAGTTGTGCAGAGTAAAAAAAAAAAAAGAAAGGGGGAAGGTGGGGGGGCAACAAATGAGAAACACACACATGCAGAAGAGAGAGAGAGAGAGAGAGAGAGAGAGAGAGAGAGAGACCACGCTCCAGTGTAGAAATCTCTTGTACTTGTAAATCTGCACACAACATATGATATCCAGACATCCCACTATTTGTGAATCACAGAACCTCAAAGTTAGTCAGCTACAGTCTGACACATGCCAGCACTCTTCCTCCTTCTTTATCTCACACACACACACACGCACACACACACACACACACGTATATATAAACACATAAACACACACGCTGTGGTTTAACTCCTCAAAGTCTATTGTTGCAAAATGAATATTCTTTGCAGACGGAGCATTTGTGTGCATGTGTGAACGTTTTACTATCGACAGTAAAGTTTGGATTTAAAGAAGAAAAAAAAAGGAAAAGAGAGAAGCCAAAAATAGTACAGGGTGAGTGAGTTTCTTTTAACATGCACACACACACACACACACACACACACTTTATATACACACACTGCTATGGCTGCAAACAGCACCTTTGAGCGTAGTCTCTAACTAACCTTAAAACCATCTGGATAGCTAACCACGGGCCTGCCCTGCCCAACCCTGTGTGTGTGTGTGTGCGTGAAAGGCATGGGGAGACAGGGGGTTGTGTGTGTGACCAAACTCCTTCATCAAAGGATTTATGACCTGTGCAGCCAAATGGTCATATCCCCTAAATGCATGTAAAAACTCTCACTCTCTCACACACACGCACACACACACACACACACATTTGGCACCGACACTACACCCAGGTGTCCACTATACAAAAAAAAAAAAAAGAAAGTCGCCCCAGACTGCTGACATCATCATTTATAGGGTAAAAAGGTCCCCGTCCTCCGTCTCTAAGCGTGCTCAGTCCTTCTCCATCTTCTTCCTTTCTCCCGCTCTCTCTTCATCTCTTCCCCCCCTCCTCGTTCCTCTTGTTCCCTCGGTCTCTGGCTTTCCCTCTCCCTGGGAGTGAGCAACCTTGGACTGATTCATACATTTTCCTCTCCTCTGGCCAGTAAATCCAGTCAGGAGAGTTGGAAATGGGGGAGGGGGGTGAGGAGGACTGGTGTGTGTGCATGATGTGGGGGAAGTACAGGGAAACTGAACTTAAGCAGAGACAGAGCTGCAAAGTAGAGTGAAAAAGAAGCTAGACATAATAATATCAAGACAAATGTTGGTTATTACTAGAAATACGGCAGAATAATTAGGTTTGATGCACCCGCAAACAAGACATGCATGTACTATTATTACAGATTATCAGGTTTTCTCTGTCAATTAGCTCCATCTTGCTTGGTGTGTGTGTGTGTGTGTGTGTGTGGCTGTAGTTGTGTTCAGGGGCGTCGGGAGTTGAGTGCTTTCCCATATGCTCCCATAAAAGCCAGCCAGCAATAGCGGCCAAATGTACAGATTTCCGACGTTAAGCATGCACACACAGGGATGCACGAGAAAACAAAAACTCAAACACTCCGATGCACACATGACATGCATTAGCTGTATAAGATACATACGTACGAAGCACACACACACACACACACACACACACAAATACACACTTTATTTGACCTTTATCCACAGCAATTTTACTTGCATGAGGCCCAACCTTTGTGAATCAACTTCCAAGAGACAGACGGACAGAAAGACACACACCCTGCCAGCGAGGTACGGATGAGTGATGGCTAAACCGCTACGGCGCTGTCAGGGGATTTCCCTCCTGTTTGCAATAATCACAATGGAAACAGCGAGGCCTGTTCTCATACGTGCTTATCTCATGCACTTGTGTGTGGAAGCAACATGCAAGGGGGAGATCTGTAATTGCAGAATCCAGTGCTGGAATATCTAATTCATAAAAGACACTTACTGACAGGTCTCATTAATCAGCGGTGATGTAATGACAGCCCTTTGCCACAGGTCCCTTTTTGCTGTTTTCAGCCACTTCGCGAGTCCCTCCAGAGAGCGCCTTTTATTTCAGGGACAGCCTCTTTCCACTGTTTTTTGGAAGGCACCATGTGTGGAAATGTTTTGGACGATGTCATGCCCATGGCGTCTCATTTCCGCTGCAGCATCCACACATACTTTGCTCGCAGCGGTAAGGAAGTGTTTGGCGAAGTTTCGAATGTATGGTCTGGGCTTCTTTTCAAGGACTGGACAACGGCCACAGTCGCTGCTTGTCTTCATCGGCCCTTGGAGAAGACGAGTGGATGGATACCTCAGCTGGACTTTCAACCTCCACTCTGCTGGGACCGTCCTGAGAGCTTCTGGCAGTCATTTCAGCTACCTGAAAGGCTTCCTGCCATGAATGGCCTCCAGAAGTTTCCCTCAGTTATTTTAGCTCTCCAGACCTTGCATTTAGAAATCCTCAGCAACCCTCTAGGGTTCCTGCTTAAATCCGCATGCAAGGCTTAATTTTTGACCAGAAGGTATTCAGAAGTAATCTGGTTCAGCTTGGACTTTGATGTATTCTGATTGCCCCAATCTCTGGCAATCAGATGAGCCAGCTTGTAGGCTTCCTGCTTGAGATGACCACACATGGTCTCATCCTCCATGACGGACCTGAAGTTGCCCCCATGAAAGTCTCCCAGAGTCCTCTGGACAGAGTCGAAGCCTGTCATCATGCGTTTCTGGAAACGCCATCGTTAATGTTGATGGGAAGATGCACTTCAAGTTCATGAGTTACACCTAGCTGTCTAAAGGCGGGTCCACACCGCACCGACTGCCCGACTCGTGAAGTCGGGCTACTTAACATGGCCGACTCGAACAACAACATGGGCGGTTCACACCTACGGAACTACAGCCGACGCCATACGTTCCGCGCTTGCGCGAGATGTAATGTCTCCAAAACAACAGGCGGCGCTAATCTGTATTGTGGGCCAAAAAACACGAAAACCGGAAGTAGGCGGTCCTCTCTAGACCACCTTCTTCGATTCCACTGGTTAGCTGGTATGTTTACCATCGTCACTTCTGGGCTTCACTGATTCGCTAGTCAAGCTGCTAGCCTCCATCAATCAGAATGGTAAAAGAGTGACCGACTCGCTTGGCAGATTACACATTTGAATCGGCTGAAATGAACCCCGACGGGGGCCGATTCGAGCGACCACACCAAGCAGACTCGTGTCACGGACGCCGACTCTCACAACGACGCCGATTATCGGTCCGGTGTGGACTCGCCTTAACGCAACAGTCCTCTTTACCAAGGTTATGATGTTCAGCTTTTGTTGAAACGGTTTTACAGAACTGTTGATTTAACTTATGACCATTTTCGGAGGCTGCAGTCTGCTGTAAATTAAATTATACAGAAAGGTGTTTCTGTTGGAGAGGTGTAAGCCGACCCTCACGGATACAAATGAGGTGGGAAGAATAATAGAAACATGTCGGTATAATACAATACAATTCAAAAGTAGAATCAACACCTCTCTTAAACGGTTTCAACAGAAACTTCTCAACCTTCATATATGATTTAGTGCAGTTTCGCTCGGCGTGACTCTGCTCATGTCACATTACCACGAGTTGAACACAAGTGCAGTAGCAGGAGATGGTCAGGGTGTGGCCGGCCTTGAGGTTACAGAGGACCCGCCACAAGCCACACCCACTTCATTAATGAGGGACTGAGTCAGGCAGGTTTAATTAATGCGTACTCAATTAATCAGTTAACAGCCACACGTGAGAGGAGGTTGATAGGTCAGATCACTGCATTACTTTATTATTACTTATAGATCATTCATAGAGTTTAATGTGAACGAGGACAGAAACTGTCCCTTTGAAAACCTTCAGGAAGGAAGGAGATGTCTTTTTAATGTCACTTAATATCCTTTTTTATCATTTGAGTGACTTAAATCTTTTTACCTGAGATTTTGAAACCTTTTGTCTGAACCTAACAATTTTCAGACACACACACACACACACACACACACACACTCAAGGCAGTGAGCTCGGTAGTTAACCTGTGGTGTTTGGAGCTGTGTGTGAGCAAAGTACTTTCCATGGTTTTATTTTGCTAGTGAGTAATAGCGCTCATTATGAGAAGCCAGAGGAAGTTCACTTCTGGATTCCTAAAGGCATTTCACCACTCGGCACACTGTCCAAGAAAACGTCTCAAAGACTCAAACACTAATTCAGAATGTGGATGAAATATGGCCTCACACACACACACACACACACACACACACACACACACTAGAGTATATGTAAACACACACTCACACACAGGGGGACCTGACACAAAGCATATCCAAATAAACACTTTGAAACAAATCAAAGTAGTTTGGTGGGCAAAACCAAGAAGATAGTCGTTTATGGCATCCATGTCGTTTTAAGAGGCTGCATGTCTTAATGTGAGTGTGTGTGTGTGTGTGTGTGTGTGTGTGTGTGTGTGTGATGGGAGTCTGATAGAAAAGTCCTGGTGACTTGGGCCATGCATCAAAGGGCTGCAGAGAAGCCGCACGGCATCTGGGAGCAATAATGCTGCCTCTAACCCTTCATTACCACAAAGACTGGGCCCTGGGTGGCAGCCAACGGCAATTTTCACAACCCTCCTCCTCACCTCCCTCCGTTTTTCTTTCCCTCCATTCTTCTACCATTCCCCTATTGAGTTGTGTCTTTAAAAAAAATGAAACACAGAGCATTTCTGTACATCTTACACGATGGGGAAGGAGACATTAAAAATGATGTGGAAACGCTTGTTTGTGTAGCTTCTACGCTCGATGCCAAATTAGAGCAGTCGAGTCAAATTAATTTATAAGGAGCTGTTCTTTGAAAGAAAATGCAATTTTGGCAGAAGAAAACTTAAAAAAAGAAAAGAATGATATTGCTGAGTCTACATAAAATCAAAATCATGAAGGCAGAAAAAAAATGGGTTTGGTCTGAGAGTAATGTGTCTTTGAGAAACTAAGTCTGAAGAGACTTAATTTCAATTTAAATGTGATTTGGGCTTCATTTAAAGCAAGGCCACATGTTGACAACGTTTAAATCGGGAGCAGTAAACAATCCGGCCGAGAGAATTACAATCGGGGGGAAGAAAGTTAGATTGGAGCTATTCTGGGACAATGTGTAAAAACACACAGCTGTTGATGACTCATGGAGCTATGAGGTTGTGCAATAATGCTCATAAGAAATCATCTTGGGCAGCGCGCCAGTGTCCGCACTCCCTGATACTTCATATACCTCGGGGAAGTGCTACTTGATAACAGCGCAGACACAAAGGCTTTTGTAGTTCATCTGTCAGCTGCAGACCAGTGTTCTAATTCTAATCTAATCTGCGTCGGACGCTTTCACAGGGATAGAAACACGAAAAAAATAAATCCTTAAAATCTGAGTGTAACGCGTGACATGTTTTGTTTGGCTGACGAGACTTTGCTTTTCACTGCTCTCACTTTTCTTTCCCTCCCGAATGTTTAATCTCAGCTGATTCCGACTCTACAAAAGTGACAGGCCTTTGTGCTCCGCTTAGCTCTTCCTGTGGGAACGAGCACAAACGCAAATAAACTTCTTCACGGGGGGGGGGGGGGGGGGGGGGGGGGAAGGAAACGTCCACATGACAATGACACATTCAGTCAGCGGCCCGGGTTGAAACGCAGGCTGGCTGGTCGGGGATACCTTCCTGTTTAGCAGCCAATTGCCAAGCAGTTAATTATTTGCTCTGCTTTTACTTCTGCAGAAGGTCAGTGTAACAACCCAGGCTGGCCGCGACATGTGATCAATCACCGGTGACCACCAAAGAGCTAAAAGAAAGAGGGAGGGGGCGCCGCAGTCCGCCAACCGCACAAACGACATAAACTGCTGTCTGATGGAGAGAAACCTGTGTGTTTAGTTTCTCCAGAGGTTCCCTCATGAAAACTCACAATTCCATATTCATATATGTGTAAGCATGTGAAATGACAAATAATGCCTGAAAATGCCTCGCCATGTGAAACTAATATTATTAGATGTAATGGCGTAAAAAAAAAAAAGAAAAGCGAGGGAAAACGTCTGCATCTGCTAGCTGAAGCAGCCACATCTGAAGCAAACGTGTGCTGTTAGAATACATTGAGGTAAAACGTTCACATATGTCAAACTAAGTCGCACAGGAGGTTTCATGCGCAAACTTTTTTATGCCGCGACAGTAAACGTATATTATATGGAGTCCTAACGTGTATTTGCGGCATTTAATGGAAGCAAAATTAGCGGAAAACATGGGAGTGTGTTAATCCTTCGCCCCCTAATCGTGTTTTACAAACACATTTGCTTTCATCGTCCAAACGGCACGGTCCAAATAAAGCGAGGCCTGAATTAACTGCTAGGATACGTTTTATAGTAAAATGAACTGCCAGAATATAAAATTTGCACTTCTTCATCAAATTTGTTCTGCATACAGAGAGGGTGTGTTTGGACTGAGTGTACTTTTATGACATGACTGTGCCAGTGGTGGGCAGCGAGGGTGGAGAGGGATTTTCTTTTCTTCTTTTACACTTTTACACACTGACAGTAAATCTAGTCTTGTAAAATTTGATATTTATGTGCTTAAAAATCTCCGACTGATGTCAAAGTCAAAGATTGTCTCTCAAGTCATGAAGACAAAACAATCAAAACATAATATATCGGAAAAGTATAAAATCACCGTAATTAGAGACACACACTGTACAACATGAGAATATACATGTTCAATCTGTTACACATGACACACACAAGCCCATGCAGTAAATGTCTGTCAATCGCTCATCAAAGGAGGCAGAGAGCCTGCACAGTCTCACATACACATAGCAAAATGACACACACACACACACACACACACACACACACACTGTATGCTACAAGCCAAAAGACGTTAAGTGTGGTTGCTTTTTATCTGCCCCATGTCTCTTCGGGACTAATCCCAGGCTTTGTTTCTCTAATGATTTTTGTGTTGACATTATGCTGGATATGTGAGCAACAATCAGGAGGGGAAAAAGGATAATTTGCAGAAAGACTAACATGCATTAGTCATTTATCTCATCAGTCAGGCAGGATAAACTTTGAATCGTCCACAAACCACCCTGTGTACCTCCTCGGCCGCTCTGACACGCCGCGGTCCTCGCTCATCTCCGGTTTCTCTCTTGCAATCTCTAACCCCACTTTTCTGATGTTTTCTTTCACAACCAGACACTTTAATTTACTCCTTACTGGTTGTGGTTACCATTTTCCATCATTTTGTGCATTACATCGTTAAGTTTACAGTTATGTTCTCTTCCCCAAAAAAGAAATACTAGAATCACTGAACTAAACTGTGTAAACTCTGTATATAAAGTAGCTACATTTTGACTTAAATACAATAGCACAATAAATACCTACAAAATGTCATTTTATTCAGATACTTTAATACTTTAAGAACATTTCTATGATAACACTTAAGTACTTTTACTTGAGTAAGTTGAATGCGGCTTACTTGTATTTTCACATGAATGAATTATTAATTTGAATTTAATAAAGAGTATAAATCTCTTCTACCACACCACTATCTTTTTTGGACGTTGTGCAAAATCAGTTTCCTTAGTTTTTCATTTCAAAGAAGAATTCTAATATTTTGAGGAGGAAAATAAAACAGAACCATGCTATTATGTGGTTGGCATTCATGTTATCCAACTATAATAGTGGCGACTGGACATGACATACAGGGGATCACGTTTTAGGGCCTGCCTTCCTGGGTTTGGCTGGCGTGTTACACAGATCCACAGCACGGCGTTCTCAAGCTTACGGCCTCGCCGCTCTGACTCAAACACTCGACAGATACAATTACACCCACATTCACTGACGGAGCCGTCGGCTTTATGCAATACAGAAATACAAAGATGGGAAAAACAAAGTCAGAAACTTGAGGTTTTATATGAAAGTATTAACCAGCGCTGTTTCATGACAAGACAGAATTACATGGAATCACAATACACTCGTGTGTGTGTGTGTGTGTGTGTGTGTGTGTGTGTGCATACTTTCGAGTAGAGTTTGAAAGAGATGCTGCCTGCCTGGTCATCCAAACAGTGGAAACAATGTTGGTGCGACCGCAGCGCTCCCCCCACCCGCCCATTAACATTCACTCCTTCAACCCCTAAACTCCAAAACTTAACTGCAACAATAATGGGGGGGATTGACTCTCTTCTCTGGCTTGTTTCTCCGCTATGCATTTCATATTTGTTGAAGCGCCCCACGCTCGCCGGGCATCGCTTCGCCACCTTTTTTTTACCCCCGCGTTCTTTAAGCTGCTTCCTTCTTTCATCTCCTTTTCCCTCCCCGTGTCTCTCACTTTTCCCTCCACATCCCTCCATCTCTGCCAGTCCTGCTGACTCGCCTTTCCTAGGATTGTGCCTGCTTTGATTCGGAGCTCAGAAACCATAGCTAAAACAAACACGCGGCCTTGGCCACCTCTGCACACACACACACACACACACACACACTGGAAACACTAGCATTGATTACTCCTGTCTGCCAGCGCTATGAAAGAAACCTAAATGTGAGTGTGTGAAGCCACGAAGGTGAACGAGGCAAACTCATGTCTCAACTTTGAATCACACCGACTTTCTTTCTCGTCCACGCTCACACAACCTCTCCCGCTCTGGTTCTGATTTACCAGTAGTATGTCACCCTTCACCAGCGCCCCCCCTCCGTGTGTGTGTGTGTGTAGTTGTGTGTGTGTGTGTGTGTGTGCGTGTGTTGGGTTGGCTGCAGAGCTGCATAAAGGGCTCTTTATTCGAGTCGGACAGGGAGAGGAAATCAGCTTTAGAAGTAAAAACAGAGGGAGCAAGAGAGAGATGGAGACCACAGGGCTGCACATCTGGAGTTATTACAAGGCTTCCTCCTGCTTGCCAAGAAAACGCCGACATTCCTGCCCTCGCTACAAAGACCGTGGAGCCTCTGCTCTCACTCCTACACACACATCCATCACTCAGAAACCACATACACTCACACTGGCGTATACCATAAGGAGAGACGCACGCATGCACCGAATGGAAGGAGACGAACATGCAGACACTTTATGAAACAGATGCCTCCACGCGAGACGTCCTCCCATCTGCCCGCATTTACTTTCACTCCAAAAAAAAGTTGCCTCCCTCGGCAGCCGATCCCTCGCTCCCTTTTCCAAACTTTACAACGCGCACGCCGAATGAATGTGTCTCACTTCCTGTTCACCTTTGACCTTCCACTTTCTCCCAAAAAGCCAGAGAAGAAAGAAAGAAAAAAAGGGAGGGAGGGGAGGAGGGAAAAAAAGCCAGACAGAGGGAGGGGAGAGAGGAAGAAGAGAGGAGAGAGGAGAGGAAAAATGGGGGGCCAGCAAGCTCCTCCTCCTTCGCTCTCCATATCTCCTCTCTCTCTCCTTCCTTTTTCTCCTTCTGTCTCTCAAAGGGGAAACTTGATGGCCAGTCCTTTGCCACGTCGAGCCTCCAGCCGGTCCACCTTGCTCGCTGCCGGAGCGGCTTTTTGACAAATCCAATCGACTCAGAAGAAAGCCCGGTTTTGCCTCGAAGTGTTGAATGAAAGGCTGTCGGGAGATGAATTGGGGCTAACCGATAAAAGAGGAGACAAAACAAAATCCACCGAGAAGAAGAGACGCCGCTCAAGGTGTGAAGACGAAAGAGGAGATTGTCAAATCGCAGGTATCCCCTCCGCAAGGAGACTTTTCTTTCTGTTTGGCATGAGTCGAGGAGGCGAAAGGTTACATACTCCGGTGTTTAAGTGGGATGTGTCGGGTCAAACTTAGTATGATCTCGGCTGACCGCAACTATTCACTGCTCGGTTTCTCACCATGAGAGGTTGAGAGCACTTGGAGACCAAAGAGCTGCCATTTGGGTGTTTCTGTCTTTTGCTGATGACTTCATCTCAACAGATTTTTAAACTGTTTAACTCTTTATTTCTTTGGTTTATTTGGGCCTTATGGTCATCCATGTTTAGGTTCTACGAATTTGAGGTACGACCTGTTTGTATGTTTAGACGTTTGTTCTCGATCGATCAGTGTGTCGTCTTCTTTAATCCACTTTGAGCAAGTAATGTGTTTTTTTGAGGGGGGAACAAAAAAAATGAATGAATCCTTGACGATTTGACCAATAATACACAGAAAACCCATCCAATGTATTCTATGGATTTATTCCACTTCCACATCAAGGCTGCGTCTGGAATGCTGCTTCTCACAGCGGGAAACAGCAGGGAACGTCGTTGAATCTGCCAATCAGTGGCTATCACCTCTGTCTAACCTCTCTTCCTCCTCCACCTCCTCCTCCTCCACCTCCTCGCCGGCCCCTTCATCCATCCCTCTCACATGCCGCTTCTCCTCCGGGCCCACACAATCAGCCTGATCAGCACTTTGTAGCAGTCAGACTATGAGAGCAGGAGGAGCTGGACTCCAGATAATGGAATCGCAGTGAGTATAGTTGAGAGTGTGCGTGTGAATGAGTCATGACACCGTCTGCATACTGAATGTGGGAGCTTATCTGTGTGTGCATGAGTGAAACCTCCTCCACAGCATCCTTTAGTTGCCCAGCCCGCCTGCCCAGTGTTCAGACTACCTGTTCAGGAAGTAGTGGTTGTACAGTAGTCTGCACATTGGTTAGGCTGGCCGGGGAAGCACGGGACGACCCACGGTGTACCAACGATAGCGAGAGGGGGCATCCAGCAGGCACAAGCACACTAAGCTGTGGGATCACGCAGCACCCCCCCGCGTCCATCCGGGCATGCCCGGGCATGAGCCTAAATAAAGCACCCAAAGGCTCCACCGCAGAGGCTTGGCCCTCGCCTATCCTGGATTTATGAGTGACGGACACATAAGTCACATTTTCTTTAATTCTGTTTACAGAAACATTAGGTGTATTGTTCTGTATGTAGTTCCTGTTGTATGATATGTTTGTGAATCTTATAGTTTGAAATATTTGAAATAAAGATGCTTGGATTTCAATTTCACATCGTTTCTGTTTTTCTATTCTCAAGCAAGTTAGTCATAGAACTTAAACAAATACTCATCCACACAATGGGATACCCCCATCGACCTATAGAATCACATTCCTATAATTATAAGTGATGGTTACATGATATTCCCGAAACCCAAAAAAAGTTCCACCACACAGAGGAAATGAACGCTTACCCCATAGAGATAACTAAAACACGCCGTAAACCCCTAGGATCGCACTGTGCTCTTGACCAACACGTACAATTACGTCTCTGCCTTCCCTGCACCAACTTTACCTCAAATGACCACGTAATGTGCAAGGAGGCAGGCGGCCACCGTACAAAAATGTTGCAAGAGACGCCACTCTGTCATTGTCTATTCGACCAAGTCTTTGTATAGCTCGTCTAAAAAAAGACAGAAAGCTGTTTGCGGCTTGGGTGTTTGTAGGTGACGTCAAGTGAGACCCTACAAGTTTAGCTAGAACCCCCCTGCCTTGTTTTTGCCTTGTGGGGCCACAGTTTGTCTTCCAGCCCGCCTGTCTTTGATAAGGCAAGCATACCATTTTGAACTCCTTCTCCCTCTCGAGTACGCAAAGGCAGAGGAGAGGGCCGAACCATTCACACGGTGTCCCATCACAGAGGATCGTCTGCAGGAATGAAAACCGCAAACCAACCTGTTTCCATTTAAAACCCTGCCACTATGTCGCAGCCCCGGGAACATGCACACAGGCACGTACTGGTGCACGCACACACACACACTAACACACACAGGAACACACACACACACACACACACACACACACACACAGGAACACACCGTATGGCAGACGTGTTTCTGGTGAGTGCGTTGAAAGCAGCAGTCTGATGTTTCCCCCCAGGATGTTTACAGCTGGGATCACCAGGCGAGTCTGGCTTTCTGGCAGCTTTACAGCAGGAGCAGGGAAACCCGGACACACACACACACACACACACACACAAAACAGCCCAAGGGGCACCCAAAGAAAATACAGCCACTGAAAGGACAGCAAAGTAATGTAGCATTCTGTGTGTGACTAATGGGAATGTCTATGTGTAAATGTATGAATCTGATTATAAGAATATATGAATATCACTGGCAGGCAACACAATCACAGCTTGTGTGGGTCTTTTTTAACGTACATTGTTGTTTTCTTTTAACTGTGGTTTTCTCCATTCACATCTCCCTCCCTCCCTCCCCTCCCTCCCTCCCCCTCCCTCTCTACTTTGGGAGGCTTTAAGCTACAGAGCAGCCTGATTCAAAGAATTGGCATGTCCTGTGGTAATACAGACCAGAAGTTTCTAGGCACACACACATGCACACTAACCAAAACATCCTGGCACCACTAGTTGGGTTGAAAGTTATTATTAGTGTCTGGGGGTGGTGTGTTTCTGTGTGTGTGTGTGTGTGTGTGTGTGTGTGTGTGTGTGTGTGTGTGTCACCAGGCTGCAGCGAGGGTTTTCCCCATGACGAGAGGCAGTCAATAAAAACGCTGCTGCTCTGTTTCGCGAGGTGGTGTAAAGAAATGAATGTGCAATAATTGCAGGAAAAGATGGACATTTTTTTTTCTGCAAGCAATGATACTTTTTCTTTTAGCCAAACATGAAGCAGTTTCCTTTTTGTGTGTGTGTGTTTTGGCGAGTATCCATCCAGGTGCACATGTGAGTACAAGCCCTCATGAGCACTCTAACCTCTGTGTGCGCTTGTGTGACTCGACTATTTAAAAATGTTGAGCTTGGATAGAAAACAAAATGGAAAGTTTCTTTTTTTCCCCCCTTCTTTCTCTTTTTTATTTAAATAACTTGCAGTGGCCTTAAGCCTCCGCGCTGAGCATTAACACCAGCACCGTGTGTTGGTTTTGGGTCTCCCTGCACCCTCGCAGATCCGTGTTCAAATAAATACACAGTACAAGAAGCGAGGGGTGGGGACGGCGGCGAAGGAGAGGATGACGAGGAAATTGTGAGACAGAAAGAGAGTGGAGAGATGGATGATGGGAGGGGAGGATGAAGAAGAGTTTCCTCTGGTTTGGGGGAAAAACCTTTGAGGGTGAATAAGGGAGCGATGGGAAATGAGGGGAGGAATAAGATAAAAAAGGGAGGATATAAAAGCTAAACGTGTACCCCAGCCCTTTCTCCTGTTTCTCCTCCCCTCTGTCTCCCCCCTATAGGCCCGTACCCCCAACTCTCCTCCCCACTCTCCCTTCACATGGTCCTTGTTACTCCAGTTGCAGCTAACAAGAGACTCCTCCCCTCTCCTCCCCTACAAACCAGCTCATACTCTGTGCCCCCTCTTTGAAATGAAGTAAGGTTATTAGAAGCAGCCTGTGTGTGTGTGTGTGTGTGTGTGTGTGTGTGTGTGTGTGTGTGTAATTGGGAACAGGGTAGGGCAGGGGGCTCTGGTATGCACATGTGTGTGCCAGCTTCGGTGTCTGACATGCTGGGGGGTCCTGACTCGATGCAAAGGGCCTTCTCAATTCTACACACACACACACACACACACACACACACACACACACCACACACACACACACACACACACACAGCTGTGGCGAAGGCCTGGAGACAGTGAGACTGTGGCTAGCTGCTAATAGTTCTGCAAAGCATCATGGGACACCGCTTTGACCAGTCGACCCAGTAAGCAGCCGGGTCAAATCATCTCAGTCTGCAGAGGAACAACAACAACTTTCTTTTTTTCTTTTTTTTTTCTTTTTTGCCAGTTGGATGAGCTGGAACGAAGTTTGGACCAGAAAATGGAAAAGAAAGTCTCTGCTTGTGGAGAATAAACCAATCCAACTGAGTTATAATTCTCCTGGTATTGAGGTGATCCATGCCGAGGTGATGGAGTCTCAGGTTGGGCAGTGAGGATGCATATCACAACAAAATGTAATGTAATGTAAAATGTGTCGTTCACGGGGCTCTGAGCCTTGAAGTGTGCAAACAGTGAACAGCATCTCACCTCATCATCTTTATACCAGGACATGGACTCTGCGGTGAGGACAAACCAGTACTCCTTGGCTCCTCCCTTCATGATGCCGATGTTGTTGATGGTCAGCCAACCCTTCCTGATCACCTGAGAGACACACAGACAAACATAGAAGACGGAAAATAATTATAAATGATACACATATATATTTTTCTCATGTATGCTTCAATAAGAGCACATTTCTTACCTGTGTATGAAACACACACAAGTACCTACACTAGCTTGTATGCGGCAGCACAGTAGATGTAATGTCGCTGCTTCTAGTGGAGATAAGAAGCGACTGCCACAACAACAGCGGGGGGGACGCTCACCTACACGACTAAACACAATGCTCACACTCTTTTTCTTTCTCTTGTTTCATTCTCTCCACCAAACAGAAACTATAGACACATACAGTAACATGGTGTGCGTGTTATTTACCTTGAACCGATCGCTAACTCCTCTCTCCGGCTGAATGAGAATGTGGAGAGAACGCCAACGCAGGGCATTTAGTAAAGGCCAAGTACACAGTGATGGTCAGACGCCAGCCAGCGCATTGTAGCTGGCTGCTGGACGGCAGCGAGGGGACAGCAAGCAGGGAGGGGGGCAAGGGGAGTAAGGAGGCTACAACAAGAATGGCCCATGTCAAACTCTTTTCAGGCCATGCAAAGGAATGCAGGAGCCAGACTGGTTTAAACTGTATGTGCTTTCTGAAGAGAAGAGGCTGAACTGAGTTAAAATCCACTTCCCTTTCATTTTCACCCTCATTTCCTCTGATGTTTAAATTCCTCTCAAGTAGCTTCTAAGTTAGAAAAATTGTTATAACTCCACACTGTATGACAATGTCATATATATGATGTTTCATTTAAGATTAGACTTCTAGAAAAAAAAAATGAATAAATAATAATAATAATAATAATAATAATAATTAAAGCTACAGACTCCATGTGTGTTTTTTTTTTACATTGCCGAAAATTTAAATAATAAAAATAATAATGCTTTTTAAGGAATTTCCGGCTATATTTTAAGTTCTCTGGTTATGAAGAAAACTCGGCCCACAATCGAACAGGATTCTTGAAGAAGAATATTTAAGGTTAAGTCCATATTTGTTTTTTTAAAGGGTCCTAGGTTTCCAGTACGGAGGTCAGGAGGGTGTTAAGCCAGTAGAACAGAAGCTATGGGGCCAACTCCATCCATTTGTAAACAGGAAGTGAAGATCACCACTTTGTTTATTATGTGCCCCTGACCTCTGACCCAGATCTGGGTGGTTGTTTTAACAACTGACAACTATGTAGGTGACATATGTCTAGCACACTGCAGGTCTTCATTCCCCATGGCCTTCTGGGTGAATTTGGGTGGGGAAAGAAGGGAACAGAGAGAAAGTCTAGTGCAAATAAAAGTGTTTGTCTGATTAAGAAAAGAAAATCTCCTTTGTCTTCACTCTCCTTCAAGAACACGAGTGACTCGTTATCTAGTTCAAACTACAGCTTGGGGGCGTCTTGCCACCGTCAGAGCCAACTGGCCTCAGCGTGAAAGTCTCCAAACTGCCTTTCAACAAGACTGAAATATGCCGTGTAGGATAGCATTTTACAGTTCATCCGTCATCCTGCTGTGTATGTGTGTGTGTATGAGTGTGTGGCTGCAGGGAGGACACAGCTGAAAAGAGAGGAAAGGGCAGCAGCCAAGCATCTCCCCCCAGTCACCTGCCCGTCTACTGGCGTTTAGTGTGAAGCTCAACTGTAATCCCATAAAACCGTACACGCAAACACGTATCCTGACGTATGCAGAGCGTAAAAACATGAGCACATACGCATGAAAGCCTGTCTGCAGACATGCACGCATACACACTACTCACCATAATCTCATCCTGAAGCAGAAAACCCACAGAGAGGAAGAGAAAGAGGACGAGACGCAGCAAAAAGAGAAATCAATTAGAGGAAACAAGAGGCTATAAAAAGTCATAGAAACAAGAGCTGAAGAGAATGAGATTAAAGAATAAAATGTGGGAAAGATAGAAAAGGATATACATGCTTTCAGAGGGAAACATCTAGAATGGAAATCGTGCAAAAGCTGTGTTTATTTAACTTCAAATGTAAAGTCATTAAACTGATATTGTGATGTATTTACTGTAGCAAGTTACTTTAGGTTTGACAGTGTTGTTGGTGTGTTTGTCTGTGTTATTAAGCATACACTGTAGATGCTTTTTTAATTTCTTAACAATGTGCTTTTTTCACCTGCATTAGCTTAAATGATATAACTGTATGCTATGATGTGTATTTAGATTTTTCAGATATTAAAATGACAGATTTTGGAGGATTGTATAACCGTGCCAGAGGTATTCGAGGGCTTTCTATTTAATAGTAATATGATTGTTGGGACGATCCTTTGACTTTCACCAAAAGGACAAGTTGTTTCAAGATTCAACAACTGTTGTCCATTAGTGTGCACTGTGTAACATATGGACTGTGGCCCAGGGTAATAAGATACCGTATAGCTGTGCTACATTTAGCATGGGCAAAACAGAGAGCTGAGTGCTAACAGAATACAGCCTAAGGGAGAGACTGTATGGAGTTCAGATGTCGCGTTGCTGGACAACAAACGGAACACACTGGAGGAGCTCAGTCTGGGACTAATGTTCCTGTAACCATAGCATACCCTATAAAATATAGTAAAATATTATAGCCTGTCACTAAGACACAGTCTTTGTTGGACACGATAGTATGTTTAGTGTGATCACAGGATACCTGGTTGCCAGCTGCTTTCTTCTTGTTCATTTGGTTGATCCTCTGCTGAGCGCTGCACAACAACAACACACATCAGGAGACACTGAATTTCTGCACTTCAACCGCAAATCACAGCAACCAAAGATTGTTATACTGTTTAATGAAACTCACTTGGCAAATCCAATGAAGTCCTCATGGTTGGTGTTCATGTAGGACAACTCAATGTCTATCAAAAGCAACACCTGAACAGAGAGCAGAGAGAGAGAGAGAGAGAGAGAGAGAGAGAGAGAGAGAGAGAGCTGAATGACCTTTTATTGATATATGTTGTACCTTTTATTGTATGATGTTTTAGTTTTCAGCATTTTTGTCAGAAGTTTGTCAAAAAAGTAAAAAAAAAAAATCCAATGAAACCGGGTGCTTGCTTTAACCACTTCTAAACAATCACAATATACTAGTATAATTAAATATAACATTCCCCTAAATGTTACAAATTCCAGCATATGCCAGAAAATACATCTATGTAAAAATAAAACAATTTGACCATAAACCACTCACTTTTCTTGCTGCTTGTTGCATTGTGTGTGTGTTACCTGGTTCTTAGTGCGGCTTTCTCTGTCCCTGATGTGCTGAGTGACGATCCTCTCCATCTCCTCTCTCAACATGGGATACTGAGCCAGCTGTAAGCACAGAGCACAGTGGGTAGATAGCAAAAACACGCATGCCAACCTTTACAAATCTACAAACAAGCTTCAGTACACCACTATATTTCTCATCTCACTGAACCACAACACACAGCTCCACCAATACAACAGAAATGTGTTACATAAACATAATTAAACAGGTGATGTCGTGAGGTTCATCCCAGACTTATCTCTAGTCTCTGCACACCCGGACCACTGGGTGGATTTGAGTTTAGAGTGGAGTTTAACTGCAAAACGTGTATTTGTTTCCAGTATGGAACAAATGCAGAAGAATATTGCAAAGTCTGTGATATTACCGCACAAACAGAATAAACAATGTTTCTGGCAGAAAAGCTTCCCTTTCCCAGCACACTGTGGGCCTTTTTTTTCTTCTTCTTTTTTTTCCATGAGCTCAGTGCAAACCCACGAACGCAGACATTGGTGGGCCTCCAATGTGACACAAACACATTTGGAGAAGTGCGAGGAAAGAAGAAAAATCAAAGCCAAAAATCACAGCGCAAGAAAGAAAAATGTATTCGCTGTTTGCTTGCAAGTTACAATGCATCTCTCATGTCTGTCAGATGGTTTCGGTGGGCGGATATCAGTAGACTTCTGGTTTTAAAGTGGATTTACTGCCTCCTGGGTTTGGTCCAATTACAGAGCAGACGACGTCCATTATCAATGCTGCAGGAAGGAGTCCTAAAACCCCCAAAAGGGTTAGCATTTTTGCATTTCTGGTTCCCTTGTTTTTAAGTCGATGTGTCTGTGAACACAAGCAGAGATTTTAACACGTTTTCTCTACAATATAAAATACTTCTTGTGAATTTTAAAGCTTTAAAGTGTCTTAAAAAAGGCTGTAGCTTCGCACTGCTAACATTTTAATCCGACTGAAACATTAAAAAGACACCTGGAGAGTTTTCAGGTAGCTAGCTACAGTCATAACAGCTAACAACAGTTGTCGATTCAGCTGCAAAAAAATAACCTTGTAGCGTTAAAAAAGAAGTCTCATTTTGTTTGCATCTGATTAAATTGAAGATATTGTCTTAAAAAAATTATAGTGGTATAAAAGTGTTTATTTAGCAGCTTATTGTCCCAATAACAAGTGCAATTTGCTCTTATGCATTCGGAGGTTATTCAATATTCCTTTGTCATTAGCCAACACATCTTTCTTGTGTGTTATATTTTTGTGCCTGTAACTAGAATATTTAAGTAGTCTATTTGTTTTATATGTTCAGTTTTCAACATTTTCTGTATGACATTAGAAAACCCACACTGTGTAAAAATATCTATATCTGTTTCGCAAATACTCTGGTTGATTTAACACGTTGACAGTTAAGTCAAATTACTCATTTGAATTTTAGGAAATATGTTGAGTGTTCAAATTGGTAGGCAGTAAGGGATGACTCATAGCTGGCAGCGTTAACATCACCACGGCCCAACGCTTGAGGCTAACTGATTTGATGAGGACCACATCGAGTGAAATCACTCCAATACTAGAGAATTGTGAAAAACCATGAAAATAAAACATTTATAAACAAAACCAATAAACTGTGGGTGCATTCAATGCCCAAGCCACTGAAGGCAACATCATTAATGCTGCTGGAGAGATGCATTGCAACTTGAAGACAGATGAAGCCTCTCAAAATCTGATGTCTTAAAAAACGCACACAGAAACACAAAGAAAGAAATGTTTCAACAAGGCAGCAGGCAGAGGAAGTCACAGTGATTCAGACCGACATGCAATGTAAAGGAGCAGGGAGGGATATGAGAGAGAGAGTGATGGAGGAAGACTTCAAACTGACCCCTTTGTGGAATTTCCCAACCACTGTATTTTATAATACAGTATCTTTAAATAATCTCTGAAAGTGAAATCAAGATAAAAAAGTGTGACAGAGAAATCCAAAGGAGGTCACGCTGTCTTTTGGTCATTTGCTTTGCGAGGGAAGCAGCCGGGTTCGAAGGGTTAAAGGACGACAGGATGGGACGGACGAAAGAGAAATAAAAAAATAAAGAGATGCTCCAAAATACGTCAATTAGTCAGCGAGTGAAACTACACAATCAGTCACTCCTCTATGTTAAATCATACTGACAAAGATGGAAACAAACCAAAATGATTTTAAACTACTTAAATCAAAAATGGATTTTTAGACATCATGAGGTCAAATATGAAAGAAGATTTATTAACATGCAAAAAAGTTTTAAAATGTAAAGATAAGGTCAATAATTGACAAAAGGCATTTAGCTGAACTGCTGTAGATTCTTGTTTTAGTGTGAGGGAGAAATTACATGATGTGCTGTCAATAAAGTATTCTCAAACAAACAAAATCTATAATTATTGATTGATTTTTTTTTTAAGGTGCAGTCTTTCAGATTGTTATATTATATTTGGTTCTATATCAAATAGATTCTGTTTTTCTAATTGTAAGGAGATTTTTTTTTAGAGGGAAATACAATTAATTTCAACTCTCTATATCTCAATCACAGACTCTGTCTTCAGTATAAAAATGGTACTTTTTAAAGACTATAAAGTTGAGTCTGATGAGGCATGTGTCTCTCCTTATATAAAATAGTCTCATCGGTCTACCCGTACCTGTGTGATCAACAGATCGTGACAGTGGCTTGGTTCTCTTTGGCATTTTACCTTGTTACTACACTTTCGTATGGTGGAGGTGAGTTCGCTCACAACCATATCTATACACTTCAGAGTGGGCTCCTTCAGCTTTTGGATCTGCTTTTTCACTATGGCCTCAAAGGCCAGGTCAGGGGTGAACAGCCCCGTCCTGTAGGGGTAGGCAGGAGGCATGGGAGGGAGGGATGAAAACATAAGAAGACAGAAAAGGGTGGCGGAAGAGGAGAAATGACGAGATGTAAGCAGACATAAAGGAAAAGCCAGACGGAGAAGAGTGAGAAGTGAAGGTGTGAGACAAAAAATCAAAAAGGAATAAAAACAGATGGTGGGGGAAAGGATAATAGACAGATGAGGAAATTAAAAATTAAATAAATAAAAACAGCAGATTGAAGATGGAAAAAAAAGACAAGGAGAGGTGTGGAGGTTGGGGTGGGGGTGAGGGGGTAAACAGCACAGAAGGAAGAAAGTGCAAGTGAGACATTTGGTTTCTCCTAAATGCATTCTACACCAGGACAGTGCTGGAGTCTCTCTCTATCAAAAAAGACAAAAGACGAGAGAGAGAGGAGAGAATAGAGAGAGTTCCCAGCCTGCACATCTACGCCAGCCAAAAACTCCAAGCGACGCACCGCTAGACCGCAGCTGTGCACCCCAACGCCGAGCCAAAACGCCCTCCTGTTGTTGACCCTTTCACCACCCGCCTCTCCTTAGCTTATGACTTCCAGCGGGAGCGTAATCGTAACATTTATTATCCCAAGGCCTCCAGGTTGTTGCAGTTCAACCGCTGTTGAAATTGTTTGGTCACAGCGGATCAATTTGGATAAAGACTACTGCTTTTTCTTTTGGCCACACTCACGAGCGTCTGTAGCTGAGCGTGTGGCCCCCAGAGGTCTGTAGAAGAGCCGATTAAACATCACGGTCACGGCTCTTGTCTGCTGCAGGTGCACGGCTGCAGCCTCACACACGAGGAAGTCTGGAGGCTGAGGTCATCCAATACCGCTGCCAGGTATTTTTTAAATGTTTTGACTAATGATGAAACGCGTGTGTGAGCAAAAGTGGAAAGATTACTGCAGACAAGAATATGTGTCTTGGATATTACTGAAAAAGTGGTGATAACGTACAACAATAAGGCATCTCAAATGTGTTAATTCTCAAGTTCTGAGCTGAGACTGCTCTCATATTTATACTTTCATAGGCAACCATATTTTGATGACCGCTCAGCCTCCACACTGGTTTTCCTCACAGCTTTCTATCACGGCCAGTCTGTCGAGCCAGTAGGCAGGCATTTATACCGCAGCCCACCCCGCCACTCCAGGCCTCCCCTCGCTGTCCAAGACAACAGCGAGGGCTGGAGAGAGCCAAGTGGTTACAGTGATAGGGAGTGAACAGCAGAGGGACTTTGCAGATGGGAGTTGAAAATGAAAAAAAAAAAAAACCTAAAAAAGTGCTATCCACTGTTTACTTTTGTTGGTTTTACCTTCTTGGTACACTGCCTAACCGTATTGACTAGCTCAGAAATGACCATGTCCACACATTTGGTGCAAGGCTCTTTAATCTTCCCAATCAGCCTTTTCACAATGGTCTCAAAGGCCATGTCCGGGGTGAAGAGGCCAGTTCTGCCCAGCAGAGAGAGAACCAGCCAGGGCCAAAAAAAGAGGAGGGTGGTGGAGAGAGAAAGAGAAAGGAGGGTTGGGTAAAGAGAAGAGTGTTAATTGTAAAGAATTACCCGCGTTTCTACACTTTTCCCCAAAACACAAGCAGACACAAATCAGACGAGAGCGAAGGACAGGAAATAATTAATAATATGGATCTTATTTCTACAGGAAATAACCAGCCAGTTCCCCTCCGGGATGAATGTTACCTTGCTTGATACAGAAAATGTAATGTAATTCATTTCCATGGAGGACTACATGCTTTAGATTCAGGGTTTTTTCCATCTGTCAACACTTCTGACAATCCTATCAATAACAGATTCATGCAGTGACTTAAATTTTTTGAATGACTGTTTTGTTTGAGATCCCTTGTTGGTGCAATGGACTCAGGTACACAATAATACAATCACAATAGAAAATACATCCTCTGACGACTCCTCACAAGATCAGCCTGGACACTTTGGCACCCAGGTCCTTTCAATAGTATGAGTTTGCCGCCCCAAAATCCGTTTTTTGGAACGATGCTTTCGGCCTTGTTATATGATACGGCCGTAGAAAAAATGAACCTATAGTCACCTCTCTCATCACAAATCTTCTCTAAGTGGACGGATGCCATTAGTATTCAACAGAGATCTTTGTGATTAGATAAGCAAAGTCAGAGAGAGAGAGAGAGAGAGAGAGAGAGGGGTGAAGTAAAGAGGGAGGGAGGTGGGGATGACAGGGTGAGTTGGAGGGCGGACGTGCCTGATTCCATGGATGTTCTTGATGGCGTAGCTGATCTCCTTGCGGAGCTCCTTCTCATCAAACTCCATCTGCAAAGAAACAAAGACAGCAGGGAGGATCAATGACAGTAATACACATTGTTTCTCTACACGCTGTGAACTAAAGTCACAAGCTGATAATGTTTGAAAGCAATCAAACACATATCCGTCACTATTTCTTAAATGTCTCCGCTGCTTTAGTGCTGCAAACCTGAACCACACTGCCTCCCCAGTGGAAGTAGGATAATGAAGCTGGTCTGCTATATTCCTATCTTTCCTCAACAAAGCGCCATATTTCCTTAAAAGCATGTATTAAAAACATATAAAACATAAGGATTTTATGGGCCAAGCCTCTGGTTAGAAAGCAACCTGCTTTGTTCTCTCAGTGGGAAACCGACGGAGCATTTTTCTGAGGCCTCAGTCACAGACAATAAGATTTATATCCTCAGAGGGAGGGCGGGAGAGGATAGAGAAGAGGGGTGGATGAAAAGAGGAAGAGGAAGGACGGGACGGGGGAAAGGATCGAACATGTAAAAAGGGAAGGGGGGCGAGGCAGAGAGACTTGGGGGAGGTGGATGAAGGGAGGACAGGCTAAGGGTAAAGATGATGAGGGACTGATGTGGGGGAGGGATAATATGTGGATGGATATGATGGTGGAGTGAGAGAAACAGAAGGAAGAAGGTGAGGTGGGGGAAGTGAGAGTGAAGAGAAGACAACAGGAGGAGTAGCTGTTAAACAGAGAGGGAGGAAATGATGAATGTTTGTGTCAGAAAAGCCCAAATCAGAGTCTTGAGGGAGAACTCCTCTCCGTCTGAGGCTTGGAAAGGGCATCCAGGAGGGAAGACGTCATGATGTAACGAGATACAGAGATGGAGCAAGGTTATGCTTTTGTAGAACACGTTTTCCATCTTCATTATTCTTGTTCATTTCAATACAGAAAAATAATTCCCCTTGGAGTATTTCCCAGTCATTTTAACCCTCCACACAGTTTTTACTTTGCTTTATGTCAAATACATCAGCACACAAAATCTCTCTTTCCTGAAGCCTTAACTGGCTTAAATGCCACAAATACATAGTAAACAAGAAAGAGAAGTCTAATACATGAAGAATCAGAATATCATGTGAATAAATACTTGAAGCTACAGTCTCTCTAAAGAGTCTTGTCTCTAAATAAGACAATCAAACACAATTACACACACAAACACAACATCTGGCAGACACACACCTTGACCAGCTCGAAGGGGAAGCGTTCATGGAAGATGCGATTGATCCTGGCACCACCTGACAGCTCAGCCGTGTCTATCTGGTCCCCGGAGCCCTCTATACATTTCTCAAAGTCCACGGAGAACTGCTGCACCATCCTGCGTGGAGGCAGAGGTGTCAGTGAATCTATGAGCCTGCTCGTGTGTCATCTTCGGCTGTGTCTACTCACTGGAGCAGGGCCTTGGTCTTGCGAGACGGATCGTCGGGTCTGAAGTTCTTGTACTCCTCCACCTCCTTCTCTATGGAGAGAAGCTGACTCTGCAGCTTGGCCCGCAGAGCCGGCAGGGTGTCCCGGATGTGGTTGGTCAGTTGCTGTGCGGGTCAAAGGTCAGCGTTAGATCACTGGGAAGATGGGGAATGCTGGAAAATACAGGCATGTGACTGCGATTTCTCTCTGTCTCGCTCTTTTCCACACCTGATTAAGGATTTTCTGGAGGTAGGGAGTCCCCATACGGTCGGCCAGGTGTCTATATGAAGGATGGGAGAGAAAGAACTTCCTCTCAGCAGCCATGGCAGCGTTAATGTCCTTCCTGCCATCTATGTCCTTCTGGCTCCTGTTCACCACACCGATGTATCCTGGATGGACAAGAGTCCAACAGACATTTACCAAACAGTCTGAACATTGTGAGATTTGCAGGAAAATACATCCAACTCTTTTTTATCACTTCCTGGAATTTTTTGAGAGCAGACTGGAACAGATTAAGTTCTTGTGACTGGAAATTGGACTGGAAGACAGTACAGTCTTGCACTAAAGCAATCAGGGATTGAGCTGGACTCTTTTTTCATTCTCTACAAATAAACAGAGTTCGAAAAGACCACTCCGCTTAAAACAGTGTTTAATAATGTTAAGCTGAGGGAAACCACATTTCAAGAGACATGGGATTCAAGAAAACAATACGGAGGAATGATGAAGAGAGGAGAAGAAAGGGAAGGAAGGAGGATCATGTCTGTATGTGCGTGTCCAAGTTTTTAAGACAGAAAGGGAAAAAGAAAAAAAACGGAGGAACAAATAGGAGAGTTCAGGTCACACAGATCCCATTTCACCACCAGTTAAGTTTTCTCATGCATCACTCGGTTAAAGGCCGTTTCATGCTCTATAACTAATGCAACTGTGAGCCAGCAGCCTTGTAAATGTGAACGTCCAGATTAGACAGAGAGAGAGACGGGGAGCGAGTGAAGGAGGGGGATACAGAACAAACAAAGGACATGGAAAACATATTCAAATCACATGCCTGCGTCCTAACCATGTGCAAATGGAAAAGAAAAGAACCACATCAGCACATTGCAATAAAGGGAAGCCCGCAAGATGCACGCAAGCTCATTTTCTAACACATTGTTTTTCACTTTTCCCCCTTTCCCTGCTTCTCCAACTCCTCCTTTCTTCCACCTTTCTGTCTGTCTTTTAATTTATTGCTCAGTAACGTTTTATCAAACACTCCTCCTTGTGTCCATTCGTGTTTGTGTTCAGAGCATTGAACGTCTTTGAGCTCGACCGCCTTGCTACCACAAGAGGGAAACAGTGTGTCACTGCGAGGCTGCGGAAGTAGAGCGCATAAGTGTGTGTGTGTGTGTGTGTGTGTGTGTGTGTGTGTGTGTGCTCACCCCTCCTGAGCGGGAGCAACTTATTCTCCAGGATTTCCTTCGCATCTGTCCCCTCGTCCATCAGGTCCAGCTTGGTGATCACACCGATGGTCCTCATACCTACACACACATGAGCACATGCACGCTGATGAATAGCTTTTTTTTTTTATTCATGAAAACATATATCTCTGTAGGTGTGTGTGTGTGTGTGTGTGTGTGTGTGTGTGTGTGCACGCGTGCGTACACTCACCCTGAGGGTCGACCTCTTTGGCAACCTTTAAAGCATCGGAGTTGGCCAGATCAGAGTTGGCCGGGGAGACGGCCAGCATCAGGCAGTTGTCCTTGGTGACAAACTGACTCAGCATTTCTCTAATCTGGGCCTCGATGTCTGCAGGCTGGTCGCCCACCGGCACTTTGGTCATCCCCGGCAGGTCCACTAGGGTCAGGTTCAGCACTGAGAAAGAAAAGGGAGCCGGAGATCAAGTTTGTCAAATAAAAAAATTGGTGGTTCATAAATGATTGATGTGAAATATGCAGAAATATGCAGAATACGTCTCTCCAAACTAGTATCTGTGTAGAAATGGAGTTGTGTCAGCCTCACCATTAGGGGAGTAGACACGCAGGTTGATGGGCACAGGGGAGATGCCCTTGTTGGCCCCGGTGATGCGGTCAGTCTCTGCCTCGATCTCCTGCCGGACCTCGTCAAAATCGGTGAACTTTTTGCCCTTACAGTGGAGGAACTCAGCATATTCTGGAAGAGATGGTACAAAGAGACACATGGAGAAATTGTAGGAAAAAGAAGGAGATTAGAAAAAGCGACAAAGACAGTGAAGAGGAACATTTTCACATTTCAAATATGAATAGATGTTGTAACTATATTATCATATTTGTGGGAGATAACACGCTACATGTTTTGGAACTATAGTTCCTAAAATTTGGGAGGTTTTAGAGGATTGAAACAGGAAGTATAATGCCATGTAGAGTAGCTAGATAGTGGTGATCCTGTTTTTGATCCTCTGCAGAATTAACTATTAGTAGTTGCTGTTTGCAATGACCCACGGAGTTATAGACAGCTATCATTGGAATACTTCATTACTGAAGAAAACTTAAAACATGATGATTCTCAGGCAAATTCTGGAGGGATAGGGAGCTTTTTTCCCCTGTGAATTTGAAGGATTATGAACATTGTAGATAACGATATCCTCGGGGAGCAGAAGTCACAGAATCTCAAAACATGTGCATCAGCATATTTGAGAGAGTATGACTCAGCAAAGAACACATTTTGATGCAAACTGCAGCAGCTAAGGGGTTTAGACGACCTTAATTGCCTCTGTGAGCTGCCTCACAGTTTCACAATCACTGCCAGCAGCCACCACTATGTATTAAAATGAGTTTTGGTTGAATTAATTGCTGATTCACACCATGCGTAAGCTGGGAGAAAAGGCTTTTTGGCAGGAGAGTTAGGAGAGGTTTTGCCTGGAGGAGTGTGGAGGAGGAATGTTTCCAGCCCAGAGGGAGAAGGGGCAGTTCACACCTGCAGGAAATAAACTGTCTCCAAAGGGAAAGGGTTTATCTGTAGATGTTGAATGTTGAAATCAGCACAGACTTGCTTTAAGAGCTTGAATCAAACTTCCAGTTTTACCTGTGGGGCAGTTCATCAGCTGCAGAACCAAAGGACGACGAGTCACAATGCCTGAACCACGGGGAAGGAAATCCCTGCGACACAACAGACAGAGCAAGGAAGTCAGTAGGGAACCAAATACAACAATAAGAATCAGTGAGTGAGTTGTGTAAAGGTGTTGGTGTTTGTGTGGGCACTGTAATGTGTGGTCCCACCACAAATGTCCTTTTAATTTAATGCAATTCCTTTTCATTGTTGGTATCTGATACAGCAAGACAATTAAAAACTAAATGGACTATTATGAATTGAAATTTAAACATTTTATTTTTACAGATGATCTACAATGTTTCAGAATATTATTGATATCAGAATCAAATAAATAGGTTTTAGAAGAATTGTTGGACAACCAAAGGCAAACTAGACGTAACAAACTTAGAGTTAATGCAGCTGTTCAGCAGCTGAACTTCTGTTTTCATGTTTGTCATTAGAAAGAGAATGGACCCATCCTCAGCGGGGTGGAGGATGTTACTACATAACAATTTCACAGCTGAGAAACACTAATGGTTCACAGGCAAATATTAAGACTATCAAGTAGAACGCTAAAAAACTTTTACATTAATTCATTCAGCAGTTTTTCCTTTTAAATTGATGATAATTATAATGTTCTTTTAGCAATTGTACACGTCTATTGAATTTTCTGATAGCGGAATTACTGACAATGACATCAAATAAAACTGTTCCTTCTGTTCCTTGTAATTTCTACCCATCTGCTCTGGATCTACTAGAGGATTTCTTGTATGTGTCCATGCAAATTAAACTGTTTTGAACTGGTGTGAATACACCAGAGTATGTTTTTATGGTTGTTGTTTTTTTACAAACAGAACACTGTTTTCCTCGAGGCTGTTCAGCTGCTTATGCAACAACAGCGTGAACTTGCCACTGGCACTGTGTGGTCTTCAACCAGCTGACTGCAAAGTTGTTATTCAGTGATGCATGATGGGTGTGTGTGTGTGTGTGTGTGTGTGTGTGTGTGTGTGATCAGCAATGACAAGGGGCTGTTGGAGACATGTACTGTAATTTTTAATCTAACATTGCATAAGAGCTTGTCTTGCTTATAGTTGGTGAAAAAGAAGTCGTCATACAACATACAAGCTTGGGGGAAAGAGGTGTAATTAAATGGTTTCACTCAAATTGTGTAAAGAATGAAAGGTTTAAAATGTATTCAAATCATTCAACGCTTAAACAATTCTAATATCCGAGTGAAGAATGTTCTGGAAGAGTAATAAACTGAACCACATATAATAATATATGAGGCCTCTGTTTGAATCCGAAGCAGAGTCTAAGGCCAGTGGATGAGTCAGCTGAACTGCTTTTGCTCAAGACTGACCTAAATCGGAAAAAGACAATTCAGCTAATTCACACCGCGTTCCTGTACTAATCACGCTACATACGTACTTAACCTGCTGTTCTTTTTACGTTTGTTTTGATTCTGAGTGGTGAATACATTACGATCATTCTGCTCCAGCTTTAAAGGAAGGGGAGAGAGAAAAAAAGTCCTGAAACTTTCTGTCCGACTCCTCCAACTGGAATATTTAACATCTTCGCCTATCTTATTCTAAAAAACTCAATATATTCTATCAAAAACAACAACTGATTGAATAAATCAATTGAGTTGAAGATTGAGAAGAGTAACCTCAACTGCAGGTCGCTGCGTTCTGCAGGTCATGGTTTCCTAATCCTTTCCCAACCGTATCATACCACTTAATGCATGGGAGATAATATGGAAAAACACACAGTGACTGTGTGATGTCTAATCCTCCACACCTGCGTCATCGGACACATCACCAACAGGGAGCTTCATTGATCGTTCAGTGTTTGTTGTAATAATGCAGCCTTTTACAACAAAGGAAATCCTGCATGTCTCGTATACGTGTCTGTCCATCTGCATGTCTTTTTGCCCTGCTGGTGTGTATGTGGCTCTGTCCCTCACTCCCACTTGGATGCCTTGTAGAGAAGACAGATGGTCTTAACTGCAGGTCTTCCTCTCAAGTCACTCCTCCTCATCCTCCCCTCAATCCGCCACCATAGGGATCCTCCAAATGAAAGAAGTCATGAACACACACACACACACACACACACACACACACACGTATATCACCATGTACAACTGCCACAATACAGGAAAGAATCCTGCTGATAGGGGGAGTCATGGAAACACTCACACTTGTGATGACATTGCTGCCAAAAACCCAGACCTGCAATACAGAGACAGAAGTAAATACGTTGAATGTAAAAATAAATCAAATCAATTAATAAAAGGAGCGAAGCGGTCAGAGAGGGAAAACTGCAGACATTTTTTGCAGCAGGTAGTGAGTTAGACGGCGACTCGGAGAGAGATTTCAGGTCACATGGAAATACCTTCAACCAGCACTTACATTCAGTATAAGTGCACTCAGCGGTCAGTCTGTCTGAAGCCACTTTCCCTTCTATTAGATACAACTTTACTGTATGATGAGTAAAATCTTCAGTTTGATGGTTCAGTAGGTTATATGGCTAAGTGGCTCTATTAGGATTGGTTGATTCAATGATACATAACATTTGACCACCTTCAAAGATGGTGCTGTAATGTTATATAGTGGTAGTGATATAGTGCTAGATAGTGACATCTCTGGCTGTAGTTATTTTGCAAACCAATAAGCAGAACAACATCAATGCGGTGCGGTACATTGATCAGATATTTCCTTAATAAAATATGATATTTGACCCATTAACAGGTTCTTAATTGATTTTCAATCAATAATCTAGGTTGGAGGTCACAGACACATCGAGCATCGCCGTTGGAGAGTCACAGCTGAGTCACGGTCGGATTGATTTCTTTTATAACATCTTGTGTTTCCAAGAAATCAATTTGAAAAGAAAAGTGTCAACCACTGAATCATTCATTCTTTTGAAACAAGTACACACACACACACACACACACACACACACACACACTTCTAGTGAGCACCAGGTACTGTGGAGTAATGACTCACTGTTTCTTTGCTATAAACTGTTTAAATTCGGAGGTGGACAAACACACACAGAATTAAGGGTCTGGTTTTGTGGGAAATTATTTTGATGCCAGAATAATTCATTGCAGTATTCCTATTTTTTTTTTATTTCAAATGAATGTGTTAAATCATGCATTTTTACAGGAAAACAATCTGTTTAATATATAAAACAGTTGTACGGTTTGTGTTTCTCTCACTTTTGTTTTTGGTTATTCTTTCCTTCGATGAAAAGTGAGACTGGCCGAAGTTTGCTGTTGTCCCTTAATAAAAATCAAACTCTTAAAAAGTAGTTTTCATGTGCTAGTAATCATTCAAACTTGCTGCTCTGTTGGTCTCTCCATGTGCATCACATCACTTCAGACTCCCAGATATCGAACCTCGTCTAATCTTGCTCTAATGCATCCAGCAATAGTAACTCTGGCATTAGTGCACCAGCACTGCCAGGCCATTTCCCTTCCTCGTGGTGCTTCTTACAAGGATGAGGCTGCTTTTTGGTGCTGAATTTTACACGCAGACACATATCGCTGTCAGCTGCAGTGGTAGCTGGGGCCAATGAAAGGGCTGCTTGCTGCATGGTGGACAGAGATTAGACCAGAGCCAATGGAAGACTGTGTTGAAGGTAAACAGAGATTACTGGTAATCCTCTGGAGCAGCATCAGGACAAATGGTTTCCTCTCTCTGACTGCTTTCTCACCCTTAATAATAACAGATGTTTTACTTTTAGAGGTGCAACTTATTAAACAGTAGTTTCACTTAAAACTTCCTCAGAAGTTCCTTGTAAATCTTTTTTTTCTTTTACATTTTATAGGGCAAACCATTAATTCAAGAGAATAATCTTCAGTTGATAGAAAATGGAGACAGAGTTCAGAGACTGCTTAGAGTACCAACTGATTAATTACTTTGTTTCTAAGAAAAAAACAGGAAATTATGCATTAATTAGTCGTGTTAAGTTTATAAACAGTTTTTCATTTTCAGCATATTGCCCTGAAAGAACTGCAATATAAAGATAAATCCATCCATTATCCGTAACATTTTATCCTTTCCAGGGTCGGAGGGTCGGAGCCAGTCAATCACACAGCTAAAGATAAATGATCGTGATCATTAAAAAGGATTGTAAAAGGTACGCCGCCTGTAGATAATTCATTGGAGGTAACTGAACACTGCCTTCATCCAAAGTGCGTCATGGTACTTTCCCGCTATCTTAACTCTTAATTGACAGTTAAATATGAGTGTATTTCTCGGAAAGTATCAGGAAACTATGGCACCTGTAAAATAAAGTGTGACCACAAGAGTTCAGATCGATTTGAACCCTTAAAATATCCCATCAATCTACATCCTGTCCACTTTCATGACACAACCTGATTCCAAGATTTCATTTGTATGCTTTATCTTATCTGAGTACAATCGTCTGTAAGTTAACAGGATCCTCTGTGTCTCTTCTTCACTCCCTCCTCCTTTTATTTGACAAGAATAAAGGCTTTACTGGAGAACTCCACTGTCCTCCACTTTCACATGAGTGAAGCTGCTGCTGCTCGTCATAATGCTTCCGGCACTCTCGGTGTTATGCAATGCATGAAACCAGCTATATATCATTAACTTAATCTCTGCGTGGGGGTTGGAATAGCGAAGGCAGCAGGGAGATAAAAAAAACCCCGTCTGTGTTGTAGTTTTATGTGCCTGGTTTGTGCTAGTGCCAGCAGCCATCACTAATGATGGAGCGCTTCCGTCGGCTAAACTGCACACAGCGGCGGCATCCTCCTGACCAGCCCTTAAAATAGAAAGTGCTCCTCCGGGGACCTCTCTAAGGGTCTTGGACAACCATAAACCGCTTTGTACTGAAAACAAGTCAAACCGCAGCAAGAAAAATCTACTAGTTGTTTCTACAATACCTTGAATCTTTCACAAATATATGAATATCGTACATAAGAATCTGTTCTAACTGGAAAGTGAAGTGGTTTTAGGGGAAGCTGCTGTGGTGCTGATTTGGAGTCAGCTGTCCGTGGTGCTGAAACAGCATTCAGGATAAACAAACACTATTTGAGAACATGCTCCTTTAAACACCATCCAAACTAAATGTGCTGCCTGCTGTGGAAATCATATGTTCAAAACCATCCAATGTAACATTTTCAATACAAATATGTAAAAATATCTACCTGAAATAACCTGTTTTCAGAATTAGGTTATTGGAACGTAATGTAAACACTGCTTGATAACAACGTAGTCTAAATGATTACATCATTACAATACAATACTGTGCAATATAGTATTGTGCAAAAGCTACTACAAAGATATCTACCGACCCAAAAATGAAATATCTTCTAAGACAAGAAAGCGCATGAATGAAAATGATGAATGAAGACAAATATTGCACCAACATTGTTCCAAAAGGCAGAATCTAAGAGGAACTGCTTGATAACTGAGTGTCTGTGTCTCTATCATCTTATTTCAACCTTGTGCCTTTACTTTGGAGTGGAGCACTTTTATATTTTACAGCAACAAACCCCCTTTGAGGTGAATTTAAACTGAATGAAGAAGAGAGAAAAGGGAACCGAGCAATGAACACAAAGTAGGCTGTAGACAGTATAGGCTCTCTGTAAGGAATCACTATGAAAGCAGGATTGAAAGCCTCTGAAGGACTGCCGATAAAAGGGAAGAGATGAATTAAATCAGTGTCCTGAGACGTAGCTTGGCTGTCCTCGTGCCTGAGTGAATGCGTCAAAATCTAATCCAGTGGAGAGGAGAGGTGTCATGGTTGTAACAGCAACATTTATAGCAATCCTGTAGTTGCTCATTTTCGCCTAAATTCCATGTTAACTCATATGCCTTGGGAAATAATCGATGTAAATGTCTCTCTGCCATTAAGAAGTCTGCTACACTTTGGTATTGATTGTCTCCGCTGACCATTAGCAGCGTTAGCAAACAGAGGGAGAACAATACTGTTTGTTTTTAAAAAAAAAGTAAGAAAGGACTTCAAAGCAAGCAGCTTAAAAACAGTGAAAATAAGATTTGTGTTCAGATAGAAAAATAACTTTAAATGACTTTCTGAGAGGTGACTGTGAATTTCTGAATACGAGACAGAGAAGAGAAACAGAGATGGAGAAATGAAGCGCTGTGACATGTAAACACACAATACAGCATGTTGTAACGTGGTGTTGGTTTAGGCAAGATATCGCAATGGGCCACAGGGAGGGGGAGGGGGGGAGGAGGAGGAGGAGGGGGAGGAGGGGATCGATAGGAGGACCTGAGCGACGTCACTGCAGCTGGACTTGGAGAGCACACGACAGGATGCAGACTGCAGCTTTTACTGACATGCAAACAAATCATGTTTATTACTGTTTCTTAATACTGTTGTCCTTGTAATAATATTTGAGTTTTTCCTCCTCTACCTGCCTGATTGTCTAAACCTCAAGTCCCTCGGGTAAAGCAGGCACAAGCTGTTTCCATGACTACAGCTGGGCAAGCGCAGCAAAACCTGGCCCTCAAGTGTAAAGAGCTTGCTTGAACAGTAATTACTCAAAATTGTGGTTTAAATGAAACGATATTTTTAAGAAAGGCTACTCCAAAAAGAGGCTGCGACGTGACAAGGTGACAAAAGCATTCTCATAAAAATAAAAAAGTACACAAAAATGTCTTTTGATGTCTCTACTAGAAGGATACGTATAAAACAAAGTACCATACAATGACTACAAAAATAATATAGTTTATAATATGTTCATGTTATTTTATGTTACTTTTTGCAGTTGCATTGTGGGTAATGTAGGCACCAGGTTTTAAAGATGAAGAAGTTGAATAAAAAAAAAGATACATCTCTGGTTCTTCTACTGCAAGTTTCATTCTTTGCTTTAAAACTGTCCATCATGAGTGCAATTTGAAAGTGATAGAGTATATATATATATAAACATGTACACATATGACATGTGAACAGTGGGCAGGTCTCACCTGCTACGTGTTAACATGGGGATTATCACTCTGGCCATGAGGTGAACTATTTGACTCGGCTGTCAAACAAATGTAAGAAAGGAGACTGGAGGTGAAAAATAAGTGTTTCACCGATGTACCCCTTTCTGCCCGGATGTATGACATTCTGTCATGTAATACCCAGGCCTTGTTCAGTGTGGGGTTGAGCTGGCTTGGAGCCACAGTGTGGATGCAGCCTGACCTTGCTAGAGCAGGGAATACTGCTGAATCACACATTCAAGGGATTTAAGATCCCTTCTATGAAAGCACCAGGAATCTTCAGATGAAGTGAAATACAAGCTACCGGGCTGACAAACAGTCAGTCAGTGGCACCAATGTTGTCGCCTGCTTGCAGTAAGCTTCACTCACAGCATAAGCGCTGACGGACAGATGGAGGAGCTGAGCTGGAAGGGCTCAAAGCTCAGGTGGACTCCTCTCTCTCTCTCTCTCTCTCTCTCTCTCTCTCTCTCTCTCTCTCTCTCTCTCTCTCTGCAAGGTCACACTGCAGCATAACACATCAGATTTGTTTCCTCTCTTTGTTTTGTATCATCAGCAGCTGAAAAGTGTCTCTCTCCACACACACACACACACACACACACACACACACACACACACACACACACATAGCAAGCAATCATGTTGCACCCTTGAAAAGGCCCGAGGACTACAAAATGGTAGCCCTGCCACAGGAAGGAACAACACATACACAGAGCTGTTACTGTATGTGCTGTACAGGAAGTCAGCATATACACATGTCACGTGATTAATAATGACTAACATGTGCAAGTTTGTGTCATTTTGGACAAAACTGCCTTCTTTATAGTCACTCACACCCAGAGGTGGGTTAACATATTATTAAATGCCAAGTGGTTTAACAGCAATGTGTGGTTCCCTGAATGCATCAGTGAACAAATGCACCTCACTAGGGATTTATAGGAGGCCTAGCAAAATAATCTCCTCTCCTCGCCTTGGTGTTGTGGGAGTGGACCGTTTCAACGAAGTCGGTGTGGTGGATTCAGACCTTCCTGAGAAGGGGGATGGGGACTGGGATGTGTGTGTGTGTGTGTGTGTGTGTGTGTGTGTGTGTGTGTGTGTGTGTGTGTGTGTGTGTGTGTGTGTGTGTGCGTGTGTGTGTGTGTGTGTGTGCGTGTGTGTGTGTGTGTGTGCGAGGTGGAAAATGAAAGCGACTGCGGGCCGCTTGTGTGATGCACCAACAGCCTTTGGGAAAGCTACTTACCTCCCGACGAAGTTCTCCAGGACCGAGCTCTTCCCCGCACTCTGGCCGCCCACCACGGCGATCTGGGGCAGGTCCAGGTTCGCGTTCTGCCCGATGGCGGAGAAGGCATCCTGCATGCGGTTCACCAGAGGAATCAAATCCTCCATTCCCCGGTTCCCCATCTTCGCGATGCAACGTGTAGTCTTCTCTTCCTCTTGTCAGAGCAGGGGGAGGGTGTATTTGCTTGTTTTTCTCCTCGCCCCCTCCTCGCCAACCTCGCGTTCAGAGGGCGGTGTTCACTTTTCTGCTTGCCCCCTCATGGACTGCGCCTTCTCGGCGTGTCAGATCACCTCAGCCGTATGGAGGCTCTCCACCACAGCGCACGCAGCCGACGCTCCTCTCCACCAAGCGCAGCAGGGGAGGGGAAGATGAGGAGGATGATCTCTTGTATTTTCTCAGGAGAGATCCCTGCAGTTCTCCACGCGCACCGCTCGGTGGTGACACTGGTTTTACTTTAAAGTAAACTGAGCTGTTTACAGTAGAGCTACAGGGACGTCTCGGTTTACCGAGACTCTAATGGCGTTTGAGTGCATTTAGAAAGGTGGAGATGGGAAATCGCGCATCTAGTTTGAAATGTGATCGCCCAAACAGATGTAGGCCTACAGATCTGTCCATGGTGCTGAATCTGCTAGCACCGTGGACAGAGGCCAGGGGGCAGTCTCCAACGTTTGTTTGTTTTTATAATGCAGGATAGCCTTCTATCTATCTATCTATCTATCTATCTATCTATCTATCTATCTATCTATCTATCTATCTATACTTACCTCTTTTAATAGACATTATTCTGCACTTCACATTTGTTCTATTCTCGTTCTACTGTTGCTCAGAAGGATCTGTGTTCGTTTCAGTTGTCTGGTTGAACCATTGCACAGCATTTTGTTCTCTCTGTATTTCTATACCCTTGATACAGAATACATATTTGTGAACAGGACTTTCTACCACATAAAAGCATGAAAGACAATCAAAACATGTTGCCTATGAAGAATTGTCTGACTGATTTGATTTGGTCTGATTTCTGAATTTATTTTACTATATTTCATTTCCACTGGAGGATGCGTGTGTGACAATGATGTTCCACTTTATTAATTATTCATATTGGCTAGTTTTGACATTTTAAAACGCTGTACCTTAAAGAAATCGTTATTTTTTTCTTAAATGTACAAGCGTAGTGGGACTTAAGAATGAAACAGTGACTTTGTAAGTGTAAGTGTATCTCAGAGCTGCATTTATGAGACACACCAAGCATTTTCAGTTCTCCAAACAACCACCAGGAGGCGACAGGGTGCACTTACTTCGCTACGCTTCACTACGCTGGTTGGGGTTTCTGCTTCATGCGAGTTGCACCGGGACTGGGAGCAAGTATTCAACCCATTTTAGTTGGATAATCAACTACATCGCTACTTAACCCTTTGAGAAGTATGTCGTAACGTCTGTAGCTCCGGTAAAGTGCAGAAAGCACCCGGGGAGGCGCGGCTGGTTTATCTGCGACTTAGCTAGCTAGTTCGATGCTATGCTAAGCTAACTCGGTTCAGTTAACGCTACTGAGCGATGGCTGCGCTAGCCTTCTTTTATTTCATAGCAGGTGTAGCTGGTTCGATTATTATCAATATTTCTACCCCGAGTTCATTTTGAAATAACGTGAATATATATTCACTAAATTGGCTTACCGAGTAAAGCCATTTAAATAAACTAAGCACATTGTTGTTAGCTTAACTTGTTGCTAGCACTAGCTAACGTTAGTTGTCAACGCGAAATATGAGAGCGACCTGTTGTCTCAAGACTTGCGCACCGTTATTGAATGTTTCTTTTACAATAAAGACAGCGGGGCACATAATAATTGTTGTATCCCCTCTCCCATCCAGAGATACTTCATTGTAAGGAGTGTCAAAAACATTAGCACATCACCGCTGCTGGTCTGTCATCTCGCGGTGTAACGGAGGAAATTAAAGCCCGCAATGTTCAATCCGCACATCCATCAGCAGCAGCAGCAGCAACAACAGCAACAGTTTCACCAGCACCTGCGGCAGCTACAACAACTTTTCCAGCAGCAGCCTCCGCCTCCTCCTCCGCCGCAGCCGCCTCCTGGGCATCATGTGGGCCATCACCACCACCATGCACAGCGGTAAGCACATACACTCGAGACCGAGGATTAGTCTGGGCCCTCTGCTGAGAGGTGTTGTGGCCGGCGGTAGCGGAGCTGGAAGCCTTGCCAAAAATACACGCCAGGCCGTACGACTGAAAATGTACAGACGTGCCCTATTTTAATAAAATGTAATTCTTATTTGTAGAGCTTGCTTGTGGATTAGTTATTTTGTGTTGGGGCATTAGCCCAGGCTGCGATTTGTTATGATGTGATCTATGCGGTAATCTTAGGAGCTAGAATCTGCTATAGAGTTTTATATTGTCTCTAACAATACAGCAGCACTGGCATCCCCTTATGGAAAGTTTGTTTGTTGTTGTGACCGAAGAGAGCTGTTAACTCTGACCAAACTATTACTTTTGTGGATTAGAAACTTTCGACTATTTCTCTTACCTTGAACTACTGAAGTAACCCATGGCGTTCTGTCATTGTCGGGGATGGGATGATATCGGATTTGATTGCTGATTGGGTTCTTTTTTCTAAACACTCACTATAAATTAACAGTGGTGGCTTTTTATTATTTGGGTAAATAAATGAATATCATCAAATGAGCTTTTCTTTGACATATTCCCATACTGTCATTCGATGCTACAAAAGTAGTTTTTACCATTCTAATTCTTTTGATTTTATTTGACAGTTGTATTGAGTTATATTTGTGAGATTTAATGACCAGTTTTTGAACTTTGTTTTACGACGCTCATAGAGTAATGCCTCGCAATAGTAAAATAAATCGAAACTTAAAATAGGCTCTAAGCCAATGGTAATATAAAGCACTTCTGATAAAGTCTAATCCAAATCAGCTGTGACACAGTTACATATAGTCGTCATAATCGAGAACGATAACATGGACAGCTTCTATATCAGAATATCAGATCATTTCAAACAGTACAGGTTTGTAAAATGCATTTCCAGGTTTGTTAAAAGGATAATTTGACTGAAACACAGTGTTCTTTTGCTACGGATTGGAAAGATGTTATGCCTTATGAAAAGATACTGCATGTTTATTTCCTCTTGTTTTATTTGTCGCATAGATCCATTCCTGGTGCTCCCCAGGCAGCCCCTCCTCCCAGGATGGTCAACCTGTGTCAGGCGACCCAGACTACCCTCATCGCCCCCAATCCCATGCTGCAGGGGGCCCTACTGATGCAACAGATGCAGGGTACAGTTTGGATTATAGAGACAATACAGCAGCATCTCCAAGTCATAAAGAGCATTACAATTTTCATTTCAAAATTTCATAAAAAATATGTATAAAATCATTATATGACTAACTTACAAGGGGTAGAATTTTTGTTAGCTTGTTGTTTTTTCCCTAATGTATGTCTGTTTCCTGCTTTGCTTTCATCCAGGTAACATGCGGGGCTTTAGGATGGGTGGACAGCAGTTTCGTCAGTTCTTCACTGCTGGGTCCCGGTCGTCTCTGCTCGGGCCAGTTCCCATGGGCATGACCCTCAAGTCCCCCATGATGGGTTTCCCAGCTGCTCGACCATACCACCAACATGCTCGTTACTACAATAACACCACCACCACAGCCTCCTCCTCCTCCTCTTCCTCCATCACTACCGCAGTAATTACAACAGCACCATTATCCTAATTAGAATCACTGTGTGGGTTTCGGTCCAATTATTACCCTACGTTAGAGTTGCACAATTGACAAATGCAACACAGTTGAATAGACTATCAGAAACTGTTGAAATGTTCTCACTGTGATGGAAGGTAATTTGATTTTAGCCCACTCGGTCACGACTGTGTCTGATATGCAAACAAGCATCAAATTATGAGTCAAGTTTAAAACTTACTTCATAGTTTTTGGACAACAATGGATTTCAGTGGCATCGGGTTTAGGCCACATACCAAGCTGTCAAATGATTGTAGTTGTCTGATAAAATTAGACATATGATCAGTTCTTTGTCAACCGTCACATATATAAAGAGACATACTCTTAGTTGCACCATCAAATCAATTCTATCCAGCTCTAAAAAAATATTTGTGCTTTTGATAATGTCTCTTGGCTGTAACTTTGTCTCGGAGTTGGATGCAAATTTGAAATCCTGTCGTCTGTCTCTTTGTGTAGGACACTGCAGCCCACCAGCCAGACCGGAAGAGAGACAGTGAGCAGATGGCAGAAGGGAGCAAAGAGGACCAACCAGCAACTAGCAGCACAAGTGAAGCCACCGACAAGACTGAAACAGGTAGACGTGCAATCCAACCAGCACTGATTTGAAAAACGTATTTTATAAGAAAGTGGCGTTTTGTTAGTGGATAATGTGTTTCTTCTTTGTTTCTGACTTGCGCGTTTTGTCTTTTCTATCCACAGATGGTGTCGTGGGAGGAGTGGGTGAAGCCACACAGCCCTCTGAGGAGCAACTTGAAGAACCTGTAGTCAAGAAGCAGAGGACAGATGGGTAAGGAAAACCAGTGTTCAACATCTTATCCACAGAAGTAGCAAATGTACCCAACAAAAAACTAGAAATGCAGGGGGCACAGTATTTTAATACAACCTCAACATTTGTTTTTGTTTTTTTGCCCCTTCTTTGACTCGTCTTTGATTTTTCCCTCAGGTCAGAGGAGCCCAAAGAAGAAAGTGTTGTTGAGACTGTTACCATTGCAGATACAGATGGGGAAGTTCTGTCTTTAGGGTTTATCAGCAACACAGAGGACAGCCAGCCTGAAGGTAAAACCAACAGAAACCTAGACTTGATGCTTTGAAGTACTTCAGGTCAGTCAAGATGAAAACTTGCTGTACTTCACGTTTGCTTTGGCCTCAATTATTTTCCCAGACTGCAACCTTCTGGAGGGAGGAGGCTCCACAGAAGGATCAGATGTTGTTGAGGCACTGGAGGAGAGCAGAGCTGCTGAGGTGAGAGGAGCTGTCATTTGGAATGGTCTAGTCATAGACAGAATCATTTTAACATTAATTAGAAAGTGGGGTCACGTTATGCTACAGTAAATGCTGTTTGTCAACTGCCTGCGTACAGGATATATCTGTCATATATCAGTTAAATAAATGTATGACACCGGGTTTGTGACCTCTCTCTAGATGCAGAGCTGTTCATCAGCCCCGTCCCCATCTGGCAGGCTGAGTGAAGGCGAGCAGCAGCTTGATTTATTCTCAGAGGAGATGCCAGAAGGCAAAGATGCCCATTTGGCTTCACTAGACAACCAGGAGGAAGAAGAGGAGGGTGTAGCAGAGGGCACCAACAAGTTCTACTGCTATCTCTGCAGCATTACCTGCCACAACCAGCAAGTAGGTTGAATGTACACACACATCAATATACATAGGCCAAAGTGGAATGTTTTTTTTTGTTGTTGTTGGTAACGTGAAAAAGGCTGAAAAAGTCACAGTTAATCTAATTAACAATCCTACTATTCTCTTTTATTTTGAATTTTTTTTTTTTTTTTTTTGCAGAACTTCAGGAGTCATATGAACAGTATTTCCCACCAGCAGAGGATGATGGAGATCCAACACATGAGCAACGCTTGCCTGGTCACCCTGCTGCCGCGAGTGCAGGAGTCTCTACAGGAAGCAAACAAAGATGGGTCAGTTTAAAACACACAAATAACAAATAACGGACACTGCACGCACTAATTCAATGTTATTTACCGCATGCGGAACTAGAGATTGCTTGAACTGATGTATTGCAAATGGTGTGCCCCCATGCGGTGCTAGAGAATATGCATTAAACACGCATTTTGTTGATGTAAATGAAGTTTGTACCACACAACATGTAAAATTGTATGTATATCGAATATTTGTCACATAAAGCCTTCTTCCTTTTGCCAGTAGATGGCGCAGTTACTGTTATTCAACATTGTGCACGTTAAATGTCCTTGGGCCAGGACTCTTATCAGCACATCAAATTTGGTGCATATTGACAATGTTCAGTAGAGTTACACTGGCTTCCTGTTTAAAGGCGAAACATGTCAATTTTCTGCCTGCACACGTCAACGCCATTCCTTGAAAGCTCAAAAACGTTGTACTTTAGTATCTTGATGGCCTTTAAGATTGTATTGACCACAAGTTAATCCGATGCAAGTCTTTTGGAGGAAATTATTGATAAGATCAGTAAGGAAGTTTAACAAAACAATGTGAAATTGGTGTCACAAGATCCACTAGATGGAAAACCCTCAGTCGACTTGCAGTGGTGCTACGGATTGACGCTTCTCCTACCTCATAAACAATCTTTGGCTGAGTAAAGACAATGTCCTGCAGAGAGCTTAGTTTCAAACGTAATATATGTGAAGTCGTGACAGCCAATGTGCTATTTTAGACTGTGAAACTCAACAGTAGTATTATAATTACTAATTAATAATCTTTTATAAATCATCGTCCTCTTGGGGAGAAATCCAGAAAAATATCCTTTTAAATCTCTCCAAACAGATACTGCTGCTGCAGAAGAAACAGTTTTGGTTGATTGGTCCTGAGTTTGTGCATGTGTGGCCATTTTTGAGATTGTACTGTCCAAATTCAAAGTCAACCTGGGAAAATCACTAGGACTTTGTTCAAGTACAGTGCCTGGAAACTGCAAAGAAATGTCCTGAAACAGCACATTCAATTAAAAATTGCTGACTTCCTGTTGGGTTTATGGTGTACCTCGAGGAAGTTTTTATCCTACATCTCTATATGTTACATATCCTTACCAAAGTTTAATTTTATCTAGGAAAAATGTACCGCAGGGGCTGCTTCGTTTACATTGTGTAGAGGGCAGATGCATATGCAGAGTCCCATGTGTTTTCTCTCAAATAAATTGCATTGCCTGAATAGAAATAATAACCATATCATTTCCGACTGTGTTTATTTTTTGTTTTTGTAGAGAGAAGAAGGCAGACTTGAAGCATTGGTGTGCCACCTGTCACACCCACTTCACCAGTAGCATCATGGACCACCGTCGCACTGAGGAGCACAAAGTAAAGCTGCTCACTTCAGAGATTAGCAGATTTGCATGGTGTAAATGAGTTCAAGAAGTTTTAAAGGGTTTGAAAATGGTTGAAACAGCTTTTCGGGTTGCCTTTTAATGTGAGTCCCTTCGCTTCATCTCTCCTCAGCTTGCCAGTAGAACAGCCATCTCCTCCTGCACAGTCTGCAAGAAACACTTCAGGACCTCCCAGATTTTTGTGGAGCACTTGCAGTCCCAGGAGCACAGACAGAAAGTGGAGAAGGTATCTGTGTTTAGAAAAATGAACCAACAAGCAATTATTTCCCCCATAAATTAAGATTAAATCTAAAAAGAATGTTCTACTTGCCGCTGTTCTCTAGCTCCAGGAAGAGGAGGGCTGTGAGGCCTTAGGCAAGCTGACTGCCCTGGACACAGACGGCTTCTCGTTGGAAGAGGTGGAGGGCAGTGAAGTGGAGGAGGGAGAGGAAAGACTGAATGAGGTTTACTAACTAGCTAACTAATAACGCACATTAGGGATGATGAACAGCAAGCGGGTCATTGTTGAAGATGAACCCCAACAGGATGATTTGGTTCAGGGTCCTGCATTAGAAATTAATCATTTGACACAATTATTTTATTGATGGGAGGGGCGGTGCTGTTTTATGTCTTTCGCTTTTGCAGCAAAGTTTATTTTGTCAGGATTTTAATTAGGTTTTCTAACCTGTGACTTTCAAAGTCTGTTGACATTTTCTGTTCGATTTACCAGTCTTTAAACACTGCCATAGCCTAATACCGCATTCTGTTTAGTGTTAACTTCATGTCTGTTTTCTTTCATTTTGGTGATTTCTCAATCATTATGCTTTGTCTTTTAGCCTTACTTTTCCATGCCATTTTTTTGTTCCCTTTTTCTATTTTCACTGAGGATTGTTATTCATATTGGAAAAATATCCCATAGTTTTCAGATGGAGTAACAGAGTTATTATTTTTTGCCACGGCTGACGTTAAACCTGACTTCTTTCTGCGGATTGATATAATTGGATGTGGTCCTCCAGAGTCTGATCAGAGCTTCCTTAGCAACCGTCTGTTATTCGTAGCAATGGTCCGCTGTACAGAAATAACAGACTGTAGAATTCTATAATTACCAAAGCCATTTAATAATTTGATCTTAAATAACACTATTAGTACCTCATGTATTTGTACTGTAGTTGTTTACAGTGTCTTTTGTGACCTTGTACAGGATGACTGGTCCTCCCTTAATGAAGTGACTCTAAAGGAGATGGCCAGTGATGAGCCCTATGACTCTGACACCGTCTACGGTGAGTGACAACGAACTCCTGATGCTGCATAATTCATGTTGTTGTCTTCCTGGATGTCCTTGTTGTTCAGATTTACTAATAATATTTGAGGGGGATTTTTTTGTTGTTGTTGTTGTTTGTTTTACTGCAGGGTCCAGTTTTTTTGTTCCAGTGGCAGGTTTTATCTGCAGACTCTGCAACAAGTTTTACCACTTTGAATCTTCTGCCCTACACACCCACTGCAAATCAATGAAGCACTTTGAGAACCTCAAGGTTGGTTTTTGAATGCCTTCACTCACCTTGTTTAAACTACCAAAGAGGGAATATCTGGTTGTTGTTCTAATTGTTTTCTATATAATTATATATTTAATGTTGGTAGCATTTAAAATGTGCAAGTATTTTGTTTTATTGATTGTATAATCTCAGCTTCAATCCAAGCATACATAAACTCTGAATGGACTAGTATTCAGTGGAGTACCTTGTCTTCACAGAAGCACAGAGAGTTGCTGAGTCAAAAGAGTGAAGCTGGTGAATCTTCCAGAGAGTCTCTCCTTGCTGCCGACAGTCTCGGGCGTAAAACAGAAACCACCACAGGCTGTTTGGATGATTCCCTTTCCGATGACGCTGGTTTAGCGACTAACCTAAACTCCTTGCAGCCCATCATTGCACTCAACCGAGTGAACATGCAGACAGAAAACCAGCAAAAGGAGGAACACGCAGTACCTGTCCCAATCTCAAAGGACATTGTCAGCACCTCAGAGACCTGCACAGACCAAGGGTTCAGCCTTATTTTCAATGAGGAAGAGTGCCCAGTAGAGGTGTCTGCTGGCAGCAGAGAGGACCCAGAAACAGAGCCAGTGGCTGCTGTTGAGGATGCTAATGAAGAGGAGGAGGAAGAGGAGGAGAAGGAGAAGGAAGCTCCAGCTGTCCCAGGCAAAAAGAAGGCTAAGACCACATCAAAACGAAGGTCTGGGAGGGCCACAAGACGCTGAGTCAAAGAGAAGTAGGAAAGAGTAGAAACCCTTAGGACAGGATGTGTGAGTATGTGAAGAGGGGCTTTCATAAAAAAAATGGGGCCCAAAGCGGAACTGCCTCTCTCCATGTTGGAATGTCCGAATAAAGCACACGGCAACAAATGGAAGAAAGATGGTTGAATGCGTTGGAACATGACTTCATGTGACGCTCCTAGGATGGGAAATAAACACACCACAGCTGTCAGATATGTTAAATCAGTGATGGGTGGTATCTCAATACTGGTCCCCAGTCAGAGAATGGATGTTCTTATTCTAATCTCTAGCCTCACCAATAGATAACAGCATTACAAACGAGATCATCATAACACATGTACATGTTGCTCAGGAAAAAAAAACCTTTTCCTTCCATATTACCAAAACAACAAAACAAATCAGTAAAAACAAAAACTGCATTTATATTAAAAAAGTAACACGTTTTTAAAAAAGGAGAAACTCCTTATTTTGGTTTACCCTCTAGAGAAACCATCACCTGAATACAAATGTTGTGTCCCAATTCCATACTTCATGATAAAATGTCAGAAGGTTGGTAGCATGTAGCATGTTTACAATGGATAAGTGAAGTATACCCCCAAAATGACTTGCACTATTCTGCCACCGGGCAAAATTGGGGTAAAACGCTTTGTGAATGACCCGGCTAACAACTACTGGTTTAATTGTCGTGACATTTGATTAAGACAATGTCCCAATCAGGATGAATTGTAATAACTTCATTCCTTGACCTTCCATCTAGCGCCATCATCAGGTTAGAATTTCAAAATGTCCAGTATTTTTTAGTTTAGAGTGAACTAGCCCAAAACTAAGATGGTGAACAAAGTAAACATTATCCCAGCTTAACATCACCATGTTTGCATTGTCATTTTGAGCATGTTGACAAGAGGATTTGGACTGGTCTATGAAACTGGCTTACCAAAAAGTTAGTTTCCCATCCTGCTGTCCTCATGGATCGGGAGTGTGTCAGATTTAGCTAACTCTGGCTAGCTAGATGAATGTTTGTTAACTGAACATAACCAAGTGGATACATTTTCAACATTGCTAACCACATAGCACAAGCTTTTAGCAAGCTGAAATGTAGAATGTAACCAATTGTGTAGTATTGAAGTAATTGAACGGGTGACAACTTTGGCTTGAGTACTGAGAAAAGCTGAATCTTGAATCTAATCAAAGTTTTGTTCAGGACATTTTTTTTATTTAATTTAATTTTTCTTTTTTTTTTTTTAGATATTTTGGGTTTGGACATAAGTTGTAAGCGGCTATGTCAGCAATCGGGTAGTTTTTGGATAAATACGAGTTTAAAATGTGTTTGGATTCAAAATTCTGAAAACCTATAAACAAAATGTCTAAAAAAAAAAAACATCTTTACATCCACACACATTCATATGACAAGAGATGTGTATTGATTAAATGTTAAACAGGGTCTAAATTGAGAATCTGCACAAACAGCAGCCGTCTGAAGTTTGCTTATCTTGAGATTTCACAGCTTGTCAATCAAGGCAGGTAGATAGAGTTCCTTTCATTTCCATGGATGCTGTTAGTCATAGATGTTTATTTTCCTTCAATTTATCATTTCATTGATGTTTTTTCTTATTTGTTTCATTTGCTATACACTGGACTGATGGGATTAGTTGAGTCAACGAAAGGAGGAAAAACCATGAAGTGTCTGTTATGTAATGTAGCAAATTCCAAAATTTAAACTGATTTTAAGCAGCAGTCACATACAGTCATTCCAATTACAGATGTTACAAATACATTTATCTTCAGCATTTAGTCACAAGGCTTCATGACTAGTGACTCATGACATCCTCCATATTAGAGAAGGGTATTTTAAACCACACAAGTTGTTTGCTGATGCACGTAGCAACTCTTGCAGTCATGGTGGCGACTGTCACATGATCAGTACCGCATCACGTTCTGTCTGAAGGAGTGAGAAATGAAACTGTACTTTGAGAAAAGAAGGGAGCAGCAGAGAGAAAAGGCATGTAAATGATAATTTCAAACAAAGCTGTATGTTTCTTATTGTATTTTTAATTCAGCTACTGACTAAATTGAAATGAACAAACAGGTGTTGTTTTCTAACTGCTGGAAGTTGTATGTATTTTTGGATTTGTTTTCTGTTTTTTTTTTTTTTTGGGGGGGGGGGGGGGGGGCATTTTTAATTTATATTAAAATGTCTGACAAATCCCACAGTTGATTTTCTTAATTTGGACTTTCAGCAAACACGTACATAAGCTCACTTATCCTAAACAGGCTCATGTAGATTGACAGATTTACAGTCATGCTGCAGATCAAACATTATAATACACTGGTTGACAAAGTGTTGCACATTTACTTTTTGGGACAAGAGACAGCAGCTATTACAATGCTGAATGTCGACATGACCCCTATTTGCCATGAAGACAATCTAAAGGTCGTGGTCAAGTCCTGAGTCACAGAGCATGTCACCACGTATATCAGCATGTAATACTGGTTTACTGTCAAAAAAAATGTTATCTGATCCTGACTTCACAATCCATTCCCATGACATCGTAGTTGGATCAGAACAAGGAGCACTGCTTTTTAAATATCAACACATGCAACTTAGATTTTCACCCCAACCATCCCAGGTGGCTACAGTGTGCAACTTGTACAAGAAGCTGCTCGAGGCTCAGAAATGTCAATCTGCTAAGGAATCTAACATCGGTATACCACTGTGCTACAAAGGAGGAAAACAAGATGATAGATGATCTGCCAGTGGAGGAGAAGGATTGATACGCATGGACAATGCAGATCAAGGGTCATTTGATTGTCCAACAGACCGATTAGTTGTTGAGTCAACCTTCTACATTTCAATCCTTGTATTTGTATTAATTCAGCCTCTCATTTGCAATCCTCATTGTCTTTGTTCAGGTCTTCTTTGCCCATTGAGGAGGAGTCCCCGTCTGCAGGACTTTGCTCCTCTGGGCCCTGGGAGCCCTGCAGTTGGGCCCTGAACTCCAGCCTGGCTTGCCGATTTGACTCCATTAGTTCGTGCAGTTTGCCATTAAGTGAATCATTCCGATCCTCCAGGTCATCGAGATAGTTGTTGATCTGATCTAGCATGGAGTTGATGGCTTCATACTCTGCACATAGAGGGGAAAATGACTGCATATGAATTACTTTAGACAACCGCTTAAACAATATAACTAGATCTCAAGAAATAAACAGAATTGTGGACTGATACTGCTCTGAGTTTAAAGCATATACCAGAAGCTTTCTGAAAGACTAGAAAATAATTTAATTCCCATCTAAGTTCCAACGGATTGAACAAGGATCTCAAAATGGAAATCAGAAAGACAACACTAATATTATCTAGAGATCTTGACATAGCTGCTTTCAATTTTAGAGTCTGAGAGCCTATAATAATAAATATAATAATAATTATAATTATATTACGTGGGCACATGAGTTCAACATTAACATAATGGATGTATCATCTCAATCAAAAAATCTAAGGAAGCTAATTCAAAGTCACTACATCCGATCAAGGTGTAGTCCTGGACTGAGTTTATCGACCAAAAAAATCACTGAATTCGATCTTAGTGTGTAAATTAACTTTCACTACAATAACGTCACTAGTATAATTACTACAATGAACCAACAGAGCATTACCTTCGTCCTCGAAGTCATCTTCGTCGTTGACAATACCATCGTCAATAGAGATGTTTGGATCTCCATTTGGTCCAGACATTATTTAACGTTAATCTTAACCTAGTTAGAAAAAAATATTTAGCCGCTGTATGCTGTTAACACTTGTAGCTAGCTAGTTAATTTATATTACGAGCAACCGCTCAAATTCAGCAAAATGATCAACGAATTTACGACTAAATGCCTACTTGAACATTATTTTCAGACCGTTTGGGTAAATCTGCTAGTTTCCGAGAGGAAGTCTAGGACGGTGCTAGCTTTACAGCTAGCTTGACAGCGTCGCCTTTGGCAGGTGACAGATATTTGTTTACCGAAGTGAGGAATTGTGGGAAATATGTGGGCGGGGTTTTACGGTCTCAGCAAAGATACTACTAGCAGTGAGAAGAGTACTCACACTGTATGCATAACCTGATCGGTAGTTCAGTGAATATATTTTTAATCCTACACCACATAAACACTTAAAATGTGTTATGTTATTATTATTAATGTGCCCGTTTTCGGACATGGTAAACTTTTCACTAAAAGTCAACGTTTGTTAAAATACGAACAGAGTGGGACGTCCTCTATTTTCCTGCTCTGATTCAGAGTCAGTCTGTCAGCTGACTTGAACACCGTTAGCGCCTGACTTGAGCCAATTAACGTTTATTTTTGCCCTCTAGATTCACTTAGAACTTCCTCTGTTATGCACATATAACATACACTTACGAGTCTGTGTGATTGAAGCTAATTTATTGCACGTGTGTGTGTGTGTTATAATGCTAGTTTGCTGCTCGATCGTATTTAATCCGTGTTTCTTGATCTTTAACGATACTCGGGTCACTCAAATTGATTTAATCAATCGAGTCGTGTGGTAAATACCGTGATGATAGGCGACCTTCCTTAAATTGATCAGTGGGTGGCGCCAACACATCGTGCAACAGAGTCTGCGCATTGCACCCACGTGTAGAAACCAACTTCCTACAAGGGGGTGGCTGATCAACAACACACTGAGAGATCTGCCCTTAAGTGTTTTTTTAGTTATGGATGAATTGCCTGCGGACCTCAAAGACTTTCTTCTCGTACACCCTTTTCTTCAACTTACAGAGGGCAAAAAGGTTAGCGAGCTGATTGCTTCACATTACACAAAACGCACACCGTGGCACGACGTGATGCTAACCCCAATGCTAATATCAGCTGAGGCATCGTGTGCTGCTGTGACGTGTTGTGATGGCCGCGTGCTCACCCAATGTGCTGTTTTCAGATCAAATGCACCCTGAATGGCCACGAGTTCCCGTGCACCCTGACGGAGCTGCGGACGTTCACCGAAGGGAAGAAGTATGGGAAACTGAGTGCTGCAGCGGAGTTCAACTACAGCCAATATGAACCACATCTTGTACCAAGCACAAAACAACCGTGAGGGGACTCTTGCTTGCTATTTTTCTTTGCAAACTAAACGCACTGCCACACTTTCTCACTCCGAAATGGGCTGAATGCGTGAAGCTGACATTTTTTCTTCTCTCCAGCAAGCAGCTCTTCTGTAAGCTGACCCTCAGACACCTCAACCGGCAGCCACATCATGTCCTGAGACATGTCAATGGGAAACGCTTCAAGAAAGCCCTCTCCAAATGTCAGTGCATTTCACAAGAGCTAGTTGGTGTTGTATGTTATGCAACCCAAGGCCAAAGTGTGATACCCATCAGCTTATCGTTCAGGAAGGAACTCAAAACTGTCTTGTGCATGTCGTTCATTACAAATCTATTTCTGTGGTATCACTTTCTCTGCTGAACATAATTGTTCTGAATATGCTTGACCAACGCTTTCAGACGTGTTTAAGAAAAATGTAACACAGTAAAGCAGAAACACCATCTTCATGTTTTTATTAGTTTTGAAAAAACAAGTACAACCCAGGCAATTATGTAGTCTCATCGAGTTTGATTTCGTACTGAGACTAAAACATGTATAGATTAACATTGTAGTTCTGATTCAGTTTGTATCAGTTTTGCCATTGGTCCCTTCAGAACTCCATGATAATATTTCTCATATAATATTCCTTCTACAGATGAAGAGTGTGTGAAGCAAGGGATCGAGTTCGTTCCAGCCAGACTCAAACAGAAAAGGCCAAAAGACACCGGAGAGGAGATCGGTCGGGGGAGGCCCTCAAAACAGGGCAACAACTCGTGGGAACCCTCATCCAGTGACGAGGATCACAGCGACTCAGAAGATAGCATGAGTGACCTCTACCCTTGTGGGTACCCCAAGTGCACACACTCTAGACATCTGTCTTTTGCTCCAGTTGTTGGGTCTTAACGGTGTCGTGGAGGTCCAGGAGTGTTGCTCTGCTACTCTGCTGTAACACGGTGTCTTATGTTCCCACAGCCACTATGTTCTCTTTAAAAAACGAGGTGCAAGAAAGTATGGAGGGTGACGGGGCTGAGGAGGAAGACGACTTCCAAACAGATGAAGAGGAGGAGATGGAGGTGGATAAGGAGGTGCTGCAGAAACGGAAGAAGGTCTGTAGAAATCTGACCACATTTTGTGCGTGTAATCCAATTAAAGTTAATATTAATTATTTATTTTTCCTAGACTGACATTAATGCTATCATATTTATGTCTTTCAGGTACAGGGCGGTGGTTTTCAGAAGAAATTCAAAAATAACCAATGGAAATCAGGGAGAAAGAAACTTAAAAAAGTGCCAAATGGAAAGTAAAATGCAAAACCGTATACCTATTTTTATACCTGGTCATTTTTCAGGGAGCAATACTCCACTTCCTGTTTGGAGTAGTATTGTCTGCCTGTCTGAACCAACCTCACATTTGTCTAACTGGACATCCATTTGGGTTTTCATATTTTGCATATGAAAAGTTGTCTATTTGCCAAGTTGTGATGATGCACAGTTCCAAAGAGGCTGGTTTAACTGACTGACAGTAAACACACCGTGACTAGATAAGTTGTATTGTCTCATTTGCAACAAAGTGTGCTAGTAGAAATACAACTCAAGGGATTTGCAAACATTGTCTGTGTGTTTTTTTTTTTCTTTAACCATCATTTCCTATAAAATAGATGAAAAGGAGGACAACTACTGCTATGCCACAAACATTTTATGATTTGTCCAAGAAGGAAAAAATGTAGCCTTACACACACCTGCTTTTCTATATGATATAGATGCATAATTACTGAGAGGGTGTAGGCATTTTTCACACAAAGGATGATATAGGAGCTGAAGGTTCAGCATGAAAAGCACACCTGGCTTGGCAGTAGTAGGTCATTGCTAATTCAATGTGTAATATACACTTCCGAAATATCTTGTGTAACTTCAACGTTCATCTGAGCTATCAGCATCCTCTATTTCTTCTTTCCGTTGCCTGTGTGTAAATGTTGATGGCAAGTCCTGTATTGTGGAACTGCATTTAAATAACATTAGCTGGCATAATGTACACTAAATGCTTGTGAAAATGCCATGTTTTGTTCTGCTTGACACACATTTCAAGACTTTCTCCAAGTCTTTGGTCTCGACAGTCAACAAGCCACGTGGCCCCTTTCATCCCTCCTTCCCATTTCCTTTTACAGCTCACTCATCCTCCCACCATCATCACCTCAGTCACCAGCAGATCTGTGAGAAAATGAGAGGCATCAATACTTATGTTATGTTATAAACATCATAAATAATGGGTGTTGATGCCCTTATCCACATGATGGGTCACTGAACAATTTGAATTGTATGCTGTGACCTATTCAAAATTATGGACAGGTGCTAGACAGCATGAAATCAAAAAATCCAAAATGAGGGAATATCTTTTTGTTCGTACCTCCAGTAGAGTTTGACAAGACGCTTGAGTTGGTTTTCTTCTTAAGTTCTTACTCATCTTCATAGGAAGTATTTTTTTTTTGTGTCAAATTGTAGAAATTAAACAAAGTCTGATGGAGTAAGTTGTTCAACCAATAGCAAAATTGTCCTGTTGTCATTTTCCAGGCTGGAGGTTTTGTAAAGCTTCTGTTTTTGTATGTCAGACCTGTTGCGTGATCTGTTATAGTACAGCTTCTACTTGTTTGTTTTGTTTTTCATTCATTAATTCAATTATTTCATTTTGAACTCATGTTGAGGTTGCACATTCAATCACTTAATCGTGAAACTTAATATTTAATTGCACTTAAAATTCATAATCAGGTGTATTGCCAAGTCTGTTTTCACATACTCAATAAGGAGTTTGCATTGGTATCTTGCTGCATAACAATAATCAGAGAAATGAGTACTCAAAAAGTCGAGACTCAAAAAGACATTTAATTTACACTTAAAACATAAAAAAGATACATAAACTATATATGTTTTTTAAATTAAAAGAGATGTGCATTACAGTATAGAGATACATCCTTTAAATATAGGATTAATAGATTTATTAGGCAAGAATGCACATCTGTCAAAAGGTGTAATGGCCAATTAGAGCTGCACTGATAGATGATAGCGTGCCGTCTCTGCGAGGTTGAACATGAACACGTTTCCACAGAATTAAAATATGATGTATGTAGGGTCCACACACAACCTCGCTGCTAGTTGTCATGTAAAAAAGCAGTAATCAGCGGCGTCAAGCCCCCGGTCGGATCAGCATACGTGGCATACAGCGGTTGCAGTACCATGTAGGGGAGCTCTGTTCCTCTAGTCAAAGCGCGGGGCATTGTGGGGCGGAGGAGGCCTTTCTACGCGTTCAGGCGACCGGGGAGATCTTCAAGTAAATAACGTTTATACGGGGGGGAGGAGCAGTTCGAGCTTAGCCTGCGAAACACCAGCACACCAAACTTGTGTGGCGCTGAGCTTTAATTATCAAAAACATATATATTGTTATATTACGGAAATATGGGGCAGGAGGATCTCATGAGCACAGCCGAAGACGTGGCAGACCAGGTAACTTCAGTTATTAGCGCGACAGTTGTTGTCGCTAGCCGCTGCTAGCATGCTAGCTGCTAACTAGTTTGCCCGAGAATGAAGTAACGCTCGTGTTTCCTCCCAACATTGTGACGCCTTTTAATTGTTGTCTCCACACGTCCACAGTAGATGTGCCGGCATTAACCAAGAGCTAATTAGTCTAAATATTTTAATTTTGGATGGCACACGGCTGAGATGTTTCCTGTCATGTGTCTTCAGGTGGATTAGTTGGCGTTATTATTTCACGCCGTTTAAAGTGAAGCTGACATCCTTTTGGGACACGACCAACCTAGCCGACGTTAACCGGTGTAAATGAGGATGGCTACGTCGATTTGACAACTAGTTAGCTTGTCGTCCATCCACCTGGGGTTATTAACAGTGTCTCAGCCAGACAGCGGTTGTGAAATCACGCAGTTTAGCCTCCCAAGTTATTGGCTAACACGTTTGTGCTATTGTAGTTTAGATGCCGGTGGCTTAAAGTTACATAAGTATCTCTAAATTGGAGAAGCATTTTTTCCTAAAACTTTTAAGAGTCTGCTTGTGGCACAGCTCAGACATGAACCCCACCTTGCTACAGCTGCCTTTTTATGTGTCTTTTCTAAGATTTTTTTGTTGCTGTACTGGTATGACTACAGCAACTCACAGACGTAGATGTGAGCTGAGATATCAAAATGTGATTTCCGTTCTTCCTCTGACCCTATGCTCGTATGGAGACTGTGAAAAACAATCCCAGAGATTTGGTTTTTGTGTCCTGTGTCTTCCATAATTTGAAAAGTTACTTGAGTCTGGTTCATGAGATGTGTGTGGGTGCTGTAGTATTGTGTGTGGGATTTGTGGCCTTGTGTTTTGCAAGACCAGCCAGACTTTTAATGTAGCTGTCTTCTTGGAGGAGTACTGGCAGTTTAAACATTAAATCCTGGAGATAATTCTGTGTATCTATATGTATGGTAGCTCTGTTGACTGAACTCCATACACATGTCAAAAAGTGCAGCACTTCTCTTCCCAAATCTGATAACCACTGGTTGATTTATACACCCCTAACACATGTGAAGTGTATGTTTGGAAAGGGTAACCTGAAATGTCTTGTTGGCTTTGTAATACATATTTGCTAAGCCAATCTTAAAGACACATCCTTCACTAAAGGGTCCTAAGCTAACAGGTTACTTACACGTTACTCTACAAAATGGTCTATTTCGAGACTGTTGCAGGGACCTCGGGCTTGTTCGGATTGGCTCCCAAGGCGTCCATTCATGGCCCACATAGCAGTGATAGCAGGAGTTGGTGAACGCTGATAGGCTGCCGAGGTCTGACAGTGCTGATGTGGACTGCCGAGTAGGCGGGGCAGGAGGCAGGAGCCTGTACCATCTGATGATCCGTTCATGAATTATATTTTAAAGAGATTGTAGGGTAGTTTCTATTTTCCTTTTAAACACTAAGCATACTTGACTCATAATAGTTAAATAAGCCATTGGCATTAATTGTTGTGACATGGAGTCACACCCCTTTCAATTTGTGGACCACAAAAGTGCTTCTGCCCTGCCCTTTTACACTTTTGAAATACATTATTTGTGTTCCAATCCAGTTAAATGTTCATTACTTCCGTTTTTTGCTTGAATATTCAACATGAGTAATCTAGAGACATAGAACATTGTATTCAGTATGACCTATTCATCTCTTTTATTTCCAAAATATATATTTTAGAGAGAGGTTACTGTAGTTGTTACTGAACTGATAATATAATAAATCAATAATCTAAGCCTGATAGACTACTCTAGTCTAAACATTTACAAAACAAAAACAAACAAACTGATCTACATAGTTTACATTGCATTTAGTTACTAAAACAACGTTACAAACGTGCTCCACAGCAAGCATACATCTGCCATAGCTTCAGGTTACAGGTGTACTCTACCCCATACTGTTCAAGGAGTAGCAGGTCAGATTACTTTAAGGATGTTTTTAAGGGTTTTTTGTTGAAATTCAGACATATGTTTTAGAGCTTGGTGAACCAGTAATGTTGCTTCTTGGTCTTGCTGCTGTAAGCAAGATAAGTAACACATCAGAAACCACATCCTGTCATTGTTATTTCCCATCAAGTCATCCTTTTTCATTTCAATCATTTCTCCTCTCCTTTCCCTCTGTTGCCCAGTTCCTGCGGATTACCAAACAGTACCTTCCCCACCTAGCACGTCTGTGTCTCATCAGCACCTTCCTGGAAGATGGCATCCGCATGTGGTTTCAGTGGAATGAGCAGAGAGACTACATCGAGGCTACCTGGAGCTGTGGTTACTTCCTGGCTACATGCTTTGTGCTGCTTAACCTCATTGGACAGCTGGGTAAGTGTTGCATGTTTTTGTAGTGTTACTACGTGATGTGTGGGTGTATGTGTGACGCAACGTGTCAAGTAGCTGGCTTTTTAATGCAATGAATAAAGGGGTGGTCAAATTTTAATCAAGTGAATTGTCAGCAGCCTGAACAAAAACAATCATTATAATAATAATTATTAGAGCTCATTCTGGCATTGTAAAGAAGACAGTAAAGAATAAATCTAATACAGTGTGTTGCAGCTGTAATCACCATAACTTCGTTGTGTGTGTCCCAACAGGTGGTTGTGTCCTCATCCTCAGTAGAAATTTTGTACAGTATGCCTGCTTTGGACTATTTGGCATCATAGCGCTACAGGTGAGAACAATTACATTTCAACATTATGAATGTGGACAAGCAATATGTCTTTGTGTCTGATCTGGAATGTCTTTTTTTTCCACCAGACTGTTGCATACAGCATTTTATGGGACCTCAAATTTTTGATGAGGTAAGTGTCACTTTGTAGGTTAAGTGTGCTTTTGAAAGAACAACATAATAAACCTCAGTAAACAAATAAACAGCAATTATGTTTATTGGTATATTTGTTAGAGGTTGATTCAGTTACACTCCCAAATATAATTGCTTATCAATTATCATCAAATTGTTTGAATTGTCTGATTCAAGTATAGGTACGAAATGTGTGGCATAAAAATAGTGAAGCAGCATTTGTATATGCTGACATGTGGTTAAAATTCACTGCACTTCTCGTTTAATTAATTTGCCAGCGTGCAGTGCTTTTTCTGCACCTGTGTACATTTTTATTTGCTATGGTCATAAATGAGGACGCGGTTGCCAAGCAGACACCAACAATTACTGTGAACAACACCTGTGATTTGTTTAAAACATAGACTGGCCAGCTGAGTCATCAGCCATCAGTGAAATCCCTTAAATACAGTGCTACATTGTAGTTTTTCTGTTTCTGCATTTTGTGTATTTTTAAGTCGTATTCTGTTGGTTGTTGGTAAAAAGTTAGGGCAAACTTAAGTGCTGGAAAAAGAAGTTTCAAAGTTGCCGATTTCTCTGCTTGTCTAACTTTAGGTATAATCGGCGCTGTCCAAAAATAACCACCCTCTCTCCTTTCCCCAGAAACCTTGCCCTTGGAGGTGGTCTTCTCCTGCTGCTGGCCGAGTCTCGTTCGGAAGGAAAGAGCATGTTTGCCGGAGTCCCTTCCATGGGAGAGAGTTCGCCAAAGCAGTACATGCAGCTGGGTGGTCGAGTACTGCTAGTGCTCATGTTCATGACTCTGCTGCACTTTGATTCCAACTTCTTCTCTGTGAGTACTCATGACAACCATAAATTAACTATAATAAATAATAACCATAAAATAAACTGGATATTTCATGATTAAATTAAGACCTTTGCTAAGCCACTACATACTTAAAGTGATGGTTCGGAGTAAAATGCACCCGAGGTAATTTCCACCATGACATCCAGCCAAATACCCCTTTGGAAGCATTTTTAGGGATGATCAGCATTGGTCAAGTTAGCTGCTATCAGCCGAATGGCTTAGTGCTAGCACTACGGTACAGAGGGTATATCTTGTATATTACCCCACTAATAATGCATGGAATGTAACCAAACTTCTGCAGTAGTACACATAGGGTCTGTACTCGCAAAACGAGGCATTTTAAAGTTTGTAAGTACACCAAGAGTTTATTAAAAAGAATACTTGCCCAATAGCTTCTATCCTCAGCTGCTATGCTACCGCAGCGTAGACGCCACTTCCGTGTTTACAAATGTTTTTATAAATGCTGTTGACCTGATAAAACAAGCATTTATAAAAACTCAGCGAAACTTTTTCATACTCTCGCGTGAAACTTGCGTCACGGCATCGGCTGGGTAAAGTGGCATCTACGCTGCGGTAGCATTGCAGCCGTCTGTCTAGCTCACTTGACCACTGATGTTCTCTCTGAAGGACTTTGAATGCTTCTGTTTAAAAACAACCTTTCAGCTTTTGAATTCTGTTCATTTTAGTCTCTGCAAAGGAGTTTTCAGGTTTGAAACTTGACGTGCATGATCATATACTTTAAGAGCACATCTTCAGCCATCTTCACTTTTACGCTCCTTCACAGATCCTGCAAAACATGGTTGGAACTGCACTCATCATCCTGGTGGCAATCGGCTTCAAAACCAAGCTGGCCGCGTTGACCCTCGTCCTCTGGCTTTTGACCATCAACGTCTACTTCAACGCCTTCTGGACCGTTCCCGCCTACAAGCCCATGCACGACTTCCTCAAGTACGACTTCTTCCAGACCACCTCGGTCATCGGGGGTCTGCTGTTGGTGGTGGCACGTGGACCTGGCGGAGTGTCCATGGATGAGAAGAAAAAAGAGTGGTAGGCAGAGGGTGCTTAAAATAAGAGGATTGCACAGCACCACTAACTTCCTCCACCAACACAAAGACTCCAGTTCCTCCCCCACCAGGGTACACGGGTTTTTTTTTTTTTTTTCAAGTTTATTTTTTATTTGGCCAAATCCAGAGACACCATCTCACCCATCTATGGACTTTGTTTTTTCAATTTTCCTCCAAACTGCTGTTTCTGTTTTGTTTGTTGAATATACATGTGTGTTTTTTTTCTAAACCCTTCTTGCATGTTCTCTATTTCCAAGACAACAAGAATAAAAAAATGTTTGTGTATCTCAACAACTAAGGTTAACAACTAATGGATGTTGTATTTGTTCTGTATGCAGAAGGGATGAAAATAATTATATATTATATTTTATGGATATTATGCCATGAGTTATAATAGATTAATGTTCATATTTTCTGAGTAAAACTGGATTAAGTGCAGCAGTTTGGCCCCCCTCCCTCCCTCCCTCCCCCTCTTGTGGATGCTGGTCTTTCCACCGTTGGATTTAAGAGTGCCTGAGACTTACTCACCATATCGAACTTGGGCACTGATCTGACAGCATCTCGCCCTGACCCACCAGGTTTCATCTCTCCTGTTTGTTTTTTCTCTGACACCTTCGCCTTTGAATACATCTTCACACCTTCAACATCAACTGACTGTTGTTCATGGGGAGTCGAATCTGGGGGTGGGGGGGCGGGGGGGCTGTACATTGTGTACAAAGTGGTGGATTGCAGTCATGCTTGGTTTAAAAGTTTCAACACAGTTGTTAGCTCCAGGACTTGTTATTGGGCACTTTGTACTGTACGTCTTTGGCAGATGCCTGGCTAGTGAACTGTGTGTGTTCGGGGATAATAGGGGGAGGCTCATTGTTTGTGAAACACCATATTCCGCGACCTAGAAAAGCAAAGAGGACTAAGCAGTCATTAGCCATCCGGACTTCAACTTTGCTCAGTGTTTTTTTTTTTCCTGTGTAAGAAAATTAAAAAAAAAAAGATTCAGTGTATTAATTTTCAGAAGTTTATATTGTATTTTGATCATTTGTTTTTTTGATTTTGGAAGTTCATGGCGAAGAAATAAAATTCAAAAATATAAAGTTTGTCTCGGTCACAGTTTTTAGCTATTTTGATGTACTTGGAGGCTGAAGGATATTGGTGGACAAGATAATAAAATCTGTCTACCGATGAACTTACAGCAGCAGTCTTTTTGAGGATCCGTCGGATATCACTGCTTCTCAGAAAAGTAACGGTAATGAAACGTTCATAAACCTTGTTTTACCATACTTAAAGTTTTGGAATCAGCATGTTCTTAGGTCAAAGACTTTGAGCAAATACTGACCTCTAATCAACGGTGGCTGTGATGGATCAATCATTTTGCCATTGTTGAAATAATAAGATATGGGTCAGAGTTGTATGGCATTACTACATATAAACAGCAACAGAATGTGGTTGTTTTTGTAGCAGTGAGCTAATACTGCCATGACGGGGGAAATACTGCCATGTGAATACTGCCATGACGGGGGAAAAAACATTGTGTGTGTTGTTTACGGTTTTACCTGATAGAAATTCTGATAAATAGAACTATTTGTCCATAACTTTTAAAAAACATGCCATAAACTAATAAAACAGCTCTTGCATGAACTGACCAGGTAATCTCCACATTTTGGATTAAAAGTTTATTGTAATCGTCATGACCTAAGCAGAGAAGTGACCTGAGCCAGATGAGGAAATGGACACAGTTCAGCTGTAAGAAGCCAAACTCCATGTTATCTCTGCATTTCCCATCTTTAAAAAGTAAAGTTAAGGTTTCTTTCTTTATTAAAAGGAACATGAAATTGTGTGTCTGCGTTATATGTGACATTCCATGGCTGCTTCATTTGATAATACAGTGCTAACTGTATCAGCAATACCTGACAGGAAACTATCCAAGTTCTTTCTTCCTGAAACCGACAGATAAAAATGAAGTCCTCATCATTATAAATGCCATGAAAAATTCAACTCAGTAGGCGAGGATGAAATAAACAGCAGAATCCTAAAATCCATTGCTAACACAACTGTAGAGCCACTGGTCTATTGCATCAATCTCTCCCTGTCCACAGACATTGTTCCTGAAAAGACAAAAATTGCAAAAATCATCCCCATATATAAATCTGGAGATTAAAATGATATGATTAATTATCACCCTATATCTATCTTACGCACACTCTCCAAAATAAAATATGGGGTCCCTCAGGGCTCTATTGTTGGGCCTGTTCTCTTCATTGTCTACATAAATGATTTGGTTAATTCCTCTAAAGTTCTCCAGAATTTTTTTTTTTTTTTTTTTTTTTACGATACTAACCTATTTACATCACACAACAATATAAATGAACTCCAGGACCTCATTAACAATGAGCTCTTGAGCATGGATAATTGGTTTAAAGTAAACAAACTTTCCCTTAATATTGGGAAAACTAATTATATGTTATTCAATTCAAACAAAAAACTAAGAAAAATGGAAAATTCTGCCATTCAAATCAAAATAGACGGTGATGAGATAAAAAGAGTCCACTCAACCAAGTTCCTTGGGGTCCTCATAGATGACTGTTTAAATTTCAAGAACCACATAGATCACCTTGTCCTAAAATTATCCAAATACGTAGGCCTGTTCTTCACTGAGACACCTGCTTCCGCGCTCTGCCCTTCTTACCCTGTACAAAACCCTATTCGAACCACATCTAAACTATTGTAACATTATCTGGTGCAACACCTATCCCAGCCATCTTAAGAAACTTGAAATCCTACAAAAAAAGATAATCCATGCCATCTCCTGGACAAAAACAAATTCACCTACTTGTCATCTGTTTGCCCAGTATGGCATCCTTCGACTCAATGAATTCAATTACTTCCATAACGCTTGCGCAATATAACAGGTGATCTCAGGTTTGAACCTCAGATTAAAACAACTCATGCCAGTCTTTGTCCCCCAACACACCCGCAATACCAGACATAAACACCTCATTGTAGGCAAAAAACGTGAACTAGTGTGGTGTGTCGGGGACCACAGATATGGAATGAGCTGAGTGACAGCCTGAAAACATCACGATCTATCTCCTTGTTTAAACGTCATCTAAAGGAACAATTGCTAAACTCATATATATAATGTTATCCCGGGATCACAACTGTGATGGTATCTACTTCAGTATTTACGTCCATCACTTGTTCTGATACAAAAAAGCCCTTTATAGGCATCTGATAGGATCTACCATAGGATTCATTACACCAGATAAATGGTAGCATGCTAACAGTGTCTGATCCTGAATCCTGGATAGAATTTTAGATAAAATCAAGGCCATTCAAGGCATTATTAATGTTTTCTTTGGAGCTTACCCTTGACTTATAAAGCCTTGCATGTGTGCCTCTCCAAATCTCATTTTGTATTTGTTTGTTTCGAGATGTAAGGTCTTTAAGAACTTCTCACATTTTTCCATAGAATAAGGACTAGCTGTCATATGGAGCTGCTTGTGTTTATTGCTCTTTTAAAAAGAGTGTTTTCAAATATGCAAAGTTTAAATGTATCATATTATTACTAGTAGTACAATTGATCTCACAAGGGAACACTGACATTAATCCAGGATGTGAAGGAGGTGTAACAACTAGATTGTATATGAAAAACATGATAAACTAATCTACAATGTGTTGTTAAAGATTAAACTCAAGGTCCCAACCTCAGTGGACCTTACAACAGAAAAAAACAGTGTTTTGTTTGTTAGATATTCCACCAGACATTTTATATGCTCACTTTGTGTCATTTTAATAACCCAATGAGGCAAAAGAAGGTCAAATCATCCAATATTTCACAAAAATGGATATGTGTCATTCAGAAATCTCACAACCGCAGATGTATCTTGTGACTCCCACCCCTCAAATACCAAACTGTCCTCTCATAAAGTATTTACATGTATGTAATATACAGTAAGAATGTATCTGTTCAGATTTATAATAATTACATCATGTTTAATCATTTAATCATCATCATTATATAAATAATAATGTTTTATTTGTTATAATCAATACTTGATGTATATTTGTCATCCTTTTGATATTTTTTAGAAGAAATTACTCCAGACATTTTGTGTTGTACTTCCATAAGGGAAGAAATCTATTATAAAAACAGAAAGGTCCAAACGCTGCATCCTACAATTCCCATGATGCAACCCAAGAGCATCTTCCATATAAACCGATGACGCAATGCGAGCTGGACTTGCTGGTCAGACGGAGGAACCCCAGGAACCGGGCACATACATCGCTGCTCTCCTCACCGAATAACGGCAACAGCGTCTCCGCGGATCGGTTATTTGTCCAACACAAGTCCCTCTTTCGTAAGTGCATATATTTATATATTTATATCTAATATCGATGTAAGGTTTTTGTTGAGATTTCCACAGCAACAAGTAGCAGCTGCTTATCGCGAGTGTTTCAGCGGACGCGAGTGGTAGCGTGGGTGTCGGACCCTTTGAATGAGGGTGGGATTAGTCCCACTCACTTTTTAAAGTCATTACTTCGGACCCAACCCACACACACACACACACACTTTTAACCGTGTGTAAAATCAGTGCATCTGTCCGTCCCCTCGGCGCTATTTCATGTTTCACTTTCAGCTGTGAATCAGTTCATTTAAGGGTAACAGCTGAGTTCAACACGAGGTTCCCCGTGTTAATAAATAAAAGCGTGACTGGTCCTCAACATGTATCGTTGTTATTTTACCAGGATGTAGATTTCTGTCACTTAAAAAAATAGCTCTAAATAGAAGCTAAGGGAATAATATAACACGTCAGGAATAATCCATAATAATACATTTAGGTCCATGGAATCAATTTCACATTTAGCTTTTTATTTTATTCATGTGATCTGACAGAACTACGTTACACAATGTACTCATATTCCATTCTCATCGTATAGCCAGATAAAAGTCTCACACCACCTTAAAATGCACCAGAATACAGGAAATGACCACACCTTTATTTTACTTTACGCCGATGGGTGATAGCATACTTGCTGTGGCAAAAGAAAAAAATATTTTGACTGAGTTTGGAATAAACCTCTGCATTTGCTATGCTCTTATTGACACAAGAAGTGATATTATGGTGGATATCTACTCTGAATGCACACATTTGTGTGGTTGTGTGTTGTCAATAAATAGCCTGAAGAGACCCTAGTTAGTCGACATAGTACACAGTAGTTATACATTGACTATTTGCTGCTGTCACTGCTCTGCTGCCCTCCACAGCTTCTCCACCTGTTGGACTGACCGGCCCTCATCATGTCTAAAGGTACGGTGGTTCTGGCCTACAGCGGTGGACTGGACACATCCTGTATCCTGGTTTGGCTGAAGGAACAGGGCTACGACGTGATCGCATATTTGGTAAGGTTCAGGGACTGTGTGTGTGTGTGTGTGGTGTGTTCTCAGCCAGCTGCTTCTTTGTGTCATGCATCTCTGAAGTTTCTACAATTAGCTGTTTTCAGGCAGCTGATGCAGTTCGACATATGGACATGCGGGACTTTTCTATTGGCTGTTCCAAAAAAAAAAAAAAACCTGCCATATAACCTACACAGGATTTGTTAACATAATGCCAGCGCAAATCTAGCTGGATTTACTTTTTGCCCTGGGGCAGTTTAGAACTGCAAAGCAGGCAGGTTTTCTTGTTGTGTAACTTCTCATTCAGTGGTTTGGAGGTCCGGTGTGGGGGGTGATGGGCGATGGGTGATTGTCTGTGGTCCACTGCTGTGGCACGTGAGGCGCAGCACTCCGACTCTGTTTGGCTTTGGCTCTCCAGGGGAGTAGAAGAAGAATAGCAGGCGCTGACCCCATGCATAATTGATTGTCTCTGATGAAACTATACATTTGATTCAACTCGACAGGGAAGATTGCATCAAGAGTCCGGCAGAAATGCATTATTTACATTGAATTAAACTATGCTTTACTTTGATGTAAAGTGTAATTCACCAGTAATGGAAATAGGTTGACTTAGTGCTGCTGGATGAGGTCATAATGAGGTTTTCTTATTTGTGTTGAATTGTAGCATTGAATGTGACTGAAAATACCATAAGCAACGTTAAGTGTTCGTGCAGGAGGTTTGACAGTGTTGTTTACTCGTCAGTATCATGTCTGCAGGAAAACATTCCCTTGTTTAGTATTCAGCTCAGGAGCTCAGACAGCCTCTTCAAGAGTTGCCTCTGTGAGGTGGTCTCTGCAGCTCCTCAACAGACACGCTCTGAATTTCAAGATCATAGATTGTCAGCGTTAACACTTGTGCGGTCATGAGCCGGCAGTGGAGTGGCTCGCATGGTTCTCTGCAGGAGCTCAGAGCAGAAGCGTCTGTGCAGTTAAATTTCAGCTTGGGAGAATTTGTGTCTTTTACGTCACATCGACGTAAAATGAAATTATGTGTTTTTTCCAGGCCAACATCGGACAAGATGAAGATTTTGAAGCTGCTCAGAAGAAGGCAGAAAACCTTGGTGCAAAGAAGGTAGGAGGTGGAATAAATGAATAGGGATTTTTATTGAGCATTTTGGTAAATGACTTATAAAAAAAATAGTATAGTGAATTGAAGAACAATTGACAAAATGACCCTTAACCTTACAATTTAAGGTGAAAGGTCCAAACCTGGGATATTGTGGTTCATGGTTGGCACCTTCACCCCCATGGTGCCCCATATGTGTATTATTAGAATATTCATGGTTTCCCACCAGCACATGAATGGTGGCCCAGAGAATAGAAACGAATCAAAGACCTGCTCTGTGTCCTGACATCTGCTCTTGTGTAGGTTTTCATTGAAGACCTGCGTTCAGAGTTTGTGGAGGACTTCATCTGGCCTTCAGTTCAGGCCAATGCCGTCTACGAGGACCGGTACCTGCTGGGCACGGCGGTAGCGCGACCCTGCATTGGCCGTCGTCAGGTGGAGATCGCACGCAGGGAGGGTGCCCAGTTTGTCTCCCATGGTGCAACAGGAAAGGTAAACCTGACACAGGACAAGACTCTGAGGAAGCAAAATGCCCAGTAATTTGCTAATATGACTGAATACCACACCCAAATTAGATGTATTTAAAGAATTACTTCATATTTTATTTCCTTTGTTCTAGAGTAGGGACAGAAGAGTATGTTTTGGGAATGATACAGAAATAAAGACCTGTTTCTTATACTGGAATTAAACCCTCCCCCCATGCTATTCTCTTCTAAACACAAACTAACAAGGACACTGTCCATAATCTGGACATGAGGAGATCATAGGTTTGCAAGGTTGAACATTAACCCCTTTTTTTTTAACCAAACTGCAACAGTAAGTGGGAAATCTACCCTCCTCAGAGCCACTTCTGCTCTCCTTCCTGCAGAAACTACAATGTTCTTAATTTTTTTTTATCTATTCATAAAAAGAAAATAGACTTTTCCTGCAAATCTGCTAAATTAAAATTTTAGTGTAACATTGTTGTAAACATCATTTGTGGTCCGAAGGAATATCAAGTGCTCTTGAAGACAAAAGCTCTGTTCATACAAAGTTACAGTATAATGATTGTGATGATGACCAATTAAATGTTAGTATGGTTAAAGGGCTTCACTACATCTCATCTTGTTTAGTCAGAATAACATTTCTTCATCTCACAAAGTGTTGCGTTTGCAAGTTAGTGCTAGTTGGACCAAGGCTGTGTTAACAAGGTAAAACTATATAAGTAGTTTGATTGTCTTGCATTACCATTGAGTTTCAATACCATCACGGATTTCTGTATAATTTCTACTTTAAATATATTAAATTGAGTCATCGTTGGGTTGCAGTGTCCTCGTTTTGCCTGTAGATGGAGACAGATTCCACAACTTTCAATACAGCCCTCAAATAATATACTGCAACTTCATCAGCTGTCTGAATATTTTTCACCTGTTTCCCTGTTTCTTTCGTTTTAATTTGTGATAGTTAACACATCGCTGCTTGCTCTTCTTTGATTGTTAGAAAAGTCACCGCTCAACCACCACTTCACACAAGAGTTTAAATGTTTGTCAATTAATTGATCAGTCAATCAACAAAAAATGTATCTGCAACAAATTTAATAATTGGTTTGATTTAGTTTTGCACTTCTTCTGGACTTCTTTGTGCTGTGTGGGACATTTGGTTGATCTTGTTCAGCCAAACGCAGGTGAACATTTACACACATTCACTGGCGCGTGTCACATAAAGCTGAGCCTTTGTGTTTGTGTTTTACAGGGCAATGACCAGATACGTTTTGAGCTCACGTGCTACGCCCTCTACCCCGAAGTTCAGGTAAGTTTGCAGTTTTTGCTGTGTAGAGGTCGTGGCTTGTATCTGTTGAAATGGGCCGACCCTCTCCGTCCCTTGTGTTCAGATCATAGCACCGTGGAGGATCCCTGAGTTCTACAACCGCTTCCGTGGGAGAACAGACCTGATGGAATATGCACAGGTAAGTCTGTCTGTCCGTTTACGTCAGAGCCACAGAACCCGTAGTTCAGTTTGGTGGATTACCTTCATTACTGAGAAATCTATCAATGATTTGTAATTATTGATTGGGTCTATAAAATGTCCAAACATCACAAAGTAATCATGGAAATTAATTACTTGTTTAGGTAATTTGTTTATCGATGAAAGTACTTTGTTTTTTTAGATATGAATATTTAAAAACATCTATAAAGGTATCAAATTTAAATGTTTGAGAATTTAGGAAGATGTCCCCGCAGTATATTAAAAGAGAAGTAAAACAGTGAGTACAGTTTACTACCGCTACTTATAATGGAAATATCTGCCTAGGGTATTGTAATTGTCACGAAATGAGGGGGCTTGGAAACAGGCGTGGACTCAAAAAACAGGTGGAGGTGAGGACCCAAGTGCAGGTAAAAGGTTTTATTTTAATAATAAACAAAATACAAACCAAAAACTAAGACTTAACCAAAGTATCCAACAAAGAACCACGAGGGCAAAAACGACGATCAAAGAAACACTTACAAAACACAGGAGCCAGAACTCAAAAGGACACGGAAGGCAGGACGCAGGTACAAAGGCAACTCCAGAGACATGACGTGGTGCACGATAGCGACAAACGACATTCAACAATGATCCGACAAGAGACAGGGGAAAACACACAGACTATATACACAGGGAGGCAGGGAGCTGACGAGGGACAGGTGAAACACATCAGGGCAGGCATGGTAATCAACACGAGAGGGAGGGGGAGTCAAGACAGCAGAAACAACAAGGACCAGGAAGTACGAGACAGGGAAACACACTGAGGACAAAATAAAACAGGAAATCAAAACCAAGGAAACAGAACACAGATCATAACAGAAACACAGATCATGACAGTACCCCCCCCTTAAGGGACGGATCCCAGACGTCCCCAAGGTCCATGATACGTAGGGCGGGTGGAGGGGGCCAGGAGGTGTGGTTCAGGATACGTAGGGTGGGTGGAGGGGGTCTGGGGGCAGGGCTCAGGAGGCCAGGCATGAGGGCGACCTAGCGGGCGGGACCGCTCAGGAGGCCGGGCATGAGGGCGACCTAGCGGGCGGAACCCCTCAGGAGGCCGGACATGAGGGCGACCTAGCGGGCGTGACCGCTCAGGAGGCCGGGCGTGAGGGCGACCTAGCGGGCGGGACCGCTCAGGAGGCCGGGCGTGAGGGCGACCTAGCGGGCGGGACCGCTCAGGAGGCCGGGCGTGAGGGCGACCTAGCGGGCGGGACCGCTCAGGAGGCCGGGCGTGAGGGCGACCTAGCGGGCGGGACCGCTCAGGAGGCCGGGCGTGAGGGCGACCTAGCGGGCGGGACCGCTCAGGAGGCCGGGCGTGAGGGCGACCTAGCGGGCGGGACCGCTCAGGAGGCCGGGCATGAGGGCGACCTAGCGGGCGGGACCGCTCAGGAGGCCGGGCATGAGGGCGACCTAGCGGGCGGAACCCCTCAGGAGGCCGGACATGAGGGCGACCTAGCGGGCGTGACCGCTCAGGAGGCCGGGCGTGAGGGCGACCTAGCGGGCGGGGCCGCTTAGGGAGGCAACGTAGAGCAGGCGTAGGACGGCCCCCCGTCGGAACAGGAACGGGCGACGAGCGGACCTCCCGGAGGCTGCGCGGAGCAGCCGTAGGACGGCCCCCCGTCGGAACAGGAACGGGCGACGAGCGGACCTCCCGAAGGCTGCGTGGAGCAGGCGTCGGACGGACCCCCGTCGGAACAGGAACGGGTGACGAGCGGACCTCCCGAAGGCTGCGTGGAGCAGGCGTAGGACGGCCCCCCGTCTGGACAGGAACGGGTGACGAGCGGACCTCCCGAAGGCTGCGTGGAGCAGGCGTAGGACGGCCCCCCGTCGGAACAGGAACGGGCGACGAGCGGACCTCCCGGAGGCTGCGCGGAGCAGGCGTAGGACGGCCCCCCGTCTGGACAGGAACGGGTGACGAGCGGACCTCCCGAAGGCTGCGTGGAGCAGGCGTAGGACGGTCCCCCGTTGGAACAGGAACTGGTGACGAGCGGACCTCCCGAAGGCTGCGTGGAGCAGGCGCGGGACGGTCCGCCGACTGAAGACCACTGGAGAGTGTCGACCGGACCGCCGACTGAAGACCACTGGCAGGTGTCGACCGGACCGCCGACTGAAGGCCACTGGCAGGTGTCGACCGGGCCGCCGACTGAAGACCACTGGAGAGTGTCGACCGGGCCGCCGACTGGAGACCACTGGCAGGTGTCGACCGGACCGCCGACTGAAGGCCACTGGCAGGTGTCGACCGGACCCACGATTGAAGACCACTGGCAGGTGTCGACCGGACCGCCGACTGAAGACCACTGGAGAGTGTCGACCGGGCCGCCGACTGGAGGCCACTGGCAGGTGTCGACCGGACCGCCGACTGAAGGCCAATGGCAGGTGTCGACCGGACCGCCGACTGAAGGCCAATGGCAGGTGTCGACCGGACCGCCGATTGGAGGCCACTGGCAGGCTTGGCTGTGGCTGAGGCCTGGGCTGGAAGCTTGGCTGTGGCTGAGGCCTGGGCTGGAAGCTTGGCTGTGGCTGAGGCCTGGGCTGGAAGCTTGGCTGTGGCTGAGGCCTGGGCTGGTAGCTTGGCTGTGGCCTGGACTGGATGCTTTGCTGTGGCTGAGGCCTGGACTGGATGCTTTGCTGTGGCTGAGGCCTGGACTGGATGCTTTGCTGTGACTGAGGCCTGGACTGGATGCTTTGCTGTGACTGAGGCCTGGACTGGGGGCTTGGACGGGCGGGCCTCCGCTGGAACTGGTGATGGACGGACCCCCGTCAGAACAGATGTGAGAAGCATCGGGGAGGCTCGCTTCCTCGTGCCACACCTCCTCCTCGAGGTCGGCAACTGACGAGCCAACTGCCGGTTAGCCAGCTGGATGCTCTTTGGCCCTCCCAGGGCCAGACGAGTACCCCAAAATGGGTCGGGACCGGAGCCGGGAAGCTGTGCAGTGGCTACAACATAGTCTGGTGGCATGGCTGTGACTGTTGCCTGGGCTGCTAGCATGGTTGTAGCTGAGACATGGGCTGGTGGCTTAGCTGCGGCTTCAAAAAAAAGTTTGCTGGCAGCAATCTGGCGAGCCCTGCTAGCAGGGTTCGTCATAAAATCCATGTACCATTGTATGGTCTTGAGTCCTTCGACCGCTGGGTCCTCTTGTGGTCGGATCATTCTGTCACGAAATGAGGGGGCTTGGAAACAGGCGTGGACTCAAAAAACAGGTGGAGGTGAGGACCCAAGTGCAGGTAAAAGGTTTTATTTTAATAATAAACAAAATACAAACCAAAAACTAAGACTTAACCAAAGTATCCAACAAAGAACCACGAGGGCAAAAACGACGATCAAAGAAACACTTACAAAACACAGGAGCCAGAACTCAAAAGGACACGGAAGGCAGGACGCAGGTACAAAGGCAACTCCAGAGACATGACGTGGTGCACGATAGCGACAAACGACATTCAACAATGATCCGACAAGAGACAGGGGAAAACACACAGACTATATACACAGGGAGGCAGGGAGCTGACGAGGGACAGGTGAAACACATCAGGGCAGGCATGGTAATCAACACGAGAGGGAGGGGGAGTCAAGACAGCAGAAACAACAAGGACCAGGAAGTACGAGACAGGGAAACACACTGAGGACAAAATAAAACAGGAAATCAAAACCAAGGAAACAGAACACAGATCATAACAGAAACACAGATCATGACAGTAATGTATATAAATTAATTCAATGAATACTCTCCTGTACTAATGTTCTGTATCTGTATATAACTTTTATTTTATGGTATAGCTCTCCTGATGGGTATTTATTTTGCACTCTTTTTAATCCTTTTTTAATCTGTATCTGGGATCAATAAAGCCTTTTATCTATGTGTGTTGACAAAAGCTCAACTGTTTTTCATCCAAAAATAAAATCCCTTCACTGTGAATTGATTTTAGCCTGTAGTGAAAAATGCATTATGGGTTATTATGACATGCCTACTCTCTAACTGTCATTTAGTTTCACACTCATGATTTTATTGACAGATAACCATTCTCAGATTTGTGTTGTTTGGCATAGAAATGGTTCATGTGTTCCCATTAGATGGTGGTTTTGACCTATTTCAACCACTAGATGGTGGTCATGGTGTTTAATTGAACACCACTCTGTTGTTGGCTTCTGAAGTACTTGTGAAATCCCACAATCTTAAAACAGTGAATTGTTGACTTTCCCTGAACATACCAAAAATATATATATATTTTTATTGTGTGGGGAAACGGATGCATTTCCAAGCTGCTGGAAATGGCTTGCTTGGTTTCTCTTATTGTGAACTTTCTTGACAGACAAGTCTAGCTCTGATTTAAAGTCTCTAACCTTCAGCTGAAGGTCGCTTCCAGGCAAACGTAATGTAACATAACAGCTTTCTCTGTCCACCTGTAGAAACATGGCATCCCTGTGCCTGTCACTACTCAGGCACCCTGGAGCATGGACGCCAACCTCATGCATATAAGGTGGGTGGGACTGCTGTGATACACCTTCGTTAAGTTCCTGTTTCAGAAACTCACAGTAAGATGGCTGTCATTTTCTAAATGTTGTTATTGTTTTTTACAGTTATGAGTCTGGCATGCTGGAGAATCCCAAGGTAAGACCACTTCCAAATGTATGATGTCAAGGAATAATTGGTTCAATAGCAAGAAGTCCTCTTTTATAACATTATTTTTTTTTCTCACAATGTTCACCGATAATACAGATAAAATAGTTTAATTATAACCTTAATCACTGATGCCATTATTCACTATCCTGCAAAACTACACCGGAGACATTTGTCCACCTTTTCTACAGGTGAAAAGATGAACACCTGAACCTGATTAGATGAAATGTCTTGTTTTTAAACCTTTTAATACTTCATCATGATGTAATCTAGTGCTAAAATGAATCTGAGACTACACAGGAATAGATCTTCAAAGTGATGCAGTTTATTATTGAGTAATAATCTCCTTTGTCCTCTCAGACACACACACACACTGTCTGCTGTCATTTCCACAAAAGAACAGACAAAATGACGCATTTTCTTTCCAGTTAAAATGCATCATCCTCTTTCACTGTAAAAATAACACGGCAGTAAGGCTGCCATCCCTTCTGCTGACCCATGCCAACCCCGCCAGAGACAAACACAACTCACTCTTCCACATCGCCATGGGTGAGGCAGAGTTTGATCTTTGCTGGGTCAGAGGTCAAGGCAGTACATACAGGTTGCCCCCATTGACCCCGAAAAAAAGCGCCCATCCGTTGGCCGCTGTGTCTGTGTCGTTGTCTCTCCTCACCCCGGGTCCTCGCCAGGCCCTGGGAAGAGCCCGGGACACACAGACACTGACTTGTCGTCAGCAACGCTTCGACTAATTCCCGATTTCATGGGAGCCGGGGAGGGGGAAGGGTTAGGGCGTTGCGCCCAGCTGGGGCCTCCTGAGTTCCAGCCCCAACTCCTCGGGACCTCATTGTTCCACTGGTTGCGCCGCCGCGGGCTGCGACGTGGGAGGGGAGCCATTTCATCGTGACACCGTGACACCAAAATGTCACCAGTAACAGTAAAGTACAAAGGCAGCGCGCCAGACAGATGAGTCCCCAATGGACGGGGTATCACAAGGAGGCGAGGGGTCCCGCGCTGCTGGAGTGGAGATGCAGGGGCAGGGCCACTGTAACTCACAGACCTCTATCTCTCTCACTCTCTTTCTCTGTCCCTTTCCCACCCCTCCGCTGCCTCTTTAGTGGTCGGCCTGTGGAGAAATGTTTTGAAAAGAACGGGGCAAACCGGCTCAATAGCATAGCGATGTATGATGACAGTATTGTGTAACTGATTCATTGAGGGGTTTTGTTTTGGACCATTTACTCCAATATTGAATCGATTAATGGCATTAAATACAATGAAATATTTATGGTGCAGGGGTCCAGAGTGGTAAAAGGATTTGAATATATTACCCAGGAGACAAAATTATATTTTGAACTTTGAACAGGCTGTGACTATTGAGTGGTTTTCAGTAGCCGTAACCTCTGGCCTCTCTGGCAAATGGACCTTTCCCAAGTATGCTTGTTAATAAGGGTCATAGTAAACAACAATAACAACAATATATAACACTATATCTAAATATCATTCTGAGATTAAACATTAATTTAAATGCAATTTAAAGCAGAAAATTAATGCAAATACATATTGAAAAAAAAAAAAGTATCTGGTGCAACTTTTTCTCACCCGAATGCTCCAACCAACATGAGAGATTCTGATTGACCCAGAGGGTCATCTGGAAGAGGTCATCTTGTTCTAAGTATCTCCTCTCTGTATCAGCATCTCTCTCTTCTCTCGTTACAGCCCTAAAGGGTCAGGGCGGCCCTCGACTATTCAAACCGTACAATGCCCCCCCACATGTGATACAAAGGCCCCTCTCTGCTCAACACAGTCAGATTAGGAGATGTCCAAATGGTCGCTCATATGTTCTCCTGTAGATAAGAGTGAGCAGAGTTCAGGTTACTCTATGATTAACACGGTATCCCTCCTGATAACCCCGAACCCCCTGCCTGTAGCACAATGGCCTGTTGACTTTTTTTTTTATTTACTCAACTCCATCTGGCAGCATTAACCTATGTGAAGACATGCGCCCCGGGCGACTCCAGCTCTCCCTTATCATGTTCCTGCAGTCTCATTTAATACTATTATGTACCTGTTGACTGCATTGAGCTGCATGGTTGGGTTATATCCCTTCAATATCTCTGCTTGTTTTTGGCCGTTGTAGGAGATGTTGTAGAACAGCTTTATGGCTGTGATTGTGTATTTTATTCTCAGGATTGGCCATAAACAACATTTCCTTCTTTATTATTTAATCTATACATTTTGCTGAATTGGTTTTCGAGAAAATGTTTCATATTAGGATATCTACTGGAATTGCAAGGGACAATTATATAGGCTTGTAGAGAGGATTTTAACCACATCACCCACCTTAGCATTAACAGAAAGTATTTGTCAGGTCTGCAACATTTCTGATGTTCTGGCATTCATCACATAATCAGCGTTATGCCAATTGTTAGATGGCTCCACCGCCCACAGTTTGCCCAGCACTTCCTCTCTGGGTCTCTGTCCCCCGTAAGGTTAGGGCCTGAGGCAGCCTGACACTCGTCCTGAGTCATTAAAACATCACCTCAGTCTTAATTATAGCCTGTGTCAGAGGGCTTCCTCGGACCCACTGCGCTCTTTGATCAGGGAGCTGATGGGCCTCTGCTTGTGTTGACCAGGAGTAAAGGAGCGTGACGCCGAAGCCTCTGCTCACCTAGAGGAAATGAAAACTTGTTTTCTGCCGGTCGCATGGCTGGCTGGAAAAGAAGGATGGACAGAAGTCTGCCTGCAGGGGATGGAAGTGGGCTTGTAGGTGTATGTTTGCATGTGAATGTGTGCTTTGAAGCAAAGAGGTCAGCGTTTGTCATGTGCCTTCGCCGCCCTCGGGGTCGATTAGTCCGACCCGGAATACTTAGCGAGAGCTCCTCGCGTCCATCTCGGCGTCACCGCAGCTTCGCCTCCGCGTCCTCATTATATTCAGCTGAGGCCCTAACATTAACCAAAACATCCTGGGTGTTAAGAATATAAATATCTACTCGGCACATCATATGTATATTGTTTTATTCTTGTCTCAATTTGCCACGTTTGCATTTTAAAGAGAAGGACAGAGTTGAAACGTGGTGATTTAAGCGTCATTTCCAACCCATTGCGCCAAAGATGTTTTTTCACCATCCTCTCCTCTTCTATCTCCCCCTCAACTCTCCCCTCATTTCCTCCCCCCTCTCCCTCCTGCCACCTCTGCCTCTTTTGGCTCCGTTGGCTTCGATTGAAAACCAATGAGGCAACTAATATGTGGAAAGATAGAAATTTACTTGCTTTAAGTTCATGCGCCAGCCTCCTTCTTTGCTGTATGGACCACATTTAGCACAACAATATGGCAGAAGCAAAGACTGCCAAAGAAGCTGCTCTGTGCTACATGATGGTGCGCTTCATGCCCCATTTCCCACCAATACCCAGTGCCCCCGCCTTCTCTGTCTCTACCTTTTCCACTCTTTCAGGACCATGGCTTTGGGACAGGTCCACCTGCAGGGGGTTGGAATTGAAATGCATTGATCTCTCGCTCACTGGAAACAAGCCTATTCCACTTACTTTTCCTTTTTTTACCCCTTTGTAGCCAGTAGTATAGCAAGTTTGAGCTTTCATGAGCATGCATACGTTTTCAAGCATTCTTCAAGCAGAGGCCTGGATTTGTAGACATTTTAAAAAGTGTGTTTTAATCCATCAGGTGCAAATTGTTCTTATATTCTGTAGTGCAGCTAAGCACTCAATGCTTGTATTTCTAAAGAACAACTAACACAACAAGTTAATTTAAATTAATTCCAAATCTGAAATCAAATTATTTATATAATTTATAATTATTTATATATAATTATTATTAATTGTTTTTTAAATATCCAAAGCTAAAATAATAAAGGTAGAAAGACTAAATCTGCTTGATTAATTAACGTATAAACCACAGTAGTCACGTATAAATGCTGTAAGTTAAATGCTGTAAGTTTCCATGGCAGCTAACAACCCATGCAGACAAAGGCTCATGTGCTACACTGTGTTCTATTTAAAAACTAAAAACAGACAATCATTCATTTACAACCAGCATATAACACCACAGGAATCATAGACTTTCACATTCTCCGGTATTTAACATTCAATCCATCTTTCCCCCCTCCAAGAGTATGCATCAAAAGGCTTTTTAGGGGAGTCATTTCACCCCTCTCCTGTTTGCTCTCATTTGGCATCTTTCAGGGCACCGAGGCAGAAAATAAAGGAGAGGAAGACGGCCGCCTTCCCAGTCAATTTTGGTGTTTAGTTAAAAGGAAGGAAAGTGATTGCGCTGCTCGTTTTCCCTTCGCTGACAGGCGACGAGCTGATGCCGATTAGTTATTGTATGATGATTTAGTGTCTGGTAAAGCTTTCCATTTAAATGCACCCAGTAGTTATTTTGCATAGTCTCCCTGCAATTTGCCTCAGCTCAGGAGACATTGGCCATCGTCTTGTCCTAATGCTGTGTAATTGTTTGAGGGCCACATCGCTGGGCAGACACGTCAGACCGCCACGCTCTTTTAGGTCCCAACCGTGACTTACTGAAATCGTTCCTGGCTCCCGCCATCTGGAAAAACGACAAACATCTGTCACTCGGGACAACTTTAGTGGATTTAGGGTGTCGACTTAAGGCTTTGTTGTGCGACGCCCATTTAGCAAGATTCTTCGTTTGAAAAGCAAATAGAAAGGAAAAGTCACTCACAAAATCAAAGCTGGAAGATTAGAGGAAGTGAAGACAGTTAGGGAGGAACGTAGATGCGATAGATTCATCAGATCTGAGACTTTTACAGACGGGCAGAATATCATTGAGGACGTTGTCGTTCTGTCAAAGTGTCAGGTGTGCTTTGACTTGTCAAGTGTTCACTATTTTTGGGGCTGTGAGTCATTTCTTTCTTTCGCCTGTTCCCACTCCCACTGGGTCCCACTTTTCCCCGCCTTCCCCTGTGGTGAAGGGCCATGCAGGGAAAATTAAATCAAATAGAGGAGAAAAATGGAAGATTGATTTTTTTTTTTTTTTGTCTTCACTCTCTTGATGGTGTTTTCCGGTTCTCCTTCTTCACGCATCATCCTCTCTTTTCTTCTCCCGCCATGTCTGGAGTTGTCCGTTATCACCTCTCACAATAGTGTCCCCATCCGCAGTATTGCTGTATGATGAGGTCTCCAAAGGTCCCGGGTCTTCATCAAAGGAACTAAAAGTGTGTGCGTGTGTGTGTGTGTTTTCAGAGCCATGCTCCGGTTGACCTGTACCTGATGACCAAGAACCCAGAAGATTCTCCCAGTGTCCCCGATGTACTGGAGATAGAGTTCAAAAACGGTTTGTGCAACATGTGTCACTTGTTGATTTCTCTGTCTGCTGTTTTTTTTCTATCTTTTTTTCTCACTTCGCAAAATCTAATGTCAAAAAAAGTACAATATAATTGATTTGATTTAATTTAAGATATTTAAAGTGAAAACATCTTGCTTATAATGGGTCTTACTTTATTATAATTATAAATGTATTCAGTATTTGTCTGTTGAATGCAGTCTGATCTCCTTGAATTATATTTGTACTTTATTTAAAAAACATTAGGACTTCCCCAGGCTTGTTTTCTGAAATCTGTAACCCATCAATAACAATTGGATGCAATCTCTTTTGTTGTCACACACACACACACACACACACACACACACACACACACACACACACACAGCATAGTTTCAGTTACTTACCATGATTTTTATTGCCTGATGAGCTCTGAACTTCTATAATCCATCGGTAAGAGATCTCCGCACCCCTTCATGTTTCTGAACATTGATGATTATGGCTGCAGGGCTTAAGCTCTCACGCTGACCCGATTGCACTTTATCACCATTCCTGACCACCCAGACTTATCCTTAACTCTCACAGTGTTACTTGGTCCAAAGCTGCCATGTTTGGCCTGGGGGGCGCACGCAGGCCGGAAGCATTAAGTCCAGCTAATACACCAAGCCCTGAGGGGCCAGAGAAACGCTCATTAGATATAACGCCACGGGTGCCGAGCTGAATGGTGGAAAGTGTCACATGTTTGCGTTAAGAGAAAATGGCAAGAAACATCCAAGCCCGGGGCAAATGGCACAGATGTCCCTTCGTCCACGGTCCCCAGTGGAGGCTGCAGAGCACTAACATCAATCGGCTGCGACACAATAGCTCTTCTGATCACATGGGCTTGATGGGCAGCTTTATGGGCTATAATAGTGATATAAGGGGAGTTCACAAGGTTGACAGAAGATTTGATGGGAATATTTGTGACCATTTAAGTGCAGTTCAGTAGTCAACATGTTTCTGCACTGAAATGGTGCCCAGAACATTTTTCTTTGGGGAAACTGGTAAAGTGTAACTAGTTCTCCCAGTTTCTGGTAAAGTGTTACCAGTTCTTCCAGTTTCTGGTAAAGTTTTTCCCAGTTTCTGGTAAAGTTTTACCAGTTCTCCCAGTTTCTGGCAAAGTTTTACCAGGTTCCCAGTTTCTGGTAAAGTTTTACCAGTTTTACCAGTTTCTGGTTAAGTTTTACCAGGTTCCCAGTTTCTGGTAAAGTGTTACCAGTTCTCCCAGTTTCTGGTAAAGTGTAACCAGTTCTCCCAGTTTCTGGTAAAGTGTTACCAGTTCGTCCAGTTTCTGGTAAAGTATTCCGAGTTTCTGGTAAAGTTTTACCAGGTTCACAGTTTCTGGTAAAGTTTTCCAGTTCTCCCAGTTCTGGTAAAGTTTGACCATTTTCACAGTTTCTGGTTAAGTTTTACCAGTTTCTGGTAAGGTTTTACTAGGTTCACAGTTCTGGTAAAGTTTTACCAGTTTCACAGTTTCTGGTTAAGTTTTACTAGGTTCACAGTTTCTGGTTAAGTTTTACCAGGTTCACAGTTTCTGGTAAAGTTTTACTAGTTTCACAGTTCTGGTAAAGTTTTACCAGTTCTCCCAGTTTCTGGTAAAGTTTTACCAGGTTCACAGTTTCTGGTAAACTTTTACCAGTTTCCCAAAGAAAATGTTTAACTTTACAACCAAGTAGGCTGGTGTCAGTTCAGCCGGGGATGAGATATGCTTTTGTAAAACAGCGATGCGGTAGTAAAGTTTAGTGTGGTTTCGCGGGTTCTTTGCAGGCCTGCGCTCCGTTTTCACACATATTCTCTGTGCCTTTATTGAGCACCCTATGACAAAAGCTGTTTTAGTTGTCCACACAAAGGCCCGAGCCTACTCCTCCCTCTGAGCACAAGATCAGCACAAGAATGTTTCATTTCATTCCCCCTCCCACCTTTTCATCCCTGCCTTTCTCACCAAAGTTTTCTCACTGATTAAAAAAGAATATTTAACGACAGGAACCTTTTCCCCCGTCAAACACTCCATTCCCCAATTCGCTCCCTTTAAAAAAAAAAAAAAGAAAATCATCCCTCCCTCCTTTCATGCCAAAGAAGTGGAGAGGAAAAAGAGACAGAGAGGAAAAATGTAAAGCAGTAATTTTTCCTACAACTGTGTCTGTGCTCCCATTGTCTGCACTGTTAGGCTGCGAAAAACTGAAGAAAAGGATCACGGAGAGAAAAAGACCCCTCAGTGAATGATAGAACCCGCATGATGGAGAGAGCGAGGAAAAAGGAGAGCGCAGGGACGAAAGGCCAGCCCCTACACTCCCACGTTCAGACACTTAATTTATTTGAACTTTTAATCTAATTATTAGGTATCTGGAAGGGGGGGGGGGGGAGGTGCTGTTTTAATAATGCGCCATCCATACTACCCTCTCCTGCACTGGGAGGTACTTTTTTCTTCTTCCATGGGAGCCGCCACGATTCCCGCGATATGAGAATGGGCCGTCAACAAAGCCCTTGTCTAAAAAAATTTGTCAAGTCCTTCACGTGTCATTCCTATGAAGGCTTTGTAAACACTGGTTGAAAGGCAAACAGAAGTGCTGCTCTTCTCTTCAAAGCTACGTGACTGACAACTGCAAGCATGCTAAAGTTTGTATAGGCCTGAGCGCCGGACGGATGGAGAGTGAATATCAGCAGATCTTTTCTCCTTGCCTCTCCTTGGGTCGCCTCAAAATGGTCATATTCCCTCCGCGACACACACACACACACACACCCATGTCTCATGTTTGCCTCCACCTTTGGCCCGTGTTGCTCATTGAAGCCATGAATAAGCAGGTCCATGACAGTGATTGATGTGTACTTGGTTTAAGTGGCTTTAGAGAGGAAGTGTGTGGAGTGAGCGTGGGTGTTTTTAAGAAAACCGCGTGTGTGTGTGTGTGTGTGTGTTAGAGACGTGGTAGCAGGAAGATGGGTGATGATGATGAATCTGAAAGTGTTTCTTTTCTCTTGCACATGCGCATGAACACAAACAAAACAAAAAAATCTCAGCGCTAAAGAGGGTATCGGTAACAAAGCTGCGTGTGTAATTGAATTAGGAAAAGGCCTGCCCACGATTTCACAGCTTTCAAATGAGCAGGGCCTTTGAATTTATTAGCCATTCTCACCGCCTCCTTTTGTATTGGTTTTTACTTTTAGCTGACAACTGTTGATTTCAGTGACTCAGATAATGAGCACTCGTCAGCGAAATTCTCATAGCTGCTTTTTGGGAATTTTTGTCAGTTGTAATGAATTTTTCCATTGGTTTTTGAAAAGCCATTTCCCAAAACTGTTGATTAACTAAAGGTTTAATTTTCACTCATTGTTCTTTGTGGGCTAATTGATCTCTGACTATGCTGGAGTTTTCATTCCCCTTCTGGAAGAGCAACAACCAGTATGGCAGCTCATGTCAGACCGTTGTAGTGCTGCTTTGCATTCACATTTTGTTCTATTTCCCATAAAATATCAGGTGCAGGTGAAAATTCTTCTCTGTAAACATTCAAAATTACTGTTTTTTTTCTCTTTTGCAATGCAGCTTTGTGTTTAAAGGCTGTGTTTCTGACAATTGATGTAATTTATTTGTCAACAACAAAGGCGATCAGAAACAACATCTTAAAACTTCACGGAGGAGGACCTGAATGAAAGCAAGAAAACAACAACACATTACCAAGAATAAGTTGCTACCAATTTGATTTTGCTGTTAATTCTCATAACACAAGAAATGGCCTGCTGCGTCGTATCAATTTTCCTTCAATCAACTCTTATCTAGCCAATTAGTTGCTTTTTCCTGCGGTGAATTCAATACTTCATGTGTGTATTTCTGGTGGGAATGTTCACTGCTTTAAATGAACAATCAAACAGCCCATGTAACTGAGTCCTGCTGGAAGGTATTTTCCCCACATCAGATATTAATAAAGTGAAAGATACCACATGTGCATGACAGTCACAGCTATGCAGTTAATGCTTATTTCTTGTAAATGTGGCATATATGATATTTTAACAGCTGTGTTGCTGCAGTTTTTATTGCATCAAGACAATGAAAGGGCAGGGTTGATTTACTTTAAGTCTGTTAAGAAATTATTTTCTTCAAAATCAATTTCTTAAAAACCTACAAAGGAAACATTCTATTAATTGTTATAAGTCACGTAGATTAAATGAGCAAACAGTGCTGTTTGTTTTCATAGTACTTCTATAGTATAACTGAAGAAAGTTTTTCCCTTTAGGAGTTCCTGTCAAGGTGACCAATGTGAAGGAAAGCCAATCCAAAGACTCGCCCCTGGATATCTTCTCATACCTCAATGAGATTGGGTGAGCATTTTTTTTTTTTATTTCTATAAGGTATTTACTGAAAAGCAGAAAATCTGTTCATCTAATTATCCGAGTTAATACTGCTTTTTCATGGCATGGATTTAATGAACAAAACAGAGACTTTTTGGCTGAATTTACCAGTGATGTATATGTGGAAATGTTTTAATGTTCTTTATTAATTGGACTATCAGGGCTGCTAAGAATTGACTTAACCTTCTTATGTGGGTGAATCTAATTTAAGGTGAAACTAATGTGTGTCCATTGAAGGTTGTCTCTCTCTCTCTCTGTCTTCCTCTTTCTTTACGTTCTTTCTTTCTTTCTTTCTTTCTTTCTTTCTTTCTTTCTTTCTTTCTTTCTCTCAGTGGAAAGCATGGTGTGGGCCGGATTGACATCGTAGAGAACCGTTTCATTGGCATGAAGTCCAGAGGCAAGGAATTAAAAAATAAATAAATAAAAATATATAAAATATATATATATATATATATATATATATATATATATATATATATATATATAAACACACACACACACACACACACTGTAAATGCAGTGAGATGGACATGTTTGCACTCACTCTGAAACACGTCTCAGCATTTTAATTTTACATCCATTCAAAAGCTTTCCTTTCAGCATCCAGGGCTTTCACGCAATTTGCAGTTATTTTACATGAGTGCTTTTTTGTCACACTTGTATTCCATAAAAGCAGAACCTGCGTGACAAGCACACTCCTCAAAGAGATGTTTTTCCTCTGGTTCACCTGGAATCTTAGACACTGGAGTTATTTCCCTTCTCTTATGCACGCATACAGAAAACACGCACACTGCAAACAAGAAAATGGTCGGATACACACACATACTCGGTCGATCACGTATGTGCACGTGCACGGATGTTTTTGTCTCTTTATCTTCGGTATCAGCAGGCATCTTGAAAAGCTCCTTTGTTAGGTCTCTACGTGTGTTACCACATCTAATATACAAGGCTAGCGTGCTTTTCTGGCCTTGTATGTCACAAACACACACACACACACACACTCATTTTCCCCCTTATGCGCTATGATTGGCAAATTGACTGGCCAACAGACTTGTAGCTGTGGCGCAACTTGGCAGGTAGAAATTGGAAAATGGGAAGCCCACTTTTCTCTCCCCTCGACTGAACAAAAGATCAAAGCTTTTTCCTCCACTGAAGCAATAGGAAGAGGTGGAGCACGAGGTGTCCAAGTGGTTGAATAGCTACCATCAAGTGTGCGCATTGCTCTCCTCTGGTCTGGCAGTTCAATAGAAGATGGGAGGGATTGAATGGGCACATGTCATACCTATTTGTGTTGGGTCATATTTATTTGTGTGGGGCCAGGGAGGCACGGAGGGGACTGAAATGGTTTGTCAAGAATGTTGTCACCATGCTACAAAACATTCAACAGCATGTGTGTCAGACGAACATTTCCCGCCTGTCACAGTGCTGTCAGGCCTCTGACCTGTGCCTTATCTGAGGTGCACCTATCAAAAGTGGTCGGAAATGGCTGTATCTTTTGTTAATGATCAGGCGTCCGTATCTCCGGTCCTCTGCTGCTGTCAAACTCCAAGACAGAGGCATCAAAAAGTAGTTTTCAAAAGCTCTAAAACCATTTTAATGTATTTTTATTTACATTTATTGAAATTATTTGGACAGAAATGTCCCTCCACTAAATAGAATACTCACTCTGATTTAAACTTTTTTTTAAATCCAGCTTGAGATATTTATCTGCGTTTATTTACATGTGTTGCCTGTTTAATGCTGGACTAACAGTTTGCCTAAAGGGTTAAAGGGGATCAGCTCAGGAAGACTTAATTCCTGACCTGAACCCCTACAGCATGGTTAGCATACCTGCAGTAACCACGCAAAAAGATTAAAACCTCAAAAACCACTGGGGGTGTCGTCTCTTTAAGCTTAACTAAACTGCCACTGTTGGAGCTTACCCAGATAGCGTTTCATTGTTTGCTCATCTCCAATAATCTATCTCTCTTTTAGGGCACTTAAGCCGAGTTGTGGTTCAGGGCAGTTTTAACTTATTTATCTGATGAAGCCAGCGGAAATGTCCCTACGTGCCCTCTGTGGCTCTGGCTCATCAAAAAGCCACAAGCCGTTTCCAGCTCAGGTGGAAACCTTTTGAGGCTTTAGACAATTAGCAGTATTGCTAAGCTCTGTTTTTGGCCACCGGCTCAAAGTAAGCACTTCTCCATTTTCAGATCAGGAACGGTGCTGGAGTATTTATGGTCGTACAGATTGGAGCGGCGATGCTCACTAGATTGGAAGAGATTAAATAGCTTTTATCTTTTAAATCCCGGGAAAAGAGTTTTGCAAATGATGAAATTTGGCGTCCTGGTGTTGGCGGCAGAGAAGTATCTGTTTGGCAGCACAGCTTAAATCCCGACAGTGTGACTATCATTCAAATTGACAGATGATGTGAGGAACCATGTATTGGATTTAGGCAACAACACTCACAATTCCAGCTCTCACAGAAAAAATGGATGTCATTGATAAAGCTCCCATTACTGTTGTCAAATCTGTCTGCCAGCATTTACCCTGCCCTCCTTTTGTTTTAGCTGACATTTGAGTGACGGCTTCATTTCTCCTGTCATCTACCTCACCTTTTCTCCCCCTCACCCCCCCTCCCTGTCCAGAGGGGGTAAATTGCAGGGTAGGCAGAGCTCTGGTCCGGGGCTCCGGGCTGGCAGGGGCCTCCTACCCTGTCATTTACCCAGGACAGACTCATCCACGTTTAGTGAGCGCTGTGAAGGCCTGTCTGTCAAACGGCTGACAGCAAATAGAGCTTGGTGGGAGTGAGTTCAGAAGAACAGGGCTTGCAGTTTATCTTAAAACATATGACCTTTTATAATGATGGAGGTGGTTGTGATAAAATGGAGGGACACTTTGGAGGAAATGATGTGTATCTGGGTCTCAAAATGTGGTAGAATTTATAAAACTGTGAGAATGCCAAGATATTATGTTGAATATTGGAGATAAACAATACAAGCTGGCTGGTAAAGGTGCAGTGCTTACAGATCCTGTTCAAAAACTTGCTTTTTTTTTGTCATTCATTTGTTTTTTGCTATGTTTGTCAGGGATTTATGAAACTCCAGGCGGTACAATTCTGTTGAAGGCCCATTTAGACATTGAGACCTTTACCATGGACAAAGAAGTGCGTCGGATCAAACAGGGCCTGGGTATCAAGTTCTCTGAACTCGTCTACAATGGTAAGTCCCTGAAATACATAATCATAATTATATGAGTAGTGAGCAGTTCTGTTGTATGTGTTGCCTTTCACTTCCTTTTATTTCTAGGCATCGTGCTTAGTCATACTTTAGACTACTTACCGGTACTCCAGACTTGAGTGCCAGGATTTGTCATTTCATATTTCATGCAAACAAATTCTATTCTATAATTCAGTGGATATCTCTCACAATTTTAAAACAAACCAAAAGAAAACCCAGGGGATCCGTAAGATTGTTTAAGTTATGTCATTATGTAAAAAAATGTAAATAAAAAGTATAAAAAATATAATCATCAGATTTTTATTTAAACTGCCAATAATCAATATCACTATTGTGCTCAAAAATCTAGTGTCAGTGGGGTGATTCGTCAGAAGGCTCAACATCCTTTTGGAGTTTATATAAGACGTGCGTACCTACATCCCTGTGTGTTCAGCATGTTTGCGTGTGTGTGTGAGAGCTTTTCTTGGCTCAGGTGTCTTAATCATCCCTTCTGCTCCGTCTCCAGTCCCCTGAACCTTCATCCACATAATAGGATCAGCGCCATTAGAGACTGACTACTAGGCCACTTCAGTTATACCCTCTAGAGACGGGCTGAAAACACACACACACACACACACACACACACACACACAAAGGTGCTACTTTCAGAAGCAGAGCCGAGATTAAACCCATTGTGGGTTTAAATCATTAATAACTCTGCAGATAGATAACAGACGGCCAGCAGCGGGGCTTATGTTAACAATCCACCTGTCCTGCATCTGTTTTGCATTAATACGCCGTGATTTACCCAAACAAATGAACATGAGAGAATCTGCAACTATTAGGAGTCATGCAGAACAGCAAACAAGTGGAAACAACAGTTACATGTAATTAGTGGTTAATAAATCCACTAAAAATATTAAAAGTACATTTTAAGGCCAAAATGATAAATTGACAAAACACCCCAAAGAACCACCATACAGAGACACTCAGTGACGCGTATAGACAAAATGAACAAAAAAAAAATGAATGGTTGAGGCCAGTGTGCAATTGTTGCCATGTGCCAATCTAGAGACAATGAGAGCAGGGAAGGATTGTGTCTTTGAACATGGCCAGACGATGAGGTGGAGGTCAGCCTGATGAGAGGAGGACTCCTGCAGAGTGGGGCGTGTCTGACCTCTGAACATATACAGACACATCCCATGCCCATCTGTCTCGGAGATTGACGGGCCAGGTCTACGACGAGGGACAAAAGAAAGGGGTGTATGAACTTCACCTGGAACAGAAATGAGACCAAAGCAAAGAGAGTTTTAGCTGAAAGCGAAGTGTGTTCATCACATGTACCCCTGTGCACCCTGCTGCTAAAGGAGGATTTACAGAGGAGGGGCGACTTTCTCCACATGTCCATCCTATATTTTGTTCTCATTGCCAAATTAAAATAACAGTTATAACACTAAATGTAAATTTATTTAAACAAAATTTGAGAATAACTTAAAACCCTGTTTTTAAACAAACCTCTGCATCCATACTTTTTGGTAACACGTTCCTGTTTCCTTGCTCGCCTTAGGTTTCTGGTACAGTCCGGAGTGCGATTTTGTGCGACACTGCATAGCCAAGTCCCAGGAGAACGTGGAGGGCAAAGTGCAACTGTCTGTCTTCAAGGGTCAGGTCTACATCCTGGGACGAGAGTCACCCAAGTCCCTTTACAACGAGGAGTTGGTCAGGTAAGCAAGGGCAGAATAAAAGTGTGTGTGTGTGTGTGTGCTTATGAAACAGATTTAGGCATGTGACAGTGACATCAAAGATTGTGCTTGTTCTGACTTGACAGCTGTGTTTGGCAGCTCTGGGCACAGTTCAGCCATTCCGCATGTTCACCAGCCAGCCTCTTGTTAGGTCAGCTTGCCCAAGTTCTCTTATGACCTCCACATCAACATACTAAACCGACTCGGCCTCACAAAGACATCAGAGAAGTGTCAAGCTCGGCTCCTGGAGGGCAGACCCGACCCCAACCCCTCCTGCCGCACCCCCGTGGCCTCTTAGCCACGGCAACAGTGGGTTTGTTCAGGATGCTGACCCCTCATGCCTTCTGGGCAGGCTCAGCACTGACCAAAGTAAAAACCCCTCCATATGCCCCTCCATCTCCACTTCAGTCACACACACTCCAGTTGTACCCTAGAGTCACAGAGCTAATGGCGTTTTCAGCCAGAGGAGAGAGGCAATATTTTAAGAGGAAAGTACCTGGGTGTGATGCTAGTTAAGCAGCTCAGAAAGCAAGACGGGGGAAACGTGTCTCACACAGCAATCCAGTTTCTTAGACTGGTTTATAGTGTATGTTTTTGTCCTGTGTGAGAGAGAGTGAGATTCGAAACAAGTCAAGTTACAAAATAAGACTCATCCATCTTAGTCAGTTGCTAAGAAACCCCCACTGATGAGGGCTTATGTTCTCAGTCCAACACCTGACCTCGTAGAGATACATTTCTTATCTGGGACACAACACATGAGACATGTGACGGAGGTGTTTTGTTGCAGCAGCACAATGTCTTTGAGGCCCCTGACAGATGGGCACAGTGGTTCTTCTCAAGGGAGCCCGTTACAAGCAGCCCAGTCGAAAACTATGCATTCACGCATGGTGGCACACAACTCTGATACAAACTCATCAACCCACATAGCCTTACATGCACATATATTATTTACTCAAGTCATTGATTAATAGTTTTTACAATAAAATATCTGGAAATAGTGACGAAATCACATTAATATTTAGCAGAGCAAGATAATGACAGTTTAATAATAGCTCAAATCCAAAAGATACTCACATGATTATCGCATGAAAAAGAGAATAAAATCCGCACATTTGAGAAGCAGGAACCAGCAAGTATTTGGACATTTTTACTTGAAAAATGACTGAAAAGATTGGTTGTTTTTCAAAGTAATTGCAGAAAATGTTTATGTTGATCGACTAATTAATGATCGATTCAATTAACACATTATGCTCTACATATACACACAGTACTCAGCCATGAGTTCTCTGTTTGTTCGAGCAATAATGTGACATTATTCAAAAGTGGCAACTGAAGCCTGACCAATATATCAGTATATTAATATTTAAGAAGTCAATAAAATGACATATTCTGATATTTCTTTTCATAGACATTTTGGCAAAGATCTCAATAATTCATTTTGAGCAGGAATTTTGGTTTGAAATATGATTTACTTTTCTAAATTACAATAATATATAAAGCCACAAATAATCATAAAGATATTTAATTTGAATCAATCAATGATTTATTCTCCTTCTTCCACAAAATGTGTGAATAGTCCAGACAATAAGAGTATATTTTGACAGGTATAAAAATATACAATCCACTCTTATTTATAGATATATTTTATTTTTAATAAAGGAGTTATTGTGGTTTATCAAAACGTGTACAGTGCCATTAATACCGTACCTGACAGTGCTACACCTGGAAGCTAGAGTTTCTCTCTTGACACACACACACACACACACACATGCACACACACGTATTTGCTACTACATGACACACACACAGAGACCAGATTAGGCACGAAGCCCCCGCTGACATCCTGTTGGCTCTCCATGGGCAACAGTAAACGGCGTCATTAACACAGTGGTAATACAGCCGGTCACCGCACCCATCTGAGACAGAAATGTCACCCTCCTCGCTGTCCACTGGCTCCACGCTCAATTATCCTGCAGGGTTTCTTAAGGGAAAACACAAAGTATCACATGCTTGCACACACATATACACAAACATATTCTTTAGAGCCACTCAATCATAATGGTGTTCAGGTGCCGGGCAGGGAGCCTTGTATTGAGAGTTGATGATTTAGTTGTCGCTCTTTCTTTTTATAGTGTTTATCCTATCATTTGTTGGCAATTTCCTCTTTTGCTAAGTGCTTTTGAAGAACGAGTGCAAGCTGTACATTGAGAGTTGGGGGTGTCGCGGGGAGGAGGACTCAGTCAGGGAGTGTATTAAGCACTGCAGGTAGAAACTGCCGTAATTACACAGCACGCAGACACACTTTGCGAGACGCACACACACTTAGACAAGCTGTCAGGCTAGACGACGTAGAACATGCACCGGCACAAGTTATAGATCTGCGTCTTTTTTAGGAGAAGCGGATAAACTGGAAGACGGAAAACAACAGATAAGAAAATCCTCTCTCGACACTTAGCTCAGAGTTGATATGATGGGATTGTTTTAAAAATGGTTTCGTGTGCGTCCGTCCCGTGCTCGCGTCCGTGGGCGTATTTTCATTCTGCAGTATTGATTCTCTGTTATTCAGGACAAACAATGCTAAAGAGGAGCATTCGGAGGAAAAAAAACGATCAGAACGCCATTTCACAAAGAGCAGATTATCAATGATCCAGTTATCCCAGTAGATGATGAGGCCCCATGTCTCTTATGTTTACTGCAATGATACCAAACATTTCAACTGTTTTGTTCCCAGAATATCCTGTAACGTTTTCCTTTAGTCCGTAGTTCTCCAACTCACTCACTTACCTCATTCTTGACTTCTTTTCACTCCAGCATGGACGTGCAGGGAGACTATGACCCATGTGATGCCTCTGGATTCATCAGGATTAATGCTGTCAGGTTAGCATCCTTTGTATGCTTGAGAGTAATTCTCAACACCTGTATGAAACAATGCCTTTTTAAAAGAGTCTGATCCACATGTACAGCCTCATACCTACACATTAACTCTTCTTTGTGTCTCCTCCGCAGGTTGAGGGAACACCATCGTTTGCAGGGATTTTCTAGCAGCAAGAAGTAACTGTTGCAGTCCTGTGAACCAGCTTCTCCCCACCGTGTCTTAAACAGTAGTGGGTTTCGACTTTGTGCCTCCATTGTCGACCCTTTGCCTTATTGTCTACTATTAGTTAAATCCAGGGTATCTAGCACACTAGCAGACTCTGTTGTGATGTTTCTTAGGTTAGGGTGGAGGAAGAACCTGTAACAACATACCAGGAAAATAGTTTGAATCAGGTGTACAGGTGAGCGGGAGCCATTTTGTGGGTGACCGTTTTAATAAAATGTAAGCCTAATATTCTTTTTTTTTACTTTCTCATTCGAGGCAATCAGTAGTTCAGTACAAAAATGCAGACATTTGAAATGGGATTTATTTGTTTCGGAAATAAAATGAAGTGAATTGTATGTTTTTCTGCCTCTGCACTTACATTTCAGGGAATAATGAGCATTTATAGTCGACATACAAACACTGTGAAGATACACAGCCGCTGTCCATTTTAATTTCCTAGTGATTAATAGTCCAGCCTATTTATTAGTGCCTGCCTGTTTAACACTGGGGCTGTATAATCAGAGCCCCGTGAAGATTTCAGGGCGGCGAGGACACTATCATATTTACAATATGTAGATGAAGTGGTAGCAGCTCATGAGTTTGGCTCCGGCGAAAGTCAACCATGTGGCTCGCTGATAGCCGCCGGAGCAGAAGTGATGAGGCCATTTCTGAGCTCAAATGGCACAAGTCAGATGGAAAGAAAACCAATTGGCCTCATATGTATATTTCCCTGCACTGCATGGGGTCTCCAGGCTTATAGAACAGAGGAAAGGGGGGGATTTGAAAGGGTATGGTGTCATTCCTTGTTATCTGTTTTTGAAAAAGAAACCTGGTGTTGCTGAGCATATTGCTCACATATTGTCCTGAATGTAAAATATTCCTTTATGTGGAAATGTGTGACTTTAAGGACGCACTACACAGTAACATCAAGCAAAAAAAAAAAAATATATATATATATATACTTTTAACCTTAAATTGAAAGTATTACATTTTAATGTCACAGCTACACACAGCAGTGATGGATGATTAGAAAGTGGTTTTATAACATTTTTTTGTTATTTAAAGCAACCAAGAATGATGCAACAACCAAAACGATGAAGAGCTCGGATATGTGATGGACAAATTGCAAATTTATCAATCACAAAAAAAAAAAAAATTAAGTGGCAGGAAAACACCCTCCAAATTCATGAGCCTTAAAAATGGCATTAAACAAAGGAGACGTAACATAACAGTTTTAAGGGTACCTTTGGACAGAGCCAGGCCAGCTGTGTTCCCCTGCTTCCAATTTAATGCAAAAGCAAATAAAAAACCTTTCCTTTAATTTAAAAATCATATTTATTGCCATGTTGTGAAAGCCATCAATTCCTGTGTAGGAAATATCAAGAATATGAGCCATCTTTACACTGCTCTGTCACTTATTCAGAGGACTCATGCCACAATAATAGTTTTTTTTTACACTTAAAGTAAGTCAAGCTTTCTTCATAGAAAGTTTTGAAGATTTAATTTTCATCTTCCCGATCCCTCAAACAGATGGTGGCGTTTCTAGTCTAAATCTCAATCAGCAGAGTTCAATTTATCTAGCAGTTAGAGAGGATGAGGACGTGTTTGACATTACCATGTTGTTGAATATATTAAAAAATAAGTACATTATGCTTCATGCTATATCACCATCCAGTCTGTAGGACACAGCAGCTGTTTCTGTGCACCCCACTTCCCGATCCCCAACACTGAAAGATGTCAGTCCTGCACAGAAGTGCTGGGTTTGGTGTGGGCCTCAAGGTGGACTCCACAGAAAACAGGAGACCCCCCGCCAGGTCTAATGGGCAGTGAGGGATCCCTAGACCCTTTCAGTCCTGCAAGAGCCCCTCAGCCCCTGTTCAATTACACGGCAGGCGTCTCAGTCTTTGCCTGGCCAATTACCAGCCAGCCCCTGCATTTACTGTCGCGCACACACAGGTTGCAAGATAATCAGTGTTCAAAATTGCCCGGTTTAGAATGAAGAGATGGATGGAGAGTTATTCAGATTAGTCAGTCAAGCTGAAGAGGAGGTAGGAGGGATGTGGACAGCTATCAATCTCAATCTGGTTTTGGTGGTTTTGAGAGAAAGGATTGTTGTCGTCTTTTAACTTTGTTTCGGGAAAGATATGATCCAGAGAAATCTACAGTGTGAATGTTTTGTTTTAGGAAGAGAAAGATGGTTTCTGCTGGTCTTTGTCTTATTTAATCACCGACTATCTTAATCAACAATCCTGGCTGTGCATGTAGTTGCACACCTGGACACGCATCCACTTACCCGCTCATCCACCGCGTCTCATATTCCATCCACCTTTCCCTCCCTCCCACCCGTCTACCCAGCCAGCCAGGTATGAAAACTAGCTGACACCTGACCAAGGGAATTAATCATCCTTGACCCTCGACCAATTACCCCTCATTACCCACTCGGTGTCCGCCTCTCAGGGGAGAGCCATGTAACAATAGCGCAACATGAAGGTCGGCGGCGTCACAGGACCGAGGCCTAATGAACACTCCTGTGTGACCGTGTCTCCTCAGGAGTCCAGGTCCACTAACCTTCAAGTCCTTGTCACTCTCCTGCAGCATGCATACAAAGGAGGCTATTGTTCTGGATCGGGGTCTATGACCTCTTGAAATGAAGTGCAGAGGGCCCGCTGGCGATGAGAGGGCAGCCATGTTGAAAATAGATGAGAGAACAAGAAAAAGTGACATTTGATATTAAGAGTTTTGGTGCCGTTTAGAGAAATCCTTTTAAATATGGTTCGTAAATTGAAACTAACAGCTTAAAATGGTAATAATTCAATTATGAATGCTGGTAATCCATTAATAGATTTTTTCATAAATCGTCATATCTGAGGTTATAAGTCATTAATAAACAGTTGACACACCGATTCATCCAGACAGCAGGTGTAGATGTCAGAAATTGTTAGTTCACGGATTGCGCTCTCAAGTGAGTGACCCAAAATGTGTTTTTATTAATACTAATAATTGGAAAGGGAAAACTTAGGAAGGTGCCGTGCCGCAAGAGTTACCAGAACAGTATTTGTCTTATATTGACTAACAAAACAACTGACTTTAGCGTGATGACCTTGTGTTTATAAACCTTTGTTCATTTATTTTGTGCTGTTGTTTGTCTTAACACAGGTAGTATAAATCACTAACTTTGGAATCGCCAGGTTTTCACTCAGCAACAGTGATATTGTGATGACAAAAAGAAAAAATAACAAAGCCCATCAGAATGTCTTTTACCCATCAGAATATTTGGTGGTCATTCAATCTGTGCTCTTCCTCTACCTCGTCTGTGTGGAAAAGGCTCCCATGTTCACTGACCTCTCCTCTTTAAACACAATGAGACAAGAACAATGACTACGGGGGGTTAATTACCACCAATTAGAGGCAGAAGTGGCTCTGCTTCACTATGGTTTGCGTAACCCGAGCCCAGTGAGCCGAATCGGGGCTCTGTTGTAATGTATGTCCTCCATCCTTCAGATTTCCACATTAAATTTAAATTGTGCATAGAAAAATCGAACATTTGCTACTTTCGTTTAATCTAATTTCACCCAAGTATCTCAGATCACTGGACTATTTTCTCTTCATGTCTTATGTCTTTTATTTATCTGTTTCTTTCCTCTTTTTTATTTTATATTACCACTATCACATCAGATTGCTACTTTACTTAGCAGGTAAGGGGTTAATGGACTGGCCCCCTGTGGTTTGTGTAGAAAGCTAATGGGCCTGCAAAGATGATGAGGTCACTATTACTGCTAAGAAACAATGAGCGATTTACAAACCAGGATACCATGCCAATAGTGCTGGCTTACTATTAATAAATTATTTATATTCATACTTTTTTATATCCATGGGCATGGAGTTGGCTAAATGGTTATAACCAGACGACCAGCTTATATTTTCTGAGTATGAAGGACGTGAGGCTGTTCTTAATGTGATCGCTGACTAAAGTGGGATTGTGAAAGTGATTTTGAGCGAACTGAGGACAGAAAGTGTTCCATCATTTTAGGGGGGAGCAGACATTACCAGCAGTTGTTACTGGTATTAATTTGTTAATGAGCACTGTGGCTCAGATCACTTCTTGGGTCTCAACACTATTGACGTACTTGAACAGAGCTGATTTGTTCTAGTAGCTGAAATTCTGACTTCTGAAACTTGATCACCTGCTACTTCATGGGGAGACCATCTGTGAGGACCTCTCCAAGTAAAGCCGGGTACACTTTACCTTCCAGGCTATAACATCCATGAACTGTGAGCGTGAGTGCAGGGTTTGTTCCTTGGTGTCGAAGCCTATTTTCTGGTGTCAAAGGACACCCATATACTGATGTCCTTAAGATCTATAGACAGATGGGACCATTACGGATAAAGCCCCCGGCTTTGTTTGGCCTGAGCCGGTGATGAAATATTGATGGAAAAATAGAAATATTTTGCCTGCTGCTCAATGTTGCCCAACTAAAAGGGTTAATGAGTGTGATGACTTCCCATTCTCCTGTTACAACGAAATGTAGCTTAACCGCCCACTAACATTGACTAGGCCAGGAATCTGCAGGCTCTACGGGCCTAACCTGAATCGATAACCTTTTTCACTGCTGGATTAAGTTACCCTGTTATGGTAGCTGAATCTGTCTTTATGTTGAGTTATAGGTTGATAAATTTTTTGCCAATATCCGTACTGGAAACAGCATGTAATTTTTTAACATAAGATTGTGTACCGGACTATTTCTTGGGTACGACCAATTACTTTCTGGATTTTTGTCATCACTGTGACGTTGCCAGGTGTTTGTTGGCAGATTTTGTTGCCTTTGGACAGTTGTTTCCACCTATTACCAGCCGTATGCTAAGCTAGGCTAATCAACACCCAGCTCATATTAAGCTGTATTTATTTCTACATGCCCTCATAGCTCAAAGAATCACACTGTAAGTTCACTGCTTCATGAGAAGATGCTTTCTTTTTCTTTCTTTTTTTTCAGACTCACCACAGAACAGACTGCAATGTAATGAAAGTGCTTTTTAATATTTGGTCTTAGTCAGCAGCAACTTTGTGAGCTTCAGTGTACAGTGCATGGCTGGCTGTGATCCAAATCCATGTGGCTCAACAGCAGCGACAATCTGCCATTTGTCAGCACACAGATCCTTTGCCTGCTGTTCAGACCTGTTGAGCCGGGCGTTGAAGTGCCTCCTCCTTCATGCACACAGACCAACATCAGTACATGAGCAATGTTTTTTCCCGTCTCTATGAAGTCATGTGGTTGTATGCATCTTTCAAGTTGGACTTAATATATAATTTCTGTTATACATCCATTAAATCAAAGCTAAATGCTATTGACCATGCTAACAAACTTGCAACATTAATGCTAACAATATAGGTATGTATAGGTAAGTATTGCATTCATTTAAATTGTAATGATAGAAATTGAGGAAAAGTCAGGGGATAAACCAAGTAGTTAGGATTCATCATCTGGGGGCCATGTATGTCTGTACAAAACTTCATGGCCATCCATCCAGTAGTCTGTTGAGCTATTCAAGTCTGGACAAAAGTGGTGGACCAACAGAGTGAAATTGCCATCTCTAGTGCAATGCCACTATCATGGCTACAAAGCACCTTCACCATTACATCCTCCTCCACTCCAGATCCTGTGGGGCGACAGCAGTAATGCAGCACACTGATCCCAAATCAATAGCTTTATCTCCCTCATTTGAGAGGGACTTGGCTCCTGCCTCTCCCCTTCCCCTCCTCTCCTGGGGGTCTACTGGTGGGGTTTGTTTGCTGGCACACATTCTTTTATGCTCTTCGATCTGTTGGTCCGCGAGGTGGTGAATGAATGAGGGGCCTATCAGATTGAAGGTGGCTATCCTGATAGCTTTGTCTTCCCCACTCTCAGTGAATCCCTTGGACGATCTAAATGTTTAATGGCGCTGGTTATTTGGTTGCTTTGGCGTGTGTTATGATGGATGGTAATGATGGTAGGCTTTTTCCGATGGTGCCTGAATTACACCACTGGGTATATGCAGGCTGTTGGGGTTGGGTGTTTAACTTGTCAATAGTGAGACTAGCAAAGTATATTCTAATATTATAGTTAAAGCTTAAGGATTTTTTTGTGATTAAATGTTTATTGTTTTCACTTCATCCTTTACACATACTCAGGTGCAGCCAGACAATGTGCAATAACGATATACATAATGTATGTTGTGGTTGAACTAGGGATCGTGGATCATGGTAGGAAAATTATAGATCATTGGGATAATCAGAAATATTATTAAAAGTGATTTGAAAATGCTGAATATCTAATTATCATGATAGAAAAGTGAAACATCGGGTCTGATTTAAAAACTAAATACAGGATACAAAAATACATTTTAAAAATGTATTTATGCTTTACTTATGCATGGATACCTAATGTATTTAAGATCATCGTAGTGTCTATTTTAGACTTTTAGACATATTTTCATCATTACACATTATACATTATAATTATATTATATATCATAGTACTTAGTTCATAAAGTCTGTCTAGCAGAAAAAAGTAGCAATTTCGATACAGTGGATTTAGGCTGACAGTGGTGCCGATTTTTTGTGTCCATTCAAAGGTATAATATAGTCACATTGTTGGTGGCTGTTTGTAAACACAGCATTGAAACGTTACTCCGTCTCTCTCTCCGGAGTGAGAGTAAATGAATAGAGGGACCAGCATTGGTGAGAACAAAGTCGTGGATCAGAGGAATAAAACCTTATTTTCTGATTTTTCATACCAGTTCTAAAGCACAAATAAACACGCTCTCACCTCCACGCAAACCTTTGAGTAAAAGCAAGCCAACACATGCTTCATCCTGCTGTGGCCTGCCTGCTCTCTCTGTGCCTGCAGGCCTCTGAGGTCTATGAGCCTCAGGTCGCTGAGGGGTGTGATAAAGTGTTTGACCCGGGAATGAGAACTTGTTTCTCGGCTGGCAGTTGCACCCCAACGTGGGGTCCAAATGCTCTTTGCACACACCCAGAAGAGTCCCGAAAACAGCTAAATAAGAAGAAAAGAGAAAATACAGGGCAGACTCTGCAGATACCGACACTTCCACATACTTCCAGTGATGATTAGGGGGGATTACTTGAGTCACAACAAAATACAAATAAAGCTGGCCAAGATCTGTGCTGCTTTGTTTGCATGAAATGAGGAAGACTTGTTTCGCTTCTTGGGGCTTTCGGATGTAGCGGTATTGCCAACCTAAAGCTGTTCCAGCCGTACACTTTGGTTGAGCATTACTTGCCGCTTTTCACCTCGGTGAGTATGAACAACACAGCGGTAGGCCTAGGTGAGGGTTTTTATCCTGAAAGCAGATTCAACTCCAGCAGAGTACACCAATGATAGTTTCCACTTTTAAAATGCCTTAGACCCCCGTAAGCTGTTGGGTTTAAAGTGCAGGCAAAGAATCACAAGACGCTTTGCTTTGGATGAATAAAAAAAAACACCCTGGTCTATCTCTGCGGCTCTGCCTGTTGATGTGCTTTTATTTCTGTCATGTCTGGTGTTTGGATTTGAACAGCACCTTGAAGCATCCTTAAGAAACTCTTTTCAGTGGTTTGTTGTGTGGTTGCAGCAGAAGAATTACCTGCAAAACACTCTTTGTCGGCTCACAGTGCTGAGAGCTTCAAACACAAGAACACTTAGCTATTATTCCCTCTCAGACGTGGATACACACAGCAAAATAAACGTTTATCAAAAAAAAAAAGGGGGCGACTGTGGGAGAGGAGGAAAATAGGACAGGTGGAGAGAGAGGCCGGGAGGGATGAAGGAAAGAGAGGGGGAGGGGGGTTATTGGAGCCACGGAGGGCTCATGGTGTCCCAGTGGAGAGAAATAGTGGAAAGCATCCGTAATTTTCACTGCGGGATGCCATGTAATTGAGTCATTTAAAATACAGATACAGAGCTGAATCAAAGCAAAGTGGCTTGTGGAGGAGGAGGAGGCTGCAAAGTAGAATGGCAGAGAGGTAAAAACAAGGAGGTAGGAGTGTATGTCTCCTATTATTAGGCAAAGCTGCTCTGTTTATCCTTTTCATCTGTCAATCACTCTCTGGACAGGATGTTACCTGTCAGAGATGTTTGAGGTTTTTTTTCTAAATGTTAATCTCTCACTCCCCATGATATTCATGCTTTCTGTTCTTTTTATTAATTCTCAAAATGCATTTCATTTAGCAGTAAATTCACTTTTTTATTTTTCTTCTCTTTTGTTTTTTTGTGTTGCAAATTTGTTTTTTATTCTTCTTTGGGAGTCCCGCTGCATTATGTGGAAATAAAGCTTGAAATAACAGTCACGAGGCAGTTTGTGAAATAGTACCTGAATTTAAATCTACTGATTGATGCAAGTTCAACAGATTTCTGTAGCATGCTCTTCATCTCTGCTTGAAACTAACAGCTTGATGATACATTAGCCACTGCTAGCATAACACCTGAAACTCCAATCAAACTGTAGGGCTATGAGTTGCAATGTGGTTAATGGAGGCACTATTTCTGCTCTGTTGCAGCGATTTTTATTATTTTTTCCTTGTCCATCGAGAGTCCAACAATGTATAAGAATAAGTAAATAAGAATAGATCACAGAAAAAAACAAAAAAATAATTATGGATCATGCAAAAAGTAAAAAGCAAAAACAGCTTAGTTACAATTTTCCAAAGGGGCTTAAAATTTAGTCTAGTCTTAGATCTGACTTACATTGTGTCCTGTGTGTGTTTTTCTTTTTTTTTTTGGAAAAATTACAAATCTGAATATGAGCCACTATCATCTTTCATTCACTGCTTCCCTCTGCATGAACAATGTGAATGAATGAAAGCTGTGCAAAGATACCTCAGAGGGCTCTGGATGAAACACTATCCGTTTCTTGCATCCTGCCTTTAGAAACGTATGCCCATAGCAGAACCATGGCAATTATAAAGCAATTACAGTTTCAAATGGCCCGTTCTTTTGAGATTGAGGAGGAGAAAGGAGGAGGTAAAAGCTCTGTAGTTAAAAAGAGTGAGTGTGCCAATATTGATGTTCCTTTTTCTAAATGCTCGGTTGTCCAGCAGGATGCGTCTGCTTGCCTGATCACATTTACGTCACACTTTTATACACTTCATTGAAATGAAAAGGAAAGTGGATCAATTACTCAACACGCATTGATGATTTCTTGAATTTTTTATTCTTGCAAGACCAAATGCTTTGCTGAAGATGCACTCTATTGACGATAGTGAACCCTGGGAACAAGAGTCTATTCTCCGCAAGACAATGCCAGACAGGAAGCTGTGCTTGTGTGTGACACTTGATCAGCCTGCTAGGTAACCATTACACACACACACACTTGGTCAACACTAACGCAATTCCCACTGCTAAGATGGCAGGATGCCAGAGGCCCACACCTGCTTTAACCTCCTTTACTTTCTAGGCTGTTAGACCAGATTGGGGCTGAATTCATAATAATGTGTGAGTGCAATCTTGCACCGATGCTTATGTCTACATCATCCGACTGTGCATGACGACCACCACCTGACTTACTCTTTGATACCAGAGCTCTAAAATCATTTCCCAGCCACCTTGAATGCATTGGACTGCACATGGTAGCAATATGTTTGCAGGGCTGGGATCATACTTCAGTCATGCTAAATTGGAGGTCTTCATTTAGACGTGTTGCTCTGGAAACAGCCTTCAGCTCCCACTTAATTTCCCTGTTTCTCTTTTGGAGGTGATAACATGCCCAGGGGCTGACTCGGAAGGGAAATTGATATCTGTACGGATGTCTGTAAGACGCAGCACGCCAGTCTGCTTTTCTCAAGTTCGAGGTCAATCGTCCCCTTTTCAAGCAGCTGCGTGAGCATGTTGCATATATGTAACCACAGAGGGAGACGGATATTTAAGTGTTAAGAAACAGCACCAATGTTATCAAGTATATTATAAGCTTCAGGCTAACATGTTTACTCATATTGCTGATGCTGTTTTAGATTTCAAAATCATATTTTTGGACATTTGACAGATACGAGCCTTTAATGTGGGTAGTATTAGGAACCAACATACATCATTAAGGAAGGATTGTTATGCATTCAACCTAAAGAAAAGCTTTGTCAGACACAGAAAAAAAACACTTAAATAGCTCTGACTGTTTCTAGCTCTGCTGGGCCACACATTCATTGTAGTCCTTACTGGTTGGGCTTTGCTCATTGAGGTTTGGATACAATTTATGGAGCAGGAACTATTTTGCATAAACAGTTTGGAAATTTGCAGCAATTTTACTCTCTTCTGTCTGGCTGCTGGCATTTTCCAGATGTGCAACAAGATGTTTCCACATGTGCAGCACGAAAAAAAATACAATATTCCTCAATTTTCATTTTGTTGTGCCAGATGGTATTTTTAAAAAAATCTGAAAAGAGAGCTTGCAATGTTAGGACTATAAATAGCAAAAGTGGGATTAAAACATCTATGTAGCTCTGTAGAGGGAGCTGTACGATGTAGCCTCGGGCTCTCTGTTTGTTTTTCCCCTTTACTGAACATTTTACAGAACACATTGGGGCTCATGGGGGAGCAAGATGGCACAGTGCTGATGTCTCTGGCAGCTGAATAACAAGGCACTTGAGCCAGGCCTGCTGCGGCTGTTCTATCAGTTTTGTTTTCTTTTAAACAACAGTATTTCAGTAACTGGATATCAACATGAACTTGAGTTTATACACATACATGAAATTTGACCTCAGGATTTAACCCATCCTAGAGTTTTTTGGAGCAGTGAGCTGCTGCAAAGGGTTTCATTATATTTCAATATACTTTCTTGTGCATCTAACTAAAATACTCTAATACAATTCACTCTATTTAAATTAGGATTATAAAATTAGATTAATATGATCTATCTATCTATCTATCTATCTATCTATCTATCTATCTATCTATCTATCTATCTATCTATCTATCTATCTATCTATTATCTAGTTATCTAGTTATCTGTCTGTCTATCTAGTTATCTATCTAGTTATAGTAAACGTGTTTTGCCTATGCCTACATGTGGTCTTCGATCCACTCGCGAGATCATCTGGCTCGCGGAGCTTCGGCTTGGCACGTGTGCTGTTTTTTCTTTTTTTTTTAAGTGTGGCTCTCAGCTGCCGAGGCGGATGATGATGATGGCGGAGCTGGTTCAGGGACAGGCCTCGGTGGCTCAGCCCGGAACGAAAGATGACTTCGCGGACACAATACGCCGGGTCCGACAGGTAAAATGCTCTCCGGCCAACACGAGTGAAACGCTTTCGGAGCAAAGGCGACGTGTTTGCGTGCGGAACAGGGCAGGACTTTGGTCGGGGCATCCCGGACCCCCCTACTACAAACACTCCTCATGTACCCAGCAAGCTAGCAAGCTAACGTTAAGTAGCCGAGGCAGCGTAGCTGAGAGGACAGATTAGAGTTTACTCGGGACAGGAGACGTGTTAAGTAACCGCGTCAAAGCTCTCTAAATGACCACACGAACCATTTCTGACTCGAATCACGAAGGCGTCGTGTTATGTCGGAAGTTTGCGAAACTTTAGTAAGTCAAGCCGACAACACTGCAACCTGTTGTCAAGCCACAGAAGTTGCTGTTAGCTTAGCTCGCTACCTCACTATCACAAGTTTGATACCCCGCAGCTCGGCTTTGCAACGTGACCAAAGCAAATATTTAGTTTAGACGCGAACCCTGAACAACGGAGCCGCCTGACACGGTGTCCAAAAGTTAGCTTGCTAGTTATTAAGTCCCCGAGTTAGCTTTCATAATAACTGGCTGTTGCCCCCAGTTAAAGAGACACACTGAGAGCTTAAACTGTGGTCACATGTAATGCTAACGGTTAGACTTCTCCAATGCCGGCCTTTAGCTTGATAATAAGCCTCAATATATATATCACGTAGCGTGTATTCAGTGTATGCTATAAACGTGAGCTAGCTAGTGGAGCTGCTGCTGGCTAGCTAGCGTGTGTGGTACTATGTGTCCTAAAAGGCAGCGTTGGAGTAAGGCCATGTAATGTAACGTCATCTGTTCAAATAAGCCCCCTCCACTCCTCCTGTTGAGCACACTTGGCTTTTTCCATTGCTGCCTGGAAAATACCTGAAAAAATATCGTATAAAATGCGTTCTGCATTTCACCGCTCCACTGTTTGCCTGGTTTCTAGCGTAGTTTCAGATAGTTGAGTGAGGCAGAGGGTCACTGTACTTAGGCTGCCATTATGTTGAAGCTGTAATAGAAGATTAGTTTACCACGGACTGCTGTTGATAGTGTGTGAATTGGACTTTAGTCACACAGCTACAAGTTGAGCTCTCCCCCTCAACCTACATATGAACAAATGGCGTCTTCCTGCAATTTTAAAATATTTATTTCATACTATAATAAAACGATAGGCTCAAATATCTAGCATAACAAGTAGTTTTGATAGTCTCATTATCAGTAAATGGGTACATTTAGTACAATTTTGAATACACTGATACAACATGTCCTTAGGTGTCTGTCATGCTTTTAAAGCCCTCATAAACCCTCCTACCGCCACTTTGTCACACGGTGTTCGCAAGATCAGATCTTGCATTAATAATTGCAGAAAGCCATATACACTGACGTTAATAATAAAAGTTTATCATCAGAATGAATCACATATTAACCGTTGTAATAGAAAGTGAGTTAAATCTGCCACATTGTGATTGTGGCTGATGTTACATTGTGGATTTTAGCGTGCCTCCATGCACTTTATACAAAAGGGAAGTCATGTTGTTGGCTTGCGTGTTATCATATGACATTGATGTGGCATAAGTAAGGAAATGGAGGCCTTGTTCTAATGCTTCTTTACACTGCTGTGTTTGTGGTAGGAGTTCCAACAGATGAAGTTTTAGCAGTCGCCTGGTTCTCCCTACTGAGCAGCCAGTAAGAGCAACTAACATTTAAATCTTTAAGCTGCATGAGCTGAAATTGCTTTGCGATGCATTTCATGTTTACGGCTGTTTTTTAGAAAACAATTATCAGAGCAAGCAAAGGCAAAGCATGCAATTGTGTAAAGGTCCATTAACTCATTAGTCTAAATCACCAGATGTTGACCTCCGCAATAGGCCTCCCATTTTCTAATTATTGCATTCCACCTCCCTCTGTTTGCAGCTTCTGGTCTTTATTTATTAATTTCCAAATTGTCAGTGTCTCAATGTCACTTAATGTACCGGTCTTGATTCACATATAAAACATTAAAACCCTATGAGATAACAAATCTTAAAGATCACATAGTGGAAGTAAGTGTCATAAATACTTGTACTTAAATACTATAATCAGTGACGAAACAGTTGTGCCACAGTGCCCAATGGACACGGTGTTCTTGGATCCTAAATAACTACACATACTTAAGTTCCCATGTGACCACATGTCACATGATTATTTTTTTATTTTTAGACAAATTGGATAATAAAGTACATATTTTAACGCTTATTGTATGACACCTGTCTGTCTATTACTATTAACTTTTTTCCTTATACATATTCACTCAGCAAAGATTGCATTGAAGATGTTAGTTGATTTAGTCCAGTCCCCAGTAGTGTTTACCCAGAGGTCTCAGGGGACATCAAGGGGTTTCTACTGTAACAGACAGTTTGCCACAAAATCCACCAGACTGCATGACTGTACTTGACCTGACCGCTGCAAGACGCCTCTGTAGCAAATGTTTATGTGCATGCAAATGCGTCTGTGATTATATGTGGTACACTCAGGTTAGTCTGCATGAGACAAAGTGTGTCACAGTTAGTTAAGGTGCCCTGATATATTTGCCGTAGTTAATAATGATTTCTGAATAGTGTTAGTGACCACAAACTACTAAAATTCATTACACCTAAGACCATGTCCATGCTACCAAATTTGCCTCAAAGGGCTTTAAAATCTGTACAGCACATGGCATCATCTGTAAAGGGGAAAAACGTCCTAAAAGAAACATTTTAACAGGGGAATAGAAGAAAATGGCAGGTGTGGCTATAATATAATGATAATAATTAAGCAGAAAAAGTAGCGAAGTAATAATAGAAATATGATTTAGTAAGAATAGCAGCAGTGGGTGTCGAGCAGGGCACACTAAACCGTTAAATTATAAAACGTGTCCACACATTCATAGAGACCTTGACCCACAGTGAAACGTCCCGACTATAGAGGAAAAAAACTGAGCAGACTTCCACACAGATGTATCATAGTGGCACTGATAAACTGGGTGTATGATGATGTAACTTAATATTAATGTTTCACTAAACAAGCATTAGTAACTTGTACATTTAATCATTCTGATGTATGATCAACAGTAGCCACTTTGAAAATCTGGGATCAAAGTTAAATTTGTCAATGCTGTCAAAACCATGATGACCTACACCCATACTGCTCTGGACACCGCTTATAAAACAGGAAGGTGTTTGGGGAGATACTTCTTAGGTTTAACTACAGCTTGGCAGATAGCTATCTGGGAGTGACACTAATTTCACTCAAGCATTTTCTTGAGTATTGACCTCTCTGAAATGCTTTTCAGGCTGCTCGATATGCATGACTGCGAACATGTCATGGAAAACATCAACTCCACACCTCTTATTTCTGCTTTCTTATTTCCATCGCACCCTTCTCACGTCCATTGGCGAGCTCTGAAGTAGATAATCATCCCTGAAGGTGATGGAAGACTCTAATTACCATCACTATATTTTCATATTGTGAAAGGAATTCCAGTCAGGCACAGATGTCAATTTAATGTAATTTTCTGAAATGCAATACTTTTGTATGGAAGAAGAGGTGGCAGATTATCGGGTAGTGGAAAATGCTGTTGTCGCTCTTGTGCAGTGTAACCGAAGATTTAAATGTCCATTGCTGCAGAGCACACGATTTTGAAAGTAGAAATGGATGTTTTTTAGCGAAGTGATACAAATAAGTGCACTCTCCTTGAAGTTATATGGGGGGGGGACTTCTAACTTTCACCAAAGAGAAACATGTATGTGTGTCTGAGGCAGCCAGATGAACCTTCGGGTGATCATTCTCTGGCCTAATCGGCTATTTTAGACTATTTTTATTTACTGTTGGCACATTTCTTGTACTGCTGCTTCTGACATTTGTCAATTCGGTATTGTATCGCCATTAGTATTCAATTCTGAGACTTACAGAAAAGCATTACAGTATAATACAGTTAAATATGAAATGAACAATAACTTCAGCTCAGCACCTCTTTCTGAACAATCCATCCATTTCCCAGATTTGAAAAATTTAAATGAGGCAAGTAAAACAGTTTTAAGATCACTGGATTTAAACTTGGTTTGGCCATCCCTCATCTTTTCTCTGCATAGCTACAAAACATGCTGCTTCTTAAAACTGGATCAGCAGCCTACACTAAGTATACAAAGGTATTTTTTGTGTCATTGTTCCAGTTAGCAATCATACGTGTTGCAACTTTCTGGCACCCGTAAAACTTGCAGATCCAGTCTGTTGAGGAATTTGTGTGTGCTGTGATGATCTGTGTCAGTCAGTGAAAGCAGAAATGTTGGGTTGGTCAGGGAAATGGCACATGTTGGATGTTTCAGGGAAAGCACCAGTTTTGGTAGTCTCAACGAGAACTGGAGCATACTTCTTCAGACTGCTGTTATAAAGAACATAGTGTAGTTTAGTCTCTGCAACTTTGTCAAGGCCAAACTTAACAGTAAACTCGATGCTTTTAAGAAAGCAAGTAGAAAAGAGAATTGTGTCACTCTTTTCATGAAGGGTTATTTTGGAAAGGAAATGTATGTTCAAAAAGAATATCACCACACATCCAATTTTCACCTTTTATTCCATCTGTCTTACTGTTCTGTGTCTCCAGATGGCAGCCAAGATGGGAGGAGACCAGATGCCCAACATGAACAGTTCCCCTCCGGTCATAGACCCCTCCCTTTATGGCTTTGGAGGTCAAAAACGTTCACTAGATAATGGAGGTAAGTCTTCACTATGCATACATATTTAAATACACACCTTCATGATGAATACATAAGTATACATGCATAAATGATTACCAGCGATCAAATACATTTTTACTGCGGTGAAAGAACTTAAAAATATAAAAGCAATAAATATGTGAACTGCTACTGGTGAGATCCGGGATGCTTGGCAAAAAAAATGTTTCTTTCATAAGATGTTCCTTTGTATCGCCAATATAGCCGACCTATACATCACCTGGGTCAACCTATATTATATCACACTGTAGATTATATAATTAGGTTATTAATTTAGTGCATTCATTTATTTTTAATTTATTTTGTTTCATCAATCATGGCTGAAATAACTACTATTGCTGCTTTGTACACATTGTCAAGTCCCAGATGCGCCTGTTAATCAAATGGCATCCTGAGTTCATATCATCCAGAGGTGCTCAGTGAATTTCACTGAACTGTATTCACTGTGAATATCAACTAACACATTGGATGTAGTACTCAGCATTATGATCCCAATGCAAACAATTTTATTAACGGATAAAAAGGCTGCAGAAGTAACTACATAATGACGGTAATTTGTAAGAAGTCCGAAGTTGCAGTTTGTTAGGTCTGTCTGCAAGATGTCAAGCAAACCACTTTTAAAATGCTTTTTTTTTTCTGAACGGTTTTCGATTGGAGCAAGGCTATGCTAACACTTTAGCTGCTCCATAAACACTTAAAATAAAGTCAACCAGACATAAATACAGCAGCGACCTTGTTGTTTTTACCACCGACAGTCTGTAATTTGTACACATAGTTTTGTTTGGTCTCTGTACTAATGTGAGGTTTTATCATAGAGCTCTGGGTGACCACAGACTGCGATTATATGTTTTGTCTCCATCTCTGAGTCGGTGACGACAGGAGGAGAATCTCAGTGCTGATAGGCTTTCACATCAGTGTCACAAATTATTCACCTCGCTCGCGTAGTGTCGTTTGCACTGCGCAGTGTAAATTTGTGTCTTTACATTGACAAGTTTGCTTCGGGCTTTGTGTTTACACACCTTAAAACAGCGTAAGGTGCTGTGTTGCTTCAGATACAGGTGATCCATCATTATGAAGACTAATAGGTCCCTGAGCCTGTAGGATAATCAGATGCCAAAACACCAGTGTTTATCATTCATATTGCAGATCTGAAGGCTTCCACGGCTTTATTTATTGAAATTTGCATGAATCTAATAAACCAAAATGATAAAATAACAATAATTTCAAATAGTTGCCTTGTGACAGCATTTCTTCAGTCAGTCTTGCCTTCAACCATAATATTTACCTATGAACTAAACTAAATAACACATTTTCTGTGAATTTTAAAAGAGTATGCAAGTATACCAAACAAATACCCTCTTCCACATAATGACTAAAATGTCCCACCAGTCACTTGAAATAATGATCCAGTTTGACCTCAATGTGGTGGGTGGACTTCTGTTGCAAACAGTTTTTGTTTACATTCAGTGTTGACTTACCAAATCACACTTTGCATCTCGTGCATCTCTGAGGCCTAAAGAATGTGCTGAACGAATTCACTCATAACATTTTGCATTTTTAAACAAAATTTGTACATTTGGTAGAGTGCAACGTCAACATTTTTCGGTCGTCTTCTTTAGTACTACTTCTGCTTGTGCACGACACATTGTATCTTGAACCAAAGTCTGACACAGATTATTTTGCACTGAATTTGCTGATGGACAATATTTTTGCACAATGTTCAATATCTTCCTGTTTTTCCAGAGAACTTGGTTCTGGTCAGGGTGAAAAGACCTCTGAGACAGCATTTTACATGAAGTAGGCCACTCACTGTTTAACTTGCTCTTGAAACCTGGCACCTCTTAGCCTTCTCAAGTGCATCAATGCAAAATGTATCCTTAAATCTGAATCATATTGCAAGTCCATTATCTCAAGTTGGACGTCCATATCGAAAGCCTTGTCTGAATGCTGGGTGAAGAACTGTGATCTCACTGGAAAGTGTGCATGTTGTTATAATATGATTCAACTTTGTTTTGGCCTTGCGTCATTTTGTGAATATTCAACTCGTCTGTAATCTCCACCATAAATTGTCAATTTTCCTCTGAAATCAAAGAAACTCATCAGCAGAGCTCCTCTGACCCATGACATGATCCTTTCTCATCAACTAGTAACACAAGGATGCAGTAGTCACTTCCTGGCGCTCTGTGGCCTGTACTTTCTATCTAAACGTTCTCTCGGTCGGATGTTATGCTGGGCTTGTGATACTTTAGTGGAAATCCTGAAAGTCAGGCAGACACACAGCTGACAGCCCTGCTGCTAAACTAATTGATGCAGGGGAGACTTATTGTAGCTGCATGTGTCCAGGACAATGCAGGCAGTGGTATTGGTTGGGGTTGTATCGGTGAGTTGCCGAGATTTAGCTTTTTCATGTTTGTATCGAGTATATAGTATCTGACGATGCAGAGAAGTGAAAAAGTCTCATTCTATTTTGCGGTCTCTTGCATGTATATCAAACAAAAAATTTGATCAATTTCATATACATGAAGTGGAAACACTGGTTATTTATCCCGTCATCCTCTTATCTTGTCACAGTTGTTGGTATGATAATTCTGCCCTGAAAGCATGGATGGATAAATTGTATGCAAATTCTGGTTTAGGTTTGTTTGGCACATGGTTGTTTGAAACAGTTTGACAACATTAACAGAGAAATACTAGTGGACACATTATAGGGGAAATAAAATATACTGTATCTTTATAGCACTTCAGTTAGCTGTCAGCATTTAGTTATCAAATGTACAAGTAAACAGACTCAAAGCGTTCAAATATTATCTTACAGTCTTGTCCTTGTATAAATTTGGTACACCTCCCGTTTTATATTCATAGGTGTTCCACTCTCTCGCGTTAACCCCGGTGCATTTCCAGAGGAAGTGAAATCAGTGCAAACAACCATAAAATTGATTTGAAGTTGCTAGATATCAACTCAGGTGTTCACGTCCATGGCAGCACATCCTCCACTGACCCTGCAGGACCCTTGCTTGGTGCTACCTGTCAAAATTCAATTCAGCCACTGACCCGGCTGCTGCCTCTTTTCCTGAACGGCTCTGATTGAAACACTCACTCAAACACTCACAGGCCTGATTACCATGCTGGTGAAAGCCCCCCGCTGTGGGTCAGACACGAACAAGAAGGATTGGCAGAATCGTATCCATCTGCTCCCATCCCCTCCGGGAATTTGTTCTTTTCCATTTTCATTGCTTCGTCACTTTCACGGATATTTAAAATTTTATTTATGTTTAACCATGATCTCAGATCATTTCTCACATGTTAATTGCTTTGCTCTCCTCTCCTCTTTCTCAGTAGGGAACCACCTCGGTGCAATGGTGCATCAAAGGTGAGCAGAGCCTTCTTACGTTACACCCTTGGATGTATTCCTCATATTTACTCTGTGCCTCAGTTAACCCTCTGAGCCCCAAACAGTTTCACTGTTTTTTTGCTCCTGTCACATTTTACTCACTGTGGCCTTAAATGATAATTTATTTTACAAAAATTGGAAAAAATGGAAGCTATATATACTTTTCACCCTGAAGTGCTAATATTGGGTTGCTATGAATATTCTCTCAACCTCTCTTCAGTCAAAGTTTCAGTGAATATTTGTCACATTTGTTGGTCTCGGCAAACTCATTCGTAGCTTCCTATAACTGAATGTTTTTTGCAGGATCTTAATGCAAATGAAGCATTGGTCACGTATTATTTATTCAAAGATATATTTAAAATCTGATATGGTCAGTTTTTATGGTTTCTGGCAATGATAAATGCTGAATTTATGTTAATTTTCTCCAAAAGAAAACATGACTTTCAAACATGCCGGTAGGTGGCGGTTCAGAGGGTTTAGTAGGTTTGAGATCACTTATTATGCAGTTTCCTTAACAGCTGCATGGTTTGCGTTTTTAATTAATTTCCCAGGAAATCTTAAAATGGGTTCCATTGGGGCCCAAGAGTCTCCCCTTTTAAAAAAGTTTGGAAAAAAACCTTGCATTTCTTACATTTTGTTCTGTTCTTTTTTTTATTTAAAAAAACAAATGTTTCCAGCTTCTCAAATGTGAAGATTTGCTCATTTTATTCTGTCTTTAATCATAGTAAACCGCTTACTCTGGGTTTTAGATGCGAGAGAAAAGAAGAAATTTAAATAATTGAACCTGGAGTTTTGGATGTTTCATTATTATTCTTAGTTTCTTTGGTTAGCCAGTTATTGATCATGTCCTAATCTCTCCCAGGGCTCTTGCTACAGAAGACTTCAAAGTGCCTGATAAGATGGTGGGATTCAGTAAGTAGCCCTTCAGCTCATTATAGTCAGTATTATTGTTTGACATGTAATCATCAGTATTGACATTCTACTCAGTTTTTGGGTCACTGCTTAAGGCCCCTGTCTAAATTCAAAATGGCTTTCACCCCCTCTCTTTCTACAGTCATTGGAAAAGGAGGAGAGCAAATCTCGAGAATTCAGCTGGAATCAGGTTGTAAGATCCAGATTGCTTCAGGTAAATTCTGACTACTCATTATCTAAGCCCCTGTTTCTGCTTTACTTAAAATGTGAACTTTCAGATCAGACTATTCCTTTATGTTCCTTAAGTATACTGTGGACACCTCATTCTTGTGTATCTAAATGTGATCGCGTATCTTTAAATGTTGTGCTTATGTTGTTTCAGACAGTGGAGGCATGTTGGACAGGCCCTGCACACTGACTGGGAGCCTAGAGAACATTGAGTAAGTCTCACCTCTCAACTTTGATAGATTTACTGAAAGTGTGCCCTATTGTTGTGATGCAGAGGGCATGAACTCCAAACTCTATTCACATCTCCACTTAATCAGTCACTGAATCACCTGAACACCTCTTTCACATTTGACAAAGAAAAATGTGACAGTAGCGTTTTTTTGTGAGGCGTCTAACTGTGGTGATGAATGTATCTCTTGCTCCACCCCCACAGTCAGGCCAAGAGGCTGTTGAGCGAGATTGTGGAGCAGTGTCGTTATGGTCCAGGCTTCCACAGTGACATGGATGGCAACAGTTCGATCCAACAGATCCTCATCCCGGCCAACAAAGTTGGCCTGGTCATCGGCAAAGGAGGAGAGACCATCAAACAACTGCAGGTCGGGGAGTAGACCACACTAAATGTGTCATGGTTACAGTAAAATTGTGCATTTGACAGCTGTACTTTTCTAGTCTGCTATGAATTTGCTGTGAAACATTTGACTTCCCCATCATTGTGGATATGCAGACTGCACTAAACACTGCTCTACATTTGGGTCTGCTGTGAAGCAGATGTAATACAGTGCAGTTGTTTAAACCACATTCTTGGCGGAGTAGTAAATTGTTTTCGGGTTGCCCCTTAAAACTGGTTCTGCATTGGAATCTGCTATGAATTGCTAATTCCCAATTTCTTTTATGGTGCTTGAAGAACCAGAGAGTGAGTTAAGCGCATCAGAAGATATGTTTTTGGTGCAAATCATGGTCTTCATTCTGTGTCTTTTTGCGGGGGTGAGCTCTAGGAATGTCAAGATCATGCTTTTTTGCCACCTAAACTACAAATGTCTTTAACCGGCCCCTAATATGGCTTGAAAATTAGCATAATTTCACACCCTCCAAAGGCATTCACCTTCTGGTCCAGGTGGTCAAGATTACATGAACTAAAACCTGTTCTTTGAGCAGTGGAAGAATTTCCTCCCTTGAGTGAATAGTCTTTTGAGCCATGGGTAAATCATTGGTAAGTGTTTCTGCTTCTGTCTGATTGTACCCCTGCAGGAGAGAACAGGAGTGCAGATGATAATGATTCAGGATGACCCCATGCCCACTGGAGCAGACAAGCCCCTGAGAATCACTGGGGATCCCCACAAAGTCCAGGTCGGTCCCAGAGGTGCTCAGTGTGTGCTGCTAGCTGGCTAGTTTACACTCAATTTTACACATTTTATACCTTCAGTTTTCCAGTCAAACATTTGAAAAATTGTATTTGGACAACTTTTGTGCTTCATATCGTTATAAATGTTATGGTTTTTATAATATTTAAGATTTTCAATCTTCTTTATAGCAAGCCCGTGAACTTGTGGTCAAGCTCATCCGAGACAAGGACCAAGGAGACTTCAAGATTGGCAGGGCAGACTTTGGATCCAAAATGGGTGGCAGCAGTCTGGACGTAAGAGCTTATCAAATACTGGACAGCTATGATAATGTGATTTTTAATTTATCCACATAAGAACATTTTTGTAATCTTTTCTGAATTCTTCTCCGTCATCACCGTTCAGGTGGTTGTGCCCAGATTTGCTGTCGGCATCATCATCGGCAGGAACGGCGAGATGATCAAGAAGATTCAGAATGATGCGGGGGTCAGGATCCAGTTCAAACAAGGTAAGAAGATAAAACCAAGACCTGATAACAATCAAGTGAAGTAGAATGTGTAATCACTAAAGCTGAACAACCTGTTAATCTTGAAACACGTGTATTGGTGCACTAAAGATGGATAATCTTGGATTGGTAATAAAAACAGCTTTGTCCAGAAATATCACCAGGCTTATACTTAGGACTCATTTAAAGGACTCAAAAGTAAATGCGGTTGCAATCTTAAGGCGAGTCCACACCGGACCGAAAATCGTCGTCTTTGAGAGAGTCGGCGTCCGTGACATGAGTCTGCTTGGTGTGGTCGCTCGAATCGGCCCACGTTAATTTCAGCCGATTCAAATGTGTAATCCGTCATGCGAGTCGGTGACTCTTTTACCATTCTGATTGGTGGAGGCCAGCAGCTTGAATAGCGAATCAGTGAAGCCCGGAAGTGACGATGTAAACATACCAGATAACCAGTAGAATCGAAGAAGGTGGTCTAGAGAGGACCGCCTACTTCTGGTTTTCGTGTTTTTTGGTGCACAATACAGATTAGCGCCGCCTGTTGTTTTGGAGACATTACATCTCGCGCAAGCGCGGAACGTATGGCGTCGGCTGTAGTTCCGTAGGTGTGAACCGCCCAAGTCGTTGTAAAGTCTGCCATGTTAAGTAGCCCGACTTCACGAGTCGGGCAGTCGGTGCGGTGTGGACCCGCCTTTAGAGCAGATGAAGACCCTTTGTGTCCCTTGTATTTGTCATGCAGATGATGGAGTCAGTCCTGACCGAGTTGCTCAGGTGATGGGCCAGCCCGACCACTGCCACCATGCGGTCCACCTCATTAATGAACTGGTTCAAACTGCTCAGGTTTGTGCTTCCGCTTTGTCCCTTCCGTTTTTCCTTGCTCCAGTTTGTTTTTAGTGGGAAAACAGAGCAGCGGTAAGTATTTCCAAGATGCATCTGTTATTAACTAAGAAAATACTTCAACCCAGAAAAGATCAAATTAGATTTGCACAAGTTTCTCACATGGCTATTAAAAATAGAATGAAGGGAGAGTGCCACGGGTAAATCAATCCAATTCAATGACAATCTCTAAATTGGTGGCAATGTAGGGAGCCTTAACCTTTTCCAGCAAACTGTTTGCATCAACAACAAAAAATAATTGCTGGTTCCCTTCCTGTAGGAGCGAGATGGGTTTGGAGGCGTAATGGGACGTCGAGGGCGAAGTGACTGTAACATGGGAAGCTCCGGAGGACTGCAGGAGGTGACATATGCAGTACCTGCCGACAAGTGTGGACTAGTTATTGGCAAAGGTAAGGAACAGGTTTTTATGAGTTGATTTGAAATGCCCGTTTATCAAAGCACCTCAGGGGATTGTTTTGGTTGTGCTTTGTATGTATAGCTGAGATTATATTTGTTTATTACTAGCTTATTTAAGCGTGAGTGTGCCTACTTTATTCTGTTTCTTGCTGTCTGAGAGACATAATAGAGTTCATCAATATGAATACTCTTAATAAGAGTATATCCAACTCGCCAGACTGCCTTTTCCCTTTTAATAACTGAATGCCGTTTGGTGTTCTGCCACTGCGTGAAACTGATGAGAAGAGGGGGGGTGAGTGACCACCCTCCTATTCTCTCTCCAGGGCTCATGTATACAGCACAAGTGCCATTCATTGGCTTCACTAAGGGCTTAATGACGGGGATAATGCGTGTAATGTGACATTAATTGTTAAAGGTGCATAATAACAGCCCTCAATCATGTGGAAGGCTGCCTGGCATCTAATGAGGGTCTTTCAGCCCGATAGAGTGCAGCGAGGGAATGAATAGGACGAATTAGCTTATTGGCTATTCATGCCCACTCTATTGCCAGCTATTTAAAAGTCATTGACCATTGCATTGGAAGGAGCTTGTGTGTGAGTGTGTGTGTGTGTGTGTGCGAGTGTAGTGTGTGTGCATGCATGTTGCCTTGGTGTGTGTGTGTGTGTGTGTGTGTGTGTGCGTGGAGTTGTGGGCGGGTTCGAAGTGGGCCTCTTTACCTAAGATAAAAACATGGCAATAGAAATGTCAAGTGGCTTTTGTGCATGTAGTGGGGCGAGGGAAACAAATAAACCTGGGCGTTGCGTCCCCCTCTCTGTGCATTACCATATGAAGTGGGCCAATATGGTGGAGATGGCGGTGGGTCTGGGTGCTGTCAGCAGTCCCTTAAAGGTTGCAGTGATTAATATCTTTACGATGCCATATGCAGCCCATTGCCCCTCTGTTTTGACCCCCTACACACAGACACACACAGCTTGATGAATCAAGCCACCCACCAACCTGCTCAGACTTTACAACAGGCGTGGCTTCGGTGCAAGAGCTGTAATAATAAGCATCCTGCGAATTTACTCATGAATTTTTACCTAAAAAATGTAAACCCAAAGGTCCACTTACTAGGTTTTCTGGGTCTTTCAGACGCTTCTCCCAGTGGATGGAGTTGGCTCTTGAAAGATGTAATGTTCTTGTTTTAAAACTCTAGAAAAAATAGTAAGTGGACCTTTATGTGTTTGCATTTCTTTGTCAAACTGTACTGCTTCTAATGTGAAGAATAAACTTTCACACTATACCCACAATGATTAAAAATTGTTAAAACATTTACTTAAATTGAACCCAACATTAGCTAAAATTTGTTTCATATGTGCCAGTTTCATATATCAGTACTCCTTTACCCCTTTAGATGAGTAGAGATGAATCTGCCAAGACAGACAAAAAGAATATACTGCAAGTTGATTTTTATCTTTTCGTCAATGTAGGGCCGGACCAACGTTATATGTACCATGTAATGTTTTTTCTACATTTTGGATTTGGCAAATTAAGTTTGTAAAGGGAAAGTGTGAAGTATTATAGTAGTTTTATAGGACTCAGCAGGTAGAGGAGGACATATTTATCCCAGGATTGGTGGTTCAATCCCCAGCTCCTCCTGTCCTCATGTGGGTTTATTCTAGGTTTCTTCCCACAGTCCAAACACATGCGCGTTAGGTGGATTGGTGACCAAATTTCCCATAAATGTGAATCGTTGTCTGTCTGTGTATCCCTGTGATGGACTGGGGACCTGTTCAGGGTGTACCCCGCCTCTCACACAGTGACAGCTGGGATCGGCTCCAGCCCCCCACGGCCCTCTAAAGGATCATATGATAAATGGATGCATTGACGATTAATGTGCAATTCATTTATTTAACTGATCATTTCAGCTCTACAATGGGCTATAAGACAGAGCAAGCTTATAAGTTACGCAACAAAAAACTAAAACTAACATACAAGACTTTTCTGTCTGATTTTGAATTTGATCATTGGAGTTTATCCATAAAAATATTCCAAAACCAAGATTATCCTTGGAGGCTAACCCATTTATTTCATGGTAGATGGTAATAAACATGTATTTCCAGATATATATTGATGCACTTCCAAGCCTGATTTTATGTAAAACTGCTGTTGCGTTAGAAATGTACTTGTTACACATTGTAATAATGTTATTTTTCCCTTGAGGCCTGAGAGTATTTCCCCACCAGCAGCTAACCAGTCCATTGGGTTTGCCTTGAATGCGGTCACCAGTTGCACTTTTGTATCCCCTCCTTTTCTCCAGCTCACTAAACCAGTCTCATTAATAAGGCCCGTATTATCTGCCCTCACTACAGCCCAGTCCATGAAATGAATAGTCAGGGTCTTCATTGCACTCTGCTGTCTGACTAGAAGAGCTCATAATGGCTTCATTAAGGCAGAAGTTTCATTTGGTTGACAATGGGTTAATGGCCCATGTGCAGTCTGTTGGCAGCAAGGAATAGGCTACGGGAGGAGGAGAGGTTTTTGATGAGCGTTTTCATTGGGAGGTCAGCCAGGGTCATCAGAGTGTCAGCCACAAGTGAACAAATGTGTAATTGATGTTGGGACAGCCCCGGTGTCCCCCCGGGAAGCACCCTCAGCCCTTTTCGTTGGGATGGGTATTGTGGAGGGGGGTGACGTCTATATGCCCCCCGTTCACTCCATCCTCTCATCACAGAGGACAACACCGAGTCAAGAATGAAAAGGGTAAAAGAGACAAACGATATCCCAGAAGGAGGATACGCTTCAATTTTGGCCCTTTTCTCCTGCCAGCTATGTTTCATTTCTCCCTGCTGGTGTAATTGCTCTCCCCACACGTCGGGAAGCTGGCATCTGATGCCGCAGAGGGGGGAGGTGTGCAGGAGATGTCTCCTTTTGTTTCCTGATTTGCATGGATGTTGCCACAGAATGGTAGATAAGTGGTGAGACGCAAGCCAGAGTCTTCACAAGGTAGCACTGCCACACCACGTCTCCAGTGGAGGAAAGTCATGCTTAATACTAGATTCGTATCATACTGGATGGATGGTAGAAACGGGAACATTGTCTTCAGAGCACTAAAGACAGTTGTACAGTTACACACTTGGTCAAGTTACTGTTAGACATCTTGAAGGCATTTATGGTGTTGCACACTTTGCTTCTTTTCTTTCTTCTACATTAAGTTCACATTAAAGTTTTGTTTTTGGAATGCAACAAAAATTGTAGGAAGCAACATCCCCAAATAATGACATCGGAAAGGTGTGGAAAGAGAAGAGTTTCAGATGTGTTCGCACCCAGTTCATCTTGTATGTTAACTCCTGTGTTGAAACACCTGATTGTTAACCGATTTAGACAATTGACAGAAAATCACTGCAAAAATTTGGATAATCGTCTAACCAGTTCCCGGTTCTCAAATGTGAGGAATTGCGGTGTTCCTTTTTACAAAGATATTTGTCATTTCCTAGTCCTAGTTAAATATTCTGTGTTACTTGCTGTTTTTTCCAGGTGGGGAAACCATCAAGAACATCAAAGAGCAGTCTCGTGCCCACGTGGAGCTACAGAGAAACCCGCCGCCCAACACCGACCCCAATGTGCGCATCTTCTCCATCCGAGGCACTCCTCAGCAGTTGGAAAAGGCCCGCCAGCTGATCGATGAGAGAATTGGGGTAGGTGGTCTGGCTCTGGCCCAAAACACTATTGTCTCGCCTGATATTCATGAGCACACATGTCAATGCGAAGAGCTGCCGGGTTGCCGTGGTCCTGGTGGCCAGCAGGATGTCACCAGAGGTTAAACATAAAGAATCCATCAAATGGACTTAATGGAGTGCATCAGCGCCCGGCCCTGCCCTCTGACCTTGCCTGTTGGCTCCCTTTAAGCACAAGTGTGGTCTCTCACTCGCCTCCTCTTCCCTTTCTCTGCTCTAGGGCCCAGGAATGGGGGGCAACAGCAACTTCGGTATGAATCCCTACAACCAAGGACCAACCACTCCTCCTCAACAGTAAGCTTCAATTCCTCCCCAAGCCGTCTCACAATTTCATATCATTTTTATGTGACGCAGGTCAAATGTGTACTGATAAAAGAGTAACACAGGGTCTTCAATAAGAAATTGATCGTCAAGATTATTACTCACATTGAATTGTCTGTTTATTTTTGCATAAGTGGGGCTCAGACGTTCATGACTGGAGGGTGGGGTACAACTTTTCAAATATGGCAGCCTCAAGGCCAACAGGACCACAGTAAGTGAAACGCTCCAAGAACTGTTCTAGCGGCTTAAGCTACTTGACCAACATTTACTTTTGTTGCCTATAATTTTGTCTCAGAAAGCTCTGCTAGGCTAGTTTTATCACTGAGTTTTGTGTTGCTGCACTGTATTTGAATTTTTCAGCAGACTGGGATGAGATGGTTGCGCTCCATGTGGCTAACCACCTCTTTCCTGTGCAGACAGTTTTTTAAAATTTGCTGTCGATGGAAATCATTAGGGAGCGGATGAGAGCAGAAGGTGAAAAGCAAAGCCCGCTCTCAGTAACTTTGGTGGTGTTATCTGCGTCTGGTTTCAGGTCACAATGGATCCCAGACGGGCCAGATGGACTGGGAGCAGTATTATAAAAAGCTAGGTACGAGAAAAGGATATTTTTGTTTTAAAGCCTGCTTAAGTCAACATTCTTGTTCCACAGAAGTTTAAGATTTCTCCCTTTTGCTTATGTACACATTGTTTGTTAATACAAGTCAGAAGGATGAGCATAAATTCTGCTGAAACCGAAACACTGGTCACTATAACCAAAGATTTGTGTTTTAACAAAACTCTTTTGTTGTTTTGTTTTTTTCAGGTCAGCAAAACCAAGCCCAGAGCACTGCTCCTGAATACAACAAAGCTTGGGGTGAGTGCTCATGGAAGCTATTTATTATGAGCAGATTGAAGTCTGAGCCCAAAACTGCAGATGTGAATTCAATTTCTTAATGCTCATCTTCTGTTTCTTTCCTTACTTTTGCTGGGTTTTATTCTCCCTCCCCTTCAGGCCAGACAGGTGGTCCTGGATCTCAGCAGACCTCTAATCCCGACTACAACGCCTGGGTTGACTTCTACAGACAGCCGATGCCCTACTTCAACCAGGGCGCACAGCAGACACAAGCCCCGGGCCTTCAGGTGAGGACCAACTGTTTTCTCTCTTTGTTCACGGTCTAAATCGGCCAGGATGAGATATTTTTTCCGAAATAAATAATATTGGTCTGTTTCTCCGAGCTTTCTTACTTCCGTACTCTGAATTTGGTGCTCAGCTCCAACCTCATTGGTTCCTACTGACGATGTAAACCTTTTAAATACGGGCTCACAGAATAAATACAGTTCTTAAAAGGCCCAGTCACTTCTTCAAACAGCTTTGAAATGTATTAGCAAATCGTACTTACACTCAGTCGAGTAGAGCTGAGACGATTAGTGGACCAACAGAAGATTAATCTGCAACTACTTTGTTGATCACTCTAATCTGTGAAAGGAAATGTTTAATTGTTTGTGTAAATTAATGGAGCTGTTTGGCACAATTCTTACTGGTGGGATTTGTTGACCGCAACAAAGTATAAAGAATCTCACCACTACTCTTCATCAGCTGCGATTATTGTGGGAAATAATGTACAAACTGGTTTAATTCCCCAGGATCATTAAGAGAAGACGCCCAGGTGAAAGACTTGAATCACTGAGGATGAAAACGACCCTTTTTTAACAGAGGGGGTGATAGATTTGCAACGCCTTGAAGACATTTTTTTCTTAGTGAGAAACACTAGCTGTAGAATGACTTATATGATAAAGTAATATTTCTAAAAATCAGGAAGAGTTATTTGTTACTAAATGCTTGTGTACACTGTTATTTTGGATAGACAGTATCTGGGATCCCTTTTTGGACTTGAGAGAGCTGTTTTGTTTTTCTATATTTTCCTGTCTCTGACTCAGATTGTACCGCCAAAATGAACCCAAGAGTTGTAACATTTCAAAAGGCAATATGATCTATTTTTTCTAGTTTTGTTGAAATGAAATCTTGATTATGTGCTTAGCAGTCTTGAATACCATTTGTCATATGTCATAAGATGTTTAAAAAGAGTGTGTTAAAATGTTTTTCCTTTTACATAATTCAGTGAAATTAAACTGTGATGTTTTGTTACAGGAAATGTATTTTTGTTACAAGGTTTAAAAGCAAGGATTAATGTCAGACAATGGCAATAGTTCTAATTTAATTCCTGTTGTGCATTGTATGCTGTTTTTCATTGTCATTTTATTGTACTCTGGTTTAAAAAAAAGGTGCAATATCTTATTTCACTTTTGAAACAAAGATGGGTTCTCTAATATTTTTGACAGACTTTTAACTTGTAGTTTTAAGATGTTTTTTTTTTTTTTTCAAATGGAAATGTCATGGATAATTTATTACAATTATCTGATAGGATGTAGGGGGATGTTGCAAATAGCTTTTTTGCCTTTGCTACCTTGTAAAACTATGTATATATGCTCATATATTTGACTGTTAATTTAAAATATATATGTTTCATATATATATATAAACTTAAATAATTTTTTTTCCTGTAATCAATGTTGCAGGAAAATTGTCCCTCTTTTTCTGTTCCGTTTTCATACTGAAAATGTTCAAAGATTGTGAATGTGTGATTTGAAATTTGATGTTGCATCTTGTTATGAAGAAATATAAGTGGTAGATTTTTGTGTATGTTCTGTACCTGAACTATTCAAGACTGCTAAGCCGCTGTACTTCTACCTGTGTAATAATTAATATAGTATTTTTATGTTTTAAGTATTATGATCAAAAACTGTCTTATTTGGTACCTCCCAGTTCACCAACGTCCCACTGAGCCCTCGCTGTGGACTCAGTGGGACGTTGGACTCAGTCCAATGCTAATAACTTTTTAATTAATTTTTTTATTTCTTTGTGTGATCTAATATAAATGATGCATCATTATGGAAAATGATTCTGGTATTAACGTCATTTCTTAATGAAAAGGGATATAATTTCAAAATGTCTAATTATGGTGTTTTTTTTCCTTCTGTGTACAGTTAACCATGTATTAAAAACATCCAGACTACCTTTATTGTGTACTACCAAGCTGATTCTCTGTTCCATGACATTGTCATAAATGTTTGTGCGCCTTTTGTTGTATTCACCTGGTGTTTAATATTCAGCGAAACATTAAGATCATATAAAGACCATGTTTTCATGTTTGATAAGCAGAAAATATCTTTTCTATAGTCGACTGCCAGTTCTTGCATTCAAATAAATGTTCCGCCAGCTGCTCTTGTGGCTGACTTTAACTGTGTTGACAAGTTCCAAAGTTAACTGCAGCTCTTTTCTATTGTCTTTCCAAGCAGTTTAAATTGATTTTAACGTTAAACAAAATGCACATCTTCTCACCACACAGCTACCACAATGACCGCAAACGCATAATATTCTGGCCTCTGGAGATTAACAACTCTTATCACATATTTGCCCTTAATTATTTTAAACAAATATGTCATTTTTACTGGTTTGCAGATTATCAGCACTATATTCTGACAAAGGAACAATTGAAATGCTGAACCTGTCTTTAAAATATTTAACTTGCCCCTCATTTATACTTGACTTTATGTGGGCAATCTTCTGGACCTGTTAGTATCAAAATACACTATATCATACTTTTCTTTCATTTTCTTTTCCTTAAATGTGCTGGTTGTTCATGTTTCAGCAACTGGAGAGCAGAGAGTTTTTCCAGAATGTTTCTTGACCCATTTCAACCTCTGCTTTTCTTAGCACCACTTCAATGTCCTGTTGCTCCGTAAACAATCCATGTAACATTTCCAACCTTTCCCTCATGTTAACTGTCCACCTCCAGCACCACATCACCCCTCGGCTCTCCTGTCCTGTCCCTCTCCACCCCCCTCCAGCTTTGTCACTGCACATCTTTGCACACAGCAGGGAACCTCCTGCCACAGTAGACCCTGTGCAGCCCCATGCCGTCCACTGCATTGATGCAGTGCAGCTGTTTCCAAATCCAGCCCTTGATTTTGATCCCCATCCGTTTTTTTAACGCGGTGTCCCCGAGGACACTTCTGACCTGGTGGTCCTTTGATGCTGTCTAATGATTTTGTTGTTCCAGCATCGTTCACAGACTGAGCTTGAGAGCTTATTATTCATGTGCCATCTTGGACACCTTTTTCTCCTTCAGGGGTTATTTCATGCTGCGGCATTTGAACCATCCATATAAACAGGCTATTAGAGAATGATATGTATACGCTCAGTGTTATTTCATTAGGGTACAGTGAATATAATATATTTTAAAGCCCATTGAGACAAATATGAGATTTTATGCGTGCCTAATACTGAATTAAATGCAAATAGATTTTCAAAGTTTTTTTTTTTTGTTATCAATCTAATATCTTTAATTGGATAAACTGCATTGTTAAGTGTGTGTTGCGTTCAGTGGTGGAAGGTTTTGCTAAGTATTGTAGCTTTACTTTATTCTTGTACTCATTTAAAAATCGGAGGAAAATATAGTTTTTTACACTGCTATATGTTTTGGCAGCTATAGTAACCAGTTCATTTGAATTATTCCTACAAAATATATGAGCCGCTTATAAAATATGTAAGGAGCCTCTTTGCTTTGACACTACATGTATCACATTGAGGTATTTCTACTTTTACTTTCATCGCTGAGGCCCACAATGCATCGCTCCCAAAAAACTAACTTGTATTTTCTGTACATTAAAAAGCAGTGGAAGAAGTACTCTGTCTTTTAGTGAAGGTAGCAATAGTGTAGAAAATGTCATGCATTAAAAAATGAATGTATTCCTAAACTACAAATAATACATTATTTGATTATAATTACTGATGCTTTAATGTGTCACCTGTGTTGCAGATGATAACGGTGGAGCAAATTCTAATCATTAAATCATAATTGATAAGCTGATTGTATTTTGTATAATTTGTGGGAGGATAAGGCAACATGAAATGGAATTACACAAACAGCTGGAGCTTTTTTTTTTGTTTTTTTTTTTTGCATTGAATCGAGTGATAATGTAATTATTGCAGAGGATGGATCCACATTTCCAATGTAATATTTTGGGCTAAACCATTTAAAAACTGCTTTCCTTGCTGGTTAAATAAAGGTGCAACAAGCAGGTGTCCTGACTGCCTTCCTGTCCAACAGGGGGGGGGGGGGGGGGGGGGCTTCCTCCACCTCTCACCTCTGCAACACATGAGCCGATCTTCAGTCTCCTCCGCACCGTGGATCTACCTTAATCTGATTTTAACGACCCTGCGGAGGATCCCCGGAGACCCCGCACTCGTTCGTCTTGCTGGTTGGACGACAGCTGTGTGTGTGTGTGTGTGTGTGTGTGTGTGTGTGTGTGTGTGTGTGTGTGTGTGTGTGTGTGTGTGTGTGTGTGTGTGTGTGTGTGTGTGTGTGTGTGTGTGTGTGTGTGCCAGAATCTGAGTCACTGATAAATAATGTGACTAGGATTATTTTTAGCCACGTTTATTTTTAGCAGGATAACTTCTTTTTCTGAGGGGCAAAGAAAGTGATACAAACCTTTAAAAGTTCAATCTTAAAATGTTATTCTATTTTATAATTCGTCCTTTTCTTTCAGTTATTTCGTCATTAAAGCTTAAACGTTCACATGTATTATTTGAACATGACCGAGTCTATTTTCTCCCCCTTTTCTTCTCCCTTGATAGGCATTAAACTCTGCTTTTTATCCGCAAACAAATGCTTTTCTTTGATAGGTTTCCCACCAGCTCTTTGAAATAAAACAATTACCGCATTCTTTGTGCAATAATTGTCAATCATCCACATTAAATTGATAAGCTTTAAATGGACAGAATAATGGCGTAAATTGTTTTACAATGGAACAGCTAAGCAGGATGATTTGCTATTGCTGACATGCCCGCGGCTTTACTAGCTCCGGATAATGCCATAGGTTAATGCATAAATAAGCAAATCAAATCCATGCGTTACCCCAATTCAATTCATTTAATTCCTCTTTAATAAAGAAGCGGCCCCACCCCCTGTCCTCCGCCATTTACCTCGGATTTGTGCGATGAATGCTATAAATGTAAATCAATCTAGATGAGAAAGAATCCCATTGAAAGAGCGGAGAAATTTCATCTGGGAAAGGGAGACAAATGTAGGAGGGGCGCGCTCATAAAAAGCAGCTGTTTCACAGTAATCTTTTTTCGTGCCCTGTCACTCACCTTGCCTTTTCACTATCTCCTCAGCTCCCAAAAAAACCCTCCGCTATTGTATTTAGTTGCCATATCTTCTTTCCCATTACATTGCCATAATCCATATTCGGATAGAGAGAGAGAGAGAGAGAGAGAGAGAGAGAGAGAGAGAGAGAGAGAGAGCACAACTTGCCTATTTTTTTTTTCTTTCGGACAATCCCCTTGTAGTTGTTGGAGTGAAAAGAGGAGTGCATGGATGTCAAATTGCCCTCAAAACACCATGAAAGATTGATTTGCAGCACTTTTCAGGGCCCTGACATTACTTGGAGGGGAGCTGAATGGGAAACCTGTGAGCCGGGGATGGAATAAAGATGTCCTCTCTGCTGGAAAAGAAGGAAAACTGCCCATTTAGCCCCAGTCCATCAAGCCCGAAAAATAGGCGAGAGAGGAAAAAACACAGGGGACTGTGACTGTGGAGAAGAAAGGGCCGTATATACTCATCTAAACGTTGTGACAATACCGAGGGGGCTCCGAACAGCCATGAATATTAAACCGCTTACCTCAACAAGGCCTTGAAAAAGTGAACCACGTCAAAGCAGCTTTGCATTTTTTGCATGTGAACAATGTTGTAAAAAAAAAAAAAAGAAAGAAAGAAAGAGAAAAACCCTAAAAAACACTCCACGTCGAGCGTGTTTCCATTCTTGTTATTCCCGCGCTAACTCCACACACACACACACACACACACACACACACACAAATAATATTACCACCACATGAATACCAAATGCATGAGAAAAAAGCATCTCCCAGACTCAATGACCCACTTCTCTGGACAGACAAACTCTAATCACCACTCGCCTTTGCTTTTTATTTATACGTTATGAAACCCTGTTGCATTATTTTATATATATATTTTAATGTATGTTTTTAAAAACATTTTACAGCGCAGCATGTTAATTATTTGCACTATAATCTATATTATTTTTTACAGCTGGCTCTTTAAGCACTTCAAACTTTCCACATTGAATGTTTCCGATCTTGAAAAAAAATTCAAAAATGTATTTATTGTTATTCGCAGCGTCGGTTTAAAATCCAACTTTAAAGTGAAGATAATTAAATAAAGTTCCGGCCACTTTCTCTCTCTCTCTCTCTCTCTCTCTCTCTCTCTCTCTCTCTCTCTCTCTCTCTCTCTCTCTCTCTCTCTCTCTCTGGGTGTTTAGAGTGTGTGCGGGGCGTCGCAGGTCCACGCGGTGAGGGGTGTGTCATTAATAAGTAATTAGACAGGGGTCACACTAGCCACTTATATAAAGGGACCCTCGCAGCCAGGCAGGCCAGCTTTACGCACAGACCGTTTGGAGCAGAAGGACGCACTGAGGAGCAGCTCCGGGTGTCCAACTCTCACTCTTTACTGCTTCTACTTCTTCTTCTTTTATAGCTCCTACTTGCAGCTGCATCGCTGTTATTGTTTCCGGGGTTTCTTTTTTATTATTTTAATTTTAATTTGATTTGCAACATGGGCTCCGTGCTACCCGCCGACGCTCTGACTCTGAAGTCTGGATTTAAGTGTCCGAGCCGCTCGCTGTCAGACGTGATCACCTCGGACATCCTGCACAGCTTCCTGTACGGCAGGTGGAGGAACGTGCTGGGGGAACACCTGGCGGAGGAGCGGCAGAGCGGCAGCAGCCCCAAGACCGCCTTCACCGCCGAGGTGCTGGCCCAGTCCTTCGTCGGAGGTAGGCTGACACGCTGGTTCATATGTGGGACTGTTTGATTTCATCGTGTTTTCATTGCGTTTTTTTTATTATTATTATTTTTACGCGTAAGTTAGGCTAAATGTGTTTTCTGCATTACTTTGAATTAAATATATGTTTTTTTTTAATACGCAGATTTTATGCAATTTCCTACAAATCGCAACATTTAAAAATAGTTTTTTTTTTTTTTACTGACAGGCAAATTTGAGCACTATGTAACTTCGATAATATCTTGCATAAGAAACTTCAAACTGCTTTCACCTAACGTCTCAAACATTTATTTCGCAAAGTTTTTCTCACTAACTTGTCGCGGTTTTCTGCCTTTCCCCCCATTCTGTCGCTTTCATTTCGACCCATTTAACGCGTTAACCCTTTCAGGGCTCCGAGACCTCGCGTTTCGACGCTTGTTAGGCGTGTAGCCGCCGCTGATTGAAAGACGCGGGGCATTAAATTCATTTGGTTAACTTTGTGCTTGACCTGGGAAAGTTTCCACTTAAACCTCAGGGAGAGAAAGGTTTCCTTTCTTTGAGATGTCCCGGGTTTTTATCCCGCATTCATCAATCTCCGGACAGTCTCTTTTCCTCCCTTGGCAGCTATGGGGCTCCGGAGCTTTTCTCTTTCTCTCCCCTTAAAAGATTTGCTGTTCCTCGCATAATGCACCGTGAAGGCTAAATCTAATGCTATTCATTGCATGTCAACCATCTAATCGCCTTTCCATTTTTTTGTCGCAGAAATTCCTGAGTCTTTTAAACAAGTCCTCGTTTCATTCAGCGCAAATTTATTGCTACAAAGTTCTTAAAAGGATAATGAATTTGGAATTAGCCGTTTCTTTTCCAGTAAACTTTAATGAATATCACATCTGAAGCGTGACAAATTGCTGGACCCTGGGCAATAGAGGACCATTTAACCTCTATTCCACAGCCTAAAAAAAAATAAATCTTTGATTTTGACATTAAAGAAATCCACGATTTTTTTCTTCTCCCTTTTAGCCCTTTCTGATGCGGATGAAAATGCTCCAGGAGGGGGTTTCTCCGCGCAACAAAAACTTTCAATTCAACCAGATAATCGAATTAAACGGAGGATAAGGTGTAGCTTCATATTTCGTGACTAAAATAAGACCCAGTCCATTTGCAGCTTTAAAGACCTTTCCAGCACTCCTCTTTCACGAGAATTTAAACTCTAAATGCTTCACAACATGTGTGTTTTTGTGCAGTTTTACGCGTCTTTGTAACATCGTGTTCCCCTTCCTTCTTTCTACTCGCAGAGGTGCAGAAGCTGTCCAGTCTGGTGCTGCCCAGCGAGGTGATCATCGCTCAGAGCTCCATCCCCGGAGAAGGTCTGGGCATCTTCTCCAAGACCTGGATCAAAGCAGGGACCGAGATGGGCCCGTTCACCGGGAGAGTCCTGTCCCCGGAGCACGTGGACCTGCTCAAGAACAACAACCTCATGTGGGAGGTGAGCTGACATTGAGGTGTGATGGGAGTCTGGACCTCATGCGGGACAGGGTGCGCAGCGCACGTGGCCCGAGTTATCCGGGGTCAGGCTGGTCTTACTTCCGTGTACTGACGCGTGTTTTTTTCCCCTCGCGCTCAGGTGTTCAATGAAGACGGCACGGTGCGCTTCTTCGTCGACGCCAGCCAGGAGGACCAACGCAGCTGGATGACTTACATAAAGTGCGCACGGAACGAGCAGGAGCAGAACCTGGAGGTGGTGCAGATCGGCAGCAGCATCTTCTACAAGGCGGTGGAGGTGAGGCTTCACTTTAGCATTGTTTCTCGGTGGCTTTATGGGGGTCTTATTGACCGTCAATAATGTAAATGCCCTTAAGAGCTGCGCCGTCTGCTGGACGAAGGCAGAATACCATCCCTGTACTTCAGTTGAGTTGAAGGCAAATTGAAAGTTTTAATTGAACCTGTTCTCTTTATTCTTCAGACCATCCCACCAGACCAGGAGCTGCTTGTCTGGTACGGAAACACCCACAACACGTTCCTGGGGATCCCCGGAGTTCCGGGAATCGATGAAGAACACCTGAAGAAAAGCAGGAATGGTGAGTTTAGGCGCATTTTACGGATCAACATCGGTTTTACAGCCGGTTTTATCTGGGGTGTCATGAGTCAAATGTGTTAAATAGCCTTTGTTCATGAGCAACAGTCATCTGAGATCACCTGAAACTCATCACCCTCCTTTTTGTTCCCTCCTCCAGAAGACCCCCACTCGTGTGACGGCGTCTCCTCTTGCTCCCCGCCCGCCTCCACCACGACGGCCGGTCGGATGCGCTGCGTCATCTGCCACCGCGGCTTCAACTCGCGCAGCAACCTGCGCTCCCACATGCGCATCCACACTCTGGACAAGCCCTTCGTCTGCCGCTTCTGCAACCGCCGCTTCAGCCAGTCGTCCACGCTCCGAAACCACGTGCGCCTCCACACCGGCGAGCGGCCCTACAAGTGTCACGTGTGCCAGAGCGCCTACTCGCAGCTGGCGGGCCTCAGGGCGCACCAGAAGAGCGCGCGGCACAAGCCGGCCGCGCACGCCGTCGACCTGGCGTCCAAAGTGTCCCCTCCTCCCCCACAGATGACGACCATGGCCCACCAGCACCAGATGCCCCTGGTGCACCACATCCCCACCATGGCGCTATGATGACAGGGAGGCAGGGACACTCGGAGGGAACAACGTTGCACTTTAGATTGTAGCTCAAGGAGATCCTGATGGGACAGGCCTCCACGAAGGGAAGGGTTAATGTGACAGTAAAGCATCTCACAAAGACATTTATATATAATGCCTTATTTGTATTGCTTGTTTCTCTGGCTATCACGTGATCAACATTTGAGCAGATAAGATGTTTTAATGATTGTCTGTATTTTGGAAAGCTGAAATATGCTAAAAAGAACTCTGAAGATTTATCATTTTACAGAAAAAGTTGTTATTCTCGTGTCATATAAAAATACAAATGTGAGATTTTCTACATTTTTAAAGGCGTTTATTTTTGCTTCACATCCTCACCAGCTCAGGTGAAAACAACAGTTTGAACGGTAGAAACTAAGGGACACTGGTGTACATTGTTTCAGCTGCATCCTCATCTGAAATTGTCACTTTAATCTTGCACAGACTGTATACTATACTGTTGTGTAATTGTAAAATTGTATTGTATGCTATACTGTACATGTGAATGTAAATACATTTGTGCTTTCTTCTATTCTAAATAAATATGATATGATATTAGTATGCTGGTAATTATTGTCAGAAGTCACCCATCAAAACAAACCTGGTGCTGCTTTAAAGGCTCCCAGCCGGCATGAAACCTGAGCAAATACGACTTTCCCTCTCTTTTTCCATGTAACAATATAATATAATATAATATTGTTTAGTTAACTACACTTCTAACCAAAAACTATATATGAAAAACTCAAGTTTGAGACAAATGTAGGAAAGAGTTTATCCCTTAAACATTTATTTTATTAAGAAATAATCAAGAAACAAGCACTCTGTCGGGTTCATTCCTAATAATCTAATTGTTTGCTTTTGTTGATCATATCAGTAGAGTGTTAGTATTTAGCGGTGAAAGCCAGAAAGAAAGTTAAATCTATAAATAAATCTGACAATTTTCTAAATTGACTGTCCTGTTCTGTAAAAGCCAGTAAACAAATATTTGACATAAACAGCACATTGATGAATGTGCTTTTTTTTGTCTGTCTGTTAGTTGGTTTACTGGTCGCTCTAATTCTTTGAGACTCAATTTTAATAATTTGTTTCGCACTCTGAAAGGTGTATTTTATTAATTGGGGTATTCAGTGTTCTTGTTATGTTGTGTGTGGATTAGGATTTTGATGTTTCAGTGAAGTGCCGGATGGGCCAAAAACAATTTTTTCACCTTAGTTGATGATTAAGTTGTATTCTATTATATTCTATCTTCATTAAAACAGTTCAATGCAAATAAAAGTGTCCAATAACTGCTTATAGATCAACAAGTATTTTGTCAAAGAGGTGGCATTTTTGAAAATGTAGTTTTATTTCATACACTTGTATGGCTTTATAATTACTCTATCTTCTTATTTAACATTGTTCCACCATAGTGATGAGTGTTTTCTTCCTTCATTCAGCTGGTGATTGCAGTTCGTTTTTATTCCACACGATGGCGCCAGATACCCAGAAGAACAGAGTCTCGTAAGAGACAAGTCGGCCTCTCCTGGAGAAACAGTGCAAAGACACGCTAATGACAGATAATCATGATCTTAATAATTTGTTTAATGATTTGGATTATTTTAGATATAGATATACAGTGCATGCATGTGAGCCATATCTGAGTCACTGCTGCACTTGTCTGCTATCAGACATTGTCTAGCTTCCCAAGGAGTTTTCAGACAAGTCATCATTATAACAAGCACAGGGCAACCCAGATCAGCATGCTGCAAGTAAATGAACTTCAGAGATAAATAAGATGGATGGAAATTGGTGGACATGTCTTCTGTCCAGAGGACTTATGAAGGATTTTGACTGGATGTTGTTTCATCACTATAGACTGTCCACACTTTCTGCCCTGCATCAGGAAGAAAACAAGACAGATTAGCCTTCAGCTCCACATCGATCATGATTTTATAATATGGTGACAGTTCACCCAAACGCGGAGCACCTTTATACTGGTTTAGGCATCCTGTTGCTGGCCTTTCCTTCAATGTGCAGCCACAGCAAGAGACGATCCACTCCGCGGCATTGCGCAGAGCTGAAGGGAGAAACAGACATGAACTCTTCTTTATTTTGTAATATCAGCAGCACTGCTGCTGGGATAATGTGGCAGGAAACCTGATCCCACCCCTATCAGGTTCACGCATCGTTTTACACATGATGACCTTACTATGTATTTTCATATTATAAGTCAGTTGATTAAAATATGTTTCGCACCACAAATAAGGCTGTCTTACATATAGGCCTACAATAATTATAATACATCATTCATCGCAATAACACTTAGTTAATAAAATCAGTTAAAAAAATGTGTTCGTTTAAAAATGTTTATACATTTGTATAAAGTTTGAATATTTACCAGAGAATAGATATCACAGCATAGATCCACTTTAATAATTCCTTCTTTAGGAGTTAGTCTTGAAGTAATATGTTCCTTTGGCGTGTCTTCTCTTACAGAGACTGTGCTCATTGACTGATGTCAGCGAACTGAGGGTGACCACACAGATACAGGAAGTATAGTATTACCTGTGTGTGCTCTTCCTTATTTTTTCCATTGTATGTTTACTTCAAACACAAGAAAATGGTGAACAATGAGACAGTAATCAAGTTAAGAACAGTGTACACACTTATGATGAGGAATCTCTTGATACACTGTGTATATAAAATAATCGAATGTCCATCTTAAGCATTTTGTTTGTAATAACAACTGCTATCAAGGTGCAAAGACTCTCTATATTTGTCACTATATTTCATTAGATAAATAAAGTAACAGTATTGCCTTATAATGCACACATTATCATGTCAGCTTCTTCTTCTTAATTTACAATCATTACCACCTCAAAATAAAGCTGGGTTGACATTAGGTTGTAAATGAAACAAAAATGGTTAAATGTTTTAAATAATTTAACAAATAAATGATTTTTAAATGGATTATGCTGGGGGGAGGGGGGGGGGACCAAAATTATTTAGCATTAACATAAATCAAGTTTCACCTCAGTTATATGTTCAATTAAATACATGTTGTGATGATATTCCTTATAATGACCAAATATCTCTATGTCTATCACGCTACCAAGAGATGTTGTAATCAGAACCGACGGTGACGTGTGTCTCGTCATAGATTGAGTTGGTCTCGCCGGAGCGATGATGCTGTTATCTGTTAGTAGGGTCTTGCCGCTGCTGCTGCAGGATTGTTGTCATTTTTCTGCGGCTAGCCGTGAGCGCTACCTAGCCGTCTGATAGTTTCTCTCCAACATACTTTCATCCAGCAGGTAGGTTACAGATAATGTCAACAAGTGCGTTTTGAACTAAGCGGAGCATCTCCTGGAAGGAAATCATTCAATTGTAAAAGCAACCGTTTTGTTGTTGTCAGAAATAGATGTCGCAGCTAAAAAGTTGATCGCTATTATCAGCTAACAGCTAGCTAGCTTGACGTTAGCTTGAGAGACATTTGTGCTAGCATAGCTTTGAATTAACAAAGCTCTTTACTGATTTCGCTTAATAAAAAACACAGACATATGCTTGCTATCAGATCTATATCTAACTGTAGATGATACGTCGTCTGTCAGTATGTAGGCTACACGGTATGCTGAAGGGGCACATGAACTTGTTTTGAGTTGTCAGCGAGAAAAATGTCCATGTTAGGGCATCTTCACACGACGGGTTGGTCCTTCAAAGAAGAGCTGCGTTAATGAACATAGACTTAGATGGGATGTCATCGCTTTTCTTTGATAAAGTGTATTTTGCATGGCTTTCCTACTGCTTGTTTTAGCTCGTCATAGAGGAATGCCACGCTAACACGGCTCTGTTCCAGAAACGACTCTGCTTCTGTACATGTACCATAACGCTCTCCTTTGTGCTGCCGGTTTCTCTGACAGCCTTGAGACAAACGTAGGGTCGTTAAGTACAGGTAGCCATGACGGAGTACGTGTTGATGCAAGGCCAGACCTGGCGGCAACGATTTATTATATTATGAGCTGCTCCGACAGCAGGACAGACCTGAACTCCGTGTCTGTGCATTGCAACACACACCAGAGTAGCAGCTCAGCTGTCAGGCTTTAATTAGACCATGAAAGGACGAGCCTCACGTTATTTATTGGTGCAGAGGGCAGAATGATAAAGCTCATATCAGGCTTTTTCTTCTAAATTATAATGTCATCTTAGCTACCATATGCAATCTTTCTATGAGCCCCCCCACCAGCGTACCGATTATTGATTGATTGGCAATTGCAGCCCTAGTATGTACCACAGCATGTTACGTTTGGTATTGAGTGATCATCCTCTGTTGCCTGAAGCCTGATTCTGCCTGATTAGAGTTGAAACTATTAATTGATAATGAAAGTAATCATAAGCATCACGTCCATGTTCCTGCAATGTGCGTGTTATGCACAGGATGTTAGGATGGAGTGTGTCCCAGTTCTGCCGGACAGCCTGGTGTTGGAGATCTTCCTGCGTCTGCCCCATGATGCCGTGCTGACCGCTGGTCTGACCTGCAGACAGTGGCTGGCTGTCTCCAAAGATGAGTTCCTTTGGCGGGAGCTGTTCTACAGCTATTACCGCATCCCACGCTCTGTACCCCAACACCCAGGTAAATAATCGGATGGTCAACAGAAGAAAGTCAGTGAGTCATACAGTATAAAAAGACTCTGATAACAGCGTTGAGTCTAGACATTTACAGGCCAGTAGCTTGAAATAACTCCTGATCTTCCTTTGTACAGCGGCGGTGTCGTGGTTCAGGGAGTTCAGGCGTCTGTTTGACTGTATCCCCTGTGTGGAGGTTCAAACCCTGAGAGAGCACACTGACCAGGTCCTTCACCTGGCTTTCTCTCACAGGGGTCACCGGTTCTCCTCCTGCTCCAAAGACTGCACCGTTAAGGTAGAGAGGCTTTCTTTTTGCCAACATGACAAGTGATACATGAACATCACAGGCAGTGAGCTCTCATAACATATGCAGTTATAATAAATCCTGGGGATTGTTCTTCTTTGATCTCCTAGATGTGTCGTCCTCCTTATCACCCACTCACTTCTTTCTTCTTGTATGCAGCTTTGGGACACAGAGCGGCCAGATGGTAATATCACGATGGTGCACAGCTCCAGCATGCGGCAGTTTAACTGGGGCTACACCCAGTTCTCCCAGTTCAACGCTGACGACACCCTGCTGCTCGTGTCTGGTGTCTACTTGGGCCCCCACCACTCCTCGTCTGGGGAAATCGCTGTCATCAGTCTGGGTCAGAACCAAAATAAACTTGTGTCATAAATTCCTGTTGACGTTTTATTGAGTTATTTTTAGTTTTCGTTTGTAAGACTAACTAAGAGTTTTGACTTTTTGCAGAAAATTACACGCTGTTGTCGCGTGTGAGGAACAAGCCGTACGATGTGTTTGGCTGCTGGCTGAATGAGACACACCTGATCTCTGGGAACCTGCACTGGATAGGCAACATGACGTCCTGCTCTGTGCTGTGGCTCAACAAAGCCTTCCAGGTCAGACCCAGCGCAGCCGCTAAAGCTTCTTTGACCTATCAGTCAAAATGGTCAACACTGATTGGTTGAAAACATGTTCAAAGACACTTTTTTTTCACCACAGGATGTTGAATCGGAGAACGTCAATGTAGTGAAGCGCCTTTTCAAGATCCAGAATGTCAACGCCAGCACCATCCGCACAGTGATGGTGGCCCACTGCCGTCGTCACGACAACCCAGACTTGCTGCTGGACTACGAGGCCCAGTCCCAGGCTCGGAAGCAGAAAGGTCAGCAGCCGCAGCACCAGCCCCTCCTCTTTGATCTGGGAACTTCCGGCAGCGAGGAAGAAGATGAGGAAGAGGAGAGGCGGGAGGAAGCAAGGCCCACTGCCCGCCTTTCTCAGCCCACCATCTCGGGCCTAGAGCACGTTATCCAGGTGTGTGTGTGTGTGTGTGTGTGTGTGTGTGTGTGTGTGTGTGTGTGTGTGTGTGTGTGTGTGTGTGTGTGTGTGTGTGTGTGTGTGTGTGTGTGTGTGTGTGTGTGTGTGTGTGTGTGTGTGTGTATAAACACGTTACTACGTGAGTTCTCTGATTAATACATGTAGGCATATTCTTTGATTTTGAAAAAAACATGTTGTTATTCAGAAATTCTGAATTATCCTTTATTTTCATATTTTCCTGCCACTGACATTTGACTGTGAGATTGGCAGTTGTAACAGGGACCTTAGATCGTGGTCACAATACTGGTCTACATCCTCTTTTTTTGTCTTTTTCTTTCTATACTTCTCTTCCTTTGTTAGAGTTGTAAAAATGTAGGGCACACGGAGCTGGTGATTGAGAACCACGTGGCTAAGATAATGGGCAGAGCCCACACAAAGGCACCTGACTCCAGCCTTATTGAGCCCTCCGAGCCTGGAGAGGGAGAGGACAAAACATACTTACTCTTCACCACCGGCAGCCTTACGTACTCCCCTCACCAGATAGGTAAGAGTGCTTCCAAGCTGCCTCATCATCATCATGCTTGCAGGTATAATGCAACAAACGTATGAATCATTGTATGAGGAAACTTCTGTCTTTCCAGGTATTAAGCTGATCAAACCCGACCAGATGACCACTTGTGGTCCGGTACTCGGGGAAGAGCGCAGTTCAGATGAGTTTTTTGATTCCCTGGACCACGTTATTGATATCCATGGACACATTATTGGAATGGGCCTTTCTCCAGACCACAGGTAAGTAAATGACGAATGGATTCTGTATGCTTTCATGTAGAAAATAAGCTATATGGACTTTTCACTGTTTTTCCAGAAAGTCTCAAAAACAGCATATAATCAACTCTTGTGATTGCATATGCCCATGACTGTAAAAATTCCTCCGTTCCTTTCATTCATCAGGTACCTTTATGTGAATAGCCGGGCATGGCCAGCTGGGTGTGTGATCTCTGACCCCATGTCTCCTCCTCCCATCGCTGAGGAGATCGACCTCCACGTCATTGATCTGAAGAGTTTGAGGGAGGAGAGAAGGAGCCTTCGTGCTCACCGAGCCTTCACGCCTAACGATGAGTGCTTCTTCATCTTCCTTGACGTCAGCAGAGACTTTGTTGCCAGGTGGGTAACCAAAGACAAGCACATTTTCCAGGAATAAATGACGCTTTCACACAGTAAACCCTTGGTTTGCATGTGTTTCTCTGGTAAGTGATCATATAGGATAAGAGAAGTGATACTCCTTTGGTGGTATATTTGTACCCACAGTTCCTCATGTCATAGTAACATCTGTGTTTTGGTGGCCTTTCGTTGAACAATCTGGATCCAGTTTTGCTGTTTTTTACTCTTCTTTCATATTTGTTTTTGGACGGTTGCGACAGACAAAAAAGCTATTTGAAGAGGTCAACTTGGGCTTCTCAGAACTTGTGACAGGCATTATTAACTTTGATCTAATATTAAAAAAATATTTACTGATTGTTTTAAATGGAGAAAATAATTGGCAGAATAATCAATCAAATTATGAATAATAACAATTGGTTGTCACAGCCTTACTATTAACAGACTGAAGCAAATGCTTTGACAATAATTATAAATAAATCATTTCCTCGTGAGGACTTATTTATCTCCACGCTCCTTCCCGTAGTGGTGCAGAGGACAAGCACGGCTACATCTGGGACCGACACTACAACATCTGTCTGGCACGTCTGGCCCACGACGACGTGGTGAACTCTGTAGCGTTCAGCCCCGCTGATCAAGAGCTGCTGCTGTCCGCCAGTGATGACTCTACCATTAAGGTGTGGCGCTCACCGCGCATGGTCCGCCTGGCGCAAGCCCCCACCCGGGCGCTGAGGTCCCGCAGCCTCCTGCCGTCCTGGCTGAGCCGCAACAAGAACTCGATGCCTGCCAGCAACGTGAACGGAAAACCGTGAGTGAGGTTGGGAAAAACGTTGGCTGTTTGACGGAGCTGAGAGAGGAAAGTTTGGTCTTTTTTTCCCTCCGCGGTGTGAATATACATACACTCCATGTATATGTAACGTGTGAATACAGTCAGTGGTTTTGCTTGAGCTCACGGTGTCGTGACACACAGCAGTGCTCAGTGTCGTCAGCTAACAGGAGACGTGGGACGTGATGATGTGACTCAGGGTTCGACACTAGAGAGCGCCGTTACACCAGCAAAGGACGGAAATCACTACACTTGTGCTGTTGACGGGAGTGATGTGAAATGTTCTCACAGGTAGAGATAGTGTAGGGCTGACACCTCAATGCATAAAAATAGACGTCATACAATACATGTTTCCCAAGAGATGGTGATTGTCTGTTTTTATCTGTAATATTGTCTGAACAGGTCAGGCCTCCTGGACCTGAGGTATAAATGTATGTAAATGTCAGAGACAACACCTTTATGATGGCGGTTGTCTTCTCCAGCTCATCAGAGGCAAATTGCAGTGAATTATTTCAGAAATATCTTTTCTTATTAACGTAAATGTCCAATTGATGTCTTGAGTTTAAAAACCCTAGAAATAACATCTTCAGTGAATTATAAATCCATTTAAAACCAAAAGGGAAGATGATGTTTAGATGCATTTGCAGCAGTCTGCCTTTGTTTTTTAATTATAAGCCATCCCGTTGTATTTGCGCCCCATAAATGTATTCAAAGTAGAATTATTGAGTAATTTAATCTAGAAGAGATGTTGAGGAACAGTTTGCGTAAAGCATGACTGAATTAAAAAAAAAAAAAAAAAAAAGTGTTGTTTGTGTAGCTTATTGTTATTTGGGCCTACATTATGTAGAACATTTATTTAAACACTTTTATTCATTTGTTACACAAAACTGCACCTTTTCATTCAACAGATAAGTCTGGCCGTTGTTTTCTTTCCTCATCATTACATGTCACAACAAAGAGTGTGGAGTATTTGGATATACAGACCCTGCATATGGAGTAGCCCTTCCAAGTACAACTCTAACTATATACAGGTATTTTTTGGCAAATTAAGTTAACTAACTTTCAAATTGATGTCATAATTGAATGCATTCAGTAAATTTGAGGTTTTAATTAAAGTTAGTTGGGTCGGCTCATCACCTGGCCAAGGTGAATTGGTTGCATTTGCATGTCAGATTTTTTTAGAGAAACCTGTGTGAATTAGTCTCATCATACTCACAAACAATTGAACAATATTTTTCCATGTTTTGAAATGTGTGTAATTGGTCATGAGCTTTCTCCTGGGTCCCCTTTGACATTGGTCTTGTGTGTTATTTTTACTTGTTAATCATGTTTCCTGTCCTCTGATGTCTTCATACCCCACTGAAATAAAAAGCATGCCCTGAAAGGCCACAACTCTACAAACGTGTCGGATTTATGTTCTTTTCAACTTAGACTCGCACTCATTCACATGTTATGAGCAGAATCCGACAGTTACCCTCCCTCTAGTTGTCCGTTAGTGGGGGAGAGCCAAAATAGTCCGGTGGTGGTTAACACTTAACACCGTTTAGCAGGTAATGCAGTAACACTGCAGCAGTTCCTCATTGAGTCTTCATGTGGTTTTAGTCAGAAAGTCGTCAGGTTTCATTTTTATAGAAATATGTTTTACATGGTGACGTTTATTATAATGAACTAATTTGTGCAGGTAGTTCTGGAGGGGATTTCCTCAAAGGATGAACTGATTCCGCTTTAGTGGTTGAAGGTCAAGGTCACTGTGCCCTCATGTTCGTCACGTTCGTGTGAATGTGAAATCTAAGGAATGGAAACTTGGACTCAAGAAAGAATCGATTTACATTATCAGACCACATAAAGTATATTTTTGTGCCACAACCCAAGAATTAAAATGCTAATTATGACCGAGGCATACATACTTTTTTACATGTATATTTTCACATACTGTAGTATGGCCTTTTATTATTTCTTTATGATATATATTATACTAGGACATTACTTTTATGACATACTATTCCACAAGAACATTTTGAAAACATTCTTTCTGACTACTTTCATTTTATGATAAACTATACTATGACTTATTTCATCTGAAGGCATACTAAAATATGACTTTATTAAAATTACTTCATTATGCAATACTGTGACATGTTCTTGACATTTTATTATGACATGCTATAAACGTCAGCATTGTGTGGTCACTGTAATCACACAGATGACATTTTTGGCCAGAACTCAAGAATTAAAATACTAAATGTGACATAATTTCACACAAATGTCTTATATATACATACATATAGTGTGTCATTGTATAGTATGAACATCTTTATATGGAATACTATAATGATTATTCATGACATTTTAATGACATACAATACTTTGATGTTTTGTGATTTTTTTCAAAGAAATACTATATCATACATACTATACTGTATATTACTTTTTATGACTATTTTCCCACATACTATGCTTTATTACTTTCTAGACATTATAGTCTATTTTTTTTTTTTACATACTTAACTATTACTTTTTGGTAATTTGTTTTACGTACTATCCTGACTTTTTAAATGACTTTTTTTCAACATACTATAGTATGTTTTTTTTTAATGATTTTTTTTCAACTACCTTACTGTGACTTTTTTTTTACATACTTAACGATGACTCTTCAATAACTATTTTATGACATTTTTTTTTACATACTATACTATGACTTTTTAAATTACTTTTTTGGACATACGGTATGACTTTTTTCCCCACATACTTTACTATTACTTTTAACTACATTTTTCCGACATACGATACTATGAATTTCTTTGACATACTATAGTATGACTTTTTTGACTTTTTTTACGTACTATCCTGAATTTTTAATTACTTTTTTTTCAACATACTATACTATCACTTTTTTAACTTTTTTTCCACCCTCTTTACAAAGACTTTTTCCCCCGTCTAACTTTATTATGACATTTGTTACATTCATTACACATACTATGACTTTCCCCATATACTTTACTATTACTATTTTTCTCCACATACTATTCTATGACTTTTAAGACTTTTTCATGACATACTATATTATGAAGTTTAAAAAAAAAAAAAAAAAAAATACTTTCCTTGATCACATACTATGCTCTGCATTTAAAAAAAATGTCTTATGGCATAAAATTTTGGTGATACACATCAACTTGGACTCAAGGACCTCTATCTTGTTTTGTGAAAATAGTGACTAATACGTTATTGACATATAAACAGAGTAAGCCTGGTCTTGTGATGATGACAATGACTTTGCATTTTTCATTAGCACTTGTTAGGTGTGATGTTTGTTCCCAGTATAATGTGTCATGCCTTCCATGAGATCTGTGTGTGGCTTTTATAACGAAACTAACATGCAATTAAGAATGACAATGATTTCAGTGGATGAAGCGCTGTTCTAATCACACCTTTTTGCAACCTGCTACCCCCCTATTCTGCATATGCAGAGCTGTGAACAAAGTTCAGTTTCTCAGGCAGAAGAATCAGAAGATTTGCACAGACTTGTAATATGAGTAAAATCCCCAAACTGCACCAACAACCGTGTTAACAATCAGCCGCCAACTGTTTTGTGATGAAAGGGTTTGTGGTTTTGTGACACTTTTGTTGGGGTTGCTATCTTCACAGGCAACATTTTCAGTAACATAGTCTGGGTTGCTACCGACACGTCACATCAGTCCGTGACAGAAAGTATGGGAAGGTACCAAAGAACCACAGGGGAAAGTTGTTCCATACATGGAACATACCTATTTGTGAACATCATCAAATATAAATAGTTTCGCTGGATATTTTTAAGTAATAGACAAATCAAATGGTTCAAAAGTGGATTCATTTTCTTCAAAAGGACTGCATCTAATGATTTTTACCATTATTGGTAATAATCAATAATGGTATAATAAAGGTGCTGGCCATTTATTATACAAACAATTAATTGGTCTATATGTCATAAAATAGTAAGGTAACTGTTTAAAATGTTTAAACCACAAATGCACATAAAAAGCCAATAGACAAAAGCAAGAATAAATATGAAAATTAATTCACTCTAGTACTTTATTATAATCAAGAAAATGCTAATCCATGTTGTCCTTAGTTACAATATATATTCAGCAAAAACTAAAAGTACTTCTTATAAAGAATGACTATAAAGAATGACTATATATATATATATATATATATATATATATATATATATATATACATATACACACACACACACACATAGTAAAGCACTAAAGTGGGAATACATTCAGTAATGAATTTTCTTTTAGTATAATATTAATACGTGAATAATTTGATGACAGAAGCATGTTATGTGATTATACAGAATTTAATATAAAGTGAATATCAGTTATTAATATTTCTAGTAACTAGTAAAACTAGCATATATTTGCATTTAAAATGAAGGTATACATGTATTTCTTAAAATATTAACTTGTTATTATATTTATTTAAAACCACCCAGAACATCATTGGTGCCAAGCATCTGTGATATCTGTGAGTTGAGGTGCCTGCGCGGTCACTAGCAGACTACAGAGCAGCTTCCTTCCTCCGGCTGTTAGACTCCTCAACTCATCCACGGTACTCCATAAGAAACAATTCCATTATAATAACTATTGAATTTGATATAGAATTTGCAATGAAATTTGGGGTTGTGTAGTTAACAGGCTTTTTTTTGGTGAAACTGATTACAAATATCACATTCAAACTGTTTAAATTTGCAGGGTGCATTATTGAATTTAAAAGAAGAGGATTATATTATTGATTAGTTTCATTAGATTTCATTAGACTTCACTTCAGCATGCAGAAGGTACAATACATGCCTCTCTTCACATGGGGGCAGTATTAGACGTTAAAAGGTCATATTTATTGAGGATTTAAATGCACCTTACATATCATTATTTTTTTAAATCCTGTATTGGTTTTGATGTCAACCACCAGAGGGAAACTAAACTTCTGTCAGGCAGACAAATATTTTGGTTGGAGAGACCTGGCTGTGAAGAACCACATAATGCAGAGCAGGGTGTGTTCTAATTATTATAACATAATATGTATTATAAACTAGGTATTTGATACAAATATTCGTTATAAGATTTAATTATAAGTACCAAGTTTTTTGTCGAATGTTAACAGGGTCACATTGAGATGACTGAAGTCCCTATCAAAAAAGAGATATTATTCAAAAAATCAGCAGTGCTTGATATTACTAAAACTCAGGGCTCTATACTGATTCGTTTTTTTTAAATTTCTATGTGATTTTAAGTTCTGCCAAAATCTGAAACAGAAATAGCACCTCTGTCCGAATTGCTTCACTAAAGATGGATGCCCATTACGATTACAGATCCACCACCATCATTACTTTATACACCGTTGTACATGCATCATAATGTGACACTTGTTGACATTCTTAATGTATAGTATATATATATATATATATATATATAATGTAAAAACAGTCACATAATGTATCATACACTATTAAACATATTCCCATAATATATAGATATATTGTAATTATTGTAATAAAATATTTATGTAATTAGTTCAATACGCTTTGGCGTAGCTTCCACAGACTACACCCTACAAGCCTGTGAGGTCGACAATAGCTTTGATGAAAATGGTATCATCTCTCAGATAGGGGCTCTTGCCAGCCAGTTTAGCCAGTGGACAGAAGAGCGGGCAGCCACTAGCGATGTTCATCTCGCTGATCGGCCGCTGAAAGGAGGTGGAGGTGATATCCGGGCGGAAAGCATCGATAATGTGCTCCCTGTTGTTCTGATCCAAGAGCATCAGAGTCACCTGGGGAAAGAGGCGGAGCTTGTTTTGAGCCATTTGTTGTGGCGACTGTTGATCAAAATGGGCGGAAAATAACGTGTTAGAAACGTTTGCTACCTTCTGGCTGAACGGCCACTTGAGCAGAGCGTCGCACTTTCCCCTCATGACAACAAAGAACAGCGAGAGGTGCGTTCCTCGACCCGTCCCATCGCCGTTCAGATACAGCCTCAGGCACATTTTGTAGCCGTATTTACTCGAGTAAAACGCTGCGAGGAGAAAAGAAGAATCCAGAATGCAAACAGAGCTTAAAAACAGCACCATGTGAGAATAGGAGTGACATGTCCACTCCCTAAAACACAACAAGGGTGTAGCGGGTTGGAATTCCCCTCGACTACATGCCAACACATCATGCAAGCTGCATGATCTGCACTCACTCATATTCAAAAATAACTTTTCAGCAGAGCTGTGACTGAGAAACATGTGAGAGGCGTACAGCAGAGCTGGTGGGCGGTAAATACGCCTTCATCTTACCGGGTGAGAACATCGCAGGTGTTCGACCAGCCACTGCATCCTGTCTGCGGCGTGCAAAGTCAGAGATTTTCCACACGAATATCCCGTCGTAGGTGCAGAACTGGAGTTCTCGCAACAGCTGTTCAGTTTCAGACAGCTGCAGGTCTCTCACGTTGATCGTCCGCTCTAGCTGATGCACTTTATTGGAGAGGTTTCCAATCTTTTCCTGGTCTAAACGATGCTGATGCGAAAAGGCCTCCAATGTGACCGAGCTGCGCTCCACCTCTCGGTTCAGGACGCACACAAGGTTTTCTAAAGCGGTCACCTGTCAAAAAGCAGCAACAAATACATTTAGATCCTCAGGCATAACCTATGAACATGAGCTGTAAACAAAGAGCATTAAATCCATTGAGACTCACCTTTTTATCAACGTCCACCGACTGACCGGTGGCTGAAGCTCCAGTTCCCATAGTGACTCCCTCCTCAGGAGCCCTGTACAGGCCCAGACCAGAGTCCTCCTGCCACTCTCCGAGACCAGGAGCATCTGCACGCGTCCGAGCCATGGACAGCACCATGGGCAGCAGCAGACGCAAGTGCTCCATGGTGCTGCTGTGCTCATGGTCACTGAGCTTTCCGTTCTCTATCTGACAACACAAACGAGCTGATTTAGCCACTACTGTGATTAACTGAACCGAGAAGCTGAAACATTTTAACGAGAAATATTTAAGACTAAATATGTAGCTAAAACCAGAGGATTAAGCTCATCATAAAGACTGGAGACAGATTTAAGTAGTTAGCATAGAGGCAACATGAACTGGATTTATTTGTACCTTTCCTCAGAGCCAGGATAGTTGTTCCCCCTATTCCTTTCTTTGTGCTAAGCTAACCGTCTGCTGGCTCTAGCCTTATATTTACTGTACAGGTATATTAACAACTGCAATTCCCCAAATGTCAAACTTCCTTTAAAAAAAAACAAAGTATTTGACATCAATATTTTGTTGAGCTGCCTCAATAAAAAGTAAAGAAAATAACATGATGACAGAATTATACTTGGAGATTAGATTACCATACATACCACAGATTTACAGCCCACATCACTGAATGGACAGGCACTCTTCGGCTTGGCACAGGATTTGGTGTGGTCACTGAACTGAAGGTAGATTGGTAAAAAAACTGAGTCAGTCGACTGTAGTGTATTTTATCACCCCCTCTGTTGAACCACTGTAACAAACCTATGTAGGCCTATATTATATATCCTGGAGACACATACTGTGTAATCAAGGAGTTCACAATCACTATGATTATGATTCAAAGTAATGAGGCTGATGATAGTTCATGTAGGGAGGTGAGTTTGCCTAACTGTGTCTGGGAGTAGGAGCACAGTGACTTCCAAATTGAAAGAGAAAGGTGAAGTCCAGGATTATTAGTCAGAACGAAAGTAAGAAATCTTCAAAAAGGGAATTCTAAAGATGTGTTCACCCCAAACACAAAGCACATTTCACAAGCTGTAATTGCATAGTCAATGCAAAGATGTCAATAGATGCAAATTCGTGCCTCCTGGTGCAAGTGAGGTGAATGACACGATGCAAAAATGAGGCAAATGGCGCAAATTTTATCGCATGATACTATGATGCGAAAGCCTGTCCGCAGAGACAAAGCATTGTAGCGGTGTGTGTTCTCCCAGAGCTCTACGCTAGAACCTCACATTAAAGAAAATATACAGGAGCCTTTGTTAATAGAGTAATGTGAGAAGCAGCACAAACCTTTTCTCTTGGGATCTTCTTCTTGCCACAGTCCTTGCATTGTAAGGGAAACTTCAAACAGATCTCATCATGAGCCTAAAACACAACCATGAAGGAGCATGAGAAGATTATTTTGCATCCAGTTCAAAATAAATAATCAGCATCTGCTTTACACTCGATGATCTCCACAGCTCACCTTGATCTCTTTAAAGTTGAAGGTCATTTTGCAGTATTTACAGTTGAGCGTTCTGGCTTCACATTCTCTCTCATTATGTCTGTCCTTCTCCGAAAGAAGGATGGACGTTTGGCAGGCCTCGCACTGGATCCTCTCGAAATTACAGCGGCCTTCATGCTGAGCCTTAAGGTGAAGGATAAATATATTATTACTACATTCTTACTGCCTGTACATTTCTGTTATTCATAAACATAAAAGTTCAACACGCTTGGTGTTTTTATACAAACATGACACACTCTTGCCAGTTATTATTCAAATGAATGCTCTGCAAAAATGTAACTGCCAGACACACCCAAACATGTCAGGGTGTATGGTACAGGATGTACTGACACGAGAAATGTGGAAAACAATCTCCATTTAACTGTTTCACCTCCAGCGTGGTGATAATAAGTCATTATAATTAATGGTGTATTTATGATAATTTTCTTGTCACTCAATTTATTTAGTTGCACCATATCATTGTTAAAACACAAACAATAAATCTCTGAACTTGAATCAAACAAAGAGATATATATAAATATAAATATTAAAGATAATCTTTTCAAAAAATGCCGGGAAATAAAGGGGCGGGCCTCGACTGTGAGGTGGAGTTTATCAGAAAGGAAGTGATTTCCTTTCATAATGACTACCAACAGCCCGCTGGAGCCACAGAGCAGGAACCGCAGGTAGGCTAGCCTGTTTTTGGCTTTGACTGCTCACTTATCGGCATGCTCCAGAACAAATCTCAAAAAGAATAACCGAAGCGAATATGAATCATCTTTATCGGTTTTTCCAGTCAAATCCCCGTCGTTACCGTGCCACTCACCACGTTTAGTCTATTTTTCCTGCTACTTTCGGGTGTGTACGTCTAGCTAGCGACAGTGCCGATCTTTCCACTGAACGGTGACTAAGACAGCAGCCCACAAATGTTCACACAGACGCGTGGGTGTATCACACAGGATAGTAATCATTATCTGGAACTGCAATAAACGATAGCGGACTTTGACCTTTTGGTCACATAAAGTAATTGCGTTTCTTTATCACATCAGCAAACTAACTGGTCTGAACCACATTTGTAAGTCACGCAAAACAATCTCCAGCATCAGCTTGGTGTGCATATTTGAAATATTTCCTGCCACCACTTCATTTAAACACTTTCTGTGTAGAGTCTGATCTAGTTTATACAGTTAAGTAAAATCACAAACAAGACGGAAAGCACTACAAACACCCTTTGCACAGAACACACACACACACACACACACACACACACACACACACACACTAGCAACAAAACTAGTAAACAGATGAAACTTATTCAAACACAAGACAGCTGTTATGATTCTGGTGGGGCTTTTCTGTGATTGTACAACTGTGTCTGTCTGTAGGATGTGGTCCGCTGTCTGAGCCTGTTCCTGTTAAACAGCTTACAGTAAGTATAGGTAGTTCCCTTGCTAAGTGGTGCAGCCTAAATCTAGTTCCATGATCATTTAACCGTCAACTCTCGATCAGCAGCCCAGCTAATCTCGAGTTGAATGGCCTTTATATCCTGGTACTTTCCCCCAGTTACCACTATGGTACTTTTGTTTTTTGTTATCTGAGCTGGTAACATGGGGACTTTCCAGACTGCATGCTCAGTTTCACTTCCTGTTTCTCTGGTGCTACAGCCGTAGTGCATATAATACAACCGCATTTCCAGCTGTTATGTTAGCTCAAGGCTGTGTGGGTCAAGGTAAAGTGGAATGATTCAGAATTAGAAATATTCTAAAAATACCGACAGGTTTGGGTTTGTAAAGTGACACCTATGGGACAAGCAGGGGCAATCAACCAAGTAGAGAGCCATAAACACACCCACAGCCACCAAAAGACGAGCTGAACTTTATACTTCACCTCATACTCTTTTATTGAGCCTGTCCAATCACAGCCCTGGTTCAAACACCTGGCTGGCAGGCTTGCTATTTCTCGCCCGGCTGCATTGTCTGGAAATGCCTGTTGAATGAACAAAGTACAGAGGGAAGTGAACTCATAAAGCCACAAATTATAATAGCAAACTGACATAAGAGGATGCATTGTGTGTTGTGGGGGTGAAGGAAACTCCCATCACACTGTAGTCATATTATTTCCTTTGAATCTGTGGGGTGATGCATGGTATACACATTACAAGGAAGATGTCTCATAACATAACAACGGTGGCAGACAGATGACTAACCTCATTACTATTTAGAATGGATATAGGCTCCTCATATATCTCTTCTTGGCGGCAAGCATCACAAGGCTTTGGCCCAGAACTGAAAATGAACAGGTTTGTAACTTTAGTGAGGTGAAAAAAAAAACAGCTGGTTGGTGCTAGAAGCAGTCATTTCCTGCTGATTCATGACTGAGACGACTGCTGACTAACTAGTTTGGATCACAGCTCAAACTCGATAAATTATTTAAAAAAACGACAACAGCAGTGAAAGAAACTGGTAGCTGAAAGTTGCAATGCAAGTCATGCAATTCATGAGAAAAATTTGCTTCAGCAACGAAAATATATGAGTAACGCACACAAACACACACAGATGCATGTGAAGTTATCATTATTACATGATGGGTTTGCCTGTCCAGGCAGGAGGTTCACATTAAATGACCTCAATTTCACATGTGGTTTAGAACATGTGAAACAACATGTGACATACAATGAAAGTCACACGACACAAGCACTAGTTTTTTTTTTTCAGAAACCATTCACATGTGACACATGAAATGCTTTAGTTGTTGTGTGAATGTTGTAAGATTAGCAAAACGAGACTCCATTAAAGACACGTCAGAAAGGTTTCGTTTAATATGTGGTTTTATGTGTTGTTAAATTAATTACATTTCCTGTCCTGTCAACTTATCATCAAACACAAGGTTATAGACCAAGATATGTGTAATGTCTGCACAATGCATGAGACAGTGATAGCAAAAAAAGGAGTGGAACAAAATGGACAGGTTAAGAATGAGTCAGCATCATCACATCCTTGTGACTGACCCTTGTGATTCAGTAAAAGAGTCCAGTCATGTGAGAGATGAGTCTGAATAAGGTAATTGATCTTGGGTGGAGAAAAACACACATCCAAGGCGAGCAGTGAGAAGAAGCCAGTATGTGCCGAAGCATAACCGATATGAGGGTAAGCATTAGAAGGGGTAAAGGGTTTGCATTTCACACGTCTGAAGACCTCCAGTCTACCTGGTGAGCTGCTTGAAGCAGTGTACACAGAAGCGGTGGCCACACTGAGCCTGGACAGGCTTCCTCAGGACCTGGAGACATTGCTGACATTTGTACTTATTTTCCATGGGCACTGACAGCACACTGAGGGGGATCCCTGGTAAAGAGTTGGAGCAGTCCAACGAGATGCGGGCCATTCTTCTCCATCAACCTGGTGCCAAATCCTGTGAATGAATATCACACATAACAGCTGTTAGAGTCAACTTTTAGAAGTACAGAAACGTTAACAGCACTTGTACAAACACAGCGCTTTGTGCTTTCTCTGACAAACCTGTAATAACTGACTGACTGAGTGAGTTACCCGTCACTTCTTGCAGGACGTGTAGTAACTTGCATGTACGTCAGAATTTAGACCTACTGGAAATGTAGGTACATGGGAAATCCAGTTGCTGTACTGAAAGTGCAACAGCTGCAGTGTAGAAGAAAATGAATTACCTCACTGTTGTAATTTCATCTTATCCTAATATTCCTCACCTTTTTTTCACCTGGATAAACTCTGAGATACACTCAGCTATCTCATATTGATTAATCAAAGCCCAATGAATGGACCCTAGGAAACAGATGCGTATTGATTCAATGCAGATCCACTCAACACACCTTTCTCTGCTTGCTTCATGTAACTGTATATAATTCTGTCCAGAGTCCCACTCTAGTCAGAAAGGTTTCTACAGCTCTGTTGTGAACGTCTGTCTCCACTGACAGTGATTCAATTTCATCTGAACCAGCCACAGAATTGGACCTAAAGAGTTTTTCTTCCACATGCTTTCCTTATCTAAGAAGCCTATACGAGATGCGTGAGAAGCCTTTATCAGCAGAGATCTGAATCTGTCCGAGAACAAACATACTGATGACAGATTTGTCTGACGAATTGCTCTAGAATGTAAACATGGTTGGTCAAGCCAAGAGAGAGAGAGAGAGACAGACAGACAGACAGACAGACAGACAGACAGACAGGCCACAGCTGGATGAAGCAGGCCCCTGCTGTTCAAAATCCAGCACCTTCCTGTAGACTTGTGAGGAGGTGTGGATGTGTTTATTTGTGGTTTAGAACTTAATAACTGTGAAACAATTAAAACATCTTCTAATTCACAGCTTTGTCCCCCTCCTCATCCGCTCTCTAGCTGAAGTGAAGTTTGAATGCCGTGTTTACAAACAGCAATCAACAATGTGACATGGCGAAGTTGAAAATTAAAATGAAACTATAACAATATCTCACTGCTTTTTTTAAAAAACTTCCAAACTGTTGCTCGAAGTCTTGTGGTATCCAGATATGAATGATGAAGCTACATTTGCCAGTTACTACTCAAAAGATGGATTTTATTAGTTACGACACAAGGCTAATTGCGTCTCTGCTGCCATCTAGTGGTTAAAAAATTTGCTCTGCCCACAAAGTATATGGCCCATAATGAATCAAAGTTGGTCGCACTTTTACATATATCTGTGTTTTACATGGAGTAAAATATTTAAAATATGACGATTTAAAGCCCCGTTTATATATCGGAAAACGCCTCAATTTGGCGCCACCTGGTGGAAGTACCAATACTTTTTTTTAAATTAAATGTCAACAGGTGTGAAATCTGTGCACAGATTAAATGAGGTCTCAGGAGTCTGCACGTTAGGAGGAACTATTGTATCGAATCTGTTATGACAATAAAGCATTGTTACGCTGACCTTTACAGGTAAAAATGAAGGGACTGAAAGTTTCACAACTGTTTCAAAAGACCACTCTGTTGTCTGTTGCACTATGATCACACTAATCAGTATGACATTCAGCAGGGTTAAATGTGGCACCAACAACTGGCCTCCTTGCCTCTTTGTCAAAAAGGCACAAGCTGCTACAAGGCTTAAATTTAAAAAAATAAGATAGTAATGTAAATCTGATTAAGCTGGAAGTGATACTGACTGAAACCGGAATTTCTGCAGTGGTGGAGGATGCAATTTTTGCTTCTAATCTGCAGCAATGCAATTTCATACTCATACTAAAAGTACTATTGTGGCAATAATTTCACCCCAGTCTGCTGCATTGAGGGCAGTAATAAGGTTGTGGTTGAACTGCTTTTTCAGCATACATGATATCATTGAAAAATCCCTCATTGGTGAGAAAATGTGTGGGGAGTGTTTTTCCCATAATCCAGAAGATGTCACCATATATTTATATTTTCCCACACACCCACAGCAAACATTCCATTAATAAATATGCACACAAATTTTGTTTGCCTGTCACAGTGCCTGGTTTATTTTAAACAAAGCTGCAGAAAATGGTATGCTATGTACCATTGTAGGTAAGAATGCAAGTTCAGTATGTCAACATATTAAGGAGAGTGTTTCAGGTAAATTCTACAAAGATTATGAGCAGAGTGCAGCTTTGCCACGTGGATATATGACTTTACAGGTTGTATAACATGCAGTTCATCTGGTTTGGACAGTACAAAAGTCAAATAGCTTTGAGCAGTGTTGTCTCCAACTATTAGGCTTATTTGCTTGAGTCAACACATGTAATTAAAAAAACAATACATTTAAATTTTAATTTTGAATTAAGTTTGTACAGAAACACACAATAAGTAGTTCCATCTCAGTTTCTTCCGAAATGGAGAAAAGGGGTAGTAAGTATAAGAACAGTGCTGATGTGGCTTAAAAGTTAGGAACTGCTTTTGAATCCTCTGTTTACAGAACCCTATATTTTAAACCACTGAATATGTTCTCAGTCACAGGAAATCTCCTGAAACGTCCGTGTAGGAAAGTGAGATTATACGTGTCTCTCAGATAAAACTTAAGATAAATGAAACCAGGCAAATGTAATGGTTACCATGTCCAACAAATGCAGTTTGAATATAGAAAGCTACAAAAAGTCATGCTTATCATTAGACCTTAAATGTCCAAAGAAAACATTGACTAGTTATTCTTTAGCAGCCATTAGTCATAATAGCAAACATTCAAGCTCTAAATAATATAATCTTTCAAGGGACATTCATACTCCCTGTTCATTACAAAGCATTTCAATTGTGTGACTATTACTCACAGTTTGTTATCCTTTAAACAAAAATAAAATAATGCTGATGCAAACAAGTTATACTTTACATTTATTTTAAAAACCAGTAGCATTACATGGAGAGTGAAAGAGCAATATTGTTTATCTTAAAGCATTTTTTCTAGAATGAGGATTTGTAAGCATTCAATTTTCTTCTTCCACCCTTGTTAATTTTATTTAAGTCACAAGATGAACTGTAAGGGGGGAAGTATTTCACTTCTTAGAAAAACCCACTGCTGCTTATTATTGGAAAGCTCACTTTAACTCATCGGGCACAAGGTGACTACCGTCTTCAACGTTGCAACATACTGTAGTAACAAAGTCATTGCACAACTTCCGTGTGGTTAAAATGTGTCTGCAAAAATAAAACCCCTCAATGAATCATAAAACATTGCTTAGTGACCGTTAATAAGTACATGAATACACCAAGCGTGTGTTCTGCCCATGAATGATGAGAAAATCTGAGAGGATAGCAAAAACATACCCAGTGAAAACAATCTTTAAATCAGGCAATCTCACGTACAAACCCCATGCTGATTCCCTTTGTCTGACACTAAACAGTTATACAAGAAGCAAAAACACTACTATGGCAAACACTTATACCACCATACAGTGATCTGGCCTTTAGGTTACGAGTGTGTGAAGTTGGGAACGAAATGACACCAACAGCTGCATTCTCAGTCAAAAACAACGCTTTAAAAGTAACGTCACAAAGAAGCTTTCCTGTAGTCTCTCTCTCTCACACACACACTCGCTCTATCTGCTTGTGTGCCACAAACAACCAAGCTAGCAGAAGCAACTGAAGCAGGAAATGAAAACCCCTCTCTGCCCTGTCTGTCTGCCCTGTCTGTCTGCCTGCTCGGCCTCGCTGTTCGCCATGTTCTCGGTTGGTGCCCATGGCGACGGGGTTTCTCCGCTGCTCTCTGCGATACTACACTCACACCAAACTGGATCTTTTACTCACCGAGCCTTCAGAGTCTGCCTGTTCACATTGCGATTACAAATCCTCCCCGACCTTAGTACTTCAGCGAAGTTACACCCTTTAACCACGTGACATCAGTCGTCAACCCTCAGGGAAATTATACGAGTTGCGTGTGCAGCAGACAAGTCCACTGTTAGATATTATCTTGCTACTGAATAACACCCGCACACGTAGCATTTGCACTTATTTTTCTATTTCTGTCGTTTACCTAAAATTACGCAGCTAAACACTTAACTTACACTTCACTTGCTGGTTTGCACGACTATTGAACTTGCACAACTTTAGGCAGCTAGCTTAATGCTAAGTTGTTTAAGATGTTTTGTTGCGAAGTATCTACTTAGTTGGCGAACTCCTAACCTAGTCCTGGAAAGAGAAAGCAACACCAGCTCGACGAACTAACCTCGGGACCTTCACTTGGTCGACGGGTAGAAACGAAACTAGTGTTTGTCCGCTATTGCATATAGAAGGGCAGCTCAACCTTTACCTGTGTTTACATTTTTTTTTATTGCTACGTGCGCTTACTTTTTTCAGCTCGGGAGAACGGTGGCAGTCTTGTACACTCTGCATTGCGTCCAATTGCATCGGACTAGCCCCGCCCCTCCACAGCGGGGCTGCCACGGAATAGAAACCTATGATATCAGTTGACGCATGCGCATTAGTGTTCAAAATGTGGCGGCCAGTTGGCAGACCTTTCCAACACTTACATCGGCGAAAATACGTTTTGATCTCCAAAGGTATGAGTTTCTGCAATTAATGCGTCAAGCTATTTAGATGTAAGTGATGTTAATAAAGAAATATCGAAGCAGAGCTGGCAGCGTAGTTTACCGGAGAGGGCACACATAGTAACTGTTATGCTACACACAGTAACTGTTATGCTACACACTCCTCAGCTAACATGCATGTAGTGAGCTAGCATCAGATTCACGTCACTCATTATAGCACGTATGAGTAATTAGCTCGTCAGATAGTGTTACTTTCTACGGAAGCGCATTGCATTCACTGGATAAAAAAAAATAGACGCCTTATCTCGTAATTACGAGAGAGGATGGTATCAATATCAGTATGTCAACACTGCGCAGGCATCTCAAGACGTTGGGATTCCTGATCTCATAATAACGAGATGTTTTCTCATAACTACGAGATCTTTTCTCGAGATAAGGCGTCTAATTTATTTTTTTTATCCAGTGAATGCAGTGCGCTTCCGTACTTAACAGCATTTATTATGTCCATAATAAGTGGGTGAACGCAATCCAGTTTGTAATTCCATTTTGCTTCATAAGAAAATACATAGAATAAAAACAAACTCATGTCATATGTGGAGGGCTGAGGATGGATTAAAGAGTCTCACAGATTTGACTTGTTGTGTAAGGGCTGTAAAACAATAACAACGTGTACATTTTTACTTTGTCCTGGTCCAGCAGTGTAAATGTGACTAATGCTGCTCCACCTTTGTCCCAGCAGTGTGTGTCAACCGGCTGCACAGCACTAGCAGTGTGTTTACAGACCGTTTCAATGATGGGCTGTATCCTGGACATATCCACACCACCCCCATCCAGAAGGCTCTGTTGGCTGTTGGGTCAGGTGTGGCTGCACTACAAGACCCCTACAGACATGGTGAGACTCCTGAGGTAGCTGCTTATTTGCACATTCTGTGCTATGATTTCACCAGGAAAGATTGCTTCTCTGCATGAAGCTTTCAGGAATGTGAATTTTTTAGTTTCACCTATCTGCAGGCTGCCTAAGTCATATATCAGCTTTGTGTGTGTTTTAAAGCCAGCTACAGGATGTCTGGGCCTTATAAGGTACTAAACCAGTTCTGCACCGATGGCCCGAACTTAAACATTTCCATATAAGTACAGATTGATAGTCCTTTCAGCTTTAGGCTTGCGGGCCCCAAGGGGTGACATCAGCAGAGTAATTAGGATGGTTTGGAGGCTCCTCGATCTCTTTTTTGGATGAGTGGACTCTCAATCCATCCAATGTGACCAATAAGGTGCAGTAGGTAGGTCCTGGCAAAAGGACTTCAAAAAGGCACGCGCATGCAGAAAATGGTGGTGGTTTTCATGTGGATTTCCTAAATCAAATGCTCAGTAGGATTTCCAGGTAGAGTAGGCAAAGGTTCATTAGGAATTTACCTGAGTTTGGAGAAAATAGGTGTTGGCCAACCTGGTCTGATGCAGGCTTGAGAATTCTCTTTCAATAATGATCGCTTTATCAATCCAACTCAGCCTGTCTCAGCGGATTCATTTATCGATCAAACTTCACACCGATCATTGCGGAACAGAGCCCAGAGACAACACTCCCTGGTTCGACCTGTATCTCTACTGTCAAATCAAAACCAACCTTCTACTGAACAATTGAGATGGTGGTGCAATAGAAAACCCCCAATACTCCAAACTTTGGACATTTACTACAAATCAATCAACTGACTGATGAGAAGAATATTTCATACACAATGAAAAAGTATTTTTGTGACGTTGCCTTACTTGCTTTTCTGAGCCTTCAACTTTATTAGCAGATGGACATCACTGATGATGCCACAAAATGTGGTTTAAAGTTAAAAAAAAAAAAAGTTTGAACAATATTTGGTCAAACAGCAGTCCAATGCAAAAAATGAACCTTCCATGTTACCTGGGTTATCAATTGATTGGCTTTGAGAATGAATTGTGTCAAATTGATCTCTCCACCAATACTAGTATAACTGAAAAGTAAAATGTAAATATGCAATTGTTTTTGCCTTTTATGATGTTTTTTATTTTTCAGTACAATGAGACCAATGATTGAGAATTAGATGAGGTTTCTTTTCTTGTGAACTGTTCATTTACAGTTTATGACTCATTCTGAACTATTGTTCTCTGGAGAGTGAGAGAGGTGTTACATGTTCCTAAAATGTGTTCGAAACAGAAATGAGAACAGATACATAGATGATAGATACATGTGTTGGTGAGGCTACTGAAACTCTCAGGGCGGAAGAGTGCACTTACACCTGTGACATTTAGTTCACAGACCGTAGGTGTCTCTAAAAGGTTACACCTTTGCTTTTAGTCGCCAGTATCGGTTGATTTCCTCAAATGCTGGATCCTACTATTATATTTCCTTTTTTCTGTTTGCCATTTCCTGCCTGGTAAAAGCCCAGGGCATTCCAGCTCCACCCCCCCAGTAATGCAGGCTTTCTGTTAAACGTCTGTAATCTCCAAAAACTAACAAAGATAACTCCGATGACATCATCAGACTTGACATTTTCAGCCAGACATTTTCTCAGACTTGAAAAATCTCCTTCTGAGCCACAGAAGACATTAAACAGCTGTTTCACAGGCTGACTTCCACTCCTATTGATGAGTACACTGATCCGTAGGAGTACATTTAACCCTTTGACCCTAAAATCAAGTACATTTAAGCTGTATTACAATTTATTTGAATACTAAATATTTTTATACTATATACTATATATACTGTATACAAGCAGTTTTGCACATATGATAATCTTTAAGTCGAAAAGGTATGTTTTTCCAGGGCAACCAATTATTAATACCAATTAACAGCACGAAACTCTCCCTACAGACATGGTCGCGGTGCTCGGAGAGACAACAGGACACCTCGCACTGATAAATCTCAGGGACAAGATGAGAAATGACCCTGAAGGCTACACAATCCTAACGTGAGTCACTGTAACACCATGCAGTAACTTTCTGTTTGAGGCGAAGGAATTTGATTTTGCTTTACTTGGTATTATTGCAGAGAGAGGCCCAGGATCCGTCTGTCTACACTTGACCTGAATGAGATGAGCTCTCTGCCTGATGGCTCTTTTGGGAGAGAATACCTTCGTTTTCTGAAAGACAACGTGAGTGTCCTTGTTAAGATGAACACGTTTCCTAGGAATTTCCTCCCTGTTTAAGTTTCCTTTTACCAGTCTCTCATGCATTCACTTCCCTGTTCCGTCAGCACGTGACCCCTGACTCGAGGGCAGACGTGAAGTTTGTGGACGATGAGGAGCTCGCTTATGTCATGCAGAGATACAGAGAGGTGCATGATTTGCTGCACACCTTACTGGGCATGCCCACCAACATGCTGGGTGAGTCAGGCTTCACAAACTTTCATTTGACACCATCGCTATCCTGCACAAGGAGATTGAGAGCCAGGCAGTTTTTATAGAGCAGCAAATAAATTAATTATTGTGTGCATGTAAGAAAGGCCACAGACACAACTTCATTTTGATCCTTTCCAGCTGTCGTTAAACTGACCTTCATTTTTAAAGCCGCTTCTCTGTTTTGCTGACCCAATGGATTGATTCGGTACACAGTGAACTTTTAGAATAAAGAGGAAACAGTCACGTTTTTTTTTTAGAAACTCAACAGTCATTCCCTCATGATTTTTTGTCCCCTTTCATCTGGAATAATCTGGATGTTTCTCTTTCTGTCCCTTCTTCCTGCTTTCAGGTGAAGTGGCAGTGAAATGGTTCGAAGCTGCTCAGACTGGGCTTCCCATGTGTGCTCTTGGAGCTGTGTTGGGGCCACTTCGGCTGAATGCAAGGTACATCTCCAGTGTTTTGACTGAAGTTTAAACTATGTCACAGTACCTGTGGACCCCCGAGACATCTAGTGTGCTCTGTAGCAGTATGAGCGGAGCTGGAGTCTGTTATGGTTTCAGTGAAAACTGCTTATCCACTGAAAGTGTTCACAGTCACCTAATTTTGTGAACTGACAGCAAAGACCAGAGCTCAGTGCTTTGGTTGCAAATAACAACTGTTCATTCATTTGGCTTTTGTCCCATTAAGTTATATATCAAATTCACCGTTATGATGAACAAACACCACTTAACTGTACCTGCAAATCATTAATCCTTCCTCATTCAATAACTGCACTTCCTTGTGCTTTTGGGAAACTGGCTTATCAGAGAGATTAATTAAAAAAACAAAAAAAATTCTTCATTGTTGTTTGTGCTGAACTTTGCTCTCTCGTATCACCTTCTCCCAGCCGTTTGCAGTCGCTGTTCACATCCTTGGGCCCTTGGGCTCTTCAGAATGGTCGCCGGGCCCGCTGCGTCCTCAGCGTCTTCTACGAGCGGCGATGGGCGCAGAGCATCGAAGACCTCCGACAAGAGCTCAACATCGAGCCGCCTCCTGTCATCGTCGGCACTCCCTATAACAGGAACACCTGAGAGACAGTTCTCCTGATCCCGACTAAAGACTTTTAATAGCTGATAAACCAGAAATATTTGAAGTGCACTGTGAGGAACAACTTTATCAACGCTGAAGAAATGTGGAAATTTCACCATTGCCAAACTCTGGCGTTCCAACTTTTAGTTTGAAGTGTGAATCATTTTGAGTGAGGTAATTTAAGCTGGAAAGATGTTTCTGTTCTTTTAATGCTGCTAGACACGATTAATCCGGCCATGTCTAGTCCCACCTGTTGGTGAGTAAGTGTGTATTTGTATCATGAATAAATAATATAAGATTATATCCATTATAAAGAGCTTGTATACTGGCGTCAGCTTTGAAAAAGTATTGTTTTTTATCTAGTATTATAAAGCTGTTAAATTGGTATTTCTTTCTGCTGTTTTTCTAATTTAAAAAGCACTTTAAAACAATTGAGAATTAGTGTCATGTCATACATGCAGTGAAACCGACATTTATGGATGGGAAAGGAGCAGATGTCATCTTAAAAAAACAAACATGAGTGCAGCTGCTTTTGTTATCATTTCATCACATCCACTTTTAATATCCCAGTGAGAACCAATGTTCATGAAACATGAAGAGAACCTTTCCATTAAATGCTGTCATCTGCATTTAATACATATGATTCAGCTAGCCCTCAAAGAAGCAATTACACAGCACATGGTCCACCAAACCCTGTTGAACTAGCAGTGAATCGGCTCTCACGTCACACCACATAGTACCAAAACACATGAAATATCTGGGACATCCCCAACTGGTTCATCCTGTGCTTTTCCAAATAAATCCTCACATTACCGTAACACAGCATTAGTTAGACAGACTACGATGCCATATTTGGTCTAAGATACCACTGGTATGTCACTAGTTGATACATAGCTTTTCCTTTTCTCTCAGTTTTGCTTCATTGCCTCATACTTTTTTCTCATGTCAACTTCTAGTTCACTTCAGATTGCTGATTATGCATTTGTTACTTTCATATTTCCTAAAATGAAACTTAAGCTTTCCCTCCTTCTGATGTTAAAGCTAAATGTCAATTCTCTGTTTTTTAATTTAAATCTACAAACATTCATTCAACAGGCGTAAACATGTGCTCAGCTTCCCGAGTTCTTGTGTGATTGTAGTAGTCAGCACCTGTAGCTGTCCATAGACACGTTTTCACCAACAGTTCACCGTTGCCTGACTCATGGTTGTGACGTTACTGCCCCCTAGTGGCAAACGTCTGAGATGTAGCGAGAACTTCAGATCTGCTCTACTTTATATTAGGACCTTGATTCCCAAATTGTCTATTTGTTACAAAAAGCTAGTGGTTCACTTCCTCATCCCAGAGTCAAAGGGCTTTTTCAGAAAAGAGTGGTGACATTGCTGTAGAAAATGGAGAAGCTTGTTTCGCCTGTCGAAAAAACACTATAATAACAGAGGAAAAGCCCATTCGACCAAATAGATAATAAAGGGCTGCTAGTTTATAATACAACAGTTTTTAGAGTCATATTGTCAAGATATTGTTGTCATAGAAACATACCAAAGTATATGAGTAAGTAGTTGTATTGATTATTTCAGGTCCTACTAACATTTAAGTACAAAGTATTTGAATTCTACATTTTGTGTTTAAACTATATACTTTGAGCGCCCTCTGCTGGTTGAAACCCGGCTATTGCGACTGAACTTTGCTGTAAGGCTGATCTGGTGAAGAACATGGAGCCAGCTTCCTTCAACAACCGTCACGAACGCACAAAACGTTTATGTTGGGTCATAAAAGAAGAAACTCTGGCATTTTAAAACACATATGAATGCAACAGAAGTTAAATATACCTTGTTTAGGACTAATTATGGAAGACGCAGAAAATATAAGCTGTAATAATTAGTTTACTGAGCGTATAAAATCAATACAAAATTATCTTAAGCTCTTCTGAGTTTCTTTGTCACACAACATTTAAAACTGGATCAACCAGTGTAATTAATATTTTCTATTAAGAGTCTTGGGGAACTTCACTATACAGATTAAACTGATGCTAAACACTGTCATATTAAAAACAGAAAAATACCATTGTCAGTCAAACAAAACACTTTTACAGCACTACTGTATATTATGATCAACAGAGTAAAGTCAAATGATCTTATTATTTCTAAATCGAAATCAGTGAAACAAAACAAAAATCAGCAGCTAATAACAAAACGTATAAATATATAAAATAAATGACGCCTTTTATAACTACACAGTCAAAGTAACAGGAAAGGAATTTCTTCACATGTTTAAGGTCGATTAGTGTGTGTTGTGTCAGTGCAGTATGGTGATACTGCGGTCAGTCACGGCAAATGCCGGCAACAGTGGGGCACTGAAGGGATATGTGACGCAGTGCAACACGGTGTTGGAGTCCGGCTCGAAAAACATCAATGTCTGACTCGGCCAGTCCAGCAGCAGGCCGATCCTTTGGGGTCTACTCGCCACCTGCAGGGGCGCCTTCTTCCCTGCGTGGCAGAAAGAGTAGTCCCCGTCATAGTGAGACAGCACCCACGAATGACTGTTGTGGCCCAGTCGGGCCTCGTTCCCAGAGCCTTTGCGCTCCAGAGAGGCGTAGCACACCCCGACCTTAAAGGCGCCGCTCTGGCCCACATCCACCACCCAGCTGTGGGTGCCGGAGGACATGGACAGTGAACCCAGTGCGTTGGGCCAACAGTCGAAGCGTGCTGGGTCGTAGGGTTGGGCCTGGCGAGGTTTTTTGTGAAGGAAGGTCAAAGTGTATAAGTCAACCGACAAGGTCAGGAGATGGCTCACCGTGCGCTCATCAAACTTTAAATGAGATGAGCCATAAGCTGCGGGAAGAAGAAAAAGATGGATTGACTGTCACAAACTGCTGCAATACTCTTAAGTAGACATTTTTTGAGGAAGTTTTGAGAATTATCTGTTTACTGTAATGTCACAGCACATAAAAAGTCACTTCCTGCAACCCTAATTACAGTATAATGCTCGTCCACCTTCCACTCTTTTTCTAGATTTTCAAGGTTTGCAAGTATGCTCATTAGTATCAACATTGTTGGACGTAACAACCCTTTATAATCATGCTGGATCCTTCCTGTTGTGCGTGAAGATTGAGTACAGATCTACTGACCTTTTGGCCCCAGCATCATTGCAGTGGCCCACAGACCTCTCAGCAGTTTGCTGTCATTGCAGGATTGGTTCAGGTTGAGCTGGTCGGTGTCGCAGGGCTCCCCGACCCCGTCTCCTTCCTCCACCCTGGAACAAACAGCAAGAGGAGAGGAGATGTTAACTCGAGCTAGAGGGGGGAAAAAAACATTCACAAGCAATAGCATGCAGAGAAGATTACCTGTCAGCGATTTCCTGGACACTAGTCTGAAAGACAGGAAGAAAGTGATGACTCATCAGTGCATTCTTATAGTTTAGAAAATGACCTCTATCAGGCTACTGTTATTTGAGCACAAGTTCTCAGTTCCAAGTCCCTGAACCTCCGGTCTCTCACCACCAGCTGTGCGTCCGGAGTGTGCGTCAGCGTGTGCACCAGGCCGGAGCGTGTCTGCGTCAGACTCTCCAAGGCCTGGCTCCAGTGGGCTCTCTGAGTGAGGAGACACTGCTCCACTCGCTCCTCCTCCCGCTGCACCTCCTCCAAGAGACGCTGCTCCTCCTCCTCCAGGGCCTCACGCGCTGCGCTCACCTGAGCCAGGACCTGCTCCCTCGCCCTGCTTGCTGCTACCTACGCCGAGAGACAAGAAGACAATATCAGACATCCTGTGAGAAAATACATGGTTTTCAGTCAGTTGGATATAAATACTGAATCAGCAGGTTAATTATTAGTTTTTTAAGTCCATACACTGATGTTCCCAAAATGTATAAACCCTTCAAAGTTTATGATCAAATCGGCTTTGAATCTCTAAAAGCATTTTTTTCAACAAACCGTTTAATCATTCCTTGGTGTTGTCCAACCATGAATCCATCCAACCACTATAATCAATTTAGCATGGCATAGAAATACAGAGAAAGGCAGGAAACATTCATATTTGAGAAGCTCAAACTGATTTTTAAGGATGCATCAAAACACAATGTAGTGATTCATCGTCATCATCTGAACCTGCAGCTCTTCTCAGCTTCACTAAGCTTTACAGTGAGTTTCAGCTCACTGTAAAGCTTATCTCTATAGCGTTTTTTTTAAACACTTTCTAGTCGGGAGAGCAGGCGTTTATTTCCTCAAACCACAGATTATTAGCAAAGTGTCCCATAAATCAAAAATTCAACAACACTTGAGGGCAGGTGCCTCATATTTCACATGATTGATTTCCCACATCTGACCATAAACAAACACACCAACAGCTACAGAGACTCACTCACCAGATTTATTACCCAAAGCATTGTTTCCTGTAAATGTGTTACAGAGACATGGTGGTTTGGTGACACGGTTCCTGCTCCTATAAGGTATCTTTGCATTTGTCTTATGTATCTTTGTTGTTTGTTCGAGGTTAGCTTCACTCGTGGTAACCTAGAACATTAGACACACATGACCCGAGCTCTGACCCCCGTTGTGTTCAGGGAGGTTAATAAACAGGCGACGGCTGCAATGAAAGAGGCAACCTTTGCTTTGCTGGTCATAAATTGACTGAATCAGTAAGTGATATATGACTAGTGAACATATTGTGTTTATTTCCTGCTTTGCTTGTGCATTTACAATTAAAAAGTTATTTTACTCATTGGGAATGACCAGATCTGAAATTGCTTGGCTTTCATTGTAGGAGGAAAAGTTAATTAATGAAAATATTTAGATTTATGAAGCATGCTCACAGTACTGTTGTCACATGTTGTTTTAAGTATTTTTATGAATGAACATAATCACATGCATTTTCGAGAAATAGCCTATGACGTTTTTTTTTTTTTACTATACAGGGATGATTTCTTTCACAATGTATTTCAATGGTTTCACATGGAATGAATGGAATGAAAGTTTATGTATGTAAAAAACACAAATCTGGTTCGAGCTTCTCAAATGTGCAGGTTTTCAGCTTTTCTCAGTTTCATGTCATCATAAAATGAATATGTTTGGAGTTTTGGAACAGCTGTGCAGATGAAACTGGTGATATTTTTCACTATGTATGAGGCTGGTGCTGTGTGTGTGTGTTCATTAATATGTGCTTGACTGGGCGGGGATCAATGCTATTTTCTCACCTGAAGCTTTTGCTCTTTGGCTGTCAGCGTCTGGTCGATAAACCTCTCAATCCTCAGCGCCTGCAGCTGCATTTTTTCACACACGTCCACCAGTTGGTTCTGATGAAAACACACACACACACACACACACATTCACTCACTCATCAGCTGGAGACAACAAGAACATCCTGTCTCAGCAAGAAAACCCACATTCAAATCGTGGCACACCCAAGAATTATGACATATGCATATTACACATTCGTGAACACGACTTTTCAAACTTTTATGAGTCAGCGTTGGTGGATTCATAAAAGCTACAATCCTCAACAAAGTAAGAAAAAACATCTTCTCTTTTAAAATAAACTTGAAAGAGAATTAAGTAAAAGGGGAAACACATAAGACATTCACACCGAACGAAGGTGGACTATTTATAACCCTAGAAACCATACCTTGTTCATTTCAAAAGCTGATGTATCATCAATATCATACCACAGCTACATTCTAATAATAAAACAAGTCAACAGCCGCTGTTCTGAACACAGGACTGTTGGTAGCGGGCCCACACACTCACCCTGACTGCGGTTACTCTGGCGGCCAGAGGGGCGACAGTGTGGCCGTAGCAGGGGCCCACGATGGCGCAGTGCGAGCAGATGAGTCTCTGCTCGGTGACACAGAACCAGTCCAGCTCGGACTCGTGCTGCACACAGAACTCGTTTTCACCGGAGAAGATCCCGGACTCGGTGTCGGCGGTGGCCGGTGAGGTGGACCCCGCGGTGTCCCCCTCCTCCTCCTCCGCCTCCTGCTGCTGCCGCCGCTTCACGGCGCCGCTCAACACCGAGAAAATAGGCTGCTCCAAATCCATCCGCTCCGTTTTCACGCTTTCACCGAAAGTCCTCCCCGGGCTGGTGGGTGAAGACGGGCATGTTAGATCGCAGGTTGTGAGCTCCTCGGTCATGGTATGACGAGGCAACAGGTGCACCTGGAGTCGCACCTACAGCGCAGTAATACCTGTGTGTAAAACAGGTGTAACAGGTGAGCGGAACACGGAAGTAACGCGGACACCAGAGGTCAGTGCTGGGGAAAAAAAAAAAGGTTTCTGTTCTGCTGGTTTCAATTGTTAGATTTGGGCGTGAACTGATAGCCGTCTATTGAGTAGCATGTCGGAATAAAAAGAAGTTAAAGTAGTCTTTTAATTTGCTTTCCCCTCACTGTTGGATCCTTTTTTGGACTTAAACTTCCCAAAAATTCTAGCTTTGACCCCCAAAGTGAAGCCTGACCACAGGTGGAAGGTCATCTTAAGGTTGAGATCAAAGTGCCTCTTTAACACTTTTAGATCACATCCTCATTCAGATTAGGCACCTATTTAATGTAAGCAAAAAAATAATAATAATAATACAACAACAAAAACAAAAATGTATTCAATATCTTGCTGAACAAAATATGTACCACAAACTGCGAAAATCCAAGATCCAGTGGAAATACCCCATTGGCGTCTTGTCTAGGGAACCAGTGTGAGGCTAAATTCCTGGGTGGGCCTACACAAATACATAAATATAAATAAAATATACATAAAGGGTATCTCATTGAAATACTGCATTAAAGGAAAATAAATGTGGGAATATTACGATTACATCAATGTTTGCAAATTAATTGATATTGTCATTTCAGAACAAATGCACATGTAATTCATAAAAATAAGACTTTTACTGTGAAATAGGTCTGAGTGATGTGGTTTAAATCACTCATGCTGCTTTAATCTTTAATTCTTAATTGTGTTAGTTTATGATAAATAATTACTTTCGAGAACACAATTCTGTAAAATGTTAACCTTTGTTACACAACAATTCTGAGTTGATAAACCATCCATCCAACCATCCATCCATCCAACCATATTGTGTGTGTTTTTTTTTTTTACTTAATTTGTACTTTTTTGCACCCTTTTTGGACATTATATTTGCTACATCAAACTGTTATTCCAAAACAATACATTTAATTTTGAATTGTCCTTATGTTCAGATACCATTGTGAAAATAGTAATCCCATTTTCCAGGGTGGATAGGTGTGGTACAGTTTCAACATATGTGTGTGTTTGGGATCAGTGGTGCAGACACACCTCAGAGACGGCTCTGTTTAACAATATAGTGAGCAACACCCGCTGTCGAGAAAAGCTCTTAAATCCAGAAAAAACAACCTCAAATGTACTCTTTGAAGGATGGTCCGCCCTTAAACAGCATGAAACTTCACGTGTTCTTCATGTGACTTCTAGCCTAAATCACTGAAGTGCTCTTCACATTTCTCAGTTTGATGCACAAAACAATCTCAACAAGAACACCCAAATACAGTGGTGGTGAATGGAACCCAGACAACACTCGTCCCCAAGAAGGTTTTAAAATGCCTTTATTAAAACGATCACATCCCCCACAGGTAGAAAATAAATAAAAACAATACCTCAATGTGTTTCAGCATCCAGCCTTCTTCAGGAAGTTACAGAGAAAGTATGACGTGAAAATATCTTCTACAGCAGGTGTGAGTAAATCAGGAGGTGCAGACAATCAGTCAACCACTCAATTAATGTCGCCAGCAGGGGGCGACGGCCCAAGAAACAAAAGTAAATACAAAAGTAAAAAAATGACCTCTCAAGACAAAGAATGTACACTATAAAGGTACAGAAAGAACACCTTAAATGTCAGGTAAACACATCCTACCTCATCAAATGACAGTGATGGTATAGCTACACATATCTCTCTATAACAGTGGAGAAATCTTACAGGAAATGACTGAAATCAAGATCCTCATTAAGATCAGGGTAATCGGTTGACCTTAATCCTTACATACTGTTCATATTTCATGACTTCACTGTATGGTTCGAGTCAATTTTGACCCTGGCAGAGAATTCCCTCAAAAGTGGCTTTACAGATTTTGAACTATATATTTACAATGTATAGCCTGTCTCTTTGAATTCATGTAGGGGTGAAATACTCATCTGTATTCCTTAATTCAATATGATTGTGCTATTTTTATGGGAACGTGGAGGCAGCAGGTAAATGTGACCTCAACAGGTAAATGCGACCATGACTGCATGGGCTTCATACAAATCCTATGAGAAAGATGGGATGTCTCTAGAGGATGGAGCAAAGTGGACCTCCAGTCTCGTCATTGAGGAAGGTGTAGTAGCAGTCATCCACCACCTGAGGGTGCAGCAGAACAAACTGACAGTCATGCTTTCAGGAGCTGAATCAGGAAAAGGGTCAAACCTGCAGGTGATGGTGGACCACATGAGAGCAGATGCATACATCACGTGATGAATCTGATTGGAGTAAATAAATAACAGAAACAAGATAAGACATGCATGAATGTATCTGTTTTTCCAAGATCATAATTATTATAATAACAGCATTCAAATCATTATACCTTAAACAATCACACCTTTATGACACTTTCTAACAACACACCGTTTTAAAAAAGAAAACCTGGACTTTTTTAGATCAAAACAGTGTTTTGAATTAAAATTCTAAGACAATAGTGAGAAAACAATGAGATGAAACAACATGCCACATCAGGTGCAGGTGTGTGTGTTGTGTTCTGATACATAAAGCAGTGGCGTCAATTCAGCCAAAGCTAAGGTATGGCAAGGTTACTAGTCACATGACTTAACTACAGCATCAATCAATATACATGCCCAGCAAATAATCAAAACAAAAGTGACAAGTCTGCTATGTGGCTTATCTGTGTGGTTAGGAAAATGTTTACTTTTTCAAATGCAGTCTCACTCACATCCCGCTAACATAACTATGGACACAAACACTAAACTACGCATGTTAATCAATCAATTCAGTCAAATGCGCCGTTATGTTTTCAGCACCATGGATAGCAAGCGGCAGGGTTATAGAGCAGTAGTAGCCTTTCTGACAAACACAATTTCGCTCATTCTGTTCACTTCATTCACTCTGTAATTGCAACAATGTCACGTGAACATACCAGGTCAACTTAAAACTGTTAAAGTCCAAAAATGTAAAGAGGAGGAGTAAGAGCAAGCGCAAATCGTGGCAGCGGCAGCTAGCCGTGGCACTTCCGGTGGCACCGTGAGGTGCCGCGGCAGCTGTCGCTGTTTGCTGTGGCACTTCAGGTGGCATCTTCAGGTGCCACCGACATGCCACGGCACCTGAGGCTGTTTGAGGCACTTGCCACTGACCTGCCGCGGCATTTACTGACATGCCACTTCAACTTCAGCTTTTCGAAGCAGCTGCCACAGGATGAAGTGGCTGTGGGGCTGTTGAATGATATTAAAAAAAAAAAAAATGATAACAAAAAGTGATTTAACCATAAAGATAGGCACATAAGACTGTAGCATTATCAGAGCACTAAATATTTGTTGAATTTATGAATGCCAAAATCACAGGGGTGAAGGGTGGTGGGGGCGATGTATGTATCATCTATCTCTCTCTCTCTCTCTCTCTCTCTCTCTCTCTCTCTCTTCTCTCTCTCACACACACACACTATGGGGTCAGTTCAGTCTAATTAATAATGAATGCACAGAGAAGGATTCACAAATGTATTTTGTGATTTATATATAAATGACTTTCTGCTCACAAATACATTTCGTTTTAAATAATTGTAATAGAAATGTGAGTGTGAATCTGTGTGTGTCTGTCTCTACATGTTGGCCCTGTGATAGACTGGCATCCTGTCCATGGTGTACCCTGCCTTTGCCCACTGACAGCTGAGATCGGCTCCAGCCCCCCCTCCCCCCATGACCCTAAATACAAGATAAGCGGTAGAAAATGGATGGATGGATGGATAAATGTAATAGAAATCCATAAATATATAAATAAAAAAATATTTGCAATTTTCATCAAAAATGTATTTGTATGTTGTTACATTTATATACAAACTGTTAAACTTGAATTTACGTGGCAGCGGCAGCTAGCCGTGGCACTTCCGGTGGCACCGCAAGGTGCCGGCAGCTGTCGCTGTTTGGTGGCATCTTCAGGTGCCACCGACATGCCACGGCAGACCAAAAGGAAAGAAAGAACCAAAAGAGGAAAGAAGAGAAAGGAGAGGCAAAAGACGAAAGAATGTGACAGGTGATGGCGCAATCTTACGTGAAAGATATTCATACACCCTCCAACTAGCAGAAGCACTAAAGATCCATTATTCTTTCTTGTGTTATCCAGCTGCCAGAACCCACGCAGGTAACTGCAGTGGCAACCCAATCCCCAGTTGCAGTGCGGCTCGCTATTTATTTCCAACCCAGTGACAGCATCAAGAGTATCCTCTGGGTCTGCAGCCAGAGACTCAAACAACTGGGTTGTTTTTGCTGACGTGCCCTCCTGCTGACGGGCAGAGCATTTTTAATGACAAGCATTAACCGGAAGTGTGTACTGTTACACACCTGACACAATGGACATCCCTGGGAGCCAGTGCAATGTAGAACCAAACAGACCAACGCCTTCTCTTTTCTACTAGTTATTACTGTATCAGTTCTTGTAATTTGGTCATTTCTTTGGTATTTAAAGGTGGTTACACTTGTTTAAAATCTATATTTATTGATACAACTAAATATATTTGGACTAGCAACCTTTAAAAAGTTTGTTATCTTTTATTTTGTTCGAATATCGTCTAAGAAGCCTCGACCCAAGTATGCAGCTGCTGTGGACATGCAACAATGAAATGTCTCCCTCGAGTGTTCATGGGAGCAGAAACTGCTCTGCGCTTGAGTATTTCTTTTGCTCGATTATACAAGTAAGATTAGACGAGGACTGCTGTCAGTCACAACCAATCACTTGTCCCGCTCTAGCGCCATGTGACCATGAGTTTGAAGGGTTTTACTGACCATTCACACTTAAAGAAGAACCATATTGACCAGAAAATGCTATCAACTGAAGACATGTCCACAGAAGAAAAATGTATATAGTTCTTTGAAATCCATCCATCTTTCTCTATTGTTTTGGACAGTTGGATCACATTAATTTGAATTCACACCAGGAAGTGTGTCGTAGACTGCAGAATGGACATGGCAAGCCTAGTAGGAATGTGCGGATCAATACTACAGTATCCAATACACATAAGCAGTACTCATTTGAATGATTGTTTTCTTGTTTCACTATGATTGGTCACAGAAATAAAAGCATTTCTACGGTGGCCCTGAAGGGCAAACGACAACCGCAAATAGAAAAACACAACAACATTAACAAAATCACAACAACATTAACAAAAACACAATTACATTAACAAAAACACAATCACATTAACAAAATCCCAACAACATTAACAAAATCACAACAACATTAACAAAAACACAATTACATTAACAAAAACACAATCACATTAACAAAATCCCAACAACATTAACAAAATCACAACAACATTAACAAAAACACAATCACAAAAACAAAATCACAACAACATTAACAAAAACACAACAACATTAACAAAAACACAATCACAAAAACAAAATCACAAAAACAAAATCACAACAACATTAACAAAAACACAATCACAAAAACAAAATCACAACAACATTAACAAAAACACAATCACAAAAACAAAATCACAACAACATTAACAAAAACACAATCACAAAAACAAAATCACAACAACATTAACAAAAACACAACATTAACAAAAACACAATCACATTAACAAAAACACAATCACAAAAACAAAATCACAACAACATTAACAAAAACACAATCACATTAACAAAAACACAATCACATTAACAAAAACACAATCACAAAAACAAAATCACAACGACATTAACAAAAACACAATCACATTAACAAAAAACACAACGACATTAACAAAAACACAATCACATTAACTTCTACCGGAAAAGGAAGGTACCTTCAACGACATGGACCAATGCTGATTGGACCAAAGAGTGTCCGTCTTTTTAACAGGTGGGAAGGGCTGCTTTACGCCACACCAGGTAGTTTACGGCTCGAACGGCTTTCATTTAGCATCAGATGAAGAGTTGAGATGTATTGCCCTCACTGTGGCAGAAAGGTTGAAGGTGTCTCGTTTTTTTTTTCTTTGATAACTAGCAAACCTAGCCTTTCTACGTCTCAAGTTATCAAACAGAGATAAATGTCCCCCCTTCCTCCAAGTAAAGCCAGTATACTCCATGATATTCAATGTTACCGGCTATACACCAATGACGTGCCAGAATATATCGTTTTCAACACTATTCTTCATTTTATGCAGCCATGTAGCCTGCCTGCGGATCACCGGGTCTGAAGAGCCCATTCACTACTTCATTGGCCACAATTAACGTTTCATTAGTTTAACTTACCTGAAGGCGTAGGTGTGTCGGTGAGTTCATCGCCAAGCATTTCTTGAAGCCCCTTGCCACAATACCCACAAAAGTTAGGCCTTTCGACAAGGTTTTCAGGCACCTTTCTGCCACAGTGAGGGCAATACATCTCAACTCTTCATCTGATGCTAAATGAAAGCCGTTCGAGCCGTTAACTACCTGGTGTGGCGTAAAGCAGCCCTTCCCACCTGTTAAAAAGACGGACATTCTTTGGTCCAATCAGCATTGGTCCATGTCGTTGAAGGTACCTTCCTTTTCCGGTAGAAGTTAATGTGATTGTGTTTTTGTTAATGTCGTTGTGTTTTTTGTTAATGTGATTGTGTTTTTGTTAATGTCGTTGTGATTCTGTTTTTGTGATTGTGTTTTTGTTAATGTGATTGTGTTTTTGTTAATGTTGTTGTGATTTTGTTTTTGTGATTGTGTTTTTGTTAATGTGATTGTGTTTTTGTTAATGTTGTTGTGAATTTGTTAATGTTGTTGGGATTTTGTTAATGTGATTGTGTTTTTGTTAAAGTAAGAAAGTAGTAAAGTAAGAATTGCTTGAAGTGCAAATTTTCTTACATTTTCAGGAATTATAACATTATAGGGTGCTACAGGAATTATACATTATAGGGTGCTACAGGAATTATACATTATAGGGTGCAATAGTCCCCAAAGTCAAGTTCCCCCCCCCCCCCTTTCTTTCTGGTTGCCATGGAGATGTTATGCATCTATGTTGTAAACATGAAAAAAAGAAAAAAAAGAAGCCAAACGTGACATGACTGATCTAGATCAAAGGCACAAGCCTTTGATCTAGATCTAGATCAAAGGCACAAGCCTTTGATCTAGATCAAAGCCAAAAGGTGTGACATCACTGGTCCAGAATCCTATATAAGTAACAGAGTCCAAAGCACTATGGCTTTAGCTCTCAACAGTGAATTGCAACAGTTTTAGTGATACAGAGATTGAAATAGTTATTGGTTTAATTGCATTGTGGATCGTTTTTTGTTCAAGGACAAGATGAATTCAAATGTAAAGAAAATCATAGGGTTTCCTTCTCTGCTTGATGATGTGATTTCCCGGCTTCGCAGCCTCTCAATTTATGATGTTCCACGTCCGCGACCTGCTGGATGGATGCACCCAAAATCGTGTGAAAATGTATTTTGGAAAACTTCTGACATTGTTCCAAAGCCTCCGAAACGGCAAAGTCATGAAGTTCCACTGCCTCCAAGTCCTCCACCTGCTGCTCGTAAAAGGAAGCAGAAAGAGAAACACCCAGCTTTGGGACACATTTCGTTTCCTTGTTTGGATGATGACGTTGCTCCAGAGCCTCCTAAACGGCTGTATCAGGAGGCTGCAGCGGCTCCAAATGGTCCAACTGACGATGTCGTGAAAAAGAGACGTCGTCGTTTGCATCATTACGTTGCTCCAAAGCTTCCTAAACAGCTGTATCAGGAGGTTTCAGTGGCTCCAAATGGTCCAACTGACGATGTCGTGAAAAAGAGACGTCGTTGTTTGGATGATGACATTGCTCCAAAGCTTCCTAAACGACTGTATCAGGAGGTTCCAGCGGCTCCAAATGACGATGTCGTGAAAAAGAGACGTCGTTGTTTGGATGATGACGTTGCTCCAGAGCATCCTAAACGGCTGTATCAGGAGGTTCCAGCGGCTCCAAATGGTCCAACCCACGATGTCGTGAAAAAGAGACGTCGTCGTTGGAATCGTGACGTTGCTCGAAAGCATCCTAAACAGCTGCATCATGGAGTTCCACTGCCTCCAAATCGTCCTGCTGACGATGTGATGCAAAAGAGACGTCATTGTTGGCATCATGACGTTGCTCCAAAGCATCCTAAACGGCTGCAGGCTCCAGCGCCTCCGAAAAAAAACAACAAGAAACGTAGGAGTCGTAGGAGAGGCGTAGACACAGTAAGAAGGTCTGGGGTCTGTCCCAAGTGTTGTCTGTGTTGAGTTTCCATGTTCTCTTGTGTGGGTTTTCGCCGGGTGCTCCGGTTTCCTCCCATTAAAAAAAAAAAACACAAACAAGAGACGTGGGAGTTAAAAGAAGCAGCCTCACGGTGAAAGGTCCTGAGTCTTCTCTGTGTTGAGTTTCCATGTTCTTTTGTGTGGGTTTTCGCCGGGTGCTCCGGTTTCCTCCCATTAAAAAAAAAAAAACACAAACAAGAGACGTGGGAGTTAAAAGAAGCATCCTCACGGTGAAAGGTCCTGAGTCTGTCCCAGGTCTTCTCTGTGTTGAGTTTCCATGTTCTCTTATGTGGGTTTTCGCCGGGTGCTCCGGTTTCCTCCCATTAAAAAAAAAAAACACAAACAAGAGACGTGGGAGTTAAAAGAAGTCACCATTAATCCAGAAATGTTGCATTTTCTTGTTTGGAGCATGAGATTGCTCTGAAGCGACCTAAACAGAGATATAAGTATGTATAAAGATATGTATATCTTTATCTCTCTATATAAGTAGAGAGCACTGTAAAAGCACAGCAATGCTGCCGGTGCTCACCCCGTGGGACGGGGTCTGGGTATGGGAGCTAAATACGTAGCGGCCTGGGCCCCTGACTGTCGGGCATAGGTGAGCATTTGCAAGCGGCTGGGTGTTATGTTGTCAAGTGATGTGCTGTTTTGTGATATTGTTTATGTCTTCATTTGAAGAAAGTTGCCAGTCATATTTCAATGTTTTTGGAAAAAACCAAAATCACATTGGTATTTGTCTCTTGAAAAAAGACCCATCATCAATTGCCTAAAAAATACAAGTTCAAGAAAACTGAAGAAATATGAACTCTGCAGATGAAAATGAATCAAAGAGAAGAGCTAATGCTGCAAGTTGGACAGCTGAGCCCTCTTTCTCATCCATAGGCAGAAAGGCCGTATGATGCAGAAGTGGTAGGAGTATAAAATTAGGCCGATATGACAATTTGACCCAAAAAATATGAACTCTGCAGATGAAAATTAATCAAAGAGAAGAGCTAATGCTGCAAGTTGGACAGCCGAGCCCTCTTTCTCATCCATAGGCAGAAAGGCCGTATGATGCAGAAGTGGTAGGAGTATAAAATTAGGCCGATATGACAATTTGACCCAAAAAATATGAACTCTTACCAGATGAAAATGAATCAAAGAGAAGAGCTAATGCTGCAAGTTGGACAGCTGAGCCCTCTTTCTCATGTAAAGGCAGAAAACAGGATGATGTGGCAGTGGTAAGAGAATAAAATTAGGCCGATATGACAATTTGGCCAAAAAATGACTTAGGCAATCATGCTATGAGGCTAACGATACACATTACGTGACACCTGTAAAAGGAAGCAGAAAAAGAAACAGCCAGCTTTGGGACGCATTGTGTTTCCTTATTTGGATGACAACGTTGCTCCAGAGCATCCTAAACGGCTGTATCAGGAGGTTCCAGCGGCTCCAAATGGTCCAACTGACGATGTCGTGACAAAGAGACGTCGTTGTTTGGATGATGACGTTGTATTTGTCTCTTGACAAAAGAGCCATCATCAATTGCCTAAAAAATACAAGTTGAAGAAAACTGAAGAAATATGAACTCTTACCAGATGAAAATGAATCAAAGAGAAGAGCTAATGCTGCAAGTTGGACAGCTGAGCCCTCTTTCTCATCCATAGGCAGAAAAACAGGATGCTGTGGCAGTGGTAGGAGAAGAAAATAAGGCCGATATGACAATTTGGCCAAAAAAAGACTTAGGCATCATGCTATGAGGCTCACGATGCACATTACTTGACACCTGACTTAAACATAGGCCTATATCTCTACTCATAAATGGTCGCTTTATCAATTTCAATGTCAAATTGACATCAATTTTTCCTCTCCGGAAACCATCACCTTACCGCGGTGGAGAGGTTTGCGTGTCCCTATGACCCTGAGGGCTGTGTTGTCTGGAGCTTTGTGCTCCTGGTGGGGTTTCCCATGGCAAATGGGAAACCCCACCACCTCAGGTGAGGGGCCAGACTAAGAATGGTTTTGGTGATTATGTGTCAAGTATTACATATTAGTAATGTAAAACTATTTATTACATAATAGTATTACATAAAAAAAAGAACCTCCTAAAAATGTAATAAATTCCCAATAATGTAAAAAGGTATTACATGAATGTAATAAGGTATTAAATTATCACTAAAAATGTTAGCTGGTGAAGTTATTACATTATTGGGTTTTATTACATTATCAATTGAGTTAAGTGTGTTATTACATTGTCAGGAATTATTACATTATAGGGTGCTACAACCCATACCAATGACTTAAAGTTATTGGCCATATTAACACGGCGGTGTCAATACGGCAAAGTGGTCCAAACTCACAAAAAGTACGGTGCCCCTCACCCCCAAAGAAAATGTTGTCCAGGACCAGGTGTTATCGAGATCTACTTCCTCACTCTTGATGGATGTTGAGGTTATATAAGTCTGATCTCCATGCTTGGTGTCTCCCACAAAGTTCACAGTAGGCTTAGTGTGGCTCAGGATCTCTGTGGTTATGAGACTGCAGACCAGCAGGGACATCCAAAGACATCCCAGACTTGACGAGGCTGACAGTTCCCTGCTCAGTTTCATCTCCTGCTTCAGGTCCTCCAGGCATCTGAAGTTTTGTCTTTTTGTGTTTTGCCTCCCTTTGCACGTGGAACTACTCCACCTTCCCCCTTTCATAGGCCTGGTTCTCATCGGATGATGGATTCCTTCACCAAAGCTCCGTGATCAGACTTGCTTTCACAGTATCACAGTCGCTATCCATGCTGCTCAAACATTTCCTCCCTGGTGGTCTCAGGGAGAGAATGAGAGAACCGTGGACTCTCCTGCAGGTCTTGTGTGTTTTCACGGCCTCGATGACATGTTGTGGGATGAATATCAGGAGTTTACGGTCTTTTCTCTCTAGATGCACCTCTCCTCACCTGGATGGATGTGTCAAATCTGTCAATGAGTTTGATGAGTTATTTTGTATTTTCTGATGTTTAGATGTAATGCTATTTGACACCAACTTCTCCTGGAGGTTCATTAAAAACTACAGCCAGCCTAACCTCACCCACAGTCCCTTTCAAATGGTCCCCCACAGAGAGAAACTATGATGTCAGCAACAGAGAGCTTTTGGTGGTAAAACTGGCTCTGGAGGAGAGGAGACAGAGGAGACAGAGGAGAGGAGGTTGGAGGGGGCCGAGCATCCTTTCATGGTTAAGACTGATCATAAGAATCTCTCTTACATTCAAGCCTTATGGTGATTTTTTTTCTGAAGATTTAACTTAACACTAGCCTATAAACCCAGTTCTAGAAACATAAAGCCTGATGCCCTCTCCTGTCAGTTAACTGGCCGATCCCAGCTGACATCGAAGGCAGGGTCCACAGGCAATTTGAGTCATCAATGAACCTAAACCTGCACACACCAAGAGTACTGATACCTTTTTTGTGCTTGAAAGCGTGTACATTAAGAATATACTTCTGTAATACTTAATATTCATTGTGAACCCTGCCTTAAGAGATGCAACTTACTGAGTCATTCCGTGTCATTTCATCAAATTTCTGAAAATCTTCCCACCTGACCATCTCATAATGTCCTGAAAAAATTCAAGTACAAAGACACACTTGTTAATAGGACAAATCCAAAATATTAGGTCTTTACTGTCAAAAGTTTTCTCATGAAACGCCTCCAGACATGGAATATCAGGGGTGTAGCTCAATGATAACCTAGTATGGTAGGTACTTAAAATGTGGCTTGTTGAAATAAAGTAGTACATTTGAAGAGTGGCTGAGCTCCCATTTTTACAGATAAAAGACTTCTATCACTTCTGCCTCGATGTCTGGTCGTTTTTGGTACTGCATGTCCTAAAATCCTACTAGTAAACATCACAGGAGGGCAATTCAATTGTGTTTTTTACCATTTACCAAAGACCCTTATGTGACTAAATGCTACTGTTAAATTTAGCCTCATGAAAACATTAAAGTGTAGCACAGTTGTAGTTACAGAGGCAATAAGTCCTTGAATGTGAGTTAAACATGGTGAAAGCAGCTTTTAATGTCTTAAACCATGAACAAACATAGCATAATATTGAAGACTGTACATTTTGTCATACTTTAAGTATATCAATTACACAACCAAATCAAATAATAATCTTAATTTGAGCATTAAGATTTTACATTACAGTAGAAAAGTCTTCAAAGTTTGATGTTGAATAACAGTTAACAGAATAGTAATGGTAGAAGTTACATTAATAATTATCTCTGTCTCCACCACTGCAGTACGTCTGAGTGATGAAGTGGGTTGAAACAGTAAAAGTCTGCATGAAACTTCATGTGTTCTTCATGTGACTTCTAGCCTAAATCACTGAAGTGCTCTTCACATTTCTCAGTTTGATAAACAAAACAATCTCAACAAGAACACCCAAATACAGTGGTGGTGAATGGAACCCAGACACTCGTCTCCAAGAAGGTTTTAAAAAAAGTGCCTTTATTAAAACGATCACATCACTACGACGGCGTATTAGGGCCACTTTCGGGAAAAAAAACGGAGCCGAGAGAGGTGGGCAATATTCTGAGATTAAAAGTCGCAAATTTGCTAGTTTTAAAGTGGCAAATTTACGAGTTTAAAAAGTCGCAAATTTACGAGAAAAAAATCGCAAATTTGCGAGTTTAAAAAGTCGCAAATTTACGAGAAAAAACTCGCAAATTTGCGAGTTTTAAAGTGGCAAATTTGCTAGTTTATTACGATGCTAACAACCGGCATTTATGCTAGCTAACTTCCCATGACTGTAGCTTTTATCTTTCTAATTAATCCATCCCGTGTGTCAATGCTTTGCTAACGTCCTTAGGGTGATGGCTCTTGATGGTTAGTGTTGGTTAATTTTATATGGGCCAAATTGTCATCTTACTGTATGTGTGTTTGTTGATCGGGTGGTTTGGCTAAGCTAGCGGTCATAGAGGAAGTAATCACGTAGCTTGACCCGGATGTTTACCGTTGCTATGACAACAAGTGAAAGCTACCGCTAGCTAGCTTAGGCAAACTACCTGCTCAATAAACACAAATAAGATGACAATTTGGCCCAAATAAAATTAACCAACAATAACCATCAACAGGCATACTAAACTAGCAAATTTGCCACTTTAAAACTCGCAAATTTGCGAGTTTTTTCTCGTAAATTTGCGACTTTTTAAACTTGTAAAGTTACGAGTTTTAAAGTGGCAAATTTGCTAGTTTATTATGATGCTAACAACCTGCATTTATGCTAGCTTATCTTTCTAATTAATTCATCCCAACGTGTGACGCTTTGCTAAGGCCCTTAAGGTAATGGCTGTTGATGGTTATTGTTGGTTAATTTTATTTGGGCCAAATTGTCATCTTATTTGTGTTTATTGAGCAGGTAGTTTGCCTAAGCTAGCTAGCGGTAGCTTTCACTTGTTGTCATAGCAACGGTAAACATCCGGGTCATGCTACGTGCTACTTCCTCTATGACCGCTACCTTAGCCAAACCACCCGATCAACAAACACACATACCGTAAAATGACAATTTGGCCCATATAAATTAACCAACACTAACCATCAAGAGCCATCACCCTAAGGACGTTAGCAAAACATTGACACACGGGATGGATTAATTAGAAAGATAAAAGCTACAGTCATGGGAAGTTAGCTAGCATAAATGCCGGTTGTTAGCATCGTAATAAACTCGCAAATTTGCGAGTTTTTTCTCGTAAATTTGCGACTTTTTAAACTCGCAAATTTGCGATTTTTTTCTCGTAAATTTGCGACTTTTTAAACTCGTAAATTTGCCACTTTAAAACTAGCAAATTTGCGACTTTTAATCTCAGAATATTGCCCACCTCTCTCGGCTCCGTTTTTTTTTTTTTTTTTTTTCGACAGTGGCCCTAATACGCCGTCGTAATCACCCACAGGTAGAAAATAAATACAAACAATACCTCATTGTGTTTCAGCATCCAGCCTTCTTCAGGAAGTTACAGAGAAAGTATGTCGTGAAAATATCTTCTACAGCAGGTGTGAGTAAATCAGGAGGTGCAGACAATCAGTCAACCACTCTGAGAAAGGGTTGACTTCATGTAATCTAGTCTACGCCTTTTCAATTAATTAATGACCAGGCCCATTCATTTAAAATGAAATGCCAGCGTGCAACCATAAAATATCTTAAAATAACTATTGTAAATGTCAAGTTACCGAAGTCCCTTCACTCGAGGCTGTAACCCATCCAATCTCTGCTACCCACCACTCTCCACCGGTAAGGAACTTGAAGTACTAGGAGGGCTTTGGAACTGCCAGTCTGCAGTCAAGAAGGCGGACACCATCTCAGCCTATGCCTCCCTGCAGACTCTCCACTTCCTGGCCCTCACAGAGACCTGGATCACCCCAGAAAACACTGCCACTCCAGCTGCCCTTTCAACTGCCTACTCGTTTTCACACTCCCCAAGACGAACAGGGCGAGGAGGAGGAACTGGGCTCCTCATCTCACCCACATGGTCCTACCAGGTCCTTCCTCTCGACCACCTACCCCGATCTACGCTTGAATTTCACGCCGTCTCTGTCACGCTTCCTTTCAAACTCAACATCATAGTGATCTATCGCCCACCCGGTCCTCTTGGTGACTTTTTGGATGAGATGGATGCCCTCCTGAGCTGCTCCCCTGATGATGGCACACCACTCGTCGTCCTCGGTGACTTCAACATCCACCCGGGAAAGCTGCATTCATCTGAATTCATAGACTTCTTTTCCGCTTTTGACCTTACACTGTCCCCCTCTCCACCAACTCACCGGGCCGGGAACCAACTTGACCTTGTCTTCACAAGATCCTGTGACATCTCGGTACTCTCTGTTACCCCGCTCACCGTGTCCTGACCACCACTTTGTGTCTTTCTCCATCCCCATGAAGCCCACCTCATCCCTCCACTCTACGCCTCGAATGGTCACCAGCCGCCGCAACCTGAAATCCCTCACTCCCTCCGCTCTCTCCTCAACTATTATCTCCTCGCTCCCATCCTCGGAACAGTTCTCCTTAATGTCTACTGAGGAAGCCTCCTCTATCCTGATGTCCTCACTCTCCTCTTCTTTGGACACACTCTGTCCCCCCATCTCACGACCGGCGCGATCATCTCCCGCCCCTCCCTGGCTGTCTGAACCTCTGCGAACCAACAGATCATTGTTGCGAGCATCAGAGAGAAAATGGAAGAAATCGGGACATCACGAGGACCTTGCTCACTACCACCTCCTCCTCTCCGACTTCACCTCAACTGTTTCGGCAGCCAAATCTGCCTTCTACCTGGCTAAGATCAACTCTTCTGCCTCCAACCCCAGGAAACTCTTCTCCGTGTTCTCTTCCCTCCTCACCCCTCCTGCCCCTACCCCCCCTTCCTCCCTTACTGCCGATGACTTTGCAACTTACTTTACCAAGAAAGTACATGACATCAGCTCCTCATTCACGCCTATTCCCTCCCAGAAGACATCTCCCCCAACTCTCAACTCGGATGGTCTTACCAGCTTTAGCCCCCTCACCTCTGAGGACGTCCACGCACTTGTTACATCTAACCGCGCCACCACCTGCTCCCTTGACCCGATTCCCTCCTCTCTTCTCCAGGACATCTCACACGACATCTTGCCATTCCTCACCACCCTGATCAACTCCTCCCTCACCTCAGGTGTCATTCCAGCGGATTTTAAGACCGCTATCGTGAAGCCTCTCCTTAAAAAACCCACCCTAGACGCTACTGACATTCAAAGCTACAGACCTGTATCTCTTCTTTCATTCCTCTCTAAAACCTTGGAACGTGCCTCCTACAACCAACTGTCATCCTATCTCTTGCGGAAAAACCTCCTAGACCCTAATCAATCAGGATTCAGGACTGCTCACTCCACTGAGACGGCCCTCCTCACAGTGACCGAGTCCCTGCGAGACGCCAGAGCCTCGTCCCACTCCTCCGTTCTCATTCTCCTCGACCTATCTGCTGCATTCGACACAGTCAACCACCAAATCCTCCTCTCCACTCTGGCTGAACTTGGCATAACTGACTCTGCTCTCGCCTGGTTTACATCATACCTGACAAACCGCACCTTCCAGGTCACATGGAATGGCTCTATGTCCAAACCCTGCTCTCTGGACACGGGCGTCCCTCAAGGCTCAGTATTAGGACCGCTTCTGTTCTCACTATACACCAGATCACTAGGTTCTGTTATCACATCGCATGGATTCTCCTACCATTGCTACGCAGATGACACCCAGCTGTTCCTCTCTTTTCCCCCGTCCTCTGACGCTCACATTGCAACTCGCATCTCAAACTGTCTGGCTGACATCTCTGTCTGGACAACTGCACATCACCTCAAGCTCAACCTGAACAAAACCGAACTCCTCTTCATCCCAGGGAAAGACTGCCCTCGCATGGACCTGTCGGTCACTGTCGAGGGCATCACAGTATTACCTTCCTCAACTGCGAGGAACCTGGGTGTAATCCTCGATGACCAACTATCCTGCACCCCCAACATCACTGCTGTGGCCCGATCCTGCAGATTCGCCCTCTACAATATCCGCAGGATTCGGACCCTCCTCACAAAGGATGCAACGCAGCTCTTGGTCCAAGCACTGGTCATCTCCCGCCTTGACTACTGCAACTCTCTCCTGGCCGGACTCCCGGCCTCTGCGATTAAACCATTACAGCGTATCCAGAATGCCGCAGCGCGCCTTATCTTCAATCTACCCAAATTCTCCCACGTGACCCCCCTCCTCCGTGACCTCCACTGGCTCCCTGTTGCAGCACGCATCCAATTCAAGACGATGACACTGGCCTTCAAGGCCATCAATGGAACGGCACCCTTCTACCTTCAAACACTGGTCAAACCTCATGCCCCGAAGCGAGCACTTCGCTCTTCTACTTCAGCTGGCCGGCTGGTACCACCATCGCTGAAATCAAGCAAATGTCGCTCAGCAAAGTCCAGACTCTTCTCTGTTCTGGCGCCTCAGTGGTGGAACGAACTCCCGACCAATGTCAGGACAGCAGAGTCATTTGCCATCTTCCGAAAAAGGCTCAAGACTCACCTGTTCAGACTTCACCTTGACTCTACATAGCATGACCCACTAGCACCCTCCCTCGACACCCCCCCCCTCCCCCCCCCAAAAAAAAAAAAAAAAAAAAAAAAACCTTACCTATAGCACTCTGATCTTAGCACTGTTGCTCTTGAAGTACTACTTTACTCAGATGAGGACCTAACACTTGTTCTATTTTTAGCTCTTACTTTATCGGCAATGATACGTCGTGGTTTCTTTGTTTCCTTCTTTTGACAAATGTACTTATTGTAAGTCGCTTTGGACAAAAGCGTCTGCTAAATGACCTAAATGTAAATGTAAATGTAAGTTAAAATAAATGTTTACAGTATCGTGCCATATAAAATGAGATGTCGACGTATCCCATGTTTTACATATGAAACTAATTATGATGTTGTTTTAACTGTGGATTTTATTTGTACCTTTTTCTACCCACATGCTTAGCTTTCACCAGTGAACGCCAGTTATAAAAGGCTGCTAACTTTATGTTAAATGCTGAGTATGTTCCCCCGGAGTCCCTGTGCTCTCTTGCCTAGCAGGTCTCCCTGGACCGTGGTGGAACCTGATCCGGACTGCACCGATGTTGTGGTCTTGTTTGCCTCTTACTGCCAGTATTTTTAATTAAAGTAATTGACTAAAATCGGCATCTCTACTGTCACTAACTTGACTACTCCCGGGATCACTCCCGGGAGTCTGGCTATGCTTTCTGGTCCAGCAGAGTCCACTGAGGTCCTGACCGATGCAGACTGCTAACTGGCCTGACGCTGGAAACACCACATTGTAGCTCCACCTGCCCGCTGTGTGACTGCTTAACCACTCCTGCTTTCTGGTCTATGGCGACGTGGCTGGGATGGATCCATCTCGGTGTGGCTGTGCTGCTGCCATGGACTACTACTGTTGATACTATTGCTTTTGTTAATACCACCACTACTGTTAAAGCTACTACTACCATACTACCAACACCAAATGCAGTTGGAACCCAAGGGCCTGGGCTGCACGAGATTTCTGCCTAAAAGCCTATTAGGGCAGTTTTTTCTCGCCACTGTCACTGTAACGCTTGCCCCTGGGTGATGTTGGGACTTTGAGATTGTGTTGATTCTTGAAATTTTGAGCGTATTCTAGTCCTGCTCAATGTGTTAAGTGTCCTGAGATGACTCTGTTGTGATTTGACACTATAAATAAAATTGAATTGAGTTGAATTGAAGAGGAGGATGAGCAGTTTCAATCAAAGGGAAGCTTTTTGTAAAAAGCTACACACGTTTGGAAGGACAGAGTTTGAATCTCATGAAATTTTAACCTGCACAAGAAGTGACACACCTCCCACTCCTCCCAGCTCCATGTCTGTGAACTGGATAGGAGTGATTGACAGAAGAGCGTCCTGCCTTCTGGCTGAGACAAGGTGAGTTTCCACACATTTCACTCTGAATCGGGAACAGCAGAGGCACAAGGCTGCCATTGCTTCCAACATAAAAAGCTGTTTTATAATGGAAAAAAGTAGCAAACAAAAGTTGAGTAAAGCTTGTTGTGGAAGAAAGAGCTGATTACTTACCGGTCTTAAACTGGGTTCTTGGAACATTTTTTTTTTTTTTTATCATTTTATTTCTCCTTTTCCAACCCTTAAAACTGCATGGTTCTCTTCTGTAAATTGTTTAGTTTTGTACTATAGTTGTTTTTTTACCTTGTATGTGACACAATTTTAGATTGCGTTGGATCAAGCGTGCTTTCTAAATTAAATTAATTCTTATTATTGTCAATATTATCTGGTAAAAAAGTGAAAAAACAACAACTAAACGTTACTTAACTGGACATCTCCTTATAAACAAGCAGAAATATGGAGTCATAACTGACCAGTGTGATGTGTGCAGGGGTATTTATGGTTGTAACGTGGCAGCCTGGTGATGTTTTCAGGCAATGACAAATAAAGTGAATGGCCGGGTGTATCAACTCTAGCACATCTCAGAGGCTGCACACGTATCAACACGTGTCGTGCTATGATGCTGCAGGGACTTCATGAGCTGAATGAGGAGCTTCTCTAACAGTATAAAGCAAGTACTGTAAGAACCAGCCGCATTCATCAATGTAGACTGATTTACTGACTTTCCTGGCTTAGTAAAGGTTATTCCATTTGCCTATCTTGGTAACGTGGGCTCATTTTGATACCAAGTAATAAGAAAAGTGATGTTATTACTTTGTTTATGGAGTAATAAATAAAAACATACTTATTACACTTTCTGAGTAACATGCCCTGTACTGCTAATGTCAATGTTTTCTTTTAGTTTCGCACAGGACACGAGCTGTGGTTTCCTGGAAAAAATGTCCTGTGTTTGTTTAGAAGTATTTAACCAAGACATTCAATAACTCAACAAAGCAATGGAAACTCTTTAACTGTATTATGTATTTAAAAAAAAGGTATATATGAGATTCCCCCCCCCCCGATTATTCTTCTAATTTTCTTCTAGTTAATCTCAAACTTTTTTTTTTTAATTTTGAAGTTTCTGTAATACAGGTCCTGATCTCCAGAGGGTGCTCACTCACTTCACTGAAAGTCTTTTTTATCCGGACAGGTAATAATGAATGCAATTAGATACATCCTCCAGTGTGCTACCAAAGGAGCATTAGATTATGTGAGGATTAAATAATTTCTAGTGCATTAATCTAAATGAATGGAAATAAAATGACGGGCAATTGAAATGTCTATTTAACATTATAAGAAATATGTTTGCAATAAATATATTTGAACTGTAAACAAATATATAATTGTCATAGAAAGAAACCAAATAACAAATAGCCATCATCAATTAGGCTACACAAAAATGACACAAAAAAGCTCATTGAAACTTTGATGTAGTATCATTTTGCTTTCATTGTTGTATTATTTGTGGTACTGTAGCAGTGTATGTGCAGGGTTGTTGATGTACAGTATACAAGCCTCTATGGCCCTGCATGATTAAGTCTACAATTTTCCAGCAAGCTTTATGATGTCAAACACCACTGAACAGATGAATACAAGGCAAATGATTGACTCAGAGAGGCCAGGAGTGTTTCCATGCCTGCTCATGTGTTTCCACTCACCCCATTGACTTTTAGATCATAATGATGTCATGCAAATAAACAAACTTTCCTTGACTCGTGGGAACATTTGCAGATATAAAATATATGTAATACAGAGAGTTCTTGCAGTTTTAGGTTGTCAACAGTGTTATGACTGTGTATTTTCTAATGGTGGTATTCAGTGGTATTCAGCTCTCTTATGGAGAAAGACATATTCCCACCCATCTATCAAACATTTCGCGCGAAAAAGGCTGGATGTGGTCACGAGAGTTCAATGACGTAATAACTGAAAAAGGCGGTCCTCATAAATAATCGTTTAGTATTGGACAACGTGATCGGACGCTTCCTGTTTTAAAAAAACGTAACGTCGAGTTTGATTGGACGTTGAGATTAGTGGCTCGTCGCCCCCCGCCCCCAGCAGCTCGCTCGGCTTTCCTGCGCCAGCAGCGGTGTGTCACCGAGGTTGGGCTGCTGCTGGAGAGACCCGGAGTCAGGGCGAACACCCAACCAGTTAACCCAAACTGGCATCGCGGTGGGGCTGAGAGGCTGCCCCGGCGAGTGTTAGACCTGAAACCAGCTTCGTTTGGACCCTACGCCTCTCTCTGTCACCACCGCCCCGTCCTCCTGATGTCGGATTTCAAGCTCGGGATCGTACGGCTCGGCCGTGTGGCCGGGAAGGTGAGCTGGATCCCAGGACTGCCATGTGCGGCCGGGGAGGGCCCGCGGGGACCACAAAAGGCGATGGAAAATGAGTTTCTCGGTGATGAGTCGGTGCTAGTCAGCGGCGTTTATGGTCACGAACTCGTTGCCGATGCGGGAGTGGCACGGCTTTACCGAATATAACTGCACTTGAACGGATTAGAGAAGCCGGCCGAGCCAGACTGGTTCTCTGTGTTGCCTCCGCCGCCACCACACAGTCTCGCTATGATGCTAACGCTAACTAGCATGTAACGTTAGCCGTTGGCTGACGTTTAACGGTCGAATAGCACCACAAGGTAAACACAGGGGGTGCTTATTTTGTCGTGACCGGTGTCGGGTTGAAACGGAGAACCGTTGTTATTTTCTTTCCGAGCGGCGGGTCGCATTTTAACGGCCGGCGTAAGAATTAGCAGTGCCACGCTAGCTGTGTTATTTGGATTACATGGTGTAGTATCTGGCTAATGAGGAAGCCATTGCCATGCTCCATCAACTGATTCTTTTGTGCAAGTGACAAAGCATCGGCAAGACGGCACACCAGCCGACATCTGTGGCGCAAAATCTGCATCTATTTTATTTATCGTTTGCTTAAGTTGCATCACTATAGCACCACGCCGGTTGTGACGTTATACTGTGGCTGAATGATGGGTCAAGATAGGCTGCTGGCTGGCCGCTCGTGTCACAAGACACTCAGGATAGATGATGCAGGCAGTTTGGTTCAAATCCATTGCCCACCTGCTGAGTGACAGCGCTCCTGGGCTCCAGTCAGCAGTCACGAAACTTTTTTTTTTTAACATGATGTCACTTTCCCCTGCCGCGTGTCTGCTTTTTTTTTTCCCCTCTATACGAGCTCCACAATAGTCTGGCAGTACACACAAAGTGTCACATTGCATGTGTCGACCTTTTGGTATGTGGACAACACCACCCTGTGCTGTTTTGTACCACGCTCAGTGTAGCGTGGGGCTATTGTGTTGGTATGTCGTCACGTGCATTTTGCGAGTCCCTCCTACTAACCGGGAGCTCGGATGGCTGCTAAATTGTCAACACGAGATGAAACAGTTTGATTGGTTCAAATGGGTTGTTAAGGTGGACTTGTCTGATGATGTTTTATATCTGTGTTGCAGCTGTCACGTGCAGGGCAAATTCCCCATGCAGGAGTTTGAACATTAATCTTCAGCTGCTTATCATTATTTGACTTTGTACGTCTGTGCAAACCAGTTGAATTGTACATAGGTGTTCACTAAAACGTGATTTGAATCTGATTCATTTTTTCAGTTTGGACACAGTTTTAAATAAGTTGTTAATGAATGCAAAGTTCTTGATAGCCATAGCTAAATAACAGGCGCATCTGCAATAGACAAGCATGCACATATCATTATTTTATACATTTTCACAGATTGAATTCTCTCATCATTTACTGCTTAAAATTTCAAACTACTACTTGGTGGTGAATGCTTGAAGGCTTATATGGGTCCTACTCTCAGATTGTCTGTTTAACCTTTGGATTCCTTGTAAAGTTCCTTGTAAAGTTTCCCAAAATGTAATCACTTCGGTCCTGTGCTCAAGCAGGCCCACAAAAGAGTCGTGGTTGTTGACATGAAAATATTCTCCCTCCATTCTCGTTCCAGACAAAATACACACTGATTGATGAGCAGGACATACCGCTTGTGGAAAACTATGCGTTTGAGGTAAGCCATGAGAGTTTAACTTAATCACTGTTACCGCTTTCCAATACTACTGTTGTCAAAACGTTACGTTATTCCATTCCCAGGCACGCATGGAGGTAGATGCAGATGGCAATGGAGCTAAGATCTTCGCCTACGCATTCGACATTGGCAAAGGCCGCTGGGCTGGAAGGCCTTTGCATGAGCTGCTCTGGTGAGTAAATTGTTCAGCATGTCAGGTGTGGAATAAGCACCTCTTTCCTGTTGGAGCATCTTGGGTCAAGTCTTAGACAACATAGGTAATCATTCTTATGCGGGAAGTGTCCTTGATGGGGTCCTCCGATTAAAATTGATCTGTATATTCTGAATAGGACAACAGGAGATGAATGAATATAGTTTCAACAGTCAGTTTTCAATTTGAAAACAATTAAAATTGTAAGAGGAATGCTGAAGAGGCTACTATGATGCACAAATTGCGTCTCTTCTTGTTATTTATCTTAATGTTGTATTATCACATCAGCGTGTAAACTTATCTGCACAGTATTATTTGTGAAAATTGTGAGCTGCCTTTTTTTTTTTTTTTTTTTTTAGACCAAGAGAGTCTAAAAGCTCTGCTCGTGGCCATTAGAAACCATGCTCTTCTCATATGAGAAGTGTTGAATTAAACAAGGAAGTGGCCAACATGCAGGCATGGCTGTTTTGCTAACACAGCTATATTAGTGGATCACATCCTAATGAGTTTTGTAACTGGTAAGAGACTGGTTGATTTATGATCTGGATGCATTTCTTGACCCAGGGAGAAGCACAGAGGAGGCATTGCCCCCAGTTTTCAAGTCATCCATATCAACTCTGTGACAGTGGACAACCGGCTAGACAACCTGCGACTTGTCCCAGTGGGTTGGAGTCCCAAGCCAGAAGAAATTTCCAGCAAACAGAGGTAGGAATACAGTCATACTGGTGCTGACATTTTAGCTTTTGGTCCCAGAAAATTAGGATTGCATTAGCATCACACTGTGTACATTTACTAGTTATGTTTTTTGAAAATTAGCGAGAAAAAACTATATTTGGTTCTCAACAATATTGAGTGAGTACTATATAAAAGTTAAGAACTGGCTTCTTGTGTTGCTGCGTGTAAAAGCCCATATACGTGACTGTATGTTTCCCCATGTTTTCTTACTTGTCCAGAGAGCAGTCTCTGTACTGGCTGGCCATCCAGCAGGTACCGGCCGACCCCGTGGAGGAGCAGTATCTGGAGCTGAGCCGCACACGCTACTACAACGCTAATGGGGAGCTGGTGGAGGAAGAGGAGTGCTCCTGTACCTACTACGAGTGTCATTATCCCCCTTGTTCACTCATCGAGAGGAGGGTATGTACTGAAACTGGCATTCTTCTGATACTTGCGTGATTTTCAAGTCAGATTTTAATAAATTCAATGTGTGGTTAAGTTATTTTAGTGTGAGATGAAAACTATATAGTTTTCATCCTCATGAATCCATCCACGCGTTCCAATCGTTACCTACAGTCACAGTACCAAAGCATTAGATAGAAAGGCCAGAGCCATACATGACCTTGTTCCTTGCTTTTCCACAGCTGCGGGAGTTCAACATCTGCGGCCGCTGCCAGGTGGCGCGCTACTGTGGCTCCCAGTGCCAGCAGAGGGACTGGCCCGCCCATAAGAAGCAGTGTCGCGAGCGCAAGCGGGTGCTGGCCCTGGAGTCGGAGCCTGAACGATGATCCGCCCTCATCCTCGCCTGGGAGAGGAGGGCGAATGGGGGGCAGGGGGGGTAGGGTTAGACTTGTGGGAGGGGAGCGGGGATGAAGTGCAAAATGGGGGGGTGGGGTCGGGGGGGGATTGATGACAAGAGACTAACGGCAGAGGACAATGTTGGTTGATTGTTTGATGGATTCAGGGGGTAAGAAGATGGAGGAGGGGGAAGGAGAATAGAGCAAAAAGACATCTGCCACTTCCCAGAACTGGTAATTCTCCATAGCTTGCTTGCTGGATGACGGGGAAAGGTATTATTTTGTTTTTGTTTTTTGTTTTTTCATTTTTCTCGAGGAGAGAGGCCCTCGAGCTCTACCTGCTGCTATGGTTCTATGTGAGGTGGAAAAGTTGTCTTGTTGATGAACTAGACAAGCTACTTTGGACCACAATATGGACTGTTGTCGTCATCCACTTTTGTTCCTCCACCCAGCCGCTGGGTGTGGTGACGTCTGTGCAAACTGGGGGACGCAGGGGCTGCAGTACCTGTCATTCAGCTGGTACAATGGGACATGGACCTTTTCACTGTATTGCTCCCTCTCTGACCTCTCTGGTGCACACGGCTGCTGTCTTCATGGTCATTGACACCTTAGCCGCCTCCCTGTCTGTCGTACTCCCCCGCGCAGCCAACCACGACACACATCAGAGATTTCACTGATTGAATCACACTACCAGTATTGAGTGTGTGAGTGCGTATGCTTGTGTGTGTGAGAGAGTATGTATGTGAGAGTATGTATGTGCTGCCAATATGTACTGAAGGACATTGAAATGGTCAACCTGGGTTATGGGCAGGGTTAATGTATGTCTATTCTCTTCTTGAAGGGGCCATATTACAGTTTTAAATTTCATATTTAATCATAAATTGGTGGGTTAAAATATTTTTCGCTGTTCTGTAATAAAGTAGCTGCCAAAGTAAATTTTTCTAGAGGTTTTCTTGACCGTTGAGTAATTTAATTTTTCTATCAATTTGATCGGACTTGTTGTTTGAGACAAAGTACAAAGTTTTATCACCTGAAGTAACTGGATTTCTTACATTTTAAAAAAACGATCAACATCGTCAAAATTCTCCAGTTGCTATTTAGAAAGCTGTTCCGGTTGATATGAGCACTTTGACGGGCCTTTGTCATGATCCCACAGAAACAAAGCTTGTTATGTTGGTCACGGTATAAGAAACTGCTTACTTGTGATCTCAAAATAATTTATTTCATGTTCTCCAGAAGTGTGGTATCTTGCTCTCAAGGTTTTCTGATGATTATCTCTACCAAAGTCTACTGTGACCTGTAGTTTGGCACTCCCGTGTCAACTGGTTTAAATCCCTCCAGTCAGTCTTAGTTTGCTGTTTTTTTTTTTTTTTTAACAGACACCAGTCTTTTCAAACTGTATTTTTTTGCACCTGCAGGGTTATGGTATGCGTGTTTTTTTTTTTGGGGGGGGGGGGGGGATTTGCTAAGTTTCTTGTGTGAGTTTGCTCTAAGGGTAATTATTATTATTATTATTATTATTTTTTGGGGGAGAAATTCTATCAATGGAGCTTTATTTATTTAAAACATTTGATTGTGAAACATGTCATTTTGTCCTGGTGATATTTGAAGGCAAACATTATTAAAAAAAAGTGTACAATATGGGACCTTTTTTAATGTCACATCTTTTGGGCAGGGAGGGGGACTGAAGATTTCAACTCTGTTAACTTTGATCTATTTTATTTGTATTTTCTGATCATGAGTGAGTGAGTCTGCCTCTGTGTTGCCCTTCCAGATTTTCCACACTGCACACTGTCATCACTAAAAATCTTCCATGTGAGAAACATCTTGGAGTGTAAAACTTGAATCCCCCCCCCCCCCCCCCCCCCCCTTTTTACTCACCTTTTTGGTATATTTAATTTTGGACAGTGGTTTCATGAACTGAACCATTTCCTGCTTCTTTTTCCGAAGACACGGCAGTCCTGGCTCTGTGTCCACTTTCTAATCGCCTGCCTTCCTTGTATTACGTACAACGCACCTGCTTCATGTGTCCTCTCGTGTCTTCGATGAGGAGTCCAGACACGCAGCGAGCATGTAACTGACAGATGTACATGCGACTTGTTGATTGTTTATTTTATATGTGTGTGCGAACAGGTTTTCAACACTGCACTAAAAAATTTGGCTTCCCCATGTTAGTGTGTTTGTCATCGATGGGTTGACGGGAGGGGTGTGACTTGGATTTGGAGTGTACAGATTGTGTCTGAAATCTTTGTTTTGTAAGAATATACACATTAATCACCTAGAAATAAAGAGCTACAATATGTGAATGGTACAGTTTGGGGGGGGGGGGGGGGGGGGGGATAACTGACCGTTGCTTTTCCAATGTTAAATGATAATAAATAAAATGAACCTCATTTGTTGGAGTGGGCTTGTAGAGTTTAAGTGTGAATAATACCGATAAACTATGCTGATTTCAGTTCAAGGATGCGCAAGGTTAAGAAGTTAATGATATATGTTTAGGTTTAATTGTTGTCTTATAGTTAAGTGTTTGGTCACAGACAGAAGGACACATAGAAGCTTCTTAATAATGAATGTTAGTTTCAAGAAAATCAATCCAACCAGCCTGAATAGTCTTAACGTCTGCAGGTCTTATAATTGTGATCTTTATTTGTTTCCACAGTATGTGTGTTGTTAAATACATAAACAAACATATATCTGACTACTGCTACTGTACCTCATAGTGTTATAAACCATTTAGTTAATGTTTACATATGACCTTTAAATGCTAAACAAGGGAATTAAAGTGTGTTACCAGTTATTTATTTATTTTACTGTAAACCCCTCCACGGACTTTTCACTAACATTATGTTAAAGTCATTTCCAAGATTCACCAAAGGAGCCTGTTGCTACAAATATTGGTGACTCATTGTTACGATCAATTTAGAATCAGTCAACATGCATGTTCATTATAGATTAGTCATTAAGTCATTTAGCAAGAAAACTAAGGTCAATTCAGGCTGTTCAAACTTTGTTGTCTGTTTTACTCAATTGTAAATTAAATATCTTAATCTCTTCTATGCTTATTTATTGACATTTTATCAAGATAAATAGTCAATTAAAAAACTTATTTCCCTCTTTTTTTGTGTGTGAAGTAGTTTTACATGATATCTGCTGGAGGGATCAGTGACATTTGATCCCCCACTCAAACCAACTGTCAAATCAGATCAATTTCTTACATCACTGCCCCCTCTGGTTTGATGTCGAGTTACATGTTACCCTAACCCTAACCCTGTTCGCTCATGCAGTTTAGTCTTGTTTACCATACAGTGCTGCAACAGCGCTAACCACTGTACCACCATTAATACTTGTAGTTGATCTGTTGTTCTTTTTACCCTGTATTTAAAATACCTTGTAAACACATGAAGCCTGTGGCTTTGTCACTTGCATCTGTGGAGTCGTGGAGTCTTCTCTATGCTTTGTCTTGTGTAACAAGTGACAGATGTCTGGTAACTTAAGCCTTTGTGTTTCAACAGTAGTTGGATTCCTTCCATATGTCGTCTTCTTCTTCTTTTTCTTCTTCTTCTTCTTCTTCTTCTTCTTCTTCTTCTTCTTTCTTCTTCTTCCCACTCATCTCCAGCATTTAGCAGAACCCTCGAAGTTACTGTGGGGTCAAAGGTCAACAGAGGGGCTGCAGGGGTCAGCGTGCTGTCAGGTCACACATGTCAATTTACAGAAACAAGCACCAACCTTTATGTATTAATCTGTTTACAGGGCCTTAAAATGAATGTCAGTAATGGAAATCCCGGGAAATATATTAATGTCATTTAGATATCGTGACATGACACTTCTCACACTCATATTTTGGATATCGTAATATTGCATTAGAGATTGATACTGGAAGTATCTGTTTCAGAATTAATAAATTTTTGTTTGTTTAAATTAAAGCTATGGTTTTATGTTTTTGTGAGACGTCTTTATAATTTTTTATAAATTATCTTTTTACATGTGTTCCGTTTTCGTTGGCGATGAGCTGCAGTACCACCTCCAGTCCGTCAGGCGTCGCTGGTGTACATGTAAAATGCCGGTCCTCTCTCTCCCCATTCTTGTTCTGCAGCACGGAAGTTTTATAACAGTGGGTTTACGAAAACAGTCTCGTATGAGCTAATGTTATTTCTCATGTAGGACTTCCAACATCAGCCGGCAAAATGGTCAATATCGGGCTCACCAAAGTGGACGACGCGTTAGCAGCAAAACATCCCGTGGGTTTTTTTGTTTGTGTTTTGTTTTTAACCTTTTTATTCTCTTCGTCTCTGGAGGACAATGACAGTCAAATGATTTAGCCGATGCACATAACATTTGTAACGTACTGGAAATGTTGCATGATATTATATACGTGGTAAAGTGTGCTAGTAGTAGTAGTAGTAAACGCTGTCTCATGTTGTCTTTCAGGGTTTACAGAGTTATGCTGCCTGTCAGTCTCATGCATTCATGAAGGGGACTGGGACCTTTATACTGGGTAAGTCATTACTAGGAAATACACTGTTGTCTTTTTTTATTATATCGTCATCACTGAAATACCAGGCATTTTAAAATAATACATTATACTGGATTTTATATTATGACGCCAAGTAAATAGTAAGAAGATAAAGGAAACTACATTATTATTTTTTCCCGTGTATACCACAGGAGGGAGCTATATTCTGCAAATGTTTCTAGTGTCAGCAAAGCAGGATGTTTCCATTACATGGTGCACGGAGTCATGACGATGGTTGTATTTTCATAATAGTGGTAATAATACAAGCTTTGATATGGATTATTTGCAAACCATTTATGAAAATACATGAGAGCACCAGCTTCATCTGACTTCAGACAGGGCTCTGTGATATCGTACCTAAACAGGTGTTGATATATAAAGTATAATTTTTGCCATTATAATCCACTTTTCCACAGGAGCACTTTTTAATTTACTGAAATCTAGATTAAAAGATTATTGTTAATCAACGTAGATGCAGACTGACTAAACCACAATCGATAATGTTTGGTGAATAGAGGGAGAAAAAAGAAAAACAAAAATCTGAAGCTAAAGTTGCCATAATGAAAATGAATGTTGTGGTTTAACAAATCAAAGAAAGTATTAATGTTTGATATGGCTGCTTTTGAGATGTCTCCTGGCTTCCTTTTGCAGGCACTGCTGGATTATTTGCTGTTCAGAAGGTTCTCCAGAGGAAGCTTCCTTATCCTCTTCAATGGAACCTTCTCATTGCAATCGGTGAGAAATGAACCCGTCAATAGGTTTCAACACGCGTGGCTCACCTTTACTCCCCTCTCCAACCACACCTCTCTCTTCCCTCTCAGTGGCGTCCTCAGTGGGAAGTTACGCAGTGACTCGCTGGGAAACGCAGAAATGCACAGACCTTTGGATGTTGCTGGAAACCGGCAAAGTCCCTGACAGATCACCTCCGCAGGGTGAGCACACACGATTCATCCTGGGCCGTTATGAAATGTGCATTTGTTTATGGAAGTAAATGCCTTGTTAGATCACCTTAAAACAGGAGAAGCAACAGTCTTTTATGGAAGTTAATAGGCTTTTGTATGTCAATGTGTGTCTGTTTGTCTTTCAGTGTCTAAACCAGAGGCACCGACAGGACCTGGGAAGACAAAGTATGGCGATGCAATGGAATGAACAGAGCTTTAAACACACTTGTGTATCTGCTGTACATAACTACACCTTTTCAGAAAATGCACTAGATATTCTACTGACTGTAGAGAGAGCGGCGGATGTGAGATGATGCACATTGCATTCAAATTTTCACCCCCGTTTCTGCAATACAGCTCATGAATGAAGTCATTTTGTCCGGTTCAAGAGTTTGAGGAGCTTTTAAATGTCATAACAGTATCGCTGTGTGGATAAACAGATGAGTTTCCCCAATCGGAGGTCAGGAATTAGTGTGGGTTTTTTTTTTTTTTTTTTTTTTTTTTACGAGGAATCTCATGTTAAGCTTGTGATCCGGTATTATTATTTGGATGCGTTTGTTTGACATGCAACAGAATTAACGCTGCTGTACCAAAACCAGCCACTAGTTGTCACGGTATACCTCATGGGATTTGCAGAGCTGTATATTGTAGTAATTGGTGAGTTGACCAAGACCAGTTTCTGCTTTAAAGCAGATTAAATTACACATTGATGATTTAAACCATGGGTGCTCTGCTACATGATAGAGAAGTGCCCAGCACCCCTCAGATAGAAGATGATGAGCTCATCCAGGTGCTGCACTCTTCTCCAAATGGTTGAATGTTGAGTAGAGGCCTAGTTCCAGACCCTTAACGGATGATGACACTCTATTCTGACTCAGATATACAACTGCTGCCATACTCCTGCAGAAAGGCTGAAAGTGGCTCTAGATGCATGTAAGTGAAACATTTATTTTTTAAATTCTGAATAAATGCTCCAAAATCTCCAATATCCCTCAGTCTCTTGTTTTGGTTACCCTGTCCACGACAGAAAAAAAGTGCTTACATTTTGCTTTCTTAAAACAACACTGTGACTCCAGTTTATTTGCATAGCTGAACCACTTTGTACAATAAGGTATAACGTGTAACGTAAATGCTGCACCATGCAGTGCAGGCCTTTGAAACAATAGAGTCTTTCAAGCTTTAACACCTCGAGTGAATGAAGTGACCAAAGTCCAGGTCTCTGATTCACTGAGAACAAGCTCATGTCGTTGCAGCAGGAAACATCTTTACAGTGTTTGTAAAATAAAAAAATGTCTCCTACTTAACGCAATCTGAATAAGAGCAGATAAGGTTTAAGCTTTAAGGTTTTGTTTTTTTTCCCTTTCCCCGAATCCACCCCCACTCCCGCTTCCTCTCGCTCTCGTCCTCCCACTGCAATCCAAATCTGATTTAACACCTCCAAGATTTGAAGGGTTTGAATTCTCTCTCTGTCTCTCTCCATCCAAAAGGGAAAAAAAACCCAGCAGGCTTCATGAATTGAATAAGCTCTCAAATCCTTTGTCACATGCACATTGATGCTGCTGAATGAAAAGACATTAAAGAAGCAGAGAGAGGGAGATAATGAGGGGAGAAGACTGTGTGTTACATGAGAGGAGTGACTGGCCCGCGGCGCTCTATGTGTCCAATAACTAAAACAAACAGCGGTATGGACCGGCTCTTTTGGCACGCCTGGCAACCACTGGCATGGTTTATGAAGCCTAATGTGTGTGTGTGTGTGTGTGTGTGTGTTGTGTGTGTGTGTGTGTGTGTGTGTGTGTTTGGCAGCAGTGCATGTGCGTGACAACATGAGAGAGAGAGATGAGCAGAGCTGGAGTCAGAGCTTGGGTGTCTGACCCCTGAGTGATCACACTTAACTGGGCTGCAACTGGACAGCAAGCGTGTCTCCTGCTCTTTCTTTCACCTTCTGTCTTATATAACAATCCAGCCCTGAAACACACAGTTTGTAGCATTTTTTTTTTATTTTAATTATCTCATTCCCACAGTATAATCTGACACACTATTGAGTGTTTGAAAATTGGATCTATTTGGCTGTTTTAGCCTTGAGTCATAATCCATTCCCACAAATTGATGTGTTAACAAGAACAACTGGTGTGTGGGATTGACTGTCAGAGGGAGGGTTTATTTATTGATCGTTCAGCCTCTTCTCTACGAAAGACAAGTTGCATTCATTAAACAAATAACATGAATAACATGTGAGGCGGAGAGTCCTTTTGTGAGAGTGTGCCAATATCTTTAACGTTAATCAGTGCGAAGGCTTTCACACTCGATGTGGAAATGAGAGCTCAAGTCTGGGCAGGTCAGAGATAAATACGGTTCTATGCAGGGAGTTTTTCTCATGTGACTCATCGCTGAAGAAAGAAAAACAGAAGTGTCCCTGAAACGCCAGAAATGGTTGCGATGTGTTTGTGTGGAGCAGCCTGAACGAGAGAAAAACTTGATATGCATCACACTAGGTCACGTCAAAGCCTCCACATGACGAAATGGGCTTTGGAGGGAGGAAGAGACACAGTTAATGCTTTATTTGAATATGATCATTGTGACTTTTGTGTGACCAAATCCTTCTGACAGTGGTTACTGTAAAAATGTATACAGGCAAGTATCCCATGTATGGTAATTAAGATTATTTTAAATTCTAGAAGATTATGGAAGGTAGGCTAATAGGCTTAACAGAAAGGCTGTGTGTACAATAATCTAATGCAACATGGAACAATAGCTCTATAATGAATTCTACATTTTAAGGACCTTTTTGTTCAGTTTTTCAGTTTCAGTTTGCATCACATTATAATTTTTTTTATTATTATTTATACTTTTACTCCAATAAACGTGTCTTAATGCCTTAGTTACTTTTAAGATCACGGTTTTAAATACCCTTCCTATTTGGCGGTTGTTGTATTTTGTGATAAATGAAGGATTATGTGTGTTTTTTTTTATCTGTTCTGTAAAAAAACAATTTTACAGTAATTACTGGCTACTAGTTAATTACTTTCACGGAATTCTATGTTGCAGTAAATGATAGTAAACATTTGTGTGACATATAATCAACATTAATGGTTTAACTGTTTATATTCATTCTATCCCGGGTTATTTAATGATGTGAAACAAAAGCACCGTTGTGAGTGTGTGTGGGGCCGTAAGGGGATCGTTTATCCAGCTCCTTCTGATTATGTGGAAGGGGAGGATAATAATATCCAGGCTATATGAATAACGTCTCAACATTAGTAATAACAAAAGCGCACAACTCAAACTGGAGCCTACCTCGGGCCTGCACCAATGAGCGCCGAGCTCGTGCCCACCGCGGCCAATGGCTGGTCCCGGGACGCTCGCGCACAGCCGTTTGAAGGGCGGTCCTCGCCAGAAAAAGGAAAGTATGGATCACAGATCGGCGGAGTTTCGAGGTGGAGGCAGGCAGGCAAAACGGTGAAGTTTAGCGACTGTTTTGAGTTAAAAGGCTTTATTAGGATATGTATTTTACTGCTCGGTACGCGTGTATCTCTCGTGTTATTCTGCAGTTTCGGGCTGTGTGTTAAATATTAGTTATATAAGTTAGCCAACTTCTATTGATGAGTTTTTGATTGATTAGTCGGTGGAGATCTTCGGTACAATCATGGCGTTGATAGCGACCGAGCAGGGTTGCAAACTGAATGGGACGTCGGCGATTTACAGCCGTGTTGGACCCAGAAAAGAAGCGTTACAAGGCAAAGCGGAGGGCTTTAAAGCGGCAAAAGCGCAGCCGAAAGAGACGGAGTATTCAACAGATGGCCTGCCCAAAGCCTTCCTGCACAGCCTGAGGACCCTGTTTGACATTTTGGATGACGGTGGACGGGGGTATGTCCACATCTCGGAGATCGAGAGCCGCTGGCAGGGGGCAGACACCCGGGAGCTGCCCGGCGGGGTGCTGGGCTGCCTGAGGAGGGTCACTCCGCCGCATGGCTGCCTCACCTTTGAGCGGTTCGTCGCGGGGCTGCGCTACTCCATGCTGAACCCGGAGCACAGCGCCCACTTCAAGGCCCAGGCTGCCGTGCACCCGCAGCAGGCACCGAAGCAGACCCAGAAACCCGCCCCGCTGTCCGCGGGCGGCGTCGGGACACGGGTCGAGAACAAGGTCCGTCCGCTGGGGCCGAGCAACGTGACCAACACCATGCAGCACCGGGCGTCCTCCCTCCAGAGCCGGGCCAGGCCGGAGGAGGGGGCCGGGTACCCCGCGTGTGGACCGGTGCGGTACAGCGCGGGCTTCGAGAGGACCGGGCGGAGTTTGGAGCAGAACTCTGTCGCTCCGGGGGGCGGGTGTTACCGGGCCGACCCGGCCCACGCCACCAAACCCACACAGCTGCAGCAGAGCCGGGTCAGGACCATCGAGTCGCTCGCTCTGGAGTCCCCGCAGCTCCAAGGACCAAGTAAGTGGCGAAAGCAAATACTATCAGTGATGTCTCCCGGAATAATCATGTCTAATAAATCTAATCCAGATATAACATCAACAACACACACACACACACCGCATATTGGCCCTAACTCATCTGACAATCAACAAAGGGCTGCAGTGATTTTCTATTTATTTTTAGCTCATAAAATGGTGAAGAAATCCATCACAAAAAGCCACAAATACATTGACCGACTGTGCCAAAACCCAAAGATGCTCAAATTTGAAATGACAAAAAAAAAAAAAAAAAAACTCACAGCACATCTGCACTACCAAAATAGTCATCCAAGATGCTGCTGCCTGCAGTTGCATCTGCATTTTATTCCCATCCTAAATTCAGAATTTATAACTTTTTTTGTATGACTCGGTATCAATTTGCTGCTGACTTAATGCAAATGAACTCACCGAGTCAGAACACAGAATAATGAATTCACAAATGAATTCACCGGCCACTTGATTACATGCATAACTGAGTTGATATGTCCACTGCAGTCTTGCCAGCTTCGATCTCATATTCTATTGAAATTGGATGCAGCGGTCCATGTAGAACACTGTATAGTGAATGCAGAGTGCTTGTATTTGCATGTCAGTATTGTAACGTTAAAATGGTTACTGTTAAAAGGGAGTCTTTAGTCTCAGTGGGGGTCAACAACAGTTATTGTTGACACCTCTCAGGTGTCAGTGTTATGTCACAGCTTAAACAGGCCCTGTTTAATGACCTCTGCTGCATCGATGGGTGGCTAGTTGAATAATTGCTGTTGTTAACCCCGGTCAGGTCAGAGGTCGTGTCAGAAATTCCTGCAGAGCATTAACTATCTTGGGGGGTTCGTCTTGTGGAGGAGCTCAGTCATTCCTGCCACAGCCCCTCTGACTGGGAAACGGGTGATGGTCGGTTGTATGCACGTTCATTTCTTCATCCGTTCCTCCCTGGTGAGCCGGATGTAGGCTGGTAGGAGCTGCCGCTGCTGAGAAATTCCCAGTTTGCCCAGTTTGCCTGCTCATTATCATGTTCATACATACAGTCTCTCACTCTCATACAAGCCTTTGTTCTTCTTTCTCTCACAATCATAAGAGTTATTTCACATGCGCTCTCTCTCTGACACACACACGCACACACACACACACACACACACACACACACACACCCTCAGCTAGAGTCTGTCCGAATTTGCCTGATCTCTGTACAGCCAGGCCTGTCTGGAGCGATAAGAGTGACACTTTTGCACACTCTCCCTGTCGAGCCCTCGGGGCTTTCACTGCTTACACCACTTGCGTCACACTAGTACAGTGGTTTTGTTCAGATAGATAGATGGAAGTTCACATGCTTTTTTTGTGTGCTTTTTGTCAGTTTTTTGTTATCTTAAAGAAAGGGATAATCGTAATCCTAAAATATGCAATGATACAATGACAACGTCCCTGTGCCCAAACGAGATTCATGAAGAAAAAGGCTTTCTGAGTTAAACTGAGCCTACATCTCAGCACCTTTGGGATGAATCGCTCAGCATCAGTTGCTCTTGTGGCTGAATGGGAGCAAACCCCTGCAGCGAGTTTCTAAAATCTTATGGAAAGTTTCCCCAGAAGAGTGGAGGGTGTTAGCAGTTTATTAATCCCATAGATTTGATAAGAGATGTTGTATCCAAATATCACACGTGTACGTGATATTATGTCTACTTATTTTGTTTCGGGCATCCACCAGCAGACCAGCAGTGACCGTGCTGTAATCTCTCACATGCAGCCAAACCCTGCTGGATTAGGCCAGATTACAGCAGACCGATCAGGGCTCACTGAATCACGGCAGTGGTGAAATCCTCCCCAACACCCTGGACATCACCAGAGTCTTGACGCTCTCAGCCTCTGCTTCATCGGACCTGCATGTATTTCAGCTGTGACAGGAAACCCTTTTTTATATGTTATTTTTGGAATAACTAGGTTGAGTTCCAAAGTTTGGGAAAACAGCAGCTGACAAAACAGTCTCAACATGAGGTCTAGTAGCTGCTTTGAAACTTTCAAACATATCACACTATCTTCTTTGGAAGATGGGGTTCACTAAAGTGGACAGATTTCCGACTCTGTCTTCCTGTTGTACAACAAAGCAAACATTTTAAAATGTTTCTGTGAAACCCTGCCCAAAAAGTGGTGCTTGCTTTAGGTTTCATTAATTCAAGTGGGTTGTCGTGTCTCGTTGAGCTCTCGGAGCTCTCCAGGGCTCGATGAAGATCAGATACTTCACATATTTCTGTCTGCTCCACTGAACTCATCCCTGGTCACGTAATCAAACAAGGGACCATGGTGGAGTTCAGTGTCCGCACACATTGGCAGAGTACAGCTCCCTCCTGTGGTAAACACTGGCAACGCAAGTCCATTTATGTTCTCGGTTCATTACTGTCTGTCTACAGATGTGGACATCTTTTGCCTGGAGAAATTATATCTCATGCTGTATAGACCAGGGACTGATTCAGACTTCATGACTGAAAAGTTTAACATCAATCTGAGACCTTTTTTTAAAGATGATTCAATTTGAATGTTTCCCTCTAAATAATAATAATAATTAAAAAAAATAAAGCTTGTGTGCGTGGCATGCCCGCTGCAATAACAATGTTTTTTTCACCACCACTGCCTCTTAACTAGTAAAGTCGTACATTTGAATTGCTTAATAATTAGTGTGAGTCATATTATCAAATTAGTTTCAGAAAATATTGTATAACATGTGTTCCCCCTCTATACTGTTATCACAGCTGTGTTTAGCAGGCAAGTAGTACAACTGTAGTAATTGCCAAGCATACGAGACTACAGTATATATTGATTAAATCTGTGATGTTTCACATTTGTCTAGGTGTTGTGAAATCAGGTTTACCGAGATCTCACAGTGAATCAGCAACAGGATTTACGGGCGTCTCCAGGCGACATGGGCGGAGTCGGGAAGAGCAGAGGCGGCATACCATATCCAATGGAGTGGATTACGGAATGGTTGGTACACACACACACACACACACACACACACACACACACTAGTGTCTCTACAAAGCATCTTAAAGGTTTTTATGAAGGGGCCACGCCTTGGCCATAGTCTTACCCATGAGAGACGATTCTGAATGTCAGTGTTGTACACATGCATACAGGTTTTCATTAATTGAAGTAGAGAACTCGCTTGGCCGGCCCAGCCCAGCATAGACAGCTAACCACCTTGAAATTAGTGTTGCATGGGTGCTGTGGATCCACCCAGTTTGTGTTGCTTTACTTACTTTGACAGCTGCACTCACCGTTTCAAACCCGCTGCTTATAAAATATCACTTCATTTGACAACCTCTGGTATTGACAGCTAAAAAACCCAGTGTGCTAGTGGGTTCTGTTAATATGCCCATTGAGATCCCTTCCACTGTGTGAGAATGATTAACTCTGTCCTCAGTGAAACGCTGATGGTGCTTGTTCGGATGCCATCAGAGTGATTGTAACAGATCAATAGTCAGCTTTATGCATCCCAAATATGAGGACTTGCTTTTTTTTATGGTGGTAAATTGAATATCTTTGGCTATTGTGCTGTTGGCCTGACAAAAACAACAGTGAATGAAGGTGTAACGTTACACTAAGTAACTAAATATGATGTTGTAGGGGAGATTTCTTTTAATAATTTTCAGCTGGACATTCCCCAGTGGGTGGAAAGTGTTACACACATGACTCATTTTGAATTATTTTTTTGGGACATCTATCATCATTGGGCAAAAGATTCCAGATCTGTAGTAGAGAGGCTGAGGTCAGCTTGGACTAGGACTTTGATGATTTGAAGTGTGATTGCATAACAAGGATTGAGGCTTTCAAAATATTTCATCAACATGGAAAAGTAAACAGTAAAAGCATGAACCAGGGAAAGGTTTTCCAGGAGAAGCTCGTCTCCATTTCACTCTCTATTGGCCCCCACATTTCCCTCCCATCCCTCTGCCCGCTGCCTCCCCCTCACTCTGCCCCTCCCACCCTCCAGTCGGGAGGTCATGCCTCCCTTCACTCTTCGTCTCTCTCCCCCTGCCTCAACATTTCTCACTCTCTCTAGCACATCTCCTCTCCCTCTTTCTCTCCCTGTCTGTGTTGCCGTCTCCGTGTCTTCTCCCCTTGGCCTCTGTGTCTGGAGCGGCTGACTGAGGGCCTCCCCTCCTTCTCCCCTCCCCTCCCTGCCCCTCTCCTCCTCCCCCTTCCCTCTGGCCCTCCCACCCAGGCCGCCTTGGCCCGCCGCTGCCCTGATGGTAGTGAGCCGGGTCCGGCCCAGGGGCCTGATAGAAGTAGAGGACCCGCTCGGCCGGCCCGGCCCAGCCTGGACAGCTGTGTTGGCTGCCTACACTACCGTCTTCATCCCCCTCAGCAGTAGCCTCTACAGCAGCAAGGCCCTGCACTTTTTCCTCTGGGTGAGTAGGACGAGAGGGAGGGAAAGACGCAGAAGGACAGGGAGAGATGAATGTAGAGGATCTATTGAGGTGGTTTTGTAACTGGTGCATCTTTCAATATTTGAAAATTTGCATCAGGTTGTTTTCATATTTAATGGTGATTGATAGAAAAGAGGGAATTCAGTTTGTCGAACATGTTAAACTATTTATTTAAGCCAGTTTTACGGACTTTGGGGCTAAACTGCTGTTGTATTGTCGAGCTTAAGGGTTTGATCTGAGATGACTAATCGATTAATAAACTGCCAGAATTGAATTAACTACACTGTTTACAGGTGTTTTATCAAGCGAACGTTTCATTATGTGCTGGTTACAAACAGACTACTTTCTTTGTTGTAGTTGTCGGTTGAATATCTTTGATTTATGAACTTGATGGGCAGTTTTCTGTGTTTCTCTAACATTTAATAAACTCATCAATTAATTGATTATCACAAAAATAACAGATCAATAATGAAATATTTTCACCTTTCGAGTCTTGTTAGCCCAAACCTGTTGTGGTATTGTAGAGCATTGAAAAGAGTCGATTAGTTGATTGTCAGAATGACAATGAATTTAATCGATCACAGGCCATTGATCAAGAATGCTGATATATCCTGGCTCTATTTTTTCTTTTAAACGTGTAGACTTGCTGATTTTCTCTCTATAATATAAAGCTAGACTGAATATATTTGGGTCTGCTGTGGTATTGTGGAGCCTCAAGGTTCAGACCACACTGTTTCATGGTGCAGTTTGAAAGGCCGTTATGTTCTTCTTTGTGTTTTTAGCTCACCCGCTTGTGCAATGGTTGCCGTGTTATTGTGCGTTGTTGTGTGTATTCATGCCTGCTCATTCAGCCAGCACACACACACATCACATACATGCACTTTTCTATAACCTTTAAGCCATTTGCTGTTCTGCTCCCTCTCTGTGTGTATTTTTGTATTTCTTTCTCTCTTTCTTTCTTTTTAATGGTTTTCTTGCCCGTGGACTACGGCACATTCATGCAGCCTGACACTGGGTCATGCTTCATTCTAGACACAGACCCTACCCCTCTGATGCCCTCCTCCTCTCCCCAAACCCCCCTTACTCTCTTCCTCTGTGTGTACTCTTGCTTCAGGCTCTTTGGGAAAGAGCACAAATATGTTAAAGAAAGACTATTGAACCTGTCCTGGTTTAGGTTTACTTTCACAATGTGTTCGAGCACGGCAGTGTTTTAAATGGCACTGATGAGCGATGACCACAGGAATGTACTGAGCTACACAGGGGATGTAGGGACGATGGCTGGATAGAAAGATGACACACCAGGTGGCTGAATGCCAGCAATGAGGCCTGGACTGTGGCAGTGTGCTGCATGGACAGCCTGGTCAGCACAACTCAACTCACACACACACACACACACACACTCTCTTTCTCTTTCACACACACACACTGGGGTGGCCATAGTTGAAGTGCTGTTTATCCCATTCTTAGGTTGCTGCGCGGTTGTCATGACGCCGGACTGATTGCTCCTCTAAACATTGTTCAGGATGGGAGAGAGTCCGGCACAATTGGTACGGCGCCATTGTCTCCGCCAGCACAAAGGGTTTGCTGCAGATGCCCTGGTGAAAGACGGGAGTTTGTCTACCATGCAGACTGCTGGCAGCCAAAATCTGTAATTAGATGTAATCTTGGCAGCGCTTCGAATGGCGATGGGAATATGAAAAGGAGATGCTTTCTGTCTCTATGTGAGATCTGCACAGAAAGTTTATTTTTGTCTGCTCTTAATCAGTCTGTCTTTCCTCTCTCTCCCACCCTGCTGTCCCTCTCCTTTTCACTCACCAACAACACACTCTCCCTTTTAACTTTCAACTCACACAGTTGAAGCAAATGAAAGAGCTGGAGCAGGAGAAGGACTCCCTGCTGACGGGCCTGGAGGTGGTGGAGCGGGCCCGTGACTGGTACCAGGGCCAGATCCACAATGTCACAGAGAGACAGCGGCAGGTCGGCCAGAGCTCCCACTGCACGGTCAGTTCAAACACTGGGATAAAACCACTAAAAGGATTGGAGATGCAACCTGCTTTGTATTTTTTTTATTATTATTATTTGTATGTATAACTCTACAAAAATAGAAAGTATCTCATCATGAGAAGATATTTCCAGCAACTATAATATTTATAGTTGTTGAATGTGGCCTTTTTATATTTCAAAGTAAAATAACGTTTTCAAAACAAAATAGTGTATGAACTTTAATTCTATTGGCAGAGATTTATGGTTTGACCTAAAAATAAACACGGTCTCACAGGATGGGAAATGAATGGCTTATTTTTTCAGCTTTTTAAAAGACATTGTTTTCTTTTCTGAATTTCATCCTAATTGTCTGTTATGTTCTCTCATCTCAGGATTTCTTCACAGAAGCCAATCAAAGTCGCATGAATGCTCTAATACCTAAATTGCAAGAAGTCAACCGCTGCCTCAACGACCTTATTTCCTGCTCCGGGATGGTGAGTGCTGCCTGCCCCGTTGACTTGCATTGTTATGCAATCCTCAAGCATTGTCAGTGTCTTGTAATTTAAATAGAATCTAGAAATCATCATGTGGATGGACATATGCTTATGGTATTTTTCATGGATGAATCAATACTAGGATGTGATTCACTGTAGCACAAGACTAGAAAACTGCTCAATGTTTTGGAAATGAATACCAGTAGGCTCATGTGCTTGTGTTTAGTGATTCTTGTGACTGGCCTATTCATGTTTCTATTTTAGCTAACTAGCCAGGGTTTATGATTTGTGGCGCTTTTTAGCCATATTTTGTGACTTGGTTCTCGGGATTGCAATCTCATGAAACTGCATTGAGACTTTCGTGCCCTCTTCAGGATGATTTGTAAAAACGTTGCAGAACCATTGACACATTGACATTCCCATTGAGTTTAGCAAATGTTAGCATGCTAAACTTAGACCGCTCAATATTATACCTGCTAAGCATCATAACACTTGTTTTGGGGTGCAGTTTTGATGCAGTTAAAATTCAAACCCCAAATATTGTTGAGTAGAAGGGAAGCTGGGTGTACCTGACACCGGTTCCTCTTTGTTTCCCAGCAGTCATTTCCTTCCAGCGCTGCTCAGACAGCAGCTAACAGCCAACCTCCGGGTCCAGCTCCGCCACAAGCCATCCAGAGACTGAAGGACCAGAACCGACTTCTCACACAGGTTTTGATGCAGTCTACATTAATAAAAGTTAAAAGTCTCTGATGCTTAACAGTCAGTGCTGTTGTTTTCAGTCACTCACACAGTCACTCTTTCTTTTCATGAAGGAGGTGACGGAGAGGAGCGAGCGGATCGCCCAGCTGGAGCAGGAGAAGTCGGCGCTGATAAAACAGCTTTTTGAGGCTCGAGCCCGTAGCGCGCACGACACCAGCACCATGGACTCCACCTTCATCTGAAAACCATCACACCCAATCAGCAAACCCAGTCTTACAGCATAAGACTGTCAACTGACTGTTGTTTACCAACACTTGTAGCAGCGATGCACCTTTTCAGCCACGACACGCCAACCCGTTCGACTGTACCATGTGACCACTCCACTCCGAGACCAAACCAAACCATGCACTACCTAGACGAGAGCGCGGCGAGGAAAGCCTTAACCTGACCTGGGAGTCTTTTACTCGCTGTCTTCTTACGTTTCCTGCATGAACACTCCAACTAAGCTGAAAAGACCAGAACGCTAACAACGACACCAGTCGGGTCTCATGAGATCTCACCACTCCGATTCTTGCAGGATTCCAGCATCTGCTAGATCTCGACTCCCACACCCAAAGAATTGTTTCTTTGTTACTTCTGCTGCTCGACAGGTAGTATACAAAACATGAACTTAGTGGGTTTCTGTTGGAATAAAATGCCATATTCTTCCAGTTCAATACGAAAACAAATCACAAGCTGCATCTGCTTGCTGTGACCTATCAATTTCCATTTTTGTTAGTTTGGTACTCTGATATAAATGATAATAAGATTTTCCCTTGTCTTTCAGTATTTCCTTCCTTTTAATGTCAATTAATAATAATGTGTTTACCTGTTATTTTGGTTTTCTGGGTTTTTTAGAGTGTTTCATTTCAAACACTGAGAGACAGGAATTACTGAAAAGAACAGATTTTTCTTCTTTTTTTAATATCACGGTAGCATGTTTAACGTTAAGACCTTTTATGAATTTTTGAGATGTTTTTATTTTTCGGTTGGTGAAAAGAGATGGAAGGACAGCCTACGAGCTGTAGAGGAGGAGATGGGCGGGAGAAGTGTGGAAGTTTGCACGTAGAAGAGAGCTGAGGAGGACAAACATGGCAGACGGGGAATATGTTGGAGCCCGAGCTCCTCGGTTGGGAGATTTTCTGATGCCACATCAGAAACAAAAGAAAACATCACTTTGGCGATGTATTACTACATCCTGGGCATGGGTCAGCATGGGTCATATTTTCAGCTCCAAAGTATTTATCTTCTAAAGAGATTTCTGTGTGAAACCTGATGTATGAACCCATTTTTGTCCTCGTAAGTGTCCCTCTTTAACAGGATCAGCCTGTAAATGTTGGCTCTAGACTAAAACTGTAAAAAAAAAATATATAAAAAAAACACTCAGACATCCACAAAGTTTACAAGAGAATGATGTAGTTAGTGGGTGGCGGTAGAATAAAAGAAACGTAGTTTTATAAAGGCTCTGTATGGTACTGCTGGGATGTCTGCACATGTTGGTGTCTGTTTCCCACTTGTTTGATTGTAAGTTTGTTGCTGCTTTAACTACATTACGTATGAGTGAAACTCTTTTTCCTTCTGCTTTCTATCGAGAGTACTCAAATTCAGATAAATTGTAAAGAAATAAATATGACCGAACAATGCTGACTATGGTTCTGTGGTTACTTGCAATGTGTTTTTGTCATGATGTAGAAAATAAAAAGCTGAAATACTTACATTTAAGTAAAAAAGTGAAGTAAAAAGAAAATGTTTTTCACAGTTTTAGTCATATTTCATGTGGAGACCTTGCACTTATTGAATAATAATAATAATAATAATAATGGATTGGATTTGTATGGCGCCAATGTAGACACTCAAAGTGCTCTGACAGGGTTCCAGGGTGGTGGTAAACTACGATCGTAGCCACAGCTGCCCTGGGGCAGACTGATGGAAGCGTGGCTGCAATTCTGCGCCTACGGCCCCTCCGACCACCTCCTCAAACATACAGCAATCATACACATTCACAACCCGCTCTACCAACAAAGCCACAGTTGCCTGAAGAACACAGATAAGATATTGTAAGGTCTTTGTACGGATGTTGTGGTAAATGATGGCTCAGTTTCAGAGAAACCCAAACCACCTGGCAGTTCTCCTGGCACATCTCCTTTTATGCTTCAATATCTTGCAGCGACCATGGGAAGCGATTTCATACAGTGTCTCCAACTGGTTTTCAATGAGTTGATGAAAAGAAACACCTCAACGTTCTATAATTGAAGGATCTGAATTTCCAGGATGGCGCTGCTTAGTCCTGTTATCGTTTCCTGTCATGAATTAAGGCGATGTCCTCAGACAGTGAGGATGATCTGATTGCTCATTTCACCCTCAGATGTGATCAGCTCTGCTGGGCTTTAATGAGGAGCATAACTGGAGAGCTGCACAGTGGGTGCAGGGAATTATTGATGGGTGCTGCTGAAAACTCGAAACTACATAATCATGAATAATATGTACATTTATCCACATATTATATATACATTTATGCCACTCCACTCCACTTCAACTGTGTTTTGCTTAGTGGCTTTTTTTTATAGCTCTACTTGGATGTTTAAGCTTCACTGTGCAGAATATACTTGCTATATGTTTTACCGTTATATTTTTCTGCTGAACCTTAAAGCTGACTTTAAAGACAATCATTTCTTCTTATTATTTTGTGACATCACAACTTGTAACGTAATCCAGGTCAACTTTTGAAAATGAAAATTGATGTTTTGCATTCTTTCGATGAGGTAGATGTAATAAACCAAACAAGAAAAACTTTATGTAAAAATAAAAATGCAAAACAAACATCCATCTTATGGCTTGAAAGTCATTTATGCTTGTTTTATGAGTTTGCTGTTGCTGACATTTGTGGTGGTTAAGCCAGTTGTTTATATGCTTCCACTTGTTTGATGTTATGTGGATATTATTTTGAAAGTGCTATATATTTATATTTATGGTAAATATTATTATCTACATGGGAAAACTAGTGTAAAAATAAACAAATAAAGGATTACTATCTACAATATGACAGCTCACAATTTTCTACATCTACATACAAACAATGTATATACTGTATGTATCTTTTTTAGGTTAAGTTTGATCAAAATCTGAGTAAAGTGGAGATATTAGGAGTGATTTTGTCATAAATAATGCGTCCAACTGTGAAGCTCCACTAGTTTCTGTTTGAACAAAAGCCGCGGTGTGCTGCTGCTGTGTGTGTTTCTGCTCAGATGCAGAATTTCACAAACCCGTGAGAATCTTCTACCTTATAGGAGGCGACGCGTCTCCTGTGAACCTGACACCCATACAAACAACTTCAGAAACAGACACGCAAAGGTAAACAAACCAGGGTCAAGTTTCAAATCAGTCATCAAGCTGTTCAAACAGCCTGAAACACACACGGAAGGACACCATGAACATACACAACCTGCAGAGAAGTGATCAGTAAAATATGGGCCCTTATAGGAACATGCTATAATATATCAACTATGTTAACAGTGATTGATCATGTTAAGTACAATTTTAAAGTACTTAAAATGCATATATACATCAATTAAAATCGGTCTCCCCTTCACCAGCTGCAATATTAAAGCCATGTACACATTCACAACATTATCCATAATCCAATAATATGATACAACACATTCTGAATATATGTCGGCTATTCTGTAAAATAAGCAATAAAGTATACAAGTATATCTTGATGCTATTACTTTAATTTTTACTTTGAAATTATGACGTGTTTCTGAACTCTGGCATTGCTACTTGTAGTCAATCTTCCACCACTGCTTTTTCAAGTCTAATAAAGTAGGAGTTAAAGGTCAAAAGGTCGTCTGAGAGGTCATTTTGCTAGCCTGGAAAAGAACTCTCTCTCCTTGGACGCAGAAAAGCACATTTAAACACACGCTGTGTGTGAATCGTTGGCGTGAGGTCGTCTGCTCTCAGCAGGGATACGCGTCCCCGTCCTGTATGTCGGATGTGGCACAAACCCACCGACGGACCTCGTATCACGAAACATGTCATCCTTATGTAACACATTACACATTGTTACACTGACTTGAATCAGAAGTGATTTTCTGGACTGTTGCATCAGTTGTTTACTGCCGATTTTCCGTCAGGCGCCATTGGTTTGTTGCATCACTGCCAATTGGTGTGAATGGATGATAACTTGCCACAACACGTCCTCCACACACACACACACACACACAACACACACACACACACACACACCTGTTTTAATATTTTACTGCCCCCCACCCCCCAACTCACTTTCATGTTTGTGTCATTCATCTTCATCCTTGTTTAATGATTATTCCTTCATTTTTAAATGTGCGATGGATGTACATGAGTCCAAACAAGATAATCTGCTTCCACGCCCTCGCCTCCACGCTGTGATTGGATGATCAGGATCCCTGAAGTGTTGGGTCATCTTCCGAAAAGATGTCTTGTGTTCACTTTGAGGTGTGAGGACTCGATGTTTCCTCCCACCGGGACAGAAGAAAACAGGAATCACAAGGATTAGGTGGAGCGGGGACATCAGTTTCCTGTCAAACAGGTGAGTGTCATTTTTCGGATCTCTCAATGAGATAAGACTCCTCCAGTCTTGTAGCCGCGTCATTTACAGCAGCAATACTACTTCATTATGTGATGCAGGAGACGAGGCCCTCTTTGCAGACAGGCTGCACATCTACCCGTCGCCTTAGATACAGAGATAGTGGAATGAGCCAGCTGTTGACCCGTTGGAAACTAAAATAAATAATTGTGCAAGCCCTTTCATGAAGTCACATTCGACACACACTGTCATTTCTTTGTGTGGCCGTGTGGAAAGGAAATGGGTTGAGGAGTCTGAAGAGCAAGTGTGAGGCAGAGACAGTCTAGAGCAGATCAGTTCATTAGACGACCGAGTGCCAATTCAAGGTAAGAGACTGACTCACCATACAAAACATAGATAAATATGGAAAATGTGAGTGTTGGACTGTTTTCAAGTACTCATGAAAGAAAGACAATTTTATCTTCATGTTACAACTTTTGTTTCCGACAGAAAACAAAGCTTTTGAGGCAGTATTAATTTAGTAGTTATCTGATACAACAGTGTTATATTTTTTCTCTTTTGCCTCCAATGCATTAGCTGCTAAAATATGCATTTTTCTTTATTTCCTTTATCCAAGTGACCTGATGCCTCTGACTTTGTTGTCGTTCTTTTTTTTTTACTGTGGTCTACAGTATAATTTTGTTTTTTCTAGATGAGTCAGGAGGTTTATTTTCAGTGTATTTAGGGGACGTATATTTCAAGGTTTCAAGGGATGAAATGCAGTTGTAAGCCATTTGTTACACAAGGGAAAACATGACAATACTAAACAAAACAACAACAGAAGGGCATTTCTGCAGTGCCTTTATTGAAACTGTTTTTTCATCAAAAAAGTGGGATTTCTAAGAACAGTGATACGTTTAGCACCTTCCCGTTCAATTCCGTTATTCTGTTAACTGCAGTGAATTACATAGAAGCGCCTGAGTTAATGTTAACAGTGTATGTGTCGTCACTCAACGCTTTCATCCAGTATTTCACCTGAACTCGGGCTGAGAAACACTTCCTTTGAGAAATGATTTGCATGTGGACACGCAAGATTTGACTTCTGCTTTACATGTAACATTGAACAGCTGAACCTGATGCATCTCTGTTTTGATACCTGACAGACCGTTGCTCCTCCGGCTGGCGTCCTCTCATCCGTCTCTCATGGAGGTTTTATACATCAACTCCTCCCTGCTGCTCGTCTCGCACCGACCCGAGACGGTGTACGAGCGCTGCAAGGACATGCCCGCCGTCATCATCTGGTACCTGGGCCTGCAGTTCGTCAACATGTTCCTGGGCATCCCGGCCAACCTCATGGTGCTGTGGCTCATCCACAGGACCAAGGGGGACACCTCCACCTCGGATATCTTCATCTCCCATCTGGCGGTTTTAGACGTGCTCTTCTGCCTCATCCCTCCACTCGAGCTGGCCAACATAGTGTTCCTCACCACCAGCAGCACCTGGTACGTCCTGCGCTTCTTCTACGGCATCAAGGACTCGTCGCCCCTCTTCCTCTCCTGCATCTGCCTGGACCGCTACATGGCCGTGGTCCACCCCATCACCTTCACCGAGCTCAAGGACCGTCACCACAGGGCTGCCCTGGCCATCGTGGTCTGGCTGATCACGCTGGCCTACGCCGCCGCCAAGTGCGTGGGCAACATCGTCAACTTCGAGAAGGTGTTCACGGCGATGATCCTGGCGGCGTTCGCCTTCATGGTGTTCTGCAACATTGCGATCCTCTGGGCGCTGAGGCAGTCGGGGCCCGGCCGAGACGAGATGCACCCCGTGAAGAAGAGAGCCTTCAAGATGGTCCTCATCATCCTGGCCATCATAGTGTTCAACTACTTCCCGCCGGTGGCGCTGTTCCCCTTCCAGCACTACTTCTCCCCCGACGTGTTTCGTTGCTACATTCACTATGTGGCGTTTGGCTTGATGGACTTCAGCAGCAGCATTCAGCCGATGCTTTATCTGTCCAAGGAAAAGCTCAACTGCTGCCACAGGGGAGCCACACAGATCTCATAGACACGTGTTTGATGTGAGGTGATAACATAACGCTCTGTTGCTGTGAAAAATATATTAGTCTTGTTTTATCGGATGTTGAAAAAGCTGATTGTTAAAAAGTTGTTTGTGAAGTTGCTCCCATCCTGTGTTCTGGCTCAAAGATTCTGAAGTTTAAGAGCATATTGTTAAAATGGATAGCTTTCCCTTCTGTCAACTCAGGTTGTAAGAAGAACAATTACTCGACTGATATTTGATCAATAGAAAATTAATTGCCAGCCATCTTAATCATTACAGTTAATCAGTTAAGTAATTTTAAGCATATAATTTAAAAAATAATAATAATATTTTTTCCTTTTCTTACATTGGTAGTTGATTATTTGGGCTTTTTGGACTGAAAAAAAAAAAAAAAAAATCTAGAATCCAAAAAAATTCAAGAAGATGGGACAGTGTGATGAGCATTACACTTTTTCATTCCTAATTTCAGACTTAATTATTTGATTAACTCAAATACGACACCAAACCAAAACTTAAACAGCAACTTGTCTCCACAGTCCCCATGAAAACAACTACAACAGCAATAATGTCTTGATTTTTGTCTTTAAAAGATTTTTTTTCATGTTTTCAGCACCACATATGAAAACCCATCTCCATTTTATTAAATGTCACTTCCACTCTGTCAACTAATTTTTTTACATCTATTGTGTCATCATGTATTTGTACTGTTGTTAATGTTTCTATAGCACTGCCTTCAATTTCAAATATAAAGTATACATAAGACATAAAAAATATTTTGGTTAACTTTTCCCTTTAATTTAGACACAAATCACACAAAAGTAGTTCACAATAAACTCCTAGTAGCAAACATTCAGTTTAGTATACATTGCTGTGCATGTATAGCAACGCGTTGCCACAACACACAGCAGCCCTATCACCACAAACATGGCGCTTCTATTCCCGTGTGTGTCAGCTGGAATTTGCAGTAAGAGACGCGAAACCTAAAAGCTTGACACTCTTCAAATATCAGCACGGTTTACAAAACTATAATTAATTTACTATTGTAAGCCGGTCAATCAATACAGTATACTTGCAGTAACATTAACTCCAGTAATAGTATTACACATTTACATTCGTGTCAGTTCAATGGATCAGACTGTGTAGTTAAAGCTATATACAGCAATATATTAATAATTTTCACCTTAAAACACTGGTGCACATTTCTAACCCTCTGGCTACGACAAAGTGTATGCACGCATGTAGAAGCATCTCAATATCTTAGTCTAAAACAATTATATTGTTATATTTTTACTGACTCCTTTCAATTTCTCCACAGAGAGGTCAAAGGTCAGGACCACAGAACAGAAACCTGGACCTCGGCATCTCACTCCAGCATGGGGGTTAAAATCCGTCCTGCCCATCTCACAATCATTTAATTCAATAACTTTTCCTTTAAAGCATTTCAAAAAAACATATTACCAACATTTTGGTAACAGACAGTATGTTTAAAGAACAACAGTTCTTTTTGGGTCCCGCCTCGTGAGAGAGGAATATTAGAGTTTCAGTCAATCATAAAGGTATTGCTACATACTTTGATCTATTAAATCACAGCTACGATCAGACAACAGTGTATTGCACTGTAGCACAAACATGACATACAGTTTTGAGCGTGAAAGGTCACTCTCCACCTCGGGAACAGCAGTAGAATAGCATAATCTTACCTCAAGCTCCACTTAATAGCTTTTCCTGGAGTTTTCAACCACAACCCTGCATCAACATGTCGTAAGAGTCTTTCTGTTACTTACCAGAAAGACGATCAAATAGGGAGGTCCACTTTGAGTTATTAAAGCCTTTTACATGTTTCTTAGAAACCAGAATACTGCACTTTGCAGTACCCTGCTGACGACGGCTGCAAGATGCATCTCAGAAAAAGCTCGCAAGTCAAGCTGGATTTAAGACGATTCTGTGTAATCACATACATCACTCATTCTCAGCATTTACGTTATTCCTCTTCTAAGAATTTGGTTCTAAGTTCTATCAGTGTCTGAAAGTGTCTCTGAGGCCGACGGTTGGCTCGTTTCGGCCTCGCCGGTGCTCCCCTCGCTCTGAGCCTTGGCCGCGTGCATCTTCAGGTGCTTCTTCAGGGACGACTGGTCGGTGTAGGTCTTCCCGCACTGGCTGCAGAGGAAGACCTTCTCTTTGGTGTGGACCAGTTCGTGTCTCTTCAGGTGACCGGACCTGCTGAAGCTCTTGCTGCAGTACGAGCAGCTGTACTCCTTCTCGCCCGTGTGAGTCCTCTGGTGCAGTTTGAGGCTGCTGGCCACCGTGAACTTCTTGCCGCACTCGTTGCAGCTGTACGGCCGTTCTCCCGTGTGCATCCGCATGTGTATGGTGAGGTGGCCCGCCTGGCTGAAGGTCTTCTTGCACAGCTCACAGCTGTAGGGCCTCTCTCCAGTGTGAATCCTGTAGTGTGTTTTGAGGTCCCCCAAACCGTTGAACCTCTTCCCGCACTGAGCGCAGCAGTATGGCTTCTCGCCGGTGTGGATCCTCTCGTGTATACGCAGGTTACCTGCATTGCTGAACGTTTTGCCGCACTCCTGGCAGCTGTAAGGCCTCTCCCCGGTGTGAGTCCGCAAGTGGACTTTGAGCTGGTTGTGCTCGTTGAAGCGCTTCCCGCAGTGCGAGCAGGAATACGGTTTCTCCCCAGTGTGGACGCGCTTGTGTATTCTGAGCTGACTGGGATGGGCGTACGTTTTACTGCATAGGGTGCAGCAGTAGGGTCTTTCTCCCGTGTGGGTGCGCTTGTGGGATTTGAGGAGATCAGCCCGGCCGAAGCGTTTGCCGCAGTAGCTGCAGCCGTGGGCCTTTTCACCGCTGTGTGTCTTGATGTGGACGTTGAGCAAGGCTGCTCGGCTAAAAGTTTTGGGACAGGTGGGACAACGCAAAAAGTTGTCACGAATCTCCAAAAACTCATCCGCGGGAACGACAGCGCTCTCCTCGTGCGCCACTACTTCTGGCTCTGCGACCTGTCTTTCCTGTATATCGGATTCAGGGTAATATCTCAACGCATGCTTCAGCTCTTGCTTGGAGTCACCATACTGCAACACACCACTCTGCTCCTCGTCCTCCGCCTTGATAAACTGTCCATCGTGCATGTAAGAGTCAGAAACGATGGTGACTTTAACTTCACTATCGCTGCCTCTGGAGTCTTGTTCGAGGCCTGTAGATGGCGGCAGAGGCGCATATGCATCATAACTATCAAAACTGACCTCCCTTGTCTCGTTTTTCATTGGCCTCACTGACAGATTGAGGAGGGAAGAAGGCTGGGAGAGGTCAACGGCAACACTTTCATCCAGGTCTGGCTCTGCTTTTACCGATATCAGGTTTTGGGGTGACACGCCAACCTCTGCCGTGGTCACACATGGCATTGCTACCATATGATCAGTCTGCAGTAAAAAGGCTGAAGAGGATAAGCTCTCCCTCATCTTGTCTTTCTGCTTCCGTCTGAAGCTCTTTTTGTCACTGCTGCATATGGACATCTTGAACGTGCCCCGGCTGGAGTTGATGGGACGATTGCTCCATTCTGAAGTGGAAAGCTTTTCACTGCCATCTTGTTCACAACTATCTGCAAAGTCAAAACAATGATCAAACAGTCAAAAAGAGGCTGGAACCGCAAGTAAGATACTAATTAAAATAAGACAATAAAATACAAATATAAGATCTATGTACATAATATACACCTACATGCAACATGGGTAAGATAAATGGACATGGAGAATAATAATTGAGAGCTATAAAGTTGCATTAATTGATTTTTTGGAGTTTTTGGTTACATGATTAATGACAAAACCCCTCTGTTTTTATCTCTACTCGCTAAGGGAATTATCCGGCTGTTGTTTGGTGTTGGATAGGAAGTATACAGTGTGATTATGAGAGCTTTTTCCTGAGGCATCTATTAAAACAGTAAATGAGAAGTGAATTTATCTGCCAGAAAGCAATGACAATAAGCTGAATGACACTAAAAAAATGCTTCGTAGAGCTGCTGCTTCGTCGCCCCTTTTTCATTACACAGTCTCTTCATGTTTAATACTGAGACCTTGATTAGCAGCAGGATTTAATTATTACAATGCGTCAGTGGTAGTGTTGTTTTTACTGGCACACGCACGCACACATTATTTACATATTATTTGCAGTCCTAGATAACGCTGTCAATAAAAACATGTGATTCATAATAGCATCTTCGGGTACACAGACACTGTGGTCCACTGTTGTAGAATGGCCGGTGATGTGCCACCATCATTAGCATGGGCATGACAGTGACAGTCATGTCCTACAGTGTAAATTAGAAGGCTACTGTGTGACGCAGTGACCCCAGGGCATATTCCCCACCTCATAAACGCATCGCTGCCTTTTATCTACGTAGGTAAACACAAGCGTCGCACATACATTTGCTGACAACGCAGGGGGGACGCTCGGACAAAAAGGCACGAAGCTACACCCGAGTGTGTGGTCAAGCATACCTCTGGCAGAGGACTCGGAGCTCTTCTGTGCAAACAGCAGCCGTTTCAGGCCCTCGTTTTCAGACTCGATCCTGTGTATTGTGCCCTGGTACTCGGACAGGGTCCGGTCCACCGAGTCCAGGATGTCGCTCACCGTCGCTTTAAAGATCTCATTCAGAGAAGACTCCAGAAAGATTTTCAGGTCGCTGGACTTGGCCATGTTAGACCGAGCGGTCGATGCGGCGGACAACTCGCCACCGGATGGTTTGGTACACGCTTGAAAGTATATGCTACAGGGAGAGGAGGAAAAAAAGTGGGTGTGTGCGACTCTGCTGCCGTGTGCGGAACAAACAAAGCAGAGACGGTCGCAGGAAAGTGACGACGAGGAGAAGCTGTTATCGCTAACAAGTAAGTAGCGCTCCCTGCTGGCGTGGAGGGGAGTCGTTATAAGCCGCGGCCCTTTAGCTGAGAGGTTACTGTGACAGTTTACACAAATAACCACAGGGATAAATGGTTTAAGTTATAACAAGAAGAACTACAGCAGCACTACTGGTTCACTACTAATACTATTACTACTACTACCACCACCACTAATAATAATAATCCTACTAAGTCAGCTACTGCAACCACTAGCTCTACCTAGCAACGGCTTCAAGGATGCTCACATAGATGCTAGGTAATGCTAATATTTTAATCATCTGAATGCTAACAATGCTAATGACACTGCTTATAGTTAGCTAGTTAGCTACACAAAGACTGTAGCTACTGGCAATAATGCTTCTCGTTTAAAAACGAATATACATAGAAGAGTGTTACTACATCGGGTTATGTAGGCTTTTCTTAGCTAATGTGATAGTTACTATGCTATACTGTTAACGCTAGGTAACTGCAACAAAGTCAGTAACAACAACAATGCTAATTAAACACGCTTCTAATAATGATTTCTAACGTTATTCACGTGAGTAACTAATTATGCAAACAGTAACTCAGTCTGTTTCTTATTGTTATTATCATTATTAAAGTGGTTAAGTAGTGGCTACTAAAGTTTGCAGTCTATTTAGTATTACTATTATTGATAAGGCTAAAAACAACAACTCATGTCTGTGAGAAACAGGCTTTTCTCCCCACAGCTTGCCAGTAAATCAATAGTAAAAGGCACAGCTGATGACTAGAGCACACTGAATGTGGACACCATCTGGTTCTACCACATCATTCCTAGGTGCATTTGCAGGAATGAAGCTGAGCCACTCCCCTCACCTGACCTGTACTGTATGTGTGTGCTTGCTTGCATGCCTTCGGGGTAGTGGGCGTGGACCCAGACCTCTCAGGTGTCTCTGAGCTCTTGAGTCATCTGCCAATCGCAATGTAGCCTTTTTTAATTTCCTCTTTGTTGCACCTTTCCCTCCCTTTTTTCCCTACAGCCGTACCTGCTGGGAGAAGCACAGGGACAGAGGGAGACTGAGGTCTGATCTCGATCTATCCAAAATGGACAGCAAGCACGAAGAAGAAGGGGGAGGACCTGGTCCAGACTAGGACTTGTGACTTGCATGCATCGTTATGCGACACCACAAACTGCTCGGCTTAGAAGGAGCGGATGTGAGGCTTGTTTGTTGTGCGCAGCAGGTTCAGACATAACCAACTGGGGGTTATTTGTATGCTGGGGGAATATGCCTGTGAAGGTGCAGCACTTTGACAGCGATTTAAACCCAGTATAACACAGCAGCGTGTCTCTCACTCCCACAAGACTTAGAACCTCACAAGTCTGCCGATCATATGATGGTGCTTTAAAGAGCCTGGAGGGGGTAAGTCATGTTTCACAGTTGAAAAGATTCCTACTAATGAGATTTCCACTTTGAGCTCTTTGAGGTTTGAGAGTGTTCAAATTCATGTCCGTGACATGTGATGGTAATGAATAACACAGCAAGTGTTTATCGTCTCTAGGGAAATTCTATTATTATAACTACACACCTTTCACAACTTTCGCTTAAGCCAGTGTGGCCGTGTTCCTCATTTAATATGATCCTCTCATCTATTTTTTGTATAATTTTTTTTAACTTCTCCTTTCATTTTGTCTTCACCATCCTCTCTAGGCGGTGATGTGCTCTAAAAACTTCCTATGCATTACATGCAACTTCTGGTACTCTCCACTTACGGCACACTGATGTCTTTTTTGTTTTATATTTGTTGAAGGTGAAATCTCTAGAAATCTCTGCAGATCTGCTGCTACAGTTTTTTAAATCATCAACAGTGTTTTCAAAGACAGAGGATTAACTGTGTAAGCATGTGACACACTATTTATTTCAAGGAGCAGTGAGAGATTGTCAGTATGATATCTGAGTGGTCCAACTTGAAATTCCGTTTATATAACTCAGATTCTCACTGACAAACATCATCTTTGTTCATCTTCGTTAACCCTGTTACCCCAGTGCTTGTTCCACCCTGACAGGAACTGAGAAGTAAGCACCCACACAGGAAATGTGGTAAAGGTCTGTGCCGGATGCTGGTTTCATGACGTGAATAGAATAATGAAGACAGGAAGAGAAGTAGAGAAGAAAAAAAAAGAAAAAGTGTTAGAAGAAAGAGTGGAAGATGTGATGGTGGGCTCACATCAAAGATTAAAACAGGCAGGCGTTTTAACTGTGTTCATCACATACAAACACATAATATTTTGTAGCTTGCCTTGGTTTGTGTTCACAACACGCAGGTGGTTCGTGTTTTTATCCTTTGCCCAGATACCCCGTGCAACGCGGCGATAAAACGATAACCACAGGACGCAGGCAGTTGAACTGCTCCCCTGAAACAGCCCCTCAGCCCCACCCCTCTGCCCCTGCCTTAATCCGCACCACGCACCTCTATGTCTCTTGCTCACTTTCTCTGATGATTCTCTGCGTCTGTGGTCAGGAAGTAAAGACTTGCTTTTGTAGCATTCCACTGAACGTCTATTGCATTGCACACCTGCACTGCTGCACCGATGAGTAAAAAAAAACATTGACGAATGAGCATTGCAAACGAGAAAAGCAAATGCTCAAAAACCTTCTCCAGACTGGATTCTGTTGACACACAAGTGGTGAGTGTTTGGAGTGTTTTTGTGCTATGAGGGCCGTAGATTATATTTACTATGTGTAATTAAAAATGCACTGTTTCTCACAGACGAATAAAAAAGTTAATGGAGCCAAAAGATAACTCACAAATCATCACTTTTACTCTACAACCAAATATAGTAGAGTTTTATGAATGGCCTTTTTGTCCCTCAGCTAATCAGATGTTTCTCCTGGAGGTCACCAACCAGTTTTTTTTTTTTTTTTCATGTTAAGGAGAATCTGTTCCTCAGAAAATACTTTGTTATATGATGTTACAAGGGAGTGTGGTAAAATATCTGTGAACATTAATGTTTTTTTTCTCTCTCGTTACAGATCTGTGAAAGGCACCGTTTGTGAGGTCGTAACACGCTTCAGGATTTCACATTTCTGGGATCTTACAAAATGATCATCCATCATACAGCAGGAGAGGACGTTTTGTAGCAAGACGACGTTAACAGCTACAGCACTCATTCACCAAAACCCACAAACGCCCCGACAACACAACTGATTGAGAAACATGCTAATGGAGGAGGAAACCTTGTGCTCCTCTTCACCAGATGTTACAGATTCAGTCCCTCAGCAGCCTCAACAGGACTCATGGACCTCCATCGACCACCAGTACATCAACGGAGAGCAGGAGACCATAGTGTGGGGTGACACAGAGGTGCAGATAAACCAGGCACGTGGGACAGATCCACTCTCCCCGAAGCCAGGACGAGAGACTCCCGAGGAGGCAGAGCAGTGGGAGCCGGTCATATGGCCGGTGCGCCCCATGACCTGTACCAGTCCTCCACTCTCCTTCGCCACAGTACAGTGGGACGTGCCTTACCCCTGTGCGGACACGCCGCCGCTCATGACTGAAAGCAGCTTGGCCAATGAGCTGGACATTGCCGGCGTGACGAGTCTAGAAACCACTTCCCCATCACTTCATCAATATCAAGATGTTAATGCTGAGCTTTTCATACAAGAGTGCAGAGCGGAAGGAGATGAGTTCCATTCACTGCGTCTCAACTCAGCTGTAGAGTGGACAGGAAATGGCCCAGAGGTATGTGAGCGGAGACAGAGCGAGGTGTTATGTTGTCATGCTGACGTTATTTAGCATTTTGTCTATTTTTGTGTGTTTGCTGTACATGTTTGACCGGCTTAAGATTTCCTATGTCATGAGCCATTTCTTCACTGAGCACTGACTTCACTCTGGCTTCACCACCTCAGTCTTGATCTCTTTAGAGACATGTGTTTGGATTACTGTGAGGTCGAATAGAGGTCGGAGGAATAGCGTGGACATAATGTTGGTCAGATGAGGCTGACAGCGCAGTGTCTTACTCGTGAAGTTGCTGGCAATCACAAGCTTTCTCCCACAACTCATGTTCATGATCAATGGCCTGTGTTGCAATTTCCAGCCATGTGATGCTGCAGATGTGCAAGAGCCGCCGACACAGGAAAGGGAAGGTTCAACACATGAGCTGTTAGACAGTAATAACGGTACGTATGACTTGGAGGGAGACGACTTGAATTGGTTGTTAGAAAGCAAATGTTTTTTCCGTTAATTTCTCTGTTTTGGAATTCACAAATCATGATTTTTGGTTTGTGTAGTTAGATTAGAAAGCTTTATTAATGCTAGAGACCTGAACTTTTTTTATTAGAAATCCCTCTGAGGACTGACTTAGAAGAAGAGGAGGGACCGCCAGTGACCTCATATCCTCTTGGCATTGTGGACTTAATTGATATTCTTGAAGAGACTGACGTCTCCGAAGATGAAGCGAACAGCTGTGTAGATGTACAACTAGAAGAGGAACAGGAGGAGCCCGGCGGTCTGCTGACTGGACGGGGAGACTCAGAAAAAGAGCCAACTTCAGCGAATGGTGTTGAGCTTGAGGAGGAAGGCGAGGAAGAAGAGGAGGAGCAGATAAATGTGACCTGTACTGAAGAAAGGGTCGAGGCAAAAGATGTCAGTCTTCTGAGCGATGTGTGAGTATCACGGACTTAACTTGAGAAAGGGGAACAGGAAGTGTGTATCATCGGTAAACGCTTTCATTATGTTCATCATGTCAGATTGGTATGTGCTATTATAACGTTGACGACAATGCATATTTTGTCCACACCTTGTAGGGAGCTTCCTGCAGAGCCACTACAAACTGATGATACTGGACCAACTGTAAACCCAGATAAGCTAATTGATCTGCAGCAGTCAGAGCTTTTGAAGGAATCTTCAGGGACTAGAGAGGACATAGAGATACTCGAAGGGTTACATGAAGATCCCACCAAACAGGCTGCAGAGCCAGAAATGCGTGAAGATGTAGATCAGCACGTGGACCCTGAACAGTCTGACATCAAAGAACCTTCGACACAGGCGGCAGATAATGCAGAGAGGAGCGAAAGGACACCGGAGATAAAAGAGCTGACTGAAAACCTGGAGGAGGAAAGGAGTTTAGAGCGACGAGATAGTGACCAAACTTCACAGGACATAGTACTGTCACCGCACCCTGCTGAGTCTGAGCAGCTTGAGATGACCAAAGAGTCGGAGCAGGTCCAAGTAGAGGTGTCACCAGACTCCGACCGGTTAGGACAGTCGCAACATCTAGAACCAGAGATGGAGCTGACGGAAGAGTCAACCCAACCTGAAACCGCAGACCTGCCGGAGGAGTCTACTCAGTCAGAGCAGACAGTTTGTGTTGAGGTTGAAGACCCCGGAGTGGCAGAGCAGCAAGACCAGACGGAGCCAGCAGAGCAGAATGAGCAGACGCTGCAAACGGCCGACGCGCCTCAGCCGACGCTCTCCGGGCAGCTGGTCCAGCCGGAGACAGATGAGCCTGAAATCACGGAGCATCTGTCTCCCGAGCCCGAGGTCACGCAGCAGACAGCGGAGGCCGAGTTCAATCAGGTGGACACACAGTTTGAGACGTCACGTCGGGGTGAAGAAGTAGGAGGTGCTGAGGATGGGTCCGTGCAAACAGTCGTTGCAAATGGAGAGCAGCCCAAACCCTCTGACACGGCAGTGCCTCGTATGAACGGAGACGAGGTGAACAGGGAGATGGCCCGCCGCCTCGCTGAGCAGCTGTACAAGTTGGACGGGATCCAACGTGCGGACGTGGTGAAGCACTTAGACAAAGAGTAAGCACGCATTATTTATTTGTTTTATCTGTCTTTCTTTAGAACTGAGGGGAGGTGGTTTAAGAAGCACTGCAGCTGCAATGTGACTGCAACAGGTCACATGCAGTACATTTTGACAGTTTGCTGGACTTTGTCGACCGATTTAATGTGTTAAAACCAATAAGTTCGTGTGTGTGTGTGTGTGTGTGTGTGTGTGTGTGTGTGTGTGTGTGTGTGTGTGTGTGTGGTGTGTGTGTGTGTGAAGGGTTGAATGAGAGGGCAAAACATAGTACTGTTCTGTTAAACTCTTTCTGTGGTACGGTAGTTTGATATAATACTTTCCATTCATCATCATCCTCTTTAGCCTCCAGTTTAGATTAAATGATAATCATCCCTGAAATATTGTGAAAATATTGAATTGCAGTAATTAATTTGTTTTCCATTCTGACCAAGAAAAACACCCTCAGATTGATATATTTCTATCAGTTCTAAGAAATAAAGTTTTCATAACACCGATAACAGAATGTGATTTGTGCCTATTTAGTAATGACTTCAGCCGTGCTGTCGGGGAGGAATACCTCAAGCTCTTTGACTTCACTGGGCAAACTCTCGATCACGCCCTGAGGTGAGAATTTCAGAGGTGGAGGTTAGATTTTCATGCTTTTCTTGCTTGCATCTCATAAATGCTTGTATTTCCTTGCCGTTTCTCTCCGTCAGATCTTTTCTCAAAGTGGTGGTACTGATAGGAGAGACCCAGGAGAGGGAGCGCGTGCTGCAGCATTTCGCCTGTCGCTTCCATCAGTGCAACCCCAACTCCTTCACCTCTTCAGGTGAGCGCCGGCCACGATGAAGTGTTTGTTACCTTTCTCAAAGATACAGCAGCGAGTGCTGATGTGTGACGGATCATTTCCCCCTTTTTTTTTTTATATCCTCAGAGTCTGTGTTGGCACTCACGTGTGCTTTGATGCTTCTCAACACTGATTTGCATGGACAGGTGGAACACTCTTATGTTTACATCTTAAGTTTTGTTTTGACATGGCACTCTGTGATTTATCATTTAGTCAATCATTTATGTGTTTTAACAGAATGTAGGAAAATCCATGTCCTCGTCTAAATTTGTGTCCAACCTCGACGGGATGAATGAAGGAGAAAACTTCAGCAAGGATCTATTGAAGGTAACGCTCTCCCTGATTTCTTCAAAGCAAAGTCAAATCTTTGTCCGAGAAAATAATTGAACCCTTTCCTCTTCATCTACATTGCAGAGTCTTTACAATTCCATAAAGAGTGAGCCTCTGCAGTGGGCTGTGTAAGTGCAGTGGTATAAATACATAATAAAACATCACGTGTTCTTCTTCATTCTTCACATATGTCATCTCACACACAGTAAGTAATCCCTCTTTGCATTATTAAAGTGATGAGGAGGAGTTGAAGAGCTCCGTGTTGGTGGATGAAGACGCAGGAGAAGATGCGCCGCTGCGTTCAAAAGCCAACCCCTTCCAGGACGTTCCTCATGACAAAACGGCCTCGGTGGTCAAACAGGGATTCCTCCAGAGGAAGATGCATGCTGACATTGACGGCAAACGCAGTGAGTGTCGCTGTTTAAATGATGACCTCTGACCTCTTACAGGTCAGAATGAGATGTGGCGGTGTTGTAGTGGGATTTAATGTTCGATATTTGTGTTTTTTTTTAAGATTTTAAAATGTTTGTTTATTGGTGTACTTATTGGTTTGTTTTATTTAACATTTTTATTGTTATTACATTTATATTTTTTATTCATAACCATAAAATGACTCTGAGGGCTTCTATATCAATACTTACAAATCTTCCTGCCGCTGCTGACTGTTTGTGTGGCAGCTCCGTGGGGGAGGAGAAGCTGGAAGACTTTCTGCGGCGTGCTGAGGGGAATGGTCCTTTACTTGCAGAAGGTCAGTAATCTGATAGGATCCCCAGTCGCACTCAGTGTCACGATTAATGTTCTGTTTCTGCAGCATGGATAACGTGGCGTCTATATATGTGTGTCAGGATGATTACAGGAGGGATCAGCCGACTGACGAGGAGGTGGTGAGTCTGCATCACTCTCTGGCCGAGGAGGCAGCCGAGTACACCAAGAAGCCGCACGTCTTCCGTTTGCAGACGGCTGACTGGAGGGTTTTCCTTTTTCAGTCCTCGTAAGTCACAGCGGTGTGTGTGTGTGTGTGTGTGTGTTTGTGACAGAGAGCCGGACGGTCAGTGCCACTGTTTGTTTTCCTCTCAGATCCAAAGTGGAGATGTATTCGTGGATCAGCCGCATCAACCTGGTTTCGGCCCTCCACTCCTCACCTCCATTCCCCGCCGCCGTCGGCTCTCAGAGGAGATTCTTCAGACCCATCCTCCCCTCGTCGCAGTCTGCTCACACTCTGGTACACACACGCTTATAATTGCAATTTTTGTGTATGAATATTTTTTCACATGTTTTGGCTCAGTGTTTTCAATGAAAATGTCACAGGCTCAATTCCTGGGAGATTCTAGCAATCCCATATCTATGGTGACTTTTCTTGATATATGCCAGGCCGCCACTTTATCTAAACCGCTCTAAAAACTCTTACTGAACCTTGTTATGTTATGAATCTAGCCCAACCTACGCAAGTAGGTACGTCTCAAAATACCTGTAAAAATACCACAATCCAGCTACACAGCTGAAGTCTGAAATCACAAATTACAAGTAATGTATTTATTTCTTTATTTAAACTTTATTTAGAATGTAAAAAAAACAAGACAGGGACGTCGAACAACCTCTTTTGTCAAATTATCGTCTACTTTATCTCAACATAAGCTGACATTAACCTACTGGTCATAACCGCTAACAAAGTGCAGATGTGATTCCTATGATGCACATTTCTAATGATGAACACCTGTACTGTAAAGTCTGTTTCCACCCATTCTTTATGTTTGTTCACTAGTAGGATTTGCTTAAAAATGGATTTGAATGAAGCCTTTTATCCGATGCACTTCTCTTCTCTCGCTGCAGGAACGTCAGCTGCAGTCTTATGCAGGAATGCTGGAGTCCTTCAAGGCGGACTTGTTGCATTTGCAGGAAAGCCCACCAGAGGGCAAGAAAGCCAAAGCCAAGGAGCTGGAGGAGCTTCGCATCAGAGCGGAGTACCTGCAGCACGAGGTAATGAAAGAGCCGTGAGTGACTGTGTGTTTATATGAGTGTAAATACCCCACAAATGACCCGGGCCCGCTGTTCAAACCCTGTAGATGTGTCGCTACAAGATCTACATCCAGGCGCTGGAGGCTTGGAAGAGCATGAAGAAGACGGGCGACGGCGTGTTGAGCATCTCAGATCTGAAACTGTTTGATAAAACAGTGTGTGCAGACTCTGTAGGGGAGGAAGAGGAGGATGAAGGCATGCTGAAAAAGTCCCACTCCAGCCCCTCTCTGGACCTGGAGTTGGCTCCTCCGGCGGTGATCAAAGTCAGACGCAACATCTCAGAAAGACGGACTTATCGCAGGACCATCATTCCTCGGTGGAATAAAGAGGTCTGAACGGTGTTTTATGAGCTTCTGCTGTGAACTGACGGGACTCGAGTCTTTTGGTTTGTTGAAGCACCAAGAAGAGAATAGTAGAAACACCAGAGTCATATCTGAGGCCTCATCAAGTTATTGTTTTAGAGTTTTTATGCATTTCTTGTGCACTTTTGCAAAAATAAACCTCAGGGAATCCCAAACCTTAAATTCCTCAGGATAGAAAGCAGGAACCGGTTTCATTTTGCTGAATGACTCAAATGTCTGGACCTTATTTATTTAGTTTTATTGTGTGAACTATGGTCTGTATTTGTACTCAAAATATTACAAATTTAATTCCATTTGTTGTTTTTTACTTTGGGCAAAAAAATGTGCCTTTAAAATATAAACCACTAGAGGGTGCTGCAGCACAGTACAACGGTGAGTGAGGATCGTATTTGTTTTTTTGTTTTTAAGAATCCTAATTGCACTTTTATAGTTTTTAATATTGTGTATAATATGTTGATGTTATCGTTACATATTGTTTTCAAATGAAGGGTTTATTTCCAAAATGTCATGTATTATTTCCTCCAAGTACAATAAAACGTTACTTCTGTTCAATCAGTATGGGTGAGATTATTTATGGATGGCAACACTTTAGGTGTGAGGGCCTGTAATTCAGTTTAAATATATATACAACAATTAGCAGTAATTTTAATATACTAGTAATCTTCAACCTTTCAGTAATATGCTTTTGATGCTTCCCCCCCAAACCTGCTTTGTTTTTAATTAAAGGGGCAATATACAACCTTCAGAACATTAAAATAGCAGCTGACTATTTGCTATGTGAAGAAACAGTGCATTTTTGTCTACTTAACTCCCTCTGTGTGTGTTGTTATCAGAGCTTCTCCTTGCTTCGTTAACGAAACCAGCCGGGCTGCATTGCTTTTAGCACACCGCTGGCTAGCTACCGGCTGCTGCTCCCTGCTCTGATATGGTTGTTCCAGCTGATGACGCCGTCTTGACCGACAGCACCCTCAGCGGAAGCGTAGCACCCACCCTCCGGTTACCGCTCAGGTAAACACCGTTGGCTCTGTCAGCAGCTTTGTTGTAGTTTGTACTGCTAGCACCGTTAGCTACAAGCCGCCAAACGTGGTAAAACAGTTACAGAGTGTTTGTGTTTAGAAAATGTACTTTCTAATCTCAAAATGTATCTTTTTTTTAATAAGAAAAAGCTCAAAGAGGAAGAAGACTTTTACAATATGAACCACAAGTTTGTGGAGAAAAGTATGATAGTAATTTACTTTTGGCCCTTTTGCAGCTGTATATTTGAATTATTCTCGTGGTATGTCACCTCAACTACTAAAAAGAAGATGGAGCAGACCTGGGAGTGTGTTTGTGTGTTCATGTGTGTGTGTGTGTGTGTGTGTGTGTGTGTGTATGTGTGTGTGTGATCGCTCTCAGTGGCACGGGCCCCATTTTGTTCTCTTTCAGCCTGACATGTTGAGCAGCAGTCGACCTGGGGCGGTCAACAATAAGAGCAGGATGTCTGGAATTAAGCCCCCCCCCCCCTCACCCCAGCACACACCCCATCTCCAAACAACACACACACACACAGGAATGTGATGTGACAATAGGAAATGCAATGAAGAACACAGACAATACAGACGGGGACTGTTGTGTCTGAATTGGATCAAAGCAGACGTTTCATTATGAAGCTGAACGAGCCGACGAGCTCCTTGTTCAGGTTTATTTGAGAGTCTCCTTCATCGGACATCGGGTGAAACCCTGATCATGTGTGGCGCTTATTTAACGTGATAAAAGCTCAACCTCTTGTCCCCGTGAATGGAAGCAGTCTCCATTCATTCCCAGGAATAACAACAGCTCATTAAGATAAAGTCAGATTCTGCAGATGAGAGTGACTGATGGGCGCCGTGAGTGACGGGGGCCCGGGGCCATCACAGCACCTTGAAGAGGGGCGGAAGGCGACGCCGAAAAGGTGACGCCATCTTGGCTCTAACCCACATGCTCTCGGGACTGTGACGAAATATTAGCAGCGGGAGGAAGCCATTAGTGCCTCTTGTTCTTCAGAAAAACGAAATGTTTAATAATCCGCTGTGTTCAGCTTCTGACTGGGACACAATCTGCGCTGGTGGTGCTCGTTGTGTGCTGGCGTCACACCGGAGCTCTCGAACCAAAAGCCCCTTCTCACATGGCCTGTGGACCATGACTTCAGCGGTGGTGGTGGCCTTGTTTTGGAGTGCCATCTCTCTCCTCCTCTCCAACAACAATAATGACCGGCTGCAGCAGCAGGGGCTGCATTAGCTGCTGGGTTCAGAGGGCATCCTTCCCAAGGATTTGGCCTGTTTTTGTTCCATCTGCGCCACTCCATTCTCAAGCTTTGTGCAACTCAGTCAGGCCTGGGTGGGTAATTAAAAAGGCAAGAGCTCAAGTTGTGATCATTAGGGGCTCGTCCAGCATGGGCTCTGAAAAAAAAAAGACCCCGAGACGTAAGGTCACCCTCTTTTTTCCTCCTCCGTTCTCCTGCTCCCCCTCTCGCACACAACGTTGCTTTGAACATTGCTCGACATCAACAATGGCTCTGAAATGTGGCGTAAATACAAGCGCCTGCAAACACTGCCAACAAACATAAACTCTACTGTAAACACTCACATTCATCCCTGGCATTTTTTTCTGCCCTTAATGCTCCTCCTGACGCACATTCCCCATCTGCTGCCGACGCCTTGCACGCTCTACTTGTTACTTTTTTATCTCTTATCTGCACCAACACTTGATTCCTCCCACTCTGGCTATTGAAAAAAAAACAATTTTTGTCTCCCTCTTAGTGTGCCTCCCCCCCGCCACCCTTCCCTCTTGACTGCTGCTGTTGTGATTTCTCCGTCCAGGGCCCTCCAAGTCTTTCTGTACTCTTTTTTTAAGGGGTTTTGTTTCTCCATCTCTTTTATCGAGACATTAACTAATAACTCTCTCCTGTACGTTCATATTCGGCCTCCATGAGTGTAATTTCCAGTGAGGAAGTGATATTCTTTTATCGCTGTGTCTTGATTTGAAAGAAATGAGGGAGGCACTGAAGAAAAACATCTTCCCGGCCTCCTTTTCCCCCTGCAGACTGCACTCATTAGTTTAGCTTCTCCCATGGCAAGACGTTTTCATTTTATTTGCCTATCAGACCCAAACACGAATCGCTCTTTAGATTACATCAAAGCCAACCCTTCGTATCCCTTTTTTATAAATGTAGGCTTTTTGGAGCAAAGGAGCCTCTCATTGAGAGGGTTGAGGCAAGTGCCTTGCTTAAGGGCATTTAAACGCATGACCTCCTTTTGCCCTCTCCTCTTCCACGCGGACACTCCTGCCTCTGACAACACTCCTCGGGCACAGACTCGGCAGCTTTTAAGATGCAGGACAAACACGGCGCTCTGGGAGTTAACGCAACACATAGAGTTTATCTTCTCCATCTTATCTCCTTCCATCTCTCAGCTCGCACAGAAATCACTTTTAACTATCACCCAAAGCTAATAACATTTGCATGAATTCATTCTCTGATTCATAATCTTTAACTCGGGGATAAAAAACCACGGAGATGTGTGCGTTGTGTTGAATGAGCTGTGTGTTTGACTCCCCCCCCCTCCTTCACCCTGTGGGTCAACCCTCTCCCTCGGGGCAGTACCTGATACCTGGCAGATTTTATCCACCTCCGTGTGTGTGTATAGTGTTGAATGTGTGTGTGCCTTGAAAGGCACGTTTTTCTTGATGTCTTCCAGTCAATAGCAGCTTCCTGCCTTCGGGGGCCCCGCGTGTTGTTTAATAGGCCGGTTCGGACACAGGGCACCTGTGTTTCCTCCCTCGGCCTGCACCGACACAGAAACACCCTCTGTTTGGCCACTTAGCTCTGTTTGACTGGCACATTTGTTCCAGGTGCATTATGGTTAAAGGTGGAGAAGATTAGGTAGCTTCTTGAAACTTGAGGAAGGTGCTGTCATTTGAAGTGCGCTCAGGTGTTCGGAGGCCCCTTTCTTTCATACATTCAGTCGGTCGGTCCGCCACTTTGGTCCAGACGGAAATATCTCTTTTTGACATGTGTGGTCCTCATAAATGGATCCTAGTGAGTTTCTTTATCCTATTACTTTTCATAGCGCCACCAATAGGTTAAATGTTTCAGTTACCCAGGGACAACATTTACTCAAACCTTTCTTTAGTAATTCATGGTTCTCAGAAGAAGAATCCTGCTGATTTTGGTGATCTTTGGTGATCCCTGACCTTTTCATTAAGTGCCATCATCCAATGCTTTGTTGTTTAGACTGCTGCGTTATGTGGTTGAGATTGTCCCAATGTCAGAAAGGTATCGTTAAGTGTGTGAATGAGGAGCTTGTGCCAGCGAAAATAATCTCACACTCTGAAAGCGCTGCAGAATATTCACTGAAAAAGTGAACATTTCAGTGCAATAAGATGACAAAGGGTTCAAAATAATCAGCATACAATTAACAAGCAAGGTGATGGGTTCACTCACACAATCTGGGGTTTCTCTGGAGGGCCACAAAGAAGCCCAGGCCCGGGGCGGGGCCCACACAGCAGCGCCGCCATTCAAGGTTTAAAACAACAGCGTGTCCTGCAGCTCATTTGGACGGACAAATTCTGTCAGCCTACATAATACTTATTCGCCGGGGCTGAATTGGTTGGCGCAGTGTCTCGAGCCCGGAGATAAGTGGAGAACTTTCCAGATGACTGACGCAGGACAACCCCGACCCGTCATCCCACTGATTGCCACACACTCCTCTACTGCCTTTTTGGCAGCAATTTCTCCAGGGGCCCCCATTCTGTCTTTGAGTTTGTCCCCATAATGGTGATGGGACACATGCCTTCTCCTCCATCCTACACACACACATACACACTCACACACACACACACACACACTGTGTTAGTATGGCTCTGTGTTAAATGTAGTAAGTCCCCGTCCTGCCAGCTTTGTCTGCCCTCAGCTGTTCCGGCCCGGTGCCTGTATTGTGCTGCCGGGCTCATTACCAGAAGCACTGTGGCCCGAAACCTCCTCACTAATAGGCCCGGAGAGAGACAGAGAGGGGTTATTTCTGCTGGGGCCTGGTGTGTAGCAGTGTAATGTATTGTTTTTTTACTCTTTTTGGCAGCGAGACTGTTAATGTTTAACGTTAACTGCTTTCGTTTCTCTGGCTGGCCATCAGCTGGCTGAGGAATTTGAAACCGGGTCCGGTGGAAAAAGGTTTACCTCGTCCCTGTGAGGCGCATCAACTCGAAAGCTCTTCTGTATGTATGAGTGTATATGGATGTGTGTGTGTGTGTGTGTGTGTGTGTGTGTGTGTGTGTTTCTGCATGCCTGAGCAGGGAACTTGAAAGAATGGGCGTCCAGTCAGTTGATGGGCTGTCTGGAGTGGGCCAGGCCACTTGGACAACAATGGGATGAAGTGCAGCCATTGTTTAAAGTTTACAGGGTGTGTACAGTAGCACGGCGGCAGGAGGGGGATACAGAGGGAGGGGTGTAAAGAGGTGAGTCGGGGAGAGAGGGGAGGCTTGGAGAGGCAGGGAGAGAGAGAAGCGCATACTGTCAACAGAAAGACGTCAGGGTTGGTCTTCATCGGCAGACGGATATCGCTCCGACTCAACTGATATCGAGGACTTTGAGTAATTGTCTCAGAAATCAGACAAAAACCGTCACTCAAGGGTTGCGTAATTAGGTTTGAGGGTTTCTTTAATGGCGAATTAGGCCATGAAGTTCTTAGACTGAGAGTTACTGCAGAACTCTCATTGGTCTAATGACCACGTTTGTTTTCCCCACAGATGACAATTTTTGGATACAGTTTAATTTAAAAATGTACAAAACCCATAAAAAAGTGTGTGTTTTTTCACAGGTCAAAAGTCAATAAGTAAATAAGTCAACAAAAAGAGAACATAGACAAATACAAACAAATAGTATTATACTTATTGATCATTCGATTTGGTGAAATTATAGGCTGAAACTTTGGTTTATTTTCACCTATTTGCGTATTTTTGTATATAGTTTACACTTTGTTAATATGTATTATTACAAATATTTTTTTTTTAAAAAAGCTCAGAATCAGCTACAGGACTGAGATTGTTTGTTAATGAACAACATGCTTAATAATAAACTGATTATTGGCCAAATATGTATAGCCTACATATGAATACTGTCTATTTAGATAGATAAATAAACCTTGTTTTTTTTGGTTTGTAAGTCATTTGATTTTAACAATAAAACATATATATAAAACAACATATAAAACTCTAATGTCTTATAGAACACCGTCATTACAATCGAGCGCGTGCCTAAAACACCCAGTTTCACGTGCTGCAGGTCTCAGCGATGATGGAGCGCGCGCGGCCCTCTCGCTCTCCCTCTCCATCATCCTCGCGCCTTCCCGCGCGACGGCACCAGGTGGGCCGCGGCACCGGCGAACCGTGGCGTCGTTAGCACGCCGCAATTATGAGGCCGCAAAGAGGGACGAAATAATTGCGAATAAAACTACATGATGCAGAAAATAAAAAAAGGAATTAAACAGATGCGCGTGTTTTCAGGATCGCTGGTTTCGTCCTTTTAAAATGCTGAGGTGCAAAAAAAAGCTGACTTTTGGCATGTTCGTATAAAAGAGTTACTACTACTACTCAAAAATAATAATAATAATATTAATAATCATAATAATAATAGTAATAATGAGAATAATATACTCAGCTATTTAAAATCAAATACTCTTGAAAATAAACTTAAACCCACTGAACGACCTTGGCTGCCATGTTTTGAGATAACTATACTTTAAACGCATGAGTACTGCTAGTATTAATTACAGAAAACATAATTTGTTTATTACTAATTAATCATTGTGGAATCAAAGCCACCCTTTAAAAGAAGACAACAGTAAAAAACAACAGTAAATTTGTCATGCTTTAATTAAAATAATTCTTTAGAAATTCAATATTTACATCTGCAATAATATTAATAACAGTATAAGAAAAAATAGGTCACAGTTCTTACCAAAAATCAGAACATCAGCATGACAACAAAATAAATGTATTCAAAGCAACAACAAAAAATGTATTTCAAGCCTTGTTGGTTTTTGTAGCCAAATCACTATCATCCCCCTCCCTCATCAGTCATTCTCTGAGTAAAATTGCATCACTTCCCCATAAGTAATTCATCATTTACAATATGTACATATTGCTAGACAAACACATTTATTGTCTTTGAGGGGCATATGCGGGCATCTGGTTGTGATTTAATGTGTCACCCTTTAGTTTATTTTCACGACAGAAAAGCTCCCAAGATCTGAATTTACAGTGAAAACAAGTCATAAAAATTAATTTGCAAGCAGACACAGATCAAGAAATAGGAATCAATTTGTGATGCGGAAAGTGTTGTAAACAAAAGCAGGCGTGGTTCAGTAAAAAAAGAAGTTGCAGATCTGAAATTCACTGGATCGGTGGCGTCAAGTTGGAGGTGTGCGAAGAAAGAAAGTCTTTGGCCAAAACAGCGTTAAAGAGCTCTAAGGTGAAATATGCACCTTGATGTGCGATGGCGGGCTGAGTCTCTGGAAAACAGGCCCTGCACGGGAGGAGTTCAAGCAATGTGTAAACGTGCATGACCCCACAGTTACCCTGGGCAACGGTTTCAGTAATGGCAAATAAATAACATTTGAGTAGGAGCTGTAAAAAAAAAAAAAAAAAAAAAAAGTCTCAAGTTCACATCCAGTTTTGACTTTCATGCCTCGGTCTGTAACCGGATGTGTCCGCTGATGCTGATGTTCTCCAGTCCTGGTCCAGGTGGAGTCAGGTCCCATGCAGCCTGGGGGGTGGGGTGGGACTAGAGGTGGTCGTAGGCGGCTGCAGATGGTGGAGCGGTGCGGGAGGCCGTGCTGTAATAATAGGGTGAACCTGCGGGGGGAGACACAGATGGAGGCCTTCATAACTGGGAGGCGTTGGCGGGCGGTGGATCAGACTTTCTTTATCCATCTTATCGGAGGTTTTAAAGCAGATGGTTGAGCTGCTTGGACTGTTTGTCCTGCGTGAGAGAGGCTGACTTTTTTAACCCGCTCATGCCAAGCTTTTCTTTTTCAGCCAGTGGTGTGGTGATTGTGGTGGAGATTTCCCACAAAACTCGGCTCTGTCTAGGCTCATATACACCGGCCTGATGACAATTCATCGTAGTCGACTTTATCATAGCAAAAACACATAACTTGCATGTTTGTTTGTACCCACATGTGACAAAAAGGTCAATCATTATCTCCGACTATAAGAGACATTTCTGTTGTGTGTCCCACCCCATTGTTACACTTGTTTTTTGAAGGTGTCTCATGCCTCCATGTTGTCTGGAATAGTCTGTAAAAGGAATTTAGTATTTGAATAAATGACTCCTTTCCTTGTTTCAGTTCAATGCTAGAAGTGAGTTTTTCTAAACTCCCAGGGGACTTTTACAAGTTTAATTAATTAGTCGTTTGTCTTTTATTGTGGAGGTCAAAATGATTATCTTTAGTAAAAATGAATCTATTCAGAGAGCAGTCATAAACGCTGCAGTATCCTCACCCAGTATGCTGGAGTTGGTGAACCTCCAGGCCTCGCTGTAGGTGTAGGGCGAATGGCTGTAGGTCTGACCCGAGTAGTCTGTGCCTGCTGCAAGACAGAAAAAAAACAACAGCATTTAATCAAACGCCACATCGATGCAACAAACATCGTTATTAAAAGGCGAACCCAAGATGTGGCCGATAGCTCTATAGAGTTGGGTTGTTTGTGTGCCAGCGTCTGCTCGGGTTTAGCTCATAATTTACCAACAGTTAGAGCAGCCTGTAAACCATTAATCTGTGGTGCAGGTGGATGGCTGAGGGTAAAATCCCTCGACCCAGTGGTGCATGCAGCCAGCCTCTACGCCCTCTCTCCTCGGCACTTGGCCCCTCGCATCGCTCCTCCTCCTCCTCCTCCTCCTCCTCCTCTACGTCCTACACTTCCTGCTTTAGCCTCTCTGGCACTCCTCTTTCTTTCTTTTCTCTTTTTTAATATCTAATTGGTAATTATGTTGGCTGGAATGAATCCCTGCACCCCCCCCCCCCCCTCCTGCCCTAACCCCCCCTTAATTCAGTAATTGTGTATCAACGCTTCCTCACAGCGAGCCCACCAGAAAAATAATAAATCAGACCCTCTCATTTCGCGCTTCGGAGGGCAGACTTCAAATAAAAAAGGCACATCACACACACACACACACACACACACACACACACACATCTCTCTCTCTCTCTCTCTCTCTCGTATGCAGGCATCCTGACGTAGACACACACACACACACACACACACACGCCTCCTCCTCTTTGCTCATACCCAGACTTTACACCCCCTCCGCCCACCCTGCATCTCCCTCCTGGGCCCCCTGGTTCCCATGGCGATGTGTGGTCAGAGGTGTCTGGGTGGGGGGTGTGGGCAGCAGGGTGGAACCCCCAGCCTGTTCCCTGTATACCCCCTGGGCCCACGTGCACCCGCGCATGCACACACACACACACACACACACACACACACACACACACAGTTCACCACCCTGGCAGGACTACTCATTGACTCAGCCTGTCTTCCTGTTAATCCATAAGCTTCCATCCCTGCCTCTCTTTCTCTTTCTGCCTTCACCGCCCTTCCTTTCCTTTCTGTCTACCTGACTCATTTGGTGCTTTTTATTTTCCACCTTATTCCCTGTTTAACTTTATGATTGTAGGTGTATTTATTTTCCATTACCTGCTACCATGCCCGTGATGGCAGACGAAGAGTACCCTGACTGGGCATGTGAGGGGATGTGAGGTGGGTAACCTGGCAGGGTGGAGCTCACCATGTCACGCCCTGAAAGCACACACCAAAAACACAAACCATTAACATGAAGTTAAGTTATTATTTCATCATTTTCCACACTCGTAGTAGATAGAAATAAACGTTTGAGGTTATTTCCTTCTGAAAAATACCCAAAATTAAATGGTTTCAGCTGGTTTTGAGATATTTGAAGAGGAAGGGTTTTTCACAGTTTTATGGCAATTCATAGAGCTCTTAATCGAGACAAATAAACGGCAGATTAAGCAGAAATGAAAAGAAATGTGCACAAATTGCCCCTTGCAAGAAGTCGTACAGCACAGATGAGTGTGGACATGACTGAGATGGATGCTGTCATTACCTGAGATGAGAGACTGACTGCTGAACTGCCCGTACACTGGTGCATGATGGGAATATGAGTTGAAGGTGTTGGGGAAATGGGTGGAGTTGCTGCAGCTGCTGCTGCTGCTGACAGAAACGGGCTTCTGCAGTGCCTGCAGCTCCACGAATGCCAGGTTGGACGCTGCCATGTGTGGGGAGGGGCTCGTGCTGGTCACTTCTGGGGACATTTCCTGTTTTAGACAGAGCGGCAGGGGCTCTGAGGTGGCGGCGGCCGGTGTGCGGGGCGGGCGAGAAAATGAAAACGAATGGTGAGCACGAGCACGGTGCAGCAAACTTAGAGTGAAATGTAAAAAAACAAAGAGGGAGTGAGTGGTTTCAGGACACCGGTACGCGGTTGTGCAACAGTCTAACAAGATGCTGATGGTTGACGGGTCAAAGGTCACCAGCGAACATTAAGAGGCTCACCGGTCACCATGGTGTAGCTCTGGTGCGCCGTCAGATTGCGTCCAATGGTGGAGCCTGATGTGGGGAGGCTGGTCTTGGCCTCGTCCAGGCTGCCGTTGATGAGGGACAGCGGGTACAAGGTCTGAGAATGATGAACAGAGATCAGCTATTGTTGCAAAGTGTGCTTTTGTACGAGAAGGAGCAAATATGCTTGCGTTCAAGTTAAAGCAGGATTTTATGTTTTCAATTCACGGCTCTAAATGAATCTGAAATTGAAGAAAATGATTCAAGTATGAACCTTGGAGACGTTTTTTACCTGCTCTGTCTTGCTGCTGGAGGTGGAGCTGAATGAGTCTGGGGGATAGTGGTGCCGATCGAAGCCACAGTCCAGATGCTGCGTGGCCGCAGAGAAGTGATCCACCCTCATCTGTTTCCTCGGGACGCCTCCGCTGCCCTGAGAGTCCACGCTGTGCCGACAACTCTCCTGATCACCTGATGGACACCGAGGAGAGTGTGTGATGTAGAAAGCCACGCATTGTTCTGTTTGCTTAAAGGTCAAAGTTCCCACATTTGTGCTATCTGAAATTCCTCAAGCAAAATATAAAACACACCAAGAATTCTGTGCTGAAAAACGTCAATATTCAAATGTTAAAATGCTACTCTCGACCATTTAACCAAACAAGATGAGGTTTGTCTTTTAAGTGTGTGAATAAATTGTTTCGTGTTTTTTTTTTCACGCTCACAACACAAGCCTCAAATTGCCCTTTAAGGGGCGAATTAAGTATTTTGAATTTGATTTAACAGAACTTTTTATTCTCCACTTCACCGCTCTTCGTTCGGTGCCTCTCGGCTCGTTTCTCCCTTGTGACAGAGGAACTTGTTCTTAATGAATTTCAGGTAAAACAAAAGGTCAAAAGAGTTATTACAGTAAATAAAGCAATTTAAGATGTTTTTCAGCTTTTCCAGACATGATATATCAGACTGAATGACTTCAGGGCAAATGCTAAATGTCGACCTGAAAAAAGTGTTTGCTGCAAAACTTTTTTTCATCAAAAAATAAAGCAATAATCCTCCCTCTTTCACACAGATACACATCTAATGGCAAAAAACAATGACGACAATGGTGTGGAGATCTGATTCTTACTGTCATCATGGCTCCTCTTGCCCTCGGCGCTGGGCTGGGGGATACCCAACAGGCCGCTGATTGAGTAGGTGGAGCCCAGCGAGTCGGACTGGGGAGACTCAGGAGGGGTGACTGCTGAACTCGGGACTGAAAAACAAAGAGGGGACAGATCTGAGACGGGGAACGGGAAGCCATACTGTACATCTCACTAGTCCCGTTCTCCACAAGGTCACAGGCTTAATCCTACACAACAATGAGCACGCTCTCTGTAACCTTAATCCTTCACCACCACATGATAATGCTCCGTGATATGGATGGTGATGCCACCTCCATTGTGCATGCGTGTGTTTGTAAATGGGGAAGACTTACTTAAGGTTTGTCCTGGACTCAGGCCTTTCCCATCCAGAGGCAGGTTGAACGGCTGTTGGACCTTCGTACGGATTATTCTGAAACCAAAAGGAGAAACACATGTGAGTGAATGTCACCGTAAAGCTGTGTGTAAATGTTGCTCATCGGGTGGGAGCGTTGTCGGAATGATGAGCATATAAAAGCTGATTTTATATCCTCAATTATGTCTCCTAACACCCAAGAAGCGGCTGATCCTCAGTGGCATATCTGCACCTCTAACGTGATTTCCTTCATAACTCAGCTTGTCACCTGTTAATGGAGCTCACGCTGGGCACCGTGTCGCTGTCACACACGCCCTCCGCCAGCAGCCGGTCCCTGATCTCCCAGGCGAACATGGTGGGATTCTGCCTCTTGTACTCTGCGATTTTATCCACCACCTTCGGGGTGGCCACCTTGGGCTTGGAGCCGCCGATCACGCCGGGCTTGATGCTGCCCGTCTCGTAATAACTGGAAGAGAAGTTTTCCAGCCGTTACGTTTAGGCAAAGTGTTCCTGATAAGTCAACAGACTCTCAGAGGTCAAAGAACACCGCCGGGCGATTAAACAGGAAGTCAGAAGACTTACCGTCCCAGGATCTTGCTGACGCAGCCGTGGCTGACTCGGAGCTGCCGCGAGATGTCACAGGGTCGAACCCCCTGGTGGGCCATGTCCACGATGCGTTGCCGGATGACCTCCGGAAGTGGACGTCCATTAACAAACATTCCACCTAGTTGGTTAAGACCCCCATGACCTGGGGGAGGAGGGGGGATGAACACTTATAAATGTCATGGAACCCGAGATCTGAGACATGCCAAGGTCACCGGACTACGACGCACACACACACACACACACACACACGCACACACACACACACACACACACACACACACACAGTTTTGTTAAAGCCATCAACTAATTTACTGTTTTAAGTGATAATGAAAAATGAACTGTAAAAAAATACAAAAGCTTAGGAAATCTATATAAAAGTATAGAGGAAGATTATGTATATGACATAGGTTGTCCCTCTTATCGTCCCTAAAATGACCTGCAACATTTGTCAATCATTCTTGAACAGGCTGCAGATGAGATGTGTCCTAAACTGTAATAAATAACAGTAGCAGTGCCGGCGTTGTCAGGAGCATAATGAAGCTTTTTAATATAAAAAAGTCGAGGACACGGGAGAAGATGAGAGCAGTGAGAAGAAAACACACCTTCACTGCAGCGACCGAAGAAGAAGGCTGTGAGTGATGGTAGAAGACTGTGACATTCGTGTTTTACAGCTGATTTATTCACACTGACTTAAAAAGGGGAGATTGGGTTTAAGTTTTGAGAAGTCTGTTTTCGATACTTTCATACTTGTTTTTTTTTTAATTTATTAGGATATTAGTCTGGAAAAACGGTATCAAATATTCATTATGTGAATATTATTAATGCTTATCAGATTATGTTAACTTTACCCCAGAGTGAAGCTCATACTTTTAAATTGATGATTGCTTGATTAATTCCAGGATAATCAACTCCTTATAAATAATAATACCTACAGGCTTATTCTCCCAATTCTCATTTATATTGCTGCAAATTTATTTTGAGGGCTGTAACATGAGGCTTGTTGGGCATCAGTGACTGTAGTATATAGTTTATTTTTTTTAATTATCCATATTTTTATGTGAATTTTTAAACCTTTGTGAAGCAGGTGGCATTGCATCTGTTGTATGAAAAATATAAATAATGACTATAATAATAATGATGATGATGATTATTATTATTAATAATAAAAATAATCTTACCTCGGGAAACATAAAGAATATTATGGTATCCGTTTTTAGACATATCCATAATATTAATGACACTGAAGCTGGTAATTTATTTCTAATGTCATGTCGTTTGCTGAATATATTGTTAGATATCTGCAAAAAAACTAAAAAATAAGCCTAAATTTGATTGAATATCAAATATACTGCACGTGCATTGATCTAAAAAAAAAAAAAAAAACCCCACAGATCTGTCAAAGTGTTCTCCTGCAAAATAACCTCCAACACCATAACAACCGGTTTTCCCGGTCAACAGCAGCAGACAAAGCGCTCGCTGCGTCCAACCAGCGGCCTCCACTATCTTCTCTATAGACTGCACGGTGGTGACTCCGCAAGAACACCATTGCTTTTAATTTAACCCATTGAAACGCTTCTTTTTTTCTCAGCCTTTTCCCAGCTTTCATTTCCACATCAAACAGCGTCCGGACCAGGCCGAGGGAGGGGAGGGAGAGAGGGGGAGAGGGAGAGAGGAGGGAGGGGGGAGGAGGAGGAGGAGGGAGGGGAGCCTCTATTAACGCTGCCAGCGGAGTGTGGAAAAAAATCTCCCCGCCAAGCTTCATCAACCTGCAGGATATTAAAGCCGAGCAGACCCGGGGGGGAGTAGGGGGGTGAGCACGCGCACGTATACGCGCACCGTGCACAGACACCGCGTGCACACCAAAAAACACAGCGTGAATTAATTATGTTAAAACTAGATAGATAGATAGATAGATAGATAGATAGATAGATAGATAGATAGATAGATAGATAGATAGATAGATAGATAGATAGATAGATAGATAGATAGATAGATTGAAGCTGAAGTGACTCTAAATTTATATCTGACAGCTTTAACTGCCAACCAATTAACTTCCTGGAAATCCTGCACAAGACCAGAGGAACATAACACTTCGTCCCTTCGAGGATCACAGTGAGTAAAGATGCATCCCATTGTAGGCCTATGCTCTCCAAACAATGTTTCATATTGGGCCGAATGTGACCGAACTGCTGTTAAAAGTCAGCCAGACACATGGCTTTATTTTAAATTCTAGTGGAGATCCTCAAATACATCAAACGCCAGGCCGGATGCTGGATAGATGTGTATAAAATGATGCACAAGCGACATGGGGACATCATCAAGAGCTGGAACGAGCTCATGTGGTAACTTTAAGACCCCCATGTAGCAGCAGCACATATGCACATTTTAAATAAATGGTTTATAATACACTGTAATGTAGCTGTCAGCAGATATAAAGACAGTCTGTGTGGGTATTTTGTAATGTTTGTTATAACGTCCCCTATGAAGATTGTGATCTGTTTAGAAAGCAGCCTCCACAGGAGACGTGACAAATACATAAATAAGCACTTCCATCTGCTTACGACTACATTAAGCAGTACATGTTTGAATAATACATAGGCGATTTAGGGGATTTGTATAGATAAAAGGGGAAAGTGGATGTTATTAATGGTTATTAATGTGAAGACAGATCACAGTTCTGTTCACAGGAGTCAGAGAGGCCAACTTGTGTTGTGTATTTACCTCTTCCAGCGTTGTTGGACATATCCCTGAGCTTTTGGTCCTCGCTCCACCAGCTGAACGTGACTGTCGACTCCACGCTGTCCCAGTTAAAGTGTTTTTACTCCCCGTCCTGCCTCGTCTGGCATGAGTGTGCTCCTGAGCGCACTGTCGACCACACGCTGCAGGAGGACAGTGCTTTATCAAACTGGCTGTTTGTCATGTGTGATGCCTCTGAGCTCAGATACTCAGCTGGTGGTCCGAAAATACGGCTAAGATACCAAATATTTGTCTTCAAATCGTCTGAACGTGTCCGTCTTCCCGTAACATCATAAAGAAGAGGAGAGATATGTCTTCCCCTCCAGCCAAACTAGATGGCTGCTCCTGTTATACATACAATTCCCCTTCATTCACGTCATCGTCATCAGGAATGACTGGTTGCATTAATCAGCTCATTATTATTAGAACCAGAGAGTGTGTTTTATTTGGACAGAAATCTGGACGAGTGATGACTGCATCATGATGTGGAGGTAGAACAAAAAGCAAAGTCTGAGGAGAAAGACGCAGGACTGTGTTGGAATGCACTACGTGTCTTTTAAACCAAATAAACCTAAATCAAATCACGAAAACCAAGCAAAGGTAAATGAAAGGACGTCTCTTAAAGAGTGGCTGCTTCATCTCTGGCTTGTTAAACAGGAATGAAATGGAAAAAAAGAAATAAGTAACTACACAGACGGACTTCAGAGATGTGACAAATGATTTGCAGCACAACTCTTAACTAAAAGATGCTAAATCTGCTGTAAATGTGGTCGCTGGCAGCAGTCATTGCCCATATGTGAGCCTTGTTTACAGGCTCCATCTGCTCAGCTGCTGCACACCTCTCACTCTGCTGATGAACTTCCAGCTCCACACTAACTAACTGCAAAACACTGTGTGATAAAAATCACTGCGATTATTGCAATCATATTATTTGAAAGGTAACATAAGTGGAAAAAGGATCGTGCAATTCTTGTTTTTAAAGCCACTGGTTGTGTTGGTGTTCGGAGCTGTTTTAAAGCCATTTAAGCGTATCAGGTGTTGTCATGTCCTGCTGGGTGGACACTTAAAAATTAACCAAATAATTAGCCGACTGTCACACGCTGTTAGATATCTGTTAGCTGTGATCACTGACGACATCAAACTTATTTTGCTTTGTAGCTAACAACATTTTACCTTTTGCCTACTGTGCATTGAAATTGCAGTGTAATTTTGTGTTAATTATTCGTGGCGGGTTTTAAGTCAGAATGAACGTTTACAAGTTGTGAGTGGAAGTAAATAAAAAGAAAAAATATGATTCAAATATAAACAGCAGCTGGTTTGCACATTTAACATGATTTTAAATATGCAGTATGTAATACTTTTACAGCTTAATTTGCTACAATAAAAGGTAGGAAAACCATATTACTATTAATAACAAAATTATATGAATCTCTGGAAATAAAATATCACTAATGAATCAGTTGGTTGTGACGAGGGACATAAAAAACACAAAGTTTTACATTTAAAAAAATGTGTGGCTCTTGATAAGAAGACTGTAGCCTTTATGAATACTATAACAACTGTTACTTGTTATTATTTATTCTTATTTAAACTGATAATGAATTATTTTTTATTATTATAGTCATTCTTCAGCCTGTAAATTAACATGGACATTTGAACAATTACTTTCTGAATATGCAGCAACTTTACGTTTATTTTTCAGCAGTTAACATCTCACGTCTGTCAATTTGTCAATTTCAAAATGGCTTTTTGCGTTTTGAGACTCATCTAGCTCTCTTTTGTGTTTCTGTGAAGTATTTAAATCTGCTTTGTATTAATTAATTTAATAATTAATTAACTGTTTATACTACGGAAGATTTTGACTGATTTATAGCATTTCTTTTGTCTTTTCACGGTTATTTTACAGTAGTAAAAAAAAAGAGTATATTTTGCATAGGATGACAGAAATCAAGATTTGTTCATAAGTTTTCAGCCAAATGTTCATTTTTAGGATTCTGCATGAATAAATGAACAAACACGTGTTGGCCTTTCATTCCGGGGGACTTCTCCACATTTTCTCAGCTCTTTTTGTGCAATTTATAAGAGTTGAATCTGCATTATTATTATTTTTTATTGTCATTGCTCTTTTAACTTTCTGCTCATGAGCACCTGGGCCACATCTTTTCACCCGAATAAACTGCTCTCCATCGTGACGTCTCATTTGTCTCCTTTAGAGCGGCGCGAGACGAAGTCTACAGCTCTCGTGCGTCTTTCTCGTGCGTTTGTGGATAACTGAAGCCCTGTGTTTCTGTTTCACATCTCTGCTGCGCTGTCAGGACTGCGGACCGACACGGCCATTCAGACATCACATAACACAACTAGTGAGGAAACGAAACGACAGCTTACCTTTCAGCGATAAAAACCAACAAAAATATATATCAAAAAGGTCCCCCAGCAGATATTGTGATATTATCCAAAATGACGAGGAGTCTGGTGCTGAAGGCTGATCTACGGTGTGAGTGTGTGTGTGTCCCGTCCGTGTTGAGGAGGCAGGGCTGCGGTTGTGTTGTGTGTGTGCTGCCAGCACTCTGCCAGGTTTTATCCAACCGGGGCTGCGCACGGGACGGAGCCCCGCAGCCATTGGAGGAGGAGGAGGAGGAGGAGGAGGGGGGAGGAGGTGTGGTTTTATGGAAACGAGAGGAGCGCCCACCCTAAAAAAAGACAGTAGGCTACGACTGACCCTGTGTTTTGATGACATTACACCCAGTGAGTGACTGTACGGAAACTCTTGTCAAGGAGACGGCTTGTTTTCCATTCACCTCCAGCGACAGCGCCGATTTAATTAGACTGAGTTCACACTATTTTGCGTCATTTTTTTTTTTTTTTTTTTTGGCGCAGTCAGTCACAGTTTGAACCTGACAGCTACGCCGGCGGCTTGACCCCAAATATGTTTCAAAAACCTGTTGCTGAAAACACCAAGGGGGACTATTTGATGCAAGTGGGAGAAAGTGGAAGCAGATTTCGGTCCAAACCGTGTTGCTGTTTCCAAGCTGACGGTGGTGGACGGTGAATCAGGCGTTTCATTAAAGGGCGATGAATCTCTTCACTTATTTGTAAAATATAAAGACATTTTCATCTTTGACTCAAATAAATGAAAACACGTGACATGATGAAACTCAATCTTAAGTGTGTTTCTTCCACAGAAGCATATTTTCTTGTCAATTAATTCGTAATCACGTTCTGAATATTGGACTCAAATGGCACCGCAATAGAAAATCTAAAACAAAATAATAACAATAAAATAAAGGTGCATGGATCACATTTGATTGGGTTGTCTCATAGATCATATTATTGGAATGCTGGAAACGTGTTGGAAATGAATGAAATGAAACGAGTCCAGATTAAAATAAGTAATAAAACAGGCGACAGTGATGATGCTGCCTCGGGAACGCTGTGAGAAGATCTCGGTGCAGTGCGCACAGTTCGTGCGTAAAAACGACTCGAAGCTTCGGGGGAAAGTGCAGCTGATTTTTTTTTTTACTTTCCTGCACCCCGCGTGAAACGGGGCTCGTGATGTCACACCAGGGTGTCACGATCCCCCCCTGAGTTAAATCGCTGTTCATGTTGTTTCTCACGCGCCTGTAAAACAAACACGACGCCTCTGATGAGCGCCGTCCGTCGTCTGTCTGCCACGAGAGCAGCATTATTCCGCCATATGGAGCGAGAAAACAAGGCCCATTTAAGGAAATGATTTCCATCGGAGTCACTGTTAATCTGCGGGAATTAAATAATAGTCGTATGCACATTTTTATTCAGTTTCACGGCGGGGTGTAGGAGAAGTAAGGGGACCCCAAATACAACATCAGTCCTTATCTGGTCCGCTTGTGATTGAAGTCCTTCATTTACGCGCCTCTGCGGGACAATGGCGCGACTGTTTTGAAATAAATAAAACCCCGTCAGGACATTAAAGGGAATCATAACCTGAGATGGAAACAGAGAAGCTCCTCTGTAAAGTGACCAGAGAGAAACGACAAGTGGCCCGGAGGGGGAGAGGTGGGAGAAGAAAGGGAGGTTACGCAGAGTTTAACAAGGGATTAAAACTCACAGATTGGTATCTATCATTGATGATGCCGTGAATTAAAATAGCGCTTAATTATACGGGTCCACTTGCCAAGGGCCAGGAGTCACTATACGCCCTAAATACGGACTCTGGTAACGCATAGAGGGCCATATTTATAGGAAAGATCCTGCAGCATCTCCGTGTTTTCCTCAAGTGACAGAGACAGCATCCTGACATCTAAAGAGCAGATCACAGCCAGAGAAACCCAAGAATAAGACACATAGGCAGAGATATGGTTCGTTATAATTATTGGCTTAATGTCATTAAGCATCGAACTGAACAAATGTGTAAAATCACACCGTTTCCTATAAAGTAAATATAATACATTAAGAAGACAATGTTTCATTAAAACAACATGTACATCGAGTGTAAATATGAACTTGCCATTTGCCTTAATAAACAGATGTCTAAAGACATTTTAACGTATGTTTTTAAAGGACATATAAAGGCTCAATAAAACGCCTTGACTCAGTATATCCAACGCTTTTCTAAACTGTCTTTTGCATGTAGGCTATACACCGACTGGCACATCATATTTCATGTTTATTTTTTCATGCAAACTGAGGGTTATAGTTCCAAACTATATCCATACTCAAACCTTTAACACGAAAATCTGCTGATTTCACATCAATGCACTTCTGTGGAGCAAATTCAGCTGCGTTTCTCCTACAGGAACAAGTTGAGGACTTGGAGCAATTATGTTTATTTATTTCTATTTCTTGTCTCCGGGTGTGTCTTTGTTGATCTCCGGATTTACTTCCCCGAGCAAAGTTTGCAGTGCTATCTGCAAAAAAAAAAAAAAAAAAAGGAAAAGGGGGGGGAGCGGAGTAACCTGCGGCGACAGGTGGCAACAAGAGGTGAGGCCAAAATGTCAGAGCC